>OU426901.1:13591591-16076591 GCA_911387775.1 Thymelicus sylvestris | reverse complement strand
ACCTAACCTAACCTAACCTAACCTAACCTAACCTAACCTAACCTAACCTAACCTAACCTAACCTAACCTAACCTAACCTAACCTAACCTAACCTAACCTAACCTAACCTAACCTAACCTAACCTAACCTAACCTAACCTAACCTAACCTAACCTAACCTAACCTAACCTAACCTAACCTAACCTAACCTAACCTAACCTAACCTAACCTAACCTAACCTAACCTAACCTAACCTAACCTAACCTAACCTAACCTAACCTAACCTAACCTAACCTAACCTAACCTAACCTAACCTAACCTAACCTAACCTAACCTAACCTAACCTAACCTAACCTAACCTAACCTAACCTAACCTAACCTAACCTAACCTAACCTAACCTAACCTAACCTAACCTAACCTAACCTAACCTAACCTAACCTAACCTAACCTAACCTAACCTAACCTAACCTAACCTAACCTAACCTAACCTAACCTAACCTAACCTAACCTAACCTAACCTAACCTAACCTAACCTAACCTAACCTAACCTAACCTAACCTAACCTAACCTAACCTAACCTAACCTAACCTAACCTAACCTAACCTAACCTAACCTAACCTAACCTAACCTAACCTAACCTAACCTAACCTAACCTAACCTAACCTAACCTAACCTAACCTAACCTAACCTAACCTAACCTAACCTAACCTAACCTAACCTAACCTAACCTAACCTAACCTAACCTAACCTAACCTAACCTAACCTAACCTAACCTAACCTAACCTAACCTAACCTAACCTAACCTAACCTAACCTAACCTAACCTAACCTAACCTAACCTAACCTAACCTAACCTAACCTAACCTAACCTAACCTAACCTAACCTAACCTAACCTAACCTAACCTAACCTAACCTAACCTAACCTAACCTAACCTAACCTAACCTAACCTAACCTAACCTAACCTAACCTAACCTAACCTAACCTAACCTAACCTAACCTAACCTAACCTAACCTAACCTAACCTAACCTAACCTAACCTAACCTAACCTAACCTAACCTAACCTAACCTAACCTAACCTAACCTAACCTAACCTAACCTAACCTAACCTAACCTAACCTAACCTAACCTAACCTAACCTAACCTAACCTAACCTAACCTAACCTAACCTAACCTAACCTAACCTAACCTAACCTAACCTAACCTAACCTAACCTAACCTAACCTAACCTAACCTAACCTAACCTAACCTAACCTAACCTAACCTAACCTAACCTAACCTAACCTAACCTAACCTAACCTAACCTAACCTAACCTAACCTAACCTAACCTAACCTAACCTAACCTAACCTAACCTAACCTAACCTAACCTAACCTAACCTAACCTAACCTAACCTAACCTAACCTAACCTAACCTAACCTAACCTAACCTAACCTAACCTAACCTAACCTAACCTAACCTAACCTAACCTAACCTAACCTAACCTAACCTAACCTAACCTAACCTAACCTAACCTAACCTAACCTAACCTAACCTAACCTAACCTAACCTAACCTAACCTAACCTAACCTAACCTAACCTAACCTAACCTAACCTAACCTAACCTAACCTAACCTAACCTAACCTAACCTAACCTAACCTAACCTAACCTAACCTAACCTAACCTAACCTAACCTAACCTAACCTAACCTAACCTAACCTAACCTAACCTAACCTAACCTAACCTAACCTAACCTAACCTAACCTAACCTAACCTAACCTAACCTAACCTAACCTAACCTAACCTAACCTAACCTAACCTAACCTAACCTAACCTAACCTAACCTAACCTAACCTAACCTAACCTAACCTAACCTAACCTAACCTAACCTAACCTAACCTAACCTAACCTAACCTAACCTAACCTAACCTAACCTAACCTAACCTAACCTAACCTAACCTAACCTAACCTAACCTAACCTAACCTAACCTAACCTAACCTAACCTAACCTAACCTAACCTAACCTAACCTAACCTAACCTAACCTAACCTAACCTAACCTAACCTAACCTAACCTAACCTAACCTAACCTAACCTAACCTAACCTAACCTAACCTAACCTAACCTAACCTAACCTAACCTAACCTAACCTAACCTAACCTAACCTAACCTAACCTAACCTAACCTAACCTAACCTAACCTAACCTAACCTAACCTAACCTAACCTAACCTAACCTAACCTAACCTAACCTAACCTAACCTAACCTAACCTAACCTAACCTAACCTAACCTAACCTAACCTAACCTAACCTAACCTAACCTAACCTAACCTAACCTAACCTAACCTAACCTAACCTAACCTAACCTAACCTAACCTAACCTAACCTAACCTAACCTAACCTAACCTAACCTAACCTAACCTAACCTAACCTAACCTAACCTAACCTAACCTAACCTAACCTAACCTAACCTAACCTAACCTAACCTAACCTAACCTAACCTAACCTAACCTAACCTAACCTAACCTAACCTAACCTAACCTAACCTAACCTAACCTAACCTAACCTAACCTAACCTAACCTAACCTAACCTAACCTAACCTAACCTAACCTAACCTAACCTAACCTAACCTAACCTAACCTAACCTAACCTAACCTAACCTAACCTAACCTAACCTAACCTAACCTAACCTAACCTAACCTAACCTAACCTAACCTAACCTAACCTAACCTAACCTAACCTAACCTAACCTAACCTAACCTAACCTAACCTAACCTAACCTAACCTAACCTAACCTAACCTAACCTAACCTAACCTAACCTAACCTAACCTAACCTAACCTAACCTAACCTAACCTAACCTAACCTAACCTAACCTAACCTAACCTAACCTAACCTAACCTAACCTAACCTAACCTAACCTAACCTAACCTAACCTAACCTAACCTAACCTAACCTAACCTAACCTAACCTAACCTAACCTAACCTAACCTAACCTAACCTAACCTAACCTAACCTAACCTAACCTAACCTAACCTAACCTAACCTAACCTAACCTAACCTAACCTAACCTAACCTAACCTAACCTAACCTAACCTAACCTAACCTAACCTAACCTAACCTAACCTAACCTAACCTAACCTAACCTAACCTAACCTAACCTAACCTAACCTAACCTAACCTAACCTAACCTAACCTAACCTAACCTAACCTAACCTAACCTAACCTAACCTAACCTAACCTAACCTAACCTAACCTAACCTAACCTAACCTAACCTAACCTAACCTAACCTAACCTAACCTAACCTAACCTAACCTAACCTAACCTAACCTAACCTAACCTAACCTAACCTAACCTAACCTAACCTAACCTAACCTAACCTAACCTAACCTAACCTAACCTAACCTAACCTAACCTAACCTAACCTAACCTAACCTAACCTAACCTAACCTAACCTAACCTAACCTAACCTAACCTAACCTAACCTAACCTAACCTAACCTAACCTAACCTAACCTAACCTAACCTAACCTAACCTAACCTAACCTAACCTAACCTAACCTAACCTAACCTAACCTAACCTAACCTAACCTAACCTAACCTAACCTAACCTAACCTAACCTAACCTAACCTAACCTAACCTAACCTAACCTAACCTAACCTAACCTAACCTAACCTAACCTAACCTAACCTAACCTAACCTAACCTAACCTAACCTAACCTAACCTAACCTAACCTAACCTAACCTAACCTAACCTAACCTAACCTAACCTAACCTAACCTAACCTAACCTAACCTAACCTAACCTAACCTAACCTAACCTAACCTAACCTAACCTAACCTAACCTAACCTAACCTAACCTAACCTAACCTAACCTAACCTAACCTAACCTAACCTAACCTAACCTAACCTAACCTAACCTAACCTAACCTAACCTAACCTAACCTAACCTAACCTAACCTAACCTAACCTAACCTAACCTAACCTAACCTAACCTAACCTAACCTAACCTAACCTAACCTAACCTAACCTAACCTAACCTAACCTAACCTAACCTAACCTAACCTAACCTAACCTAACCTAACCTAACCTAACCTAACCTAACCTAACCTAACCTAACCTAACCTAACCTAACCTAACCTAACCTAACCTAACCTAACCTAACCTAACCTAACCTAACCTAACCTAACCTAACCTAACCTAACCTAACCTAACCTAACCTAACCTAACCTAACCTAACCTAACCTAACCTAACCTAACCTAACCTAACCTAACCTAACCTAACCTAACCTAACCTAACCTAACCTAACCTAACCTAACCTAACCTAACCTAACCTAACCTAACCTAACCTAACCTAACCTAACCTAACCTAACCTAACCTAACCTAACCTAACCTAACCTAACCTAACCTAACCTAACCTAACCTAACCTAACCTAACCTAACCTAACCTAACCTAACCTAACCTAACCTAACCTAACCTAACCTAACCTAACCTAACCTAACCTAACCTAACCTAACCTAACCTAACCTAACCTAACCTAACCTAACCTAACCTAACCTAACCTAACCTAACCTAACCTAACCTAACCTAACCTAACCTAACCTAACCTAACCTAACCTAACCTAACCTAACCTAACCTAACCTAACCTAACCTAACCTAACCTAACCTAACCTAACCTAACCTAACCTAACCTAACCTAACCTAACCTAACCTAACCTAACCTAACCTAACCTAACCTAACCTAACCTAACCTAACCTAACCTAACCTAACCTAACCTAACCTAACCTAACCTAACCTAACCTAACCTAACCTAACCTAACCTAACCTAACCTAACCTAACCTAACCTAACCTAACCTAACCTAACCTAACCTAACCTAACCTAACCTAACCTAACCTAACCTAACCTAACCTAACCTAACCTAACCTAACCTAACCTAACCTAACCTAACCTAACCTAACCTAACCTAACCTAACCTAACCTAACCTAACCTAACCTAACCTAACCTAACCTAACCTAACCTAACCTAACCTAACCTAACCTAACCTAACCTAACCTAACCTAACCTAACCTAACCTAACCTAACCTAACCTAACCTAACCTAACCTAACCTAACCTAACCTAACCTAACCTAACCTAACCTAACCTAACCTAACCTAACCTAACCTAACCTAACCTAACCTAACCTAACCTAACCTAACCTAACCTAACCTAACCTAACCTAACCTAACCTAACCTAACCTAACCTAACCTAACCTAACCTAACCTAACCTAACCTAACCTAACCTAACCTAACCTAACCTAACCTAACCTAACCTAACCTAACCTAACCTAACCTAACCTAACCTAACCTAACCTAACCTAACCTAACCTAACCTAACCTAACCTAACCTAACCTAACCTAACCTAACCTAACCTAACCTAACCTAACCTAACCTAACCTAACCTAACCTAACCTAACCTAACCTAACCTAACCTAACCTAACCTAACCTAACCTAACCTAACCTAACCTAACCTAACCTAACCTAACCTAACCTAACCTAACCTAACCTAACCTAACCTAACCTAACCTAACCTAACCTAACCTAACCTAACCTAACCTAACCTAACCTAACCTAACCTAACCTAACCTAACCTAACCTAACCTAACCTAACCTAACCTAACCTAACCTAACCTAACCTAACCTAACCTAACCTAACCTAACCTAACCTAACCTAACCTAACCTAACCTAACCTAACCTAACCTAACCTAACCTAACCTAACCTAACCTAACCTAACCTAACCTAACCTAACCTAACCTAACCTAACCTAACCTAACCTAACCTAACCTAACCTAACCTAACCTAACCTAACCTAACCTAACCTAACCTAACCTAACCTAACCTAACCTAACCTAACCTAACCTAACCTAACCTAACCTAACCTAACCTAACCTAACCTAACCTAACCTAACCTAACCTAACCTAACCTAACCTAACCTAACCTAACCTAACCTAACCTAACCTAACCTAACCTAACCTAACCTAACCTAACCTAACCTAACCTAACCTAACCTAACCTAACCTAACCTAACCTAACCTAACCTAACCTAACCTAACCTAACCTAACCTAACCTAACCTAACCTAACCTAACCTAACCTAACCTAACCTAACCTAACCTAACCTAACCTAACCTAACCTAACCTAACCTAACCTAACCTAACCTAACCTAACCTAACCTAACCTAACCTAACCTAACCTAACCTAACCTAACCTAACCTAACCTAACCTAACCTAACCTAACCTAACCTAACCTAACCTAACCTAACCTAACCTAACCTAACCTAACCTAACCTAACCTAACCTAACCTAACCTAACCTAACCTAACCTAACCTAACCTAACCTAACCTAACCTAACCTAACCTAACCTAACCTAACCTAACCTAACCTAACCTAACCTAACCTAACCTAACCTAACCTAACCTAACCTAACCTAACCTAACCTAACCTAACCTAACCTAACCTAACCTAACCTAACCTAACCTAACCTAACCTAACCTAACCTAACCTAACCTAACCTAACCTAACCTAACCTAACCTAACCTAACCTAACCTAACCTAACCTAACCTAACCTAACCTAACCTAACCTAACCTAACCTAACCTAACCTAACCTAACCTAACCTAACCTAACCTAACCTAACCTAACCTAACCTAACCTAACCTAACCTAACCTAACCTAACCTAACCTAACCTAACCTAACCTAACCTAACCTAACCTAACCTAACCTAACCTAACCTAACCTAACCTAACCTAACCTAACCTAACCTAACCTAACCTAACCTAACCTAACCTAACCTAACCTAACCTAACCTAACCTAACCTAACCTAACCTAACCTAACCTAACCTAACCTAACCTAACCTAACCTAACCTAACCTAACCTAACCTAACCTAACCTAACCTAACCTAACCTAACCTAACCTAACCTAACCTAACCTAACCTAACCTAACCTAACCTAACCTAACCTAACCTAACCTAACCTAACCTAACCTAACCTAACCTAACCTAACCTAACCTAACCTAACCTAACCTAACCTAACCTAACCTAACCTAACCTAACCTAACCTAACCTAACCTAACCTAACCTAACCTAACCTAACCTAACCTAACCTAACCTAACCTAACCTAACCTAACCTAACCTAACCTAACCTAACCTAACCTAACCTAACCTAACCTAACCTAACCTAACCTAACCTAACCTAACCTAACCTAACCTAACCTAACCTAACCTAACCTAACCTAACCTAACCTAACCTAACCTAACCTAACCTAACCTAACCTAACCTAACCTAACCTAACCTAACCTAACCTAACCTAACCTAACCTAACCTAACCTAACCTAACCTAACCTAACCTAACCTAACCTAACCTAACCTAACCTAACCTAACCTAACCTAACCTAACCTAACCTAACCTAACCTAACCTAACCTAACCTAACCTAACCTAACCTAACCTAACCTAACCTAACCTAACCTAACCTAACCTAACCTAACCTAACCTAACCTAACCTAACCTAACCTAACCTTTTTTTTTTTTTTTTTTTTTGTTTCGGGGGGGAAAATGCATTACGCATACCACCCGGGCACAGGGGGCACCCGAGTGGTTATGTGGGACTCCCGTATAGGCTAATGAGACCCACGGTATACCCACTAAAAACCCCCCCATCTTCCACCTCGCCGCCATGTGACGGGGTTACGGGAACGCTTACGCACACATCCGCGACCCCGCCGGCGGCAGCCGCCCACAAGCGGCTCCATCGCGACAGCCCGGAGGCCCTCCACGATGGGCGCACCAGATGGTAAGGTGCGCCTCCCTCCTCGGCCTCCACCAGTAGCGTAGCAGACTCCCCCCGAGTCTGCTACTAGGAGGCCATGGGTACCAGATAACTGGTACCCGGTGGAAGATCAGGTCTGTGGTTCTTCCACCGACCACACCTCGGCCGCAGAGGATAGGGCAAGCGGCGCACCGCAATACCGACATGCCTCTTCCTCTGCGGCCCCACCAATGCCGTTTCGACGGAACGGCCCCGCCAGCTCGCAGGGGGTAGGGAGAGTGGCGCACCGTAATACCAACACGCCTCTCCCCCTGCGATCCCTCCACGGCCGCAGAAGATAGGGAGAACGGCGCACCGCAATACCGGCACTCCTCTTCTTCTGCGGTCCCACCTCCAAGCGCATCCGCAGCGGACTTGTTCAGTCCGCCGGGAGCGCCCTCCTCGGGCCAGCCGGCAGCCCAAACAGGCCGGCCCTGGTTGCCTCTTAGCTTCACCGTGGGTGACCAGTCCACGGTTACTAAGCCCCCCCGCCACGACAAGGCGGGCAACCCCCGGGGGGGAACCTAACCTAACCTAACCTAACCTAACCTAACCTAACCTAACCTAACCTAACCTAACCTAACCTAACCTAACCTAACCTAACCTAACCTTTTTTTTTTTTTTTTTTTTTTTTTGATGTCGCTGGAAAATCCATCATGGATACCCGACAGACGCGGGGGCGCTGTCGGGTTATGCCGGACTCTTACCGGCTAAAAACCAGCGGTGTTCCTCCTCACCGTCATCCGGCGGAGCTGCGGGAACGCTTACGCATACTTCCGCTGCTCCGCCGACGGCTGCCCGGGATTCGGGGCCCATCTTGGGGGGCGCTCACTTGGAGCGCCACTCACCAGTCAACCTGGCGTGTCGGAACACTGACACGCCAGCCGTCACGGGGGTCTCTCCTCCTGCAGGGCGATGGTACCCCCCGGTACCACCGCCCGGAGACCCACGTTATGGGGGAAGGCGGCGCTCATGCGCGAGGCGCCTGCGCCCCACTCTCTTCCGGCGGAGCGGGGTCGACAGAGGGTCGTCTTCCCTCGCCCGCTCCGCCGCCTCCTTCTGCGCCATAACGCACTCGCAGAATCGGAGTACCGCCTTCCACGCACTGTCGCTGCCGACCATGGCTTTCACTACGCCCGGCAGCGACAGGTCGTCCCCTATAGCCGCGGCGAGCATCGCCCGCGGCTCGTCCCATGCAGGGCATTCCACCAGCGTGTGCTCTGCCGTGTCCTCCGGACACCCACAGGCGTGGCACACGCCGGTCGGCTCTCTACCCGCCACGCTGCACAGGTACCTGCCGAAGCAACCGTGCCCCGTCAGGATCTGCACAGCGCGGAAGGTGAGGGCCCCGTGGCGGCGATCGACCCAGTCCTCTAGGACGGGCCGAATCGCCTCCACCGTCCTTCTGCCGGCGGTCGGCTCCGCCAGCCTCTCCTTCCATTTCCGGAGGAGGACCTGGCGGTCGAGTCGCCCCTGCCGCCCGGCCTCCCCCGGCTCTGGTTCCGTCTCCTCGGCTCGTGCTGCTGCGCTGCGGCGCCAGTACACTGCCGAGAGCACCTCCGCGTCCAGGTCCCACGGTGGGGTCCCGGCCAGGACGCATGCCGCCTCGCATGAGATGGTGCGGTACCCTCTCACCACCCTGATTGCCATGACCCGTTGCGCTTGGCGCAGGAGGGTCCTGTTCTGGGCAATCAGGGTGTCCGCCCAGATCGGGGCCCCATACAGGGCCATCGACCGCACCACCCCGGCGTACAACCGGCGGCACGCGACCGACGGTCCGCCCAGGTTCGGCAGCAGCCAGCTCAAAGCGCCGGCCGCTCGCAACAACCTGGGGACCAGTCGCCGGAAGTGCTCTCGGAAGTTCCATCTACTGTCGAGGACGAGGCCTAGGTACCGCATCGTCGACTCGACAGCGATGGAAACGCCGCCGACCACCAGCTGGGATCCTGCGGGAGGGGCGCGTCGGGCTCCGTGGAAACACAGAGCCTCCGACTTCTCCAGCGCCACCTCCAGCCCCAGCCGGCGGATTCGGGCCACCACTTGGGCCACTCCGGCCGTCGCCAAGAGGGCCGCCTCACGGTACGTGGTGCCGCAGGACGTCACGAGGGTATCGTCGGCGTAACAAGTTACGTCGACCCCCCGTAGATTGGCGCCCCGCAGCACCCAGTCGTAGCCGATGCTCCACAGGAGCGGCCCGAGAACCGATCCCTGCGGAACACCGCACGTCACTACCCGGCGGCCCAACCCGTCGCGCGTCGGGTACACCACTTCCCTCTCGGAGAAGTAGTCGCAGAGGATACGACGCATGTATTCGGGCACGCCATGGTATTCCAGCGCCGCCCGAACACAGCCCCAGGGGAGGGTGTTGAAAGCGTTGGCGATGTCTAGGGACACCGCCAGAACAACCTCTCCCCGGGACACTGCCTCCTCCGAGAGGTCCCTCACCCGCGCGATGGCGTCGACCGTCGACCGGCCCCGGCGGAAACCGAACTGTCGGTCGCTCAACCCCGGCCCGACCCGTTCGAGGTGCTCGACGAGGCGCGCGGAAATAATCCGCTCGAAGAGCTTGCTCACCTCGTCGAGCAACACTATGGGTCGGTATGCCGACGGCGAGTCCGCCGGGCGACCCTCCTTGCGCAGCAGCACAAGCCTGCCGACCTTCCACTTCCTAGGAAAGCGGCCACGCCGCATACAGGCGTCGAAGAGCTCGACAACCCGGGGCCCGAGGGCCTCCAAGGCTAGCGCCCACACCCTACCGGGCACCCCGTCGGGGCCCGGTGCCGTGCTTTTGGCGCGGAGCCGCTCCACCGCAGCCTCCAGCTCCGCCTGAGACACCTCGGGTATCGGGGCGCTCGAGCTCTCCGACGATGCAGCCGCCACGGGCGGCGGCGCCGAGTCGGCCCTCTCTGGGAAGAGAGTGGCGACGATGTTGGCAACCACCTCTGGTTGGAGACTCTGAGTGAGCGGAGGGGCCCAGGGGCGCAGGTGACCACGCACCGTCTTGTACGGGCGCCCCCAGGGATCCCTATTCAGAGTCTCCAGCCACTCTCCCCACGACTCGGCTTTTGCCTCCCGTATGGCGATCTGCAGAGAGATGCATCTCTCCCTGTACGCGGCGTAGAGGCGGCTTTCCTCGGCGGCCTCCCGCCTTCGCCGCCTTCTATAATGGGTGTACTGGCGTCTGGCCGCTACGCACGCTTCGCGAAACCGGCGCAGGTCCGCCGACCACCAGTACACCCATCTGCGGGGCGGGAGCGGTCTGGCGCGCGACATACCGGCGTCGCACACCTGCACCATGGACTCGCTCAACCGCTCCGCTCGCCCGTCCACGTCGGTCGCCGGGCCCTCCGGCGCCGGTAGCCAAGCCTGGACGATGGACGCCTCAACGATGACGTCACCGTCCATGGTCTTGAGGGCCCAGCGCGGTCCGTCCCCACGCGGGGGCCGGCCCTGGGGAGCTCCAGAGTTGGCGGAGACCTCGAACCGGATATACCGGTGATCCGAGAGCGTCTCCGCCTCCACGAGCACCCTCCAGTCTCGGACACGGCGCGCAAGACACGGGGTCGCGAACGTGAGGTCCACGATGGAACCCCCGTTGTGTCGCACGCACGTGTCAACCGACCCCCGGTTTAGAAGGACTAAGCCCGACGTGGCAGCCCACTCCTCCAGTACCTCGCCCCGCGCATCGGTGGCCGGGGAACCCCAAGCCGTCGACTTGGCGTTGAAGTCCCCGGCGACCAGCACCGGGATTGGGTGACTCTGGCCGACCAGAGCACCGACCTCGAGCAGGAATCGCTCGAATTCGGCCAGGCTCCGGTTCGGCGAGAAGTACACGCCGACGATCGTCACGCCCATAAGGGTGACCGCGACGCATCCATGGCCCTTCGACGATTTGTCGAAGGGCGGGGAGCCGGCGGCCGTCTGCGCGACGATCGCCACCGTGTCCTCCCGGTCACCAACCCAGTTGTCCCTGGCGGGGACGAGGTAAGGCTCCGCCACCACCGCTACCTGGATCGACCACTCGGCCAGGCTCTGGTACAAGAGGTCCTGAGCTCTGGCCGAGTGGTTGAGGTTCGCCTGAAGGACAGACATGGCCATACTTAATCTACGACCATGTCTGCAACCCTCTCTGCGCGTTCCACGTCAGCGGCGGACGGGCGGGCCGGTCGGGGGTGGGCTGTTGGGCCTTTCCCGGCGGGCTTCTTCTTCTTCTTCTTCTTTCCGGCGGGGGACTTGGCGGGGGCGGAAGCGGCACATGCTCCGCTTCCCGCTCTGTGGTCCGCTGGCCTCTGCCGCGCCTCGCACAGCGGGCAGCGGGGGGCAGCGGAGCAGCCAGCCGCCTTGTGGCCCGGTTGACCGCAGCGATAGCAGGCATCGCTGCGGTCCACCTCGGCGGTGCATTTGCTCCGTACGTGCCCCGAATCGAGGCACCGGTAGCACCGCAGGGGTCTGGCCTCAAGGAGCCTGACCCGGGCCGACACCCACCCCACCAGAAGCCGCCCGCCGGAGGCGACCTTCTTTGCCGCCGAAACAGGGCAGCGCACCCATGCCGTGCCGGGGCTGTCCGAAGAGAAGCGGCGGATCTCCCCGCACTTGACCTGCTCGGGGGGGCATTCCCCGTAGCGGGCCACCGCGGCCGCCACCTCCTCCGGGGACACCGCGTCGTCCAGTTCGCTAATGCGCAGGTCTGCGCACTTCACGGGCCTGGAGACGCGGACCAGCTCCGCGGGAAGGATCTCCCGCAGCTTGCCCGCCAGCAGGTCAGCCTTCCCGCCGCTGTCAGCCCCGGGGATCTCGAGCATGCGAGCCCCCGTCACGGCCGTGCGGAAGCGGAGACCCTTCAGGCCTAAGCCTTCGAGGTCGATCCTCCGCTTCGCACCGTCGAGCACGTCCTTGTACGACAGCTCCTTGCCCTCCACCGTGGCGCCCGGCTGGATGGTGATAGACACCGCAGCCGAGCGCGGGGCGCGGAGCTTCGCCGCCGGGTTCCTGTTGGACGGGGGCTTGTCCGCCGGTGCGCTGCCCTTCTTCTTTCCCCTCTTGCTCCGCTTGCCCCGCTTGGCAGCCGTGCTCCACTCGGATACGGCCGTCGTCGGGGGCTTCGGGGCGCGAGGGGTCGGCGCTGCTACCTCCGCATACGCCTTGGGAGGCGCTTTCCCCTTCTCCTTCTTCCCGGCCGCGGGAGCGGGGGCGGGAGGCGCAGCCTCAGCCCTTGTCGCGTCAGCGGCCGTGGGCGGCCGGAGGCGCGGCTCGGGAGCGGGAGGCGCAGCCTTGGCCCTTGCCTTATCGGCGGCCAAAGGCGGCCGGAGGCGCGGCTTGGGAGCGGGAGGCGCTGCCTCAGCCCTCGCCCTGTCGGCGGCCAAAGGCGGCCGGAGGCGTGGCTCGGGAGGGAGCCGCATCTCGAGTGCCTCGAGCCTTGCATTCACCATGGTCCCCACTTCCACCATGATAGAACGCTTCAGCGAGGCGGAGTCGTCGAGATCGGCTCCACTCGGCTCGGCAGGCCGAACGAGGCTCGCCCGCAATTCCGCCATCTCCTTGCGGAGTTCGGCGACCTCGCTTTGCAGGCGAGCATTGGCCCTTTCGAGCCGAGCCGTCTCGTCAGTAGCGGAGCGCCCTGCCAGCTCCGCTACCACCTCCAACAGACTTGCAGAGGCCTCCTTGAGGTCCCTCTGCAGCGTGCCCTTCAGGTTGCGCGACTTCGTCGCGACAGCCTGAATGAGGAGCACGCTGTCCTCCGCCTTTTTCCGAAGCTCCAGGGTCGTCGGTCCGTCTTCGCCGCGCGACTGCGACGACGAGTCGGACAGACGACATCTCGACCGAGATCGAGACCGAGATCGGAGGTCTCGGGCCATTTCGGCCACCTCCTTCTCTGCCTGGAGCTTCTCCTCCTCCCTTTGCGCCTTTAAGTACGCCAGCTTCGCCTTAGCTAGGCCGACGTACTCGCCGGTAGTGGGCGGTCGCCCTCTCCCGCGTCTTGCAGGCACCGGAGTGGGAGCTTTCTTTTTAGAAAGCTCGACCATCTCCGATGCCTCCGCCTCGTCCCCTTTCAGGGGCCGCTTCCGCGCACTGCGCCAGAAGCGTCCCGCCGTGTCGTCTCCGGACGACACCGACACCAGGGTCACGTCCGAGGAGTCAGACTCCTCCGCCACGATCTCCTGTGTCTCCTCATCCTTCTTCGTTCCATTCGTGTGCAATTCGGTGTCCGTTATCGTGCGTTGGTCGTTGTTTGTTGCGAGAAAGCTTGGTGCCCCCCCCAGATACGTGGGGCAGACCTCACCCAAAGTGGGCTCGGTGAGGGGTTCTCCGGCATCGGAGATGCCGGTACCCTCCTGGGGTAGATTATAGTTTTCCAGACTTTCCATGTTTTTTTCTTTTTTTGAACGGGGTGTGATCCCCTACTCCTCGGGATTGGGTTCCCCCCAACCATACATCCCATCAGCGAAGCCGGACCTTGGGATTTGGGTAATTTTTGTTGAGGTTTTCTTCCTCGCGGCCCCCACCGAAGTGGCGGCCCTCACCCCTGACGCCTACGGGTCAGGGAGCGAGTTGGCCGACGGTGGCCTAAGCCATGCTGCCAGTCTAACGACCGACAGCCCGTCGCCCCAGCGTTTGGGTGGGTAAACCACATGGGTCTATCCACCCTGGTCCCGTCCACAGCGTCCTCTGCTAAAGCAGAGGGACACGTGGAGAGACCCCACCACGTGGTCTCATCCACACTATCCTCTGCCTGGGCAGAGGGATACGTGGAGAGACCCCACCACATGGTCTCATCCACAGTGCCCTCTGCTAAAGCAGAGGGACACGTGGAGAGACCCCACCCCATGGTCTCATCCGCACTACCCTCTGCTGAAGCAGAGGGACGCGTGGAGAGACCCCAACTTTGGGTAATTTTTTAGAGAGGTTTTCTTCCTCGCGGCCCCCACCGAAGTGGCGGCCCTCACCCCTGACGCCTACGGGTCAGGGAGCGAGTTGGACCGACGGTGGCCTAAGCCATGCTGCCGTGACCGACAGCCCGTCGCCCCCGCCTTTGGGTGGGTGAACCTCAAGGGTCCTTCCCACCCTGGTCTCATCCACTGTGCCCTCTGAAGAGTCAGAGGGACACGTGGAGAGACCCCACCCGTTGGTCTCATCCGCAGAGAGATACCAACTGTGAGCCGCTCTTGGTCTGGCCCCTCCTTCCAAGCCTGTCCGTTATGGGAAGCCCTATACGGCATAGCCTTGGAGATCATCGGGACACGCAAGCCCCCCCACCACGACAAGGTGGCGGCCCCCGGGGGGGAACCTAACCTAACCTTTTTTTTTTTTTTTTTTTTTTTTTTGATGTCGCTGGAAAATCCATCATGGATACCCGACAGACGCGGGGGCGCTGTCGGGTTATGCCGGACTCTTACCGGCTAAAAACCAGCGGTGTTCCTCCTCACCGTCTTCCGGCGGAGCTGCGGGAACGCTTACGCATACTTCCGCTGCTCCGCCGACGGCTGCCCGGGACTCGGGGCCCATCTTGGGGGGCGCTCACTTGGAGCGCCACTCACCAGTCAACCTGGCGTGTCGGAACACTGACACGCCAGCCGTCACGGGGGTCTCTCCTCCTGCAGGGCGATGGTACCCCCCGGTACCACCGCCCGGAGACCCTCGTTATGGGGGAAGGCGGCGCTCATGCGCGAGGCGCCTGCGCCCCACTCTCTTCCGGCGGAGCGGGGTCGACAGAGGGTCGTCTTCCCTCGCCCGCTCCGCCGCCTCCTTCTGCGACATGACTGTGTCGCAGAATCGGAGGACCGCCTTCCACGCTCTGTCGCTGCCGACCATGGCTTTCACGACGCCCGGCAGCGACAGGTCGTCCCCTATAGCCGCGGCGAGCATCGCCCGCGGCTCGTCCCATGCAGGGCATTCCACCAGCGTGTGCTCTGCCGTGTCCTCCAGACACCCACAGGCGTGGCACACGCTGGTCGGCTCTCGACCCGCCACGCTGCACAGGTACCTGCCGAAGCAACCGTGCCCCGTCAGGATCTGCACAGCGCGGAAGGTGAGGGCCCCGTGGCGGCGATCGACCCAATCCTCTAGGACGGGCCGAATCGCCTCCACCGTTCTTCTGCCGGCGGTCGGCTCCGCCAGCCTCTCCTTCCATTTCCGGAGGAGGACCTGACGGTCGAGTTGCCTCTGCCGCCCGGCCTCCCCCGGCTCTGGTTCAACCTCCTCGGCTCGTGCTGCTGCGCTGCGGCGCCAGTACACCGCCGAGAGCACCTCCGCGTCCAGGTCCCACGGTGGGGACCCGGCCAGGACGCACGCCGCCTCGCACGAGATGGTGCGGTACCCTCTCACCACCCTGATTGCCATGACCCGTTGCGCTTGGCGCAGGAGGGTCCTATTCTGAGCAATCAGGGTGTCCGCCCAGATCGGGGCCCCATACAGGGCCATCGACCGCACCACCCCGGCGTACAACCGGCGGCACGCGACCGACGGTCCGCCCAGGTTCGGCAGCAGCCAGCTCAAAGCGCCGGCCGCTCGCAACAACCTGGGGACCAGTCGCCGGAAGTGCTCTCGGAAGTTCCATCTGCTGTCGAGGACGAGGCCTAGGTACCGCATCGTCGACTCGACAGCGATGGAGACGCCACCGACCACCAGCTGGGATCCTGCGGGAGGGGCGCGTCGGGCTCCGTGGAAACACAGAGCCTCCGACTTCTCCAGCGCCACCTCCAGCCCCAGCCGGCGGATTCGGGCCACCACTTGGGCCACACCGGCCGTCGCCAAGAGGGCCGCCTCTCGGTACGTGGTGCCGCAGGACGTCACGAGGGTATCGTCGGCGTAACAAGTTACGTCGACCCCCCGTAGATTGGCGCCCCGCAGCACCCAGTCGTAGCCGATGTTCCACAGGAGCGGCCCGAGAACCGATCCCTGTGGAACACCGCACGTCATTACCCGGCGGCCCAACCCGTCGCGCGTCGGGTACACCACTTCCCTCTCGGAGAAGTAGTCGCAGAGAAGACGACGCAGGTATTCGGGCACGCCATGGTATTGCAGCGCCGCCCGAACACAGCCCCAGGGGAGGGTGTTGAAAGCGTTGGCGATGTCTAAAGACACCGCCAGAACAACCTCTCCCCGGGACACTGCCTCCTCCGAGAGGTCCCTCACCCGCGCGATGGCGTCGACCGTCGACCGGCCCCGGCGGAAACCGAACTGTCGGTCGCTCAACCCCGGCCCGACCCTTTCGAGGTGCTCGACGAGGCGCGCGGAAATAATCCGCTCAAAGAGCTTGCTCACCTCGTCGAGCAACACTATGGGTCGGTATGCCGACGGCGAGTCCGCCGGGCGACCCTCCTTGCGCAGCAGCACGAGCCTGCCGACCTTCCACTTTCTAGGAAAGCGGCCTAGCCGCATACAGGCGTCGAAGAGCTCAACAACCCGGGGCCCGAGGGCCTCCAAGGCTAGCGCCAACACCCTACCGGGTACCCCGTCGGGGCCCGGTGCCGTGCTTTTGGCGCGGAGCCGCTCCACCGCAGCCTCCAGCTCCGCCTGAGACACCTCGGGTATCGGGGCGCTCGAGCTCTCCGACGATGCAGCCGCCACGGGCGGCGACACCGAGTCGGCCCTCTCTGGGAAGAGAGTGGCGACGATGTTATCCACCACCTCTGGCTGGAGACTCTGAGTGAGCGGAGGGGCCCAGGGGCGCAGGTGACCACGCACCGTCTTGTACGGGCGCCCCCAGGGATCCCTATTCAGAGTCTCCAACCACTCTCCCCACGACCCGGCTTTTGCCTCCCGAATGGCGATCTGCAGAGAGATGCATCTCTCCCTGTACGCGGCGTAGAGGCGGCTTTCCTCGGCGGCCACCCGCCTTCGCCGCCTTCTGTAATGGGTGTACTGGCGTCTGGCCGCTACGCACGCTTCGCGAAGCCGGCGCAGGTCCGCCGACCACCAGTACACCCATCTGCGGGGCGGGAGCGGTCTGGCGCGCGACATACCGGCGTCGCACACCTGCGCCATTGACTCGCTCAACCGCTCCGCTCGCCCGTCCACGTCGGCCGCCGGGCCCTCCGGCGCCGGTAGCCAGGCCTGGACGATGGACGCCTCGATGATGACGTCCCCGTCCATGGTCTTGAGGGCCCAGCGCGGTCCATCCCCACGCGGGGGCCGGCCCTGGGGAGCTCCAGAGTTGGCGGAGACCTCGAACCGGATATACCGGTGATCCGAGAGCGTCTCCGCCTCCACGAGCACCCTCCAGTCTCGGACACGGCGCGCAAGACACGGGGTCGCGAACGTGAGGTCCACGATGGAACCCCCGTTGTGTCGCACGCACGTGTCAACCGACCCCCGGTTTAGAAGGACTAAGCCCGACGTGGCAGCCCACTCCTCCAGTACCTCGCCCCGCGCATCGGTGGCCGGGGAACCCCAAGCCGTCGACTTGGCGTTGAAGTCCCCGGCGACCAGCACTGGGATTGGGTGACTCTGGCCGACCAGAGCACCGACCTCGAGCAGGAATTGCTCGAATTCGGCCAGGCTCCGGTTCGGCGAGAAGTACACGCCGACGATCGTCACGCCCATAAGGGTGACCGCGACGCATCCATGGCCCTTCGACGATTTGTCGAAGGGCGGGGAGCCGGCGGCCGTCTGCGCGACGATCGCCACCGTGTCCTCCCGGTCACCAACCCAGTTGTCCCTGGCGGGGACGAGGTAAGGCTCCGCCACCACCGCTACCTGGATCGACCACTCGGCCAGGCTCTGGTACAAGAGGTCCTGAGCTCTGGCCGAGTGGTTGAGGTTCGCCTGGAGGAGAGACATGGCCATACTTAATCTACGACCATGTCTGCAACCCTCTCTGCGCGTTCCACGTCAGCGGCGGACGGGCGGGCCGGTCGGGGGTGGGCTGTTGGGCCTTTCCCGGCGGGCTTCTCCTTCTTTTTCTTCCTCTTCTTTCCGGCGGGGGACTTGGCGGGGGCGGAAGCGGCACATGCTCCGCTTCCCGCTCTGTGGTCCGCTGGCTTCTGCCTCGCCTCGCACAGCGGGCAGTGCGGGGCAGCGGAGCAGCCAGCCGCCTTGTGGCCCGGTTGACCGCAGCGATAGCAGGCATCGCTGCGGTCCACCTCGGCGGTGCATTTGCTCCGTACGTGCCCCGAATCGAGGCACCGGTAGCACCGCAGGGGTCTGGCCTCAAGGAGCCTGACCCGGGCCGACACCCACCCCACCAGAAGCCGCCCGCCGGAGGCGACCTTCTTTGCCGCCGAAACAGGGCAGCGCACCCATGCCGTGCCGGGGCTGTCCGAAGAGAAGCGGCGGATCTCCCCGCACTTGACCTGCTCGGGGGGGCATTCCCCGTAGCGGGCCACCGCGGCCGCCACCTCCTCCGGGGACACCGCGTCGTCCAGTTCGCTAATGCGCAGGTCTGCGCACTTCACGGGCCTGGAGACGCGGACCAGCTCCGCGGGAAGGATCTCCCGCAGCTTTCCTGCCAGCAAGTCAGCCTTCCCGCCGCTGTCAGCCCCGGGGATTTCCAGCATGCGGGCCCCCGTCACGGCGGTGCGGAAGCGGAGACCCTTCAGGCCTAAGCCTTCGAGGTCGATCCTCCGCTTCGCACCGTCGAGCACGTCCTTATAGGACAGCTCCTTCCCCTCCACCGTGGCGCCCGGCTGGATGGTGATAGCCACTGCAGCCGAGCGCGGGGGGCGGAGCTTCGCCACCGGGTTCCTCTTGGGCGGGGGCTTGTCCGCCGGTGCGCTGCCCTTCTTCTTTCCCCTCTTGCTCCGCTTGCCCCGCTTGGCAGCCGTGCTCCACTCGGATACGGCCGTCGTCGGGGGCTTCGGGGCGCGAGGGGTCGGCGCTGCTACCTCCGCATACGCCTTGGGAGGCGCTTTCCCCTTCTCCTTCTTCCCGGCCGCGGGAGCGGGGGCGGGAGGCGCAGCCTCAGCCCTTGTCGCGTCGGCGGCCAAAGGCGGCCGGAGGCGCGGCTTGGGAGCGGGAGGCGCAGCCTGAGCCCTTGCCCTGTCGGCGGCCAAAGGCGGCCGGAGGCGTGGCTCGGGAGGGAGCCGCATCTCGAGTGCCTCGAGCCTTGCGTTCACCATGGTCCCCACTTCCACCATGATAGAACGCTTCAGCGAGGCGGAGTCGTCGAGATCGGCTCCACTCGGCTCGGCAGGCCGAACGAGGCTCGCCCGCAATTCCGCCATCTCCTTGCGGAGTTCGGCGACCTCGCTTTGCAGGCGAGCATTGGCCCTTTCGAGCCGAGACGTCTCGTCAGTAGCGGAGCGCCCTGCGAGCTCCGCCACCACCTCCAACAGACTTGCAGAGGCCTCCTTGAGGTCCCTCTGCAGCGTGCCCTTCAGGTTGCGCGACTTCGTCGCGACAGCCTGAATGAGGAGCACGCTGTCCTCCGCCTTTTTCCGAAGCTCCAGGGTCGTCGGTCCGTCTTCGCCGCGCGACTGCGACGACGAGTCGGACAGACGACATCTCGACCGAGATCGAGACCGAGATCGGAGGTCTCGGGCCATCTCGGCCACCTCCCTCTCTGCCTGGAGCTTCTCCTCCTCCCTTTGGGCCTTCAAGTACGCCAGCTTCGCCTTGGCTAGGCCGACGTACTCGCCGGTAGTGGGCGGTCGCCCTCTCCCGCGTCTTGCAGGCACCGGAGTGGGAGCCTTCTTTTTAGAAAGCTCGACCGACTCTGATGCCTCCGCCTCGTCCCCTTTCAGGGGCCGCTTCCGCGCACTGCGCCAGAAGCGTCCCGCCGTGTCGTCTCCGGACGACACCGACACCAGGGTCACGTCCGAGGAGTCAGACTCCTCCGCCGCGATCTCCTGGGTCTCCTCGTCATTCGTCGTCCTATCCGTGTGCAATTCGGTGTCCATGTTTCGTGCGTTGTTGTCGTCGGGTGTTTGGAAAGCATGTGCCCCCCCCAGATACGCGGGGCAGACCTTACCCAGAGTGGGCTCGGTGAGGGGTTCTCCGGCATCGGAGATGCCGGTACCCTCCTGGGGTCGTTTTTCGTTATGCAGACTTTCCATGGTTTTTCTTTTTATGCGCGGGGTGAGATCCCCTACTCCTCGGGATTGGGTTCCCCCCAACCATACATCCCATCGGCGAAGTCGAACCTTAGGATTTGGGTAATTTTTGATGAGGTTGTCTTCCTCGCGGCCCCCACCGAAGTGGCGGCCCTCACCCCTGACGCCTACGGGTCAGGGAGCGAGTTGGCCGACGGTGGCCTAAGCCCTGCTGCCAGTCTAACGACCGACAGCCCGTCGCCCCAGCGTTTGGGTGGGTAAACCACATGGGTCTATCCCACCCTGGTCCCGTCCATAGCGTCCTCTGCTAAAGCAGAGGGACACCTGGAGAGACCCCACCACGTGGTCTCATCCACACTATCCTCTGCCTGGGCAGAGGGATACGTGGAGAGACCCCACCACATGGTCTCATCCACAGTGCCCTCCGCTAAAGCAGAGGGACACGTGGAGAGACCCCACCCCATGGTCTCATCCGCACTACCCTCTGCTTGAGCAGAGGGACGCGTGGAGAGACCCCAACTTTGGGTAATTTTTTAGAGAGGTTTTCTTCCTCGCGGCCCCCACCGAAGTGGCGGCCCTCACCCCTGACGCCTACGGGTCAGGGAGCGAGTTGGGCCGAAGGTGGCCTAAGCCATGCTGCCGTGACCGACAGCCCGTCGCCCCCGCCTTTGGGTGGGTGAACCTCAAGGGTCCTTCCCACCCTGGTCTCATCCACTGTGCCCTCTGATAAGTCAGAGGGACACGTGGAGAGACCCCACCCGTTGGTCTCATCCGCAGAGAGATACCAACTGTGAGCCGCTCTTGGTCTGGCCCCTCCTTCCAAGCCTGTCCGTTATGGGAAGCCCTATACGGCATAGCCTTGGAGATCATCGGGACACGCAAGCCCCCCCACCACGACAAGGTGGCGGCCCCCGGGGGGGAACCTTTTTTTTTTTTTTTTTTTTTTTTTTTTGATATCGCTGGAAAATCCATCATGGATACCCGACAGACGCGGGGGCGCTGTCGGGTTATGCCGGACTCTTACCGGCTAAAAAACCAGCGGTGTTCCTCCTCACCGTCTTCCGGCGGAGCTGCGGGAACGCTTACGCATACTTCCGCTGCTCCGCCGACGGCTGCCCGGGACTAGGGGCCCATCTTGGGGGGCGCTCACTTGGAGCGCCACTCACCAGTCAACCTGGCGTGTCGGAACACTGACACGCCAGCCGTCACGGGGGTCTCTCCTCCTGCAGGGCGATGGTACCCCCCGGTACCACTGCCCGGAGACCCGCGTTATGGGGGAAGGCGGCGCTCATGCGCGAGGCGCCTGCGCCCCACTCTCTTCCGGCGGAGCGGGGTCGACAGAGGGTCGTCTTCCCTCGCCCGCTCCGCCGCCTCCTTCTGCGACATGACTGTGTCGCAGAATCGGAGCACCGCCTTCCACGCTCTGTCGCTGCCGACCATGGCTTTCACTACGCCCGGCAGCGACAGGTCGTCCCCTATAGCCGCGGCGAGCATCGCCCGCGGCTCGTCCCATGCGGGGCATTCCACCAGCGTGTGCTCCGCCGTGTCCTCCGGACACCCACAGGCGTGGCACACGCTGGTCGGCTCCCGACCCGCCACGCTGCACAGGTACCTGCCGAAGCAACCGTGCCCCGTCAGGATCTGCACAGCGCGGAAGGCGAGGGCCCCGTGGCGGCGATCGACCCAATCCTCTAGGACGGGCCGAATCGCCTCCACCGTTCTTCTGCCGGCGGTCGGCTCCGCCAGCCTCTCCTTCCATTTCCGGAGGAGGACCTGGCGGTCGAGTCGCCCCTGCCGCCCGGCCTCCCCCGGCTCTGGTTCCGTCTCCTCGGCTCGTGCCGCTGCGCTGCGGCGCCAGTACGCTGCCGAGAGCACCTCCGCGTCCAGGTCCCACGGTGGGGTCCCGGCCAGGACGCATGCCGCCTCGCACGAGATGGTGCGGTACCCTCTCACCACCCTGATTGCCATGACCCGTTGCGCTTGGCGCAGGAGGGTCCTATTCTGGGCAATCAGGGTGTCCGCCCAGATCGGGGCCCCATACAGGGCCATCGACCGCACCACCCCGGCGTACAACCGGCGGCACGCGACCGACGGTCCGCCCAGGTTCGGCAGCAGCCAGCTCAAAGCGCCGGCCGCTCGCAACAACCTGGGGACCAGTCGCCGGAAGTGCTCTCGGAAGTTCCACCTGCTGTCGAGGACGAGGCCTAGGTACCGCATCGTCGACTCGACAGCGATGGAGACGCCGCCGACCACCAGCTGGGATCCTGCGGGAGGGGCGCGTCGGGCTCCGTGAAAGCACAGAGCTTCCGACTTCTCCAGCGCCACCTCCAGCCCCAGCCGGCGGATTCGGGCCACCACTTGGGCCACTCCGGCCGTCGCCAAGAGGGCCGCCTCACGGTACGTGGTGCCGCAGGACGTCACGAGGGTATCGTCGGCGTAACAAGTTACGTCGACCCCTCGTAGATTGGCGCCCCGCAGCACCCAGTCGTAGCCGATGTTCCACAGGAGCGGCCCGAGAACCGATCCCTGCGGAACACCGCACGTCATTACCCGGCGGCCCAACCCGTCGCGCGTCGGGTACACCACTTCCCTCTCGGAGAAGTAGTCGTAGAGGAGACGACGCATGTATTCGGGCACGCCATGGTATTCTAGCGCCGCCCGAACACAGCCCCAGGGGAGGGTGTTGAAAGCGTTGGCGATGTCTAGGGACACCGCCAGAACAACCTCTCCCCGGGACACTGCCTCCTCCGATCCTCCGAGAGGTCCCTCACCCGCGCGATGGCGTCGACCGTAGACCGGCCCCGGCGGAAACCGAACTGTCGGTCGCTCAACCCCGGCCCGACCCGTTCGAGGTGCTCGACGAGGCGCGCGGAAATAATCCGCTCGAAGAGCTTGCTCACCTCGTCGAGCAACACTATGGGTCGGTATGCCGACGGCGAGTCCGCCGGGCGACCCTCCTTGCGCAGCAGCACAAGCCTGCCGACCTTCCACTTCCTAGGAAAGCGGCCACGCCGCATACAGGCGTCGAAGAGCTCGGCAACCCGGGGCCCGAGGGCCTCCAAGGCTAGCGCCAACACCCTACCGGGTACCCCGTCGGGGCCCGGTGCCGTGCTTTTGGCGCGGAGCCGCTCCACCGCAGCCTCCAGCTCCGCCTGAGACACCTCGGGTATCGGGGCGCTCGAGCTCTCCGACGATGCAGCCGCCACGGGCGGCGGCGCCGAGTCGGCCCTCTCTGGGAAGAGAGTGGCGACGATGTTGGCGACCACCTCTGGTTGGAGACTCTGAGTGAGCGGAGGGGCCCAGGGGCGCAGGTGACCACGCACCGTCTTGTACGGGCGCCCCCAGGGATCCCTATTCAGAGTCTCCAGCCACTCTCCCCACGACTCGGCTTTTGCCTCCCGTATGGCGATCTGCAGAGAGATGCACCTCTCCCTGTACGCGGCGTAGAGGCGGCTTTCCTCGGCGGCCACCCGCCTTCGCCGCCTTCTGTAATGGGTGTACTGGCGTCTGGCCGCTACGCACGCTTCGCGAAGCCGGCGCAGGTCCGCCGACCACCAGTACACCCATCTGCGGGGCGGGAGCGGTCTGGCGCGCGACATACCGGCGTCGCACACCTGCGCCATTGACTCGCTCAACCGCTCCGCTCGCCCGTCCACGTCGGCCGCCGGGCCCTCCGGCGCCGGTAGCCAGGCCTGGACGATGGACGCCTCGATGATGACGTCCCCGTCCATGGTCTTGAGGGCCCAGCGCGGTCCATCCCCACGCGGGGGCCGGCCCTGGGGAGCTCCAGAGTTGGCGGAGACCTCGAACCGGATATACCGGTGATCCGAGAGCGTCTCCGCCTCCACGAGCACCCTCCAGTCTCGGACACGGCGCGCGAGACACGGGGTCGCGAACGTGAGGTCCACGATGGAACCCCCGTTGTGTCGCACGCACGTGTCAACCGACCCCCGGTTTAGAAGGACTAAGCCCGACGTGGCAGCCCACTCCTCCAGTACCTCGCCCCGCGCATCGGTGGCCGGGGAACCCCAAGCCGTCGACTTGGCGTTGAAGTCCCCGGCGACCAGCACTGGGATTGGGTGACTCTGGCCGACCAGAGCACCGACCTCGAGCAGGAATTGCTCGAATTCGGCCAGGCTCCGGTTCGGCGAGAAGTACACGCCGACGATCGTCACGCCCATAAGGGTGACCGCGACGCATCCATGGCCCTTCGACGATTTGTCGAAGGGCGGGGAGCCGGCGGCCGTCTGCGCGACGATCGCCACCGTGTCCTCCCGGTCACCAACCCAGTTGTCCCTGGCGGGGACGAGGTAAGGCTCCGCCACCACCGCTACCTGGATCGACCACTCGGCCAGGCTCTGGTACAAGAGGTCCTGAGCTCTGGCCGAGTGGTTGAGGTTCGCCTGAAGGACAGACATGGCCATACTTAATCTACGACCATGTCTGCAACCCTCTCTGCGCGTTCCACGTCAGCGGCGGACGGGCGGGCCGGTCGGGGGTGGGCTGTTGGGCCTTTCCCGGCGGGCTTCTTCTTCTTCTTCTTCTTTCCGGCGGGGGACTTGGCGGGGGCGGAAGCGGCACATGCTCCGCTTCCCGCTCTGTGGTCCGCTGGCTTCTGCCTCGCCTCGCACAGCGGGCAGTGCGGGGCAGCGGAGCAGCCAGCCGCCTTGTGGCCCGGTTGACCGCAGCGATAGCAGGCATCGCTGCGGTCCACCTCCGCGGTGCATTTGCTCCGTACGTGCCCCGAATCGAGGCACCGGTAGCACCGCAGGGGTCTGGCCTCAAGGAGCCTGACCCGGGCCGACACCCACCCCACCAGAAGCCGCCCGCCGGAGGCAACCTTCTTGGCCGCCGAAACAGGGCAGCGCACCCACGCCGTGCCGGGGCTGTCCGAGGAGAAGCGGCGGATCTCCCCGCACTTGACCTGCTCGGGGGGGCATTCCCCGTAGCGGGCCACCGCGGCCGCCACCTCCTCCGGGGACACCGCGTCGTCCAGCTCGCTAATGCGCAGGTCTGCGCACTTCACGGGCCTGGAGACGCGGACCAGCTCCGCGGGAAGGATCTCCCGCAGCTTGCCCGCCAGCAGGTCAGCCTTCCCGCCGCTGTCAGCCCCGGGGATCTCGAGCATGCGAGCCCCCGTCACGGCGGTGCGGAATCGGAGACCCTTCAGGCCTAAGCCTTCGAGGTCGATCCTCCGCTTCGCACCGTCGAGCACGTCCTTGTACGACAGCTCCTTGCCCTCCACCGTGGCGCCCGGCTGGATGGTGATAGACACCGCTGCCGAGCGCGGGGCGCGGAGCTTCGCCGCCGGGTTCCTCTTGGACGGGGGCTTGTCCGCCGGTGCGCTGCCCTTTTTCCCTCTCCTCTTGCCCCGCTTGGCAGCCGTGCTCCACTCGGATACGGCCGCCGTCGGGGGCTTCGGAGCGCCAGGGGTCGGCGCTGCCACCTCCGCATACGCCTTGGGAGGCGCTTTCCCCTTCTTCCCGGCCGCGGGAGCGGGGGCGGGAGGCGCAGCCTCAGCCCTCGCCCCGTCGGCGGCCGTGGGCGGCCGGAGGCGCGGCTCGGGAGCGGGAGGCGCAGCCTTGGCCCTTGCCTTATCGGCGGCCAAAGGCGGCCGGAGGCGCGGCTTGGGAGCGGGAGGCGCCGCCTCAGCCCTCGCCCTGTCGGCGGCCAAAGGCGGCCGGAGGCGTGGCTCGGGAGGGAGCCGCATCTCGAGTGCCTCGAGCCTTGCGTTCACCATGGTCCCCACTTCCACCATGATAGAACGCTTCAGCGAGGCGGAGTCGTCGAGATCGGCTCCACTCGGCTCGACAGGCCTAACGATGCTCGCCCGCAACTCCGCGATCTCCTTGCGGAGTTCAGCGACCTCGCTCTGCAGGCGAGCATTGGCCCTTTCGAGCCGAGCCGTCTCGTCGGTAGCGGAGCGCCCTGCCAGCTCCGCTACCACCCCCATCAGACTTGCAGAGGCCTCCTTGAGGTCCCTCTGCAGCGTGCCCTTCAGGTTGCGCGACTTCGTCGCAACAGCCTGAATGAGGAGCACGCTGTCCTCCGCCTTTTTCCGAAGCTCCAGGGTCGTCGGTCCGTCTTCGCCGCGCGACTGCGACGACGAGTCGGACAGACGACATCTCGACCGAGAGCGAGATCGAGATCGGAGGTCTCGGGCCATCTCGGCCACCTCCCTCTCTGCCTGGAGCTTCTCCTCCTCCCTTTGCGCCTTGAGGTACGCCAGCTTCGCCTTAGCTAGGCCGACGTACTCTCCGGTAGTGGGCGGTCGCCCTCTACCGCGTCTTGCAGGCACCGGAGTGGGAGCTTTCTTTTTAGAAAGCTCGACCATCTCTGATGCCTCCGCCTCGTCCCCTTTCAGGGGCCGCTTCCGCGCACTGCGCCAGAAGCGTCCCGCCGTGTCGTCACCGGACGACACCGACACCAGGGTCACGTCCGAGGAGTCAGACTCCTCCGCCGTGATCTCCTGGGTCTCCCCGTCCTTCGTCGTTTTCCCGTCCTTATGCAAATCGGAGTCCGTTGTGAGTGTGCGTTGGTCGTCGTTGTTGGCGTGGAAGTTTTGTGCCCCCCCCAGATACGCGGGGCAGACCGCACCCAAAGTGGGCTTGGTGAGGGATTCTCCGGCATCGGAGATGCCGGTACCCTCCTGAGGTACATTAATGTTGTCCAAACCTTCCATGTTTTTTTCTTTTTATGCGCGGGGTGAGATCCCCTACTCCTCGGGATTGGGTTCCCCCCAACCATACATCCCATCGGCGAAGTCGAACCTTAGGATTTGGGTAATTTTTGATGAGGTTGTCTTCCTCGCGGCCCCCACCGAAGTGGCGGCCCTCACCCCTGACGCCTACGGGTCAGGGAGCGAGTTGGCCGACGGTGGCCTAAGCCCTGCTGCCAGTCTAACGACCGACAGCCCGTCGCCCCAGCGTTTGGGTGGGTAAACCACATGGGTCTATCCCACCCTGGTCCCGTCCACAGCGTCCTCTGCTAAAGCAGAGGGACGCGTGGAGAGACCCCACCACGTGGTCTCATCCACACTATCCTCTGCCTGGGCAGAGGGATACGTGGAGAGACCCCACCACATGGTCCCATCCACAGTGCCCTCTGCTAAAGCAGAGGGACACGTGGAGAGACCCCACCCCATGGTCTCATCCGCACTACCCTCTGCTTAAGCAGAGGGACGCATGGAGAGACCCCAACTTTGGGTAATTTTTTAGAGAGGTTTTCTTCCTCGCGGCCCCCACCGAAGTGGCGGCCCTCACCCCTGACGCCTACGGGTCAGGGAGCGAGTTGGGCCGACGGTGGCCTAAGCCATGCTGCCGTGACCGACAGCCCGTCGCCCCCGCCTTTGGGTGGGTGAACCTCAAGGGTCCTCCCCACCCTGGTCTCATCCACTGTGGAGAGACCCCACCCCTTGGTCTCATCCGCACTACGCGGAGAGACCCAACTGTGAGCCGCTCTTGGTCTGGCCCCTCCTTCCAAGCCTGTCCGTTATGGGAAGCCCTATACGGCATAGCCTTGGAGATCATCGGGACACGCAAGCCCCCCCACCACGACAAGGTGGCGGCCCCCGGGGGGGCCCGGGGGGGAACCTTTTTTTTTTTTTTTTTTTTTTTTTTTTTTTTTTTTTTTTTTTTTTTTTGATATCGCTGGAAAATCCATCATGGATACCCGACAGACGCGGGGGCGCTGTCGGGTTATGCCGGACTCTTACCGGCTAAAAACCAGCGGTGTTCCTCCTCACCGTCTTCCGGCGGAGCTGCGGGAACGCTTACGCATACTTCCGCTGCTCCGCCGACGGCTGCCCGGGACTCGGGGCCCATCTTGGGGGGCGCTCACTTGGAGCGCCACTCACCAGTCAACCTGGCGTGTCGGAACACTGACACGCCAGCCGTCACGGGGGTCTCTCCTCCTGCAGGGCGATGGTACCCCCCGGTACCACCGCCCGGAGACCCACGTTATGGGGGAAGGCGGCGCTCATGCGCGAGGCGCCTGCGCCCCACTCTCTTCCGGCGGAGCGGGGTCGACAGAGGGTCGTCTTCCCTCGCCCGCTCCGCCGCCTCCTTCTGCGACATGACTGTGTCGCAGAATCGGAGCACCGCCTTCCACGCTCTGTCGCTGCCGACCATGGCTTTCACTACGCCCGGCAGCGACAGGTCGTCCCCTATAGCCGCGGCGAGCATCGCCCGCGGCTCGTCCCATGCAGGGCATTCCACCAGCGTGTGCTCTGCCGTGTCCTCCGGACACCCACAGGCGTGGCACACGCTGGTCGGCTCTCGACCCGCCACGCTGCACAGGTACCTGCCGAAGCAACCGTGCCCCGTCAGGATCTGCACAGCGCGGAAGGTGAGGGCCCCGTGGCGGCGATCGACCCAATCCTCTAGGACGGGTCGAATCGCCTCCACCGTTCTTCTGCCGGCGGTCGGCTCCACCAGCCTTTCCTTCCATTTCCGGAGGAGGACCTGGCGGTCGAGTCGCCCCTGCCGCCCGGCCTCCTCCGGCTCTGGATCAACCTCCTCGGCTCGTGCTGCTGCGCTGCGGCGCCAGTACACCGCCGAGAGCACCTCCGCGTCCAGGTCCCACGGTGGGGTCCCGGCCAGGACGCACGCCGCCTCGCACGAGATGGTGCGGTACCCTCTCACCACCCTGATTGCCATGACCCGTTGCGCTTGGCGCAGGAGGGTCCTGTTCTGGGCAATCAGGGTGTCCGCCCAGATCGGGGCCCCATACAGGGCCATCGACCGCACCACCCCGGCGTACAACCGGCGGCACGCGACCGACGGTCCGCCCAGGTTCGGCAGCAGCCAGCTCAAAGCGCCGGCCGCTCGCAACAACCTGGGGACCAGTCGCCGGAAGTGCTCTCGGAAGTTCCATCTGCTGTCGAGGACGAGGCCTAGGTACCGCATCGTCGACTCGACAGCGATGGAGACGCCGCCGACCACCAGCTGGGATCCTGCGGGAGGGGCGCGTCGGGCTCCGTGAAAGCATAGAGCTTCCGACTTCTCCAGCGCCACCTCCAGCCCCAGCCGGCGGATTCGGGCCACCACTTGGGCCACTCCGGCCGTCGCCAAGAGGGCCGCCTCTCAGTACGTGGTGCCGCAGGACGTCACGAGGGTATCGTCGGCGTAACAAGTTACGTCGACACCTCGCAGATTGGCGCCCCGCAGCACCCAGTCGTAGCCGATGTTCCACAGGAGCGGCCCTAGAACCGATCCCTGTGGAACACCGCACGTCATTACCCGGCGGCCCAACCCGTCGCGCGTCGGGTACACCACTTCCCTCTCGGAGAGGTAGTCGCACAGGAGACGACACAGGTATTCGGGCACGCCATGATGTCCTAGCGCTGCCCGAACACAGCCCCAGGGGAGGGTGTTGAAAGCGTTGGCGATGTCTAAAGACACCGCCAGAACAACCTCTCCCCGGGACACTGCCTCCTCCGAGAGGTCCCTCACCCGCGCGATGGCGTCGACCGTCGACCGGCCCCGGCGGAAACCGAACTGTCGGTCGCTCAACCCCGGCCCGACCCGTTCGAGGTGCTCGACGAGGCGCGCGGAAATAATCCGCTCGAAGAGCTTGCTCACCTCGTCGAGCAACACTATGGGTCGGTATGCCGACGGCGAGTCCGCCGGGCGACCCTCCTTGCGCAGCAGCACGAGCCTGCCGACCTTCCACTTTCTAGGAAAGCGGCCTAGCCGCACACAGGCGTCGAAGAGCTCGACAACCCGGGGCCCGAGGGCCTCCAAGGCTAGCGCCCACACCCTACCGGGCACCCCGTCGGGGCCCGGTGCCGTGCTTTTGGCGCGGAGCCGCTCCACCGCAGCCTCCAGCTCCGCCTGAGACACCTCGGGTATCGGGGCGCTCGAGCTCTCCGACGATGCAGTCGCCACGGGCGGCGGCGCCGAGTCGGCCCTCTCTGGGAAGAGAGTGGCGACGATGTTGGCGACCACCTCTGGTTGGAGACTCTGAGTGAGCGGAGGGGCCCAGGGGCGCAGGTGACCACGCACCGTCTTGTACGGGCGCCCCCAGGGATCCCTATTCAGAGTCTCCAGCCACTCTCCCCACGACTCGGCTTTTGCCTCCCGAATGGCGATCTGCAGAGAGACGCATCTCTCCCTGTACGCGGCGTAGAGGCGGCTTTCCTCGGCGGCCACCCGCCTTCGCCGCCTTCTGTAATGGGTGTACTGGCGTCTGGCCGCTACGCACGCTTCGCGAAGCCGGCGCAGGTCCGCCGACCACCAGTACACCCATCTGCGGGGCGGGAGCGGTCTGGCGCGCGACATACCGGCGTCGCACACCTGCACCATGGACTCGCTCAACCGCTCCGCTCGCCCGTCCACGTCGGTCGCCGGGCCCTCCGGCGCCGGTAGCCAAGCCTGGACGATGGACGCCTCAACGATGACGTCACCGTCCATGGTCTTGAGGGCCCAGCGCGGTCCATCCCCACGCGGGGGCCGGCTCTGGGGAGCTCCAGAGTTGGCGGAGACCTCGAACCGGATATACCGGTGGTCCGAGAGCGTCTCCGCCTCCACGAGCACCCTCCAGTTTCGGACACGGCGCGCGAGACACGGGGTCGCGAACGTAAGGTCCACGATGGAACCCCCGTTGTGTCGCACGCACGTGTCCACCGACCCCCGGTTTAGAAGGACTAAGCCCGACGTGGCAGCCCACTCCTCCAGTACCTCGCCCCGCGCATCGGTGGCCGGGGAACCCCAAGCCGTCGACTTGGCGTTGAAGTCCCCGGCGACCAGTACCGGGATTGGGTGACTCTGGCCGACCAGAGCACCGACCTCGAGCAGGAATTGCTCGAATTCGGCCAGGCTCCGGTTCGGCGAGAAGTACACGCCGACGATCGTCACGCCCATAAGGGTGACCGCGACGCATCCATGGCCCTTCGACGATTTGTCGAAGGGCGGGGAGCCGGCGGCCGTCTGCGCGACGATCGCCACCGTGTCCTCCCGGTCACCAACCCAGTTGTCCCTGGCGGGGACGAGGTAAGGCTCCGCCACCACCGCTACCTGGATCGACCACTCGGCCAGGCTCTGGTACAAAAGGTCCTGAGCTCTGGCCGAGTGGTTGAGGTTCGCCTGAAGGACAGACATGGCCATACTTAATCTACGACCATGTCTGCAACCCTCTCAGCGCGTTCCACGTCAGCGGCGGACGGGCGGGCCGGTCGGGGGTGGGCTGTTGGGCCTTTCCCGGCGGGCTTCTCCTTCTTCTTTTTCTTCTTACCGGCCTTGGCGGACTTGGCGGGGGCAGAGGCGGAACAAGCTCCGCTACCCGCTCGGTGATCCGCCGGCTTCTGCCTCGCTTCGCACAGCGGGCAGCGTGGGGCGGCGGAACAGCCAGCCGCCTTGTGGCCCGGTTGACCGCAGCGATAGCAGGCATCGCTGCGGTCGACCTCGGCGGTGCATTTGCTCCGGACGTGCCCCGAATCGAGGCACCGGTAGCACCGCAGGGGTCTGGCCTCAAGGAGCCTGACCCGGGCCGACACCCACCCCACCAGAAGCCGCCCGCCGGAGGCGACCTTCTTTGCCGCCGAAACAGGGCAGCGCACCCAGGCCGTGCCGGGGCTGTCCGAGGAGAAGCGGCGGATCTCCCCGCACTTGACCTGCTCGGGGGGGCATTCCCCGTAGCGGGCCACCGCGGCCGCCACCTCCTCCGGGGACACCGCGTCGTCCAGTTCGCTAATGCGCAGGTCCGCGCACTTCACGGGCCTGGAGACGCGGACCAGCTCCGCGGGAAGGATCTCCCGCAGCTTGCCCGCCAGCAAGTCAGCCTTCCCGCCGCTGTCAGCCCCGGGGATCTCGAGCATGCGAGCCCCCGTCACGGCCGTGCGGAAGCGGAGACCCTTCAGGCCTAAGCCTTCGAGGTCGATCCTCCGCTTCGCACCGTCGAGGACGTCCTTATAGGACAGCTCCTTGCCCTCCACCGTGGCGCCCGGCTGTATGGTGATGGACACCGCAGCCGAGCGCGGGGCGCGGAGCTTCGCCGCCGAGTTCCTCTTGGGCGGGGGCTTGTCCGCCGGTGCGCTGCCCTGTTTCCCCCTTCGCTTGCCCCGCTTGCCCCGCTTGACGGCCGTGCTCCACTCGGATACGGCCGCCGTCGGGGGCTTCGGAGCGCTAGGGGTCGGCGCTGCCACCTCCGCATACGCCTTGCGAGGCGCTTTCCCCTTCTTCCCGGCCGCGGGAGCGGGAGCGGGGGGCGCAGCCTCAGCCCTCGCCCCGTCGGCGGCCGTGGGTGGCCGGAGGCGCGGCTCGGGAGCGGGAGGCGCAGCCTTGGCCCTTGCCTTATCGGCGGCCAAAGGCGGCCGGAGGCGCGGCTTGGGAGCGGGAGGCGCTGCCTCAGCCCTCGCCCTGTCGGCGGCCAAAGGCGGCCGGAGGCGTGGCTCGGGAGGGAGCCGCATCTCGAGTGCCTCGAGCCTTGCGTTCACCATGGTCCCCACTTCCACCATGATGGAACGCTTCAGCGAGGCGGAGTCGTCGAGATCGGCTCCTCTCGGCTCGGCAGGCCGAACGAGGCTCGCCCGCAATTCCGCCATCTCCTTGCGGAGTTCGGCGACCTCGCTTTGCAGGCGAGCATTGGCCCTTTCGAGCCGAGACGTCTCGTCAGTAGCGGAGCGCCCTGCCAGCTCCGCCACCACCTCCAACAGACTTGCAGAGGCCTCCTTGAGGTCCCTCTGCAGCGTGCCCTTCAGGTTGCGCGACTTCGTCGCGACAGCCTGAATGAGGAGCACGCTGTCCTCCGCCTTTTTCCGAAGCTCCAGGGTCGTGGGTCCGTCCTCGCCGCGCGACTGCGACGACGAGTCGGACAGACGACATCTCGACCGAGATCGAGACCGAGATCGGAGGTCTCGGGCCATCTCGGCCACCTCCCTCTCTGCCTGGAGCTTCTCCTCCTCCCTTTGCGCCTTCAAGTACGCCAGCTTCGCCTTAGCTAGGCCGACGTACTCGCCGGTAGTGGGCGGTCGCCCTCTCCCGCGTCTTGCAGGCACCGGAGTGGGAGCTTTCTTCTTAGAAAGCTCGACCATCTCCGATGCCTCCACCTCGTCCCCTTTCAGGGGCCGCTTCCGCGCACTGCGCCAGAAGCGGCCCGCCGTGTCGTCACCGGACGACACCGACACCAGGGTCACATCCGAGGAGTCAGACTCCTCATCCGCGATCTCCTGTGTCTCCCCGTCCTTCGTCGTTTTCCTATCCGTTTGTAAATCGGTGTCCGTGTTGCGTGTGCGTTGGTCGTCGTTTATGTATTGGAGAGTTGGTGCCCCCCCCAGATACGCGGGGCAGACCTTACCCAAAGTGGGCTCGGTGAGGGATTCTCCGGCATCGGAGATGCCGGTACCCTCCTGGGGTAGTTTGTTGTAATCCGAACTATCCATGGTTTTTCTTTTTTTGAACGGGGTGAGATCCCCTACTCCTCGGGATTGGGTTCCCCCCAACCATACATCCCATCGGCGAAGTCGAACCTTAGGATTTGGGTAATTTTTGTTGAGGTTGTCTTCCTCGCGGCCCCCACCGAAGTGGCGGCCCTCACCCCTGACGCCTACGGGTCAGGGAGCGAGTTGGCCGACGGTGGCCTAAGCCCTGCTGCCAGTCTAACGACCGACAGCCCGTCGCCCCAGCGTTTGGGTGGGTAAACCACATGGGTCTATCCCACCCTGGTCCCGTCCACAGCGTCCTCTGCTAAAGCAGAGGGACGCGTGGAGAGACCCCACCACGTGGTCTCATCCACACTATCCTCTGCCTGGGCAGAGGGATACGTGGAGAGACCCCACCACATGGTCTCATCCACAGTGCCCTCTGCTAAAGCAGAGGGACACGTGGAGAGACCCCACCCCATGGTCTCATCCGCACTACCCTCTGCTTAAGCAGAGGGACGCGTGGAGAGACCCCAACTTTGGGTAATTTTTTAGAGAGGTTTTCTTCCTCGCGGCCCCCACCGAAGTGGCGGCCCTCACCCCTGACGCCTACGGGTCAGGGAGCGAGTTGGGCCGACGGTGGCCTAAGCCATGCTGCCGTGACCGACAGCCCGTCGCCCCCGCCTTTGGGTGGGTGAACCTCAAGGGTCCTTCCCACCCTGGTCTCATCCACTGTGCCCTCTGATAAGTCAGAGGGACACGTGGAGAGACCCCACCCGTTGGTCTCATCCGCAGAGAGATACCAACTGTGAGCCGCTCTTGGTCTGGCCCCTCCTTCCAAGCCTGTCCGTTATGGGAAGCCCTATACGGCATAGCCTTGGAGATCATCGGGACACGCAAGCCCCCCCACCACGACAAGGTGGCGGCCCCCGGGGGGGCCCGGGGGGGAACCTTTTTTTTTTTTTTTTTGATGTCGCTGGAAAATCCATCATGGATACCCGACAGACGCGGGGGCGCTGTCGGGTTATGCCGGACTCTTACCGGCTAAAAACCAGCGGTGTTCCTCCTCACCGTCTTCCGGCGGAGCTGCGGGAACGCTTACGCATACTTCCGCTGCTCCGCCGACGGCTGCCCGGGACTAGGGGCCCATCTTGGGGGGCGCTCACTTGGAGCGCCACTCACCAGTCAACCTGGCGTGTCGGAACACTGACACGCCAGCCGTCACGGGGGTCTCTCCTCCTGCAGGGCGATGGTACCCCCCGGTACCACCGCCCGGAGACCCACGTTATGGGGGAAGGCGGCGCTCATGCGCGAGGCGCCTGCGCCCCACTCTCTTCCGGCGGAGCGGGGTCGACAGAGGGTCGTCTTCCCTCGCCCGCTCCGCCGCCTCCTTCTGCGACATGACTGTGTCGCAGAATCGGAGCACCGCCTTCCACGCTCTGTCGCCGCCGACCATGGCTTTCACTACGCCCGGCAGCGACAGGTCGTCCCCTATAGCCGCGGCGAGCATCGCCCGCGGCTCGTCCCATGCAGGGCATTCCACCAGCGTGTGCTCCGCCGTGTCCTCCTGACACCCACAGGCGTGGCACACGCTGGTCGGCTCTCGACCCGCCACGCTGCACAGGTACCTGCCGAAGCAACCGTGCCCCGTCAGGATCTGCACAGCGCGGAAGGTGAGGGCCCCGTGGCGGCGATCGACCCAATCCTCTAGGACGGGCCGAATCGCCTCCACCGTTCTTCTGCCGGCGGTCGGCTCCGCCAGCCTCTCCTTCCATTTCCGGAGGAGGACCTGGCGGTCGAGTCGCCCCTGCCGCCCGGCCTCCCCCGGCTCTGGTTCCGTCTCCTCGGCTTGTGCTGCTGCGCTGCGGCGCCAGTACACCGCCGAGAGCACCTCCGCGTCCAGGTCCCACGGTGGGGTCCCGGCTAGGACGCACGCCGCCTCGCACGAGATGGTGCGGTACCCTCTCACCACCCTGATTGCCATGACCCGTTGCGCTTGGCGCAGGAGGGTCCTGTTCGGGGCAATCAGGGTGTCCGCCCAGATCGGGGCCCCATACAGGGCCATCGACCGCACCACCCCGGCGTACAACCGGCGGCACGCGACCGACGGTCCACCCAGGTTCGGCAGCAGCCAGCTCAAAGCGCCGGCCGCTCGCAACAACCTGGGGACCAGTCGCCGGAAGTGCTCTCGGAAGTTCCATCTGCTGTCGAGGACGAGGCCTAGGTACCGCATCGTCGACTCGACAGGGATGGAAACGCCGCCGACCACCAGCTGGGATCCTGCGGGAGGGGCGCGTCGGGCTCCGTGGAAACATAGAGCCTCCGACTTCTCCAGCGCCACCTCCAGCCCCAGCCGGCGGATTCGGGCCACCACTTGGGCCACTCCGGCCGTCGCCAAGAGGGCCGCCTCTCGGTACGTGGTGCCGCAGGACGTCACGAGGGTATCGTCGGCGTAACAAGTTACGTCGACCCCTCGTAGATTGGCGCCCCGCAGCACCCAGTCGTAGCCGATGTTCCACAGGAGCGGCCCGAGAACCGATCCCTGTGGAACACCGCACGTCATTACCCGGCGGCCCAACTCGTCGCGCGTCGGGTACACCACTTCCCTCTCGGAGAGGTAGTCGCACAGGAGACGACGCAGGTATTCGGGCACGCAATGATGTCGTAGCGCCGCCCGAACACAGCCCCAGGGGAGGGTGTTGAAGGCGTTGGCGATGTCTAAAGACACCGCCAGAACAACCTCTCCCCGGGACACTGCCTCCTCCGAGAGGTCCCTCACCCGCGCGATGGCGTCGACCGTCGACCGGCCCCGGCGGAAACCGAACTGTCGGTCGCTCAACCCCGGCCCGACCCGTTCGAGGTGCTCGACGAGGCGCGCGGAAATAATCCGCTCGAAGAGCTTGCTCACCTCGTCGAGCAACACTATGGGTCGGTATGCCGACGGCGAGTCCGCCGGGCGACCCTCCTTGCGCAGCAGCACCAGCCTGCCGACCTTCCACTTTCTAGGAAAGCGGCCACGCCGCATACAGGCGTCGAAGAGCTCGACAACCCGGGGCCCGAGGGCCTCCAAGGCTAGCGCCCACACCCTACCGGGCACCCCGTCGGGGCCCGGTGCCGTGCTTTTGGCGCGGAGCCGCTCCACCGCAGCCTCCAGCTCCGCCTGAGACACCTCGGGTATCGGGGCGCTCGAGCTCTCCGACGATGCAGCCGCCACGGGCGGCGGCGCCGAGTCGGCCCTCTCTGGGAAGAGAGTGGCGACGATGTTGGCGACCACCTCTGGTTGGAGGCTCTGAGTGAGCGGAGGGGCCCAGGGGCGCAGGTGACCACGCACCGTCTTGTACGGGCGCCCCCAGGGATCCCTATTCAGAGTCTCCAGCCACTCTCCCCACGACTCGGCTTTTGCCTCCCGTATGGCGATCTGCAGAGAGATGCATCTCTCCCTGTACGCGGCGTAGAGGCGGCTTTCCTCGGCGGCCACCCGCCTTCGCCGCCTTCTGTAATGGGTGTACTGGCGTCTGGCCGCTACGCACGCTTCGCGAAGCCGGCGCAGGTCCGCCGACCACCAGTACACCCATCTGCGGGGCGGGAGCGGTCTGGCGCGCGACATACCGGCGTCGCACACCTGCACCATGGACTCGCTCAACCGCTCCGCTCGCCCGTCCACGTCGGTCGCCGGGCCCTCCGGCGCCGGTAGCCAAGCCTGGACGATGGACGCCTCTACGATGACGTCACCGTCCATGGTCTTGAGGGCCCAGCGCGGTCCGTCCCCACGCGGGGGCCGGCTCTGGGGAGCTCCAGAGTTGGCGGAGACCTCGAACCGGATATACCGGTGATCCGAGAGCGTCTCCGCCTCCACGAGCACCCTCCAGTCTCGGACACGGCGCGCAAGACACGGGGTCGCGAACGTGAGGTCCACGATGGAACCCCCGTTGTGTCGCACGCACGTGTCAACCGACCCCCGGTTTAGAAGGACTAAGCCCGACGTGGCAGCCCACTCCTCCAGTACCTCGCCCCGCGCATCGGTGGCCGGGGAACCCCAAGCCGTCGACTTGGCGTTGAAGTCCCCGGCGACCAGCACTGGGATTGGGTGACTCTGGCCGACCAGAGCACCGACCTCGAGCAAGAATTGCTCGAATTCGGCCAGGCTCCGGTTCGGCGAGAAGTACACGCCGACGATCGTCACGCCCATAAGGGTGACCGCGACGCATCCATGGCCCTTCGACGATTTGTCGAAGGGCGGGGAGCCGGCGGCCGTCTGCGCGACGATCGCCACCGTGTCCTCCCGGTCACCAACCCAGTTGTCCCTGGCGGGGACGAGGTAAGGCTCCGCCACCACCGCTACCTGGATCGACCACTCGGCCAGGCTCTGGTACAAGAGGTCCTGAGCTCTGGCCGAGTGGTTGAGGTTCGCCTGAAGGACAGACATGGCCATACTTAATCTACGACCATGTCTGCAACCCTCTCTGCGCGTTCCACGTCAGCGGCGGACGGGCGGGCCGGTCGGGGGTGGGCTGTTGGGCCTTTCCCGGCGGGCTTCTCCTTCTTTTTCTTCTTATTCTTTCCCGGCTTGGCGGGGGCGGAGGCGGAGCAAGCTCCGCTACCCGCTCGGTGATCCGCCGGCTTTTGCTTAGCCTCGCACAGCGGGCAGCGTGGGGCGGCGGAACAGCCAGCCGCCTTGTGGCCCGGTTGACCGCAGCGATAGCAGGCATCGCTGCGGTCCACCTCGGCGGTGCATTTGCTCCGTACGTGCCCCGAATCGAGGCACCGGTAGCACCGCAGGGGTCTGGCCTCAAGGAGCCTGACCCGGGCCGACACCCACCCCACCAGAAGCCGCCCGCCGGAGGCGACCTTCTTTGCCGCCGAAACAGGGCAGCGCACCCATGCCGTGCCGGGGCTGTCCGAAGAGAAGCGGCGGATCTCCCCGCACTTGACCTGCTCGGGGGGGCATTCCCCGTAGCGGGCCACCGCGGCCGCCACCTCCTCCGGGGACGCCGCGTCGTCCAGCTCGCTAATGCGCAGGTCTGCGCACTTCACGGGCCTGGAGACGCGGACCAGCTCCGCGGGAAGGATCTCCCGCAGCTTGCCCGCCAGCAGGTCAGCCTTCCCGCCGCTGTCAGCCCCAGGGACCTCGAGCATGCGAGCCCCCGTCACGGCGGTGCGGAATCGGAGACCCTTCAGGCCTAAGCCTTCCAGGTCTATCCTCCGCTTCGCACCGTCGAGGACGTCCTTATAGGACAGCTCCTTGCCCTCCACCGTGGCGCCCGGCTGGATGGTGATAGCCACCGCAGCCGAGCGCGGGGCGCGGAGCTTCGCCGCCGGGTTCCTCTTGGGCGGGGGCTTGTCCGCCGGTGCGCTGCCCTTCTTCTTTCCCCTCTTGCTCCGCTTGCCCCGCTTGGCAGCCGTGCTCCACTCGGATACGGCCGTCGTCGGGGGCTTCGGGGCGCGAGGGGTTGGCGCTGCTACCTCCGCATACGCCTTCGGAGGCGCTTTCCCCTTCTCCTTCTTCCCGGCCGCGGGAGCGGGGGCGGGAGGCGCAGCCTCAGCCCTTGTCGCGTCGGCGGCCAAAGGCGGCCGGAGGCGCGGCTTGGGAGCGGGAGGCGCAGCCTGAGCCCTTGCCCTGTCGGCGGCCAAAGGCGGCCGGAGGCGTGGCTCGGGAGGGAGCCGCATCTCGAGTGCCTCGAGCCTTGCGTTCACCATGGTCCCCACTTCCACCATGATAGAACGCTTCAGCGAGGCGGAGTCGTCGAGATCGGCTCCACTCGGCTCGGCAGGCCGAACGAGGCTCGCCCGCAATTCCGCCATCTCCTTGCGGAGTTCGGCGACCTCGCTTTGCAGGCGAGCATTGGCCCTTTCGAGCCGAGACGTCTCGTCAGTAGCGGAGCGCCCTGCGAGCTCCGCCACCACCTCCAACAGACTTGCAGAGGCCTCCTTGAGGTCCCTCTGCAGCGTGCCCTTCAGGTTGCGCGACTTCGTCGCGACAGCCTGAATGAGGAGCACGCTGTCCTCCGCCTTTTTCCGAAGCTCCAGGGTCGTCGGTCCGTTCTCGCCGCGCGACTGCGACGACGAGTCGGACAGACGACATCTCGACCGAGATCGAGACCGAGATTGGAGGTCTCGGGCCATCTCGGCCACCTCCCTCTCTGCCTGGAGCTTCTCCTCCTCCCTTTGTGCCTTCAAGTACGCCAGCTTCGCCTTGGCTAGGCCGACGTACTCGCCGGTAGTGGGCGGTCGCCCTCTCCCGCGTCTTGCAGGCACCGGAGTGGGAGCCTTCTTTTTAGAAAGCTCGACCGACTCTGATGCCTCCGCCTCGTCCCCTTTCAGGGGCCGCTTCCGCGCACTGCGCCAGAAGCGTCCCGCCGTGTCGTCACCGGACGACACCGACACCAGGGTCACGTCCGAGGAGTCAGACTCCTCCGCCGTGATCTCCTGGGTCTCCCCGTCCTTCGTCGTTTTCCCGTCCTTATGCAAATCGGAGTCCGTTGTGAGTGTGCGTTGGTCGTCGTTGTTGGCGTGGAAGTTTTGTGCCCCCCCCAGATACGCGGGGCAGACCGCACCCAAAGTGGGCTTGGTGAGGGATTCTCCGGCATCGGAGATGCCGGTACCCTCCTGAGGTACATTAATGTTGTCCAAACCTTCCATGTTTTTTCTTTTTATGCGCGGGGTGAGATCCCCTACTTCTCGGGATTGGGTTCCCCCCAACCATACATCCCATCGGCGAAGCCTAACCTTAGGATTTAGGGTAATTTTTGATGAGGTTTTCTTCCTCGCGGCCCCCACCGAAGTGGCGGCCCTCACCCCTGACGCCTACGGGTCAGGGAGCGAGTTGGCCGACGGTGGCCTAAGCCATGCTGCCAGTCTAACGACCGACAGCCCGTCGCCCCAGCGTTTGGGTGGGTAAACCACATGGGTCTATCCACCCTGGTCCCGTCCACAGCGTCCTCTGCTAAAGCAGAGGGACACGTGGAGAGACCCCACCACGTGGTCTCATCCACACTATCCTCTGCCTGGGCAGAGGGATACGTGGAGAGACCCCACCACATGGTCTCATCCACAGTGCCCTCTGCTAAAGCAGAGGGACACGTGGAGAGACCCCACCCCATGGTCTCATCCGCACTACCCTCTGCTGAAGCAGAGGGACGCGTGGAGAGACCCCAACTTTGGGTAATTTTTTAGAGAGGTTTTCTTCCTCGCGGCCCCCACCGAAGTGGCGGCCCTCACCCCTGACGCCTACGGGTCAGGGAGCGAGTTGGGCCGACGGTGGCCTAAGCCATGCTGCCGTGACCGACAGCCCGTCGCCCCCGCCTTTGGGTGGGTGAACCTCAAGGGTCCTTCCCACCCTGGTCTCATCCACTGTGCCCTCTGATGGGTCAGAGGGACACGTGGAGAGACCCCACCCGTTGGTCTCATCCGCAGAGAGATGCCAACTGTGAGCCGCTCTTGGTCTGGCCCCTCCTTCCAAGCCTGTCCGTTATGGGAAGCCCTATACGGCATAGCCTTGGAGATCATCGGGACACGCAAGCCCCCCCACCACGACAAGGTGGCGGCCCCCGGGGGGGAACCTTTTTTTTTTTTTTTTTTTTTTTTTTTTTTGATGTCGCTGGAAAATCCATCATGGATACCCGACAGACGCGGGGGCGCTGTCGGGTTATGCCGGACTCTTACCGGCTAAAAACCAGCGGTGTTCCTCCTCACCGTCTTCCGGCGGAGCTGCGGGAACGCTTACGCATACTTCCGCTGCTCCGCCGACGGCTGCCCGGGACTCGGGGCCCATCTTGGGGGGCGCTCACTTGGAGCGCCACTCACCAGTCAACCTGGCGTGTCGGAACACTGACACGCCAGCCGTCACGGGGGTCTCTCCTCCTGCAGGGCGATGGTACCCCCCGGTACCACCGCCCGGAGACCCTCGTTATGGGGGAAGGCGGCGCTCATGCGCGAGGCGCCTGCGCCCCACTCTCTTCCGGCGGAGCGGGGTCGACAGAGGGTCGTCTTCCCTCGCCCGCTCCGCCGCCTCCTTCTGCGACATGACTGTGTCGCAGAATCGGAGGACCGCCTTCCACGCTCTGTCGCTGCCGACCATGGCTTTCACGACGCCCGGCAGCGACAGGTCGTCCCCTATAGCCGCGGCGAGCATCGCCCGCGGCTCGTCCCATGCAGGGCATTCCACCAGCGTGTGCTCTGCCGTGTCCTCCTGACACCCACAGGCGTGGCACACGCTGGTCGGCTCTCGACCCGCCACGCTGCACAGGTACCTGCCGAAGCAACCGTGCCCCGTCAGGATCTGCACAGCGCGGAAGGTGAGGGCCCCGTGGCGGCGATCGACCCAATCCTCTAGGACGGGCCGAATCGCCTCCACCGTTCTTCTGCCGGCGGTCGGCTCCGCCAGCCTCTCCTTCCATTTCCGGAGGAGGACCTGGCGGTCGAGTCGCCCCTGCCGCCCGGCCTCCCCCGGCTCTGGTTCCGTCTCCTCGGCTCGTGCTGCTGCGCTGCGGCGCCAGTACGCTGCCGAGAGCACCTCCGCGTCCAGGTCCCACGGTGGGGTCCCGGCCAGGACGCATGCCGCCTCGCACGAGATGGTGCGGTACCCTCTCACCACCCTGATTGCCATGACCCGTTGCGCATGGCGCAGGAGGGTCCTATTCTGGGCAATCAGGGTGTCCGCCCAGATCGGGGCCCCATACAGGGCCATCGACCGCACCACCCCGGCGTACAGCCCGGGGGGGAACCTTTTTTTTTTTTTTTTTTTTGTTTCGGGGGGGAAAATGCATTACGCATACCACCCGGGCGCAGGGGGTACCCGAGTGGTTATGTGGGACTCCCGTATAGGCTAATGAGACCCACGGTATACCCACTAAAAACCCCCCCATCTTCCACCTCGCCGCCTTGTGACGGGGTTACGGGAACGCTTCCGCACACATCCGCGACCCCGCCGGCGGCAGCCGCCCACAAGCGGCTCCATCCCGGAAGCCCGAAGGCCCTCCACGATGGGCGCACCAGATGGTAATGTGCGCCTCCCTCCTCGGCCTCCACCAGTACCGTAGCAGACTCCCCCCGAGTCTGCTACTAGGAGGCCATGGGTACCAGATAACTGGTACCCGGTGGAAGATCAGGTCTGTGGTTCTTCCACCGACCACACCTCGGCCGCAGAGGATAGGGCAAGCGGCGCACCGCAATACCGACATGCCTCTTCCTCTGCGGCCCCACCAGTGCCGTTTCGACGGAACGGCCCCGCCAGCTCGCAGGGGGTAGGGAGAGTGGCGCACCGTAATACCAACACGCCTCTCCCCCTGCGATCCCTCCACGGCCGCAGAAGATAGGGAGAACCTCCTCTTCTTCTGCGGTCCCACCTCCAAGCGCATCCGCAGCGGACTTGTGCAGTCCACCGGGAGCGCCCTCCTCGGGCCAGCCGGCGACCCAAACAGGCCAGCCCGGGGGGGAACCTAACCTAACCTAACCTAACCTAACCTAACCCAGTCGCGCGCCTACAGCCGTCCGATACGCTCACGACAAATTGTTATTATTTAATTTAGAATTTTTTCCGCGACTTTAAAATCGAAAAACCCGGGTTAAAGTCAACGGATTTGAGTGAAAGAAGCTTTATTTTGTGTGTTTTTGTGATATGTACCAAATGGAAAAAGACCAGATTAATTAGTGAAAAATTGAGTGAGTTTTAAGTGAAAAACAGTGATTTTAGAGGTTAAAGTCCTCTGAGAAACCTTTATATCGTGAACGCTGCCGAAATAAGATCGGGGACCTGGTGTTTTTATTACACCAGTATATGCGACTTGACGAGACCTCCATTTTGAGGGGTCGCACGGATTTTTTCCTTCACGGGAACCGGGAGGAAATCGACTGGAAACAGAAATCCCGAAACACGAGGACCTGGAAATCCTGGATTTGTAGGCAACATTTATAAAGATCCCGGAAGAAGAACCCTCTAGCTACCCAGATCAGCTTTTAAAACTCGGAAAAGCGGAAAACTGGGGAAGCTATAAGGGATACAAAGTTCCCGAAAATATCGCCTGCATTCCAGGCCAGCTAACTCTGGATTTTCAGCGGTGACCTACCATTTTTATCCTCTAAATTGAAAGCCTGGTTCCTCCTCTACAAAACTACACATCTCCCATAATTTTCCATCAACGGCGCGCGGAGATACATCAAGAATTGTGGAACGGGTCCGTCGGGAAGATAAAATCGTCAACTATCCCAACCTCCACAATTTTGTGTGTACTTCGGAACCCTGCAGTCCTACCTAGGAACACTGAGCAGCCGGGAGTGCAGGAAGAAACCAGGAACAGGATTGAAAAGGAACCGTGAGTGTAGAAAGACAATCAGCATAAGTACTAGAGTGAAAGAAGTTTTTGGTAATTTTCATTTAGATTGCAACCCCTCCTGGGGGCGCATTTGGACACCCCTGACCACTTCGACCTCACCCCTACGTCCCGAAACTCACCCTAAACAAGCTTCAAAAATTTGGACTTAGTAAATTAATTAGTTACAAAATTAAAACCGTATAACGAAAATTGGTCATTTCGTAGGAAACGTAAAGTTAACCTTGTTTTCGTTCTTGGCTACTTTTCAAAATTTTCACCCCCATTTTTGGACCTAGGAAGATAGAACCTTTTTGGAAAACCGTTTTGGACTAAGCCACAAAATTCAAAAAATACTGCACAGTTCTATCTCCAAAAACAAAAAAGTCAATTTCCAAACGTGTATCGGAAGTAGCGGGTGAGGACGATATTGGTCAGACTCCTTTGTGTTTAGTTGTTTAAGTGACCAATTATGTTTGAATTATTAGTCGGTAATATTGGTCAATGTTAGGTTAATTGAATTACATGTGTGGTTTGACTTAATGTAACGGAAGATAGGTTGTACTGAGCTCAACCAATTATAACAGCCTGTTTTATTGTCTGTTTTTCTTGTTTCGATTGTTTTGCTTTTCTGTTATTTCTGTTATTTCTGTTATTTCTGTTATTTCTGTTATCACGTTACCTTAAAAACTCACGGGCACCTTTTGCAGTCCCCCCTGCACTTCCCTTCGCCCCCGCACTCAATCCTAAAGTCCCCCGCTTCCCTCCCTTAGCCCCCCCACCCCCACCCCCTACCCCTCAAAATTTTCTTTCTCTTTTTGGCATCTGTGGAACCTCACCATTACCCCGGACTTTTTGTCAGAACGATAGGGGGCGTGGTTCCCGAGATATTCCAACGGGAATTTTGGAAAAACCAAAAATCCTGGATATCTCGGGAACGGTGCGTCCTAGACCAATTTTGACAAAAAATTCGAACCCCCCTCCCTACCTACCCACCCCCTAAACTCTATACATAGAGTTTATTGGGACCCCCCCCTACCTTCCCCCCCCAGAGGCGGTCTAAAGTTGGAGTCAGAGGCGGCACAGTCGGAGCCCAGAGGAAGGGGCAATTGACCGTAACTTTGAAGCCGAAGGTGTAGACAGGTTGACCGGTATTCATTTCAAAGGCGGCAAAACTTGTTACAGTGGAGGCGGCAAAACAGACAAATTGTATTCTTTTTATATTGTGTATACTTACATTTATTCTTCCTTACATTATTTCTTACATTTATTATTCTGACCGCCCCGATCCTCAAGGCCCCTCGACCCACCATATCTCCAAAGGCGGAAAAAACTGGAGTGTAAGAGGCGGAAAATTGGAGTCTCAAAAAATTTCTTTTGTATTGTTTATGCTATTTTCATATTGTGTTACACATACTTTTGACTTTCATATTGTAACCCTTGTGTTTTTATCTGTAATTTATTCCTGTTTTATTTCTTTCTGTACCCGCTATTGCATTTATTGTCTCACTCTCTTTGTACTCGAAATCACATCTATTAATTCTTGTTTTGGTATTCGGCCTTGTGTTTGCACTCAACCATTTCAAACCTACACAGATTGACTCCCAAGGTATTATAAACCCACAGTTGGATCCGGGCAGAACAAGTAAGAGGACTGAGTAAACACTAACCTTCGGTTAAGTGTAACTCCAGAGACCAAGTCTTCGTTCTAAACAAACGAAGGCAGCACAACATATTTGGACAGCCAGAGAGACTCTTTACATCTCTCTGACCAGACTAAAATAGCGACGGTATACTTAATATACAAATCAAATTTTTTCTTTTATTTACTGCCCTATTTTTTATTTTATTTTATACTGTGACACTGTATCTTTAATTTCTATTTTTCATTTTTATATTTTATCTATTTTGTATAACTTACTATAAACGTTGACTATTTAAGCTTCCCTTTTGAAGCTCATATACGAACCCCCTGACAACCACAACAGAAATATGTACGCCGCAAATCGGACCCCGGTCAAAAAGACCGCCGATATAGACAAAACTAGCCCCCAAAAACAATCACAGGTGACAGAGAGGGCAGGTCCCGCTGAGCCTAAACTGGACATACGGAGGAGTATTGGCGAATGGGAGGCTGGGACAGTAGCAGAGGCTATAAACCCAGCTACCAAGCGCAGAGTGTCCGAAAAGACTGACCCTCCCACAATACCAGCGCCATCCAAACCTAAACTACCCAGCAAGCTAGCCGAGGCCAAAGCATGTCTGGTCAGGGCAAAAACGCTGCTGGGTGAGTCAAGGAATATAAAGGCGGAAATCAAATCAGGGGTCACACAAGCCGTAGAAAGACTCTACCAATTAGTGCGAGAGGGGGTAGAGTCTAGGGGAACCTCAGACTTAATAATAGGGGGCATAGAAGACAAGGCCCAACCATCAAAGAGCCCCACAGAGCATGTGGCAGCAAGCACACAAACAAAGATAATGGAAGGGCTCATCAAAACTATGAAGGAACACGGAGAGGCGATGGAGGAGTTAAAGAGCCAAACCTCGGCGCTGTCCGCAGACCTAAAAAATTTCCCGCGACTGGACAGCAACAAACAAGAACACCTAAAGGAGGATGTTGCTCAATTGATCGGGTCGATAGCCGATCTAAAGAGCAGCCTTAACACACAAGCCACGCCGCAGCCTACCTATGTGGAGGCAGTCCAACGGCCAAAGCCTTTAGCGCCCATGCACACCATCATAGTCACCTCTGATGACAAGCAGGACACCAGCAATGATCTTATGGTAAAGATCAGGAGTGCAGTGGACGCTAAGAACAGCGGCGTACGCATAGACAGGCTGCGGAGAGCAAGAGACCAGAAGGTCGTAATTAGCTGCCACAATAAGGAGGAATTAACGAAGGTCAGTGAAGCAGCAAAGAACAACAACCTCCAGGTGAAGGAGGCCCAACACAAGGACCCACTAGTCGTAGTCAGAGACGTCCTGGCCATCCACACCGATGAGGAAGTGATAAAAGCGCTCTGGAAACAAAATAGCCAACTCCTAAACGACATTCAAGAGCAGGAAAACAGGGTCGTGGTAAAGTATAGAAGAAAGGCAAGAAACCCCCACACCGCCCACATAGTAATGCAGGTATCCCCAAGCATATGGCAACGACTGACCAGCGCGGGACGGATACACATTGACCTGCAGCGAGTGCGAGTAGAAGACCAGTCGCCGTTAATACAATGCTCGTTGTGTCTAGGATATGGGCATACACGGCGCCTTTGCAAAGAAACAGTAGAAAAATGCAGCCACTGCGGAGGACCACATATGTTTGCGGAATGTCCTGACCGCACCTTGAGCCTCGCTCCAAAGTGCTGCAACTGCTCTCAAGCAAAACTCATGGAAACTGAGCACAACGCATTCGACCAGGCATGCCCCGTCAGGAGGAAATGGGATGCACTGGCTCGAGCAACAACAGCGTACTGCTAAAGGCCGCCCAGGGAATCAAGGAGTTATCAAAATCGACACCCCAAACATTAAGACCTACCAAGTGATGCAGGCCAACCTGCAAAGAAAAAATTTGGCTACAGCAGAGATTCTTAACGAGGCCATCAAAAAGAAAACTGCATTCATCCTGCTCCAGGAACCCTACGTGGGCGGCTCAAAGTGTATGAGGCAATATGCAGGAACAAGAATCTTCCAGAATGCCAATCCCGGAGAAGGAACAATCAAGGCTGCTATAGCCGTTCTTGATCAGAACCTGAAAATCAGGCAGTTCCCACACCTATCCACAAACAACATCCTAGTGGTAGGGATTGGAACCAGTGCATGGGAGATGATTGCGGTTTCATACTACTTTGAGCCAGATCAACCCATCGGGCCATACCTGGAGCAGATGAAAAAGATCCAAAAAGAATTAAAGCCAAAACTATTCGTGATGGGTGGCGACGCCAATGCTAAGAACATCTGGTGGGGCAGCAGCAAAATCGACCATAGGGGCGACGATATGTACGGAACCATCGTACAAATGGGCCTGCAAGTACTGAACGAAGGAGACATCCCCACATACGACACTGTTAGAGGTGGTAAGCGATATACCAGCAATATCGACGTCACGGCCTGCACGAGCGAGACGCTAAAATTGATAGAGGACTGGAGAATCGACGAGAAGGTTACAAGTTCGGACCATAATGTCATAACCTTCAAAATTCGATTAACAAAGGCAGAGGGATTGAACATCCAGAGAACCACCAGAACCTACAACACCAAGAAGGCCAATTGGGTACAGTTTAGTGATAAACTAAACCAATTAAAGCAAGAAAAGGGAATAAATAAGGAAAATGTGGAAGGTATGAACGACCAAAGGGATTTGGACTCCCTTACGGTAGAGTACTCAAGCATGATGAAACAGGCATGTGATGAGGCTATACCAAAAAGGAAGTCCAAAGAAAAGCTTTCCCAACCCTGGATGTCTCATGAACTCTGGCTAAGGAAGAAAGAAGTCCTCACAATGAAACGGCGAATCCGCTGTGCAGCGCCTGTGAGGAGAGCAAAGGTTGTAGATGAATATCTACAAAAGAAACAAAAATATGAGGAGGATGTCAAACAGGCCCAGATAGACAGTTGGAAGGAGTTTTGCGGTAAGCAAGATAAGGAGGGAGTATGGGAGGGGATTTATAGGGTGATTGGGCGGACCACCAAACGTCACGAGGATCTACCTCTTATTGAAAACGGGAGGACACTGGACCCAGGGGACTCGGTAAAAGTATTGACAGAATCATTCTTTTCGGATGACTCTAGCAAAGGAGAAACGGCACAACACAAAACAACGAGGGAAAAGGCCGAATGTGTCAATAGCCAGAACAACGACGAGCCCCTGGACCCACCGTTCACAATGGAGGAGCTTAGATCGGTTGTGGCAAGTTTCAACCCCAAAAAGGCCCCAGGTGCTGACGGCTTTACTGCCGACATCTGTGATAGGGCGATAACTGGAGACCCGGAACTTTTCCTATCACTGGCGAACAAATGCCTACGATTGGGGCACTTTCCAACTATATGGAAAGAGGCAACAGTAGTGGTCCTACGAAAGCCTGGGAAGGAGGACTACACGAACCCCAAGGCATATAGGCCAATAGGTTTGTTGCCAGTGATGGGAAAGATCTTCGAGAAACTGATCGTAGGTAGATTGAAATGGCACATACTTCCCAGGATAAGTACTCGCCAATACGGATTCATGCCCCAAAAAAGCACCGAGGACGCCCTCTATGACCTAGTGAACCACATACGCCGAAAGGTACAGGACAAAAAGATTGTTACCATCATATCGCTAGACATAGAGGGCGCCTTCGACAACGCATGGTGGCCGGCTATCAGAGTCCGATTGGCTGAGGAAAGGTGTCCTGTTAATATAAGAAGAGTACTGGACAGCTACCTACGAGACAGAAAGGTCACAGTTAAATATGGAGGGGAACAGTACACCAAAAACACATCCAAAGGATGTGTGCAGGGGTCGATTGGTGGTCCCGTTCTATGGAACCTATTGCTAGACCCTCTCATCAAAGGACTAGAGGAAAGAGGTGACTACTGTCAGGCATTTGCGGATGACGTAGTTCTCGTATTTGATGGAGACACAGCACTCAACATCCAGACACGTGCAAATGCCGCCCTCGCCTATGTTCGGAGTTGGGGCGTTGAAAATAAGCTTAACTTCGGGCCATCCAAGACCAAGGCCATGGTTATAACTAGAAAGCTGAAATTCGACGTCCCGATGCTGAGGATGGGGGGGGTCGACATTGGCATGTCAAGCCACATCAAAATTCTGGGGCTCTATATAGATGATAAGCTGACCTTCAACAAACACGTCACTGAACAGTGTAAGAAGGCAGCTGACATCTACAAGAAACTAGCTAGAGCAGCCAGGATAAGTTGGGGTCTCCACCCAGAAGTCATCCGCCAGATTTATACTGCAGCTGTGGAGCCGGTCATTATGTACGCCTCTAGTGTTTGGGCACCAGCATCCATGAAAATAGGAGTACAAAAATGCTTAAACAGCGTGCAGAGAGGATTCGCACAAAAACTGATAAGAGCATACAGGACGGTCTCTTTAAACGCTGCACTAGTTCTGTCTGGGCTTCTTCCACTGGATATTCGAGTAAGAGAAGCTGCAGCGCTTTACGAGTCCAGGCGAGGAATACCCAGGGCGGAACTAGGAGACAGAGAAGTGGAGCGAGTCACTGCATATGACAAAACACCCCACCCAGCGGAACATATGAGCCTGGGGTTCATTAGTCTGATGGACCAGGAGCAGGTAAATTGCCACAACGTGCAAGCAATTAGGATCTTCACGGATGGCAGCAGGATTGACGGCAAGGTCGGGGCCGCTCTGTCCATATGGAACGGAGAGGCTGAGATCAAAGCCGTCAAACTTGGCCTGTCACCATATTGTACGGTCTATCAGGCTGAACTCCTGGCCATATGCAAATCCACAGAGGTCATCTTGGCAAGCCAAGAAAAGTGCTTTGGCATATACAGTGACTCGCGGTCCGCTTTAGAGACCGTCGTGAACAACTCCACGACACACCAACTGGCAGTAAGATCGCGAGCCAACATTAAGGAGTGCATAGCCCAAGGCAAAGATATATCTTTGTACTGGGTTAAGGCCCACGCTGGCCTTGACGGTAATGAAAGAGCCGACGAGCTAGCTAAAGACGCAGCTTTAAAAACTAAAACCAGACCAATATACGAGCAATGTCCAGTATCATTCATCAAACGACGGATTCGGGAGAGATCGCTCGATGAATGGAACCGGAGATATGCAGAAGCCGAAACAGCTGCAATAACCAAACTGTTTTTCCCGGACGCTGTAGAAGCATATAAGATCGTTAGGAAACTAGATCCAACAGGTGTATTAACACAAGTACTTACGGGACATGGTGGTTTTGCACACTACCTCAACAGGTTTGGATGCAAAGACAGCTCGTCGTGCATCTGCGACCCGGAAACTGACGAAACAATAGTCCACCTCTTATTTGACTGCCCTTCTAACTCAGCTCTAAAATTTGAATATGAACACAAATTTAAAACAGAAATAAATAGAGTGAATATTCCAAGCATATTAAATGACAAAGCTAAAAGAAGCAAATTTATAGAATACTCAGTAGAGATAGCGAATAGAGCAATAAAAAGAAACAAGTAATATCAAGATATGATGTTTATATATATTAGTATATATATAGTACATGCATGTAAGAAAATAAGCAAGGAAATCTAAGTATATAAAATAGCAAATAAAATCATAATAGAAGATAAAATGTAATAGTTGTAAAATATATAACTAAGCTATGACAATTCTGCGAATTGTTCTAGTAGTTATTTAAAACCCCTAAGAAAATAAATAAGTAGAAAATATGTAGATTAAGAAAGAAGAAAAATTGTAATAGAACTAGAAAAATAATCAATATAGGTTTAAAAGTATGTTATGAATAAGTAAAATATAGTAATTAAAATATAGTAAGTAAAATATAGTAATTAAGAAAGCAGAAAAATTGTAATAGAATCACAAAAATATTGATATAGGACAAAAAGTATGTTATAAATAAGTAAAATATAGAGACAGTATAAAAATAATAGTATATAAGTATAGAATAATAAAAATTGAAATTTTGTATTAATATTAAGAACAAAGTAAAAAGTACTCAAGCTACAAAAGAGCCAAAAACATGTGAGCAGAATAGTTATTAGAAAATATAATACAATATTGTAAAGTAAGATAGCTGCCCCTAAGTGTTAATATTAAGTATTGAGATGATGTATCCTTAAGTATAAATTCACTACTTGTAAAATCTTGTACCTTTTATGATAAATTGATTTTAATAAAGAAAACAAAGTCCCTGTCGCGCAATGTCAGGGGGTCTTTTATTATAGCTCGCGGGCCGGGCCAGTATAGCGCCCGGACAGGTTAATAAAAAAAAAAAAAAAAAAAAAAAAACCTAACCTAACCTAACCTAACCTAACCTAACCTAACCTAACCTAACCTAACCTAACCTAACCTAACCTAACCTGACCCAAACCTAACCTGACCCAAACCTAACCTGACCCAAACCTAACCTGACCCAAACCTAACCTGACCCAAACCTAACCTGACCCAAACCTAACCTGACCCAAACCTAACCTGACCCAAACCTAACCTGACCCAAACCTAACCTGACCCAAACCTAACCTGACCCAAACCTAACCTGACCCAAACCTAACCTGACCCAAACCTAACCTGACCCAAACCTAACCTGACCCAAACCTAACCTGACCCAAACCTAACCCAAACCCAACCTCGAAACAAACATCTTATTAGCTCCACCAAAACATCATCATACATCAATAGATTCGTCTTGAAGTGCTCTTTTTGATTATATAATTATTTTTTCATTTCCCTACAAGTATTTCAAAATCAAATTTCATTTTTATGAGTGACCGACCACTGCGTGGTATCGGAAGATTCGTAATTACGTGACGCACTCGATTCTATACATTTCCTAAAAAAAAATCTTCCCTAATTTTCCCAAATTTTCGGCAAAAACTGTCGAAAAAGCTCTATTTTCTAAATTACTTTTTCTAATTACTACGTACCTTCTTTTTTATTTCATTTCTGCATAGCGCTCGTCGAGCCGCATCTTTTGATACTTATCGCGCCCCGATCTAAAATCCAGAAAAAAGCCCCGCCCGCCCTCCCATTCTCGCGATTTCTGTGTAGTGGGGTACGGAATCTTGGGAAAACGTCACCCAGTTTGAAATTTTTTTATTCTGAAAAGAGACTGACCATTGCTTTCTGAAAAAATAAGATTAACGTTAATTAAGAACAATATTTAGATCTTTTCAATTAATACAATTATGTTTGGAATACGCACACCTCCCCAAGTAAGGAACAAGACTGCAGTTGGGCCTGTCGGTACTGAAGCAATCGTTCCCTCCAGTACTACCAACACTACTATGGTGGATTCTGGTGGTGGTACTTCAAACAGCAGACCACCAGTTGTGTTTGACTCTACCAGTATTATGCACTCTTCTCCTCCTGATCAGCAAATCCAGATTCAAACAACCAACCTAGCACAAAATATTGATCTGAAGAGACCTGTTAGATTCACGCAACAACATTGAGAGACTCTTACAGATCCAACACCTGTCATACCAAATAGTGGCCGCCGTCAACGCAGGGAAAAATGTTCCTTCAGAGAACAAAAAACTTATAGTTAGCCTTGCAAATTAAATTGAAAAGCTTTCTCGCGAAACTGTAGTTTCAGTTGAAAATAATTTTATCCTCGCAGATGTCAAGTCCACCATTAAAAGCACAATAAAATCTGAAATGTCCAAAATTAAAACTTTCCCAACAACGACAACCTATAAACCAAATGCACCCTCCACATATGCGTCCATAATATCAACGTCCAGGCCTGCTCCCGTAACTAATAAATCGAAATCATCCATCATAGTTTCCTATACATCCGAAAACCAAAACAGGCAAGAAGTTGCAGAGCAATGGCGTAAGTCCATTCATTTCAAAGAGGTCAATTACGCTCCGTCTGGAATAAAACCAATAACAACAACAAGCTGAAAGTTGAGTTTGACACCCTACCCCAGTGGGATGAAACATTGAAACGTCTCGAAAAATCAACCTCAATTCAAGCTGAGCGCACGCGGAAGCTTAAACCAATGGTCATACTCAAAGGATGCCAAATCCCGAACTCATGGAAATAATACTCAAACAAAACGACCAGGTCAAACAAATACAACCAACTCCGGAGGACTTTTAATTTAAGTTCCAAAGGAACAACAAAAAATTATTTCTTATAAGAAGTTACACGTTTGTTACAGTTTCAACTTAATCACAAGCAAATAAACATTTCGTTTTAAATTAACTCGAAAGCGTTATGGTCTTACCGTGATCGGTACTTATTCTTATACACAACACAAGGTATCACAAACTCACTCATTACACTGTATTTTAGTACAATCAAAAATTACCAATTCAACAACATTTTCTCACAATTTACGTAGATATATGTTAAGCTAATAACTAAAAGAGAATACTTAGCAACAACGTAATTCAACGTATCAACTAATTCACTGTCGAGCGATTCTACTAATATTATTTGTTGCGGGTAGATCTTTCCGCGCTTACCTATATTAGTACTTATTGCATGCTACCACATAAACTGTAGACTTGTTCTGCGTAATGTGTAACATTGTGCTTGACATATTTGTTAACCTTTTTCAATTACTGTGTTAATGCGGGAATTAACTTTAACATAATATATTAATTGCAAGTTCACTATTATCTAAACTAGGCCGAGCCTGTATCTTAGATAATATTATTGTCCCTTCCTTTCGGTAATATCATGTCATTAGAATAAAGACGTTCACTGTTTTGTAATATTAGTTGTGGTTTTTATGCATTAGGTATTATTATAAAAATGAATAAATGTACAGTACAATGCCCTCTGTACAATGTAGTTTGTACCTTATAATACTCTTTGATTTAGATTCTTTGATTTATCGCCAAATGTTGAAATTATGAAAGATAATAAAGTTGATGTTATTAAATGTTATTTGTATTTGTGTATTTTTTTCTTTTAGGGTTGCCCTCTCTACAATGTAGTTTGTACCTTTTTTTATACTCTTTGATTTATATTCTTTGATACACGTGTAACTTCGTGTTTATATTGTAATGATATTTCTTATTAAATCAGTATCCTCTCAGCATCCAACTTTTAAATTTCTCAACCTGACCGCTCAACCTTACACAGTCATACTCATCTCTCCACCCGTATGGAAAAAGCTCATGGAGATGGGGCGTGTTAATGTCGACCATCAAAAAGTACACGTCGAAGAGTTTATACCCCTGCTCCAGCGTCTGCGGAAAAATCATCGAAAACATTTCATCGAATTACAATTCGCCGAACACAATACATCGAAAAAACATTTCGTCGAATAACAAAACGTAGAACAACCAAGTCATCGATTGACATTTGTTCGAATAGCATTATGTAGAACAACCATTTAATCGCATGACAATTAATCGAATTACATTTCGTCGAATGTCATTTAATCGAATGTCATTTCATCGAATGTCATTTCATCGAATGTCATTTCATCGAATGGCAAATCATCGTATGGCGATTCATCAAATGGACTGCCATTCGATGAACTTTCATCGAATGGCAATTCATCGAATGACAATTCCTCGAATTGCAATTATTCTTGTTTAAAAGATTTAAAGATTTTATTATAAACAGAAACAATTTTATGCTTTTTATATGTTCGCGCGTAAATCAAGATAGACATTTTTTAACCAGTTTCTTTGCTAATCGAATTCTACAGGAGTCGTGTGTAGTGTCGGTACTTTAAAAATAATTTTTGTTGCAAAACCTTACGTTAAATATCAAGTGAAGTGAATCGCCTTCAATACGGGACACGAGCTACATTATTTTCAATATAAAACGTAAAGCAGATGATATTTGTTGTGGAAAGGTACTAAATACAGTGTGTGAATTCGTTAATAACGACTTTTATTGAGCAACCATCGCTCCAGTGTTGCGGTAAGCGACATTATAACTTTTTTGTATTTCTTATTTTTGATCAATAACAATTTAACATTTTTCTGTACATAAAAATTTTAGGTTTACTTTCTTCCTTGAATCACTTTTTTTCAAAACGTTTACGTTAGTGACAGAAACGAATCGCTGCAAAACCGACTCCACGTAGTCTTGTTTGCCCTACCCCTAGAGTGTAATGTAAACCCGCGTAGGCGCGGAGGGGTGAGGCGGCCCGCGAGCTAAGGAGCAGGTGATTTTAATGCTCGCCGCAGCAGCTGAGGCTGGCCGGCGCAGCCGGCCAGCAAGCCAAAGCTGCGGTGGTGAGCATTAAAAGCATCTGCGACGATAAGCTCGCGTGGGACCGTCGGAGCCCCGCAGCGCCGGAGCCGTGACAGAAACTGTGCTTGCTGCATGTTGCATGCTGCTTACGTCTTAGTGCTGCCTTTCAAGGATGTGTGACGTTTGAAATAATTAAAAAATATTTATTAATGATCATATGAAAATTATATCATTCGATTCGGCCAATTGTGATTCGATATATTGTCATTCGATATTTTGTCATTCGATATATTGTCATTCGATATATTCTCATTCGATATATTGTCATTCGATTAACTGTCATTCGATGAAATGACATTCGACTAATTGTTTTCGATTAAATGTTAATTCGATTAATTGTGTTTTCGATTAAATGATCATTCGATTAATTGTAATTTCGATGAAATGTCGATTCGATTTATTGTAATTCGATGAAATGTGTTCGATGAAATGTAATTCGATGAAATGTTTTCGATAATTTTTCCGCAAATCCTGCTCCAGTGCTACAAATGCCTCCAATTCGGTCATCTAAAAAATCACTGCACCAACAACGCCAGTTCTTGATCGCATTGTGGAGACCAAAACCACACTTTCACCACCTGTCCATCAAAAAACAACGAAAACTTCCTTAAGTGCTCAAATTGCCACAGTAAAAATATTAAATATAAAACAAATATCACCAATCACTCTGCTACCTCTGATACCTGTCCCCTCAAAAACTCAATGAAAAGCATTGTCCTGGAAAAAATCGATTATGGATTTTAACAATCAAACATTTAAAATATTAAAATGCAACTTAGATAAAAGCTGTAACAGTCATCATGAATTCATTAATTATCTAACATCTGAAAACTATTCGATAGGTCTCGTCAGCGAACACTATGTTGGCAATGCGCTTACAGTTAAGAGCATTCCAGGCTTTGAAATACATCAGTTTCCTCACAATAACGACTGTATTAAGGCATGCATGCTGGCAAGTATAAAATTATTGTAATACGATATCTCTGTGATAATCTTTTCATTAAAATACCTTACTATCGGTACTGTGACTTAAAACCAAAGAATATCAGAGGATGAAACAGAACAACTCAAGTCTCGGCGATACGACATGCACATGTCACCGGAAAATAACAAGAACCGCAAATTTATAAATTTCCTAGGAAATTTTATAAAATTTTATAAGTTTATAAAGGAGAACCCCATCTTCCATAGAGACACCGGCCCAGAATAGACAAGAATGAAAATTGGTGGTCAATTAGATCATTGTAAAAGCTTTAATTTCTCCAATTTTCACGTCTGCTAGCAATGGCCAACTAATGAAATCCTAATGAATCACCTTAAATATGGGTTATGATTATGTCACACTCGTGTCACAGTGCTGATGAAAAAAATATGTTTTTGATAAAGTTCTCGTTTATTATGGGTAACGTAAGGTCGGTTGGTCACCGGTTGGTGAGTACCTATCTACTGAATATGCGTTTTACTAGGCACTTACTACCTCAAACACCTACGACCTACGAGTATATAGACAATGTCAGGAATATAATGAAGACCATAAATAAATAAATACTACTTAAACCATAATGGTTAAAACTGAGTAGGTGGGTATAATACTACCTACCCACTTTAATAGGTTTTACCCAAAAAAATGTCAAAAAGTTTGTGTAATAAAGGCATTTTAATTTTTTAAAGATATTTTATTCATTATCATCAAAATATATCAATATTTCGTCAAGAAATTGTGCAGGAGGCGCTATACTCCTATTTCCAATATTCAGGCAGTGGTAGTAAGAAAAGCAAATCTAGAAATTGTATCAAAAACACATTCACCAACGCACGAAACGAAAAGCGAATGCAATAGAACATAGTGATTAAGTACTCTGTGCAAAAATTAAATTGTCATAAATGTCATCATAATATTCTTTTACTTTTTTTACACAGATAAGTTAAACTCAAAATGTCTTTTAATAAGCGTAACGATGTCGTTAAAGGATTTAATGGTAATTATTATATATTAAATAGTTTAGCTTTATATAGAACATGAAAACATATCAGAAAGGAATAAATATTGTTTTTATAATTAATAAATAGTTAATTTAATACATATGTTCCTTAATCAATCGATTATAAAATCGTTTGTAATGAGGTAAATACAATGAGAACTTCTTTCTTTATTTTGTTCATTTGGCGATTGCAAATGAGGCTAAGATTTAAATATGTTTATTTAGTAAATAAGACGAATTTTTATGTATATAGTTTACTCTTGTCCAGTCTTATGTGCTAGCACAGATTACATATAATTCGTGGCCGGAAACCGGGGTTCTCCTTTGCAAAAGTGTGGGCGTAAAATAATACAATGTATCTCTCGTTTAGAATCCTACAAAGGTTTATAAATTTCCTAGGAAAAATAAAGCGGTTCTTGTTATTTTCCCTTGACACATACAAGATGTTTTGTATGTTTCACATCTGCCATCTGTCATGTGAAGGCTCACATTTTTTTCACTCAGACGGGTTTTTGTTATTTTATTTACTATTATGGTCGTAATAATGCCATCCCTTTTTAAATATATTTTTTATCAATGTAGTGATTGGTGTAGTGAAACAAAAGATAAATGTGTATGTGTGTGTGTGTGTGCCTTGTAGCTCTTTTCGGAACTGATTTTTTGGTTGATTTGTAAGGGCATAACATTGGCAAGACGTCATAACTCTCATCCGTCACTGTTGTGGCAGGCAAGTAATACTAAGGGCTTGTTTCACAATCTCCAAGTAGAGTCCGAATAAGCTATTCGCCGGTTAAAGTTACGTTAAAGTATACTGGTCGGTGCTTAGGAGGTGTCTAATTGAAACAAAGGTTCGTGTAGCACTGATTTAATGTATTATAAAGTATTGACAAAACCCTTCAATAGGTATATATATGTATGTATAATAGTATGCATCATATCATTACACTACATCACCACCGTTAATTGAAAAAAAAATATAATGGAAATATTTTTTTTTGATACAATAATTAAGTAGCCTAATTCAAAATCACTACAATTAAAATTTAGTATTGAACAAAAGTTTTCAAATTCACTTACTAACTAGATTACAAAATATTGCACTAATTAATGTATACAGTAATATACATAAGTAAGATGTAAACAATTAAAAAAAGAAATAAAGAGGTAAAGTTAACAATTAAAGTAAATAAATGTATTATGTATAAAGGTAAATTAATGTATTATGTTAAAAGTAAACATTAAAAAAGAAAATTTAAGAAATAAATGGTTTGGTGCGGTTCTTGTGCACAATATCCGCTTTTCCATTCTTTAATATCTTAACATTACAGTCAAGATCTTCCAACACGAGGTATGGACCCAAATAAATGCTTTGCATTTTATCATTATTAGGGTTCCTCAGTAACAAATAACTATTCTTATTATAGAACACAGGCTTAATACTAGTATCATGCTTCTCTTTCCTTCTCAATTTACTTTGTATTAGATTATTTTTAGCGTCTCTTTGTGCCACTTGCAACCTGTACCTTAGCTCCGAAGGATAACTATCATAATTATAAAGAGGTTGAACGATATTTTTATTTAAATTTGATGGTAACATGCATAACTTACCGAATACCAATTCGTGGGGCGTGTATTTGGTTTCCGAATGAACGGTATTGTTGTACGCGAAGCACCAGTATGGCAACCAGCTGCTCCACGACGTCGGTTCTTTTTCGCAGTTGATCCTGAGATACGCACCCATCGTTTTATGTGAGTTCTCTAGGGCTCCGATGGACTCGTGATGGTACGCTGTCGAACTAATATGATTTACCTGCAATAATCGGCATACCTCCTCCATCGTGCTAGAAATAAACTCACTACCTCGATCGGTTGCTATTTCTCGAGGTATTCCAAATCGTAAAATAAAGTTTTCGACGAAACAACGCGCTACGGATGCGGTATCTTTAGAGTGTAATGGATACGCCTCGACGAACTTGGTAAGTTCGCATTGCAAAGTGAGCACATAACAACAGCTGTTTAAGTCTTTGGGCAAAGGACCTACTAAATCGAGGTATATTTTTTCAAATGCTGCGTTAGCCGTTGTCGTTATGGACATGGGCTGTTTGGTGTGCACCGAATATTTTTGTCTTTGGCATTGTTCACATTTCGATACAAAATGCCTAACATCTTTCTCAATGCTCGGCCAAAAATAATACTTTTTTATATTATTTAACATTCGCCTAATTCCTGCGTGGCCACTGGTAGGAAGTAGGTGAAAGTCATTTATGATCACGCGCCTATCATCTATATTGTTTATTCTTTGTACATCTTTTAATCATTCCTGTCATTTTACATACACGACATGTCAACTTAACCAACGAATAGCTTACTTCGGACTTAATTGAAGATTGTGAAACAAGCCCTAAGAAAGATATTCTACGGTAACGGAACGGTAAAATACGAATGTAAATTAATAAAAAAATGCATTTGTTTTATTTGATTATATTATATTGTATCATGGCACGTAATGTTTTGTTTACAAATTCTGGCGGATCCAAGACATAAAGGACGTGACTCTCGCGAACCCGGCGGGCTGTCCGGACGCGCACCCGGTGTGGTGCACGAACGACGTTACGCCGATCTAAAACAAACAGGACAGACAGAAAGATTACTGATAACTGTTAAATATGACGGCGCGGCGGCGCTTTGACCGATTGAACGTGAAGCAAGAGTGACTAGTGGCAATGTCACTCTTCGGAAGCGTTGTGTCTAGGCCCTAGGGTAGCGTTGTGACCAATGACCATCATATTAAATGAACTTTTCTATTTGAGATGACGTCAGCGCACGATGTCTGCGAGGAATCGCAGTGCATCTTGCTAATTCGAATATACTTATTTTAAAATACATAGTTACAATTGATTTCAATATTTAAAATAATTATCTATTCGCAAGTTATCTTGTTTTGTAATTTTACTTGATCATTACGATCTATTTCGATTGTTAATCTGTGACGAACATAGTCGAAGGCCCTCCTGAAATTCTGCTCCTACAAATAGTTTAACTCTCATTGTATGTATATTACGCTTACACACTCATACCCCCGCAGTAGGTTATTTACCTGTGTTGCGGGTGGCATGGACTACACATAATATAACACATCACAATAACACCCATGACCCGAGTACAAATATTTATGTCACATAAATATCTTCCCCAGCCGGGAATCGAACCCGGGGCCCCTCGCTTCGCAGGCAGGGTCGCTACCAACTAGGCTACAGGGTTGTAAATATTCAGTTAAGATAAAAGATATGTTACAAGGAGATTTCCGGAGGGGACATGAAGCGGGCCGCCAGAATCCCCGAAGCAGGGCCCGCGCCCGCCGGCCGTGTTGACGCAGACGGTGGAGGCGTGCACGAAGGTGGCGCCGTGCGCACGTGCGCATATCTGGTTCGTGGTCACGGGCACCCTGACGTGCCGCAGAGTTTGGCTCACACCGGAATCTGTAAACCGATAATGTTATTTCAATTTCATTTGATCGATTAAGGATAAATTTTTGGGACTGAGTGAAAATGCTTTTTTTTCAGGTTTCTGTAATGAAAGCGGAACGGAACGTGCTGCCAGCTGTACCACATATGTACTCGTAGTTACGCTAACGTAACGGTAACGTAGCGTAACGTAATCAGCTTCGACCTACCGTCTACCGTAATGTTTGTTACGTTGCCGTTACAGCAATGTCCGTCCGTCCGTCCGTCCATCCGTCCACACCTCACACATAGCACATTGACGTCAAAGAACCTTAGTACTAGAAAGCTGAAATTTAGTATTAGCTAAAGAAACAACGATGAAAACGTTAGCTAAGTCCTGAAGTCTTGTAAAGTTTAAGAATATATATAAAGTTTGCTTACTTAGTATAGTTTACTGTAATTATTCAACAAAGTAAACAAGAAAAATGAAAACTTACTTTGACTAGTGAACCCCCAGCCCACGACGTTGGCCTGGACGTTCACGTAGGCGTTGGAGCCGGTGGGCAGGTTGATGCGGTTGATGGTGGCTGTGACAAACGATCGATTACAATCATTGTTACAGAACTGCTACTGTGCAAGTAGTACACTGACAACTGCGGTACAATATGACAGATGACATACTAATGTCTATCAACAGTACCTATCTACAGTCTTCCATCACATGTTACATTGGTACATTATTGAGACCGGCCGCTAGTCACACACTACATCTAGACAGATTACAATCTTCCGCAATTAAGCCAAAATCCCTCTTAATGTAATTGCGAGCTGACATCTCAACATTGTTTCACGTCCTCAACCAAAGCCTACGGAATGTACCGATTGCTCAGGCACTAGTAATTGGTACTCAAACATTGTTAAATAGGTTATCTCCCACAGAATGATACAAATCGTACCTATGCATTAAAATATGCATTCTATGGACGACATTGTCACACAAACACAATAACAACAATGATTATTCAGTAGGAGTGATGCAAGTGATGCAAGTGATGCAAGTGATGCAAGTGATGCAAGTGATGCAAGTGATGCAAGTGATGCAAGTGATGCAAGTGATGCAAGTGATGCAACGTACTGGAGAAGGTGACGCGGCTGATGGTGATGACGGCGATGTCGTTGGCGAGCGTGCGCGGGTTCCAGTGCGGGTGCGCGACGACGCGGTTGGTGTTGAGGCGCGTGCCGCCGGAGAACAGCCGCAGCGAGCCCAGCACCACGGTGAGCTGGCGCGCCGGCGTGCGCCCGTCCGTCCAGCAGTGCGCCGCCGTCAGGCAGCGCGTGTTCGACACCAGCGTCGCGCCGCACGACGACTGCCGGTTGGCCGCCGTCAGGATCACCAGGCCCGCCTGCAAGCGACAAGCGTTTGATCTGTCAGAGGTTTATTAATGCAACTGATCTATGAAAAAACACCAAGTTTAACTGAACCGAAGCAAGGATGACTCCTTCTTTCATGTTTATATTTTTATGATCTGAGTCGTGGCCGTGGTCGAGTCTATATTGTTGGCCTCATTCGAAGGTTATAATATCAGGTAGTTCGATCGAGACAGGCTTCGCAACGATGATACCGTTTACAAAGTAGACGAACAAAAGTTATCACGAAGAGTTAGCCGGGGGAAGTTTCAATGGGCAGTCCACATCGTGCGGAGGACAGTGGCCGATGGGTTCGAAAAGTCCTCGAATGGCGACCACGCCTCGGTAAAAAGAAGAAAAGTCGCCCTCAACCAGGTGAACCGATGACATTAGGAAGACAGCGGGAAACTGCCGGGTTCAAGGGGTCTAAGAGCAGTCAGAGTGGTGCCAGTTATGAGCGTGCTGCCCGTGGCGCCCACAACACAGGGAGTAGGGAGTAGCAGGGAATAGTAGCGTTACTTGTTTGTAAATTAGACTACATTGTAAATTAGTTTACCATGAAGGGATACTGTCCGAGGTTGTTGACGAGCGAGCCGCCCACGACGCGCGCGCCGTCGAAGTCCGCGGCCTCCTCGCTGGCCTTGATGCGCGCGGCCGTGGCGTACCCCACCGCCTCGTGGTAGTCGTACGCGCCCAGCGGCCGCTCCCGGGGCACCACCGCCGCCCCCGCCGCCCCAGCCACCAACAGACCGACCACCAACAACACTCTCATTTCGATAATGCAGCTAATGAAGCAATGCGCAAAGTCCATCCGCTTATAATTATATTTTTATCGCGTCCCATCGCATCGTCTATCTTATCACATTCTTATACAAGGCGTGTTTTAATTTTTACCTTTTTGTTCAAAACTAATTAAGTAATTAATGTTTGATCTTTTGATTAATCACTGATTAATCGTAACTCACGTGACATTAATTTATTCTTTACATATCTACACATAATACAACAAATTATCAATGTCTAGGTAGGTAGGAAGGTACACTTAAAAGATATTTTGAGAAACCTTTAATAATCTCGACCGCGCAATATTATTATTTACGCAATATTATAGTTCAGAGAATTATCAGGCAATAAACAATGATTTTTAGAATTATTGTCTTAGATTTATTTTGTCCATCCGTTCATTCCCACACAATCACAGCCGATGATTACGGACGTATTTTAGTACTTTAGTCTTTTTGATATTTAGTCAGTTATTCCAGTTAGTTGTTGTTATTCCATCAGTTAACAAATAAAAGGCATAGTTTTCCGAGCGAGGCCGGGTAATCTACTAGCTAGATGATTATTACGATTGCACGGCTGGCGACGAAAAATAAATATGTAATGAGCTACCTGTAATGATGGATTATTTAAAAATCTACATTTTGATAGCCAGCGGCGATCATTGATTTCATTACATAGCGACGAATAATTATTTTCAGTAATTTTCTTTATTCATCGAAAATTATTAGCACATTTTGTTTTTTACTTTAGGATACCGTCAGCACATTAATCGTAATAAAAAATAACGCATTTTGTGTAGGCGTACCTCCACACTGGGCTTCCCCGGGTCAACTCATCAAAACTAAGTGCAACAAAAATATCTGCCCCCACAGGGAATCGAAACCGATACCCCTCGCCTCGTGATATATCGTATCACAGGGTTTTGCAACACATTTTGACATGGATATACAACATACGTATTTATTAAAATTACAGAATATTAGCTATCTTATATTATTATGGAAATTCAGTATAATATAGTGGCATGAACTGCACTCCAGTGGTTCGCACAGAATATCAGTGCGGTGGTTCTCCACAGCAATCACTGAAGTGAGTGCGAACCATTTCGTTAGTGCTTACTACAGAAAATTGTAGTTGTAATTTAGTTTTAATGTTCTTTATTATTACTATTGTTATTATACCAATACCTGTTATCTGTAGGAAGTAACTTTTGAATAAAGCATTTCTTTCTTTCTTTCTTTCTAATTGTAGAATAAAATATTTAATTATTTTTTTCAGGGCACCTCTCCTACAGGTATTTAATGTGAGGATGAATATTCGTCGCGTACCCTCTAGTGTGGGTATCGTTGAAAATATCTTGGAAAACTACATATTATGGGTCTTCTAACACCATTTTTGGAATTAGGGGTCCGTTTGCGAAACATTTAGCTTTAAAGGGCTAATTTTGGTTCGAGTCAAGTGGGGACACTTGATCTACTGGCTAAATGGTTGGAGTTGGACAAGTGAAAAAATTCTCAAAAATAGGTTATACGATGAATTTACAAGGAAAACTATCACGGCTATATTAGCATAAGTAGTTAATGAGTAATAGTAAACTTACTACTTTGGAACCCTACATTGCGCGTGGCCTGACACGCACTTGCCCGGTTTTATTGACGTTGCTATTTTTATGGAAGCTAAAGTCACGAACCAAAAAATAACTACTAATAATTTGTAACCAAGTGAATAATGATTTTAATTGCGATTTTTCTTCAAACGTTTCTGTGCACTCTACATTATAAATATCATGGTCTATAAGATACCTATATGTACCTACAAGTAAATTTTCCTTTAATATTACTCGGGCTGTTCAGTTTCTAAAAACTGTTCAATGAATGGAAAACATACATTGGTAGCAGACATGTCCAACTTAGAACAACAGCTGCCTTCAGATTTTTTGAAGACTTTTGTACGTCATATCAGAATGCTGCGTTTCATCGGATTGGACATTTTTTGCGAACGGAACACGAGCTTTGTCCGAAAATACATGAGGTTTTGTTTGTTCAACATGTTCTTTGTCCCGATATTGTTGGGGCAGGTTCTGTTCATCCTGCTGGGCGGCCGCAGCGGCGCCACCTTCCTGGACGTGGCCGCCGCCGTGCCCGCCACGCTGATAGTCCTTCAAGGTAACGGGTCCCTCCCTCGTGTAGCGTCAGCGGCCTTGTTGTACCGGGTTCACCTTCTGTGTTCCAACCGGTACACTCCCGCTGAGTGTACTGGAATTTCTCGGCTGGGTCCCTTCCAGGACCCGCCCCATAGTCCGCGTGAAGCTGTAGAGGCCAGTAGGGCAGTAACAAAAAATAACCGACTTCAAAGTCTCAAAAACTACATAGTTGTCAGATCTCGTTCAAATTTATGTGAGACCACATGACAAGCGCCTGCTTTCGATTAAAAAAAGAATCATCGAAATCGGTTGGCGTGATATTGAGTTATTCGTCAATTCGTCGCGCACATCTTAACACAAATAATTTACGACTTATGTAGTTTTCTCATGGATGCCGTTGTCAGATCTCAATAAGTATTTATTTACCACATGACAGCCACCAGCTTTCGATTAAAAAAAGAATCATCAAAATCGGTTCGCCCAGTCCAAAGTTCTGAGGTAACAAACATAAAAAAAACAGTCGAATTGAGAACCTCCTCCTTTTTTGAAGTCGGTTAAAAAAAACTAAGTACGTTTACTTGACCAGTCCATGGATATAATTAAAGAACCTCGGCTGGCACTGATTAGTATATACTAATATATTAAATACTATCTATTACGTATATGTTTATCAAAATCGAAAACAAGTTGCAGTTAAAATAATTCCCTCGAACGCATGAATACGATGATAGATAAGTGATTATGGAACTACCTACTGATTAAATTAAATTTTAGTTTTAATTTTATTCATGCAATGACCTGTAACTAAATCTAAGCTATGCTCTTTCAATGAAGCGCAACACATATAATGTACACAGGTAATATGCGTTAAAACATATTGCTATTAATTTATTTTATTTACAGATGCAGTCAAAATGATCGTCATATTTTGTAGACGGAATGAAATTCAACGCGTTATTGTGGGGATTGCAGAATCATGGCCGACTCGGAAGTTAACAGATAGAAAGGAATTAACATTAAAACGATGGATTCGACGTTTAAAAATCTTAGATGACTGTAATCTAAATGTTCATCTCCCTATCTTATTCTACTTCCTACTTCCTCCTAATCTTATCTTCTCACCTCTCCCACCGCTCCTCAACACATCACTGTTAGCTATTGCTTTTATACCATTTGTAATCCAGAATTTATCACACTTAGGAATCTTCTCTCTGCTTTTAAGTTGTACCTAGAATTGCTACACAAATATTGATCAGTAACATACAGTACACTATTACATTATTTTCAAGGCATGTAATGTTTCATTTGCAGCGTTGTTCACATGTGCCGTAGTATCACTGTTCCTTTTTGAAATGGCGCCGCTGTTTGTGACGGTCCGCGGCCTGTCCGGCGAGACCGGGGAGACCGGGGAGACCGGGGAGGACGGCACCGGCCGCGGCGCGGAGCGGTACCGGTATCCACTGCAGACCTACATCACGCACCGCCTCGACACTCACTGGCAGTATGCTGCAGGATACTCCTATTTGTTTGCAGCGAGTAAGCCGAGCTCCACAGTTGATGATAATTTTTCTCCTTCCATCCATCCATCAACTGGTCACTGGTACTGGACATAGGCCTCCCCTAACTTGCGCCACTTTAACCTTCTGAATCCAGCGGATGCCCGCTGTCTTCTTAAGGTCGTCAGTCCATCTGGTTGGGGGGCGTCCTATGCTCCTTTTTCCGAGACGTGGGTGCCATTCGAGGACCTTTCTTCCCCAATGGTTATCGGTCCTTCGAATTAAGAGCTTGTGGATTAGGCCAATAGTAAAGCACCACGTCTCTTAGCCGTATGTCATTGATGGCAACACACACTGCTCGAACACCTTCGACTTCAGGCACTGAGGTAGAATTTAGGACGACAAGATATGACATAGTTTCCCAAACGCAGCCCAACCGAGTTGGATTCTACGAGTGACTTCTTTCTCAAAGTTGGACTTATGTACCACCCTCTAAAACAGCTTACAAACGTGGCTCAGAAGTGCATTGGACCTGTAGTTCTTCAAAAGGGCTTTTCACCCTTCTTGAAGAACATCGTCACCACACTTCTGCCTCACGCTTCCGGGGCAGTTCACGTGATTCTTACGTGGCCAGAAGAGGACATCACAACATTGATAATTTTTCTAGTTTACTGTTATTAATTCAATTTATTTTCAGGTGTGATAATCCACATGACTCTATACATTTCTGCCGACTTACTGCTAGTGTCGTTAACTATTAACTTGAGCACACTGCTGGACTTGCTCCAAATAGATCTGGAAGAGGTGGGCCACAATGCCCACAATGACCAGCTCGATGGCGTCGCTGCGGGCCACGCGGGCTACGCGTGCGGCACGCAACGTGTTAGGGACATCGTCAGAAGACATCAAAAGCTGCTCTGGTAATAAAATAATGACCTACAATATTGAAGTGTGCAGTACCTAAATTGATGGTTCTGCTGGAAGTTTCTCGTTGCCGTGTAGTTTTAGTAACTGAGAAATTTGATAAACTCAAACCAACAGAAGTAGTGGATGAGGCACCTAATCAACATTATAATATATCTATCCTAATAAATATGATATACCTAAATAATACCAATTTTGAAAAATCCCCGCTTGATTATATTTTATTGTAATAAAAAATCCAAAATCGGTTCACTTTACAAACACGAACATAATTAATATCTACCTCCTTGTTTTTGGAATATTGCCCTTGGTCTCATATATATGCCTTTATATAAATGCCTTTGGTCTCCATCTTAGAATCTTGGATTCTCTAATACATAAATAAATAATTGATTACTGACATTTCAGGCTAGCTGATGAACTAAGTAATATCTTCGGACTGCATGTTTTTGTGCAAGTATCATTTTCTTCCGTTATCATCTGCTGCTTTGGATTTCTCACTGTGGTGAGTAGAGTTCTGCCCTCAATGCTGTGCAGTGTGCACTCAGTTGCAAAGCATGTAAGCGCCATTATAGCTGTGAGGATTTCGTAGTAATTTATATTTATAGTCATAGGAAGGTATACTGTATAAGTGTACAGTAATCTTTGGGGTTAGTGCGCCACCTCAAGATAATGTTAGAATTTGATAGTATTTTGTGTACTTTACAATGGCTGCGTTCCAGTAGACGCTCACATCGCTCACAACGATCAAAACGCGTTCCACATGGCGACCACGGTCGTCATGGTCGCGGTGAAAACGTCATTGATGACGTCATTAATTTCGCTCACGGCACGCTCAAAACAACCCACCTCACGGGGTGGGTCGAAGTGGTCGAAGTGCAGTGTTGCCAGATACGACGAAGTTACTCTCGCCAGTTTTTAGACCTGGCAGCACTGGGTAGTAATGGATGGTGATAGAAATTTGGCGCAATTTTATAAAAGTTAAGGATGGTGATGGAAAAAATAACTTTATACGATTCGACAATAGATACTTTAGTGGATTATAGTAGTTTCTCCAGTAGATGCTCGACGTGGGGTCACAAGTTGATATAAATATGTTAAATTATGTAAATAATTTTAATGTTTAATTCACTATACATATAGCCATGTATACATTTTTCCTCGTCGGTCGATATCATTAACATAATTAATATGCAATTTTTTATTATATTAATTTGTCTTTTCATAAAAAAAATGTTTTGTTTGTAGATATACTTTTTTGCTAGTATAAAAATAAAATTGATAATTAATTATGTAATGTTTATTTATAGCTTAAAAATTATAACATAACCTCATGATAACCTCTAATCTAAGTTTCAGACTTGTCTTATTCTCAACATCATAGAGTACATTTTGTATCAACGGCTAAAACGTGTAAGTACTCTGTGGCTTGAACGCTCACGTCGCTCACTATACCCGTTCCACTTGGGTGTATGATTGTAACGCTCACAAGCTAGTGGAACGGAAAAATCGCGGTCGTGAGCGTGGTCGTTGTGATCGTCTAGTGGAACGTAGGGAATGTATCGCCAAGGCATCGATTGGTGATATAGGGAATTCTAAATTCGATTTTTTTTTCACTCCACCCTACTGTATATATTAAAACAATAATTTTGTGAAATGGTTAGAAGTCGCTTCACGTAAATAAGGATGCGGGAACTCGAGTTATTCAATGATGAAAATTGTTTTAAGATGTTGGTTTTTACCTCGTTTTCTCTTATTGTGTTGTTGTTATAGGTCAATAGTAATATAATGAAGATGTCACAAACGTTATAATGATTATTTAGTTCTTAGTAATTTGGTGTGCGAAATACAAATCGGTTGGTGAAAAGCCTACAAAGGAATTTTAATGGTTTGTTTACAAATAAGTAGAGTTCAAACCGAATGTGACTGGAATCCTGCTGATCCATCAATTTTCACAGCATTAACCATCACAGATCCAACCATTGTAGCCATTCCACTATTCAATTGAAAATCGACATGTGTGTAGCAGCTGGTGTGGCTTAAGTAGGTCTAACAAATGAGACAAAAACTTGCTTTGAAAAACTTTCAGATAGCGGAGGGGATACTGAACAACCTGTTCGCGGCGGTCGGCATCGCCGGCGCCGTCTGGACCCTGTGCTGGCCCGGACAGCTGCTGCGGGACACGGTCGGTCCCGCCCATGGATATATTACTCTATGTGGATCACTGACATTGTAGAGGAACCTGAAGTTCGATGACGTCATAACGGAATGACCATTCGACCAATCACAGGCTGGATTGAGGTTGTCCTTCATAATTGTAGTGTTCACACTTAGGAAAATTATGTCCTATTTTGTTACGGTTCTTCAAAATGTTTTTTATTGGGAATTTTTCTGGTGGTTATAAATTATAATAATGAAATAATACTTTTTATTAAATTTTCTTAAATTACTTCAAAGTATTGATTTTTTGGCAACAATTTCCAGAGCGTTAGTATATCGGAGGCCGCGTACAGAAGTGGATGGTATGACAGAGACGCAGAGTTCCGGAGGTACATCGTGATCATCATGACCAGGTTGGTGTGTAATAGCTGCGGGTACACCGGGGCACCGTGCACGCCACCGCGATCGGTCGACAGTTCGATTGCATTCACACAAAATTACCTTACACCTAAAATTCTCATATTATGAATCAGTTAATATTATTTATGGAACTCGTAGAAACAGACGGAGAACTTGTTTAAAGCTGCGTACTAATTTTAAATATTAACAATCATATTTCAGGGCACAGAAGCCGTGCTTTTTGACAGCACTAGGATTTTCTAATTTGACACTGATTAACTTTTCAAAGGTAAGTAAATCGCAGAGATCCCGTTATTTAACTTAAAAGAATTACATTTAGTTATAAGTTGTATGTATATGGTGAGCCGAGGTACATCGCTGTAGGTAGGTACTGGCCAGAGCTAGCAGCTAGCCAACCGCCTCTTACTGCCTCTAGTTCGGTCACTGTCTGTACTCTGTGTGCAGCACACAGCTACATCGGGGCGCAGTATCTCGCTGCACTCCTCCACCTACCTAAGTGCGAGTGAGCGCGCAATAACGTACATCAACGAGTAACACCTCATGTCTAATAGGGCTACGCCAGGGGTCGGCAACCTTTTGAGTCGGAAGAGCCAAAAATTACAATTTACGAAATTTCAGTTTTTAAAGAGCCACAAATTTTTTTCTTGCCAACCATAAATAGTACTTGCAAAAATTTTTTTTTCATAAAAATAATGTCTGTAAAGTCAGTTTACGGACGGTAGTTTAACGTGACAACGTCATGACAAAACATTGATGAAATGATTGCATACTTTTATAGATAAAATTGAGCGCTTCGGCCGATCGTAGCCGATCGTGCCTCTCTATCGCTTTTTCCGCTCTCTCGCTCGCGAAACGCTACATTTTTTCGTGCGTGCGCCCGGCGGTCATCGTTTTAATAGACGTTATCACGTCAAAAACTAGTCTATTTATTTAAAAGAAATTTTTTTTCTTAAGTAAGTAGTGTTTTTTAACAACAAATTAGAATCTAATTTTTATTATTATTATCTAATTATTAGATAATGAATGTATGGTATTATTAGATAATCATCTATTATTTAAGTAAAAAATTAAAACAATTAAACATTTATTTACATTGTAAGTCTTACTATATTAACGTGTAGGTACTTCAATAACAAACAATTGAGCAAACAAAATGAATGGGAGCGTTGGCTGTGCATGGTTTTAGAAAGTTTGGATAAATTTGGCTCATAACTTGTTGTTTTAAGTTTCAAACACGACTCTAAATTTTCATTTCTTAGTTGGTTAGTTAGTTACATAGAAACATTCGACGATGGCGTCATTCAAGAACTTCCGACGGACTAACGACAGTGACGACTCCCGGGGGAGGGGTGCGGTGAAAAGCAAGTACAAGTGACTGAAAGATAGAAATGGTACCTCTTTAATCGATTCAGAACGATTTTTAAATCATTTTTTTTATAAAATAAATATTATTTGCGTATGGAACTAAAGAACCGCAGCTTCACATCCAAAGAGACGCATGTGGCTCGCGAGCCGCAGGTTGCCGACCTAGGGGCTACGCAGTAGCGTAGCGTGGGGGCCCTGGCCCCGGGTGGCACATGAAGAGGGGGTGGCAAACCACTCGATTTTTAAAGAAGAAAAACAATATACATTTAAATTATTTTTATTTAAATTTTAATGTAAATTGTGCTATAAAAAAAACACGAAAAGTGCATTTTTAATTAATAAAATAAATATTTTAAATAATGTGGGGGCGGCAAAGATCACTGGGGGGGGGGCAAATTTTCGGTCGGCCCCGGGCGGCGGAAGCCCACGCTACGCCACTGGGGCTACGGGGGCTAATTCAGACATGTTTTCCACTTTCACCTTCAGTGGTTGTTGAAATATTTTTTTACTTACAGATATTGAGCACGTCGTGGTCGTACCTGTCTCTCCTCCACCAGATGTACCGGGAAGCCGAAGCATAATCCTATTTTAACTAAGAGTTCTTTTAGCTACTTCAGAAGCACGTATTTGTCCGTTTGTTCTATCTATCAAAGTCTAGGCACGGTAGTTACCACTGTTTTTCCCACCGCTTAATACGTTTTAAGAAGAAGACAAAACGCAAGAAACCCTCTTTTAGGAAAGAATTGAAACCAGTAAAATGTTGTTCTTGTAACAGCGAGAGCATGTTCAAGTCGAGGGTGAATTAATAAAAAAGTTGTTTGTTCATAATAGTTATTATTTTGTATTGTCAATTTATGTGTAATATTTCACAATATTTGCAGACATACTAATAATTACATACAAACTATATCAATAAAAATGATGACTCACATGTTTATTTATAAAATGTACAATATAATCTCATTCGTTTTCAACTACTATTAAATATTTACAAAATATTAGATCTGATAAAATTGTATACAATATCTATAATTTTAGATTACAGAGATATAAATACACAAAAATAAAGAGTTAACAGTATTTACACGTGGATTGAGTCGGGGTCACCACGGGCGGGGTCACCGCCCGGCGGGGTCACTCCTGCTGCGGGGTCACTCGCGGGTACAACTGCAATAAAATATACAATAAAATAATAATAATAATTAATAATATGACTCAAGTCTATGATGGTCGTCGACTTAAATCAAGTTCACTCGACTAACTTGTCTGGAAAACCTCGGTTGGGTGCGATGCGATACAAAGTAACAAACTCCGTGTTGGGGGGGGGGGGCTAGAATACTATCACTAATCCAACGCCGGATGGGGTGTCGTAAGAGGCGAGGCGACTAAATCTAGCCGCTGGTGGTAGGGCTCCTCGAGGGATTATATTGGTAATATTGATTTTACTTGTTAAATACCATTATTACTATTATTATTTCTCCCATGGGGTTCGCCTGGATAGCTATCACTCTTGAGTTTATTGGGGCTTGATAGCCAGTTCTTTATTTCTTTTCTTCTCTCTTTCTTGTCCGGCAACGCATCAGTGATGCCTTTGGTGTTGCTGATGTCCATGGGCGACGATAGCCACTTACCATCAGGTGGATCGTCTACTCGTTTGCCGGCTATTTTCATCAAAAAAAACTATGCCGTGGGCAAAACCACCGCAACCACCCATTAAGTCGTTTATGGTTGTCGTGTGTTGCCGTGTGTTGTGGTGTGTCGTGTGTGTTGGATACTGACCCCGAGCAGGTTGCGCGGCACGTACCCCTCGCGGCCGGCGGCGTCGCGCGACCACCACCACTCGCGCTCGCTGTCGTCCCCCTTGCGCAGCACGGCCAGCCGCGCGCCCGCGCTGAACGACAGCTCGTCCGCGCGCGCCGCCGCGTACGGGAACACCGCGTACACCAGCCCGCCGTTCATGATGCCCAGCTTCTCCTGCACGCCTGCCACATACCATACCAGCACGTTACATGGATGTTGTCAAGCCGGCTCGAAGGACCATACTGATGGGTCCTTCAATAAAACGAGCGTGGACTGTAGAAGTAATTGTAATGACGTGAAGGATTTGTACAAATAAGAGCTCCGAACAACTAGATACGCGCGTGGTGTCGTCGGCGGCAAGAGACGAAGTCGTGGTGTAGCACCGCGCGCCTCGTGCCGCGCGCCACCGCCACCCGCTCGGTGGCCGGCGCAGGCGGTTCGAGCTCGAACAGATGTACTATGCTTTTTACTATCCATCTATCTATTAGTTTTTTAAAGTCCACCGAGATGTGTGATTCGACAACACGGACAACACATGTATCTACAAAAGTAAGCACCGTCTTGTAACTTTAGGACCGAAACTTCTGCCACAGACATCGTTTCGATTGTCCCAAGCATTCTCTTCACAACAAAGTAATTTTCATATCGATAAAATTATATAAAAATGTGTGAGATAAGGGTTCCCGCTAGAAAGTAATAGCGTTACTCACTGTACAAGTACTCGGAGCAGCCGTCGAAGCCCTCCTCGTCCTCCTCGCACTTCTCGGCGGCCGTCTCGTGGTCCGACAGCGTCGTGGCGAATATACACGCGCCTGCGGACCATCCCTCAACTTATATACCAGATATATACATATATCTGCAGCTTAAATGTGTACACAAATATTTATGTTTAACTAGCTTTTTCTCGCAGCTTCGCCCGCGGTAGAGATAGATTTTTACAAATCCTCCTTTTTTTACTTAGTTAGATTTAGTTGCCTATGACTTAAGTAATTTACATGTGTTATAGCATTTGATAGCGTGATTCAGAACTTGCAAATGAATTTTACTAACGCCATCTATTAACAACATCCGGAACTAAATATCTAGCAACTAACAAAATATCGATCTCCCCATGGGGATGTTTTACCGCGGTAAAAAGTAGCCTACGTTACTCTCCACCCTCCTCACTATCTCCACACACAAAAACCATACCATATAACAGCTTCGTTGCGACGTGAAAGACGGTCAAACAAACAAACACACTTTCACATTTATAATATAATATATAAAATATATTATATATATAGTAATATAGTATATAGTATAGTATAGTATATAGTATGGATTAGTAAATCATCGCCACCCACAACAGTCCAACTGCTGCTAGCGACCATTGGCCTGATGGTAGGCAGGAACCATCATCCTTGGACATCAGTAACAAATAAGAATGGGAGAGATTCTCAAATCAAATAGTTTATTGTGCACAGCTGTAGATGCACAGTTATAGTACAGTGTTAAAAGTCTCAAGGGTGGTAGCCAGTGGCGGCTGGTGGATCCTAGAAGTGGTGGTGCACTGTATCAGCATATTTTTATTTTTAACGACTACCAAAGAACGGTTATGATTTTTGCGCGTAGACCTTCTAAACGGCTGGATGGATTTGTATAGTTATATTCGTCTTAAAAGTGTCCTTAGATGACTGTTTGAAAAATAAATAGATGAGTGTTTGAAAAATAATCCTGCCGATTTTAATTCCAATTTTTGTTGAAAAGTTTTATTTTCTAAAATAAATTAGCTTCCAAAATGGTCGATGTTAAAGTTAATACTCATTTTCACAGCTATTTACTCACACACAATGTCCCACAATTCAGTAACTATAATATTATAATATTGAAAATCCTTGCAGAATGTAAACAAACGCAACTCCTTTTAGCTACCACAGAGTACTACTTAATCACTATGTTAGCTACTAAAAGCGCGCGCGAATTTCGTGAAACCTTGTTCCGCTCGGTAATCTTCGGTTCGCTGGTGCGGCGCTCCAAAACGTCATAATTCGCCGTACATTTTCTATTGAACTAGCTCTGTCTCACGCGCGAGGCGTTTTCGGTTGCATCTCATAGAAGTTGTATGAGCATTCGCCGTGCGCTTTGGCTAGCGCACCGTGAACCATTTTACAGCGATTTTCGCGATAATGAGTCTTAATACTTTATCAAAGACCTTAAATTGTTTCATCATAATTTCGTTAATATTGAATAGATCGTTAATCAGACACTATTAAACATTTTTTGTTTTATTTTTCTAAACATAAAAATCTGGCAGTTCGGCGCACGAGTGCACTTAAAGTACAGCCGCCCCTGGTGGTAGCTAGCCAGATAGGCTTCACGGAATAAGATCTGGCCTCACGGAATAAGGCTAGCCAACGCATAATATAGCTTTAAATTAGCCGGTGTGCGGTGAGTGCGGTGAGTGCGGTATACGTGTGGGGGGGGGGGGCGACTGACCGTTGTCGACGAGGAAGCGCACCATGGGCAGGTTGTTGCAGGAGGCGGCGCAGTGCAGCGGCGTCCAGCCGTCCGAGTCCTGCGCGTTCACGTCGCAGCCCAGCTCCACCAGGAACCTGCACACACACACACACACACACATAACGTCACCAGCCGCCAACACCACTGACGCAACTCCGTCAGCGACTCCTATGAGCCATGTTCATCCAGATCCTTAGTTCCCAAAGTGGTCCAGGTGGACCCTCAGGGGTCCACGGGAGACTCGACAGGGGTCTACGTTGGCGTGACAAAAAATCAATTAATTAATTAACCAATCAATTCTCACTTTTTTTTTTCGAAAACTATTAATCTCTATACAGGGTGTTTCAAAAGTACCCGTAAAGCTGAAAGGAGGTTAAATGGAGGCCTAAAACGAGTCCATTCACAATATTTAAGAACCGTAGTAACGCTGTATAACATACCCCAAAAAAATAAAAAAATATTATTATTTTCTCTGATGTGCAAACCCTATTTCAGTAAAATCAAAGAGTAAACTACGCAGAATGTACCTACATTTCTACCTAATTCGCGAAACGACAAAAAGTTTAAAAGGCCTAACCTAACGAAACAACCTAAACGAACACCTACTTTTTCATAATAAACGTCAAATTTACAAAAACGGCTTAAAGTGAGCTCCGTCTTGCTCAATACACAACCTCACTCGTCGTGATATGGCTTGTGTGGCATTTCGCACCATCGTCGGTGTTATTGATGCGAAAACCGATCTAACACGCTGTTCCATCTCGGCAACCGTTGGGCAATCGGAGAAATACACTCTGTCCTTCACATAACCCCACAAAAAGAAGTCCAAGGGTGTGAGGTCTGGAGAACGAGCAGGCCATAGCACCGATCCCCCGCGGCCGATCCATCCTCACGGAAAGCAACCTATAAGATGTTCTCGTACGTCGAGCAAAATGTGCCGGAGCTCCATCGGAGGACATTTTTTGAAGCCAGTACTTGAGTATAATGACATCCTTTTATTGAGGTAGCAAACATTTATGAATGAAAAATAGAAAAACTATTAAAGTAGATAATTATTAGTTAAAATATGTACGTAGACCTTTCTGTTAAATAATCTGGGTCCCCGACATGACAGCTTACTAGGGTTGACAAAATTTTTGGCTTTGATAATTAATTATATTTTTTACGGGGTATTTTGAAACACGGTGTATAACCTAAACTGAGCCACAACGCAAATTTCCATAGTTAGATCTGATCTTCACATTTTTTGTCGAGTTTTGAGAATATGGCAGAAATGTAGCTGCACGTGGTCCACCGGAACCAGCTAAATTTTGAAAGTGGTCTATAGGAAAAATATCTGGGAACCTCTAATCCTGGTCATAATTTATTGCAGCAGTTCGGTGGTCATGAAAACAATTGGGTTTTTATACAAGAATAGCCAACAGACGAGCAGACGATTCACCTGCCGGAGTGCCCCGAGTGCCCTGAGTGGTCACCGTCGCTGACGGCGAACATCAACATCACATCGCTGCTACGCTTGCGTCAAAAAAGTTTGGGAAACTGTTACTTTAATACAGCAATATAAAAGCACACATCAACTCAATGAACTAATATACTAACGTACAATCAACTATTATTTCTTACTATAGTACAGTATGCATATTGTATAGTATAGTGGCAGGTGAAGTGTGAACTAACTTGACGATCTCGAAGTGGCCGGCGCAGATGGCGTTGTGCAGCGCCGTGATGCCCTCGTCGTTGGCCGCGCTCGCGTTCTGCACCTGCACACACCGGACACCAGGGGCGTTACGACATATGTGGTTGTGTCTCCACTCTCCCTGGCTCTAGGTTACTTCCATGGGATTCCATGATCACCAAGGCGACCATGTAGTCTGCACCACAATATTATCGAGCGTATTTTTCTTCTAAACATGTATGGGTACCTATCATAAGGTCGAAAAATATTTGACCGAATTTCATTTCAACAAAAACTTTTCAACTATTATTGTTTCGTTTTTTTTTAATTCATCGAAGTCACGTCTGCCACTGTATCAGTTGATCTAATGTCAATTCGATTTTTGTTACTCCGACTATACATACAACATCATTGTACTCCGACAATTCATTTGGTCGAAAAAAATTTTATCGAAGTTACACTTAGCGGAAATAACATTTGTTCGAGTATTATGTTTACGAACATTCATTATACTGCTGTTACTGAGAAAATGCTACTTATGAAGAAATGAACTTTACAATTTTAATGAGAACAAATTTTGTAGGGTAACCATGACTTTGTTCAAATATTTAAAAAACTGACTTAATTATTTTCCTATTCTGGAATCATGGTTACCCTACAAAATTTGTTCCTATTAAAAATGTAAAGTTCATTTTGTCATGAAGTATGGATGGCATTTTGAACAAGAAACTGTATGTAAAATTTTAGTAAAAAATTAGTAAAAACTTTTCAGCTAATTCAATAATAAAAAAATAATTCATTAAAGTGAGAGGGTGCCCCTTCGGGAGTAGCATCGTCGATGAGCCTAGCCTAGCTCCGTGTGGAGGACGTACCTGCGTGGCCGTCTTCTTGACGAGCTCGAGCTCGCCCTCGAGGCTGGCGTCCAGCAGCAGCGCCAGCGGGTCGAAGCTGACGCGGCGCGCCAGCGGCGCCTTGCCGCCCTGCTTCAGGTTGCCCTTCCTCGACCGCCTCAGGACGTTCTCAGCCAACTGAGAATCCTGACCGTTCGAGTGGGCGGCCCGCTCGTCCCCCGGCACCGGGCTCGCGCGCTCCGGCCCGTCGGCCGCGGCGGGCTCCTCGCCGTCCTCTTGCCGCTCGCCAGAGGACAGGGAGCCGCCGGCCCGCTGCTCGCCGCCGTCCAGCGTCAGCCGGTCCATCTCCGGGAACAGGAAGGCGGGCGGCATCTCGATCCGCCGGTTGATGCTGACGCTGATGCCGTTCTTGGCGCCGGCCAGACTGCGCAGCTTGGGCTGCTCGCTGGGCGGGGGCTTCCTGATGGTGAGCGGCCGCGGCTTGATGATCATTTCGCCGCCGCCGCCGTTGGCCTCCCGCTGGGCCGGCGGCGGCTCGGGGTCGGCGAGCCCGTCCGGCGCGCCGCCCGCCGGCCCGCTGCCCGGCCCGCTCCCCGGCCCGCTGCCCGGCCCGCTCGCCGGACCCTCCGAGTTTTGGATGAAGGCCGAATCGTTGCTAGCAGACTGTCTCGGTGGTGTCTGAAAAGTTATTGTTCTGGTTGACGCGCCATCCAGGTGTATATACAATACGCTGACGAGGCGTAGAGAACAACAATTGAATTTTGAAATATAAGTAAGTGTGAACGTACACAAAAAGAACCCATTAAGGGAAGAAAATAATTTATGAATGAAAAGGAGTTGTACCTTGATGGTGGGTTTGGGGGGGAGAGCCGGCTTGGGCGACTTGTCGGCGCCGCTGACGTCCGGCGTGGACAGCGGCGTGCTGGCGCTCTGCGGCGGCGAGAGCAGGATGCTCTGAGAGGACGCGTTCGGTCCGCTCGAGGCCCCACTCGAGGCCCCGCTCGAGACCCCGCTCGAGGTACCGCTCGCGGTACTGCTCGAGAGCCCCGACGCCGTGTTCCTAACGATCTGGGGTTGGGAAGTCACCGTGTTACTAGCTACGTGGTTGGACGGGGACACAGATATGCTTTGGGTCTGAACGGTTTGCGGCTGAACCGGTTGGATCTTGGTGGAGGAGGTCTGATAAATGGGTGATGGTTTGCCGCTCGACACCTGAACCGATGTGGGTGCTACACTCGATACGGGTTTCTGGAATGAATGAATGAATGATGATGATATTTACAGATGACGACAATGAAAGGAGCATTCGATAAAAGCTTTCACAAGGAGACTGAATTATGATTTCAAAATGAAATCGGAAAACGAAAGAAGCTTACCCCAAATCCTATTGAACTGCCAGTGGTGGTCGTGCTAGACGAGACGCTCGGCGAGGTTCCCTTGGTCCCGCTGCTTGGTTGACTCTTCCCGCTCGCTTTACAACTTTCACTGCTTTGATTACTACTTAACCTAGAGTTTTGTGGATATGCATGGTTCTCCTTTCCTTCTTGATTACATCTACTAGAAGAATCTGATTTCTGCAACTGATATGTATGTTCCTGCTGATATGCCGCTTCGTTCTGACTGAGAGGGGTCGCCAAACTTTTGTTCACAACAGAGAGAGGCGTCGAATGAACGGTCATGTGATTGATGTTCGGGGCGTTTTGCTGACCCTTAGGGTCTGGGACATCAGGTCCTTTCCCATTGACCTCGGGCTGCTTTAGCTTGCCGTTGGCGGGTGGGAATTTGGTGTTGTATGGCAAGGTTTGATATTTAGGATCAGATTTACTCGCAGCAAACTCAGGAGGAAACTCCTGCTCGTTTATTTTAATCTCCTTTCCCGTTTGATTGCTGGTCGAACTGCTGGTACTGTTCGGGCTATACTGCGGCTGCTTCGAGTACTCCGAGTACTTGCTTAGGTGATCTAACATCGGCTTCTGGTCGTACGCGCCGGTGATCCCCTGCTGCACGTGGCCGAAGTCGTGCTTGTTGGAGTACTGGCCCGTCGGCTGGTCCGCGCGGTCCAGGCGGTCCAGCCCGGCCGGCGCGGGCCCGTAGCTGCCACCGTTGTACAGAGGGCTCATCATTTGCTTCTGTTGCAAGTAGTGCGCCTCCTGCTGCGTTAGGTGACTTTGAATATTGTCCGTTTGCGTTAATTGTTTTAATGGCACGTTATTTTGTATTGCATTCTGCTTCATGGCCTGGAAAGATGTACGAGGATGTCAGTTGCATCGTTTCGGATAATAGTTACACGAGATGGCACAGGGTTTTTTTTACCTGGAAATTTGTACTGTGGCTTAGACTCTGGGCGTGCGGGATGTGGTTGTAGGGTTCGACGGCGGCCACGTTGCCCCGCGACTGCTGGTTCTTTGGTTGACTGCTCCCCGTGCTCGTCGGTGGGTAGTTGGGCAGCTGCTGCATGGGCGGAGGGTTGTTCGTCCTGAAATCACAATAACGTCGCAGTCTTTAAAACCGAACTAGGAAGTAGACGCGACGTACTAACATAGTTGAAAACTACCGATGTAGGATCTGATCGCATTTTGGCAACCATAATGTACCGGTGTGCCGGTGTACCGGTGTACTGGTGTGCCGGTGTACTGACCTCAGGTTGGTGGTGGTGGTGTGTCGGTGCGCGGCGGCCAGCTGCCGGTTGAGCGCGCGCTTCCGCAGCAGGCGCGCCTGCAGCTCGGCCACGCGCCGGTCGATGGAGCGCATCTCCTCCTGGCGCGCGCCCAGCGCCGCGCGCTGCGCCGACAGCCGCCCGTTCTGCTGCTCGTTCAGCTTGTTCCTGTACTGCAACACGCACGCGCACACATCACACGCGCTGCTACATCACACTCCTACACTACAGAACCTCACCACAACATGGCATGGCATTACGACATATTACTATCATCATTATTAACATAGTATGTAGGTATGTTAGTTTATTAATGTTATTAAAAACAATATGGAGTAGGTATGTAGATTTTTTTGCAAATAGCCGATACACGAGCCACAACAATGCCACGATGGTAAGTTTTTCACGTTGCCCGTGGACATCACCAATGCTGTCACAATTACGATCGCCAAACTATAATAATAAAAGAGTTTTTAATCATGATATTGCAGCGTCGCGTCGGTTTTAAAGTTCCCCGCCGGAGTAGTACAACGCTTGGTAAGCCAACAATACCAATCAATTGTACACATTTATTCCACAATAGAATAAAAGTATTATCGAAAACCCATTAAAATATCCCCGATTTATCTATAACCGCAAATCCATTCTTGAGCTGAATCGATTCCATTCGAATGACTTTTTCCATGTCAACGCATTCCTGTTGGACGGCCAATCCGAAGTTTTTCTGGTGACCTATACCACAGGTTTTTATTATAAAATACCTATTTCAGGCACCAGGCTCTCACAGTATAGGTTTAATGTAAGACTACTATGTAATATACTAAGACACAATTTTGTTACAACCTTTGAGAGAGCAAATAAATAAAGTATTATTATTTTCTGTCCTACACACACGCGCACGTCACGTCCATCGACATTAATGAAAATATATTACTTGATTTATGATTGAGGCGGGGACACTTGACTCTAACCATTTGCAATTTAAAGCCAAATATTTCGCAAACGGACCCCTAACTCCAAAAATGGTCTTAGAAGACCCGTAACGTTTTTAAAAAACCTTCTCAACGATACCCCACACTACAGGATACGCGACGAATAAAAAATTCATCCTCACGTTACCTGTAGGGGAGGTACCCTGAAAGAAAAATGTTTTTCAATATTTTATTTTACGGTTCTGGAGTTTCAATAAATATTTATATCCATGCCAAATTACAGCTTTCTAGCACTAATGGTCTCGGCTCTTTGCTTCAGACAGGCAGACGGACGGACAGACGGACGGATGGGCATGACGAAACTATAAGGGTTCCGATTTTAGTTCGGAACCCTAAAAATCACCATCCAGTGTGATCTAATTTTAGTTTGATTCGATAAGTCAGGATAGAGCAGGGCCCAGTGATGCCAGTGCTGAGTGCATGAAATTCAACAGAAGGGTCGTGGCACCACACACAGGCAGGACAACACACACAGCAGAGGTAGTTAACATGGACTCTATTACTCTCAAAACAAAATGAATGCAGAAATAGCTTTGTGTAATTGCTATTTCAACAGACTGTTTAACTAAATGCTTTCGACAAAATAAAATCTTCTACGGTTCCGTTGCTCTTACGTTCATCGCGTACTCAAATTGGCAAATATAAAAAGGTTTCCGTTGTGCGGAAAATATACGGTTATATTTAACGGGAAATCTGCTTCACTTCTATTTAACTTACGTAAATTCCATTCTTGGAATATATTGGAAGAGAGATCGTCGATTCAATGATAATAAACGACGGAAGACTTCGAGTGTGACGCGATGTGAAATTCTTGAACAAATTTCATCTCGAGGATGCTTCGTTAGATTGGCATCGTAAATTTAGACAAGGGGCAAATTAGACGGCTAAGATCCGAAGTCAGAATATTAGTCTCGACCTGTCGGGCGAGCACCCTGTGACCTGTGTACGGGGAAGGGTGCGTTTAATCGAACACGAATATAAGAGATTTCCTTCGATTCGTGATTCTCTCGGGAAAGGATATTATAATGTCATACCTACTACAATAATCCGACAATAATAATGTACATCATGAATACCATCATATAAGGCGGTACGTACTCGTATACTAACAATAAGTATGACACTCAGTGGAGCTGATGCTCGAGTCTGGTTGTTTTTATTGTGTTCTTACCTACAGCTCCCCAGAAATGGCTTTTACGTTTTCTCTCGTGTTAAACTTAAGGTAGCGAGAATATCATTATCCAGAATCATTTAAAATTTTAAACTTTTCTGGATAAAAGCAAAATAGCAAACTCATCGGACGAGTGGCCAAGGCGTATAACCTTGACAAGCTCACTTTGGTATTCATAACACGAGTTAAAATGAAACTCTAATGCAATCCATACAAAGCACCGGCGAAACTACTTCATTAGATTTCTCTATAAACGGTCGTCAAGAGCCAGTCGGAGCACTTCGCGAACACAGCTGGAAGCATTTCCTTGTTACAGACGTAATAATAACATTAAACACGACGAAAGATCTGCTTTGTATGTACGAGAGTAATTTAAGTTCCTCCCAAAATGTATGTTTAACGCCTGTTTAAGTATTCTAGTTACTAGTTAGAGACGTGATTGGTAGCTGGACTTCAAGTCTGTCAACACTGCTCTAAGATTAAGGTATAACTGCAACAGGGGTGATGGAAGGAAGGAGTGGAGGACGTAGCCTGGACCGACTAGACGCAACGCTTGTTAATTATTGAAGATGTCAATTCCATGATTGCTCCCAACGTATGACCGCGCGTTCCGAAGTGCCAATTCAATTTCTATACTGGTCATCTTATAGTAATTTCAAGGTTTGCACAAGGGTTCAAGGTGTGCACTCATTCCTCACTTGGATACCGTACCAGAGCCGACACACGCGGACTACCCACCATGTTTCCCGAAACGCTTCACACAAACTTAACAGTTCACTTGTGCACTTTCAACACCATAATTCACAAAAGCTGGCATTGCCCCATATAAAGTTTGTTTATACGATATAAATCGTGTAAGGTCAGTCACGCACTGGATGTGCCAACTGCCAACTGCCAACCTGCCAATAGGGCGAGTGCCGGAGCTGCGACTAAACTGCCAGTGCGGTCGGGACCTGAATCAAATCGTTGGCAGTACTACACTAGTGAAATTAGTCCCGTGACGTGACACGGCACACGCCGCTGCACTCATCGGGAAAATCTAATTATTTTTATTCAGGTAAGGTTCATTGTGCAACGTCTTTATCGCACCGATCGTGCGATGGCACTTAAGTGATTATGACTTGTGTTCAAATAGCTATTATAGTAACGTATTTTACTAAATTCCAGTGTAGTAATCGTAGCCTCACAGCGAAGTTAACACTAGCTGTCAGAAAATGATCATCATATCTGCAGTTTTTATTATACGTACATACATATAAATCTCGCGATTCTATCAAATAGAAAATATTTGTTTTCTGTAATTCCCAATTTGCACTGTTGTAATAATTTATTCAATGATGTAAAAAGGTATCTCATGTACCCACCGGATAAAGATGTAATCCTTTAATACTAACCGCAAGACAAGTGCAATGTGTAATGTGTTAACAATGACATAACAATCGGCAGTGTTAATGGCACCGTAAGCGTTGATAATAGACCGAACGCCACGAGCCACGATCAAGAGCTCTCGACATTCGGCCGAGCGACGCGGACGGCCGAGCGCCGCCGACCGCAACCTAGTTGGCGGGCGAGCCAGCTGCTGCTACACACACTGCACCGGACTGTACGCACCTCTAACGAGATGTTTTCTTCTCGTTACAACACATACAACAACGTAAACAGGACGAGTGAGCCACCACCGCCGCCACTGGGCGCCATGTTGCCATCTCTTCTATTCCTTGTCGACAGGTACAGGACTACAGGGAGACCCGAACACATGAAACTTGCAATTTTTCAATCTACACAAGGAACAAGATAGTCTTGATCGATTTGTGCCACAAAAGCAATAAAATAGTTTAATAATAATACCTTACTTAACATACCTTACTTAACAAAACAAAGAAATAAGCTACTCGTATAATCTGAATTTTACCACAAAAAATAACTAATTTCAAAGGTTTGTGTGCTCTAAGACGAAGACGAATTGCTAACAGTTGATTTGTTTGTAAATCTGTATTTCATCTTGAAATAAAGCGTTGCGGTGTTGAAGACGGTTTTTATTTTGAAGACATCACACCACATACATTTGAATCTCCATATACATATACTCGTATGTACCAATCGCATTCGAAAACTTCCATCAAGTCTTCATGGATGCAATCATCAGAAAAACATAATACATGTAAATCTCCATATTATATGTATACCAATCATGTGTGTTTATTCCCATTATTTTCAGAAACTTCCGTTTTATTTCATGGTTTTATTTCCATCGGTAGACAAAGAGAAAACTGTCACTTTAAAGAATCCCTTGTTTTTAAATATATAATTTTTTCAATACCTGTCCTGCTGCGAAGCGAGGACGTTTACTTATTAGTTAGTAAATAAACTTATTACTTTAAAACTCAACAATAATAATCATAACGACAATAATGCTAGTTTCAAATATATGTCGGAGATCATAAAATGGAATATATTCGGATTTTAAAGATAGCAACACTATGCAAATTGACTACTGAGGCCTTAGTGCGAGTTTTACGTGACATAACGGGCTCGCTACGTAACTGCGAGTTGGCTAAAATTTGTATGGGACCGAAGCTTTTCTTTTCACTGCCGTTAGATGGCTCTACTTCGGTCCCATACAAATTTGCATTTACGTAGCGAGCCCGTTATGTCACGTAAAACTCGCACTAAGCACACTGTCATTCGGACACGTGGTGGCAGAATAACCGAGGAGAGCGATTGACTTGCCAGACACCAACGGACTTCGGAGACAGCCTTCGAGCTGAGCAGACGCCTAGAGAGGAACGTAGTTACTTTTAAGCGGAGCGCGACGTGTGAATTGTTCGGTTGTGTCGGTGAAAATAATATTCGGAGTCGGATGATGGATTGACCAGTAACAGAATCAGACCAGGGGTTATGCGAGGCATGGGCTGGCGATTAAGGGGTGGTTGGAGGCCAGTAGGGGTGGTTCAACCCTCATTCCTGACTATAATTGTGTAATGTGTGTAAAAGTTGTAAAACCTGTGTTAAGATGAGTTTCTGACTAAAGTGATGTAAAGGCCCACTGTTGTTATTATTTCCCGAACCACCACCCACACGTTTCCCCGACATACATATACATAATAATATACGACGACAATATACTTGACGTACATGATAGACACAGCGCAAGACAAGTTTTAATGATATGAAAACTGAACATTTCGTGAAAAGTATGTTGGAGATAGTGTTCGTGCCGGGGCGGGCACCGCGGTCGCGCGGGCGGTGGAATAAATGAGCGGTGGTGGAGGCGCCAGCCACTCGACACGACACGACACTACGCCGCCTCCGTTCCGTGACGTGCCGTGACGTGCCGTGACGTCCCGTGACGTCCCGTGACGTCCCGTGACGTCCCGTGACGTCCCGTGACGTGCTGTGACGTGACATGCCGTGATGTGACGTGACGTGACGTGACATGATGTGCGGTGAAATAAGCTCCACCAAATAAAATATGTATATGTTACAATACAGTCAGTTTCATGCCAGAGTTTCCCCGCCTGTAAAAAGCTACTCGGGAATACTCGATGTCTTTACATTTCCTCAGGAAATGCATGTAGGGTTTATAAATATGAAACATTTTGAATCTGAGACTGTAATGTTAATTTTTTTTTTTGGATTCCATGTCACCAGTAGGTACATAGTGAAACTTCATCAGGCGTTAACAATAACAAGAGGCTCCGGGAAACTGGCCTTTAACTTCTTTAGAATAGATTTTTATATTAAAACCCGCGGTATGAAATTTTATGAGGAGTAAAATCAAACTGAGAAACCGTTACGTTATGCGTTATGTTTGTAATTCGTAACAAAGAATCTAGATGGCGCTGGATAGCTGATCAGTAACAACGCCATCAAACGATAATAATAATCTTGGTACATCCTAATCTGATGATGTGTGATCACCATCATCATCATCATCCGTAGTTACTGATTTGACAATTGCAAACTAGATGGCGTTAAATTCCAGACGTGCGTCGGAGCTGACACACATTTTTTAATTAAAAGTTTATTTTTATTGTTGATAGATTTATACACTGAAAGTTTTCAACGGTTTTGAGGTAATTGGAATAAGCATAATAATTATATAGAAGCATGGTAGATAAGGAGCAATAAGGAATCCGGCGGATCTGTTTATTACAGTTGGTGAGTACTGAGCGGCCGCCACCTGCGCGATGTAATTCACGTTTGTAAGTTCAATTTGTTGCCAATGTTACCCCAGATGCCGCCAGCCGCCCGCCCACTGCGATCTACTCGCTACAGTCCAACGACGACGTTCTTCATAAAACAACCATAATGCAACAAGGATATTAATATCACCTCATGTTACGGACTCCTAGATCTTTCTCTCGTGTCTTTCACGAGCAATAATTTATTATGAAGTGAAAACTTCTTTAGCTTCGTTGTCATAATATGAAAGTCGTTGTCATTTTAGAAGTAAAAAATTTAAATGTGTGCAATTCACACGTGGTAGAAACGTGGTTCAAAAATAAAGGTATTAATTTAATAACGTGTATCAGTTTTAATTATCTTTCAAAAATTATTATGTTAATGTTATGTACGCGCGTGAGAAGTTACACTTCTTTGGCATCATTAAATAAATGTTTAACACTAGCTGTCTTGGCGAACTTTGTATCTCATAATAATCAGTGATTCATACACTTTGTTGTTACTTTTAACTTTTATAGTTTTGGTAGGTTTAACAAATCAGAGACCATTGAATTCCCTCTCCCTCTCCCTCCCCCTCCCGCTCCCTCTCTCCTGCCCCTCCCCGTCCCGTTTCCGCTCTCTCCCCTACCCCTCCCCTCACCTACCCTCCCCACCACTTCCCCACCCCCTCCCCCTCCCCTGTACATTGCTTCCTATCTCATTTTCTCCCACGTTAAATCTTATGAATTTATGTGTCTGTCTCTTTTAACTGTCCCTTTTTCGTTTCATCGACTTTCAAATGACAACGATGGTAAAGAAGTTTTCACTTCAATAAAAATAAATAACTGGCTTATCTATCCACCAAAAATCTTTGTAATGGTCAGTGGAATTCCAGTGGCTTGCGGCGATACAATCAGCCGATCAGTGCAGAGGAGTGCAGAGGACTCACCATGAGTTCCCTCCTCAGCTTGTCGAGCTCGTGCGGCGCGGGCGAGGCGTGGGGGGCGTGGGGCGCGGGGGCGGGGGCGGGGGCCCGGCCGCGGCGCAGCTCCTCCAGCTGCCGGGTCAGCTCCTCCACCTTGGCCACCGCCACCGACAGCTCCTTCTCCTTCTCATTGAACAGCGCGCGGATCGACTCCAGGTCGCTGGCTGGAGGAACACACCAAACATTAACACCGTGTTATAACCCACACCAGTTAAGTCTCTTGAGGAATGCATTGATGAAATCATTTGAGAAATAATATTACTTATATGTTGGCAGCTTTCACCACTGCACTGTTCGTCAGTGGTACTGTTCAAGCAAAAGAAGTATTGTCTGAGACACAAATACGTGTCGATACCAAACACCCAACAAGAGGCGCGACCACTACACCACTCCACCAGTTCACCATTCAGAATTTTTTCTGTCTGAAGCCAACTCTAGAAGTAGCAGAACATAGTGAATTTTACGGTATGTAAAGTGTATTCATATAAAATTTCGTGTCCGTTCAGTAGATCGCTAAATTTTTTTGGTGCCATTGATGAGCGCGGCAATTATAATTGGATGCGTGTATAAAATTCATGTATGTGTTGTCTGTCATGCTCCTTATTCCGGAGCCAACCCTGTGTGGAAGTGTTAGAGCATGCTTTACATAAAAAATATATCGGATAACCCATTGTGTACTAGGATAAGAGAAAATAGTTCTAATTCGAATTCTAAGATTTGAAAACGAACAAATCTTATATGGATCAATGGCAATAAATAATCATTCAAATCCCGTAAGATCTGTTTGTGGGACTGTAGCTTTGGAAAAAAGATTTTACTTAAATAGATAAATTCAAACTCTTATTTAAATGCAAATGTAAGTAACACATTACACTTTTAAATTGGATTAGTTCTCAACGTCTTATTCGCATTCAGCTGCATTAAAGAAAGATTAATTACGGATCCTGCGACTGAGCGCGTAACGTTTTTAATTAAATCGAAGTACAAAGGCAGTTTTACTGAGATTTATTAATAATAATTACTAATTTGTGATGTCCGACTCCGACGTCAGAGAGTAACTAACAAGTCTCTCACTCTGACATGAACACGACATGCGACAGGTCCAAGTGATAACAGTAAACCAGTCCGCCGCGCGCCGTCTAGATGACGGCTCCACTGCGCCAGTAAAAATCCTATTTGACGATATAACCGGCAGCTGGGAGCAATTTAAAAGCTGCGAGGGAAATACCTCCGACCTTTCAATTACAGAATACAATAAAGGAGCTTTATCTGTATGACGAGAGCTTCCGTCCGCACCGGGTGCCGGCTTACGTCGCCAGCTGCCGCGGGATTGAGACGCCGCGTCGTCGTCTCCCCGAACACATTCTGAATAATGATAATGACTATGAAACTCACACACACACCCTACACACACACCATATCACAAACACCCGACTCTGGAGACTCGTGTCTCGGCAACTCAGCAGAAACTCAATAGTCGTTTTTTTGTTTGTGAGATTCCGCCATTATCGTCACTCAACAAAATAGGTTCACTATCAAAATTTAAAATCGGCTATAATTATTAGAACATGAAATGTAAGAATATGGTATTCGATATTTACTCGTTATTGTAATTCATTCACTTCTTCATTATACAATTTGTTATCATGTGGCGGGTCGTCGAAGTCGTCTTACCGAAATCGGTGTTTGAACTGGTGATGTATACGGTATACATCGTGTAGACCGTGTAACTTATACTACAAGGATGATGTAATCGGCCAGCCGCCCAAGAGAGGCTAAGGTTCATCAAGTTGAGATCTATAAAGCGCACTTACACTTGGACTTTGCTCAGACAACAGTCTTATGTAATGACTGACACTTTGTTAGTACGAAAAAATTTAAAAGTCAAAAGTAAAAATTTAAAACGGCTAGCGTAAAAGTTGATTCAGGACCATTATTTATTTTAGTTCGGATAATTTTAAGTCTAAGCACGGTACCTATATGGATTTCACCTTGAGAGCGGTGACGGTACGTGGGGTAACTGGGGTAGCAAAATATTGTCGCGTTTCCACGAAAACTCATTTCATTGTTTTATTTATTTAACAGTTTACGTGAACGGTGCGGGCTTTCAGTTTTTGGGAAGGTCTTGGCTTTTCTGAATGTATCGAGAAAATTTTTGAAGCTGTAGACACAGCTGTGAAACCAAATTGAAGATAAGAGACGTAATTTAACAGCTCGTCTTTCACATGGATAGTAGGTACCTGGGAATGTTAGCTGAACTATGCATAGCTGAATATTTAAAGCAGGATATTTAAAACAGTAGCCTTTGGTGGATGTCAGCTACATACGTTCAGTGCAAAATATTGTAACGAGGTACTATACGTATTATGTAACTTGAAAAGGTTAGTTTCCCAACGATCACTGCGATCAAATAAGATATAGATACAGGTAAGTGAATATATTTATTCAAAGAATGATAGAATAATATATTAGATGAGATCTGATGAGAGAGAGAGAATTTGAGTAAATTATACAAAAACATTGTAAGTGGGCCGTAGAACAAATAAGTTACTGTAGAGCTAATGGAAGGAGCCGATGCACATGTCAATTGTCAACATCTATCCGGTCGGCGATATGTCGCTGACAGTGCCGCGGGCCGCCCGCGCGCCCGGCCGCAGCCAGTATTATCCACTCTCTTTTCTTTCTGCTCATTGCTGTCGCTTAAACTTGCTTAGTTTGTGGAGTCAGGTGCCGGTGGTTAATGATGCAGACTTCCTCTACCATCGGGTACGTCGTACTGTTCCTCTTCACTACCTCGATGTAGAGTCGACTCCCGAGTTCGCCGCAATGAGAGCAGATGGCTTCTCTAGGTGAGCTCGGGACTCATTCCTAGTTTATTTTATAACACAGCAGTGCAGAGGGGACGACGTGAAAGTGTAGTGATAAAACTGCGGCTGATGTAGTCAGCTGCGAAGCTTCTTGCAGGATGGAACAAAGCCGCGGTATGAGCCAGGCATACATATATTGTAATAACCCATGTAAATAACCCTCGAGCCTATTTTATCGGCCTCTAAAATACTGACAACGACCCAGGTTATGAGTTAACATAATATATCTTTCTGCCCGAGCCGACATGTCCTGTTTTTTTAGGACCGACTAGTGATCTACCCTCACTTCACGACGGAATAATTTTAATATTAACCACAGAAGAAATAATGGTACTTATAAATAAGTACATTAACATAATAACACCCGCAATAGTATCTCAAACAATTGCTACTCATTTCTATCAGGCGCTGTATAAACTTCATGTACAACATAATTATCGTGTCAGGGGGTCATTTTCCATGTTTACTCGTAATTACCTAATTAGAAACAAAAATATTCAATGAAAGTCTACAGCGGACACAAAACAGATTAACGGACAATGAGATAAAGAAACTAGGCAAGTGCGTGTCAGGCTAAGCGCAATGTAGGGTTCTGACTGATGTAGGGTTTATTATTATTATTATTTTTGGTCAAATGGTGCCTTTTTGACTCGGTTTTTAACCGGTGAATTTTTTATAAGGCCAAGTACGGGCGTTAGCCAAGTAACATGGTTCTCATACAAACTTAGTTATTTATTCAAGGTGTTAGGTTTAAAAAGCGGCGAGTTATGGAAACGGTATCTAATACAGTTGATTTTTACAACTGAAAAAAGATGGATTTTTGTAATTTAAGTTCCTTTATTGATGTATGCAAGTTCTTTGGTATTACGTCTGTTGATGATAATATTATAGGTATGATGCGCACATTATCCTGATATGATGATGGATATGAAAATGTTGATAGGCATTTTTAAACATCACCAGAGAGACTACTACTAGTGACTGTAGGAATATCTAATCAATATTTAGGGGTACACCGTACAGTCAAGAGGCTGCCTGCCGCTACCCGCGATGTGAGCTGCTGGAAGACGGCTGGAGCGCTAGCCATGTCTGTGGTCGGTCAGATCGCCCGCGCCACTCTGTGATAAACATTTGACATGATATGTATGGAAGCGACCGTAGGTTGAACTTTGTACTAACTCTATGCTGCAGATTAACTGAAGATATCCTCATTACATGCTAAGTTAATTTCCCTCCGTGATACATTAAAATTCCAAAAATAAGCTGAAGCGAAACGAGGGCGAGTTAGATAGAACTTTATTTAAATTCGTTATATGCAGCAAAGGCGTCAGACATGACGGGGTGCAGGAGAGGGCGTCCACTGACGTCATCAGAACAACACAGGTACCTGGTATAATCGTATGAACAATACTGATCCGATTAATCTCGGACGATACTCGAAGCGGCAGGTGCCTGGTGCGCCGCACCGCCCGGCGCCGCACCGCCCGGCGCTCGGCGTCAAATTACATTTTGAATTTTAAACTTATTACGAAAATCGTAAAATTTTATGCATTATTCACAATGTACCGGATAAGTTGAATCACATCAAGCAACGTCTAATACAGCGCTACAGCCAGTGGCCAGTGCTGCGGAAACTAAGTTTTATCGAAAGTTTTGATACTGACAAAGCTGGCTCGTACAAAGCAAGCCTGTGCAAAACTATATACGATATTTTCAGTATCCGTATCGGATTCAGTTTCACCAACAATATTACTATAAATTTCGATTACTCTTGTTTGCATTCTGCGGATTCGATAAATCGCTCCGGGCTGAAACTGGACTTTTCAAAAACATCACCTTCTGATGACGCACTGACACCTTTACACATTTACACCGGTTACTGACTTCGATAATGATCACAATCGTAACAGTAATTTCAGTAATGTTTTAAAATAATGTTGTAAAACTCATAAAGTCCAACAGAATGACTGTTATTTACCCTGTTGATTACCCTGCCCGGTGGCCCGCCAGCCGCTGTCCCGGTGGCCCGCCGGCCCGCCGGCCCGCCGGCCCGCTCCACTACGAATAGCCCGGTATTAGCGAACACTTCGATTTAAGTGGCTCTTCGCCCGTTCTCGAGGATCTCATCCGTAGTAAATATCCAATTACTTAACAAAGCTGTGCTACACAACGAGCCAGAGTTCGAAGAAAAAACATTTCTAGAATTAACGTGAATATTTATTACTTGGAATTCATAGAGGTGCGCCGTAGACACGCTGCGGGCTGCCAGCTCCCGGGACACCACGAGCCATGAGGCCATCGCATTCGTATAGTAGTCGTGCTACAGCTACTTTGTGACGTTTATAACGCAGTTTAATATGCTTAATACTTTGCGGAGGACGCATAACATAAAAATGGTGATAGTGTCTTCACCGTTTAGTGGCAGTAGTATACTGTACTGACCGACAATAATTTAGCCGTATTAAAATACTTATTGAAACAAATCTCATACTACTTGTAAATGTCGTCGTCCATAGGCGATAATAGCCACTTACTATCAGTGGATCGTCAGCTTTTTCATTATAGAAAATAATACACTATTAACATTACCATACGAAATCTTGTTTTAAAATTAAATTACCTAACTTATTCAGTTGTAATATAAATATAATTATTAAATACTAAAGTTACCTTACATAAGCATCCAGTAATATAAATTCCATTTCATGCATTCGAAACATTTAACCCCACAATCGCGTTGGCAACGTGGCCAAACAAAGATCGTTAGAGACAATAAATTCTGTTAATTTTTTTTGCTAGAAAGTCATTAATTTGATAGGTCCAGCCGAGTTTACCTGCCAAAAAGCAGTTTTATTATACCTAGTTGTGTTGGTCCCACTCATGCCAGTTTTAACTTTCAAACGAGTCGGTCCGAAGTTCATAGGATGAAAGAAACTGTTAACTGTTTTAAAGCTGCTTGTTACGTGTGGTAGGTATTTTATTGATTGTGAATATGCGTCCTTGTTACATATTTGATCGGTGCTTCGAGCAACTGAAACAGCCATGAAAGTTATCGATCGCGGCACGGGGGCATGGGGTGTGCCGTGTGCGTGACTCACGCGGCACACCGTGTCCCGTTGGTGCCAGCCATGCAGAGTGGTACGACCTCTACTATACGGTGGTAAACGATGGTGGATGGTGGAGGACGGACCCGCACTACCCACCCGCGCCCGTCGTAACAACTTGCAGGCTACGGTCGCGACGAGACAATTAACACGACTTCATAATAATTAATTTGCTATAAATGTGGTAGTACAATGATGGTATTTTAATACAATATAGTTTTCACACATTTAGCTTGTCCAAGCATGCAAATATTTAAATTATTATAATTTTTACATAGCTAACATAGGCTTCATTATTGATTTTCTTCAAATAGTAATTAAATAAAATGTTAATTAATGTCAATAGGTGTAATAAATGTCAAATTATTAAGCGTTGATGTCAATCTGTAAATAATAAAAAATGCTAAAATAATAAAGTCAAAGTCAGAGTAGTGTTGTTCACTGAAGCTCTTTTCGTTCACTTTGATCGGAGCCTGTCGAAATATACTTTATTTACTTTTCATATTATGTTTTGTTTTTACTTCTGCTCACTTGAAAAACAAATTACTTTTCGCATTCTCACAGCAGTATAAAATATCAGAATGAAATGTATTCAAATGGGCACTTTCACCCAGTGTTAACTTTCAGTGATAAACAAAATATGTATGACAAAAGCCCTTTCCGTTAAAAACATTACGACAAAACGATGAAATTTGTCCAATTTCGGACACCTAATTGTCGGTGAAATATTTGAAATGTTTATTGTGGAGTCATTTTTCATTTTCCCTTTGTCGGTGTCGGTGGGCTGTGGGCTGTGGGTTGTGGGTTGTGGGCAGTCGGTCGGGGTTGGTTCTTGCCCCCAGCGACTAAGGTGGCTACAAATGTTGACATTAGTGAACTAATTGTCAACTACAAATTTGCTCCGGTTTATGTGCGGCCTGATTTATTACAGGGTTCACCTACTGTCGCCTCATTTTTAACTTTCCGTAGTCAAAGGGCTACGGTTTTTGTAAGTTTCGCTTCCACTCCTGTCACCATTCTAAAAATAGGTACCTAATAAAGGTTGTAAATTCCATGCAGCCTGTAGACTGATGCCAATTTTACAATTCAAGCGTACCTCCAACATTTTAGAAAGAACTACCAATTTGTATTTCTCGGTCGCTGGCATTATAATCTAAATTTTACTAACAAAAAATAACCGACTTCAAAGTCTCAAAAACTACATAGTTGTCAGATCTCGTTCAAATTTATGTGAGACCACATGACAAGCACCTGCTTTCGATTAAAAAAAGAATCATCGAAATCGGTTGGCGTGATATTGAATTATTCGTCAATTTGTCGCGCACATCTTAAAACTTTACGACTTATGTGGTTTTCTCATGGATGCCATTATCAGATCTCAATAAAATTTATGTGGGACCACATGACAGCCACCAGTTTTCGATTTAAAAAAGAATCATCAAAATCAGTTCGCCCAGTCCAAAGTTCTGAGGTAACAAACATAAAAAGAAAAAAAAATACAGTCGAATTGAGAACCTCCTCCTTTTTTAAAGTCGGTTAAAAATTGATGAAACACATAACAACATGTAATTTTCTTCATGGCTCAACGAATATGGTATTATAGTGCTGTCGTCCAAGTATGGAATTATATTGCTATGGTATACGTAATGTCTCCTCAGAAATACATATATGTTTCACCTACTCTAATTCAGTGGTCACATAATAGGTGTTAAGGTGTGCTTACTTAATATTATAGTTCCCAAAAGGCTCCAGAGCGGGTTAAATGTGTTTTTTATTATTTTCCTCCGCAGTCAAGAGCTGGCTGAGAGCGCTATGCAAAGCTCTCGAGAGCGCTGGTTTTCTCAACATGTTTTCTTTCACTCTTTAGCGCGAGTTCATTATTTTCTAATAAGTGGGTACACATCTTCCACACAAAAGCGACACGCCCGTGCAGCCGTGTACCTGGTCTGCAAGCTCGGGGAGTCGGGCTTCCGTACTACGTTATTATACGTATCTAGAATAAGCTATTAGTCGTAGGTCGTAGTCGTAGGTTAGTTCGAAGTTTATACTTCAATATTTTCTATGTTCAGTGTTCAATAAACACTAAAACTATTTTTACTTCTTCTATCTGCACTGACAATAATGAATGAAATCATAAACAATAGAGAAACGCGGTGAAAGAAAACGATTGCTTATCACTGCGCACGCGCAACGAGCAACGCGCACCGCGCACCGTACTGGACACATTGTCTACGTCTTGAGCGTACAGTGCACATTACTGCAACATCAAATGTGGATCCCTTTGGACATCATGACTAAGTGATTAAGGTATAAGACTTAATAATGTTACAGCCCATTTCCAATAATGATACAATTCATCGCAATTCTCACACGAGAACACAAGTCAGAAGGGGATTTTTACCCTCGGCTAATGGGCGAAAGGAAACCTCGTACAAAAATTTAAAATGTCCCTGGAACGTTCCAACATTTTATTATATATTTAGGGATTGAAATAGGATTACTTGGATTACGCATGGATTTCAATCTGTGTAGGTACCCACTGTAAAATATTCGATAGAGGCTCTAAGCTCATATCGCTCCACACACTTACATACGATATTATGTGATACAAAATTATTATAATGATGATGCTATTTTGTAGAAATTGAATAGAATAAAATTGATGTCACAATTTACCCATAATGAAGGTGAATAAAATAGTGTAGCACGTACTAATAATTGACGAATTATGTAAACACCGCACGTTACTGGTAGTTTATGTAGAGACGAAGTTTGAACTTGGCTACGATGCCGACGGCTACCAGGCTCTAGTAACACAGTTAACCCTTTCTTCTGCTACATCAGTTTACATCACAAGCAGAAGTACGTATGGAGTATGGACTCTGCTTACTTGGCAGTCATACAAATGGCATAAGTATGTATTATACTGATGATCAAATAAGGCTCTGCTGTTTGAACATTTGAATCATGGAACGTCGAGTATTGGCTCAGCGCTCGACGCGAGCCGAGCTCGCTCCCGGACAGTCTTTATTATCTTCTGGGACTTAACACTTAATACCTACCGTGGAATTTTAGAACACAGAAATCTAGAGGTTACTAGTTTTCTACCATCCTAAATATATTAAGAAATTATGCTTCTCTACAACTTTCAACTTCACGGTTTGTGTGCAACATGCTCGAACTAAGTGATTTAATAAAAAAGTGTCAAAAAGAAATTACAAAATCGAGTTTATTGGTAAAGCTAATAATAATAAATCTTCTTTCAATTAATGAATCCATTTGGCTGTCTTAGCGTCAGACATACTAACCCCCGGAGTTAATTACGGGCAGTCGAGGGATTTCCGTCGGGGTACAGAATATACCTAATGATAGATTAGAACTGTTCCACGTGTGGTCACAATATTGTCGCGTGTGACACGTCACATCACGTCACAGGGGTATCGATTATCGAGTTACCTAAAGCTCACAGTGTTATCGGAGTGGTGAATGGCTCATATCGAGTACAAATGCAATGAAAGCGTTGCACGGGAATTCTAATTGGATCCGGTCGTATTGACTAAGCGCTCGGCGCGGCGGCGGCGCAGGACTGCAGCTAGAGCCTTCCCGGCGCCGCGGCCCCTGAGTTTAGACGACAACTACTATTCTCATCAAGTATATGCAATTATTAATATTTTCACGAAGGCACTATAAAATGACTTGTTATATTTTTTAACCTCAACCGTAGCACAGAGCTGCTGTTGGCACGCCGCTGTCGCAGCAACAGCACCACAGTGGAACTTCGTATACTTTATTGCGTAAAGTGATATTGGTCAACAGGTGTACAGTCAACCTACAAAGGACGGAGTAAATGCGGACGATCTCAGGATATCTAAACACGTCTCGTCAATCAAAACGATCCGACGGGCCGCGGCCGCTCCGGTCCGCTTTCAATGTAATTGGGCGATCTGTGAAATGAATATCCAATGCGATGAGGCATAAATATGTCATTATGAACACCTCGCACGTACTCGCGCGTTAGGTTCTCGTAAATACTTCGTGTGGACTGTGGACATCCGCGGAATGTTTATGTTGTTCCCTATCGCTTTCATCATAATAATATATTATATTATATTTTATGGTATGATTTTTTGTCTATACCTACTAATATTATAATCAGAGAGGACGAATTCTGTGAGCACCTTATGTCATATTATGTCACCGGTGTGACGACACGTGTGACGTAATGGTTACCATGACGGACTGCCTGGGCGCTCGCGTCGTACCAAGGGTCCTGGGTTCGATGCCCAGCGTGACGGAAATTTGAATGATGAATTTAAAATTCTGTTCTCGGTCTGAGTGTGCGTTCAGGTCTTTATGTGTTAATCTCGTTCTCGGTTTCCAGCCTAGACGCGACCAACCAAGAGTGTGCAAAAGCTTTAATACCAGTGTATGTGGGGTAGTGTGGGGTATTGCAGGGATATAACCGACGGCACCTGTGTTGAGCGCTCGGCGAAAGGCTTTACATATCGTACACTTGCTGTTCATATTATAGTCACCGAAATGTCACTCCCGGGCAGGTAGTCCCAAGCCCTCAGCCCTCAGCGCTCAACATAGATGCCGTATACTGTGTGGTGTTGTGTTGTGTTGTGTTGTATGGTGTAGTACTCACTGAGCGCGACGTTGGCCTGCTTGTTCCGGTCGAGCTGTCCGCGCAGCGCGCGCAGCCGCCGCAGCTTCAGCTCCTGCGCCTCCACGCGCTCGCGCAGCCGCCGCAGCCGCTCGCCCTCCAGCGCCACCTGCACACACACACACACACACATACACACACATACACATACGCCCGCGCCGTCACCACCGACGACAATAACGATATTGAGGTCGGCGCCACGGAGCGGCGCGGCGGCGGTACATCTACACAACTTCAAGATCATTCCTCAGTTTTTGAGAAAATGGCGGAAAATAGAATTTGAATATCAATTAAATTTTAATGACTCTCTCGTACCTGCAACTGTCTTCTTTCTATATTTACCAGCGATTTTAAAATCTACTGGAAACATAAGTTGGAAGTCAATGCACATACAGAGTTTGGTGAGTGGCACTAAGAATTCAACAATACTCTGCACTGCCCCATGGTTAGTGTGTTTAGAAAACACGACGTCATAAACTCCGCGGGGGCCGGGGGGTATACCGTCGTTGAAAGCGGAAAGGAAATCTACCCAAATAAGCAAGATCATAAAGAACCAATTTGTATTTAAAATTATAGAGAGCGTAAAGAGTAAATATCCCGAGTTTATCATTATAATAAATTGTGTTGTAACGAATAACACTGGCCCGCTTCCGTTCAGTATCTACCAACAAATTGGTTCGTATTTTTGCGTTGAATTGTTTTCTCGCTGTAATTGGCTCCCACGTTCATCATTCATGGCGGCATTTTGTAAATTGTAAAGTATTCATTCTTCAAATATTACCTTTACTTTAGAAAATTATTGTAATACATCTAAAGACTGTTGTAGGTACATTCTCAGAATAAATGGATCGGCAGAAGATTCTTAATTTATCTCTGTTTTCATGTTTTATTTATAACTTATTGACTTCAAATATAGCTATATTTTAGAGGACATATAGATCATAGTAAATGTTTACCGCTAGATATAATAATATGATAATTAACATCTAATGTCTAAAATTTAAAGTTATATTAAATAGTCGCTGTTTTCTTATAGAAATCGCATGACACGGACGAACCATCGAATAAGACGTACAAGTTCAAATCTTATCAAGCTAGTTTTCTTATGTCATGGGAGGTATGAGAATTGGGAAATGAGGCCAAAAACACCCACTATCCGAGAGCAAACATGTTTCTGTCACAATAATTTGTCCCGGTCGGGAATACAAGCCGGGCTTCGCTGCGCAGGGAGTCTACCTCGATCAGCCGCTGATTGCAACAGAACCACAACGCGAGCGCCGCTTTACGACAAATTAGCACATGTTGCGGCGCGGCTGCGTCAGTGTCACGGGCTCACGGGCTCAGAGGGCGGTCGCGGTGCAGCGCGGCAGCGGTGCAGCGCTGGATCGTAATCAGTTCAAACAACGCGGTTGTGTCCACAGCCAGTAGCCACACTGTGTGTGGTGTGCCGTGTGGACTGTACAATACAACTACAGTGTACAGTGTACACTCCCGCTGCTTTACTTAGTGTACTGCGAGCGGACGCTGCGAGCGGAGTGACGTGACATGTCCGTACATTTCAGGACCTACACGTTTAGTACAGACAGCTTGGCCGTGACCATGAGTATTATGACTCATGTCGTTGGCTTGAAATGTTAAACAATAATAATAATTAAACACAAAAAAGCAGTGATAGCCTAGCGGTAGAACGTTGGTCTCCCGAACGAAGGGGCCCGAGTTCAAACCCTGGCACGCACCTCTAATTTTCAAATATTATGTGCGTATTACAAGTTAATTATCACTTGCTTCGGTGAAGGAAAACATCGTGAGGAAACCTGCACACCGGAGAGTTCTCTATAAAGTTCTCGAAGGTGTGTGAAGTCTACCAATCCGCACTTGGCCAGCGTGGTAGACTATTGCCTAATGCCCCTCACATTGTGAGAGGAGACCCCGAGCCCAGCAGTGGGACAATTATGGGTTGTTGCTTTGCTTTTGCTTTGCTTTAAACACAAAAACTGTGGCATGTACACGTTATTGTTAAATACTTGACCATAATAAATAATTACTCTAAGACTTGACCACAACACTCACGCACACGCACACACACACACACACACACGCGCACTCTTCACAGAACTTATGGAAGTAGTAAGTCATGTTTAATATCGTCAAAGTTCTCTGAAAGTAATAGTTCGTCCTAAATCTTTAAGTACCTAATATCTACGGAGCTACACGAGCAGTTTAACCATACGAGTATGATGTAAAAAAATACTAAAATGTAACACAAATAATATCTCGATACCTCGGTATATATCGTGTTAGCAAAATTATATCATATCACCGTGGAAACTTTACAGCGTTAAGAGGAAAATTAGTTTCCGTCGGATCTTAATAAATCTCTTAAGCCGAAGCCGGCCCGCCTTATCCTAATGTGATATTTATCGCTGGCAAACAAAATAAACCTCGAGCAATAATATCTCTGCTCTGTCACTCCTCTCTGTGTACCGACCTACCGACCTACCGACCTACCGACTACCTACGACCGCGACGTTCTCTTTTCAGGATTCTCTGTACTTGGAAAAACTTAGATTGCACACAACTTGATAACGAATGGCAAAAATACTAAAAATTCGTACTCCTCAAACAAACAAAGATTTCTCGAGTTTAATTTTATATGTGATTGAACTTGGCGTTTTAGAACTAATCACTCGAATCTTCATCGTATCGTCCAGCCGTCCGGACAATTTGAGTCACTTACTTTCCATCCGTAACAAAAAATATCCTCCGATGAAAGTGAGATGCCCCGCGGACGGACAGGGGAACACTCGCGCGATTCACATAAATCTTAAACCGAGTAAATAGTATGAGAAAGGCGAGTCAGTGGAGTCAGTGGAGTGGCTCCGTTCGCTAAACGGCTGCAAATTGACTTTGAACGAGTGAAGGAGCAAAGCCTTTCAAGTTTTAACTAGTCTGATAGGTTTTCACTTAAAACTTTCCTTTGAAGCTCGGAACAGTCGAAGTACAAATAGAGTAGTCACGCGTGTTGCCAGAGAGCACGTATTCGCACCCTCCGAGATGTACAGTGTACATAGTAGAAGACGAGTACGTCATGTCTTGCGACAAGTATGTCTGTAACTAGGGTTTAAAAACTTTGGATATTCCTATTATTCTTCAGGCTAAAGATACCCCAAAAATATGTATATTAGATAGGTATACGCAATATACTGTTCCTTGCAGCTATCTATCCGTTATAATTAAAAGAAATTACACACTTTGGAAGACCCTGTAGCCTATAGCCTGTCCCAGGTTCAATTCCCGGCCGGGACAAATATTTATGTTACAGATAAATCTTTGTTCTCGGGTCATGATTGTGGTGTGTTAATATGTGTTGTCAATGCCACCTGCAACACAGGGTATGCGTGTGTCAACGTTTATTTATTTGCTTTAAAAAAATCACTAACTTTAAAATACCTACCTACGAAGCGAGATTACTTCTTAAATCGATCATAGTTATATGTATTACATCTTGCATGCCGGGAAATTTATTTTTTCCGCGAGATACATACTAAGTACAGTACGTAAAAGAACTCTAACCAAAAGAATAAAATAGTTGCATTGATAACTTGGAAGGCTTGAAATGACTAACATTTTTATTGTGTGCATGTGATAGATTTTCAAGGTGTAGAGTAGGTAAAATAAGTAAAACACATATTGCGGTACTTAATTAATTTATTGAAGCCCTTAGTTCGCAATGTGCTTTAGTTATGGAGAAGAACTAAGGGAAGAAACTCCATAACAGCACAGAATTACCGCTTTAATATTATATCATTCCACATATCATATTTTATCACCCATTTATATAATATAATTAAAAAAAACTGGCAGTGCTACAATTATCACCTTACTTTACTAGTATGGCTATATTGAATTGAGATACATAAATTATTATGTAAACCGACAGAGTTATAACATAAGTCTATGGCATTACGATTTACGACAGTAAAATATTGTATTGATAATAAAATACTTAACTTGTGATGGAGTCACTCCTTGTTCCTTAGTCGTCACTGACTTAATTATTCACCACATGACTTTTACACTATTATAATAATAATATCTCCATTATAACAGCATAACAACACAACATCAAAACGATAACCAGCATAACGTCTTATTTGGTTCCGTACTGGCAATGAACTGAGCCTGGACCATCTGGTGCCAGTGCTTATATACCGTCTAACCTTACAACGAGTCACGTCATTGATTATTCGTTGATTATCTCTTTATGCAATTTACATTAATTAAAACTAGATAATTTATCCTAATTGATAAATATGATTTTACGTTATTTTACAACACTTTATAATTATTCTGAAATGACATCTATTAAAATTTCAATGGATAATAAACAATTCGATATCCTGTTAAGATTATTCAACTAATAAATTCGTTGCAATAAATAAATAAATGTGTAGGTTATTTTAAACGATTCTTGTGATATTATTATGGAATTATGTTTTATAATTCAGTATATTTCAACAAGGTATCAACAATTCCACTTCCTGTTAGAATTATTGCAACACATTGCAACATTAATTGAATCAGTCATCTTATTCTTGTAAAAATCTTCATAAAATAAGTATATTTATCGTATATATTTACACTATATCTAACACATGCGTCGCGTCGGGGCGAAGCGGGGCGGCTCGCTAGTCGCTAGTTGTGTAATAATTCATTCAACGTCTGCCTCGCGCGAACCTAGTTCAACACTAGTTTAAATTAAACTAGGTTACTTCCAGTAATTCCTAACTGTACGAGTAGGTAAAGTGCACAGCGAATAGAACGTACCTATTTATGAAGTGTAATCCATGAATGGGCACATTATGTAGAGAGAGAGAGAGCAGTTGCCGCGGAATCCTGATGGATCTTCAAATAAACTGAGTTCAACTAACTGAGTAACACATTTACATTAATTTAAAAATTGAACGTGATATAAAGCAGACACTTTTATTTTTGACAAAAAAAATTTGTTAAAAAATGCAAGAAGTGCAAACAAATATACTTAATTTAGTTTTTATAAAAATAAATAAGTAATTTATCTTCGTCTACTTTTTGCGTTTTCCTTAAAATACAATTTTTTTTGAAGTACTATATTTTTTTACAGCTTCGTGTGAAAAATACTACAATATTTCACTGAAGAAATGTTGACAACCCTAGGTCACGTCCACATAAACGTCAATATATAATTCAATAAACCCACTTGTTTAGGGATAATACGTCAAAGCAATCTTTGCCAATAAAGAATTTGTAGAGAATTCGTTTCACAAGAATAAATTTATTCCCTAAATTCTTAAACCTCCCGCGCGTCTATTTCTTTAATCTAACAAATTCTATCGGTGTCTTTGACAGGCTAGATAGAAGAAAAGGGGTTAAGCGTGCTGGATAAGTTTTCTTTGTTAACCAAAAGAGAACATTTCTTACGACGCAATTTTTTTTAAATCTATTTATTATTGATGCCTAAGAGCTATATGGCAAAAACATCAGCTTACAGTCTACATATAATATACCCATCACGGTTAACCTTTAATTGAACTTGTTGTTAGCCGAGTGACAGGGTGATGCCTAACTTTAAAATAATTTTAACAAAGAGATTCATTGTCTTTGCAGGAGGATTTATTTTCTGATACGGTTCATAGATTTTACCTCATTCGCCAGCAGTTAATAAAGTTGACGCATACAGCTTAGCCTCCCCGAGAGCTTTTACGAGAGCCGACGTAGAATTAACCATCAAAAACATAAATGTAAAGTGAGAGTCAATTTCAAAAAAAAAAGAATTGAGATCTAAATGGGTGCCAATTTCTGTGTAGAAAAGCCTAAAATTTTAGTCACAAGAACATGTAATTCAAGCTCCACATTTGACTTGGTTAGTTTTCACGTACCTACCTAGGCTATATTATATCTATGTAATTAGCTTCGTCAAATCTGTTAGGTTGATGGCTTATGACACTCTTCTCTAATTTGGTTTGTTGGTTGCTAACTAAAGAAAACTAGCCAAGTCAAATGTAAAGCTTGAATTACATGTTCTTGTGACTAAAATTTTAGGCTTTTCTACACAGAAATTGGCACCCATTTAGATCTCAATTCTTTTTTTTTTGAAATTGACTCTCACTTTACATTTATGTTTTTGATGGGATATCATTACTTTTTGTATAGAAATTATTAGTAAGTACTTATTCATAACGTTACTGATTAATTTTAATACATGAACTGTTATAGTTCTCTTCAACTAAATCTGTAGTTAGTGCGCCGTGGTCCGAAATACGGTACCTATTATTTCATTATTTATAAGTAATGATCTTCCACTATTGATGTCCGCTAAATATTGAAATAATAATTAACTAATACTAAATCCCAATTATAATATCGTAATAAATACGAAAGTCGACTATACTCTTATTAGTTACGAGTAACCGCCCTCGCTTTGCTTTGGTTTTCTTATTTTTTTACACCTTGGGTTACGTTATTGGAGTTTTATTAAGGATTCCTAATTTATTGAAAATATAATATAGCCTATGTCACCCGGGGATAGTGGAGCTTTCCAACAGTGAAGGAATTTTTCAAATCGGTTTAGTAGTTTCGGAGCCTATTCAATGCAAACAAACAATCAAATCTTTCCTCTTTATACTATTAGTACAGATAAGTTGTTTATGTTCGATGACATCGTGCAACAATAAATTTTGAAACAATACTTTGAATTACCTTAAACTGGTATAATTACGGAAATAATACAAAATTTTGTGGTGTAATCTTGTAGATTAGAGAAAAATAATTTTCCACACATTAAAAATAAAACGACGTAATACACTGGAAATAAAGTCTCCTGACGAACCACTAATCTTCACGTAAATGTATATGTGCTGTGCACTTCTCACAGGCACTTGGGACACTGAACATCTTCCTCCCGTTGAAAGCTTCAGAAAGTACTAAAACTGATATGTTTTGTTATTCACCTTGGAATCCACATAATGACCAGATGTCATCAATTTTGATTGCTACTCTTAAATTTCAGGCATTTTAAGTGTTCCTAATAGAATCAACTTTTTGAAAAATTATCATAAATTGATAAAAATTTACTACTTTCAGATTTATTCCTTTGTATTCAGCCGACTACCTATCTGCATGCCAAATTTTAACTTTCTAGGTCACCTGGAAGTTGGATATAGTTTTGATCTATAGGTCAGTCAGTGTTAAATTTCTCGATTTTTGGACGTTAATATCTAAATAACCGTTTGAGATGTGTTTATGAAATTTGGAAAACGTATGTATTTCGTAAGTCTTAATAAATGAGCCAAATTTGACAGGTTTTTGTTGAATAGTTTTTGAGTTATGAGGTGGTCAAAAGTGGCTCCAAATGGTTCGTGTAATATTACACACGGTGCTGCTCGTCAATTCTGTTAGCTAAGAAATTGACTTGACACGCTCCGCGTGTCTAGATGAATGAAAACCGCTTTTCACTCCGAATTCGGTCGTATACTCGCTATAGTCGCTATTCATGCTAAACCCCGAGACTCACAAGTCACAATTTATAGGCCTCGCTCCCGCCGCCCGCGAGCAAACATTACGGGGGCTCGAGTTTTTAATAAATTTACAAATTATGCTCGTATTTAAGAATCTTAAAGTTAGCACATAGTTAACGAGATATTTTTGTAACGAACGCTAATTAAAATTGTTTGGGCGGCTGTAGCAGCGCGTGCGACGGCACAACTTCATAAAAATGGCTCAGTTAATCTGGAAACTTTCGCTACGATCTGAATAACACAGTGAAGTTACAACATTTTGCGTTGTACTGTTAACGGCTTAAGCTTCTTAACCGTAAAACAAGTCCAAATGATTAAAAGCCTTTGAAGGAATTTAAGAAATTACGTAAGTCACTCGATAAGTTTTGGGATGCTCGTAATTTTAAAATGGAATGCATCTGTATTATAACTTTTAAAAGGAAATTTATATAAAAATAGAAAGCAAATAGCCAGGTTGCTGCTTTAAAAGAAATATGATGTCCAAGGAGGGAGCTAGGGAGCTAGGGAGCTGGAGCTACCTGGTGGTGGCGCGCCTCCTGCTGCTTGAGGTAGCGCAGCCGCTGCTCCTTGGCGCACAGCAGCTGGTGCTGCGCGTCGATCTGCTGCTGCTGCCGGAGCGCCATCGCGCGCAGCTCGCCCAGCGTCAGCTCCACCCCTTCCCCCAGCTGCACACACAACACATAACACACATTAAACACAACACACTACACACTACACCGCTCACTATATGAGTACAGGTTACACAATTCAATGATCCTCGACAATGGAAATTGGATCTACACACTAGGACTAACTGTGTCGTAAGTGCCATAGACAATACACATAGATAAAAAAAGGGTATGTGTACTTTAGTACGCGCGTAAGAAGGTATATTTCTTTGGCATACTTAAATATTTAAACCCCCCCCCTCCCCTCCCCCGCCCCCTCCCACTGATGACATGACATGATTGACAAAGGCACTAAATGACGGAGCACTAGCTCCGCCCGCGGCTTTGCCCGCTTTTTTCGGATAAAAGTACCCCATATGTTACTCCAGATCACGATCTACCTGCGTGCGAAAATTCATGAAAATCCGTTCAGTCGTTTTTGCGTGAAACAGTAACAAACATTATAGTAGGAAGAAAGTAGGAAGTAGGTACAAATAAGTTACGAAAGATCTACTTAAACACGTATACTATAAGTACGCAGATAAAAAGTAATCTTTCAGTTGCTATACGAATGACACAACACAACCTTAATTAGTTTGGCGTAAAATATCAAAGCGATATATTTTCTATTATTAAGCCAAGCGCTGAGAAAATGAACCACAAAACCACAAAACAAGTCAATTTTCACATTAACTTTTAAGTAAACGTAATTACAAGAGGCTTATTAGTGTCCTCAAATTTAAATAGAATTGAATAAATTATATGGAAATCCCAGTATAACAATAATATTGTGAGTGTCCCGAGGGCGCGCCGCGCCGGGATGGCCGCGGCCGGGATGGATGGTTAGGGTACAGGCGAGTGTATTCGGACGATAGTGGCGTTAGTCGACCGACCGCGCGACCGCCAGCCAGCACCGTACTTGACATCAACTCATTTATAACTCTATGCACTACTGGTGTGCGAAATAACTAACACTTTTATTTTACGCTGTCACTGAATTAATATTCTCATGCAAAACCTAAAATATAGGCACTGACTTGACCAACTAGCTAATGTAACAAAATTTCAAGTAGCAAAATCTCAAACTGCCTTTTAAAAGAAAATGTATAAAATTTATGAAAACGTACATTGTATCTAATACGAGAACCATATCGAACCGTATTGTTTATTGATTCTTATCAAACACAATGGTAACCTTAATGTAACAACCGATACAATATTTATTAGTGGCGCTGCAAAGGTTAGAGAATCGTACGGTAGAGGCTCTTGCGGCTTGCCTCACTCCAACCCTGGCGGCAGCCGGGAGGGCCACCCGAGATACATCGTTCTGCCGATAAGTCACGTGACGTCACGGGCACCGCGCCGCGCCGCGCCGGTCGCCGTCGCCGCTATCAACAAGTGTCAAGATACTAATAAATCTGGCTGTCCCCACATCAACGGCTGCGAACGAGCCCAAATTCAAAGATTTATTACGTACCTCAGTTTGGATTTGCCATTTCTTGACGTCGCGTCGGCAAATACCTTGGCTTTGATAACAGATGTATCTTAGACTGAAATCTCGATTGTATTACGTCTGCACGCACGAGTGTGCTATGTACTCGTATGTAACACAAACTAAGTATCAAGTTGTGAAGGGAATTAGGTTAACGACAATATAATGCAGCGCGGAACAGAGCAAGATTGTAGCTCGCGTGAGCCTTCACATTTGCATTGCGAACACATCCAGTGTACGGAACGGAGGTAAAAATTACTAATAAAATTATACCTCAATGCGAATGTCCGACGAATGAAAGAGGCGAATCATATTAAATAGCGAGGCAATGTTGATCACATGAATTACGTGTTTGGCGGCTTTAGCGCTTTCCAAGCAAGTATATACATATAAATGATCCGAAAAGCGATATTTTAGTTTAAAAACATCCCTCGTCACCATGCACCAGATTTAGTTTTTCTGCCACAGCTGTGTCGATTACTGAATATACATAATTATCTCAATTTCATTCATGTTTTTTTAACAAAGAAATATGTTCGCAATATCACGCTATAATTAACCGAAAAGAATATACAATACTTGTTTACAACTTAACAAATTTGAAAAAATTTCAACAGAAATCAATGAGTAGGACCGAAGGGATCGAACTCCCAAGTGTTGTGCGGGCGTCGCGCGTCGTGGCGGCATTATTAAAAAAGTTGGACTAGGCTGCGTCGCCAGGCGTCATGCACATTCTATAATCTATCATTAAAACAATCGTGACTTAATTATGCGCATCAGATTTATTCGTCCCTCGGACATCTCGTACGCAATAGTCACAATTAAATTGATCTGTCACTCGGGGGAGTATGATCAGACTATTCGTGTCCCTCTTGAGAAGCTCAATATTTCCAATAATTCCAATTCAGCATGAATAATACATGAGTAACCGCAATCACTAATGTCGTCTATTACATTCTGCGCCGCGGAGCGCGACGCGGCCTAGCGACTAGCGACTAGCGAGCAGGGCTGCGTGTAAAAGGAGTTAATTTTTTGGTTCAGCTGGCTTCTGTCGCCCTTTATGACACCCTGATTTTGATTCTATTTGGGACTGGTGTCAGTATTCTGGCCCAACAGTTAAAGAGTTCCTTCGCCGTGCCAAACCTGAGTGTACGTATAGTGTCAGGTTTTTTTTTTTTTTTAATGCCTTAAGCAGGCAAACGAGCAGACGGGTCACCTGATGGTAAGTGATCACCGTCGCCCATGGACATTAGCAACACCAGGGGCGTCACCAATGCGTTGCCGGCCACGAAGAAAAGAAAAGATCCGCTTCTTGAAGGACCCCATGTCATAGCTTAGCGGGAACACCGATGCAGGAAGTTTGTTCCAAAGTTTACACGTCCGTGGCAGGAAATTACGTGAAAACCGAACTGTGGACGAACGCCAGGTGTTTAGGTGGTGTTGATGGAACCTGGTACGTGATGTACGGTGACGGAAATCAACCGCAGGTATTAAATCAAACAGTTCTTCAGAACACTCCCCGTTATACAGACGGTAGAATACGCATAGCGAGCCTATGTCTCTCCTCAACTTAAGCGACTCTAATCCGTCTGTAATCAGGTTGTGCTTATTACAAAAATTCATTGTCATCAGAACTTACTTTAGTTCTAATATGTTAAATTTCAACGCCTTAGGATAAGAGGAAGGAAGTGTAATGAAGCTTGCAAGATTCGGCCCACACAAACAGGGTAAGCTCAACAAAACCGTTCAATAATAATAACCCCATATCAACATCCAACTCATTAAAATACTGTATGTAGGCGCTAGGCGAAGTAGACACCTACTCATATCTACAATCAAAACATTACGGATGAAAATAACCAACATACTCATTTGATGTTACAAAATGAACCAATATCCAGATATCAGCGTATTATTTTTCGATTATCGACGAGTAAAATCGGGTTTCAAATTAATTGAGCTGATAATATAGATAATGACACGGACGCCGCGCCACGCCACGCCACGCCGCGCCGGGCGGGACGGGCGGGACGGGCGGGACGGGCGGGACAAAGTCGGACGCGCAAACAAAATTTCCCGAGCCATTACTCTCCGGTCACGGGATACACACCCTTCTGACAATGGCTCAGGGCACATAGCCCTGCAGCAACATTTTTCTCATTAAAATGCGTTTTTAGCACGTAACGTAAAACACTTTTTAAGAAGATTAATTAGTGTGCTGGATACTCCATTCTATTTATTAGAGGTATATAGACGGCCTAGTATTCATTTATGCTCTTCATCAACTTCAACTTAACAAACTCTTTGTCAAACAATATCGAAGACAGTGCCTAGTGCAGTGTAGTGCAGTGCGTAAAGGCGTAAAGATGTCGTCACACTTGTGTGTTGCGTGTTGTTGTATGACGGAAGGATTACAGGCTTATCCGTCATTAGTAAATGCAGTGTCACCTGTGAGCAGTTTCTCACTCTCACTCTCACTGCACTCACTGTGGCCGTGATCCGTGGAACTGGATCCAGACATCAGCATAACAATATACAAATCGTGAGGGCCCGTTTACATTTAAAGTTTAGTATCCGTGATGTTAAGCTTAATATCTTATGATAGTTTATGTTTGTCCATTATAATTAGGTAGCACTTGTTGCGTAAACGTGGACTTCATAAACTGCTTGAAACAATAGTTTCGATCACGGGTACTTCTTGTGAACAAACAAACAAAAACTAAAGGAATACGGTATTCCGAAGCAAAGTAAGAGCGAGTTAGAAGAAGGTATAATATATTCATCGAAACCATCTCCCGGTACCAAAATAGTGGTTCTATTTTCTTTCATGTGTGAAATTCATTTCTAAAAACAGCCATATTGGATTTAGTGAGGTGTCATCCAATGTTCTACCTATATTACAATGTATCTGCGTTTTATCTATTCTCTATTTAACTACTTGAATTAGTTTCTTAATGTTCCAAACATTAAGTTCAAAATGTATAATAGGCGCGGAAATATGTTAGAGATTCAATATGATCAACATTACAGCACTCGTATAGGCACCTTCAAGAAAATCTCGCTTTCAAAGTATTTAGACTAGAGTGCTGCCATGCTGGCACGAGCCGCACGAGCCGCACGAGCCGCACGAATAGGTCGTAGGTAGGTATAATACCAATACCAAGCGAACGAGGCATGATGAAGATGAATAAAACATGTTAATGTGGTCCCCAGCAACAGACTTATTCTAACTACTCCCGTTCACTGCCGAATTAATAATACAATTTATTAAGATTGGTGGCGGAAGTTAGGGGAGGCCTATGTCCAGCACTCCTGGCCAGCTACCTGGAGGACAGAGCGGTCCTCGTGGTAGATAAAGCTGGCCAGGTCCGGCGTTACCCGGTGGAATCCGGTGTTCCGCAGGGGTCAGTCCTAGGACCTCTCCTGTGGGACATCGGGTTCGACTGGCTATTGCGAGGGACCCTCCTCCGTGGCACGAATGTCATCTGCTACGCGGATGACACTCTCCTCACTGCCCGAGGAGGGAATTTTGGCGAGGTGGCCAGTCTGGCCTCGGCGGGCGGATCGCTAGTCGCCGGTAGGATCCGCCGCCTTGGTTTGAGGGTGGCGTTGCACAAGACCGAGGCCGTTTTCTTCCACGGGCCTCGGCAGCGCCGCCCGCCTGACGCCCACATCTTTGTGGAGGGCGTCAGGATCGAGGTAAAGACCCAGATGAAATATCTGGGTCTTACGCTTGACGCCAGGTGGCGCTTCAGTCCACACTTCAGCGGACTGTCGTCGCGGCTGCTGAAGGCAGCGGGGGCCCTCTCATGGCTGATGCCTAATTTGGGAGGGCCAGGCGGGCGATGCCGGCGGCTGTACGCCGGCATCCTAAAAAGCATGGCCCTATACGGGGCGCCTATCTGGGCAGACTCCCTTCAAAGAAGGGAGAATGCCACTGCCTTGCGGGCGCCCCAGAGGGCCATCGCACAAAGGGTGGCGCGGGCTTACCGCACTGTAAGCTTCGCAGCGGCGTGCGCTCTGGCTGGCACCCCCCCTTGGGAGCTCGAGGCGTGGGTGCTAGCCAGAGTGTACGAATGGACGGCGGGGCGAAGAGCACTCGGGGAGCGCCCTGCCCCTGAGGTACGCGACGCTGTTCGGCGGGAGGCGAGGGAAGCCGTCGTCCGTCATTGGACGGCGGACCTTGCCTCCGCAGTTTTCGGCCGCCGAACCCTCGACGCGCTCGGGCCGGTCCTGCAGGACTGGCTCGAGAGACAGCACGGTTTCCTCACCTTCCGGTTGGTGCAGGTGCTGTCCGGGCATGGCTGTTTCGGGTCGTACCTCCACCGAATCGGGAGGGAGGAAAGCCCGTCGTGCCACGACTGTGGCGCGGCGGAGGACACGGCACAGCACACCCTCGAGGTGTGCCCGTCGTGGGCCGAGCGGCGCCGCAGTCTTGTCGCGGCGGTTGGGCCGGACCTCTCGCTTCCCTCCGTGGTAAACGCCATGTTGGGGAGCGAGGAGGCGTGGGTGGCGGTTGCCTCCTTCTGTGACGAGGTTATGTCACAGAAGGAGGACGCGGAGCGTGCGCGGGAGAACGATCCTCTCGCGCCGCTTATCCGCCGGAAGAGAGGCAGGAGAAGGCGGGTGGTCAACCACCCCCTCTCCCCCCCGGTGATGAGCAGCGGACGACAGGCGCGGGGGCGCCCTCGCCCGCATTGCACCGCTCATCACCCAGCCGAACGAGGATGACCAAGCACTCAGTCATCCTCGAGCCCCTCCCTTCTGGGAGGGGCGTGAAGGGCCCGCCGCTGTAAGGCGGGCAAACGCCGGCGGGGAACTGGAAGCAAAGGCTATGTCGATTCCCAGAACCCCGCCACCAAAGGCGATGCGGGAGTGCCGCTGGGTTGTTTAGTGGGTATACCGGGAGTGAACACCTTCCCCGGGAGTCCCACATACCCCTCCCGTCCCCCGACGGGTGGGGATGCGTAATGCATTTTTCCCAGCGAAAACAAAAAAAAAAAAAAAAAAAAAAGGCCTATGTCCAGCAGTGGACCTACAAAGGCTGATGGATAGATGGATGGATTAAGATTGCCCACCGGAAAAATTTACTCTTTAATATGTTTTCCCTTCATAACACGACTTTAGTTAGTGTATTTTCAAGTTACGTGGTTAAGCGTGGCTAAATTAGGCTACCACGCGTGCATCTGGTCGATAATTATCGCGCTACGCTGATTCGTGTGGTCGACCGCGGCCCGGCGGGTGACGACACGCGAGGGTTGTCGCATGTCTGCTACGGCTTTTCTTTTAACATTTTGACGTTCCGAAAACCATATAGGTACCACATAGGTACCACCATCACCACAATTCATTTATTCGAATAACTGCACCGAGTAGAACGCTTGCAAACTTACCACAACTTAAAGGAAACCGACTAAAGAAGAAAAAACTTAATGAAAATGAATGGGTAAACTTTTCCAAGTTGACAAACAGAAGTGTATAAATTGTGAAGCGAAGCGGTCAGTGCTGCGGCTCGGAAAATAAAACAACGGGTGTCGATGGGATGCGGACGGGATAAATGAAGTCACACGACCTTACTTACTTACTATGTCTGAATAAAGGAAGAATTGGAAGAAAAGTGAAATACGTGGGGAACCGTTTACGACCGAGGAAAAAGGTAGAAAGGATCACGTAGTACGGTACGTTAGTGCGCCGTCGCCACGTCGCGTCGCCGCTCTTACCCCCATAACTTCACATTCCTATCGAGCCTTTATCTATGCTATGAATTGCCGCTTGTCATGTGAACGTTTAAAACATCTACAAAAGCATGCATGCCTCTACAAAACTGCCGCAAGGCTGCAATTTGAAATTTTTACAAGGCGTAGAGAGATATAATAACAGACGAGAAATATTCTCAAGCTCTAACTATTATAAATTTGCCGTTGTTTTGTGAAATACTACTCAGTGGCATCATCATGAACATACCATTACAAAGAACACTGTCCCGATCACAATTGTTTGACCGAGACAATCACTGTCTCGTGATAGTGGCATCAGATGGTAAAACAAGCCAATCGAGGCTTTACAATTCTGACAACAATAACATTTTATGTTGACCCGTACAAAGGTCTTAGATAAAGTAATGAAAGTAGTTAAAGTAGGTATTTCTATTACGTCCCCCGCTCCGAGGAGCGAGCAGCCATAGTATTATATTACGCCGCGGCGCCGCGCCGGTAACGAGAACGAACCGCCTCGCCCTCGTGTCGCGCCTCGCGCCCCGGCCGGAGTTTCATTGTAATTATGAATTTATTTTTAGCAACGGAAACATTTATGAGAGAGAAGATTTATTTTGGCAGGTTTTTGGTTGGTCCACTGGTCGGTAACCCTAGCACTTTATATAACCCTTAACAACTCTCTGTCCATCGTAAGCGATAATTACAAAATCAATGTCATCTTCGAGTACTCGTATAATGATCAATCGTTAAGATTCTAAAATGGTAAAATAACATAATTAATTTATCTATAATTCTGGAAATGGCGATTATGAGTGACTATAGATAGATAGTGCCCGAGTATGTCCGATATTCATTCGATATTCCAATAAAAATATTTTATTATATTATGTACTTGTTTCACGATTCAATAGAATATTTAGTTGTATTTCCAACTCACTTCTATTTCCACGTAGAACGGTTTCAGTGGCTCGGTTTTACCACTCAAATGAATTTGCAGGCGGTGGTATTATAGGTGTAACGCAGAGTTGGTTATACCTAATATGGTACAGTCACCTGCAGAGAAAAGTAACCCATCTGTTTACAACGCAACAGGCAACGGAAACGTTGCTGTTCGTATATTTATAAACAGATGGGTTACTTTTCTCTGCAGGTGACTGTACTCTCACAAATATGAGGATTACGTAAAACAATTATACAATGTATACGATCGTAAACATAGACGCTGTTTACAACGTATGTACATATACTATAGTAGGTATAATATAAGCTGAGTTGCCAATATTTACGCCCACTTCGAAAGCTCAGAAACGTCTTTTATTACGAACAATAGGTTTAATTTTCGCTTCAATCTGAAACGCCACTCGATACATCCAAAACCGTTGGTAACATTGAAAGTTTTATAACTTCAAGTCAGCTACAGCAGGGAGTTGAATAGCCGTGTAAACGACGCTCGTAAAACCATTTCTGAATAATGATAACATTTCTGAGCACCTATACATAATTGATTAATAATGAGATTCTGTCAACCCTTCAAGGCGCTCGCGCGCTCCCGCGAACGCGCCGCCGCGACCGTCTGATTCTGATTGCAGCATTGTGTTAAGTGTAACACAGTGGTGTTACGACTGCGGGGGATTCACGAAACACCGCTATTTACATTATAAAAGTTATTTAAATACTCTGGAAACCTGGCGGATATGTATTAATTAACAATTATAACAAGGGTTTGACCCGCTTCGCTCGCGTTAAGCTTGGGGTAACAAAGACTCTACTTACCGGACCTAGTAAAAATTTCCTAATTTTTTAGAAAAATAATATTATTCTTCTGGATCGATTTGTAGTGTCGAAATGAACACTGATTCATCTTTTATAGTTTCCGGAAAACGATTGCCGGCCATGGAGAAAGAAATAATTAGATACGCATCGAGATCATACTACGAGAACTTGAATAGTTCATCCTCTATGCCTTTATATTAATATTTTTTGGTCTTTTGTGAATAAAAAGCAGTATTCGTTACGCAAACATTTTGAAGGCGACCAGTACGAGCACTAAGTGCCTATTAAAAGAACTTACTTATAAGTTTGTCGTCTCGTTCCCGGGCGATGTCTCCTTTGAGCGAAGTATCCTAGTGGAAGACTTAAAAACTTTTTTCAGTTACCGTAGACGCCTGAGAGGGGATGGAATATCAAACGTTAAAGGCGTTAACAAAGACATTTGCTTACGATATCCTCTTGCATCATTTTCTAGATAAAAATCAATATAGCTTAGGAAAGAAATATTTTATGAGAAAAAATGATAAATTCCATGGACAGATCTGAACTCGACATGACTGATGACGCGAGTCGCGACACTTGACCCGGTTCACGCTGTGCAATGTGTATTCATAATATATATGATTCAGATACTTGACATTATAACTTCAATTTGTACTATTGGTAATATATTTTATTTATGTAAAACTAAAACTAACAGTTTATTTGTTGTAGATGAATTGTACTATCTGCTGTCAACGAAAGCAACTCTATTTCAAACAACGATACCTTGAAAAGGACGTGAATTACTTACGAATTTCATTGTATCTACAAACATAGCAGTATGCTATTTGATTCATAACATAACAAAAATTATCTCAAAAGAATCTAGATTCTAGATCTAGATTCATTATCTAGACGAAGTAACGGATAAGTACATAATATTATTTCTTTTGTGGTAAGGGGTAGGTGCCCGTGACCCGTGTGGGCCTGTCGCGATGTCGGCGCGGAGTCCGAGCGATGCACGATGGGAGCGATGGGAGCGATGGGAGCGATGGGAGCGATGGGAGCGATGGGAGCGATGGGAGCGCTCGAGCGACGCTGAGCAGGTAAATTCGATTTGTGTGGGATTACTTTTTGCGATCGAGCCGTCATCGCGTCAGCCGGAGTCGCGCGGCCGCGCCACCGTGGCGTAGCGTCGTAGCCCGTCTACGCAGCTCCGTAGCATGCAGTTTCCGGATTAGAATGGCTGCGTTCCAGTAGACGCTCACATCGCTCACAACGATCAAAACGCGTTCCACATGGCGACCACGGTCGTCATGGTCGCGGCGAATACGTCATTGATGACGTCATTAATTTCGCTCACGGCAGTTCACGGCACGCTCAAAACAACCCACCTCACGGGGTGGGTCGAAGGGCCCGTTCCACTTGGGTGTATGATTGTAACGCTCACAAGCTAGTGGAACAGGAAAAACCGCGGTCGTGAGAGTGATCGTTGTGATCGTCTAGTGGAACGTAGGGAATGTCAGCCTTTTGCCGCGGGGCGGCGCCACCGTCACCGATATTATTACATGACGAACTGTAATAATAACATTTCCGGTGTTTCGGTTGTAAGTACTCGTGCAATCTAATAAAACATAGGTATCGTCAACATCGTTTAAAACATAGGTAAATCGCAGTTTTTTCACGGAATCTATTATATTATATTAAACACAAAAATGTGTGTGGCAATGTCCTTTATAGATTTTAAAACCATCCAACCAATGTGCTCCAAACTGATTTCATTTGAAAAGCAATAAATAATGCGAAGATAGTTTAAAACCACTAAAACAATACATTGGCCACATTCGGTCCATTCGTGAAGGAGATTTTTGACTTTCCACATTTACTTTTATTTAGTGTTACTATCACTCGCCGGGTATCCGCTTGTTTATAATAAATTATACATTTTTAACCCCCAATGTTTTGCGATATATAAAATTGCACGAAATTTAATTTTGTATTTAAGAGCAAATTCCAAGGGATTAAGTGAATCAAAAATAAATCAGGACGTAGCTACCGCCGCGGCGCCGGCGCCGTATCGGCCGTGTCAATGATACGCCGGCGCCGTACGCGGCCCACGCCTCGGGCTGAACTCTGAAATGTGTAAGCAAAAATTAGTAAAATATCGGAACATTTTTTCGAACCCCGTCAGCACGTGGACGTTTTGGTGCGAATTTTAAGCTTATAAATTGAAGTGTATTTATTTTATACTAAACCTTATTTTTTTGCGCCAATATGATATACGTTGAATTATAAATTTCACAACAATATAAAACAGTAATTAAAAATCTGTCATCATGCCTATTGTCAATGTGGTGTCTGTAGTAAACACCGATATAAGTATAATTTGTTTATAATTATGTTTGTGTAATGTTTGTATTGTGCCGTGTGCGGGACGCGCTTTGTCTCCGACTGACGAGTGACGACACGCGAGCCGCGAGCCGCAGCCGCCGGCCACAGCCGCGAGCCGCAGCCGCGAGACATTGTGTGTGAGAGGCACAACAACAATGGCACAACTCTTCAGTGTTTTGTGTTGGCTCCATTCTTCTGGCTGACATTATTACCTCACCCTTTGTCTTCCCGGAGCCGGGGCTCGAGAAAAATACAAAAGTCAAGTGGCATCCAGCGAAAGATCTTCTTTCAAAGAACCGGCGAACTGTTCGTTTTTATATAAATTAGTTATAATTACAATCGAAACACTCAACCAGACAGACGGACCTGGACCGGACAGACGGAAAATAAAAGATACCACACTGACATAATGCAAACTAAGAACGAGTTTTTTATTCGCTTATCGATAGCGCCTATAACTGGCAACTGGTGCCAACTTGATGCTTAACATTGTATCTTCGTTTAATTAGCACTATAGTGTGATGATGAAATTTTAAATCTTTATGAAAATATTCATAAAGCTTTAAAATATGCTACAGTATGTACAATATGCAACCGTGTGTCGCCGGCCGCGGCGTCACGGTCGCCGCCCGGTGCGGTCGTGTGTAGCGTGGTGTGGAGACGTCTGCGGAGTTTTCTAGCGGACATTAGTTTCCGGTAAATGCGACGGGGCCGTCCGACATTTTTCAGCACTTAGCTCCGGTTCGCCCCGTCCGTCGCCCCGTCCCGGACGGAATGTGACCGCAATTCCAAGTGGAAAAATGAAGACGCTCGTTTCGTCCGCAAAATAAATAGCGTTAGATACTGGCTCGTGCATTGTGATGTTCGCTGCGGAGGTCATTGTTGGCAGCAATTACGAGGGGTTAATACGACCGCCGGGATAAATGTGTGACACTTTCTTTTTGGGAAACACAACGACGTCCTACTTTTTATGGCGTTAAACGTCATTTTATGTTGTGTGAATAACTTGTCCATTAACCGATCGATACTGAAATTAGAAAGTTCTAAGAGATAGGAGGAATTTGCACAAATTACATATTTGGCGTGGTTTTTGGAGGTTGTGGAATGAAAATAAATTGGCTGTCCAAAGGCCGGATATTGCCGTGAATATTTTAGTTCCGTGCTTCATAGGGCGCATGAAGTCGTGTCAATAACTATTAATTATCATGGAAAATGGCTTTGCCATTAAAAAACGATGGAAATTAAAACAATATTTTAATTTTCCATTTGAAAGCATTCTCAAAGTCATTATGAAACTTGCGTAGCGCAGTCACCTGACAAACGGCACGATGTATAAAATGACAACTCAAAACGAGCTCCTTATCTTCATTACAAGTTTATGGATGAACAGACCGCCGCTACATTGCTTTTTATCGTTTATATGTAATGGTGGTGTAACCGTTCCAGTCACAGACTTCCATCTTTGCCCTCCAGCTTCGAAGATATAATTACCACTAAGCAACATTTTCAATTCAAGTGCGCCAACTGGCAGCGCTGCAGCCCACAGTTCAAGAGTTCCAATTAAACTTTGTATAGATTCGAGGAAGCACCTCGGAGGTCGAATCTCACCGTTTACTCTTAACTTTCGTTACAAAATATTCTATAATAACCGTTTATTATTAGTTAAATCAGATTACATTCCCGGGTAATCCTACGAAATAGTGCACAGTAGAAACTTTCAATTTTGATATTTAAAAAGTCAAATGTAAACTGTATCGTCGAGTTCACCGTCGTAAGGCACACCTACATTGGAGGCTTCATAATCATAACCCACGATTGACAGGTAAAGTAACCATTCACCTAAGTAAACGAGAGGGTCTTTTGTTCTTCAAATTACCATTATGATAGGACGAGGGAGGATGCCACGGCGCCACTTGTTGTTCTGAACGGCACAGGAGTCAGGACCTCCGTAACTAATGGATAATGGAAGTCGAATTAAAATGTTAATGAGCTCTCATTTTAATACGTATTAATATAGAGACACCTTAGTGAAACTAAATAATGTCTCACTAACTCTTCTTTATCGTTAAACGTTCGTAATTAACATCGACAATTATTATTTCCTTATGCATTAAAATTAAAATAAAATTTATTGACTGATTGCAATCTATAACCTGTTTGTTAGTGGGTGTGGGGTGTGGGATGTGGGTCTCCTGTCTCCTGTTGAGCAGGTGTAGAGCATACTCCACACGATGCTACAGGGCGAATTAGTGGAGGCGTAGATAAAATTTAATGAATCAATTGCCAAATTAAATGTCAACATTTGGATTAAACGAATACTTTTTTAATAACCCCTTGCAGATTTGATTTACGAAATCCACTCTACTCACTTTAAGAAACTCAGTTACAGGTCAACGGGACCGCATCTACACACATACATGAAAGAACCCTGTACCTTCTTAACCTTTTGAAATATCGAGATGAAAGGACCTCTTTACTACCCGGAAATTTTAATAAAATCCAGTCAGTGATTTCGGACTTTGGAGCCAGAGAAGGGTAAAAATGTGAGGAGCAGACTTGACTTGAACTTAGTTCCTTCATGTTTAGTTATTAAAGTTACAGCCAGAGTGGAAACTGTATTCATGAGCTGTGGATAAGACAAAATAAATTAAATTAATAGCTATGACGTCCCAGTTCCTTCTATCAATGGCGTATTTAATTTTAAAACATTCAAGTAAATGAATTAATAATGAACTCTAAACGATTTCACGCGATAACATGAAAAAACACTTAAAGATTTTTATTCCAACTAAAAGTTAGATACTTGTTAAGAGCAGTGAGCACTCGGCACCTACTCAAGACATTAAAACTTTGACTCCAATTGAACATGAAAAAGCAATAAAAACGAAGCCGTTTATAATTTCGCGGACCTTTTCCAGCAAATTAAGACCCCGACTGCTAATAAAGATGAAATTTTAAATATGGGCATTGCATTGACGCTGCCCGATGAATTCGTAATGAATCGGTGCGGACTACACTTAGTACATATGTACATTTTATCGTAGACTAACTGTTGCCCGCAGCGTCGCACGCGGAAATTATGCTTATTATATTTATCCCCTATTTCACCTCCTTGGGGGTTGAATTTTGAAAAATCCTTCGTTAGTGGATGCCTACGTCATAAGAGGACTACGTGTGCGAAATTTTGAGTTCATATCCCTAAGGGTTTGGCCTGCGCGTTGATGCATTAATCACTTTTGCCTTTTATATCGTCGGACCTCTTATGTGTTATGTGCCACTTTTGGCAAAATTATTTTTTACGTCAATTGATTCTACATTTTGAAGCACTATCGAATTCAAAAACTCTCATATATGTTCACCGTCGTCTATGCACATGGACAAATGCAAAAGTGAATGATCTCCACAAGATAGACTGGTTTCATGTCCATTCTTATAGTCCATTATAATAGTTTGTCGAACAATTTTTGAAGCATACAGCATTCCTAACCATAAAGGACAAAGAAGGAAACTATGTAAGTCTTTCGATTCAAGTATTCTCTAGTCCGTCAGTAATTCGAGGGAATGGTGGGTCATTGAAGATTCAGACCACGTATCTCTCCACGGCGTCAAATGGATTAAGGCGTTATTTTAGCGCGCTTGTTCAGAGATTCTTTGCCCTCGTATAATAAGAGAGCATTTCCGTGACCCTTTATAAATGTCAAGACTTTAATTGAAATATGGACAATGAAAAGTTCGTATTGCTGCTTCGTGAAAAATATAAAACTCTTCCTAAATTCCATATCGTTGAAGTGGAAATGTGAATGCATGAACGCAGTGTGAAGTAGAAAATTTATCCTCCCAATTTTTTCATGATGAACTTTAATTTAAAAATGAAAATTTCAGACAATGAAATTCGTTATACGTTTTAAAACACATTTCGCGGACGTCGATGTTGAAAGGCTCGGAAGAGAATTAAATATGCATGTTCGTTACACGGCCACGGGTTATACCCGCGGGGCGGCGCGGCGGCGCGGCGGCGCGCGAGCTCGTCATGTGTGGCGCGGGCGCGGGCGGTGTGCTGGGTTTAATTTCTTCATTGATTTTATTTAAGAAGCTTAGGAAAATACTAAGTTTTTGTGCCACTTAAAATTCTCTAACGTGACTCGAAATGCTTTGAACACGAAAGCGCTTAATTTAGGTCGGCAGCTGTCGTCCATCCAACTACCGATCGCTTCGAAATTGCTAACTCGATCGACACAAGTCGCCAGCAGCAAGGGTAGGTAACGTATGGTACGAACAATTCGTGATGGTTGAATATTATGTACGAGTAACCGCCCTTGCTTTGCTTCGGTTTTCTTATTTTTTTACACCTTGGGTTACGTTATTAGAGTTTTATTAAGGATCCCTAATTTTTTGAAAATAAAATATAGCCTATGTCACCCGGGGATACTGTAGCTTCCCAACAGTGAAAGAATTTTTCAAATCGGTTCAGTAGTTCGGAGCCTATTCAATGCAAACAAACAATCAAATATTTCCTCTTTATAATATTAGTATAGATAAGGTATGCCAAAACGATGTTATAGGTACCTACTTGTATACAGAATTTCTTTATCAAAACTTGAATACATTCAACTCATTTGTTCCAGAAGTTTAAGGGTTCAGTTTTTCGTTTTTTCGTACGGAACCCTAAAAAGTAACAAACGCCCCACCTAGTAGTAATTTGTCAACGTCGCTGTGGATGTAATGTTTATTTAATTACACGCCGACACACATTTCTTATCATAAAGAATTTGTAGCATAAAACTAAACTAAATTATAACATCACCAACGGGTTGTCGGAAAAACCAGCAGGAAGTCTAAAGTTTCAAGAGTTAATTTCTTTGCCTGATGATTTGCCTTGTCTGTTCTTAGGCAATCTGCTCAACGAACAAGAACGGTCGAGTTCGACTCAAACATGGATGGAACCTTACACCTAGATACATTACCGTAGGATTTATAATCAGTTAGATGGATGGAGGTATCCTGCATAATCCTACCATGAAGAAAAATTTTGCAGCTATCTACAAAAGCGTGTGATCCATCACCGTTACGGGGAACGATGCATTTGCGAGCAAACTGAAAGAAGATAGATGCTGGTATTGTAGCCGTATTAAAGGCTCATCTCCAGGCGAGTGCGCGCTGCGTCGCTTTCATACCGATAATACGAGTACAGCTGATTGGAAGCCAGACGACTCGGCGCCGGTGCCGCGGTGCCGCGGTGTGGTGCCGCTCTACATGTTCATAACAATCGTACAGTGTACACGGCAATCGGCAATCGGCATGCAGTCACAACACACTGAGTGGCGCCGCTATTTGCACATTGCTAATTAAAACTCACATTCATACAAAATAGGAGATGCTTAGCAATGTTTGAAAGCCTTTTAGAATTTCTATCACCAATAAAAAAATTACAGTTTGAACTGTTGTGAATCATGTTGAAATTACACGTTGACTCATGTTTGTATATAAAATATTGTACATTTGTCATTACGTTTATTATTATTCTAAGGTTATTGCGTTTTGTTAACAATTGTGGCGTCAGGCGTGATATCTCTTGACGTCAGTCAGACTGCGACTATAACTATGACTTTACGAAACATATTATTTTGATTTCACTAACGTTTACTTAGCTAGCGAATGTAAAGAGTTCATCTCTTTATGTACGTAACATCTAACAATTGTTAACTTGAATTATGAGGTTCCTAACTCATTAGCCTACTGATGGGGCGGCGCGGAGCGAGACACCCGAGTATGCCTTTGACCTCGTTTTTGGTTAAAAATGGTCTGAAAAATATATTTGACTCGCCTTCGTTGAAGTATATTAATAACCTCCAAACGTTTATGGCACTCCAACCCTACTTATATAAGTATACAGTACACAGGCGAATAACCGCATTGAAGGCTGCAAGAGGAGTCAAGTTTGGAGCGTCAATTAACTGAGTTAATATTTTACAACATGATACCGACACCTATACCTACCGTAGACCACGGCACTGCTTACTTTAATCACAATATAAGGAGATATTTAATTTAATTTGAAGACCCTTCAATGAAATTAAGAAAATACTGCGAGGTAAACGAACCGACCGCGACAGTCCTATTCATACTGAGGTCTCTTACAAACACATCTTTTTCTTTGCTTTTTCGACTTTAAGAAAGTTGTAATTTAGTCATTTAAATTCATATTACTTATTTATATAAATATATAAAAAGAGCACTGGGAGTTTTTTACTCTGACTTTCTTTTTCTCCCGGCCTACCCTAGCTTACATAAGCTAACAGTAAGTATAATATGATTTTTCTACTAATACGAGTATAATACACAGGAAAGTTTTGATTTTAGGAATTTAACTCCTTATCCCACCAAAAACATAAATGTAAAAAAGCGGCCAAGTGCGAGTCGGACTCGCCCATGAAGGGTTCCGTAGCAGCAAGTAACTTATTATAAAAGTTCTTGAAGTTCGTTGTAACTTTGATCGAGGTAAATTGCGGTTTACGATTTCAGACGTATTAAAAAAAAACAACTTACTAGATCTCGTTCAAACCAATTTTCGTTGGAAGTTTGCATGGTAATATACATCATATATTTTTTTTAGTTTTATCATTCTCTTATTTTAGAAGTTACGGGGGGGGGGACACACATTTTTCCACTTTGGAAGTGTCTCTCGCGCAAACTATTCAGTTTAGAAAAAAATGATACTAGAAACCTCAATATCATTTTTGAAGACCTATTCATAGATACCCCACATGTATGGGTTTGATGAAAAAAAAATTTTTGAATTTCAGTTCTAAGTATGGGGAACCCCCAAAATTTATAGTTTTTTTCTATTTTTGTGTGAAAATCTTAATGCGGTTCACAGAATACATCTTACCAAGTTTCAACAGTGTAGTTCTTATAGTTTCGGAGAAAAGTGGCTGTGACATACGGACGGACAGACAGACAGACAGACATGACGAATCTATAAGGGTTCCGTTTTTTGCCATTTGGCTACGGAACCCTAAAAAGGAGAGGCAAGTTCAATACAAAAATTATACTTGGCTGTGGTCTTCGCCGCATAAAGAATGGAGATCTAAATGAGTGCCAATTTCTATGCAAAATCGAAAAATGCATTTATAGGAACAAAATAACATTATGAACAAGTATTAAACTCTATTTCTTTGCTTTATTGAATACCTATAACAATTGCTGTTATTTAAAAATGTGAGATCTTAAAGTAGGTTACATTTGACTTGTTTTATAACTCACATGTAGCATCATAACGTTTCAATGATCGGTCTCGAAGTTGTCATAACTTATGAGAGATTTTGTTTGAAGAACTCGTTAACGATACCATCATACACGGAAAAGGAAAATGTCTCAAGTAACATACGAACTTCGTAAAAAATTTTGGCATATTATAAGTTTAATTAACTTCACCAATCATGATTCATGACGTAACGCTCGCGCTGGCGCTGGCGCCGCGCTGGCTCGCTGTGGGCTGTGGCTAGACCCACGCTTGATGTTTGTCTGTTTCCAAACTGGAAATTGTTTAAAAAATTACTTCAGCGAAATGAGAGTTACCTACTGTTTCTGACGTTTACTAAAACTTCGGAATAAGGACCTAAACTTATTTCATTAAAATGTAACGCAACGATAAAGTTTAATGTACCCGTGAAGCATTACGAAGGTAGATTATATTAAATATACAATAATTAGGTATAACATTCAACTGATATTTTTTTATGGAAATAGCCGGCAAACGAGCTGACGATCCACCTGATGGTAAGGTATGTAATGTATGGTGGTTATCGTCGCCCATGGACATCACCAACACCCCAGACCCCTCTTTCCCACTGGGCACACTGGGCACATGCCCAGGGCCCCGTCATCGAGGGGGCCCCCTAGTTCCTGCAAGATCACTGAACGATAACCGATATTTAATACCGAAAAACTTTTTTAATTCAGATAAAACGAACTTAAATTAGTGACTACAATAACAATTTGCTTTTTAACTTTTGCATGCGTGAAGCTACTTTAATCTCGACCAAAAATGAATCTTTCCGATTTCAGCATGCTTAGATAAATCAATAAAAATAAATCTAGAAGCTTGCTTGTACTTTCTTTGTTTATTCTAACGTAATGATCTGAATTTTACAAAGAAAAAATAACCGACTACAAAATAACTCAAAATCGTCAGATCTAGCTCTTTAATTGGGACCACCAAGCATCAGCTTTCGATTAAAAAAAAATCATCAAAATCGGTTCACCCAGTCGAAAATTCTGAGGTTACAAACATAAAAAATACAGTCGAATTGAATAACTCTTCCTTTTTTGAAGTCTGTTAAAAATAGTGTTCTGTCAAATTCATAGGGGCCCCATTATCCTAATATGCCCAGGGCCTCCAATAGGTTAAAGACGGCCTTGCCAACACCAAAGGCATCCCTGAAGCATTATTATTTTAATATGCTGACACAATTTTTATTCTTGGCATTCGAGTGGAATCTTTCACGACAGTTTAAAAAGGGGAGTGACTTCGCCTTTTTGTTTAGTAAGAGCGGCGCTACACTGCTAGCGAGTGGGCTGTTAGTTGACGACAAGCTTTGAGAAGACGTAAATAAAAATATTAATTGTTCTTTTTCCAAAATTTACATTGTATAATATAAAATAAAATAAATAATAAAAAATAAAATTAAAAATTAAAAATCATTAAAATAAATGAAAACATTCATTTAAATTAACGGTTTATCAGGCCCGAGTCACAATCCGGCCAAGTGCGTGTCAGGCGGCACTCGGCGACCCACAAACAATGTAGGATTCCGTAGTTCATCGACTATTACTCATTGACTACAGAAGCTACTAAATTATCATTTAAATAAGCTACTACCATGAATATTTCCACATGTCCAACACACCTACCATTTAGCTCACAAGGGGGACACGAGTGGTCGAGTGGCACGACATGACGACACTAACCAAAATTAATACTTTATTAATTACAAAAAGTTTTACTATCATAATACTATTTTGATGTATCGTGCTGTACGCAACTAATTGATAACCTCCTCTTTTTTGTACTTTGTTAAAATTGCAAATTTATTTTTGTATGCTTAGTCAATCAATTTGTACATTCGCATACAAACAAAAGATATAAATAAAGAATAATTATAAATAAAAAGTATAAATTATAAAGAATAATTTTGTTTTAGATACTGCCCAGATTAACACCTGTCGGTGGGTCAGTGTCGAACAAGGCACTTAGCTTGACAAACGGTTGGACGGCGTTATAGAAATAAACGTTTAGAATATTCTTTTCAACTCCCCTTACACGTGTTTAGCAATCCATTGAAAAGTTTCAAAACCCCGACTTCTAACACACCGAGCAATAATCGAGCCAACTCAATAAAGCGCTGGCTATATACTATACAGGTGGTTATTGCGAAATTATTGCACGACGAAAAATAAACTTTTTGAAGTGAAAACTTCTTTAGTACGGGGGTGATTTGAAATTCAATGAAACGAAACTGTCCAGTAAAAAGAGACAGACACATAAATTCTAAAGTGAGATAGGAAGCATTGTACAGGGGTAGGGGAGTTGAGTTGAGTGGAGTGGAGTGGAGTAGTAAAACTTTTGTGTTATTAGAAATATTTAGGTTCGATTATCACAGTTTCGATTGTACGCGGTACACCCGCTGGGCGCTGAGTACTCCTGTATAAAATCTCACTATGTACATAATGTGCATATATTTAACATATTTTCTAATTATTTAATAATAAAATTATGTAGGAAAATTAATACACAATACTTTGTTAGCTCTTATCATTGTTAACAACTTTCGAACAATGATTTGATCTCGATACAAATTTTGTGTTTACAAACGATATCGTAACCTTTTCTGACTTTAAACATTGAATTTTCAGCTTTATTACAAATCAGCCATTTTTCTATTTTAAACATTAGACCCATTGAATTGTTTAAGTAAATTATACTTGAGTAACAAAGAATTAGCCAAAAGTGGCAATAAGATTCCTGTTCCTACTTTACTGTTAGACTACTATTTTACGCGTTGCCACTTTGGTTGCTTCTATGATATTTTATAACATAACTCAGGTTAGGAACAATTTAGCCCATAACAAAGAGGTGTAAACAGGGTTAGCGTCTATTTTACCGTATAAACTAGTTTTGAGCGCCTCCGCCTGAAGTTAACTTCGTTGTCTCGTCAGCGAGCCATTTTGTGCACTTTGATTTTTTAAAGTTTAAGATTTTATAGTGGTTTACAATCTTATTTACCTCTAAATCAGCGAGTTACCAAGTAAATTCCTGGTTGTTTTTGTCAATGCGTTGCCCGTCAAGAAGACGCGGCGAGCCCACATTATTTTTAGGAAAGAGGATGGCATTTAGCCTATACCTAGTTGGAGCCCTGACACACAAAGTGTGTTGTCACTTCTGGATTAAGCCATTTTTATTAAACACATATAGAAACCGTTTGCAAATTAAACATTATACAAATAAATCAATGGTATACTTTAGGCGCCTTAAGCTGTTTCATTCCTAGCATTATTAAATTACCAAGTTAATGAATATGATTACATTGAATTTTGTAATTTTAATAACTTGAAGCTTCAACACATTTTAAAACGCGAGCTTGAGTCTCTCGTCCAAGAATAACATTAGCCGATTTGGAAATAAAAGATGTTTAATTAAATTTACCTAATTTGAATTTCAAGAGAATCGGTGATTGCGCATACTCGTAGCTATGCGCAATATCCCTCGACGGTTGTTTAACATTTATTTTATAATATCAGTAAACTTGAACAAAAATATAAGATCTAAATCTATCAACATAAAAAACATACCTACATCATGAAGAAATGCCAACAATTATTAATGAGACGATTACTAATATTTACTAACTTACACTAGTCGTCCTTACTTTTACAGTGAATAATATCTAGTGATAAACCTAACACTAGCAATAAGTGCGGTCCCTCTACTGTCCTGTTTAAGATTTGTCCCAGATGTCCGGGCAGCGGGCGGCAGGGGCGGCAGGGGACGCCGGCACTTCAAGCTCATAAGTAGCTCTCCTCATTACATAAAAAGGAGGCGCTACCTACGGCCCTAAGCATATTGTACTTCATTACCATACAGATTGAAACTGTGCGCGGCGGACGACGGCGGACGGCGCCCGGCATCGCGGCAGGGACAAGACAATCACAACACTGTCCCACAGTATACTTAATTCCATTCCCCGCCGACTACTCCATTTAGAAATCAATACCCACTCTTACTTCGCATTTGAACATTCTAAATAAAGTTTTGTTCAATAAAATATTAAGAATTCGAGTACATTTTAAGTAACCTGCTGAGTTTTCCACGAATGACTATATTCAGATGGACAAGATAAAAAGTTCTTTTAACGCTTTATCCCTGTGTAACACATTTGTATCGTTGAGTCGGACTCTTTGTTTTTGGCTATGGGCCAAGTTTGAATTTCTTTTAACTTTGATTTGACGTAAAGGTCCTTGTTGATCAAACATTTTAGCAGTTTCACGGTTATATTATAATAATCATTGTGAATACTTTGCATATATTATTATTAATCTGTAAAATAGCGTCAAATATGAATAAGATATTGTAAAATTATATGAAATCAAATAATAAAGTCTACATCATGCATTTCACTCACCTTAGCCTCTGCAACTGGTCCATCCATACCACTTTTCGGTTGAATCTTCAAAAGCATCACGTCTGTCATTGTTCCTTCATCCACTAACGTTTCTTTAGTAGTTTTTTTAGAATGGTTTATTAGGTCAGGTTTATTTACATCCATGGAATTACTAGTATTCTCGTTAGAACAGTTTTCTCTAGCCGATTTCTTATCATCATGTAAGCGCGACCTATCTTCCCAACTTTTAATCTTAAAACACGAAATAGATTTCTTGTCTTCTTTGGCTCCATCTCTGCATTGTACATAATCTTTGTTATCAATGCTTTTTTTAGTTTTTTCTCGATCTGTTTTCAGCCTTTGCCTTTTACCATTCCATTTCGTCTTTACAGTTTGGGAATTATGGGAACTATCATCACTAGCGCTAACACTATCGGAACAAACGGGGTTGACTAGTATTTTCGTTGATTTAGCCTTTCTTTCTATCATTCTCAAATTTAGAAGACTACCCGAAGAATCGATAATTGTAGGAACAGAGGTCAGCGTCGGCGAGCCGTCGTTGGTGTCTTCGCTCAGCCGTCGACCAGTTTTAGTAATTACTTTGATCGTTTTCATTACATCGGCGGTGTTACGAGTTCTGTTACTCACTCCGAGTGGCCCCATCGTTATTGGCGGTCCTCCCTTGAACAACAACGCAGTTTCCGTAGGCTGGCACACGCAAGCTAACATTTTCACTAACTCATTAGAAACTTATCACTGTCATTTCTGTTGTTACTCACATGGTTAAGAAGCTTCAAATATTTCGTTTGAGTAAAATATTAAATTAATTGATATGGCGCAATTAATTGATATGGCTGGAAACATAAGTTTTAATTAACGTAACGTCTGGTTCTTGTTTATTGCAGTTGCTAATAATTCATATTACCTAGTTATAAAAGTTACATATGAGTATATTTAAAACTTTCAATGAAATTTAAAACCGGAGTTGTTCTTTTATTCTATACTGTAAGCCCTCAAACATAAAAAGTTAATGTTCCTACAAGTTGGTGAATTTTCCTGAAACTAGGTGAGGGTGGGTGGTAGCCCTAGACTAAGCGGGTAACGCAGCGCGCATCACTGAGTGTACAATCAGCCTGCAGTGAGGCATGCAACATGCATGTCCTCATCATCGTCAGCGACCGAACATTACGTTCACATCATGTCAAGTCACCGATCGTTTGCGATTGACGTAATCCGTACCGTCATATTGCAAACAAGCAAAAAGATTTATCTACGGCAAACAATATCCATCCCATTGTATAAACATAATACTCATTGTATATTGTGTGTACGTGGCTTCCGAGTGCCAGCTCCCAGCGCTCGTAGCAGACACCGATAGCGATATTAAAGTTCCCCCAGACGAGGAGACGAGGAGACGAGGAGACGTATGGCTCATTGTTTCCAGCTGAACGGAGATAAGCAGCACCTTAATACCCCTAACGCCGTAATGCGGGATACATTATAAAAGTAATTTGCCGCGACTCGCGAGCGGCACGCCCGCGCTGCCGCCGCCGCCGCCGCCTATCAAATTTTCAACAAATTATCCTGTTTATCAAATCTTACTTCATCCACTTCGGCTCGGTTTTTTAAACCGGTCATTTAATTATTTTTAACTAGGATAAACTTAATCAGGTTGGGTTTTATACTGAGTGAACGTAAATATTTTACTTGGAAATTTCTTGCAGCTTTTTTTTTGGGATAATACTGACACAGGGTAGCGATAACTTTATATTATAAATGGGTTATGAAACACTATTTAATGTAAAATAATTGAATTGTTCAACGTAGTTCTACTATTATAGCGGCCAAGAATAATAAAGCGCGAGGACGTCCAGCAGTCGGTTTCGGTTGTTTTCTTTTAGACAGTCTGTACCTACTCTGTAGTGAAGTTGGTAGCCGCAAACACACAGACAAGAACAGTACATTCGACAAGTTTGAAAGCAACACTGGCTTCAACCCATTAATCATTTTTTATATTGTTGACTAGCTGACCCGGCAAACTTTGTACTGCCTCTCATCATCTCATCTCTCCCTCTCACTCTCATAATGTATCAGTCGCGCTAACTGTCAAACGACTGACAGTTATAAAATAGAAAAATTATGTTGTTAATAATGTTGTGAACTTTAATAAAGTTCGATAATTATTCTTTTCTAATTTTCTGCGCAACTTTTCCTGAGAATACCGAACACAACAAAAAAGAATTAGCGAAATCGGTCCAGTCGTTCACGTGTGATGCCTTGACATAGGGAAATATGGATTCAATTTTATTCTAAATATCCCCCTCGTGGTATCCTATATATCCCTCGTGGTAAGTGGCAATGTAGTCTTGGGTGGTATCTAAGCGCTAGATGGGGCTTATCATCAACTGGGAACATTGACCAGTTAATAAATAAAGAATTAAGCTGGCCTGGATATGTCACGTAAAGCACTTTAGCATAAAAGGCGACTCAATAATAGTAATTTCTGAAAATATAATGTAAACAACATAGATACGAATAATGAAACACGTTTATGTTCGGAGTCGGAGTAGGAAAATAAAGCAACATCATAGAGAACACAATAAAATTGATAACGATAGTTGACCTCAGCCGCAAACGTAATTTGCACCGGGGCGGCTCTGGGCGGCTCTGGGCGGCTATTGCAGGGGGAGGGGGGGGGGGGGGGGGGGCACCAGCTGTGCTGTGCTGTGATTGATGCCGCGCCGGCTGCCCGCTCTCTGCTGTCTGCCGCGGCCCGGCCGGCGGTGATATGATGGATACCGCCGACCGCGACCGAGCCTCACGTTTTATAATTCAATAGGCAAAACTATACGTCACTGATTAGTTTTAAACGCAGACAATCGTGTCTCGATGACAGTGTTGGAAAGCCACTTGAAGCGGATTAAGCGCCTACTTATCGGTAATAATAATGCATGGGAAGATGACCGCTTGACTTCCCGTAGCTCGTCTGTTCGTTTGTCGAATTTTACCATGACTCATAACAAAAAAGAAAGCAACGATTATGACGGATCACGGAGGACAACGAGTCAATAATAAAGTTTAGATCAACAGTCACAGACATCTACGAGTATACCTGACCAAAGCATGGCGTTATTAATACAACAACAATACCTTTTACAGTAGGTACGCCATTACAGAGCAATAAAATATTTGTAAATAGCATACAGTATTTGTGGGTAAGGGCATATATTTTCTAAGAGCCTGTTTATTTACTTTAGATTTTTGCCATACAAATAAATGCATTGAACAAGAAACAACGATAACACTTGAAACATCTTTGAGAGTAGTGGTCACGTAGAAAAGTAATAGGAAGGGATTTGATTGCTGAACTAAACATTATATTCCGTCGCAAAAATGAAAGTGAGCTTGAGATCGTCTCGCTTAACATTACAGACATAGTCCTTGGCGTTATTGAGCATTAGAACTGCAGATTTCTCAGAAATGTTCGCTCGAGGACTACCTAAATATTTCGAAGATGGTATTTCTATCGCTTAGCGACGAGTCGGCCAGTAGATACTGTCATGTCGGTAGACAAATATTATTATGAAGATGTCTCAGGGAGGCGAGTTGAAATCGGATCTTAATTTTACATCACATTTATTCAGATAAAAATATTTTTGAGGTAACAACAATACAACAGAATTAAGAGCCTCCACTTTTTTAAGTCTATTAAAAATAATAAGAATACCTCCAACACAGTGAAGTGTACACAGCTTAGTGCTTTTCATTTTAAATCCATTAAAGATCAGGAAGAGACCCATTTAAAAGGCATTATTATTCAAGCTAACGTTCTGGCGGAAAATTAAGAAAAATGTTGCCACATCATCATCTCGCAGATTGCTAGCGGGTAGAAAGTTATAATAATTATCAAGATAATAATCCAAACTGTCTCTGCTGTGAAGTGGCGAATTTTGTTATGAAATTATGTTTCCTGTAAACGTGCCAAATATGCAAATCTCAAGTTACGAGTAGGAACTTCAGACAGCGTAGGATCGATTATAAACACAGATAAAGTTTCTTTGTCAGTAGCAAATGATTTTCCAGAAGCGTGACCGGCCGCCGCGCCGCCGGTTGGAGCAGACCGACCACTTATTGCTCAGATACCTAATAATCCTGATTACACGTTGATACAAGAGAACTGCCCTTATTATGATGAAGAAAAAAAAAGTGTGGATTTCTACCTTACTCGCGTAAATAACGACAGAGTATCGCAAACCCCACGGGATACAAAAATAATAACGCTGAAGTAAAAGGTACACAGCCGTGAATCGCGAATGAGTGGAATATTTACATGTAGGTGAAGTGAAAAAAGAAATCACCGCGCATTTCATAATATTCATCGTACGAGGTAAGATGGGGGCACGGGGCACGGGGCACGGGGCACGGGGCACGGGGCGCGAGGGTAGGCGAGCGGCGAAACGTTACTAAATTAAATCCCAGCGCTGAAACCCACTGCCATTGTACACTTTACATACCTCTGCGAAGACGAGCTACATGAACGTCGCCGTCGCCACCTTCACACCACCAGACAAACAAACATTCTCCCCAAACCGCGTCGCCCGCCCGGGCCGAAATAAAAAAGCAATCGTCGAAACTAATTGCACGAGAGAACATTAAATTAAATACAAACGATCGACTCGACTTGCATTTCCTGCTAATAGGAGACTCTAATTAATTCAAATTTTGTTTTAAAATTTGCTTCCTTTACGTAAGTGACAATAAATATTTGAAACATTTATGTCGTTGAATGTCATAATCTGTAAAACGTATTATAAATAATGCATGTTTCCGCGTGCCGGGTATAGTGACATTCGTTACAAATGCTGGTAACGTCCGGTCCTGCAGTCAGGCGGAGCATCAGATAACGATCAGGCTATCAGCGCCAAGGCAGCTTCCTAGTTGGTATGGCTGCACGGCTGTTCGGACATCTATAGTTAGTAACGCAGTTAGTAACGCCATCTTACCGTCTTTCTAAAGTGAAGCGATCTTTTATGGGCCGTGGTGTACAGTTCTATAATAAAATCCCAAAGTTAATACGTGATTTGCCAGTGGAATTATTTAAGAAACATGTAAAATCTCAACTTTTAGGGAAAGGCTACTATACTGTAGATGAGTACATAAATGACAAAGACGCATGGAAATGACCAGATCTGCAACCAGTTCCGTACAGGCTAGTGATACTTCTTTGTAAGAAATATACCAATGTATTTTATTTTTAAAAGATGTGCTGAGGAGTTTCTTTCGGCTTTTCTTCTCCTCCATGACAAAGCACCTTTCCGAAAAGCTGGTAAATTAAAAAAATGACGTGCATAAGTGTATCAATGATACCTACATGAATAAATGATTTTGAATTTGAATTTGAATATAGAACCATTTCAGAGAATACCTGACAGTAATTCTTTGAATTATCCACAAAACGCGCGGCGCTACATGTGAAGAGTGCATGCAAGCTGTGTAATGAAACATTGGCAATACGCAAAGCAAATCCAAACGCGACGATGCCGTCAGTTGACAGATTTCGTACTTTTATTCCGCAAGATGCAAGCTATAGACGGATTTACCAGGTCGAAAAAAAATCCAAAAACCAACGTAAACTCAACTTAGACGCTACTAACAGTGCTATCACCTTCTAACGACAACGTGAAAAATGTTACGGCTAAAAATGAAAATTGTTAAAAAATTGCACATTAAGCGAAGAACACTCTATACTTTATGAAGCGTTTATTGGAATAAAAATGTAGCCATCGTTAGAAACGGAATACGAGAATCGCATATTTCAAAGAATAAAACAATTAAATGAAGCACTCGAGGGAAGAACTTCGTTAGATAATGTATTATAAAAGTTTTACTCGATTAAATTTTATCGGGTTCTACTACTTAAGCGAGCACCGAGTCACCACACACTTTTTATTTCATGTATAAGATTAATTGTATTGCCATTTATTTATTTATTTATGTATCATCCAAAAAAGTTTAGTTTTTCGAAAGTAAATAGTACAGCTCCATAGTTATATCATAATAACTGTTTTGAAAACGAATAATTGTAATAAAAATTGTCATTGGCTCTACGCAAGCCGCAACGATCGTGACTGTCAGAAAAATCGAAACATAAAAGGAACGTTCACAAGTGTGCCATTTTTTACGAGGCGAAGCGAATAACTTTAAATACAGTAGGTAATAAAACGGTCCCCAAATATTATGAATGTGGTAATAACTAATATCAGGCGCGGGCTGCTATTTATTATTATTAAATACTCTGTAACAGCAGAATTTTATGACAAGAACTCATAAAGAGAAATCTCGAAATTCCCAACCCTTATACCTATCAGTGTCATACATTGATGAGTGACAAAAGTATTTCATGTTTATTTGACGAATGGAATTACAGACGATCGCGATTGCAGATGAGTATTAAGTATACAATCTGAGATACAAATGTAACTTGTAGCTTAGTTGTTTTAAGTGATTGAGGCATTATGTTTTTCTGTAATAACACATCTCCACAGGAGCTTGTATCGATCCATGTCCAATTAGTGTAAGATTTAATTATCGAGCCGCATTCAGAGGACCGTGGACCGTGGACCGTGGACCGTCGACCGTACGTATACAATGGAATCCCTCACGGCCTCGAAGTAATTCATTACCAAACGTGAGACCTCTTCGAGCGTTACACCTTCTAAATTAAAATTTCGTTCCTCATAGGTCGAGAGGAACTTTGGGGCCTTCTGTTTATTTGTTTAGATTTAGCTTCGTTTTATGTTTGGATGTTGCTCATATTAAAAACGACAGCATACATATCCCTAATATGTTTTAAACATTTTGAGAAATTAAAAAGCACAATTGATAAACATAATACCATTGTAGTCAATTCTGAGTTACAGAATGTAATCGCTGCCGATCATAGGCATAAGTTCTTTGATTTAAAAAAGAAAAATATATTTCGAACGGCATTTTCATGGTGGGTGGATACAGCACATAATTTCCACAATAGTTAAAGTTTGCAGGGATATCTGTTTAACTTAATAGCAGTTTCTCATAATTTAGACATATGACTGTTCAGATACATCCATGAATGCGAGCCCGTAATCCCTAAATCGAATAGAATAGTCCAAGTTTTACGCCGCTGTAAATCATTTGCGGCAAGCTGAAGCCCTCAAAGCCAGTAACGTGAACTGGGATGGAAGATATTAAATTTGTTAAGGGAGAGCTAATCTTATTTTAATTGGGATGAACCGTTTCTACGGATTACGGCAGCACATTAACTGTTAACCGACATTGCGTTCAACTTAACGTGGATTATCTTTTATTAATGACTGTTAAAGTCTAATTTTTTTTAGATATAGATACGAGTATTAGTGACGATAACTTCCTAGATGCCTCTGAATGTGCCATCTCGGCGAAGGTCAGATCCGTCACGATTGAATAATGATTAAAGAGGCTCAGCTGGCTTAGTCCGCATGTCACGTAACTGCTAGCTCAGCGAGTGTCATCTGCAAATATCTGATCATATCGAATCAACGAAGATCTCAACAAGTCCTGTTAACCTAAGAATCGGATATGAACAACGTCATGCATTCACTGCTTTATTAAATTTCTGGAAACGACAGAGTTTTTTTCCAATTCTTCATATTATTTGAATGAACCTGATTAATAATTTTAGTGACTTCATATTAAATATCATACTTACGACCAACAACTAGAATCTACCTATATTCACCAACGACACTCGGTAACATTATAATCGGAATAACCATATTATAATAATGACATGATTTCCAAACATAGCATTGTCATAGATAAACCTAGTAGGTGATCCCAGCTGTGTGCTGCGAACCCCCGTCTTAACGTTACAAGTTACAATCAAGCGCAGCCGAACTTCTGACGAGTAATTCAAGGTCAGGGAGACCTGACGCCACGACACGACGACGCAAGGGAACGTTCCCTCCAATTTGTTATTTATTCCACTTTAATATCTTATTGCCCTATTTCAGTCAATTCGATGCTGCGACGTTCAATTCTAATGGTGAGTTGCTCCTCATAAATGACTACGTGATAGTTTAGCAAAGAGATATCTAATGACATAGTTTTACAATGAAAATTAGAATCTGAAGTTAGATGCTCAGTCTGCCTTTAACGAATTTAAAGAATATGATCGAATGACATAGTTTTGCAATTAGAATTAGAATCTGAAGTTAGATACTCAGTCTGCCTTTAACGAATTTAAAGAACATGATCGAATGACATAGTTTTGCAATTAGAATTAGAATCTGAAGTTAGATGCTCAGTCTGCCTTTAACGAATTTAAAGAACATGATCGAATGACATAGTTTTGCAATTAGAATTAGAATCTGAAGTTAGATGCTCAGTCTGCCTTTAACGAATTTAAAGAACATGATCGAATAACATAGTTTTGAAATTAGAATTAGAATCTGAAGTTAGATGCTCAGTCTGCCTTTAACTAATTTATAGAACATGATCTAATGACATAGTTTTGCAATTAGAATTAGAATCTGAAGTTAGATGCTCAGTCTGCCTTTAACGAATTTAAAGAACATGATCTAATGACATAGTTTTGCAATTAGAATTAGAATCTGAAGTTAGACCCTCAGTCTGCCTTTAACGATATTAAAGAACATGATATAAGTAATACAAATGCCACATAGCTTACGAATAGTGCATTACGGGAAAAATTAATATAAGTATATTGATGAACGGGAACTACACAACAATACGGACAGGAAGAATTCAACGGGTGGAGAGCAGGCTTCGATACAGCACTGCCAATTTGTTCGCGCCGGCCACACTTGGGAATTTATCCTTCTTGTTCTCAGAAGTACTCGTACGATCCATTTGTGAGCGACTTAAAATCGGATTAAACTTTTATCTGAGACCGGGACCAGATTAATTTAACACAAGTCGAAAATCTTTTTATTTATAAATCCCGAATAAGCAAAAAATAGCCTTTGACCGATACGGAATTAAAATTAATACCAATAGAGCGTGAGACTGGACGAATTACGACACGTAATTATTCGACACTGACAAAGCGATAATCCCGCTCGAAGCCAAACCGTTATTAAATCCCGCAATGAAATTACATTTTAGCATTCAAGCAGATAGTGTTTAAGTGCTTTATACGATTTCAATATGAATAGACTTATTAAAAATAATATGTTAGTGCTATACAGCGACCCAAAATTACAATCTTTTTTTAGAAAACACACAACATAGGTATTATTTTGTCCAGTAAGTTATTTCATTTTTTTAAATTTTTATGACACTAGTTATTCGGGTATATCGCAATAAATCTGCGATCATTCTAGATTTTTAGGGTTCCGAAGTAAAATCGGAACCCCTAATAGTTTCGTCATGTCCGTCGGTCCGTCTACTTATTAGTTAATAATGAGCAATAGAGTCGATAAACTTAGTTCGGAACCCTACATAATGCGTGGCCTGTCACGCATTTGCCCGGTGGTTTAAATCTGATCTTGTCTATAATTTTTTTATGTTTCAACTTAGGTGAACTTGTAACTGGATATGGTATGACAAATCAATTCTCAGTATTGAGTACAATTATCAATTTACCTTTTCATATGTGCATCAGAATGTAGATTGTCGTGATCCAAATGTTACCACGGGGTCACCTCGTCGACACGAACGAAAAAATACAAGTAGGTGCATAGGTAGGTACTTCTCGTCGCTTCTATATTTAGAAAACCTATCAACTTGTCATCGGTTGGTGGAAATTCTGTGGAGTCTTTCCGGCATTATGACTCACTGGATCGAGCCATATTTTTCATATTTGAAGAACCTAATTACGAGAATCTAATAACCGGTAGCCAAAGGTGATGACCAAGTATAATGGGCTCTTTGGTCTGTCATACGAGAAGTCATGAAGAAAAACCAAATGTTTAGAATTAGGAATGTGTCAATTCATTGAGAATAATATGTGTGGGACATTCTATGGGGATTCGGATAGCGATCACGGAATTGTACAGATTGTTATTGATGTGAACGTTAGGAGAACTGGAAATATAATATCATGGAGCAAAGTAAAAGGAATATTATTGAATAACTAACACCGTAGAATACCCCTTCTGCTTCATATATGTCCTTGTCCTTGAGGCACTATTAAACTCATATCAGTGGCAATTCTAGCTTTCCAAAGCAGTCCTCCACTAAACATTATACTATAATAAGGTGGCTTAGAACACAATAGCTATATGTATTAACTTGGTGAAGTAGCAGTTTGTCGGTGCGTGTAGAGATGAATGATGTCAGCACGGGGCACACTTGCAAACGTATTATAGCGACTTCCATGACTTCCATTAATAACGCTGGACCGTTTGCCGGTGATTTTGTATTAAACACAACGTACTGGAACTGTTGTAAATATTGATAACAACATAACTATAGCTTAGTTAACAGTAACTCCTGCCAATAGTGAAAAGTAAGACGATCCATTCATTTCGCGATCGGGACGATATGTCAAAACAGAAAATGACTATTTTTGAGTATTGGTTGCTTGTCAGTTCCTAACCACCGCAATACTATATTTACTGATTGTGAGTACATTTATTATTACAATATCTCTCCTTATATAGGTAACAAGATGTTTCGGCTTGGTTTATCACAGCTCCGATGTTATTTCAACAGCTCAACGCCTGAACCTGCTCTCATTGTGTTAGCGGTGCACTGAGGGTGCAAGTGTTATTAAACAATGTCTGCTTCCATTCACTGGATGTTTCATTACGACACTCGTATTATGGCATACGGATCGATACATTGGTACAGCTGTAATGGAGTTATAGCGGTCATAGTTAGCTGCGTTGTTTGATTTAATTTGCAACAATTATATTTATTACATTGTAATGTCGGTACTCGATTTAATGTTATTGAAAGTTTGTATTGTCTATCAACTTGCCTTGTAATATTTTACAATCATCGAAAATTCTGCCCAATATGTTTAATTTGGTGTATTCCTTTATAAATTCTAAACAATTGATCCCGTTGTCTGTATTCAAGAGAGAACACTCGTAAACAACATACTAATAACACCGAGCAATACGAGGTACACCTCGGGAGTATTCCGCTATCGAAAAAGTTACTATCGAAAAAGTTTAATAGCCACTCGCCCCTAACCACCACCCCTTTAATTGCTTAGCGATCAATCGTCGGCCACAGAGGGTAGGTAACTAGCGGAATGGCTACAAAGGCCCACAAATGCAGACCTACTGTTAAGATAACTAGGAACTCGCTCACAAAGCGCTCGAGCCGTGTGAGCGGCCGCTTTGAGCAAACAGACCAGTTGGGATACTAACTGTTCATTTTAATTGTAGGATGGCCACGTGGCCTACAGCCAGTCGGATACTATTAACAAACCTCCATATCAAGTAGCCAATTATATCAAATACTTAAAGCTTCCTTCAGCTAAGCCTTCAGCCTTATAAATGTTCATAGATATTAACAAATTATAAAAGAATCTACTGGAATAAATAAACACTCACTTTTCACTTCTCCACGGTGGTCTGGAGCTCTAAAGCGTCTTTAGCTAAACCTAGAACTACCCGTGCAAACGGTCCGGCATTATAAATGGAAGTCGCTATAACACGTTCAGATTTGCAAGTGTGCCCCGTGGTGACATCATTCATCTCTACAGGCACCGGCAAGTTGCTACTTCGCCAAGTTAATATAGCTATTGTGTTCTAAGCCACCTTAATACAATGTTTAGTGGTGGACTGCTTTGGAAAGCTAGAATTGCCACTGATATGAGTTTAATAGTGCCTCAAGGATCGCATGCTCAGCTCGGCTTGACGACCAACAGAAACAAAGCATTTACAGACACACTGTTCATTATTTTGCCAACACTCTGCTCACTTTTAGCGAAACTGAGCTCAGAATTTATGCAAGAAATAAAGAAAGAGCGAAAGTTCTAAAGCCTTTCCTTTTACCCGCTTTGCTTGTTTGAAGGCGCTTTACTTCGGCAAGCTTCTATAGGTAGCGGCAGTTTTAATGTTACAACGTACTAACCCTCTCGGCTCTCGTGCCACGGACGACATACTACAGAAAATGTTTTACGTACGAGATTTAACAGTCAGTTACGCAACCCACTACGGTTCCACTGGATAGCTCTACGATACTCGAGATATTTTTTGTAACACGGTAAACAATTTTAGGAAAACTTATGGATAGCTACTATTATGTTTACTCATCCAGTACTGTACACAACAGTTTCAGCGATTTTATCTGAGGGAGCGACATCGAGGCAGCTAGGGAGGAGCGGGGTGAAACATCGATAAGTACATGAACAATTCAATGCACTGCCTATTAAATATTCCACGTAAAGTTTACAAGGAAAGCCACGCGGTCGCGATCGGCGCAATAAATTGCAATCAGGGACCAATACGATATCGATATTACATTATTTTCGTGTATCTCAGCTATCATAAGACAAGTAGAGCCACTCATTCACTCTCCGGTTCATTAAAAGACCGGTTGCTGGTGTATGACGTCTGAAGTAAGTAAACGATGTAAGTAAGTAAATATGACCATTTGTAATCGAACTAACAACTAAGATCCAACACAGTATAGACAAAACTAGTCGTTGGTGTAATAACAAGTACTGATTTTAAATAATTCATGAAATTAAATATTTGAACAAACGAGCCGAAGTAGTGCCAGGCTGCCGCGGCCGACCCGACGATGTTTTTTTTTTATTTGAAGTAATGTCTATTGTCGAAATGTATTTAGGTTCATATCCAACGAACATACGACGATCATCATCATCATCCTGCCCATTTCCCAATTTTATTTGGGGTCGGCGCAATATTTTTCCTCTTCCACACTTCCCTATCAGCCGTCATCTTTACACTAACTCTCTTATCGCTCATATCATCTGTCACACAATCCATCCATCTTTTCTTTGGTCGTCCTCGTCCCCTTCGTCTATCCATCACATTCGTCCCTCTTCTCGTCTCTCCACACATCCGCTTTAACATTCTCATCTCTCATGCAATCGTCTCTCATCCGTCTTCTTTGTAGCCCAACATTCTGATCCATACATTACGACAGGTCTGATGAAGGATTTGTAGATCCCTTCAATTTAAGGGACATCCGTGGGTCGCAAATAGTTCCTGTGACCTGCCGCCATTTCATCAAATCTGCATTGATCCGATGCGTCACATCCAGGTCAATGTCACCATTCTTTTGAATGATAGAGCCCAAGTACCGAAAATCATACGACGATAATATATCTTTTTATTTGGCAGGAAACGAAGTCAATACTGAATATTAAATAAATAAATCATGAAGTTTTATTTCTTATTGTTTTTAAATAGTAACAGTCATAAGATTCCACACACATGGAGCCGCCTCGCGCCGTAGCAAATACAACAAATATCTTTCGTTCTCAAAAGAAATAGAAAGTCATCGTTGACTTTAATCTCTTTCTTATCCCAGTGAAGTGTACGCAATTTTCAAACACATTTATACGAGTATTTCTGGAATGGAAACGTGCTACGTTCCGTAACTTTTGATCGGTATGAGCGGCTGCCATAATTATTGTAATGAAATTCGACGCTTGTATAAATATGATACGACGGGGAGATAAATATTGAGAGGTCCGTTATCTGTTGCTCGCGGCTGCCGCGGCCGCTTCCAGCCGCTGCCGGATCCAGTCGAGCGACGTAACCGGAGTTATTTATGTTTACAAAGTAAACGTACGTAGGAGACAGTTGTAACTTCTTCTAAACTGACGGGTACTGACGGGTACTGGGCAAGTGGGCACAACACCCGTCAGTTCCAACGTCAGTAATGAAGACGTGCTGCTCATTTGTAACATTCCCAAAAGATTGTAATCGCGAATACGAAAGTCGCGCGGCTTTAGCGGTTAGCCCGGTGCGTGTTCATTTTGTGTTTTAATTTTGTAAAGGACGATATGCTTACGGTATTGTTATATCGTAGCTCCTAGCGTAGGCCTCTGCTGCCCAACCTTATAACGTTTGAGCAAAATTTACTATAAAAAATTCACAGCCGGTGTACTATTAATACCTATTCATATAATCGGTCTGATATTCGTATTCGCTACATTCGGCACGTTTTCTGAAGTTCGGCATTCGGACAAAATTTCGATTTTGGAAAAAAATTTGGTCAAATATTTCATTAGTAGGCATTGTTTTAAGTCAGAGATACCTTCATTTAAACGCTTAACAATAATTAACTAGTTCTTATTTCAACTAAGCAACCATTCCATTTTTCACGTTTTTTTAGTGTAACTACGAGTAATTATAGGATTGCTAGATATTGCATGAATGGCAATCAACAAGCGCTCTGAATTCTGATTAATAAAAGGCATTAAAAATTCTGGAGTTCCGTCACAAGCCCTCACAAATAAATGTTTAAGAAGGTATTTCCTTTCATTGGAGAGCGCTACATGGCCGGTACCGTGCACCGTGCACCGTGCCGCCACTGCCCTGTGCCGCCATCGCGCCAGTGCAGCGGGACAAGTCTCAACGTTCAAGTGGTCACGTCACACGTGTGTGGACTGTGGAGGACTGGAGGATGAATGAATGCACTCATTGAGGATAAGAGGATTCACATCCGTTCAACTTAAATATTTAATCGAAACATTTTTAAATGAAACTTAAATGGTTTCTCTTTCGAATCTTGAAGAGACGTGGGAAAAAGCCATGAGAATGTCGCTAGAGTAATTTAATAAATATTTGAAATAGCACGAAATTTTACAAGGAATTAAAAAAAAATATTAATACAAACATATCACTGTAGCACTGAACCCTATTACACTTTTTTATAATTGGGACTAAGTTCTTAAATAAGACTTAGTAAATTGAATATTTTAAACACCACCCACTCTTACCTAACAGCTGTGGAACAGCTTTGCTTCCACAAGTGTCAGATCTCTTAAGTAACGAACCTTCGAAGAACTAAACAATGCGAACTCTGACGAAATGCTACTAATATTCCAGGGAATATTTCCAGCCATATCTTGCGTTTTCAAGGACACGTAACTCGTTAATGGAAATATTAAAGTATCGAAACAAACTTCACTCCGGCGCGGCGGTGTGTCGCGTGTCGTGACCGTGCTACTGCTGCGGCAGAGGGAGGCGCGCACAACCCTCCCTCGCCGGAGGTCGGAGGCTACTGACTGAACTGAAGGAAGACTGAACTGGCGGCAGTCGGCAGGCGGCACTGGCGCAGACAATCGCGGCCGCAGACCGAGCCGGCTCCGCTACACAATGAACGACACCACCCCCTCGCCCGCCCCCACCCCTAGCCTGCCCAAATGCACATTTGATCCCAAACACGCCCGACGAAGAACGTGAAGTTGCACGTTCCTGTAATCGTCTAGTCCACGAGGCCGGCCGGCAGTCGAACGGTTATGAGTTATGACAATCTTTCTCTGAGATTTGTTTGGGCCCATGCGGCGAGCGGGGCGGAGAGCGCGGGCGGTGCGGAATGTCGCTACCTGTAGCGTTTACTGCTTGGGTCCATCCCGAACTTCGTTCACGGCTTATAAATCACAATTATAGCCCCAACTGGGTCACCCCAACTGCAATGCATCTCTTCAAAAAAGTCCTATTCACGTAATTAAATCTCACGTTACTGTATTACACCACTCGTAGGTAATCGATGAACACGTGTTCCAGATATTATATGTATTTTCAATTTTAAAAAGTTGAAGCAATCTCGTGACTTTTTCCGAGCGAGTAAAATATTGTAAAATTGTAATACATCACTCACCGCGGCGGGTGCTGCGGCGCCGTCGTCCATCAGTCGGGAGTCCACACTCCACAGTCCGCGGCCAAATTCACTATTTATTCTGATTCCGAACTAAATCTCGCCGCACCAGCACTAGTCACTACCAACCGAGGGGAAGTTATCATTTTTGATTGAATAATACTGAACTCGACCGACTCAACTTTGTTTGTATTTTTTCGCACAATGCGAGCTAACTATGTCTTTTGAAATGATAATATCCTGTGGAACTACCGAATAATGCGACAATATTGTGACAGTTGCTCACGTTCTTGATTCGCACACCAAATACGTTTCTAGATCAAAAGGGAATAAATAATGCCGGTTTCAAACATAGATGTCAGGAATGCAGTAAAAATTTTACAAAACGTTTTGGGTTTCCTGTAATCTACAGATGGCCGAATGGAAGAATGGCACACGGCGCGCCCACACTGATCGTAAATCAGATAAGTCTGCGACTGCGGCTGCGGGATGAATAGCGACCCTATCGAATGAACCGAAAGGTTCACAATAAATTTCTTTCGAGCACTTACATGACCGTATCTTTAGTGGATTCAAGAAATGTGCTATTGAGAAAAGGGTGTTCCACGATAAGGGCTTAATTGATGCATAAACCGTGTTATTATGGGGCCTTTCACCCCTCCGTTCCTCCGAGCAATAAGAGAAAGTAACCTTCAACCTTTCTTTATACACCTGTAGTTAATTCCCTTGACCTCAAAATCTTGGGAGTTACAGCAGTAGGTAGCAATATTGGATCGAATGTAATGATAATACTTTACCCTCAGACGAAAGTTAAAACGTTGCAAATAAGCCATTTATTTACCTGCAAGAAGAAAAAAATCCATTAGCCCAACCATTCCAACCCTTGTGCATATATAAAATGATTGCGAAATACAGAGACCGTCGAGACCTGTCCGCTCCGTAATTCCCTCGTTTCATTTTCGGCCACTTTGCCCATCCCGCCCCAACGCGAGGGAACGAAATGTCAATTTGAGGTTATGACGACGAGTAGGAAAGGTAAGACGAGCACCATCTTAGTAAAATAGCCTAATGTAGCGAACAGCGATACCGGCCCCGGCCGCCTCACCTAATGGTGGCCGTTCTCTATAAGGTTTACTATTATTGTCTCAAGGTTATGCTCAAGGTACGCGATCTGCGCCTGAACCGAATCAGTATAAAACAAAACTAGGGTTCGGCCCAATTTATTCTCCAACCTCAACTGCTCTTGTTCTATAACATCCAGTGTACTCGTGGATGACGCCAGGGTTCTACTGTTCTAAAATAGCACTCTAAAGTTGAACCACACTAATGGTAACAAATCCCAGTGTTGCCCATGAATCCATCATTCTGGTACTCTCCCAGTTTTCTAGAACCATAAGGATGAATTTTTTTATGCTCTGGCTAGCCATTAGCAATTCGTGGCCGTAAGTAGTGAAGATGGAATTTTACCTTCCAGCCATTTGGCAAAGTCATATAAAACGCAATATGGGTACGCAGGACAAATTGATGTTCCAATTACTGAACTTGAGAAACTACTCGCAACTACGAGTAGCTTCCTCGCCTTCCAGCCTTAAAGGGTTCATTCGGAATTTATAATTCCTTTGTGAATTCTACGATAAATTGAACCGGTCCCTTCTGTAAGTTAATTTGTTGAATTAATCCTTCCGTGTCCAGTGTCCAGTCATGTCGGCCGGCGTGGACGGTGGACGGTGTGTTCTCTGTGCAAACGGTAATGTTCGTCATTGAACAGCGGTTTTACAAATATGTTTTTTAAACTAACTGAATTCACAAATGCGCATATTTGCAAGCTTGTTTAAAAACACCTTATTATGTTTACATCAGTAATCCGCCCTCGCTTCACGCTTCACTTTGGAAATCTTCATTTTAATAAATAAAAAAACCAAACCCCACGTATTCTTCGCAGCTGTTTTAAACCAATATCAAATTCATCTGGATCCCCTTCACCCTGGGATAAATATACCTTAATGTTATAATTTTATAAACTCTTGTTGTACATATTTACTGCCTGTATATTGTTTACGAAGGATATTATATTCAGCTAGCTTTAATTGTTATTTGTCAATATATACAAAGCTATATAAATATATATAAAGCTGCTAATGTAATAAAACAACTCCGGTGGCTAAAAAAACAATTGTGAAGCAATTTCAATCCCAAATCTAATCCTAATAGAGATAACCGTCAGTAACACGGACGGCCAGCGGCCAGTGCGGCCACCCAACGTCTCTCTTGGCCTCATTCCGATCGTGTTGTGTTGTGGGTGTGTTGTGTGATGTGTCTGAACTAGGTGAACTACCTAGGTACATACATGTGACTTTTTCAGTAATTGTCGAATAAAAGTTATCGAAAGTTGAAAAAAGGGAACGTTGACAAATGACAGGGTGCGATAATATCAGTATTATCTGGAATTAGAACCATTAGGCAGTCGGCTAGTGGTGACTAAACCTGCCCTGATGTCCGATGACGTCACAAGTGGAGGCGCCACATCATTACAATTCCATTAACCTGGAGGGTTGCCACAAAAAAGTTTCAAGTACAACAACAAAGCGGTAAGCGCAGTGCATTTATGACCCTTTTGTACCCCTATCGAATACGGGGAAGTTCGGAACAAGTTTTGTTTTGTTTAGTTCGAACAGCAAGTTAAGAGCCCTGTGAAGGATGTAAGTGTGGTTGTAGTCGCGTTTGGCTCGCGAAGCTAATCCGGATTTGACGCGGGGTGCGGGGTGAGGGGGTAGGGGGGGGGGGGGGATCTGACTGGATCTGGGTTAAAGTTGAGCTTTGAAACTTCTTTTGTGATGCTTTTTAATTTCCGTCGAGTTGAGTTATGTTTTTAGACAGGGATAATAAATTCCTTTTAGCATTCTGTTGTTTCAAAGATTTAAGATCTACACACACTATACACGCACTACATAATATTATTATACGCTACATCTGCAAGGAGTATAAGATTAATATGACAATTACTAATGCTTCATGATTTCTAACTTTTCTAGAAATACCTAACAACAACAAAATTCTATTGTTTCTTTCTATGAAAATAGTCGATAAACGAGCGACACCAAAGGCATCACTGATGCGTTGCCAGTTGCCACAGGCCGCAGATAACCCCACAGCCCACAGGCACATGAGGCACACCGTTGCGTCGTGTCGGCCGTTTCCACTCAAATTCAAATAGTTCCATCTTGATTGTAACAAAAACATCAACTGAAACCTTTTGTCACAGATGTCCATCGACTACTGACGTCAGAGAAAGTGCAATACGTCGGAAAACCTGGATGAACGGAATTGGGGACGATCGCCAGAGGTATAATTTTCACATGAGGGTGTAACGGCGTGAGTCGTGAATCGTGACTGTGATACTGTGAAGCTAATAACTTACGTGAATACTTAAGTGATACGAGCACTTTATTATGTCTGTATATGTAGCTCTTATGTCATACCATGTATTGTAATTATGCATAGTAGCTTCACTGATCATAAGCTACAAGTCTACTACTATATTAATATTTGTATTGATCTCTAGTAAATCCGTTTATCGAGGTAATTAGCACAAGAATGGTGCAATGTTTACAAAGTTGGGTGGGACCACACTTTCCCACCATAAGTTGGATCTCATATGAAACTTTTGGGGCAACCTAAAAAAAATTTACGACCGATTAATTCCTCGATAATATTATTATTAGTGTGATAGTGTTATCCGATACGGTGTTATTGTTGCCACCCGAGCCCTATCTTCGCCCTCTAATGGCCTGCAAACATTGCCGGGATTGCCGGGATCCTCGAGCGATCTGAGGATGTGTTAGTCCGGGTCGATGTAATTGATGGCAAACAGGGCGCTTCTGTGTAAATTGTTAATTTATTTTAAGCTTAGTGGACGCTGTGCGAGGAGGTTTCAGGGTACGTTTGGAAATATTTCACGCCGCGGCGTAACGTGTAAACATTGGTCGGCTGAACTTGATTTGTTGAATGTTGACTGCGAGTGTGAGCCGCTCCGAGCTCCGAGGGTTTAAACACTCGAACAACATTAAAGCGAACGGGTGTGTTTTAATGTAAATGGATAAAGCTCACAGGTACACTCATTTGAATATAGAAATGGAACGGGTCCCGCCTGATTCCAAGTTTTATTTCATTTAAACGTGTATATGGTACAGAGCACGGACCAACTTAAAGCGAAAATATAAACCCCCTTTCTTACCGATCCTGTGGGAGTTGCGACAGGACCGGTCTCATTAGACTTAGTCTAATGACTACTAGGTACTTAGTCTACTCTACATTAGAGCTTATTATCTATACTAATATTATAAAGCTGAAGAGTTTGTTTGGTTGAACGCGCTAATCTCAGGAACTACTGGTTCGAATTGAAAAATTATTAACTAAGGCTTTATAACACCATATATTTTAGTAGTTAATTTTATCCACAAATTAACGCGGGTAAAACCGCGGTGCATAGCTAGTAATAAATAAGGCTGTTTTCATATTATATTTTTTCCAGAACTAAAGTACCTACGTGTAAGTCAGTGTAGCTAATTTTCAACCCATTCACCATGACTCTTTAATTCAGTGCCACCTTTTTGGAACTATGTAACTAATTGTCATGAAAGTTTTTCGTTTGGAGTGTTTCATTTCGTATCAAAAATAATTTGTTTGACGTCACATGACCTATGTCAGTTACGGCACCCGAACCATAAAAACAAATTGATTGACCGACATCGTTCATCAAAATCAACTCAGTAGCTTGGCGGAATGTACTGTGGAATTTAATTCACACAAACGTGCAATAACTGCTAAATCATGGCAACACCATAGCCGGGTAGGAACGGATAAGTTAACTTGAATGAAGTTTTATTATTTCCTCTCGTGAACATTACTCGGGCTGCTAGAGCCGGGCGCTGCGGGCGCGGGGAGGGCGCCCGGGCGGAGAGCGCCGAGTCAAGTGTTGTTTTTCCTTGTTTTTTTTTTGTAAGTCCGTCAACACTTTGTTACAAACACCAACTGTATCTTACAAAGGCTCAATTCAAATACTATTGTTCTTGGAGATTTTAATTTGAGCAGTCTTTGTTGGAACAAGACGCCTACACTTGCGCTAACACCTATAACTACAAACAGTTTGTTAAACAACGTAATAGTAGATTTTATGTCATTTAATAACTTTTCACAATATAATTCTTGCCTTAACAATAAAAATCGAATTCTTGACCTTATAATGAGCTCAATGACAATCTCACACATTTGTGAAAGCACTGACCCTTTATCCAATATTGACCCGCTGCATCCCCCCATTGAATTCTGTGTTAAAATCGACCATCAAGAAAATCTAAAATCCCAAGATGAACCCAGGTTCCGCTTTTACAAAGCTGACTATGAAAAGATAATAAGTGAACTAAGTAACATCCAATGGGAAAAAGAATTATCTAATTGTACTAGCGTTGACGATATGGTGACATATTTCTATAAAATTCTCAGAGTCCTCATTATTAAACATGTTCCAAAATACAAACCGCGCTCTAGTAAATATCCAATATGGTTTTCTACTGCATTAGTTAAGGTAATCAACGAGAAACTGAAATATCGAATTAAATACCGCAAATATGCTAATCCTCGGGATTTAATTAGTTTCGAAGTACTAAGGGAAAGATGTACAAAACTTCAAAACATAAGCTACAAATTATACTTAAAGCGCCTAGAGTCGTCATTGTTATCTAACCCTAAACTAATGTGGAGCTTTATTAAACATAAAAGAGGTGGGACCAACACTTACCCAGCCCAGATGTCTTTCGGCACCAAAGTCGCTTCATCAGGGACAGACATATGCGATCTATTTGCATCCCAGTTTTCCTCGGCCTACAACACTGAAAACATACCCATCCCAGGGCAGTCTAATTCGACACTAGGTGCTAATTACTTGACTACAATATCGGTAACTACAGAACAAGTTTTCAGAGTTTTAAAAAGACTTGACCCTGCCAAGGGCGCCGGCTCCGATGGAATACCTTCTATTTTTGCAATAAGATGTGCTAGGGCACTTGCACTACCGCTTAGTATTATTATTAATACATCATTAAGTTCTGGCAAATTCCCATCAGCTTGGAAAAGTGCTCTTGTAATACCATTATTCAAGACTGGTGACAAAAGTGCAGTAAAAAATTATAGGCCTATATCTATACTTCCAACATTTGCGAAAGTTTTTGAGTCCCTTCTATGCCCTATAATATCATGTCACTTGAAACAGGTTATTGCACCCCAACAGCATGGCTTCGTAAAGTCACGTTCCACCTCCACTAACTTGGTTTCCTTCGTCGAGGACCTTGCTGGGGGGGTTGATCATGGCAAGTCATACGATGCAATATACACCGATTTCAGTAAGGCCTTCGACAGGGTAAATCATGAAATACTGTTGTACAAACTTTCCTCCATTGGAATAGCTGGCATGTTTTTAAATTGGTGCAGATCATACCTTTCAGGCAGACAGTCAATAGTTGTGGCAGGTGGGTATAAATCCAAACCGTTCACTGCTTTATCCGGAGTACCTCAAGGGTCTCACTTAGGTCCTGTATTCTTCAATATTTTCATGAACGACATCGGAAAATGCTTTCTTGATTCGAAATTCTCAATGTACGCTGATGACTTAAAATTATATAGAATAGTTAACTCACCCGATGATGCATTATTGCTACAGAGAGATTTAAATAATTTAGCTATGTGGTGTACCGAGAACGGAATGAGCTTGAATCCTGATAAATGCCAAGTGATTCGATTCAGTAGAAAGAAACACTTACCAACCAGACTCTATCATATTAACGACGTACCAATAATTGAGGTTAGCCACACTCGAGACCTAGGAGTCATCATTGACAGTAAACTACGTTTCAATATTCATATTGACAATATTATAAATAAGGCTTTTAGAATGTTGGGCTTTGTCCTACGAAACTGTAAAGAATTTAGGAATCCCAAGACAAAAATTACAGTATATAACTGCCTTGTGCGTAGTATCTTAGAATATGGCAGTACTGTGTGGAATCCACACTACGGTACATATATCAAACGCTTAGAGACTGTGCAAAAGCGATTTTTATACCACTTGTCCTATAGTTGCAACTTAGTCAAGAAACTTCCAAGTTACAGCGATCGCCTACTATATTTTCGCCTCAAACCACTCCGACACCGTAGGGAACTGCTTGACGTCATGTTTCTGTATAAACTAATAAATGGACATTTTGACACCCCTGATCTTTTATCTAAAGTAAATTTTGCTATACCTAGAAAGCCACAGAGACTTAAGAAACCTCCATTTAATATTTCTCCATCTAAATCTAACTTGGGTCATTATGCTCCATTAAACAGAGCACTGAGAAGCTATAATCTCATTCACAATACCACAACATCCAGTGAAACTGAAAAAATTAAATCAGCCCAACTAGATATTTTTTCTAACTCTTTAATACAATTTAAAAAATTAGCAGCTCAATTAATAGTAGAATAATTTGACATTATTATGTAATGATAGGACATTTTAATTTTAAATATTTTAGTGAACATTATTGTATTGTATGTTTAATTTAATTGTTTAAAATTTAATTTAATTTTTATTTTAATCTAATGATATTTAATTCGATTTATTTAATTTGTAATTGTTTTTTTTTTTTTTTTTTTTTTTTTTTTTTTTTTTTTTTTTTTTTTTTTTTTTTTTTTTTTTTTTTTTTTTTTTAATATTGTTAGTTTTTTATGACATTCTTTTTGACATTCCAGTGTAATGATAAATAATATTGTTGTAGTAATATTGCGAATAAGTTAATTAGTTAATAATTGAATAATGTTTTTCCTTTTAAATACATTGACACTAATTTCCTTCGTGACATGTCTTAAGCTAATTTAATTTAATAATAAGAAATATATTAATGTACGCGACTCACGAAGAATGCTGTTTGCGCCTATAATTGGAGTAACACTTAACCTGTATTTTCTATTGTTGATATTTTTGTATGACTGTATTAGTGTGTACTTTGTTGGTGCAATAAATAAATAAATAAAAAAAAAAAAATAAAAAAACAAGTTTAATGAGGTCCTTCAAACGGACAAAAACTATACTACTGCCATTTGCCATACACGTGTTTTAAACAATGTGTCAGAACGACTGTCGGACACGGTCTGACGGTTCGCCTTTGAAACTTTTAGATAAATAATTATTATTTTACTCATTATCCGGCAACAATATAGACACGTTGCTAGGTCGAATTATGCGCCCCGACGACGTTCGGTTCTACGAGTACACGTATACTTGAACAAGACAAAAATCAAAAACAATGTCACGATATCACAAGTAACGTTACGTAGCGTAGGTTACAGTGGGCCGCCCGGGCGCCCGGGACCAATAAACGCCTCCTCTCCTAAGGTTTTATCTGTGTATTTCTTTTGCTACGTAAATAACTAGCAAAATACAAAAGTAATATTTAGATTCCCAAATTAATTCGTACGAGCCGTCCGCCGGGCGCCGCCGCCTCACTAGCCAGTTATTAGTGGGGATTCCGTTAAACGTTGTAAAAATAATTCTGTTTCATTTCGTGCAAATGATTTTTTGCTTATTCCATTAACACGGACCAAGTTAAATTGACGATGTCGAGTTATTTATACCGTATTTTAAAAGTTACGTTAATTGTAAAATCCCAAACAAATTACATACTTGACAATCTCTACATAACTTGTTTCCTATACCTATGTGTTTTCTAGTGAAAATAAACATTTTAAGGTTGTATTTTTAACGGGACCTACTCATAAAATAAGGGAAGAATGTACCTAACAAATAAGTGTATCCGATAACCCTTATCAAAACATTATAGAACAGACGTGGTTTAGAAACACTTAGCGGTGCTACTGGGGGAGCGCCGAGAGCCGGCCCGAGCCCGAGCGCCGCTTTTAAAGGATCAGCTGCGACATACCGGGACAGGAATGCTCTTTAACTGAGCGCTCCAGATAAAATTGCGTTACGATAACTTTTAAAATGTTCGTTTATCTCAACTAATATCCAAATACCAAATATTTGATTAGCTACGATCACTTTGGTCATATCACTCGAAATGTTGTTATTTTAGGAATGTTGTACATACTCGTATGTTTAAGTGAAGGTATGTGTAAAGCTCCAATAGTCGCATGCGTGCTAGGCGCTCCAGAATTCCCTATCAAAACCTTCGCTGGCCTATGTTATGGCGTAAAACTACCGAAGACAAAAACCTTTAGTCTAATATTAATAAACACGAATAATCTAAATTTTACTAACAAAAAATAACCGACTTCAAATTCTCAAAAACTACTTGTCAGATCTCGTTCAAATTTATGTGGGACCACATGACAAGCACCTGCTTTCGATTAAAAAAAGAATCATCGAAATCGGTTGGCGTGATATTGAGTTATTCGTCAATTTGTCGCGCACATCTTAACACAAATTTACGACTTATGTGGTTTTCTAATGGATGCCATTGTCAGATCTCAATAAAATTTATGTGGGACCACATGACAGCCACCAGCTTTCGATTAAAAAGAGAATCATCAAAATCGGTTCGCCCAGTCCAAAGTTCTGAGGTAACAAACATAAAAAAAGAAAAAAAAAATACAGTCGAATTGAGAACCTCCTCCTTTTTTTGAAGTCGGTTAAAAACCAGCGCAACTTGAATTACCTTGAAGTACCCTGCGCTGTTAAAATCTTACAAGTTTTAATGACTAGGTATCAGTTTCCACCATCTAGGTAGGTACTCTATGTAGGATACCTGCTACATTACGTAGTTGTTCATGTCCACGACCCTACCAGCTATAAATTTTTGTATCATTTATTAATAACTAAACACATTTAGAAATATGTTAGCCGAAGACGCGTTTCAACCAACGGTACATCTAAAAACTTATTAATAAAAAAATGTAGACCGCGTCCGCGTCCCTTCGGTGCTTATTCAAAAAAACATTTGAATGTAAGGAATTTTAATTCCGTCATACGGGTCCGTGTAGGACGCGGGACGGCGCGCGGTGGAATTTCACGCCTTTTCTAATTTATACTTCCACCTTGTACGGCCGCGACCTTTGCTTTAACAGAGAATTTTTAATGTAATGACCGAATTTCAACAATAATTAATTTTGTCCATTAGACGTTCCTTTATTTAATTTTAGCAACAAAAATTAATTAAATTTTGGAATGAGGAAAAGGTTTTCTTTAACATGTGAAAAAGATCTAATACTCGATAATTTGTCTATATACAGGGTGGTCATGCAATCGTAGGAGATATTTCAGGGGGTGGTTCGCCTCGCGATTCTCTGCCCGAATAAACAAAGAAATAATAAAAACATCCATAAATCACAAAGATAATAATATCAAACTAAATACGAAAAATCTCAAAACGTGTGGACACCTTAGCAGCGCGTTGAACTCGCGTTATCAGGTCACTAGGTGAATGACCTGTTACGATTATTTGACGTTTGCGGAGTGTCTTTGCGACGTGCCGACAAAGCGGTGCGGCGGCGGTGCGACTTTTAGGGTCCGTTCACACAGACCGGCTCGGAGAGCATCGGCCTGCTTTTTTCTTTTCAACAGACCGGATCGTATACGCTTGTAATTGGCCGGAACGGAGCCGCCAACTATTTCACATAGACCGGCTGGAAGAGATCTGAAAGCGGATGCGGTCGGATGTGCTCGGAGCCGGTCAGATGCGCTCGGAGACGGGTGGATACACTACAAAGGCAGTATCAGTATTCCGCGCAGTCCAAGTTTTGTTTTCGGTGTGTTCATGTGCACGAAATCGAAGCCGACAGGCTGCGCGAGCGAGAAAGAGCACGCAATCGGAGCCGACAAGCTGCACGATCGAGAAAGAGCACACAATTTTTATTTCACACGAAGGGCGTTCAAGCATTCTTGATGACAAAAAAGGTGCACATGCAAAAATAAACTTTACTAAAATTCAAAACTCTGTTTCCAACGTGATAAAAATCTGCTCTCCTCTCCGAGCTGGTCTGTGTGAACGGACCCTTAGGCGGCATGATTCAATGGAAAAAAGCGAGCGTTTGCGGCGCGGCGTGCCTTTGTGGTGTGCCGACAGAGCGGCGGTGTTCTTTTGCAATATGTGGGTTACTAGGTCACCGCTTTCTCGAGCGCAGTGTCTATGATTAATGTATTTTAAAGGATAATTTGGGTAAAAATTAAGGTCAGATTTTTTTTACGTATTCGGGCAGAGAATCGCGAGGTGAAGCGGGGGGTGAAATATCTCCTACGATTGCATGACCACCCCGTATATTTAAGTGGTACTTATAGTTGAAAATCAGGTTAGTCCCCAATGCGTTACGATTCTTGAGGATTGATACAGGAATCTTCTTCTAAAATGGCAGAAAATCTAAAAAGATATGAAAACGAATGAAACGTAATGAAAACCGTTTCGGCTAAGGATCTGGGACAATGTGCGTTCCCGGGGATTAGAATGATATAAACCGCCGTGATCATTCCGCCGTCGGCCGTCGCAGGAGATCTGCTATTGTATGATACACACAAAAAGCAGGATTATAAAATGCTCATTCCAAGCAAAGCCGGATGGTACACATTAAGCTTCTTCCGAGGGGATTCAAAATATATTTAATTTAATAATTCTGTTAATGTTTTGTGGCTACGCGAGCCGTCGGGGGTCGGTCTGTACCGATGTGGCGACTTGGCAAGTTACTGCACGACCTGCACGTATTCCCAGTAGTTCACACAATTTGTAAATGTAGTGTAGTGTGTGTGTATAAGAAACTAAGGAGTTGTAGTGTCAGTTGCATGAAATACACGTTACTCCACTCACTGGCAAGTTACAAATAATTTTAACGTTGCGTCTCCCAAAATATGGGACCTGGCTTCTGACTTGTAATTCAAATATTTTATGTAATTATCCAGTTCAGTAAAATAATTTCTGCTATCTTGACGTTAATTTAAAACCAGACAGTTAACTCCATAAAGTGGAAAACATATTTGAATACTACAAGTGTAACGGAGCTGTCTATCCCCGTGTCTGTCCGTCGATAACCAGTCGATGGCCGGATAGATACAGAGTACAGACTGTCGATATACAGAGGAACTCGGGCGGCGCGGCGTTACGTGGAAACACCGAACAGATAAAGATAAAACTTGGCATATTAATAACTTTAATTATATTGATCAGCATTCCGACATGCTATCTCGGCAAATGGACCAAGTGGCGTGTGGCGGGACTGGCGGGACTGGCGGGACTGGCGGGACTGGCGGGACTGGCGGGACTGGCGGGACTGGCGGGACTGGCGGGACTGGCGGGGGACAGGAGATGTGGCGATGTAACTCTACGAACATGGTAATACCACCAGGGTATTGAATACATTTCATTCCTTCAATTCCAAACCCGCCGACATAAGTCTATTAGCGTAAATATAGTTGGGAAAAATAATAACGTTGTTTCTTGCGTTTTAAAAATACCAAATTAAGGGCACTTCAGGCCTTTTCCGATTTACTGAAAAAAATTAAATCAATTTGGGTATTGGAGAGCGCGTTAAAGATGTTCACAATTTGAATCGACAAGTAATCTATTTCTTCAATAGAGACATCCACTGCTTCAGGTAGGTGTTGTAAATCAGGATAGAATTTTTAACCTCCGACAAAAAAGATTGGCATTCAATTATGTACTAAGCATTGATTTATTACAAAGTAACGCTAACGTTAAGTAACGAACGATTATTGGAAGTTTCTGAATCGGTGAGCAAAAAAATATTTTTGCATTGTATTGTACTCCTACGTTTGGTTAAGAATTCGCCTGTAATTTCCAAGCACAAGTAACGCGGAATGTGCCGATGGGCTGAGGGCCGTCCCGGTCGTATCGCGTGGGTGCGGCGGGTGCGGCGGGTGCGGTGGGTGCCAGCCGCCAGGATCTATAACCAGAATAAATATTCGCATCCCTCACTCACCGCTCACACGGCACGCCCCACACGCCCCACACGCCGCTCGTGGACCATTAGCTGTTTGTACAGGACTTTTTGTCGCCGATCGCTTAAGTCAGGGTCATCGTCTCTACCACCCAGGTATCACTAGACCACTACAGGCAGTTCTCATTGCGCTTTCATAATTATAATTGCCCTAATGAGCGCTTAAAACTTAGCACTAAACAGTCAGTAGATACCGGAAATTCCCAGATTGTTGCGAGACGAGAAGTCCGAAGACTAATAGAGATAATCTCGCGATGCGGGTATGTGTAAGACACAACCCGCACTGGAGCGGTGTGGTGCAGTATGGACCATGTAGGCCTCTTCAAGAGTCCCGGATAGACCCGTGCTCTGCTCAGTAGTTTAAAAGATTGAAGCCAAGAGGACTCGTGCAAGATTCACTTATGAGTGAGCCTATGTATGAGTGAGTGTATCTATTCTTTTGAGGATTTACGAAAGCCGAGTGTTTAAACGCGTGCGAGTTTGTTTTAGAAATAATACATCACACTTAGCTCCGGATTACCCGAGGCTCCGTATAAGAAGATATATTGATGGCTTAATGCGCAAATTTAGGGCGTAATACTGAGGAGCGCTGGCTCTCGATATATTTTGTTTAAGGTTATTTATGAAATGAAACGTTTATTACACGATGTGTTTACTGACAATGTAAATTGTTGCCTTAGTCAAACTATTCGCCGTTTTCATTGATCTACAATTTCCGTTCTTAATCTCCATGCTAGATTAGTGGGTAAACTGTAAAAGTAACATTATAATGTTGAGGCATCCTAATAATATGTTATTCCAGATTATGTTATTCCAGATTATGGTCTACTTGTGTTGAATTTCATTGAAAAGTAGTTTTTCATGAAAGAGTAACAACCAGCCACGCATGCTCACGAATTTACTATATAGAGCCTTATTTCCGTCCGAATACTTCCGTCCGAAAAATAATCTGAGTTACTCTCAAGTCGCGCCTAAAGAAATTTTACTTCAAAAAAAGATCATCGGGCGTCTAGTTGTTTCCAATAACTAGTATTTATAGGTAAATAAAAAGTCATCGGGCGTAATCCCGTAGTTTAAATGAATTTGATGTACACAAGTAAGTTAGTATACTAATTTGGTACTTTTTTGTTGTCGCGGGTTACAGCGGGACAGACAGCCTGAAAACGGGACAATCCCGCACAAAGCGGGACGTGTGGTCACCTTAGGTACTTAGGTATGACTAATGATCCAGGTATATCTGACAGTTCGTCAGTCCACTAATGTAAATATGTAGCAGTAAGGGTGCAGTCAGTTACAAATTCTCTTTTTAACCCCCAACGCAAAAAGAGTAAGCCGAACAAGTGAATCGAAATGAAACTTCCAAGTATAAATGATAATACCCGAACACATGTCTTCAAAACTTCATATCGTTCAATATGTTTAAATTGCATCCAATCTGCAGGCGTTCAGTTTCAGCGCTTCCTTTGTAACTCAGAGAACAGTCGTGAGGTGGAAACGGATTCCATATCCATATCCATACGAGAACGGTCTCGTATACAGTTCTGCTCAACTTGGAACTTCATCTATTCAACTTGGAGCTAATGTTGGCGTCGCGTCGTGTTGTTGCTAACTAACGGTTCCTCGTTCCGTGTGTTTATGGTGTCGTGTGTTTGTGTCATGTTCATGTCATGTTGTGGCAATGGAACAGGGACGGAATAACTTCTGGAACTTCTTAGGCCATTCAACTAATTTAACTAATTTGGATTTTGTTGTCATCGGGAAGCTTCAAAGCTTCAAAAGGTTTTTTTCCAATAATTATTACAACGTTGGCCATCTCGATACGTAATGTCCCACTAATTGGTCCCAGGTATATCGACACAATGTTTCCAGTAACTTTGTGTGTGTGCTTGTGTGTGTGTGTGTTAAATGCGTTTCTTGTGAGCCATTACATCTGGCGCCGATAACACCCAATGGGCTTTTAATGACATTTTAATAGTGCTTCGGGTTACGTTTGCCCACCGACACCGATAGATAAACATCGCTCGCCAAAATATGTGATTGTTTAGCAACATGAATTCAAAATTATATTATGCTTCTTCCATGATTGGTAAATTCAAAATATTTTGTCCTACGCGTACTTTTTCCGCACATATGGCTAGAATCATCCGAAGCATATTATCATAATACTTCGCCACATTTTACAGGAGTAGATCTACCATTACTAGGGGGGTCATTTAAAACAGACATGATAATTGATGAAGACCGATGTTTTAATATCCGAATACGAGTAGGTACGTAACTACCTACATATTCAGATACTGAATTTCGATAGGTACTACTTAAATTCTAACTGATAAAAAGTGGGACATCTTAAACCCTATGACAGCCTATGACGTTCCAAAAATCATTCTTAAGTATCTACTTACTTAGGTATTGAACGAATTTGGAATAAGTAGTAAAATGTTATACAGGCGTAATAACGATGTAACTCAATCTTTACGAGCAGTCCGATGTGTACGTAGACCGTACAGTTCATTATGTTGAAGTGTTCAATGCAGGTGATTTGTTTGACACACTGCTGACTGCTGCGCTGTCATAACGAAGTTTCTGATGATCAGCGTCAGCCGGCCTTATCAGCTTAATACTCTTCTCGTCGTCCCAGGCCCAGCTGCTGGGCTGCAGTGGCACCAATTTAGCCGTTTCTCCTCATTAATAATGCAATTTTTCCGAAGCAATGGTAGAATAAAAAACAAATTCGTCTCCAAAAATTTTACGTAACCTATAAGTTCAAAACTAATCACAAAGTATATAAATATGAAAGATATGTTTTAAGCATCAACATGATTTTCTTCAAGAAAGAACAAATTAGATATCAATTTTCATTTGCCTTGTCATTTTTCACGTTAGATGATAGGGCGTGCGGGGTTAGCGATTGAAAACCAAGAGAGGAATGACGTCGTAATGTTAAGGAACATGCCATTAACTTCGGGACGCTCACTCGGCAGACTCACCGCCGACGAAGCAAAACTCGACTCGTAAAATATCTCTCGAAACGTTCATTCCCCATTTAAAATATGTTAACGTGTTGCTTGCTTTATAACTTCGGCATACGAACGTAACAAGAGTAGATAGGTAGCTTATATACGATTTTGTATTCCGTAAATAAAACAGTTTGCCGCATATTCTTCTTCTTGGGTTATAGGTTATACTAAGTATTCAGTAATAAATAAATATACTGTTACAATACGAGCTGGTGCCCGTGACTTCGTTTGTGGAAATATCGTTTTTATTTTCATACAAACCCCCATTTTACTTATGAGGTTAATTTTCAAAAATCATTCCTTAATGCTACTCCACACTACTGTATCTATGCCATGTTTACTTTGCCTGAGCTGTTAAAAACCCTGAAACTGCGATGTTAATGACATCAAGAAGACATTTCTTTATTCCTTCTTCTTCTCCCTTTCTTGGCTAGTAAAGCATCAGTGATGCCTTTGGTGTCGTTGATGTCCTTATGCGATGATAGCAGCAACCTACTTTTAGTTTTAGGTGTATCGTCAGCTCGTTTCTCGGCTATTATTATGTTTATACCTACGTTATCTCGACAGCGTGTATTGATACCGGTATTCAGTGCAACAAAATACCTATAGGCATTAATTACATCTATCACCTAAATAATTCACTGTTATGAATAAATGCATTATCATATAAAAATATAGGTTTGATCTTTGCTTAAAAATTGAACATAAAAAGTTTTGGCCTATAAAATCCAGATGAATAAATATCAAAACGTAGATATTCACAAAAATGAATGGATAAAGTTTAATTTATGAAGTGAACGAGGTTCAGCGAACAAGGCATGAAGGCACCCACCCGCTAGCCGCTAGGCCGATACCGAACTACAACATTACAGTATTCATTCAGAGCCACGCTCAATATGCTTCCGACCAGCTCACCGCCGTTCTAAAACCTATAGTACCTACCTTTATAAATATAGTTATTATATACAGACGGATAATGTTATCAATAAATAATTATCAATAATAGTAAGCAAACCTACAGACGACTGTTTTACTTTAGGTAATCCTCTGATCTATCACGTAATAGTATCCCTTGGTCAAAGCGTGACACAGGTCTGATGCAGGCTTCAGGCAGGAGTGCAGGCTGCAGGACACATGCACCATTAGCGTTCAAAAGGCGCTCAGCTACATTTAGCTTGGGATTACTCATCTGCACTATTTTTAAAGTACTACGGAGGTAGTGATCCGCCGACAGTGTTTAAATGTACCTAATAATAAAATAATTTGTTATATAAAATATAACAAGGAACCTTGTGTGTCGAAAACCGTCTTTTGCGCCAACACTTCTAGTCAACTTTTGACGCGTACTTAGCAGTACTTAGTAATAAATAACGATATTTCACAGATAAATAATTCCAGTTTAACAGCAGCATCGCTAAAGTTAAAAGACTGGCGGACTGTCGCTTCTGGTACTTGGTATGAATATTTTAAAAGTCCGTTCGGTTGAGAAACAGCTCGTTAGTGTAAGCTCTCATCTACTCCACTGCCAACGCAAATTAAAAAAGAAAACTGGAACACTCTTGCTACTTGTCTTTACCGGTAGCATTGATTAAATGAAACTGGGAAAATTATGGAAAGAAACATGGAACAGGGCTCTTTAAAAAATAAAGAATTTTCAGTTTTGAATTTAATTATTATTTATACGGTCCACTTGGCATTGTGAGACGGTAGCTTGCATATTGTAATGCGACTTGAGGAGCATCCTGTCTGATTCTGCTGTATTCTCTTTATAGCGGCAGTGGACCACTGATGAGGAGGTCGGTGATCGGTAGCAGGGTGAATTTTCATTTTTGCCATTTTTATGACGTTTTTAGGTAACTTTTTATTTTGTCCAAGAAATTAAGGAATAACAACTGAATTAGATTAGTTTTTTATAGAGAAAGCTCGTTATATATTGCAACTATGATTTAAACAGCTAATTCAGAAGAAAATCCAGAAAAAAGGAAAAGCCCTGTTGAAGTAAATGATGTTGTGTAGAGGAAAATGATATAGCCCATTGACGTAAATGATGAGGTGTAGAGGGTAATGACGAAAATTTAAATCCCAACGTGTAATCAACTTTTTTATCAAGAAAAATAACAATATTCGTTTGATTTGATAAAATCAACATAACGTATTGTAGTATTTTAATGACTGATTACGTATTTTAATAGATTTTATCAATCATAAAAACAACATGTGCATGACTACAATCAATGGTAAGTGGTAATGAAGACTTGCTTGATTGATAAGCCACACTTACTTTATTAAGCCTATTTACTCTTAACTTGAAGACACCCAAGGTAAAATCGCAGGAATTTTATTCCTGACCTTCGTGGTTCGCATAATAAATGATCAAGCAAAGGATCGTTTGCACATAGAGGACATAGGGATGCTTATGGCGAAGGCAAGATAATGATGTTTTATCTGGACATTCGATTGTGGAGATTGACGGATTATGTCATAATATTGTCCCATGCAGACTCTCTAAAATGGTACAAACAAAAACAGAAAACTAGAAACTGGCTACTCTTACACGTGCTTGAGGCTTTCTAAGTTGGGCGCAATGGTCATCAATACACCTTTAAAGCATGCCCCTACATGGAATCACACGCTGATAGATGGCATTTGGTTCTTCTTCTTCCGTTCGTCTCTAGGACACCCAGAATTCTAGAAGCTGCCATAGTTTGGATTCAATAAACCGGCCAGAATATATTTTCGAGTGTATCTCCACTTCTAACAACCGAAGGCTGACGATGTATTCGAAAGATACCTTCTGAAGAACGAAGAAGAAGAAGATGACCGGGCTCCTTTTTGGCAGTGAATATAGACGCTTATGTTTTTGTGGCGTTGAATCTCAAAGAGTTGGTATCGCTCCATTGAGTTCCAGAAGTGTGAGATTCACACGCTCGACCAAGACCACTTCTTCATAACTGTATTTATTGGACCGTCCGAGCGGTAGACTTTTACCTCTCCACAATTGTACTGTCATCTGCGGACCTATACACATTGAGCATAAGCTGATTTCGATGTGCAGCAAGAATAGAGTTGAGGGGGAACAGACCTCTGGAATTCCAGCAAAGGTTTTCATTGCTAATGTCGAGCAACTCAGCTGAAAGGCTAGCTTGCCAAACCCTATGATGAAGATGATGCCTTCCAAGATGTCAAGAGAAACGAGGACTTCGCCTCAGGTGTGAGTGGCATATGGTAGAAGGTCTGTCGAACGGTTTCAGCGGAACCCGTACTGCCAGTCACTGAGAAGGTCATTCTGTTCTAAGTATGCCATAACGTTAGTTAGTCTTAGCTTTGATGAGGAATCCAAAAGCTCTATTGGCAGATTGGTTGGCCAGAGGCTTTGTGCCATTGTTTAATACGGTCGATTCGATAGTAAGTTTTCTTTTGAATGTCTTTTTGTAGGACTAAGCAGATAGGTTTTTTTTATGGGAATAGCCGGCAAATAAGCTGGCGATCCACCTGATGGTAAGTGGCTATCGTCGCCTATGGATATCAGCAACACCAAAGGCATCACCGATGCATTGCCGGCCAAGAAAGAGATAAGAAAAAGAAAGAACTGGCTCTCAAGTCTCCAGCTGGAAGACGACGAGTCGTTTGGTGGCTGACTCATGCTCAAGGGTAGGTGGTAGTAGGTTGTAGCTATCCAGGCGAACCCCATGAAGAAATAAAAGTTAAAAGCTTTCTTCTTACATCTAATATCCGGAGCTTTCTAGCTTCGAGCATAGACCCAGGCAAGATATGAAAAATGTTTGCGCTTCTCAGCTTAAATGCTTTCGAAAATAACCCATAGACAAGTTTCACCAACATTAGGACCGTTAGAAAAAGGGATGAAATAGTCCTTGACGAACCACTTCGTTTACAGCATCCTTTCAAATCGACGGATCTTTAAAAGCGAATCAGATCTATTTACAAGTATAAAATGCAAAGAAAATCAGAAAATTGCAAATTTATTAAGTATATACGCACTTTTGGGTTGATTTTATGGATTAACGGCATCTTTTGAGTTTAGTTCTTGGTGGCTACACTCAATCAGGTTGTTAATATTATTTAGATTCGTCATTTTCCTCTACAGGAATCATTCACGTCATTAGAATTTTGCGGTAAATGATGTAGCGATTTATGACGAAACGGTACAAAACATACCAAAACTTGCTCAATTTTATATCACTTATAATGGAATTAAGTTATTTTTTATTAAATACCATTAGGCGATATTCATGGGTACTTATTGTTGAAATATATATTTTTTTTTTCAAAAATATATTCAGGAGTTTGATGACGAGATTTTCTGACAAACTATACTTATCATTAACTTTCGCGTACTTTATCATATTCACAATGCATTTTTCATCCAAATCTTGATTTCAACTGAGAGAAGCGGGTGTAAGGAACACTTTGAATTGCTTTTAAAATTTTAAATAATAATTTCGTTGAACAAATTTCACGAAACAAAAACCGCGGATGTTAATGACGATAATCTCGTGACAAAATTTTAAACGGTCAAATAATGGTTTTACAGATAATTTACGCTTGAAAAACATTTATAAATATTCAGCTTAGACATTAATTCTTACGTATAGAGAGTAAAAAAGCATTTTTTAGGGCGGTATTTTGAGTTCCTTGTGACATTAATGAAACATACCGTTAAATAACAGGGAGGTTAATGACTTTCCGAGCATTATTTAAAAAATTTTAACACTCTAACATCAGAATTTTATTATTTAACTTAATACGACTTTTAAGTAAATACATAATTAAGGTTTTAGTAAACATTTTGAGTGATCACATTTATATTCCATGACAGAAAATTGAATAACATGCATAAATGGCAGTTTTGAAAATTCACCCAGCAGTAGCGGTGGTGTCGCTGCGCCAGTTGTCGTTGATGTTGACACAGATAGTATTTATAATACTTAAAACGAACCTAAACTAAATTAAGCTGTTCGATTCAAAGCACTCGTGTACATCGTTAAAATACATTCTAACAAGCGCAGGAAAAACCGTGAGTTTATGAAATTCGAATAAAAAGATTGACTTTTCAACATTCGGACATCGTAATTAAATCGCGCGCGTTGGAAAGTGTGCCAGCATCAACCGATATCGATTCAAATTGGTCCAGTAATTGAAAACAAACAGCGCCGCCAGCCGTGCAGCGGCGAGGTATCTTTTTTCGAGCGGACAGCGACGTGGAACTGGGAAATAGGACTGGCTTGTTATGTCCGTGTTTGACTTGCCTCTCGGCCCGTGAATTTTTAATTGCAGTTCTGCTAACGCTCCGCCCTTATAAAGCTAGCTGCATTTTTTCTCGCAACTCGTTCTTCGATCTATGTAGTTCATTCATTGGATGAAAAATTGTATATGAAAATATTGAATTGAATTAAGTGATATCGATTAGGTTTTACACATTTTTTATTATGCAGCATTCTATGCCGCTCCAATACGGTTTAAATTAAATTCAAATTCAAATTCTTTATTTGCATGAACATGGGTACATAAAATATTTTTCTTTGTAAGTCTTATAAATTCTTTGTAAGAAATATACCAATGTATTTTATTTTTAAAAGATGTGCTGAGGAGTTTCTTTCGGCTTTTCTTCTCCTCCATGACAAAGCACCTTTCCGAAAAGCTGGTAAATTAAAAAAATGACGTGCATAAGTGTATCAATGATACCTACATGAATAAATGATTTTGAATTTGAATTTGAATTTGAAAAAAAAAGATAACATCACATTTTTAAGTCCGCCAAGTTCCACCTGTTGAGGTATGCAAATATAAAAATAAATAATTTAGTGCATCATACCATAACAATTGCATCATTACAAATATATTAAATGTCATCATTACAATCTAAAAAATATAATGTTATTGAAGATATTTTATATTAATTATATCTAAGGATACGATTTAGTCGTTTGAAAATCGATGATACATCGATATTTTCTGAAATAATAGTTTCTAAGTAAGATGATTGCCGAATATATGCAAATTCTTAACAGTGGCAAGTTTTGAGAATCCCAATGTCAAGATCTCGTTTAGTTTGTAAGAGAGGCGATATAAGTTGGAAAGTAACGTTGGTGTATCGAGTGTTGAGTTTAGTTGAGCTCCTGTACAAATAGCTTGAGCTTGATGGATCCATTCGGTGAGTGTCGCGAGTTGCGGCGGCGGCGGCGGCGGCGGCGGCGGCGGCGTCGCGGCGGGTGATTTACAAGCGCGATCAACAGACGCGGCGCGGCGGGACCGATGCCTGGCTGTTCACTAAATGACACGCTGTTTCAGACACTATGAAAAATAATCCCAATCGTGGCAACTCTACTTACTAGGGAAGATTACAATTACAATTGAGAGCGTTCATAAAGACTTGCAACACTAAGTGGCCCCCAATGGCCCCCAATCCAAATTTTCATATTCCTCCAGGGTACTACGCCTTATCAATATTGTTCTTGAATACTGGGGTTAGTTGCCTATGACTTAAGTAACGTACATGTATCATTTTTGATAGCGTGAAATGCAAATGAATTTTACTAACGCCATCTATTAACAACATCCGGAACTAAATATCTAGCAACTAACAAAATATCGATCTTCCCATGGGGATGTTTTACCGCGGTAAAAAGTAGCCTACGTTACTCTCCAGTCTCCACCCTCCTCACTATCTCCACACACAAAAACCATACCATATAACAGCTTCGTTGCGACGTGAAAGACGGACAAACAAACAAACACACTTTCACATTTATAATATTAGTATGGATAGTATGGAAGTATGGATGAGATCTCATTCTCGCGCCTTGTAGAGAGCCATTATTGGGTTGAAACTAAAAAGACTGGAATTATGAATAACAACCTACACTAAAACAATTGCATAAGTAGTGGCAATAGACGTGTTGGCACTCATGTAGTAAATAACCAGGTTATAATGTTACAATCCTGCCGGACTACAATATCGCTAAAGCCGGTAAATGTCCACCGTCGTACCTGCCGCTAGTGTCTAGTGGCTAGCAGGGGCGGCTGTACTTTAAGTGCACTCGTGCGCCGAACTGCCAGATTTTATGTTCAGAAAAATAAAACAAAAAATGTTTAATAGTGTCTGATTAACGATCTATTCAATATTAACGAAATTATGATGAACCAATTTAAGCTCTTTGACAATGTATTAAGACTCATTATCGCGAAAATCGCTGTAAAATGGTTCACGGTGCGCTAGCCAAAGCGCACGGCTAATGCTCATACAACTTCTATGAGATGCAACCGAAAACGCCTGGCGCGTGAGACAGAGCTAGTTCAATAGAAAATGTATGGCGAATTATGACCACTCTGGTGCGCCGCACCAGCGAGCCGAAGATTACCGAGCGGAATTCACGAAAATCGCGCGCCGCGCGATACGCCCGGCCGCGGCGCGGCGCCGCGCTTTTACTCGTAGTAGCTAACATAGTGAATAAGTACTCTGTGGTAGCTAAAAGGAGTTGTGTTTGTTTACATTCTGCAAGGATTTTCAGTATTATAATATTAGTTACTGAATTGTGGGACATTGTGTGTGAGTAAATAGGTGTGAAAATGAGTATTAACTTTAACATCGACCATTTTGGAAACTAATTTATTTTAGAAAATAAAACTTTTCAACAAAAATTGGAATTAAAATCGGCAGGATTATTTTTCAAACACTCGTCTATTTATTTTTCAAACAGTCATCTAAGGACACTTTTAGGACGAATATAACTATACAAATCCATCCAGCCGTTTAGAAGGTCTACGCGCGACAATCATAATCGTTCTTTGGTAGTCGTTAAAAATAAAAATACGCTGATACAGTGCACCACCACTTCTAGGATCCACCAGCCGCCACTGGTGGCTAGTGGCCAGTCAAGTGCGCCACACAACAAACATTAATAACATGGAGGCTACATGCCCTACAACAAGACTACTGACTTGGTAACGTAATTAAAACTCAGTACCTAAAGTATCACATTGTGGCATAGAATTATTATTACTAGCGTATAGAAGGGACACCGCGAACATCGGGCACGGGGGTGTGCATTGCAGCCGGCCGGCTGCATTTCATTCTGTCACTCGGCTGTCACTCGGCTGCGCTCATTGCGGCCGCATGTCAAAATTGTTTACGAAAAAACTGAAAAAATGCCGTCGTGCGTAATAAGAACCTGTCACAATTGCACGACAAAAAACAAAAAAGTTAATGTTATCACTTTATCATCAGTAAGAAAACAAAATCTTAACTTAAATCAACTAAAACGAATTTAATTAAATTATTGAACAATGTTCCCGCCATTTTGAATGAAAAAATCATAAGGAGCGTTTGAACTTGGCAAGCCACTAGCGTGTTAATGGACTAAATAAGCTTGCCGACGGGACGCTTGTGACCAATTTAAAGTGTTGGATTTTTTGACACGAATCAATGGTAATTACGTTTGAAATCGTTTAAACGCTTTTGCACGTTAAATAAAGTTGGAGTAAGAGCTTGTAAAGATTTGGAGTCGGTGACTGCTTGTCTTGGTTCGACAAGTGTCATATACAAAGTTACTCTATGGCAAGTGTGCAAACGAGGCTTCTAGTTTGAAAAGAGAACGGAGGGCAAGCCGGCGGTGGAACACACATTTTGTTTGAGATAGCGTCTCTATGTATTACCTCAATGCATTGTGGTACATTGATTACAGCGCTATTCCGCCCCAGTTTAGCCCAAGTCGAGCCGTTGGACCGACACCGCCATGCGACGAGCGACACACAGGCTGAATTATCGAATGCTCGCCGCCGCCGCACCCCTTCAAGCGCAGAATTAGTTTCTCACTCAATTGTGAATTGACTATGCGCATGTTCGGAGGCTGTCGATTTACCGCCGCACCGGAACGCCGCCGCCGCCGCCACCACCGACACCGCCGATAATTATAGTTATATTCAGAGCTTTATTAACATTCTAAAATTCTTCTTGTTTGGCGATTATGGATATCACAATTTTGTTTATACGCGCTTATATTGTTCCGTATAAAAACTACATTACTATAAATATAAAGTGAAGCTAATGTAAGTATACCTATTTCTTTGAACTTTTCACGCAAAGTTTTCCGAGACCTAAGTCCATAAATAGCCCTAATAGCTCTTTTTTGAATTGAAAATTTGTCCTACACTGGCTGCTTTGCCCCACAGCAAGATAGCATAAGACAAAATACTGTGGAAATATGCAAAATAATCCATCCTATCAGTTACGACGTCAGTATACAGCCTTATTTTTCTAACAGCATAAGCAGCCCTACCGAGTTTAGTCTTAGTTTAGTATACCTAACTCCAACAGTCAACAGCTAGACGAACATTTACTTCGCTATATAACTTTCGTAATTACGCTGCGAGGGAAGTGAGGGAACGCGAGAAGACGCATGAATAGCGTCATCAAACTCCAACCATTTGAACTAAACTGTGGAGCTTTATTTAATTTACACCCATTTACCATTTCACAGAGCTTATAATGATATCGGATGAAGCGGCCCAGAGACGCGTGTGATACGAATTTGACTCAAACTCTTGGCTTATCCACTTTTATATTATACTAGCTGCCCGAACAGACTTCGTTCTGTCAAAAGTTTTTTATTTATTTTGAGATGTAAGCTATCCTATCTTTCAAGTTGGATCAAACTGCACACAGTGTGCAAATTTGATTAAAATTGGTTAAGTAAGTAGTTTAGGAGTCCATCGCGGACAAACAACGTGACACGTAATTTATATATAGATTTTATGTTTTGACGACCCGTGTGGCGCAATGGCTACCATGCCGGATCGCCGCGCCAAAGGGCCTAGGTTCGATTCCCAGCGAAGCGGAAATTTGAATGATGAGTTTGAATTTCTGTTCTCGGTCTGGGTGTGAATGTCCTTGTCTAGTGTGTTGTCCATGGCACCCACGACACAGGGAATCCTAGTGTGGGGGCTATGAGTGTGAAAAGTTATTATTTATTATTTGTTTTTATTTATTATCTTTTTATAGGACATACTTACATATGTGTTTTTTTCTTTAAATTTCAAATTTGTACTTGCCAACCCATTTTTATTTTTTATAACATACTATACATTTTTATCAAAATTGTTTTTTAAGTTTTATGTACCTACACTACCTACTCAAGTAATTTATTCGTAATGTGTTTATTTTTTTACTTGAACTAATTTTTTTACATTCCTCTATTTACATTTTTGTACATACATACATCTATTTACATTTTATTGCTTTAGTATATAAATACGCTAAGCTGCTTTGCGTGGGGCCACACTGTCATTGCGCGGCCGCGGCGGCGGTGTTTATTTTCCTTAATTCGTATTATCTTCTGAATGGAATGTCCGATTTGAGTAATTCAAAAAGTTATCTATAGGTACTGAAACAGTTTTGAATATGAAATGATTTATTTGGATAAGGTTTAATACGAAGGTATGGTTTTCATGCTCTGATTTTGGTCATCTTTTTTATTAACTTTTAAAATGTAAAAAGTGGTTATAGTGGCATAACGACAATAGTTGGACATATAGTATCGCGAGGTTTTTTGTAGATATTGATATGTTCTCTAATATTGTAGAACATTTTTTTGTTCTATCGTCAATAGTTTTCGCAGCGTATGCGATGAAAGAAATTTTTAAGCAAATTTTTTCACACCTTTGTTCACGTTACTGATGTTTTAGCAAGGATCCCTAATTTTTTCTGGTAATAAATATAGCCTATGTTACTTCTGAATAATGTAGCATTCTAATGGTGAAAGAATTTTTAAAATCGGTTCAGTAGTTTTTGAGTTTATTCGTTGCAAACATACAAAAATACAAAAATATAAAAATACAAAGCTTTCCTCTTTATAATATTAGTATAGACAACAATTTAATAGAAGTTGATAGAAGGAAAATAGTTGCAGAAAAGGCACATCTGGGGAGAGGCATGCCGTTCCGTTTTATAGATTACGAGTAGGTAACCGCCCTCGCTTTGCTTCGGTTTTCTTATTATTTTTTTACACTTTGGATTACATTATTGGAGTTTTACTAAGGATTCCTATTTTTTTGAAAATATAATATAGCCTATGTTCACCGGGGATAGTGTAGCTTTCTAACAGTAAAAGAATTTTTCAAATCGGTTCAGTAGTTTCGGAGCCTATTCAATGCAAACAAAAATCAAATCTTTCCTCTTTATGTATTAGTATAAATTAGGCAAATATCACTGTCACTATAGCTCACACGAACGGGGGCGCTAACTGATTGTACATTTTTTTCCAGAACCAACGCCTCGGGATCCCTTTTTACTGATAAGAAACCACACAAGAAACTCCGTAACAAGCAACAAATCTTTCAAACAATCTATCTTCCTCAGGGCTAAGCTCAGCTAGCCGAGTTGACTGTGAGGCTGTGGAGTGTGGGCTGAACATACATCGCATTCATTTATTGTTATCGTTTAAAATATAGAAAAGGATTCGAATAACATCCACCTAAAACACTCTAACTATCATTCCGACCCAGGCGACCCATAGTCAGTGGCAGTTCCTTTGCATCAGAATTTTGGTGACCGGGCAGCAGGAAATTGTGGTAGGTCAATATAGACTTTAAAGTGGGTTATTCTACTAGCAGAGCAGACAACTAATAAAGTTGTTTGATCTAGTTCGAAACTTTAGAGGGGCTTAGATTACAACAAGATATTCGTTTGTAAGGATTCCATTAGTTCCCAGTATAACGTCATAATAGAACCGGCCGGATATTACGGCGACCCTGACAGAAAACTTCAGAGATGATCCACGTTTAAAATACGTATTATGTAGAAAAGTATACGTAACCATTTATCGAAAATAAAACTTCGATTAAAAGCAATCTGCAACAACTGCAATTAACATAATTATAATTATTGGAGTATTGTTTTCTTTCAATAATACACTAGACATAACAATGCTAACATCATCATCACACATCACATACTTCACATAATCTCACAGCAGTGAGTAACGTCAAACTACGCACCGGCGCTCATATTTGTCTCGTTTTACTTGACTACACAGTGGAAGTAAAATTTGACGACAGATCATTTTGCCTCAGACAAAATAATCACCTCACACTGCACCTATACTTCACTATACTAAACTATAGTATCACAGTTCATATTAGATTTGTTACATTGTTAGAAAATTACAAAGTTCTATTTAACTTTTGGAACTTAGTTGTGGTAGGATACCTACCTACATTTGGTAATTAAATTATTAAAATTAACCTTGACTTACAATAAGAGTACTACAGTTTATTTATTGCAGCATAATTACAATACAATCACATTTAAATAAAAGAAAACTTAAACTTATGCTTTAATCAACCTCGGTTTTGCACATCAATCTACTTTTCAACTAGGACTAAAAAACTTATCTCTCTGTACAATTAGTGTGCTTAAATTATCTATTTATTTTCAGTAAATAAACATAACAAAAGGCCCAAATATGATGACCCGCCAATCTGCTCTCAAAGAAACTGAAGCGAAGCTCAAACTCACTCTTATGGGCGCCATTGACATGCGATCGATCGGTGCGATCGATCGGTGCGATCGATCGCAACGATCGATCGGTTCAAAAGTGCCACTCATACACGAACGATCGGTCGCAACGATCGGTCGCAACGATCGATCGCAACGATCGATCGCTATCAAACATTTACTTGTTTGACACGGAAGGATAAAGACGTGCTCAAATAATTCAATACGTGCCCTACAAAATGGAAAATGAACTTCTTTTCCTTAGCTATGTGGCAGTAACTTTGATTCGGCTACAAAAGAAAAAAATAAAACTCTACTTGATTACAAAACTACTAAATTATCCGTTTACACGTATTAATTTACTTAAAATTGAGTTAACTACTTAATACGTGTAAGCCGAACATAACCGAACATTTTTTTCTTTCTTTTTTCTTTAAATATTGAATTATCATCGGTCCTCGATAGGTCTACGAAGTTTGGTCTTCCAAACTTAGTCTTAGTATAACTGTTTAAAGCTAATATAAAGCGTTTAACTAGGTTTTTCTTTCTTTCTTTCTTTTTTTTAATATTGAATTGTCATCGCGGCATCGGTCCTCGATATGTCCACGAAGTTTTTTTTTTGGAAATAGCCGACAATCGAGCTAACGATCTACCGGATGGTAAGTGGCTATCGTCGCCCATGAACATTAGCAACACCAGAGGTAAAAGCGAAAAGTAAAAGTAAAAGCGAACCCCATGAAGTAATAACAATAGTAATAATGGTATTAATTAACAATTAAAATCAATATTACCAATATAATCCCTCCGAGGGCCTACCACCAGCGGGCCGGTTTTAGTCGCCTCTTACGACACCCATCCAGCGTGGGTTTGGGTTTAGTATTCTAAAGCCGCCCCAATACGGCAAAAAAAATATTTGTTTCGTCCATCGAATGTTGATAGGTACGTAGTACCTACGTAACAAGTACGTAACGCACTAGCCAAGGCATTGAAGGCATGCGATGCGTGCGGTGTGGCGGCCGGCATCAGAATGAGACAAAAATCGCATCGGTGATCGCAAAGGTCCACACACTGTCGATTCACCGGTGCGATATTCAAGATTGCATAGATTTTTGTTGCGATCGCCGATATCGTCTGCGATCAAGCAAATCGTTCACGATCACAACATACACTACCGATCCGTCGTTGCGATCGGTCGGCAACGACGGATCGCACCGATCGATCGCATCGTCAATGGGGCCCATTAAAGAGCTCAAAATTAGCAAGGATCTCAATGCTCAACTACTACAGGAGAGGGAGGAATGTGAAGCTGAAATCGCTAAGACTGTAAATGACAACACCGAGTTCAAGATTCAGCTTGCTACTCTTCACAATAAATACTCGGAAATCCTGGAGCAACGAGACAACCTTCAAGACATTGTTAATTCTTTCAATCAATGTAGCTATGAGTATGAGAGGGCCCTGAGTCGCATCACTGAGCTAGAGATAAGCTTAAATGAGGCAAACAAGACCGTGACTCAATTAGAACAATTAAAGGAATCTCAGGAATGTGATGCTACTCAGAACCTTTTCAGTGAACTTGTTCAGTGTGGTTCCAATTCCAATTCTATAACAAATTCATCTATTATAATTGACTTGACTTCTAAAGATAACTCATTAACACCCACAACTTATTTCAACAGTCATAAAAAACTTAAAAAATATATAAAAATAAAGAAATTTTTGACGAAGACTCAAAAGCTTGTCAAACGTAAAAATTGCATACAGCAACTAGGGCAAAGTAGAAAGCAATGCTTATCATTAATTGATAAAGTTGAATTATTGCAGACTGAATTGGAACACAGTAGGTCATGGTATGATGCTGAGTCTCTGCAGCTTCAAAGTAAAATTGACGGCTTGGAAAAATCATTGCAGGATATGACCAGCTTGTACACCTCTGCCCAGGAACAAATTAAGGAACACATATCCTCTTTTGACCACCTATTAGAAGTCTGCAATGACAATATGGAGAGGTTTGAGTCACTGTCCAATAAATTACAACTCAATGAGGACAAAACCTGTCGATGTGCTTCGTCGGTGCAGAGGGAAAGCATCATGCAGACTGAACCTATCAGTACAGACAAAAAAACTATTATTATTAGTGACGGCATAGGGAAACATTTTGGGTCTATAATGAGCTACTACATTACACACCCAGTACTAAACTTGTGCTCACCGGGAGCCAACTTTGAGTATTTAATTAATCAGATTAATTCAAAGGACTTAGATAGGAACACTTCCATAGTACTGATGATTGGTGATAGTCTGGACATTAAAAAGTGGCAAATTACTAAGTGTATAAAAAAGTTATTATTATTAAATGAGAAAACCAAATGTCAATTTGTAATTTGTGCATTTCCATACTCCAATAATTTAAGCCATACACAAAATGAATATATATATAAACTGAATAAATCTTTGTACAACTTGACAAATGATCATAGGGATGCTATATTGTATTTTGACATAAATAAATTTATTTCATCATGTAAGGTATCTAGGGATATTATTTATCTGCCAAAAAAATATAAAAAACAATTAGCTAAATTATTAGCTTACCATCTGAATGATGCTGTTACAAATAGGGTAACAAAGTCTATTGACACATTTATTGAGTGTGGTAGTAGTACCACTATTTCTATTTTAGACAAATGTACTAATATTTGTACAAGTAATAATTTAAACTAGATAAAAAGACAATGGATAAGCCCTCTTATTTAAATATAGTTCATCAGAATATACAAGGCTTAACCGGCAAAGAATTAGAATTAGAATTATTTGCTGAACATAGCAATATTAATGTATTATGTATAACAGAGCATTGGATACCATACTTACAAGGTCATGTTAGTTTGAATAATTATAGATTGTCAAGTGCGTTCTTTAGAAGGACTGCTATTCATGGGGGTTCTCTAATCTTAGTGCAACATATTTGGTCATAGTTTTTAATAAATGCATAGATCTAGGTATCTTTCCAGATCTTATGAAATGCAGCAAAATTATACCACTTTTTAAAACAGGCGAAAAAACCGATATTAATAACTATAGACCAGTTTCTATTTTACCAACTCTTAGTAAGATTTTTGAAAAAATAATATTGAATCAAATGCTGTCCCATTTCAACAATAATAATTTATTACATCCTGATCAATACGGTTTCACTAAAGGCCGTAGTACAACCGATGCAGGGGCTAGGCTTTTAAAGCATATATTTGAAGCATGGGAATCATCACAAAATGCCATAGGTGTATTTTGTGACTTATCTAAGGCATTTGATTGTGTTCAGCACGAAACATTGCTGTTTAAACTTGGCCACTATGGTATAAAAAACAAGGCCCTTAGCTTGATCGCGTCGTATTTGAGTGATAGGATACAAAAAGTTAGTATAAAAGATATTAAGTCATCGGGGTCACCGGCTGTGTTGGGTGTACCGCAGGGCTCGATCTTGGGTCCGTTTCTTTTTCTGGTATACATTAACGATTTACCACATTATGTAAAGAACCAAGCGGATATTGTACTATTTGCTGACGATACATCATTAATATTTAAATGTGAAAGGAATAAAGTAAATTTTGACGACGTAAATAGTGCTCTTTCGCATGTGTCGCGTTGGTTCACTATCAATAATTTGCTTTTAAATGCAAAAAAAAACTAAATGTATAGAGTTTGTACTACCTAATGTTAAAAAAGTTAACAAATCTCTCAGACTGAATAATGAAATATTGCACATGGAGGAATCCACGGTCTTTTTAGGGGTGACCTTAGATAGTAAACTTCAGTGGGGCCCACATATAACAAATCTCGCGACTAAACTCGGTAGGGCTGCTTACGCTGTTAGGAAAATAAGGCAGTTTACTGACGTCGAAACTGCTAGGATGGTTTATTTTGCATATTTTCACAGTATTATGTCATATGCCATCTTGCTGTGGGGCAAAGCAGCCAGTATAGAACAAATTTTCATACTACAAAAAAGAGCTATTAGGGCTATTTATAAACTTAGATCTCGTGAAACTTTGCGTGACAAGTTCAAAGAAATAGGTATACTTACAGTAGCCTCACAATATATCTATAGTAACGTGGTTTTTATACGGAATAATATAAGCGCGTATAAACAAAATTTTGATATCACTAATCGCCAAACAAGAAAAATGCACCAGTTAGTAACGCCATCTTACCGTCTTTCTAAAGTGAAGCGATCTTTTATGGGCCGTGGTGTACAGTTCTATAATAAAATCCCAAAGTTAATACGTGATTTGCCAGTGGAATTATTTAAGAAACATGTAAAATCTCAACTTTTAGGGAAAGGCTACTATACTGTAGATGAGTACATAAATGACAAAGACGCATGGAAATGACCAGATCTGCAACCAGTTCCGTACAGGCTAGTGATACTTCTTTGTAAGAAATATACCAATGTATTTTATTTTTAAAAGATGTGCTGAGGAGTTTCTTTCGGCTTTTCTTCTCCTCCATGACAAAGCACCTTTCCGAAAAGCTGGTAAATTAAAAAAATGACGTGCATAAGTGTGTCAATGATACCTACATGAATAAATGATTTTGAATTTGAATTTGAATTTGAATTTAACCAGCGTATTGTTTGGTTTCCACAACGGCTCCAAGTTTCCACGTCGAAAGGGAACTTCCTCGGCCGCGGGTGGAATTGAAAGCTGACGTCACGATTCTACGTAATGGCGTTGAAGCGTTATCGGTTATTGTATCGCCATAGCGAAAATAGCTTATTTGAAATGCAGTTTGTTATTTATGTCTACCTATGAAACTTTAATCGCCGTGGCGCTCCACTCACACCTCGACTATCGAGAAATCCAAACGTACCTGAAACAAATAACATTTCGATAAGTAAAATATAACATCAAACGTTATTTTAATAATTACTTTGGATAATTACAGAACTTCTACTTCTAGTTTAGTCATTAAGTGCTTTTTTGATCAACTTTTTTCAGCAGTCTCGGATAAATATGAACGAGGTGTCATTCGATTCGGAATGGCATGAAGATGATTTTTGAAAAAATTCAAGTTCCGATGATAAAAACAATTTTTTGTCATCATCATCATCACCATGGCGTTAAACTCCAGTCATGCGTCGGAGCTGACACACGCCTTTTTTACTTGTTTCGGTGGCAGTGTTGGAGAGCTATTAGCGAGGAGTGAGGACCCGTTCCCCTCGCGGCCGCTCGGTGCCCCTGTGTCTGCTCGACCTGCTCGTTCACCGGCTATTTACATAACAAAGAAACCCACGAGAGCCCTCGGCGTCTTTAATCGTAATTACAAAAGAAGACATAAAGAAAAATTATATTCATAATTTTGGTGTCGGCGGACAAACAAGTGGGAATGAGTGCGAATTAATTAGTTTGTTCGTAACGGCTCGATTCATCGCCTGTCTACAGAAAAAATGTAATTGGGCAGGAGACAACAGATTAATGTTGCATGCCGCTGAGCGTTTTGTTATTCGACCTGCACTATTATTATGGTAGTATAATAATACGTCGTTCGGGACTGTCACAGTTACATCTGGAATGCAGCTAAATTCCCCATCACCGACGCGTTGCCGGAAAGTGAGGAAAAGAAGAAAGAAAAACATTTCATAACGTAATTGTGTAAAACATTTAACGGTTTTAGGATCATTGCTCGATTCAATCGATGGAGATTGTGAATAAAATATTACAAAAATACAATTTATGATAGGTTTCATTTTCTTGTGCACCTAATAATAAAGGGATAAGATAAGACCTGTATATTCAACTTCATGTACTATTTTAGTCTGGTAACGTAGTGAAATAGACAAAAACCCAGCAGCCAAAAAAGGCTCATTTCTCAGGGACAAAGAAGCTGCCATGTATCACTTAGGCACTCGGCGAAATGAAAAACCTTACGCAAGATAGATTTCTTTGATTATGCCAAAGGGAAACTCAAGTTACAGTACTTACAGTTTATTTAAAAGTAATGTCACTTAGTTTTGGTAAAACACATTATAAAATATCTTGATATAAGTAAAACAATACATGATATTTTATCGTATTTCTCTCGCCAACAAAGTTGCAGGCAATAATTACCCATAAGTGTTAAATTCTATAGATAGTAATAAATAAGGAAACATGTTTTGTGTTTTATAACTGCTACAAAGCAGATAACTTGCTTCCTTATTCTAGGAGACTGTTAGCTGGTCAGCGTAATTTATCTCTTAGCTTCGAAAGTAATGGTAATAATAGTAATAAAATTGTAAACTCGTAAAGTAGTAATTCTAAAGTGAAGCAAGAACTGAGGCCGCGTAAACTAGTATGACATGACAGAGGTGATGTCAACAGTTAGCGCACTAAAATGGCCGTGCCCGTGGTAATGCAATTACTAGTTCAGCGGCAGCGGGTGACGGTTTTAGTGACACCTCACACACATGAACAACTATTTTAATTCTGTTGACCACATCTGCTGCCTAACGCACTGAGTAAGCATTCCGAGGCAGCTGTAGCAGCTAGCAGCGGCAGGACTAAATAAACATGAAGCAGCGAGAGGTAGTGTACTGTGTAGCCTATTATTATTAGTCAGTGGTCGAAAAGTTTGCCCGCAGCATCGTTTTTCACTTTGTGTTGCCAAAATCTGCCAAATACAATCTCCACAGCGCCAGTGCCAACATTTATAATCTTAACGGTCGTCTTAACTATGTGAAGTTAGGGCTTGTAGAGTTAGGGCATTACAGTTACAAGGTTGGCTCTACATGAGATCTGATAACTTTTTAATGTAGAGCCATATGGTCTCATCTTGGCAGCACTTGACATGAAAATGTGTTTGGTGGGAGGATTTTATATTCCTTATTACACACGTACCTAAAACGGATGGTAGAAAAGGCGAGCTTATTGCTAGGAGTATTCTCTAGCAGCCAACCTTTGGGCAAAGCAGAAATCAGTGATGGGAGATAGAATATTTAATTATTCCATAATTATGCAACAATTGTCTAAAAAGCTATTAATGATGTTTACTTAAGCTTCTTCTGCCTAAACCAAAACCACAGCAGGATATACTATCGTATAATCCTGATCTGAGTTAAGGTCAATTTTATCTCTTTTTCATGAACGCACTATTTTTATAGAAAATTTTAGATCAACAAAAAACAAGCATAGGTACCTACAGTTGTTATGGAAACAAAACTCGAGAAGTACCTATTTGAAAGATTTACTAGTTTTTGTACAAGATAGTGTCTTAATATAAAAAAGTTCCTTTATACTTTTTATTCCAAAGTAAAAATACAAGAATGAGAAATTTCAAGCGATGGTAATAACATAATAGTAATAAACTCTGAGGAATTAACCAAACTTTAATCAAGCATGATGTTGGACAAAGGATATTCCTCACTTGTCGCCAAATTAAATGTACCTGTCATATGGTAGAATGGAGCACCCTTTGAAATCATGAATGCCGTCGTTAGGTTCAATAATATTGGATTGGTATCATGTAAATCATTTCACTAAACCAATATTTACTGAAACATGATTTTGCAGCTCGTATTAATTAGTAGCAAATCAGCAACAAATGTTTCTCAAATTTAAATGATGTTATGTTTACTATAGCATATTTGTGATCACTGATTTGTTATCTCCTGAACGATAATTTGAATCATGTATGATGTTATTATATGTACATTTACCGTATTCGCCATCGTGAACACAGTTAGTCTTCTCCAACTCCATTGTACAACCGGTTGATTCCATTTAACCTGGCCGGTGTCACGTCCGACCCTTATGACACGGCCGTGTCGATAACGCAACTAAACCAATTTCCTTTCATCGGGTAAATTATGATATAAAAAGCAGGAAAGACAGACGCCTGTCTGACATGTCGGTCTCGAGTAACCGAAACTGTCACAATACATCCACCGGCCGTCACTGTGACTCACTGGCGATCGTTGGCAGAGGCAAGGTGAGTTTATGTTCGAATACGGTTCCGTTCCAAGAATGATCTCGTACTCGTACTCGCCAACAAATTTTACTTGACCACGAACCCCTCTGACCTGTTTGAAATATGTGTAGACTGATTCACGATACGTACCTACCTACTTAATAAGAACAAGTAATAAAAAAGATTGCACCTAAAATCTATCTATCTTCGTAACGTTAACCTATCTATCTTTTGCACCATTTCGGCGCTAACCCCATAAGTATGTTGTAGGGAGCATTCTGAAACTAACTGCTTCGGTAGAGGCAAGTGATGCTGCATCGAACGATTACTAAATAAAAATGATTACCTAACTTCCTTCAAATCCATCAGTCTGTGTCGTAGAGTCTGTTTAAAGTACATAAAACAAAGGTCATATTGCAACCAAATCAGATGCAGTGGCAATTCCGCCCCAAGTCTGTCTAAACTCTAATCACGCGTCATGCACGCCTAAGGTAGTTAACACTCTATTAAGGTGCAAATAGCTCGGCAGTCGCCAGTCGCCAGCATTAGAAGGGAAGGCGACTGAACTGCGCTATTTTGGGCCGATCCGAGATGCCGCGATGCCGCGTTGCAGCGATACCGCACAGATATTTGCAACACGTCTGGCTCCTTATAGCTGGCCCCTCGGTACTTACGTAACGCTTCCAGTACGAGAGCGCGACATGTCTCCGAGCCATGTTTGCTGTGTTGAACATATGGACCTATGAGTGGAATTTATCCGCGACTGGACGCCCTGCACATCAAGCGATTGCAAGATGACTGAACCGACTGAGCATTGCAGGAATGTCATAGCTTGAGAGAGGAAGTTGATGGTTATAAATAAACACTACTCAAATATTACTCAAATCTTACTTTTGTAGTAAGACAACAGTGAAAACTGCATCCAAATTCACTAAATTAAGTGTAGATTTTTAAAGCCTCAAATGGTACGCCGCCGCGCCGCGCCGTACGGTATAAGTGTAGATTAAACCAATATAATTATTCAACAAGCAGCAGCATACCTACAGTGTACACTATTCAAATCCCCTCGAACAGTCGCGGCTGTCATCGTTTCGCATAATGCTCATTGTAATAGACCATTGTTTAGAAACGAGTAGGTTATGCATGGCATGCGGCGCGGCGTGCGGCTGCGGCTCGCGGCGGCGGCGTCCCCACACTGGATGTATTGCGTTGCGGCTATGGCGTGGTACGAATAATGTGACAGCTGTGCCAAGAATCGACTCGCTACACAATCTCATCAGAGTAGCGCCACACGCGAAAATCACTGCTATTCCTACCTAAGTAAGGATGCAACTTTCACTAGTTGTATTGATGTCTGCACTCACGTCTAGATTTTCCGAGAGCATACAATATATCTGACGTATCCAAACTGGAACTAATAATGGTAATCGGCAAACAAGTTCATTTCCCATGATTAAAATAATCCAAATTTTACTAACAAAAAAATAACCGATTTGAAAATTACTCAAAAACTACTTATCAGACCTAGTTCAAAATGTGGGACCACATGACAAGTACCTGCTTTCGATTAAAAAAAGAATCAACAAAATCGGTTCACCCAGTCGAAAGTTCTGAGGTAACAAACATAAAAAAATACAGACGAATTTTATTGAGAACCTCCTCCTTTTTTTGAAGTCGGTTAAAAAATCAAAATCATTATCACTGACACACTTAATGCAAGTAATTATTTTTTATTCTACCACGTTAAAACAAATAAATCCTATTTTCACTGTATTCTTAGCTAATATATAGACCAAATAAATTTCGAGCTCTTATTGCTCATGTCGAGGCAAATATATTTTGGTAGAGGCGTGTCGTACTGTCGTTCACATGAACTAAATTGGTTGTCATGTTTAAAAGAAAAACTGGAACTTTAAAGACATTTAACATTGTGCCATCAAAATATTTCAGTGAAGTTCCGCAAGCGTCCTGCGTCACTGGAACATATCGGGGACAGTCGGGCTTGTCACTGGATGGGACTATGGGCGGGTTTAAAATAGGACTGTCATGTTACACAATGGCTTGTTCATTTTTCGAGGAAAACATCAATTTTCTTCGCCTTTCACCGGTTTCAGCCAGGTAACGACGCTTTAAGTAATGATCTGAATTATGTCATCTGAAATAATAAACAAGATTTTTCGTCGTCGTCAAAGGATTTTGAATAATTACGTTACAATGGAGTTTCGTGAAATCGACGTAAATTTAAATAACTTTGTCCTTTAAAATATTGGATCAGATTTTGTTTTGTCGACCTGGGGACAATTATTAACATTGAATAGATTGAAAACAATACAAACATAAAACTTGTTTCGCACATAAAGTGTATGCCATTTGCAAGTCCCAGGTCTCAGGGAAGCAACCCTTCCTAATAAACGGATACAAGAACTAACAGAGCCGTAAATAATTTTGAAATTTAACAGAATCGTCCAAGTTCGGCGGCGCGGGCGGGCGGTTAAACTTGCGCGCTAATGTAACTTTATTGTCTCGAATCTCGATGTAAACACACAGCCCACAGGCTGCGACTGCGGCTCTCCCTGCGCCACTCACACGCCGACCTGCCCCTGCTGCCCCTGCCGCCCCTGCTGCCCCTGCCGCCCCTGCTGCCCCTGCCGCCCCTGCTGCCCCAAGCCCCGGCTCCAGCTCCGGGTGGTTCGTGGAATGGTTCATAGCCAACTCATGTCTCTTCGGCCTTGCTTTGTAACAACTATGTAATGATATCAACCGATATGATCGTTTAAATATTTATATGTCGATGAAATATACCAATATTTATCATAGACTAAAGCCGCACTAAAAGTAAGGTTATGCCTTATGGCATGGTGTTATCGCGGACCGGGTTTTATCTTCTTACGTATGTTGTGTCTGCCTCGATGCCATTTTAAATGTTACTGTTCGATACACGAATTACCCCACAGTTTTTCGCCGCTACGGCGACACGCCGCTGCGACAATTTTTCGCAATTCAGTAATAAAATAATGTGTTTTTTCCGCATGGTACGTACCTACAATTAAGTTACAACATTTGCGGCGTTTCACCGCACAGGCGAAAATCCGTAGTGCGCATCAGCTGAGCTTCATATTTTTCTTGAATGCAATCAAATATTTACATAAATAAATTGTTAACAATATAAACAATACGGATCAAATCTACTATATCGACTACATCTACCTAATAAGATACTAATCAAGACGTATTTTGTTACATTCTAAATGTTAGTATGAAACTTCCCAGAGAGCTAATAATTACAGAGGGAGGGGAGGCCCAACAGAGCCGGCCCTAGTTATTGCTAAAGTTGGTCGAGAGAGGGTTTCAATTTATATCAGATTCAAAGCTAATGCAGTAAGTAATGTTTCTAGGCTTCCCACAACTGTTTGTCGGTACTGGCCACTGGGTCGGCGGATGGCAGACGGAATACGGAAAACTGCAGATGACGCATGATGAATACGTCTTTTGAGATCTATTAACGACTGACGGGAAACGTCTCGCTTTTCATTAGCGGCACGTCAATTCTCGCATAACTCTAGCAAGGATAATTAATTCATTTTACTTTAAATAGGAAATTAAAACGAGATCTGCTACTTTCATTAAACAATCTTGCAATAAGGCTACGTAACATACTTGTTATGGCTTTGTGCTTCCTGAAATGTATAATTAATAATATCTGGAAGACCGCGCTTCGCGATTCTTAATTGATAAAAGCCTTGCCTAAATGCCTAAACGCATTGCAAACATTTTATATGTGTGAGTTACAAAAGTTACCTACACACAGAGTTACGACTTACGAGTAACAGATAACACCATAATAATATTATTTTCCACGACGACTAATTCTGATTGACCTTGATTAATCGATTATTTGCCTAAAAAATTCCAACATGTAATTTCCAACGTAACCATTAGGGTGGTTTTCGAGAAATCGATTCCATATAATATTTATACAAAAATTGCTCGTTTAATTAAATAAGTAAATTACACCGCGTCACCGGTCAGGGCAGGTAGGTACATATTTGCAACTCTCAGATAGGAATTCAGAACTACTGGAGTTATGACACGTTAATGTAATTAGTCCGCACAATACATCAAACTTGGTCGCAGCGGCCTTTGGGAACGTAACGGTAACCCTCACCCACATACCTAATTAGAGTTGGATTGCGCCGCGCCCCGGCGCCCCGGCGCCCCGGCGCCCCGGCGCCCCGGCGCCCCGACGCTACAGCGTCATAAAGCGATATCCGACTGTATATCAAATTGTAACTTTTAATGAGACGACCACGGTATCGCTTAAACCCATTTGACACAATTGTTATCTTTTGATATTAATAAGCTACGCCTCAACAAATCCGGAAATCCGTCTGAAATGATTCTCTGCCAGCACCGCGCGGCCGCGCCCGCGATCGCTCCCGCCACCGCGCCCGCCTCCGCTTCACACACCGCTCGCGCCCTCCCCGCTGAGGTTTATCGGAAAAATTTAAAATGAAAATAAACAAAGACGGGCGCTACTCCACCGGCCGACGGAAACAAAGTTTTATACTGTCTATTAAGGCAATATTTTATAACAATCAGTGTTTATTTAAAGTTAAAAATATCGTTGGATCTATCCAACGTTATCGTTTTGCTGTGTTTTGCTTTTAAGCAGAACAATCATACCGCCTACCAAACACTATTTTAGATTAAAGAATGGAATAATTACGCAGTTCAATAATGAAAATTATTATAGAATTTTTATTACCACAAAGCACGAGGTAGGTACATACTATTAGTAGATATAACATATACCTAAGGATAAGATACTACAGAAATTATAATTATCTTGCCATCTCGCAATAAACACCACACACACATTCATTTCAGGAAAATTCGTATAAGATAGATAGATGAATTTATGTATGTTAGTGTGATAGTGTAATGATTTTGAGTTGATAATTTGATAGTGTCGCTCGCGGGGATACTAACCTTCTTGTACTGTCCGAGGCGCAGCGCCCGCTGCAGCCGCGCCGCCCGCGAGCCCGACAGGTACACGATGGGCACCGCCTCGCCGCCCTCCAACTCGATGTCGAAGTCGTTCACCGCCTCGCACAACTTATAATCCCGCAACTTTGTGTCGCCGTTCATTACTTCCACTCCTTCGTCGCCTATCTCCGCTTTTAAAACTTCCTCCTGTGAGATAAAGAGGGGGTTCTCGTAGAACTGATCGAGTTTGTAGCGGTTGTCGATGGCGCGGGCGTCGCTGTCCGCGCTGTCCGGGCAGGTGATGAGATAGTCGTCGGCCGGGTCGGTGGTCGTGGCCGACGCGAATGAGTGGCCGCTCCAGCGGGTTCCGTTGGACATCCGTCCGCACTCCATTGTTCGGTGCGTTGTCAATCAATAACAACGTCGATACGTTACATCAACACGAGTGCGGCGTGCGGCGCCGGCGTGCCCGTGCGACTCGTGGGGGCACTGCTGCACGGGGGGCGTTGCTCCACTCCGATGACAACGAGCAATCTGTTCGATGCTTACGTCTTGCTTGTCTGTGTGACTGATAACACTGCAGCACTGTAACGTGACCGTTCCTGTACGTTTTTAAAATTATTCCGGTATTCTTTTAAAATATGGATTTCTATTTGTCTGTCAATCTGATAAGACTTCGTACCGAAACAATGAGCCTTCAAGAAATAAGTTTTTTTTAAGAAATGTAAGTACTTACTTAACTAACTATATACTTACAGATTTTTTTTTAAATATACCAACAGATGTTAGAAAGTATTTTAAGTTTTAAACAGTTTTTGTTTCAAATGTTATATCTCTAAAAGTTTAAAAAATAATTCACATCAACAGTAAAGCGTATTTAAGAAAAGTAATTATAAGAAGTTCAGAAACGCCCGACGACGCATATGAAAGCTCTCATCATCCGTCAAGTTTAATCCTCCAGTTAAAAAGCGATTCAACAGATAATCATAAATTAATGCGGAACCAACCGGACATTCGTGTGAGATCCCTGTCAAAACAAAAGAAGAACCACCCAAGTAGGTTTCGGCGGTTACTTACTCGGATTTTAGTATAGTGAATGGGGTATTGACATTGAGGTATATACAAGAGAAGACATCTCAAACAAAATGTATGTTCCCGCCGGGAGGTTCTATTTTCAAAATTGAGCCCCTGTTCTCCTTTCAAAATCGAACGAATCCATTGGAAATTGAAGCCGCGCGGCGCCAATTCATTGGAACATACATTGTGTTCGCGGTGTCTCTTCTATACGCTAGTAATAATACTTCAATGGGTATTGAATGGATTTTTGACGAAATTTTACGGATTTTAATCGAAGCTATCTGTTTTGATGATCGACAAAACAAGGAGCATGCTATACACAATGATAAGTACGACACTTTATGTTGTCAACGGGCATGTTTGTAAATGTTTTGACATGTTGAGGCGAGTGTCAGTCGGGAGTCGGGACTCGGGCCCGTCCGGTGACAGGTGTGAGGAGCGGCTGACGAGGGTCGGGTGGCGCGCAGCCGACACACGAGCAGGGAGACCGTGCCGAGACCGACCAGCACAGCGCACAGTTAATAATAATAACCCTCCACACTCATATCCCCACACTAGGATTCCCTGTGTCAGGCGTGCCATGTACAACACACACACCCAGACCCAGAAGAGAAATTCAAACTCATTTTTTTTCCGCCTCGCAGGAATTCAACCCAGGACTTGGCACGGCGATTCGGCATGGTAATCAGTAATCACTGCGCCACACGGGTCGTCAAGGTAGTATAGTCGCTATAGTATACGTAGTCACTAGAAGTCACTGCAATTTGTCTCGACTTGAATAGGCCATCACACCATTGCGGCACTATAGGGTTAGGGACGCGCCGGACGGTGCCGGTATAGTTGTTTAGAAAATACTCTTACAAACGGTTTAAATGTTTTCTTTGCATGTCTCATTCGCCCTGCACTTGTACGTATACTCGCCCACTGTACGAGTATTTTTTATTGTACAATTCATTCATTTGCAGGAGTTATGTACCTAAGTTTATTTGTCGAAGCGCGAAGCCAATTTCGATTGGGAACTTAATCAATGAAGCGAGTTCTCTATTCGGTTTCATTCCTCATGGGGCAGAGCGCTCTCTTGCTGGTAATTAGTCTAACGGTGTAATACCCCTTCATAAATTGTGAAAATTCTTCAACCGATATAGGGACCACGAGTGGGGAAAAATTATTTCTAAAAATCAAAATATAATTATAAAGACAAAATGATCGTGGATGATATAGCGAAACAATGGCAAGTGGGTAATATTATATTTTCCTGTGATTAGACAACTATACCTCCAGTTAAGTTTAGTTTTCATTTAAATATTATTAGAGACATGTAATGTAAACTTCTGTAATCCTAAAATCAGTCAAATAATATCTGAACATGCTATAAAGATGAAGTGTCCAAACTTCTTACGTCATGTAACATTTACTGAATTCTTTTTAAAAAGTACGCCTAGCACCATCTTGCGTGACTTGATCCATTACTAGGTACGTATACAGTAACCGAGTACACGTATTAATAGTATCACGGCGTATAACTCTATACTCCATGCGATTTGCAGCCGAAACAAATGTAAACAATCATTAAAATCGTTTTATAGGGTTTTTTACCAACTGGCATGAATTTGTACACCAAATGCGTTTTATTTAGACAAACTACTCAATAAGGTATTTGTGAATTCTTAATTAAATACATATTGATCGATAACAGTTATAAAATCCGAGTAAATGTGGAAACAAACAAAATTAAATAACACTGTCATCATTCAAACACTTTGCAATGAAAATCTTATTTCCAAGAAGCGATTTGAAACTTTTAACATAATGTACTACTTTGTCTTAATGAGTAGTTTGCCTAAATAAAACGCACTTGGTGTAAAAATTAAAGTCAGTTGCTGAAAACATTAGAAAACGATTTTAATGGTTTGTTTACATTTGTTTCGGCTGCAAATCGCATGGAGTATAGTATATCGTACGAGTATAGTTCTCCAGCCGGGGATATCTCGCCGTTGACTGTGACCAAAAAGTAAATGTCACGAGTCGCACTGGCGCGATGGCGCGGGCGGCGGAACCGAATTCGTGTCGTTGACTCGTTGCACTCGACACACCCGCAATAGTTGCAATATGACGTCGCGAAAAAGGAAGAGTAGTGACGCGCCGCGATGTTAGCTATGCACCTTACTGCCTACAGACACATAAATGTGGACCCTGAGTTAGGCTGTTGGTTTCTCCGACTAATCACTAAAAGTTCCGGGAACAGAAACTCGAAAAACACAGTTGTTGTGTTACATTAACATCATACCGTAATGACAGTCTTTTGTCTTTTATGCAAATCTTTATACTGTTACAGATAAAATAATTATAATTTGTGTATGAATGTTTCCCTATTTAAATCCTATAGTTTAGAGTTTAGACGGACCTTTAAAACACCTAACAAAGGACTGAATTTAGTCTCTAAATATTGTTATACTCTAGGTATATTTAAAAAATCAACATAATATTCCGTTTAGCATTGCAAAATAGATCTTAAATGAGAAACCGAGTGGTTGGTGTCAACGGCCGTGAATTTATGAGCCTACATATTATATTAGCAGAACGCTCCTAACGGTGTTCATCTCCTGTAATAAATGGAGTGTAAGACCCTCAGTGTAATAATGTAATCCCGACCTCTCAATATGAACCGCATACTAATCTATCCCCCAAACTTCTTGTCACGGTTCCGCTTATAACCATTATCGTTCGCTTCATCGGCAATAAAATATTGATATTAATTATCTCATCAAAAACATAAATGTGAAATGAGAGCCAATTTAAAAAAAAAAGAATTGAGATCTAAATGGGTGCCAAGTTCTGTTTAGAAAAGCCTAAAATTTTAGTCACAAGAACATGTAATTCAAGCTCCACAATTGACTTGGTTAGTTTTCACGTACCTCCCAAGGCTGTATTATATTTGTATAATTATCTTCGTTATGTCTGTTAGGTTGATGACCTATGTTACTTTTCTAAAATTTGATTTGTTGGTTGCTAACTAACGAAAACTAGCCAAGTCAAATGTAAAGCTTGAATTACATGTTCTTGTGACTAAAATTTTAGACTTTTATAAACAGAAATTGGCACACATGTAGATCTCAATTCTTTTTTTTTAATTGGCTCTCATTTCACATTTATGTTTTTGATGAGACATCATTACTTTTTGTCTAGTAATTATGTAATTACTTAAAACACATGTGTGTTTATAGATAATGCATATGCCTATTGTTATTTGTAAAATTACTATATACAGTGGCTATATTTCACTAGTTTTACTAATTATCATTAATTTTCAGTTTTTAGATTTTTTCCTTTATATACGCCTAATAGTCTACCTTGATGCCAAATGTCAAGTTTCTAGGTCATCTGGAACTGGGTTAGAGGTTTGATCTATAGGTCAGTCAGTGATAAAAATGACGATTATACGTCACGATTACGATAACGATGGACGTTAATATCTAGATAACCGTAGTAGAATGTCGTTACTTATATAATTTTTTAACATCTAGAATTCTAGACTGAAATCGATTGCCAACAGTGATAATTTTCATTGAAACACTCTGCCTGGATTCTACAGTCATCTTTATCATAACATTCATTTGGTTTTAACAAAAAGAGGAGCACCACTTAATTAATACCTATTAAGTATTAACACGGCTAATTAAATGCAGGAAATTTAATATGCGTTCATTACATAATAGCTCTTCTCCCGGAGACGTTTTATCTCCCCGCTCCATATTACTTTTTTGCTTTGCTTGTACTCTAACTACAGTATAGTAGAGTTATAACGAAAGTTATGTTAACTGTGAAAGCAACAATTTTTATGGGGGATGATAGCGTTAAGGTTATGGTAGGATTCAGTTGGAAATAAAAATAAAAATAGATTAATCTTATTTTCGCTACTAGAGGATAAAACTTCGCAACGGATAACAGAAATTAGCCCATTTCGCGAACATTGGTGTCACCGAGATCATATGAGTCTCTGATGCGTTTCTAAACAGATTTAAACAATTATTATTTTCTAAACAGGGCGTTTAATAACTGGCCAATAAAGCCGCACGAATAAACAAGCCGGTCTAGTTTAGTCCACACTACAGCACTGGCCAGGCGATATGTATATTTAGTAAATATGTAACGGGGTGGCCGCACTGCAGCACTGGCCGCGGAACAATGGGCCTAGTTTTGGTTATCGAAACCTGTCCCGGTACGTCGCTGGTCACGGGAACACACCAATGTTGACATTACACGACACAGGCGGATGTGGACAAAACTAATAGCAATCGATCAATATTGAAGTTAAGGCACCTAAAAGGTAACGTTCACCTATGTACATAATAATAATATGTTAACCATTTATCTGTCCGTGACGTAGTCTCAGTCAAAGGCATTCGGCATGTTTCACTAGCATGGTCGAATGGTTAGGACTAATTTTACTACGGAATGATGAACTTATTTAATTCTATTAGCCGGTAAAGGTGACTGGCCAGTGACCCTGGATTGCTGACGATGGTACGAGTATGATCATAACCGCCCAGGCACGACCTCAACACATTATTATGTCGTCGAAACCATCATTCACTTTTCAACTCGCCAACGACCTCATCATCATGCAGAACGATTGCCAATTGTAAAAAAATAACGTCAATAATTTGCTGCAAAATTTGCGTGAATCACTTTGTTCGCATATATGTTTTCATAGATGATACGCTTACCGATAAAAAAATGTGACTTTTTATTAAATATGTCCACAATTTCAAATAGTATCAGATTTAACAGTAGAACGATGAATTGACAATATTACTTCGCACTTTTGTTTACGTCTGCGCGAGCGGCCGACTCCCGAGCCGAGCAAATCAGAGCGCTATACAGCCGCCGCATGCGTCGCACGCGCCGCGCGTTTTGCCCGAGACTGAAGTTCTAAATTTGAAATGAAGTGGGTATAATAACATTACGTGTTTTCCCATTTTCTTTTCCGATGATATCCCGTGAGTCAGCCATTCATACTTTACTGGATTTATTGTGACAAGCGACAGCGCATTTTTAGACGGCGCCCTCCGTTTGTATGGCGCAAGAGAATCAATTTTTTTTTTCTGAGAAAGTCGTATTTTTATATTATATTTATATAGAATAAGCAAAAAATATGTGTGTCTCTTGAGGCCCACTAATCTTTAAATAATTCACAGCTCTACAGGTAGAAACCAATAAGTAGAGGTGTTGTTTCTTCCAGAACAGAACGGGTTTCAATGAGCTGTGGACAATTTAAACGCAATTCATTTCGTAAGATAAAAAAATACTCAATCAAACAGATATTAATTCAAAGACAATAAATGAAAATACTTCACCTATCTGACGGGATTTAAAAAAATTCAAATACAAAGTCGAAGCACATTTTTACTCCAAGCCATAAAATGATCACTAACTCGCCAACGATCTCCGGAACGTTAAGCCGAAAGGAAAGATTAATAACACAAATTCATAACAACCGCGAACGCGGCATGAATCAAAAGAAAGTGCATATCTAAATGTGTCTACGCACGATTTCAGAAGATTTTCAGTAGGAATAGGAATAATTTAAATTATAAAGACCGTTTCCACAGCCAAGCTAAATTTATACGTTAGATTCCTTTACTGTGTTTATACAAAAGTGTACTGTGTAATGCTCACATAAACGCAAGTAGAGCCAAACACTAGAATTTAAAAAATCGTTATTACCAGAAGAGAATTAGTTTTTTGGGTCGTAATCGTTGTATGTTAAGCAGCGGATACGGGTACAAATTGATGGCGATAAATTTTGACGACTCTAAATTGTTCGAATTCAACCTTGTCAAGTATCTAATCTCACGGTAATTGATTGATTAAGGTTAGTCCCGTGTTGTATGTATTAATAATCTGTGTAATTGATTATCTGTGGTCCCCCCACCTCACCTCTCTCTCTTCCGCTTGCTATGTATCGCCTGCTAAACGTGCTCCGTATAACTTTGCTAATTAAAAATAAATTAAGTGAGTTTCTTCAAAAAGGTGCATTTAATTTTGGAACCCACGGCCTCAAGAACCGAAATATATAACAAAATTGGCGACGAGCAGTAAAATTGAGCCGAAATTGAAGACGTGAAAATCATAAGAAGACGCTAATTAACCGCCATCTTAATTTTTTTTCACCGGTGTTACTTCGTCATTGGAGTGTCATTGTCACGACCGGCGCGAACATAGCCACGGATGAGCCATAGATTGACAAACTTGATTGACGCAACGTTCATTTCAGTCATCTCCGTTGTTTACTTCCTAATATTACGTACGAATGGAAATTGTTGACAAGTATTCTGCAGATATTTTGGAAAATAAAACAGGTTGGATACAGACCTTAAATAAAGAAGAATTAACAAAGATTATACAGGAATTAAAATTGGAACTTCCAAGTGACAGTACAATAGAAAATTTACGAAAATATCTTCGAAATTTAGTCTCGAGTGGAAAGTTATCATCGATCGTAAAATCAGAACAAGAAGAACCTACAAACTTAGAGAAGAAGACATTCAAAATGAGCTACGGAAAAGTGGAATTATTTGAAGGCAGCGACAATTTCGAACTCTTTGAACAACAGTTGGAGTGTTTTATAACATTAAATGACATACCCGAAGAAAAACAAGTGCCGTTGTTGCTAACTAGCCTCACACCCAGAGTATTAGAAACATTAAATCATTTATGTTCACCGGACAAACCTACTAAGAAAAAATACTCAGATTTAATTAAATTATTAAGGCAGAGATATACCAAATCTTCATCAACTGCTTTGGACAGAACATTATTTAGGTCAAGGAATCAAAAACCAGATGAAAAAGTGGAAGACTATATAATACAGTTAAAAAAATTAGCGAAAAGATGTGATTTTATGGATTTTGAAGATCAAGTAAAAGAGAAATTCATTGATGGAGTCTCGAAACCAATGATAAAATTTGAACTGTTGAAAAATGGAGAACTATCATTAGACAAATTAGTGCTTTTAGCCAGGACAGTTGAGAATGCTATGCAACAATCAAAATTAGATCCAGAAATCACCGTGTCAAATTTTCCATCCAGTTCCAAAGAAATGTTTCAGGTCAAATATCGTTCAGCACCTAAAAACCAGCCAAAAATTAAACAAGTAACAAAAAATTCTAAATTTCAAAAGGAATTCCAAAAGAAGACTAGTGTATTGTGTTATGTTTGTGGTAAAAATAATCATGTCAAAGCTGACTGTTCCCTTAAAAATAAGTTTTGTTCTGAATGTGGTAGGCAAGGACATATCTTCAAAATGTGCCGCATGCGTCATACTAAAAATATGGAAATTGTAACGGATGATGTTGAATGTAGTATTAAAGATTTATTTGTTTCAGAGGAGTCTGGTAACCAATACAGCATGTACTCAAATTATAGTAACTTGGAAAAGATACCTCCACAAATTTTAGATATTACCGTTGAAGGACATAGCGTAAAATTTGAGTTAGACACCGGATCCGAGGTGAGTACCCTAACTTTAGATGATCAAAAACGTTTATTCCCGCATAAAAAAATAGAATCATGCAATGTTTATTTCAAAAATTTTGATCAGTCTGTTTCAAAACCATTGGGTGTCGTAAAAAATTTAGATGTTTCATGCAATAATATGACGAAATTTGTGGACGTGTTTATTGTTAGTAATGACAGACCCAGAATTGTAGGTAGAAACTGGCTCAATACCTTTTGTCTTTGGCCTTTAAATTTAACAAATAACATATATGATTCTAAAGTCTATAACACTTGTGATCTTATTAATTTAATTAAGGACAGGTTCGCAGATGTATTTAGCCCGGGCTGGGGAAATTTTAAAGGTGAATGTATAAGCTTAAAATTAAAAGACAATGCACAACCAAAATTTCTCCCTGTTCGGCAAGTACCTTTTGCTTTAAAAGATAAAGTCAAATTAGAAATTGAAAGACTTTTGCAAAACAAAAGAATTGAACCAGTAAAATTCAGTAAGTGGGGAACACCTGTTGTACCTATCTTAAAACCAGATAAGTCAGTTCGCTTGTGTGGCGACTATAAACTCACATTGAATCCTTACTTAGAAACAGATCATTATCCATTGCCACATATAGACACTATATTTCAGACATTAAAAGGTGCAGAATTTTATTGTGAATTAGACCTAAAAGAGGCTTATTTACAAGCTCCATTGGACGCTTCTTCCCAGGAATTAACTGTAATTAATACTGAATTAGGGACTTTCAAGTACCTGTATTTACCATATGGGGTCAGTACGGGACCGGGTTCATTTCAAAGACTAATGTGTAATAAATTAAAAGATGTAGCAAACACTATAGTTTTCATTGATAATATATACTTATGTGGAAATGATTATAATGATATGTTTAAAACTTTAGAAAATGTACTTACTATCTTGAAGCAATCCGAATTTAAACTTAAGCCAGAAAAATGTAAATTCTTTAGAAAGGAAATTGAAGTATTTGGTTATAGAATAAATAATTATGGAATAAGTATAATACAAGAAAATATAAAACCTATAATTAACTTACCTCCTCCGGAGAATGTAACTATGCTTAGATCATTTCTTGGTAAAATAACTTACTATTCTAGATTTTTAAAGGACATGGCAACCATCTTAACACCACTTTATAATTGTACTAAAAATGGAAAATTTAAATGGACTTTTGAATGTCAATCTGCTTTCAATTTAATAAAACAAAAATTAATTTCAGCTGAAAATTTAAAACATTATGACCCAACTTTACCTTTAATTTTGACATGTGACGCCTCTGTCAGTGGAGTAAGTGCAATTTTATCCAACAGAGAACCAAATGGTATTGTAAAACCAATAGCATTTGCCAGTAAAAAACTTAATGACAGAGAGTTAAAATATTGTGCTTTAGATAAGGAGGCTTTAGGTATTATTTTTGGAGTTACTAAATTCTATAATTTCCTCTATGGTAGACCGTTTGAACTGGAAACTGACAATTCTGCTTTGGTTAGAATTTTTGGCCCGAATAAAGGCATTCCAAAAATGGCTGCAAAGCGTTTACAGCATTATGCAATATTTTTATCTGCATTTACTTACACAATTAAATATATACCTACAAATAAAAACCCAGCAGACTATTTGTCGAGAATACCTTGCAAAGATGATTATGAACATTTAAATAAAAGTTTTGAAATTTGTACAAATTACATAGAATGCTCTGATTTTGAAAATATAAACTGGAAAATTATTCAAAAAGAATGTAAGAAAGATAAAGTTTTGTCAAAAATAATTATTTACAGTTATGATGGTTGGCCAGAAAGTAAATTAATTCCTGAAAATTTGAAACCATATTTTATTAAAAGAAATGAAATAAGTATAGATAGAAATTGTTTATTTTGGGGACATCGAATAATTGTACCTAAAATTTTAAGAGATAATGTATTAAATGAACTGCATAAAAGCCACTTTGGCTCTAATAGGATGATTGATATGGCGAAGTCATACTTTTGGTGGCCTAAAATAAATGAGGATATCATTAACATAACCAAAAATTGTAATATTTGTTTATCTTATAGAAATACACCATCTAAAATTCCATTAAAACCATGGCCTGTGCCTCCATCAGCCTGGTATCGAATTCATGCTGATTACCTAGGACCTTTGTATGGGAAAATGTTTTTAGTTGTTGTCGATAGTTATAGCAAATGGCCAGAAATTTTCCAAATGGCAAATATTGGGAGTAGCCTTACAATAAAAAAATTTAAAGAATTATTTATTAGATATGGTTTTCCTATACATTTAGTAACCGATAACGGTACATCATTTACAAGTCAAGAGTTTCAAAATTTTTGTAAAGTTATTGGAATGAATCATTCATTTACCCCTCCCCATCATCCGGCAACTAATGGTGCGGCGGAGAGGTTCGTAGAGACATTTAAAGCTAATGTAACTAAAATAGTGGACAGTGGCAAATCCCTGGAATATGCTATTGGCATATTCTTGTGTGATTATCGCGCCACCCCCCACAAGTCTACAGGAGCATCACCTGCAAGACTGATGTTAGGCAGGGAAATTAGGAACCGTTTTTCACTATTGAGGCCTACTCCAATATATCAAGATATTACATCTAAACAGAATAGGGTTATAGATACTTATAAAGGTCATAGAAAAGTAGATTTTAAAGTTGGTCAGAAAGTTATGACTCGTGATTTCAGAAAAGGTAACAAACCTTGGACCGTAGGGACAATAATTAAAGAGTCTATACCTGGTGTAACTTATTTAATTGATGTAGATGGTCAGTGCTGGAAAAGACATGTAGATCAAATAAATTCATGTTCACAGGAGTGATGTACTATTGTTCATTGTTCTGTATGTAATTTTCTGTTAAAATAATAATTAGAATTTAGAGTATTTTAGTACAGGTAATCTGTTCAGTGTTCTGTTCATCTGTTCATTAATAAGATGTACTATTAAGATGTGTAGTATAAATAATATAAAAATGTAACTAAAACCTAAACTTAGAAAAATATGTATAAATATATATGTTATAAGTTTAAATATGTATTAGTATAAATATGTATAATATATACATGATAATACTTAGATATATTAAAAGTCATATACTTAAGAAAAAAAAATGTTATTGATTTAAAAATTAAATACTTTTTTTTTGTCTTGCTTTGTAAGGTGGGGGAGAGTGTTGTATGTATTAATAATCTGTGTAATTGATTATCTGTGGTCCCCCCACCTCACCTCTCTCTCTTCCGCTTGCTATGTATCGCCTGCTAAACGTGCTCCGTATAACTTTGCTAATTAAAAATAAATTAAGTGAGTTTCTTCAAAAAGGTGCATTTAATTTTGGAACCCACGGCCTCAAGAACCGAAATATATAACATCCCGCTTTCCATTTTATAAAAAAAATATGTTAGTGAGTCAGGCGACCTTGAAATGCCAACATCGGCATTGTCCGTTACATAAATCGCGGATCAGGGATACGATCATACGAGTGACTTGCAGTACGCAGAATTCAGCCAGTGGGCAGCAGTACTCAGTGTAGCCGCGACCTTGTTCCGGCGGCGCGGCGGCGGTCGAGGCGGTCGAGGCGTTGACTCGCTGCCAAAACATCTATACCGAATGAAAACGTTCCGACTGAGACGGGAATTACAGGGTTATTTAAAAATACTGAATGCAGTATCAATGATAATGGAGTTTTAGTTTACAAAATTGCACTAAACGTCAGCTAGGTTCAACTTTAAGCTTTCTGCTTACTAGTCCGTAGTTCCGTACCAGTACTACACCATGACTCAAACAAACTCATCAGTTTTCAGCGAGGGCAGGAGCAGGGAAGGTTGGCTTGGGCTCAAGGATGGAATATATTGTAAGTGAACTTGGTCGATCCCAGAGAAGAAAGCTCTCCGTAATACTCGTACCGCGACTCCGGCTCGCACTTGACCGACTGTGGCTCTCAGACATCTGAGCTCAATACTACAACCGCAAAATAGACAAAACTACTGCCTCTACTTTGTGTAACTACTCTCATACTCTGGCCAATGCTATGTACAGAAAGATAGCGCTTATATTTCGGAATGAAGTCAGTAGGTATAGGTACAACTGTATCTGGTAATTATTACAACGTGAAATAATTCTGAAACCAGCAGAGGTCACACTGGCTGCGAGCCAAGAGCCGGTCCGGCTCGCCCCGGTCCCGGTCCCGGTCCGGTCCACTCGGTCGTGCCGCGTGCGGCCATCCGGGATGCGGGAGCGGGAATTAAGCAAATACAATTAAGCTGGCGAGATTTTCGTTATCATTTGGCGCTGGCAATAACACGGATGCCTTCAGAAGGTTACGGAGGTTATCACCATTTTATTTTGCCATTTTTATCTTATTGACAATTAAGACGGACCGAGTGGAATATTAGTTTGCGCTCTAAGCAAATGCAACCATTTTATTAGTGTACATATCGTATGCTCTCCTTAAGCTTTCCAACGCTTTTAACAGTTAAACTCAGTCAAATTTAAAATATTAAAAATCCACCAAGGGCCACTGAGTAAAGATACTACCGATTGACGACTGATTACTATTTTTGGTGCCTAGCCTTCTAGGGTTTAAGTATTGTGTTACAAGATTTTTAAATATAATATGTAGATACCTGAATGTCTTAGTTACATTATTATGATTTCCTAATGTCTCATATCATAGTGATTACGCTGGCCTCTTAAAATTCGTTGGTAGCCCACATCATGGCGCGTGGGCCTGAGGTTGGGCTCCTTCACCGTGTTAGCTGCCGCTTTCAAGATGGCAGGAACCATCAGTAAGTTTCCTTCGCAAATTTTCAACGCATTTACTACGTCGGTATGCTAATGGCCAGCAGCAAGCCGCGTCATAGCCTCATAGCTTCCGTAAATCGTAATGCCCTGAACTTACTGATCTGAAGTCTGAACTATGGAAAAGAAAATGTAAACGGCTGCATCGCGCATCGTGTACTCGGCACCACGCGGCAAATATTTACTGAAAATGATAATTAAATCTCCAGTTCACGGTTGTTACGTGGCAACGTGCATGAAGTTGTATTGAAAAAAAACGAGAACAAATGCAAGAACTTAACAATTGTTTACACGGGAAGCATCCTTCGGGAAGGTGACCCCCGAATACTCGTGTGTGACAACCCTGATCCCGTGTAGTGTGTAGGAGTTAGGAGCGTAGGTATGTTAATACCGTGAGAAACACTGAAACAAGGCTTAGAGGGTTTAAATTGGGCGGGCGGTGTTGTTACACCTGTCGTGAGTTCAAGTCACCTGGATTACTGCGGTTAAGTCTTCTTAGCGGACTTAACTAAAGTGCTTGTATTTATAAATGTTTATCAGCGGTCTTCCAGTTCCATGGAGAGAGAACAGTGTATTTTCAAGTGATTAAGTTCGTTGGAATGCTTTGCTGAACACAGCACGGGACTCGCGGGTAGATCAACAAAGATTAGGGTCACGATAAACTGTCCAACAATGTTCTATCTATCCATTATCTCTCGAAAAGTTAGTAAAGTAGTAACAAATAACACTATATTGTGTACCAAAAGGTAGCTAGATAGAATATTGACAAAGGCCGTAAGTAGACTAAGTTCAATATCGTACCATTCCTTTGATATTCCGTTAAGTCCATGATTTCCTCCGGGCAATTAAGTTCAAACAAAATGTGCAAGTGCCAAAAGTAACTCGGACCACCCGAGTGGAAGGTTGAATTTCACATCGCAGGCCTGACCGCAGCGCGCCGCCCCGCTGTTGTGATATAAATTGAAGAGTAGTGGTTTGTTTGAAGCGTCAGGATAAATAAAGTGTAGACACTTCGAGCAACACTTTCGGTTATTAATGAATTGATGACTCAGCACATAGTTGTCAGCGCTGTGTGTTACGACAGGGCACACCGCACAGGTCCACACCGCGGCCGCACGGCACCGGCCACGCCCGCGCCCCACGCCGACACATTAGTGCAATGACTGCGCACAACAACATAGTTTGTACTGGCTCGTGGCTCCTGGCTCAAATATGTTAGCATTTTATCCATATTTAAAGTAATTAAACATAATCCAGTCATTTGGGGCTTATAAAAAAGATTACCCGAAATGTCGAGTTCTATAAAATCGCTCACCCATTTTCAAATCTCTCGGAAAACTTTTCAGGTAAAAAACTACCAAATGATTAGACTACTAGATCCTTATATTCCTCGTAATAAAATTATGTAGGTAGGGTAAGGGAATCATTACAATTATATTTTGTAATAATTGTGTTTTATAGTAGCAAGGATGACATTTTTGTGACCATGAAGAGATGGTTGCAGTTGAAAGTAAACACTCTAATATGAGTAAATCTAAACACAATTTAAGACTAATTAAATAATTGTACACTCGATCGCATTTCCGTGTACAGTCGGCCGCAGAAGTAGCTTAACATTATAGTAATTTGTAATAGTAACGATTTCGACGGTTTCCTAGCAACATCTATGACAAATTCAAGAAATGTAATGTGACAAGGTACTAAAATGTTAAGCTACTTCTGCGGCCCACTGTACATCCGTACATATTATAATTTAACGTGCCCGCGCCGTGCCCGCGCCGTGCCCGCGCCGTGCCCGCGCCGTGCCCGCGCCGCGCCCGCGCCGCGCCAGCCGCGCCGTACACACAGAATAATAATTAGTGTAGGCGCGAACCTGATTGAGGGACAATGATCTCCAATTAAGTTAACATTATGTTTACAGAGCAACACGTCGCGTGTATCTTCGAATGTTTGAGTGACGAGTAAATCGAAAATAAACCGCGTGTTTGTATTGGAAGTCACTAAAATATGGATTAGAAGTCAGCAAATAGTTTGGGAAATTAAATATTTCCCAACTTATTAAATAACAATCACCGCCACATGCTCGTGTGTCTGTAACGCTCTACTATGCACTGGAGCAGCGTGGTGTAGTGTGTAGTACGCTTTAATTACGCGAGACTCATATTCAGTAGGTCTGGTACGAATATTATCAATAAACATAAAATGTAATCTGTACATCGTATCGTGATTCGTGGCTGAGTGCTGAAACGGCTCACTCGTAATCCTCGATAGAAGTGAATCAATAAAGCGGCTCTCGTCGGCCCCTCGCTCATCAATCATATGGAGCGGTCCTTTAAGCTCATAAAAACTGATGCCACACTGCCCCGTACATATTTATGAACCGTTCGAGTGATCTGTAACTGACGGAGCAGCCATTCATCAGAGCGACCGACCTGTCGACAGCCGCGGAGGGGGAGGGGGGGGGGGGGGGTCCTCAAGATACCCTGTGATACACTACAGCGCTGAATATCTGTCAAAATGTTATCTTCGCGACGTTACATATTAATGAATTATTTAGTTACGTATCGATAAATCGTAATCAATAAACAGGCAATCTGTAAAGTCGTGAAGCTTGTGATTAGAATCGTGCTATTGCCACTAAAGTATTTACCAGTTTCATTGATACCTAGTTTAGTTATAGATATGTATATGAAACTATTCAATACTGACTACTAATGAATGTTACTAAAATCACAATTAGGTTTTCTAAAGCACAAGAATTTAGTTCTAGAACTTGCCACATACCTATGCTCAGCGTCGCTCCCCAATTCACGATATTGCTCCCTATTAGAGTAACATATTTTATAGACTTAACACGTCTTAAATAGACGAGCAGAGCCATACAGAACAATAAATATTTTATCGATCTTAAAATAACAAAATATTACTTGCACATTGAGTACTGGGTAGTGGGTAGTACCCAGAACAGAACTTGTTAATCTCAACTCTTGTTAGTGTTGTAAAATCGTGGGATTTTGTTCCACTGTTTTCCACAATAATGCCTCAATTAGTTACCGCGCACCCAGCTAATGATAGATAAATCACTAAATCCTACCAGTTAATGTTGTTTTCCTTTTCTGAGGGCAATGTTGGGTTCACTGAATAAAGAAAACTTGCAACTTTTACAGGTTTATTTTAGTAGTCAGTACTGAATAGTTTCTTAATATCAATGAAACTTTATGAGTCTTGATATCGTGAATTGGGAACTAAATTCTAGGACAAAATCCTTGTGCTATAAAGAAAAATATACAACACTTACACATGTCATTTAGGTGCACACAGGTAACAAGATTTTGTCCCTTGCATAACGACATCCAGGGGATAAAATTATGAATAAAAAATTGGTTTCAATTACAAACCGCCAAGGACAACCTGGTTTTCAACTCAAATGAGCAAATTTGCAGCGACGTCAAGGCTTTCGCCTTCACTACATGTACAATACCGCAAGGAGTTGTCAGGGGTAATATTACGAGTAAGAAGACGAAGCGTGGAGACTGCAGACTGCTCCTGTACAGTGTATCTACAGTTTACATACAGTGTACACTGTACACTACTGATACTGAGTAGCATTACGCTTCTCGCCCACGTCAGACTTTTTGTAGGACAGATAATCGGGCCGATTTTTCCTCCCATATTATTTCTGACCGACTTTTTGTAGGACGTGTGCGTTGCACTATTGCTATCAGTACGTTCTATTTTCTCCTACAAAAAATCAGTCACCGATTAGTACTTACTATATTAGTGTGTGGAAGGCGAGAACCCATTGAACGTGTTGTCAAGTATTTAGAATGATCGTTTATTTTTGAATTTCAAGTTACTTAGGTTAGTGATACAAGAAAATTAGGTGTTGCATGTCACATTAAGTTTTTTGATGTGAAAACTTCTTCAGGCATGTTGAGGCATTTTAGGTGAGATTAAACCATACAGTTCGCGACATGTCAGATTTTAATCGACACCTACCTGTGGCGCCATCTCTGAGAGACGTACAGAACTATAGTTACATAATTTACACCTCGTATTAATATCACGATTGTAGTTTACATATACTTTACGAGGCGTTGGCAGCCATTCACTAAAAATGTAATGAATAAAAAACTTCATTTAAAAGTATTTCCTGCACAATAAAATATTTCCTGAAGATTCAAAAAATACACAAGTAATTGTTCAAGTTTTCACTTCTGTCGGCACTCGCGGAGTGCCTTTTATGTTTTTTGAAGGGCTGACTCTTTTGTTGGTCGTGCGCGGTAAATCATGAGAAACAATTATTAGTTGTAGTTGGAACGTCAGTACTGATCGAGTTACATCCAACCATAAAAACCGGAAAGCATTATAAAATATTCTGAGCGTTAGACAGTAGCACAATATAGGAATCCTACTAATATTATAAATGCACGGACCTAAAAAAAATACGGACATAACCTTGTGTAACCGAGAGTGAAGCATAGAAATGGCCGACCGCTTACTACGTGTGCGTAATTTTGGGGTTACCAGTTATCACAATATGAATGTACATTTATCTATCTTTCAGCTACTCTTATGAACTCTCAAAACGTCTATGAAATTAGAATTTTATATATAAAAAAGTCAAATCTACATTCAATAAATGCATATTATTATATTTGATAAGATTAATGAATTTTATTAATTGACGACAGATTAAATACACTGGTTTACCCACTTCACTTATAGGGGAGGTACCTAAAATTTCTCCAATTTTGTTCTACCATTATCTTAACGTAATTAATATACATACTTACATTGATCGATACCAAATTTCAGCTTTCTAATATTGTTAGTTTGTAAGCAATGCCGCGGACAGACGGACAGACATGGCAAACATATAGGTAAGGGTTCCTTGTTATTTAGTACGGAACCCCAAAAATATATACTTTTAAACTAAAGTAAGAAACTCGAACATTATACATACTATAATTTTCCCACACATTCTGGTTATTTGCTTAAGCAATATTGTTGGCAACATTGGCTGATTTTGTGGTTACAAATTTTTCTGGTTTGTTTTGTTAATAACTTTAGGAAAAAAGTTATTAAATTACAAGCTTACTTCTGAACGGTGATCCCTTTATGTTTTTTAACTGAATTACAATTGTTCTTGCAACTTTTAATAGCACACAAAGGCATTTTTATTATTCTTTATCAACTCCCGTTGTCCGTATGACTCGAGTGCGGTCCGACGCCGGAATGAAACCGATTGTGTCAATGTGTGGGTGTTTACTTGTACGAATAGAGAGTTGGAATTCCGATGGGTGCTTCACTGAATTTGTTCTTGAGATTACGTCTGTATTTTTTTTAGGTCCGTGTATAAATGTGAAAGTTTGTGAGTTTGGATGTTTGGATGTTTGTGTTTCAATCACGCAAAAACGGCTGATCGGATACAGATGAAATTTGGCACACATATAGTTTAATACCTAGAATAAAGTATAGGATACTTTTTATCCCGAGATATTGATCTGTTCCCGAGGGAAAAGAAGTAATTTTTATAGTAATAGGAAAACAGTTTTGACGTTTGTCTTCACAGTGACATTAGAAAACTCAAAACAGCTGATTGCGTGATAAAATATATATATTAAGGTCCATTGTTTTAATATGTTTATTATAAAACATATCAAAAATTTGCGGTGAGGCGCATTGTGATAATTTTTGTCATACAATGGAAGCTTTAGTAGGCATCGATCTCGTACAAAATCAAATAAAGCCAACCCAGCAATTTTTACGCAAAACTAAGGCTGCTTTCACATCAGCGTTTGTCGAGCGTTCCACGCGCCCAACGCTTAATCAATGAGCTATAAAAAAAAAAATTATTTTACGTAGAAGAAATACTGTAACTTATCAAGATTTTTCCTAGCTCTCAATATGAGGTGCGATTGAAATATTATAATACGTACCGCATTAGGTTTAATTTGTCAGGTAAAAATCATCAAATTTGGTTTTTAACATTCGTAAATATCTACCAATATTTTTTTATTTATTTTATAGAAATAAATGTTAATTTTGTTAACCTATTTAGCAAATTCATTATTCAAGTGTGTCGGATGAACGCGTACGCTTATAAAATCTTAGTGTGGTGTCGACCTTATGTCAAGATCGGCCTTATGTCAAGATTTCTTTATTTTTCTATTGCTGTACATGCATATATTACCAGTGCTTTTTACCGAAATCTACAAACCTTCAATAAGTTTTTAATGAGCTTTAGATAAGAATAGATTCATTGTTTATGAAGCGATTTTCATGATTTTTTATTGTATTGGGAATTTACTAAAGTTGGTCCTATTTCAGTAGGTATAGTGGGATAATGGATTGTGGAAATAATGAGTGAACTTCTCAATCGTAGGGAATGACTGAACCGTGTTTAAATATATTAGCTGTTGTCATCATTTACATCGTCCATGTCGTTATCATTATCAATCGTGGACATCGCCAGGTATGGTGGTGTGTCTTACAGACGAAATGTAACTCCTCAACGGAACAATTGAAATAACTAAACAATTTTTAAAAATATTTGTTGTTCGTAATATTGGCTTCAACCCATTAATGGCCCACTACTGGCCACGAGTCTCTCCTCTTCAGCAGACCGCTCTAGGCCTCCACCACACTGCTTCAGTGCGGATTGGTTGAGAGGTTAGTGGCCAACCCGAGTGTCAGAAGTTTTCAAACCGCCCGAGGGTCTCCGACATGGCTTAACGACTGTTATCTTATGATAACAACCGGGACCGACGGCTTTACGTGCCCTCCGAAGCACGGAAACGCTCAAGAAATTTCTGCCTCTAGCAGTCACCTATCCAACTACCGACCGCGCCCGCTGTTGCTTAACTTTGTCGATTACATAGGATCGACGCAAGCCGCCGGCAAGTTCGTTATATTAACACTGCAAAACCAGACGCACAGAAAAATAAACATTTTTTTAATTATAAGTTAATGCCTGACTACAATCCCACCTGATGGTAGCGATGTAGTCTTGGTTTAGTATGGTATCTATTTAGTACATTAATAGATATTTTCATACCTTTCATATTTTAAGTATGATGATGACCTGCGATGATAGCCAGCAAAAGACTTAATTTGGTATATCTACTTTTTATTTTAAATCATAGTTTAACGATATAACAAACTGCAACTTCATCTGCGTAAATAAGATCCACAGACAAATGAATAATTTGAGAGATGACACATTCACCTTATGCACCATGAATCATATTTTTGACTAAGGTATCGTGTAATTTTTTATCGATATAGTCGATGTGGCTAGGACGATATGGTTGTATTTTTTAGCTACTAAAACATATGCATGGGGCAACCTCGCTCTTACCACTCTATGGAGTACATAAAACACTGAGTCTCTTAGTTTCGTTTCATTTCAATGCCCTTAAAGATGTCATATGGAAGCATCCATTAAATATACCGATGTTATTTAAGGAATGCTATAGTTCGTTTGTGTTACGTTTGTGTAAACGTAATTCTCTTAATGGTTCTGCTGGTTGTTCTAATTGCGGAATAACTTTATAGTTTTCCTCCAGAATAATAGTTGTTCTTTTATTTTCTGCGCATTGCAAAATTTACACGCTTTGTTAATTTTGTCCCTTTTTAGAAGCATGTAGCTATTGAGACTCGCGAGTTGTGACTCGCATCATACTCTAGCAACAGCCCGTCTTCGTCATTCTGTTTCATGAGCATGTTGCTAACGTCGTTTACCTGCCTGTTCCGGCGTAGCAGCTCTCAAGCTGAAATTATTCCTCACGACGTTCCCTTTCATTTTTATGACCTCTCGGCAGCTCGCTGGGACGCCGAATAATGATGATGAAGTGTCGATGATGTGCCTGTTAAGGCAGCTCTTAAGGTAGCCTGCCGCTGAACTTATTTCTCACGACATGCCCTATGATTTTTTGAATCCTTAGCAACTTGCTAGAACGCGAAATAATAAGCATGTCGTTGACATCAATGATATCTATTGCTTGGGATGAAAAGCAGGATACTGCAAGTTTAATTCACAAACATCCAAACATCTATACCTAACATCTAAAACATTTAAATTTTAGTAGGATCAGGATCTAATTCTCAATTCTCGCGGACGAAGTCGCGGGTAAAAGCTAGTCTAACAATATTTATACGAATACTGTGACAGTAGCAGGAGCGCGGGAACTCATTTTGCGCTTAAAACGAGCAAGTTGGTAAAGCTAGCAAAAACTGTCCCATCAAAGGAGTGGCTACATTTACACTGCGATGCTAGTGCGGTTCGGCGGCGCCCGCTCAAGGCTCATATCCGCGGCTCCCTGTGAGAAAAAAGTCTGGGAACCTCTGTTTTACAGTCACGAATAAAAAACCTACCTCACCACACATTTTTTGTGTAATAACTTAAATGAATTTGCAAAAAAACTTTCTAAGGGATCTAGATTATATTAGTCATTGGATGATCATTTGCTTCACAGCAAACATGCTAGTTCCTGCCTTCCTACACGTGACCGCGGTTTATTCTATAAACTGTAAACAAACCGTAGAAATCCTACATAAACGCGTCGTTTCTAGCCGGACGTTATTTCCACGGATAGTTTCAACCCTCCAGAGACAAGAAAGGCTCGGACCGCTTCAAATGGAAACCGATAAACGATTCTTATCCGAGCGTTATTGTATCCGTAAAGATTTAAAAGCTCCTATCTCCGACAGCACTACTCGCTCGCCAGTCGCCAGCTCTCAACTTACACTTGTCTTATTGCTGGACTCTCCGAGCGTTTTCTCTTTTTCTGTGAATAATATTGGGCGCTATCTGTTCCTTTATGGTCTTGGAATTTGGAAATATTCATCAGCTAGGAGTGAGAAGGATATAAAGGAAAAAAACCCGCGAAGTTATTTATACGACGAATACTATGATCATAATTATTTAAATGATTTCCACTAATCCACGGATTGCGTTATGCGTAGTTAACAGGCATTCAGAGAGATACATTTTATACCTAAATACTTTTCAGAAATTTAATTTTGTTTACTAGCAAAGTTAGTACATAGTACGAAATAAGTAGATATTTTTGTGACTATGCGTCATTTTCTCCGTGGCTTCTTGTTAGATACAACCACATAAGAGTACAACGATACAAAAGTAAATTAACTTCGAAACTAGTCGACGGATCTCGTCTCCCCATTGGGTTGCCCCAAGAAATCAGCGTCGGTTGATTCGTTCCTTAGATATAATACCTCCACAAAACAAAATATTTACTCTACTAGTGGAACTATTTCAAGTCGATGTCTGCGAGCCAAGGCCACCGCCGCGCCGCGTCGTCGACAGAATCAAAGTAAAGCTGAAAGTGCTCTACGCTCCAACAGTTTTATTTCGGCACACAGAAAAGATATCAATTCAGGTATTCGTTGTGTTCTCATTCAGTTAATTGCATTCTCAATCAATTAGTATTTCTTGTAAAAAAATTTGGAATTCATGTTTTCTTCATTATATCTAGGGATTGCTAACAATATATTCTCTATTAGTGTATACTCTTCAAATAATATCATATTAAGTACTGTAGGTACATAATATCGTCAATAAATATAACACAGATGATGAATAACGTAACACAGGCGTTATAATCATTCATTGCTATCCTAGTCATTCACTATGAACGAAACACAGTCCACAATGAAACTGAGACAGAGATCCAATTACAAATAACAAATTCCCATTGAGCCGCTAGATCGAACACCGCGCGCCGCCCCGGGCGCTCGGCGCTCGGCGCTCGGCGCTCGGCACTCGGCACTCGGCACTCGGCACTCGGCACGGGGCGCCCGGCTGCAACTCCAGGAATGAGGAACTGGTAGGAGGGGCTGAGGGAGGCAGGCTGTGTAAAATAACGTTTGTTATCTACTTGTGTTGCATTGCATTTTTCTACAAACAAATTATTTCATATTAATCAGTTTGGTTTTTCAAAAGGGAAAAACACCACTGATGCAGGCATCGCACTTCTTAAACACATTTTTAATGCTTGGGAGGATAAGCATGATGCTATCGGTATATTCTGTGATCTCTCAAAGGCATTCGATTGTGTTGATCATAATATATTAATAAACAAACTTAGGCATTATGGTGTCTCAACACAATCAGTTAGTCTTATAAAATCTTATTTATCTGAACGTAGTCAAAAAGTAGTTATTAATGGAATAGAGTCACCTGGAGTGCACATGACCATGGGTGTGCCCCAGGGATCAATATTAGGACCACTGCTATTTTTAATATATATCAATGATCTTCCTTATTTCACTAAGGACATGTGTGAAACGGTATTGTTTGCTGACGATACTTCTCTAATTTTTAAAGTAGATAGGAGGAAAAAATGTTATGACGACGTAAATAATACTGTTTCGCAAGTATTACACTGGTTTACATGTAATAACTTGATGTTAAACGCGAAAAAAACTAAATGTGTCAGATTTGCCTTACCTAATGTGAAACAGATCCCAGCTCAAATTGTCCTAAATAAGGAAGTATTAGAACTAGTAAATTCTACAACATTTCTCGGCATTACCATAGACTCTCGACTACAATGGGGTCCTCATATTGAAGCCTTGTCAGGGAGGCTCAGTTCCGCTGCTTATGCAGTTAAGAAAGTAAGGCTCTTAACTGATGTAGAAACAGCAAGATTAGTTTATTACAGCTACTTTCACAGTATAATGTCCTACGGTTTGTTGTTGTGGGGCTCAGCTGCAGATATTGAGTCAATCTTTGTATTACAGAAAAGAGCAGTTCGCGCTATTTACAACCTCAGGCCTAGGGACTCTCTTAGAGAACTCTTTAAAGAAATCAATATACTAACTGTTAGTTCACAATACATTTTGGAAAATATTATGTATGTTAAAAAATACTCCGATACTTTTCTTAAAAAGAGTGATGTTCACAATATTGACACAAGAAATAAGGCTAGACTGATTGTGCCTCGTTTTAGACTCAACAAAACTGGTGGCTCGTTCATGGGTAGATGTGTAAAAATCTACAATAAAATCCCGTTAGAATTAACAGAAATGCCATACTGTAAATTAAAAACTCATGTAAAAGGTATTCTCATGAAGAAAGCATATTACAAAGTTGATGAGTATTTAAATGACAAGACTGCTTGGACATGAGTTTTTTTTTTTTTTTTTAATTAAATAATGTAATAAGTAGTAGTAAGTACTGTCTGTAACTGTGAGTAGGAAAAAAAATAATCCCGGGAGTTTCTTGCCGCTTCTTCTACCGGGACCACTCACGGTAGGGATTTGTTGAAGCGATGGCGTTGAGTGACTTTCGAAAAGTGTTTGTAACAAACCTACTTCGAATAAACTAATTTCATTTCATTTCATTTCATTTCATTTCATTTCATTTCATTTCATTTCATTGGCACATTTATAAAATTCAAGATAATTATTACTTATTTCATCAATCAATTTAAAATAGTTTTTAAATTATTGATTTAATTCAAGTAATTTGTAAATTGTATATAATTTGGAGCCACTTTATTGGTGACGTTAAGACGAAATATAAAGCACATTTTTTGTATCATTAACATAAATTTACATCCACCCCAAATTTATTCACACTGGAAAAAAAATATTTATCGGTAGCAAAGTGATTATCTTTATCAAATCGTTCTCACATCGAACTTTATCGGGGGTTTAATTGCGCGGTAAGCGTATCTATAATAATAATCTATGTATATGCTAATTAGGTCTGTCCCGAGTCCGGACTTACTACCAGAGTAGTCGGGAGGTGTAGAGCGCGGTGCGGCTCATTGCAAAAAAACGCGACGCGGACGATGCGCGGCCAAGGCGGACACGACTGCACAGAATAACGACTGAGTCCATCGCAAAGCTAAGCTCCGTCACCAATCAATCTTAGTCACCATTATCGGCTTATCGCCAGCTCAAGTGAATTATCTTAAGCCGTCTCGAACGATACATACAAGACTTTATGACAATTACACTTACAGACTATAACCTAGGAATTAAGTTAGTATTAGTCTACTTTGCAACAATCCGCGTTTAACATGTATGATGGTATGATGGTATATACGGCGTGAATCACTAATTGATTGATTAATTAATTAATCGATTGATTAATTGATTGAATAATTAATTAATTACTAATTATTACAACATCATTAGATAATCAGTGGGCGAGTTGGGTATAAATACGCCACGCTCAGTGAACGATGCTCACTTTCCGACTAACCATCGTAGAGTCAACTTACCCTGATGATGCTCCGTTTCGGGGCGAAACACGTGTTGGTGCTGGTATGTATGTTGGTATATACGTTTAATTATTGTAGTGCATGTTTCCGTTGTGGGAGGGAGGGAGGTGCCACGCATGTTTTAAAGTATATACCATCATACATGTTAAACGCGGATTGTTGCAAAGTAGACTAATACTAACTTAATAACAATGGATTTCCGCAAAGTAACGCCTGATACTATTAACTATATAACCTAGGAATGTACTTTCACCAACCCGACTTCTGACCGAATCGAATCGTTGTTTATCTTCGTCTAATAAGTAGTTACTTGATTTACTTTAACTGGTCCTAGTCATAGAAGTTTCTTAGTAAGTACCTACCGTCATTTGTCAATTTATCAAGTCTTTTTAGTGTTAACATAAGTTCTTTAATTCAGAAGTTAAACAGCAGTTACTGGTGCACTTAACTTCATAAATAACTACAGCGTTCAAACTCAATCCACTGTCTATAAAAATATAAATGTCTTCAAAACACTGCTTCGGTGACAGATGGATTTAAAAAACTTTATTTTGAAGCGTCTATACGGGATCGCCTCACTCACCGCTACTGACTACTACACTACTGACTTGATGACATTTCAATTGAGTTATTAATTTAACGTTTTAAAAATATTCCATTTCACTTTGCACCATTCTATAAGCTGTAGGCGATCATTTTATGGCGGCGTCAGAAGTATAAAGAAGGCGTATTGAAAATCAATCCTGGAAATATGAATGGCGGATTTCTTTGTGGAAAATAACATCAAAGGAGATAAAAGTGTAAGTAAGGAGGTGCCGCAAACGAATAGCTCACAAAGAAGGTATCGAACTGTGTCTGATTCCCGACACCCTCACAAATTCTGTTAAAGAGCGAGGCGCCGCGGCGCGGGCGGGTTCGAGCCGCGTCATTGTACATGTATCCCAATAATAAAACTGAATAAGAGCCCTGTCTGCACGTTCAACATCTTTTTGACAAATCATGATTGAATGAAGGGATACTGACAGAAGCAGCTATTTTAGGATGTTTTTTCGATTTCCCATTCAACATTACTCGTACTTAACGCAACAAGATTTATGTTACTGTATAGTAAAGTCTTCGTAACATCGAAAACAACTTCCACAGAGAGAAGACGAGGAGCATTTTCTTTATACATATATAGGTAAATCAATCAATCAATCATCTTTATTGTGGGATACAGGTACAATTGAGTCAGGTGTAATAAGTCAAAATTGTAAAATTTATTTAAAATGTCACATATTTTATGCGTAGTATTAAAATTAAGATATTTTGTTGTAATAACGTAATACTGGCATTTAATTAATGCACTGTAATCCCTAGGCCCTAGAGATATCCAACAAGCAGTGCCGGCCGTAAAATCTCGTTTCGTTAGCAACTGCAATTAATAATTTTAAATCTACTTAGAAGACTAATAACTCAATTACATCAACCCTTCTTATAAATGTATTGTTATTAATCAATTCAAATTCAGATCTTCCAAACAGTAACTGTGAATTATGGTAGTTGTGACTTACTATGGGAAGCTGATGTGATTTTTAATACAGCATTTTAGCCGTGTTGGGGCGGCTTAGTGCTTGTTCACACTGAACTCGCGGGCGCGGGCGCGGGCGCGGGCGCGGGCGCGGTAAACGCTACATACACCGCGCGCGCGTTTTGATGTGAACACTTTCATAGTAGGTCATATGTTTGATATTTCGCGACCGCGCCCGCGAGTTCAGTGTGAACAAGCACTTAGAATACTAACCCCAATCTCACGCCAGATGCGTGTCGTAATAGGCGACTAAATCCGGCTTGCTGGTGGTAGGGCCCTCGGAAGGATTATATTGGTAATATTGATTTTAATTGTTAATTAATACCATTATTATTATTATTATTTCTCCATGGGGTTCGCCTGGATAGCTACCACCCTTGAGCATGAGGAATCAGCCGACAAACGACTCGTCATGTTCCGGCTGGGGGCTTGAGAGCCAGTTCTTTCTTTCTTTTTCTTCTCTCCTTCTTGGCCGGCAACGCATCAGTGATGCCTTTGGTGTTGCTGATGTCCATGGGCGATGATAGCCACTTACCATCAGGTGGATCGTCAGTTCGTTTGCCGGCTATTTCCATAAAAAAAATAGTGATTTAACTTTACTTAACTTTGTTTACTTTAACTTTAACCTCAACCTCATCTCAAACTGAAGTTTCTACTCCAACATCAATTTTAACTTTAATGTAGCTGTTACAGAGAACGGGACAAGTGAACCTTGCAGTGACGTGTCTCTATCTCAACGACGCCGATACAAAAGTTTTATTTGAAAATTCCGTACGAATGACATAGACGAGAGCAAATCACAAGATGTAAAAGTAAGGTCTCTAACAACTTATTTTATGTAGAATTGTTTTTCACGTGTAGGAAAATTGAGTACGTAATAAAATTACGAAATATTTTTTAAATGACACACACAGGTTCAGAATGACTCACCAGTTCCTCAGGAGATCCCGGTTCCTTCATACCATTGCTCTTGTCGATGCTCCCCGTCTCTGGAAACAAAATGATCACCGTCGTACAAACGTTCCTCTAAAACATGGCTTTGTAAAGACAAACTACACAGCTTGAACTACGACTGAGGATCGACAGGGACTTGTCTAGTTCGCCATCAATCCACTTGTAGCAGCTATGCACATCACCCTAAGAAATTGTGATTAATAATTTACCCCCCACTACCTTCATAACGCAGAAGGCGAAAGTCTATAGAAAACATTTATTTCCATACGATTCCACATACTTCAGAGTACACAGCAGAAGAATCATAGTTTCATTTCTCCGCCACTAGACCGATCGGAAGTCTGTAAATATCACTATTATATCGGTGAAGCCGACGTGATAATATAAAACCATTAAAAGTGTTTAACTTTTACAACGTCTTCACCGAAACCCTTTATACCAAACACTAAAAGGTCTTTTAATTGAAGTGTCCTGTTACAGAGTAACCCTTGCAGTGAGGACGCGTGAACTACGCACACGGGCCACACGGCACAACGAGATCGATGTTCAATTAAATACAAATCCATCGCCGTAATTAAAAACTCTACGCTTGGAATTCTATATTAATTAACGAATATTTATTATCACTAGCGTAACACTGTGGCGTGTGGTTGATATCGGCAGATATGATTATGTTTGCGGTAATACGTTTTAATAGGCACTGTAATTTATTCGTTACAGTAACACGATCCCGTTTCGACTTCAAAATGTTATTCACCGAAGTTATATTATTATTGATCAGTGGTCCCTTAGCATAGCAACTTGTTCCACTTGGTTGTTATGTTGTATTGTGTTTCTGTTTCCCGAAGTATAAAGTATACATTTGGAGGGATACTTCCTTACACGCAACTTGAGGATAATTTTTTTATTCGTCGCGTACTCTATACGGGGTTCTATACTATCATTGAAATTTGAAAAGGCCTTCCAAAAATATTTTGGGTCTTCTGAGACCATATTTGGAATTAGGGGTCCGTTTGCGGAATATTTGATTCTTGATTCCGTTATCAGTAGCGGAAGTATCAGTACCCAGAAGCGGCAGAAGCGTAGAGCAGATGTGTGGTGACGCTGATTCTTCAAAAAGGGTGATAAAACCCTTTTGAAGAACTATAACCCCATTGCAAGGTGTTTTCGAGTACTGACTAATAGCATAACACGCACAACAAAAATTAAAATGTGTGCAATTCCCACTTGTTAGAAGTGAAACCTTCAAAAATTTTGTTTTCAAGATAATGAGACGAATGTAAAATTTCGGGAAGATGATAAATGTAGGTGTTTTACTACTCCACTCCACTCCACTCCACTCAACTCAACTCAACTCAAGTCAGTCTCCACTCAGTCTCCACTGGACAGTTTCGTTTCATAAAATTTCAAGTCACCCCCGTACTAAAGAAGTTTTCACTTCAAAAAACTAAAAAGAAAAAAACAAGTCCAGTGGTTTAGAATGTTGATAACAGTAATACTGAACAACTACACCATAGAAGGATATAATCAAACCCCGCTTTTATTCGACGCATCGAGTATCGATAAAATAGAAAACAAAACCGATCGCTGTAGCACGAACAAGTAAGTTAAGTCAAATGTACATTGTACATTGTACAGTACTTAAAAAAAATGTTTCTGCATTTTTTTGATAGATTAAAATATAAAAGTTAGAAGCGACAATGCAAAAAATGGTTTCGATTTGAAGTCCCCGTCGTCCAGCGTTTAACGAGACGCAGCAATAATAAAAAGAAATTTTATTAGACCGTGTAATTGGAACCGACGACCGCCGACCGGAGCTACAGGCAGTTACAGGCCATATACTATACTATACCGCGCCCCATTCAGCGGAGCTCCCATAAGGACGGCCATTACAAGGGCACCGCCGGATTGCCGTGGGTACGTGAAAATACCTGAAAATAGCGAGTCGCGGATTGGTATCCGACCTACTTAAGTTATGTCCATTAAATTGTACCGTATTTCGATGACATTCACCCCAATAATAGCTATTTTGCTGTCGTTATTTGGCTACCGTTGAATTTTAAATTAGGTATTTGTTATAATAACAATAAAATAAAATTATGAAACGTTACGCTCAATAAAAGCTTTCTGAAATTACTAATTCTTTTATTCTTTTATAATTCCAAGATGATTGTTAAAACTTTTCTTTACATATAAAAACTATCAATATTTACGAATTTGTTTTACTTTATTACTATTTTCAATTTCCCTGTCCGTCCTGGGCTACCAACAACTTAATTTCGTGCTTGAGGTGGTGTAAGTATAAAATATTTAAAGGCACTATTAACGATTTATGCTACCGACTTTTCACTGAAAACTTTTTAATGAAAATGAAGCTAATTCAACCCTTTGTTCCGATGAACTATTGAATTTTTCACTCAAAAATATTTTCTATCAAGAGGAATAACTGTATTATTTTGACCAATATTTTATAAATTTATTTCGTTCATTTTAAAGTTCTTCAAAAACCTTATCGTCTGTTATATAAAGTATTGAATTTTCGTCACACACGTAGGTTGATAGTCAATTTTCACCGCGGCAGCTGGTGAATGGGCATTCAGGAAGGCTTGATTGAAGCTGTTTACCCGGCCGCTTTGCCGCACGCCGCGCGCGCCGCGCCGCGCCGGAGACCGGTGAATCGACTGAATCGAAACCAAATTAATAATACATAAGATCTGTTATTAACGTTTCCACTCAAATTACATTGATACCTACCTATTCCTGGAATCTTTATGAATATTCAATCTTACAAAAATAATATCTAGGTATATTTAAAAGAAAACATTAACAAGGATATGCTCAATTTCTCTCATTCCTATTTAAGCTACATGAGCTTCTCGATATTTACACACAGTGTGCAAACCTTAATTTGCATATTTTGGAAAGCAGCATTCCATCAGCCACAATGCGATGGTTTTATGCTATTGACGTTGCCTTATTATAAGCGATGTGATAATCGCGCGCGGCCCAATTTCCCACATGTAATGAAGGCCCCACATGAAGCGCGTCAGCCGCGAATAATTTTAATACTGTCAATAAATTTAATGAGATTTTGTGGATTTACTATTTCCATGATTTTGTACCGACGCGCGACGTAATGAATAATATTGTCGCTTGTTGCGATTTGAGAAGTAACTAAACTAACTCGTCAGTAGCTTAATTACTGGTGATTCACTATAAAAGCGTGCGTGCAGTCACAACTTTGAAGCTTGAACGCAATTCGTCTGCCGCCAGGTATCTCTACATCGGAGCTCATGGCAGGTCCTGTTACTGTAGTTGGATACACACAGATTAACTTGATGCAAATGGCAGGCAAACCAGGAGACGAGCCACATGATGCTGGGGCACCATTGCCCATGGTCATTAGTAGCATCAAAGGCATGATCAATGCGTCACCGCTGCACCGGCCAAGAATGAAGATCGGCTGATTCAAACAAAAGGGCTACGAGTAGGTAGCCTGCCTAGGCTTCAGACAAAGATATTAAAATGACTCGAAGCCACCAGTAAGAAGCGCTTCTGTTATTCTGTCGCCTTTTATGACGTATGGGTTGTACGTCATGGTATTGGGGTCAGTATGCTGGATCGCCGCACTACGGCCAGACTTTGAAGATTCTTACGTATCTATTGTAAATGTAGCTTACGACATGCATCGAACACGAGTTCCAAACGCAGATTTGGTTTTCAGAAAAACGTTAATGTTGGTCTCGGTGTATCGAAAGTTATTCGTTTTCTCTCGCAAAACAATACAGGGAATTAGAGACCATTTCATCGAGAATATTACGTGGCCACATTGCGAACTCCCATAAATACTAAATTTGCCGCTTCATGGTTTGTCACCGCAAAGGCTACGTCCGTTTAGATACGTGCGACCAAGCAAATTATATAACTTTAACGGGGCATCTACGCCATCCAATAAAAAATCAACCCTAAGTCATTCGAGCAGAAGTAGTATTAACAAAGCAACATTCATCGTCGTGTTTCTCACAGTTTTATACAGTTAACCGCAGAAAATAAATCGTAAATTCATCTGACACCGTCGGCCATATCTGATGTCACGACATGAACTTATTAGTTTGCGTTGTATCCGAGCCAGGCGGAGGTCGGGTTTAGTCATAAAATTTGCGTTTGTTGACAAACGATAATCGTAATGTGGTGAGGAAGTTTAGGGTACAGAACGTCGCACTCCCGCCTGCCCACTACTCCCACACTTCCCACACTTCCCACAGTCCCACTAGGCGACTGCCGACCGGACTATTTAAGCGACAGTCACGTTCGGATTCCTTGATTATCTTTTCGGCCGCAAAACTGATGTCGTCATTAAGAGGAGGGTCACTAGTTTATAATTCCGAAAGTGCCTTGAGGCCCGGAGAGGCACATCATACCTATTATGAATATTATTTGTGATTTTTTTCTTTGTTTTGTTTTATGACTAAACTGTAGAACCCCAACTGATTCTGAAGTAGAGCAAATGACGTGTATTTGTTAGTGCTGGTAACAGTAGTAGTTCAAGTTCAACACGGAAAAACTAAATTTAGTTGATTAAAATACATAGGTATAAGACACTAGAGACTTAAGAAATTTAAAATCAATTTTAAAGATTAGAAAATCACAAATGTTTTCTTCTACTCCCCTGAAGGTCTACCTGACCTGAAGTCGACTGAGGTCTGCCTGAAGTCGCCTAGAAAGTTTTTAGAAAAACACAAACATATACAATTTAAAATTCAGGGCGTTATTTTTTTCTAAATATCTTACTCCGAAGTGGAGAGTGCTCATGATGTGATTAAGGTTGCTCGAGGAGCAGCTTTTCATTCAGCGCATAAAGCCACCGTCCGGCGTCCATTAGTGCATCCTTTTAAAAAGTACGATCCCGACTTACCTACTACTTGGGAACCGGCCGATACAACGCGAAGCACTCACCAGATATTTACTGAATAACTCGGGACATTTAAATTTTTGTCACTCCAAACATAGAATAAATAATATTGCTATATACTACAAGTGCGATAAGTTCTGTTAAAAGGCGTTCAGCAGCAGCAGCAGCGTGCAGTGTCTCACAAACTTCAGGGAAAACCACTATTACGACTCAATGAGGAGTCTCTTAGAAATTCAATTTAGTTCAGTGATTGCCTTTTATCAAGACGACAGGCAGACAGGCAGACAGACGGAACGATATAAACGGACGGAATACCACCAGGTAGCTCGGCTGATCGTCTGTCGACTATTTAAAAAGACTGGATTCTGTTAATTACCTGGTGTATTTTATGTAATTATGAATTTTATTATATAAACGCTGCCGCTTCTACACCTCCTTACATGATCTGATTATGTGCTCTAACTATATTAGTGCCACGAACACTTGCGCTTTGAACATAAAGGACAGTGTTCAAAGTTTTCTTAAGTAATTTGACAGTTTCGAAATAGTACGTAGTGATTGAATACCATAACACGTCGGTATTTCACTAATAATAGTAGGTATTTTTGTGCACAAATGCGTTTATATCGTTGTGGCCTGTATACATAATATAGTACCTATATATATATATTATTAGGGTATATGTACCACAAAATTTCGTAAGTCGCCACCTGTAATCGAGTATTCCATCTCTATTAAAATAATATACTTCAACTTTAGGCGACAAGTCTCGCCACCTTTTTTGTAGGAATATTTCGTCTCATGGCGAGTTTTATTGTCAACTACATAAGCACAAAGTAGTTAATGTTTTTGTCGCGGTAGTAAACCCCGTCGTTCTCGAGTGACCCAGTGGCCAGCCAGCCAGTGGGCAGTGAGGCAGGGCAAGGTGTTCCACTAACGTTAGCTGTAATGGAACTGCCGTTACCGACATGAAATGTAATGACCGTCATACAGACCGCTATTCGCCACACCATCGTGCATCGGTATCAGCCAGGCTCGGCCGCGTATCAATAATATTATTAACTAACTAGCAGTTGCCCTCGCTTCGCTTCGGCAAAAACAGTAGGTAGGTACTTTAGTTAACTTACAGAACATACTCTTAAAGCAGCATGATTGATCATTAGAACCGCATTACAATGAAAGGTCAATACACCACATAACGTTTCAATATTTTAGGGTTCCTTACCTCAAAAGAAAAAAACACGGTACCCATAAGATCACTCACTCCATTGCCCTTCTGTTTGTCTGTTTCTCAAGACCTTTTTTCGCAGGAACGCGTGAAGGTAACCAATTAAAATTAATATCCAATTCTCAGATCTGCAATCCCTAGGAGCTGTGAAAAGATCAATATTCTATGTCGTCAACGTAATCAAAAGACACTCGGCTAGAAGAAATGTCTCAGGTATAACATAGGTTAAAGAAAAAATCAAAAAACTGTTTTTTAAGTAGGTATCACAAAGAACATGATTTTACACCTATTTGCAAACTTGGTAATTTGATCAGGGCCTATGTTGATGTATGGGGACGACAGTTTTTCAACGGCAAAGTTATGTTTGTTTCTTAATTCCATTTATTTTTTCGTTACACAGCTACGTTAGGTTTCACTAAATAGTTAAGTTAGGTCCAACAATCCTAGCTCGCACTTGGCCGGTTGCTTTTACTTATTATTATTATTTCATGATATTATTTTCTAATGTTTGTGTTTCCTGCTTAACCCATAGTAAATTACACTGAATAAATAGTTTTTATGATGCCGTATGACTAATCCATCAGTATTTCACATTACATACATGATAGGTACCCAGACTTTAAAAAAAGTAGTAATCCTTCTCCAACGTACAATCTATGTCTATACCCAAACACATCAAAATTGATTCAGCGGTGCGAGAGAGTTAAGGTTAATTCGATGAGTTATGTGTGAATGGTAATAAAGGAGGCAACACATTTTCGCATTTATTACATTGTAGTTTTGGCAAACCAATAATTCGGCAAAGGGAAGATATTGCTTCACATAAAATGAGAAAATTCAGCTCTCAGCACTCTCAACACGATGTTCCTAAGGATATTATGCATTACAATTGTTAATTAATACCATTATTACCATTATTATTTCTCCATGGGTTTCTCCTGGATAGCTACCACCCTTGAGCATGAGTCAGCCGCCAAACGATTCGTCGTATTCCAGCTGAGGGCTTGAGAGTCAGTTCTTTCTTTCTTTTTCTTTCCTCTTTCTTGGCCGGCAAGTCATCAGTGATGCCTTTGGTGTTGCTGATATCCATGGGCGACGATAGCCACTTACCATCAGGTGGAACGTCAGCTCGTTTGTCGGCTATGTCCATAAAAAAATCACGAAACAGTTATTTCAATTAACAATCCTAATCTTCATGACACGTCGCAATACGCTTTACGTATGTGAAGTTATGTATTTTATTATCAACTAGCAGTTGCCCTCGCTTCGCTTCGGCAAAAACAGTAGGTAGGTACTTTAGTTAACTTACAGAACATACTCTTAAAGCAGCATGATTGATCATTAGAACCGCATTACAATGAAAGGTCAATACACCACATAACGTTTCAATATTTTAGGGTTCCTTACCTCAAAAGAAAAAAACACGGTACCCATAAGATCACTCACTCCATTGCCCTTCTGTTTGTCTGTTTCTCAAGACCTTTTTTCGCAGGAACGCGTGAAGGTAACCAATTAAAATTAATATCCAATTCTCAGATCTGCAATCCCTAGGAGCTGTGAAAAGATCAATATTCTATGTCGTCAACGTAATCAAAAGACACTCGGCTAGAAGAAATGTCTCAGGTATAACATAGGTTAAAGAAAAAATCAAAAAACTGTTTTTTAAGTAGGTATCACAAAGAACATGATTTTACACCTATTTGCAAACTTGGTAATTTGATCAGGGCCTATGTTGATGTATGGGGACGACAGTTTTTCAACGGCAAAGTTATGTTTGTTTCTTAATTCCATTTATTTTTTCGTTACACAGCTACGTTAGGTTTCACTAAATAGTTAAGTTAGGTCCAACAATCCTAGCTCGCACTTGGCCGGTTGCTTTTACTTATTATTATTATTTCATGATATTATTTTCTAATGTTTGTGTTTCCTGCTTAACCCATAGTAAATTACACTGAATAAATAGTTTTTATGATGCCGTATGACTAATCCATCAGTATTTCACATTACATACATGATAGGTACCCAGACTTTAAAAAAAGTAGTAATCCTTCTCCAACGTACAATCTATGTCTATACCCAAACACATCAAAATTGATTCAGCGGTGCGAGAGAGTTAAGGTTAATTCGATGAGTTATGTGTGAATGGTAATAAAGGAGGCAACACATTTTCGCATTTATTACATTGTAGTTTTGGCAAACCAATAATTCGGCAAAGGGAAGATATTGCTTCACATAAAATGAGAAAATTCAGCTCTCAGCACTCTCAACACGATGTTCCTAAGGATATTATGCATTACAATTGTTAATTAATACCATTATTACCATTATTATTTCTCCATGGGTTTCTCCTGGATAGCTACCACCCTTGAGCATGAGTCAGCCGCCAAACGATTCGTCGTATTCCAGCTGAGGGCTTGAGAGTCAGTTCTTTCTTTCTTTTTCTTTCCTCTTTCTTGGCCGGCAAGTCATCAGTGATGCCTTTGGTGTTGCTGATATCCATGGGCGACGATAGCCACTTACCATCAGGTGGAACGTCAGCTCGTTTGTCGGCTATGTCCATAAAAAAATCACGAAACAGTTATTTCAATTAACAATCCTAATCTTCATGACACGTCGCAATACGCTTTACGTATGTGAAGTTATGTATTTTATTATCAATGAAGAAAAGGTTTTGTAAGTTTAAACAAATCGACTCATATTTTATTTTCTTGCTTTGTTATGGAACCCAAAAAATATCCTACAATTTAAGTTGAAGACTCGATATCGTAGTATAGTCCTGTTGAAATCCTTTTAGTGTTTTGAGAGATAAGTGGCAATAAAGAAACAGACAAACAAAAATTATCAAAAACTTATTTTTCAGTTTCGATATCGTGCAAGTAACTGAATTTACAACATGAAAAATGCAGTTACTTCGGAATCGCAGACGGACTTTTCAATTTTATTTATTTGTAGGTAAAAAAGTGGTTTGCATGTACAGCGCCATCTAGTGGCCAAGATAGTACCTAATCGATCGGTTACTCATACATAATTAATTTGCGTTTTTCCACCACTTCCAAGTTGTAATTAATAAAATGCTGAAATTATATTTGAGCACATAGATACGCAAAAAACGTGCTATCAAAAACAAAATAAGAAAACAGATATCCACTCGGTAATATGGATTTGAATTAATGAAAAAAATAACCTTTAAAGGCATTTTATGGTCTTTCCATGTCATATAAGTAAAAACTAAGATATGCATGTATTACTCTTTTTGTACGGAGAAAACGTTTTTTATTATTTATAACAAATCAGCTGACATTTTTTTATTTTTCCATACAAAATATCCCTAAGGAACCCTTTGGTGTGGAACCATAAAAAGTAGCTTAAATACTAAGTTGAAGACTTTTCAATATCTTAGTAAAAGTCGTGTTAAAATTTGTTCAGTGGTTTCAGAGATTTGTGGAGACAAACAAACAGACAGACAGGAATTTTTTTTAAAAACTCATTTTTCGGTGTTGGTATCGTGCAAGTAACGATTTGCAACTTGAAAAAATAATTTTTAAAATCACAGTTTAACTCTTCAATTTTATTATTAGTATAGATATAGATATAGATATAGATTAGTATAGATATAGATTATCACTTGTATCATGTTAATGTCAATCACTAAACGGTCGATCCGATCTCATAAATAATGTATGTATGTAAATTTAAACGGTAGGTATATGTAAAAAATATGATAATACAACGTAAATATTTTTAACTTTAAGTTCTAATTATTACGATTATATGTGTGAGTCAAGAAGAGAGAAAGAAAATATGTTTTATTTCGAGGAAAATCAAAGTCAACAAGGCGCGGTGGCCGGTGTAAAGTGGAATGGCTTTCATATCAAGTACAATAATCATAATTATCAGTTACATGATAAAGAAAAAGTTTTTGAATGAAGATTTCAGAATAAGTAGCATAAGTAAGAATATAATAAGTAAGTACTCCCAATTTAAGATAATTTATTAAATTTTAATAACCAGTCAAATAAATATGGCGTTTTAGTGCGGGAATTCAAGTAATTATATTTAACGGTGTTTCATTTTAAAACGATCATAAATAAAGTGGACGAAGAATTTGTAATAAGGTGGAGACGCTAAGAATATCGCGACCGGTGCGGTGGCGCGGGGGGTATTTTTATGTATATTTACACTTTATTGCCTAAACTCTAAATGTAATTAGTTACAAAGTAAGATACTTAAATATTATTTAAGCAAGGTTTTGAACGTCTATTATTCATACATAATAATTTTGATATAGAGTATTTAAAAATTGATTTCTGTATTAGACATTAACCCGGCGTGTATTAATTCCACGCTAATCAGAAATAATTCTCTTCCTTTATTTAAATTAACCGAATCATCGTTTATTGAGTATCTCGTCCAGCATGGTGCATGTAGCCCTCTAGCTGTACCATGCAGTACCATGTCAGCGAATCTACCCAATTACGATATAGAGCCAGATATTCCCAGATCGAACTAATATGCATCTCAAACACGGCCATTTATGATCATTATGCCACGGGCGCCCGGGCGCCGGGCTGCGGGCTGCGGGCTGCGGGCTGCGGGCTGCGGGCTGCGGGCTGCGGGCTGCGGGCTGCGGGCTGCGGGCTGCGGGCTGCGGGCTGCGGGCGTGCCGCGTGACAAGCTCGCAGTTCTGGCTCGCTAGTTAATTAAACAACTTCACAGAATAATGCTAATGTAATTAAGCTATGAAAGTTAGGTAACTTGCAAGGCTTGTAATCTGGATAGAAATGGGATAACACAAAGCTCACTACCGCTTTCAGTATAAGAAGCTGTCAGATGTCATGAAAAGTCTTAGAGTTAACTACAAACTTTAACTCTACTAACTCTACATCCCGGTCAGAAAGTATGGCTCGACGTATGTATCTATGGTTGTCACAATAAAATCCTATAGGTTAAGCAATTGTCCTTTATTCCAAAACAAAATCAAAATCAACATTAATAACATAAAGTGTGAGATGTAAGTAACTTATAATTTTATTAAAAATCATCGCACGCCTTCCCATCGCTATTATGGCATATCGTTAAAAAGGTCTTTCAAAAATATTATGGATATTCAAAGACCATTTTTGAACTTCGGGGTCTGTTTGCGAAATATTTGGCTTTAAGTAATTTTGTTTAGAGGACAAGTGAAAAATTCTCAAAAATAGGTTTTATGATGAATTTACAAGAAAAACTATCACGGCTATGTTAGCTTATTTATTTAGTTGATGAGTAATAGTCAATAAACTTACTACTTCGGAACTCTCATTACGCGTGGCCTGACACGCACTTGTTCGGGTTTTATAAGGGAGCAGGGCAAAAATTTACCGTAGACTTAAAAAGCAATAATGAATTTTAATAACAATATGCAGTGAAAGCGTCACGTCACAGTATAAATATTATTACATCAATATAAATATACTGTGGTCACGTGAAGCAGGCAGTAGGCAGCGGGCGGTAATGCTGTACTGCAGGAACGTCAAAGCATGCCAGTCGCCAGTCGCCAGTCGCCTGTCGCGCTCGCATCGTGGGGAAGGTATTATGTCACTAAAAGGTGGAATTTTCATTAAAATATGCAACATAATGATGACATGTATAGTATTAGATCGCGTAACATTGTATGTGTGCGTCACTTATGCACTAATCACTAATTTGTAGGTCGCAGCCTCGTTCCCTATTTGCACTCGATTCACTATTTCTAGAATTATTTATGGGGTTATAAACCGGAGAGCAATAGGAAACATTGAGAGTGAGCCGCAGCCCGGCTGGCAGCTGCAGTGATTGACTTTCGACCTTACGTACCGGACTTGTGGTTGATATTCAACTTCCATGGCAATATGTTTACGTCTTGTATTCTTCGCTGCATTTTTCCCTCGTGAACGGCCATTTTATTGGCTATCTTATAATTTTGTACATGATACATTCATACTAATAAATGTATGTTATCCAAACAAAATACAAACAAACTTTTACGTTTTCAAACATTCTTTATATTACAGTGAAAATATTTTGCGAAATTACTCGTATTTCTGTTATTTAATCAAAAAAAAAAAAATCAAAAAATCTTTATTCAGTCTAAAAGTTACATTTAAGTAAATCAGTTTTTGAAGCATCCTAGTAAGCATAAAATATTTATGCTTGTGGCAGGATGCCCCGCTCCTCCTTAACACAAGCGTTACATAATTATATTAGACAGAACATAAAATTTTCTAATGAAACAATGTACTGTTGACAGCAAGTAAAACTAAAACTTAGTACTTTTAGAATGCGCCAATCTGTGTGTGTGTGTGTGTGTGTGTGGATACCTACAGGTGGTTTATGAGATTTTCAGTAGAAATGTAATTTAATGACTGAAGCCAATTTGTGACAGTTTTTTTACATTCACGTAAGGTCATGGTATAAATAACAAGATTTTGATTAATTTGGTTGTACAGGTGTGCTGATTGAGATAAATATTGCCTTTTCGCGAAGTGGGATTTTGTCTGAGGTGTAACAATGACTCTGTTAAATGAAATAAAATGATTTAATGAAAATAAAGCTGTTGGTCGCACAGGGCGCGCGGGCGGTGGATTGTGGAATGGCCTCGTTTGTACTCTAAACGGCGATCCTCGATCTTGTATCAATTTACTACGACGACTATATTAATAAAAACTTGTTTGGAAACCGATTACACGGCCGATGGAGCGCGCCTAAACGAATTTTGTGAACTAATTACTACGCTAAGTGTTCGAGATCTTTTCGTATTGGAATAATGAAGGGACTTATGTAGATAACGAGGATTGAGCAGGCAGCTTACATTAAGTCAATGAAATTATGAACTCGGTAATACATACTCCTAAGTGCTTATGATATCATCGTATGTATGTATTTGGGTGAAATCTTTATATTCATACAGTAACATGCAGTACATAATTTGTTGTAAATGTATTTTGTGGGTATTTCTACTATTATTTAATATACCTAAAAGCAACGAGGCCATGGCGAACGGTCCAGCCTTATGGAGCCCTACTTATTATTGTCTGTCAACGCATGAAGACGTCATGGTTTTGGTATTTCACGTCCCTGGGAGACGGTAGCCACTTACCATCGGGTGCAGACTGCAGTGAGATGCGAAGTCCTCAGATATAAAGAGACTTGCACTGGTGACAGTGGTGACGCAACGGTATAGTACAGTACCTGGAGCCTAATTCTAATTTCGTCGAGATACATGTCTAACAGAGATATCTCGAAAAAACATGGCCGATCTCGAATGTTTTTTCGAGATATCTCTGTTAGACATGTATCTCGACGAAATGAGAATTAGGCTCCTACATAGCGCACGCCGTGTGCGACATGTTACATGCTAGGACTGGTACTGCGAAGTGCGATCTGCGACCACTGGACCGGCTAAACACGTTTCGGAATTCAGTTAAACCTATTTGAATTGTTCACTTGCGAGATTTGAGCCGGAAATACACATTACAAACTATCACGATAAATAAAACCAGTAAAAATTATACACCCGAGCAGCTTTCAACCGACAACAGAACAACAAAAAATTAAAAGAACGAAGGCCATGATTACATTATACGAGGCCTTATTGTTTTAGCATAATATTGTTAACAACAACACGAATATTGTCAGGGAAATTCAAATTCGAAATTCGGAGCTGTTGTGTGTGATAACAGTCTACCTTGCAGTGTTGGTACATTCTACTGATGGACAGTGCTGACTGCTGATACAATGTAATGGTAAGTGTCGACCACCTCTTGCCAACATCAATAGTCTAAATTTAACTAACAAAAAATAACCGACTTCAAAGTCTCAAAAACTACTTGTCAGATCTCGTTCTAATTTATGTGGGACCACATGACAAGCACCTGCTTTCGATTAAAAAAAGAATCATCGAAATTGGTTGGCGTGATATTGAGTTATTCGTCAATTTGTCGCGCACATCTTAACACAAAATTACGACTTATGTGGTTTTCTCATGGATGCCACCAGCTTTCGATTAAAAAAAGAATCATCAAAATCGGTTCGCCCAGTCCAAAGTTCTGAGGTAACAAACATAAAAAAAAATACTGTCGAATTGAGAACCTCCTCCTTTTTTGAAGTCGGTTAAAAAAGAAAAAGAGAGGAGAAGAAAAGAAAACAGGGAACAGAGCTTTTAACGTAATTTTTGTTAGAATTGTATGCTCAATAGGTTAGTAAAAATACGTATAGGTATGTATAAGTAATTTATTTTGAGAAATAAATATCGTTTATCCAGAACCGACGATTTTGTAATAGCCAGCTCTCTAACTTTGCGACCGAAACGAGTGAAAATTTCACGGTTGATTTTACTTCGATAGACGACAGTAATCGCTTAGATTACAGGTACTAAATTTTATGCAAGGATTTACATAGTTATCTTGCATCCTTTATCATTTTACAAAAAATTTGTAAACATGCAAATTAAACATTTCAAGTCTTATTTTTTTACCCGACTGCGGCAAAGGAGGGGTAATGTGTTTATCAGTCTATGTATGTTTGTTCCTATGAGGCGTTGTAGAGACCAAACGCGTTGACGGATTGATTATTCTTACGTCAGTCGATTTGCCTTTACCTTGCGAGTGCTACTAAAGACATGACAATAATCAAAATTCATCACAGCGACAACCAGACGTCAAAATGAAAAAAAAAATCGTTTAACTAAGTGAGGTATCGTTGAACAGTTATTAAAAAAATATTTTTAGGTTCCTTTCATTATTTTTCATTTTAAATTTCTCAACGACTATCGTCATCGGATCCCAATCGGTCTCATATGCTTTCAGATCCTTATTGCCATTTTCTGTGTAGCATGGGTGAGTGTCACTGTTGCCACTATGGGAAGTACGAACGCATACGACGCGCCGCGCCGCGCCTCTAGAATGTCGCTCGCCGCTAGACCACTTTCTTTACTAACTTTGTGCTATCCGTTTCTGTGACCCTCCTGATTGGCTAATCTTAAAAAGCAATCTAGCTCGTCCAACGATTACATTACATCGAATTAGACGTCTTGCAAATTGTTTGATGAATAAGTACTTAGAAAGTTTTTACGATAGAAAAGACACATCAGATTCATTAGCGGAGATACACCAGGGTATAGCTGTTTTAGTCGTGAACGATTCAAACGTTCGGAAGAGTAAGTACGTCACTCAACTCACTAAAATATCATAAAAATAAAGTCACCGAAAATTATTTCAAAATGTAAGAAAATAATTTATAAACATTTTAAATGGGTAATTAGCTCATGTTTCAGTTTCACACCGAGTGCTGCACTCAGCGTCGACGCAGCGGCTTTAAATAATTCGTACATTAATAATATCTCATCGTTCCATTATTTATTACGCTCTAGGTAGTTTAAACGCCATTCATTATCGTGAGTCAAATTATACCAAAATATAATAAATCTCATATTAAATAAATAATTTGTTTGCTCGTCTATCTTTCTCTGCAGCAACACGTCAAAACTTCAACTCATTTCCAGTATTATATGTAGAATTTGTCTATCTCTACAAAAAGATATTCTGGGTGTTATATGGTTCTATATTCAGAATAACAATTTACCAATGTAGTTATTGTTATAACTCCAAGAAATTAATAAAATATAAGTACGTGCAAAAATAATTTTATAAGTTCTGAGACGTCTCTTCAATAAATATAACCTTTCAAAGTTTTCCGTACGCCGACGCACGCGCCCGCAATTTTACGTTTTCACGCAGCGCGGCGCAAGCACTAACTACATGACTTCAGTGATACTCGTAGTAACAAAATCGGAGACTTCATTTTGTTCATATTATATAATTTATCGTATATTATCAATTTATCACCTTCGAATAGAATTTAATTCGCTAGACTAGCGCATCTAAACATTGTTCTTGTGTAAGAATAAATGTAGGTATAAGTCGCTGATCGTATTATTAGGGTGGGTGTTCTCAACAGAACTGGTTAATTCAATAGGCTTGTGGTTACGCCGCTCCTCAGCTCCTCGTAAGTGACGCGGAGTTTAGGTCGTTTAGGTCTAGCACTGAATATAGGCCCTGCAGCTATGTTGTAACGTTGTAAGCGCGTGTGTATTAGGGATGAATAACTGAATACGGACAAGCGTTTCTACGCTTGTGTGTAATAATAATAAAATTCGGCATTCAGAAGTACCACACCGATGACATGCGTGCCGCCACTGCCACGGGACAAACGAGCAGCCGAGCTACCTGATGACGGCTGATGGTAGACATCGCCGACCGTCTGTTGACCACTGATGTTTGCCAGACAAAAAAGAGAAGAAGGAAATAAAGGAAGAACTGGCTCTCAAGAAAATAACCATTAAAATATGTGTATACTTTTGGAGAACAACTTTGGGTTTCGGAAAACAAAGTGCTACGTACGCCTCCGTGTCCTGTGCCCGTTGCTCTAACACTTAGGTATATCTCTAGCCTGGCTAGATGGCTGTCTAACACAAGATAATATGTGTGCTAATAAATGTATGTAATTGTTATTATTTATAAGTAATCGGACACCCGGAATTGGATGACATTGGCATTGTCAAATTGTAGATACATTGAGAAAGGCACTACTAATTTGAACTTCAACCAAGTAGCACCGGACACCAAAATTAAATTCAATGTAAATAAAAAAAGTTGCCGAGTGACATCCCCAGCTGCTAGGTATAGACAAGACTGAACAAAACTAATAGCAAGAACTACTGGACAGTAGGTATGCCGTACGCACATGTTGGAATGTTCGCATCCGAGCCTAATCACTCGTAATAAAAGTGATCTGCGGACTCTGCGGTTATCCCAAGCTCCTTAATTATACCAAACCCACGGTCGTGGTGCCGTGGTGTGGGGAAAAAGGCTTCGCGTCGGGTTTTGCGTCCACCGTCCACCGCGCGGCTGGACCGGCCACCTGTATGACTGTACCCTGTACAGGTTGATCGGTTAGCGTTACAATATGTTGCACAATTAGAACAACGTTTACAGTCAGATCATAAACACATCATAACAGAGGCCTTTTGTAACTTTTCTTTCTACTAAGTTACACGTATGTATGTTTGATTGAAGAGTTAGCACAAATATCAGCAAGTGATGAGCTAATATTCTGATGCCAAAAATTCTGTTTCCTCACAATAATTATTTCTCATCTATAAAATTATTAGAAATAGGTGTAAATCTTTCAATAACGTCTACAATTAAGAATATCGCCTTTGTTGAAGTTGGTTAAAATAAACAAAATAAAATTTGTTACGATCCAAAAACATCACGTTTTGTGCCATTATTCTAAATTACAATATAACCAAACTTCGGAATTTTCATTCACATTGGTGTCAACAGCTTTGATCATAAACACGCCATTATTATTTGCATTTCATTACGGCGCGGCGTGAGACGGTGTGAGATGCGGGCGGTGGGGGGAGGGGGAGGGGGAGGGGGCACGGGCGCAGTTCTAATGCCGAATATCCGGCGGCAATACATTTTTGTGAGATCGGTGGCATTCCTCGGGCGACACCGGCTCCCGGCTCGGCAGATAGGCAGTATCGGCACGTAACGTTATCGAGTTACGCCGGCTCGGAATGCGGGAACATTCCGATCCCCGACTGCGAGAGCCTCCTGCCTCCTGCCTAGTGCCGTGGCCCCCGTGGCCCCCGTGGCCCGTGACCACTGCGACCGAAGCAAGGCAGCTACGGGCTGGCGCGGGCGCCTCGTCTGCGACTCTCCGGCGCTTCACAGTCACCAGTCCCTCACCTCACTCTTCTAGAAGAGTAAAGAGCATGCGTTTTAGCATAATTCTTCTTTCCGAATTTTCGTCGATAACTTTAGAATTAAACTAGATTTTTTTAAACTTTTTAACAACACTTTTTATATCATTATCACGCTTCTTTGCCTTTTCGCCTGTAGTAGGTACTAGGTATGTACTACATTATGATTTATATTCATGTCTGTCTATCTAAGTAGAAATGCTGCACAGAAGAAATAATAGTACTTATAAATAAGTAGTAATACTCCAAAATAATAGAAATATAAAGCATTAAACACTTTAATTACGAATAAAAATAATATAAAAATTGTCGTAACAAGTGTTGTTCTCAGACTACAATAATATTTTCAAACGAACCACGAAGACGAGCGGTGCCGCCAGCCGCCAGCCGCCAAGCGCCTGTATCGTCTCCCAACCGAAGTTAAACCAACTTATCAAATTGGTAATTATGAGAGCAGCTTTATCAAGTGCCTTTGTTCGTCAACCAATTGTAAAGCAATTTGAAACTCGGATAAAATCTTTGGTTGTACAATGTAATTATAATGATTGAAGTTTAAATTCACTACTCGAACAAGTTTACAACGAAGTAATAAGATCATGTCAAAGATAAGGTTAATATGCCTAGAATACTATTGTAATCTGTGGTTAAAATTGCTAATTTTGCATTTTTTTTTTTGGATCTCAAAATAACATTCCCAATTAATTTAAATTTCCGTCGCAAAATTGGAAACTTTATAAATACCCTCTAGAAGTGTAGAGTAAGATAATAATTATCATAAATTCCAAGGAAAATTACTTATTATTTATAGTTAATATTAAATTACATGAAAATTTCATCATAGATCGCTTTATACGTGGGTGAATATTAAAACTTGCCGGCCCTAAAGGAAACTGACTCCTAACAACAATCTAAGTTGCGCTCGAGAGAGCGCTCGTGCGATTTCAGACACAAGTCTGATTCACTTCATTCAACTCTCCTCCGTATGTGACTGAGAGGTATTCGAGCAGCTCAAATATCGCACATCACCAGTGCTGTCATCTGCAAAGGAATTTGCAAGCCTGGATGCATCCGGCAACCCTACCTCACGCGAAATAATTTATTCACACACGGAGCGGGCGGGGGCCGGGCGCGGCGCGGGCGGGGCGCGGGTGGCCCTAGCGCACGAAAGGCTTTTACTTTTCGATGACCTTCCCGATAGCTGTGCGGCCGGCGCACTCCCCGGTCTCCCCGCACTCCCGGCCCATGAGAAAGTGCAAAATACCACTCGCAATCGCAATCATACCCCATAAGCTATCGTCCACATGACTTAGGAGGCTAAGGTTGTTTTATTACTGAGGAGCAATAAAGCAACCTCGCTTTATTACCTTAAAGTATTGCAGAGTATAATAATTGTTGTACCAACATTAGCGATGTCAGCACTGTTACTTATCATGTTTCAGATCAATTCAATACAAAATCGTTAAGGCGATATTATCCCAAGAAATGGTATTTTTGAAGGTGTTTTGTTCATAAATGGTACATAATACAATTCTAAAAAAAATATATGTTATTTTACAGTCTTTGTTCTTTCGTTCCCTCATACTTGATACACGATAGCAATTATTTCATTGGATAGAAATAAATCACAAAGTGGGGTCTAATCTGGCATAAAAATGGCGTTTTATTCGCGTTTTAATCGCTTCCAGATAATAAAAAATATACCACAGTATAGGTCCTATAGATACCAATATTTCTTTCTGATCATAATTTGAAATTTTGAAAAACTTCCCTTTCAATTTCTATTTTTTCCCTTTCCACCAGCTACGAAACGCCCGACGCGTTAATTTACTCAATTTTACTCTCGCGCCAGTCGCCTTCGAGGTAGGACCTGTAGTCTACTCGATAAGTTCAAAATGGTTGAAATTAGAGATACTGCTCTTAAAAATACGTGCGATAGCTCATTCTGTTCGGAATGATGTCTAGAAAAATGTTTCGGAAGCGTTTACCAGCACGTAAAAAATTGCAAAAGTTATTGACAAAATAAAGTTGAAAAAAAAAAGTATTTTGTTTTTGGTAATCACTCCGAAACTATTAATATTTAAGAAATTTTAAAACAAGATTCTTAAAGTAGAGGAAATTTCCAAACAATGACTCGCGACTCTCGGAACTCTATCGCCATTATTTATAACTTTAATTTAACGCTGAAAATGGGTCTCCACGCTGCATTTTTAGGTTGCGCGTGCGGCGTCAAAACCGAGTTCGTCACACTCAATAATTGTTTAAGGTATTAATTATAAATTTAAAAAAATAAAAAAAATATGGTGTATTCGAAACACTTCAAAGAATTTGCTCCCGTAGGAAATTTTGCTTAAAGTTAATTTTTCAACAAGTTAGACGATTGTTAATTAACTAAATTTTCTCGAACTTCCATTTTCATTGTACATTAAAAAAAATGTTTAAGTAATTGTCCTATAAATTTTTCGCTTCGTGGACCCCTTCTTATATACATGCTTAACGAGATCACGTCATAAAAGTTTAAAAAGTTTTAATACTTTGTGTATAATAATTTTATAAGTTGAACAAACAATTTTTTCGTTTTTTTATCGAATCGAAATTAAAAAATTGAAAAATGTTTTTATCTGTACTTTGTTATACATTGTTGTTTTTTTTATTTTTAGGTGTTTCAGAAAAAATATATAAAAAAGTTGAGAATTTGTTTATAAAAAATTGTTAAGTTAAAAAACAATGAAATTGTTGATAAAAAAAATATTTTTTTACATTTCTATTAAAGATGGTTAATTATAATTTTTAAGAAAAAAAAATTATTAACTAATTATTCAAACAATAGAAATATTAAAAAACAATTATAAACAATTAAATATCATTATTAAGAAAAAAATTTTTTTTTCAAAAATCATAATGTTATGTAAAGAATAAGATATTAAGAAATTTTTTCTTGAAAGCATTGAAATAGTCTATTTGTTTATAAAAAAAAATTATAAAAAAATGAGGGAATTTTTTTTTTCAAGTCATTAAATGTCTTTTATGAATGCCAAAACGATTATGTAATAATAAATTGAGAAAAATTTTTTTTCAATAATATTATTTGGATTTTTCATTTTTTGTTCAAGTTATAAAATTATTATACACAAAGTATTAAAACTTTTTAAACTTTTATGACGTGATCTCGTTAAGCATGTATATAAGAAGGGCTCCACGAAGCGAAAAATTTATAGGACAATTACTTAAACATTTTTTTTAATGTACAATGAAAATGGAAGTTCGAGAAAATTTAGTTAATTAACAATCGTCTAACTTGTTGAAAAATTAACTTTAAGCAAAATTTCCTACGGGAGCAAATTCTTTGAAGTGTTTCGAATACACCATATTTTTTTTATTTTTTTTAAATTAATAATTAATACCTTAAAAAATTATTGAGTGTGACGAACTCGGTTTTGACGCCGCACGCGCAACCTAAAAATGCAGCGTGGAGACCCATTTTCAGCGTTAAATTAAAGTTATAAATAATGGAGATAGAGTTCCGAGAGTCGCGAGTCATTGTTTGGAAATTTCCTCTACTTTAAGAATCTTGTTTTAAAATTTCTTAAATATTAATAGTTTCGGAGTGATTACCAAAAACAAAATACTTTTTTTTTTCAACTTTATTTTGTCAATAACTTTTGCAATTTTTTACGTGCTGGTAAACGCTTCCGAAACATTTTTCTAGACATCATTCCGAACAGAATGAGCTATCGCACGTATTTTTAAGAGCAGTATCTCTAATTTCAACCATTTTGAACTTATCGAGTAGACTACTATACCGCGCCCCATTCAGCGGAGCTCCCATAAGGACGGCCATTACAAGGGCACCGCCGGATTGCCGCGGGTACGTGAAAATACCTGAAAATAGCGAGACGCGGATTGGTATCCGACCTACTTAAGTTATGTCCATTAAATTGTACCGTATTTCGATGACATTCACCCCAATAATAGCTATTTTGCTACCGTTATTTGGCTACCGTTGAATTTTAAATTAGGTATTTGTTAGGTATAATAAAATTATGTAACGTGACGCTCAATAAAAGCTTTCTGAAATTACTAATTCTTTTATTATTCTAAGATGATTCTTAAAACTTTTCTATACGTGTAAAAAATATAAATATTTACGAATTTGTTTTAGTTTATTACTATTTTCAATTTCCCTTTCCGTCCTGGGCTACCAACAACTTAATACCGTGCTTGAGGTGGTAGTAAGTATAAAATATTTAAAGGCACTTAGGTATAGGTATATATTAACAATTTATGCTACAGACTTTTCACTGAAAACTTTTCAGAGAAAATGAAGCTAATTCAACCCTTTGTTCCGACGAACTATTGAATTTTTCACTCAAAAATATTTTCTATCAAGAGGAATAACTGTATTATTTTGACCAATATTTTATAAATTTATTTCGTTCATTTTAAAGTTCTTCAAAAACCTTATCGTCTGTTATATAAAGTATTGAATTTTCGTCACACACGTAGGTTGATAGTCAATTTTCACCGCGGCAGCTGGTGAATGGGCATTCAGGAAGGCTTGATTGAAGCTGTTTGCCCGGCCGCTTTGCCGCACGCCGCGCGCGCCGCGCCGGGGTCCGGCACGGTGAATCGACTGAATCGAAACCAAATTAATAATCAGATTTGTTTTTAACGTTTCCACTCAAATTACATTGATACCTACCTATTCCTGCAATCTTTATGAATATTCAATCCTACAAAAATAATATCTAGGTACATTTAAAAGAAAACATTAACAAGGATATGCTCAATTTCTCTCATTCCTATTTAAGCTACATGAGTTTCTCGATATTTACACACAGTGTGCAAACCTTAATTTGCATGTTTTGGACAGCAGCATTCTATCAGCCACAATGCGATGGTTTTATGCTATTGACGTTGCCTTATTATAAGCGATGTGATAATCGCGCGCGGCCCAATTTCCCACATGTAATGAAGGCCCCACATGAAGCGCGTCAGCCGCGAATAATTTTAATACTGTCAATAATTTTAATGAGATTTTGTGGATTTACTATTTCCATGATTTTGTACCGACGCGCGACGTAATGAATAATATTGTCGCTTGTTGCGATTTGAGAAGTAACTAAACTAAACTTGTCGTCAGTAGCTTAATTACTGGTGATTCACTATAAAAGCGTGCGTGCAGTCACAACTTTGAAGCTTGAACGCAATTCGTCTGTCGCCAGGTATCTCTACATCGGAGCTCATGGCAGGTCCTGTTACTGTAGTTGGATACACACAGATTAACTTGATGCAAATGGCAGGCAAACCAGGAGACGAGCCACATGATGCTGGGGCACCATTGCCCATGGTCATTAGTAGCATCAAAGGCATGATCAATGCGTCACCGCTGCACCGGCCAAGAATGAAGATCGGCTGATTCAAACAAAAGGGCTACGAGTAGGTAGCCTGCCTAGGCTTCAGACAAAGATATTAAAATGACTCGAAGCCACCAGTAAGAAGCGCTTCTGTTATTCTGTCGCCTTTTATGACGTATGGGTTATACGTCATGGTATTGGGGTCAGTATGCTGGATCGCCGCACTACGGCCAGACTTTGAAGATTCTTACGTATCTATTGTAAATGTAGCTTACGACATGCATCGAACACGAGTTCCAAACGCAGATTTGGTTTTCAGAAAAACGTTAATGTTGGTCTCGGTGTATCGAAAGTTATTCGTTTTCTCTCGCAAAACAATACAGGGAATTAGAGACCATTTCATCGAGAATATTACGTGGCCACATTGCGAACTCCCATAAATACTAAATTTGCCGCTTCATGGTTTGTCACCGCAAAGGCTACGTCCGTTTAGATACGTGCGACCAAGCAAATTATATAACTTTAACGGGGCATCTACGCCATCCAATCAAAAATCAACCCTAAGTCATTCGAGCAGAAGTAGTATTAACAAAGCAACATTCATCGTCGTGTTTCTCACAGTTTTATACAGTTAACCGCAGAAAATAAATCGTAAATTCATCTGACACCGTCGGCCATATCTGTTTATGTCACGACATGAACTTATTAGTTTGCGTTGTATCCGAGCCAGGCGGAGGTCGGGTTTAGTCATAAAATTTGCGTTTGTTGACAAACGATAATCGTAATGTGGTGAGGAAGTTTAGGGTACAGAACGTCGCACTCCCGCCTGCCCACTACTCCCACACTTCCCACACTTCCCACAGTCCCACTAGGCGACTGCCGACCGGACTATTTAAGCGACAGTCACGTTCGGATTCCTTGATTATCTTTTCGGCCGCAAAACTGATGTCGTCATTAAGAGGAGGGTCACTAGTTTATAATTCCGAAAGTGCCTTGAGGCCCGGAGAGGCACATCATACCTATTATGAATATTATTTGTGATTTTTTTCTTTGTTTTGTTTTATGACTAAACTGTAGAACCCCAACTGATTCTGAAGTAGAGCAAATGACGTGTATTTGTTAGTGCTGGTAACAGTAGTAGTTCAAGTTCAACACGGAAAAACTAAATTTAGTTGATTAAAATACATAGGTATAAGACACTAGAGACTTAAGAAATTTAAAATCAATTTTAAAGATTAGAAAATCACAAATGTTTTCTTCTACTCCCCTGAAGGTCTACCTGACCTGAAGTCGACTGAGGTCTGCCTGAAGTCGCCTAGAAAGTTTTTAGAAAAACACAAACATATACAATTTAAAATTCAGGGCGTTATTTTTTTCTAAATATCTTACTCCGAAGTGGAGAGTGCTCATGATGTGATTAAGGTTGCTCGAGGAGCAGCTTTTCATTCAGCGCATAAAGCCACCGTCCGGCGTCCATTAGTGCATCCTTTTAAAAAGTACGAGCACACGCTTCTCGCGCCGCAGAAAACATCGGCTTAAGACTTACTACTTGGGAACAATGGGAACCGGCCGATGCAACGCGAAGCACTCACCAGATATTTACTGAATAACTCGGGACATTTACATTTTTGTCACTCCAAACATAGAATAAATAATATTGCTATATACTACAAGTGCGATAAGTTCTGTTAAAAGGCGTTTCTCACAAACTTCAGGGAAAACCACTATTACGACTCAATGAGGAGTCTCTTAGAAATTCAATTTAGTTCAGTGATTGCCTTTTATCAAGACGACAGGCAGACAGGCAGACAGACGGAACGATATAAACGGACGGAATACCACCAGGTAGCTCGGCTGATCGTCTGTCGACTATTTAAAAAGACTGGATTCTGTTAATTACCTGGTGTATTTTATGTAATTATGAATTTTATTATATAAACGCTGCCGCTTCTACACCTCCTTACATGATCTGATTATGTGCTCTAACTATATTAGTGCCACGAACACTTGCGCTTTGAACATAAAGGACAGTGTTCAAAGTTTTCTTAAGTAATTTGACAGTTTCGAAATAGTACGTAGTGATTGAATACCATAACACGTCGGTATTTCACTAATAATAGTATTTTTGTGCACAAATGCGTTTATATCGTTGTGGCCTGTATACATAATATAGTACCTATATACATATATTATTAGGGTATATGTACCACGAAATTTCGTAAGTCGCCACCTGTAATCGAGTATTCCATCTCTATTAAAATAATATACTTCAACTTTAGGCGACAAGTCTCGCCACCTTTTTAGTAGGAATATTTCGTCTCATGGCGAGTTTTATTGTCAACTACATAAGCACAAAGTAGTTAATGTTTTTGTCGCGGTAGTAAACCCCGTCGTTCTCGTCGTTCTCGAGTGACCCAGTGGCCAGCCAGCCAGTGGGCAGTGAGGCAGGGCAAGGTGCTCCACTAACGTTAGCTGTAATGGAACTGCCGTTACCGACATGACATGTAATGACCGTCATACAGACCGCTATTCGCCACACCATCGATATCAGCCAGGCTCGGCCGCGTATCAATAAATCGCTTGTATCATGTTAATGTCAATCACGGCTTTCATATCAAGTACAATAATCATAATCAGTTACATGATAAAGAAAAAGGTTTTGAATGAAGATTTCAGAATAAGTAGCATAAGTAAGAATATAATAAGTAAGTACTCCCAATTGAAGATAATTTATTAAATTTTAATAACCAGTCAAATAAATATGGCGTTTATAGTAATAGTGCGGGAATTCAAGTAATTATATTTAACGGTGTTTCATTTTAAAACGATCATAAATAAAGTGGACGAAGAATTTGTAATAAGGTGGAGACGCTAAGAATATCGCGACCGGTGCGGTGGCGCGGGGGGTATTTTTATGTATATTACACTTTATTGCCTAAACTCTAAATGTAATTAGTTACAAAGTAAGATACTTAAATATTATTTAAGCAAGGTTTTGAACGTCTATTATTCATACATAATAATTTTGATATAGAGTAGGTATTTAAAAATTGATTTCTGTATTAGACATTAACCCGGCGTATATTAATTCCACGCTAATCAGAAATAAATCTCTTGCTTTATTTCAATTAACCGAATCATCGTTTATTGAGTATCTCGTCCAGCATGGTGCATGTAGCCCGCTAGCTGTACCATGCAGTACCATGTCAGCTAGCGAATCTACCCAACTACGATATAGAGCCAGATATTCCCAGATCGAACTAATATGCATCTCAAACACGGCCATTTATGATCATTATGCCACGGGCGCCGGGCGCCGCCGCGCCGGGCTGCGGGCTGCGGGCTGCGGGCTGCGGGCTGCGGGCTGCGGGCTGCGGGCTGCGGGCTGCGGGCTGCGGGCTGCGGGCGTGCCGCGCGACGAGCTCGCAGTTCTGGCTCGCTAGTTAATTAAACAACTTCACAGAATAATGCTAATGTAATTAAGCTATGAAAGTTAGGTAACTTGCAAGGCTTGTAATCTGGATAGAAATGGGATAACACAAAGCTCACTACCGCTTTCAGTATAAGAAGCTGTCAGATGTCATGAAAAGTCTTAGAGTTAACTACAAACTTTAACTCTACTAACTCTACATCCCGGTCAGAAAGTATGGCTCGACGTATGTATCTATGGTTGTCACAATAAAATCCTATAGGTTAAGCAATTGTCCTTTATTCCAAAACAAAATAAAAATCAACATTAATAACATAAAGTGTGAGATGTAAGTAACTTATAATTAAAAATCATCGCACGCCTTCCGATCGCTATTATAGCATATCGTTAAAAAGGTCTTTCAAAAATATTATGGGTATTCAAAGACCATTTTTGGACTTCGGGGTCCGTTTGCGAAATATTTGGCTTTAAGTAATTTTATTTAGAGGACAAGTGAAAAATTCTCAAAAGTAGGTTTTATGATGAATTTACAAGAAAAACTATCACGGCTATGTTAGCTTAAGTAGTTAATGAGTAATAGTCGATAAACTTACTATGTACTTCGGAACTCTACATTGCGCGTGGCCTGACACGCACTTGTTCGGATTTTATAAGGGAGCAGGGCAAAAATTTACCGTAGACTTAAAAAGCAATAATGATTTTTAATAACAATATGCAGTGAAAGCGTCACGTCACAGTATAAATATTATTACATCAATATAAATATACTGTGGTCACGTGAAGCAGGCAGTAGGCAGCGGGCGGTAATGCTGTACTGCAAGAACGTCAAAGGCCAAAGCATGCCAGTCGCCAGTCGCCAGTCGCCTGTCGCCTGTCGCGCTCGCATCGTGGGGAAGGTATTATGTCACTAAAAGGTGGAATTTTCATTAAAATATGCAACATAATGATGACATGTACAGTATTAGATCGCGCAACATTGTATGTGTGCGTCACTTATGCACTAATCACTAATTTGTAGGTCGCAGCCTCGTTCCCTATTTGCACTCGATTCACTATTTCTAGAATTATTTATGGGGTTATAAACCGGAGAGCAATAGGAAACATTGAGAGTGAGCCGCAGCCTGACTGGCAGCTGCAGTGATTGACTTTCGACCTTACGTACCGGACTTGTGGTTGATATTCAACTTCTATGGCAATATGTTTACGTCTTGTATTCTTCGCTGCATTTTTCCCTCGTGAACGGCCATTTCATTGGCTATCTTATAATTTTGTACATGATACATACATTACATACTAATAAATGTATGTTTTCTAAACAAAATACAAACAAAAGTACAACTTGATACGCGTCATTTAACTAACATTAATAAATAAAATAATAAATAACGCTTCACACTCATAGCCCCACACTAGGATTCCCTGTATCGTGGGTGCCAATGGTGCCATGGACAACACACAATATAGACAAGGACATTCACACCCAGACCGAGAACAGAAATTCGAACTCATCATCCAAACCTCCGCCTCGCTGGGAATCGAACCCAGGACCCTCGGTGCGGCGATCCGGCATGGTAACCATTGCGCCACACGGGTCGTCACAAACATTAATAACATTCGAAGTTTTAGTCTGCCAGTTTTATCTGTGAAAATATTTTGCGAAATTACTCGTATTTCTGTTATTTAATGAAAATAAAGCTGTTGGTCGCACAGGGCGCGCGGGCGGTGGATTGTGGAATGGCCTCGTTTGTACTCTAAACGGCGATCCTCGATCTTGTATCAATTTACTACGACGACTATATTAATAAAAACTTGTTTGGTAACCGATTACACGTCCGATGGAGCGCGCCTAAACGAATTTTGTGAACTAATTACTACGCTAAGTGTTCGAGATCTTTTCGTATTGGAATAATGAAGGGTCTTATGTAGATAACGAGGATTGAGCAGGCAGCTTACATTAAGTCAATGAAATTATGAACTCGGTAATACATACTCCTAAGTGCTTATGATATCATCGTATGTAATTGGGTGAAATCTTTATAGGTATTCATACAGTAACATGTAGTACATAATTTGTTGTAAATGTATTTTGTGGGTATTTCTACTATTATTTAATATACCTAAAACCAACGAGGCCATGGCGAACGGTCCAGCCTTATGGAGCCCTACTTATTATTGTCTGTCAACGCATGAAGACGTCATGGTTTTGGTATTTCACGTCCCTGGGAGACGGTAGCAACTTACCATCGGGTGCAGACTGCAGACTGCAGTGAGATGCGAAGTCCTCAGATATAAAGAGACTTGCACTGGTGACAGTTGTGACGCGACGGTATAGTACATATTCTTGTAATAGTAATAGTACATGAATTCTTTGTAAATATAGGCAAGAACCTGGCTGAGAAATTCCCAACCAACATGCCTTCCTCATACCAATCCGAGATTTCGAATTCCCTAGTTCTACTTCCTACGGATGAATCTGAGGTTGAAAGGATAATTGTTGGCATGCGTTCTAGCGATACAGTAGGTTTTGATAAAATTTCTTCACGAATGTTAAAATCCTGTCTGTCAGTGTTTGTTCCCATCATTACACACATTTGTAACAGATCTATTGCGACAGGATGCTTTCCTAGTGTTTTTAAAAAGGCAGTTGTACTTCCCATTTTCAAGAGTGGAGATAAAAAAAACGTAAACAATTACAGGCCCATCTCGATATTACCCACTATATCTAAAATTTTAGAAAAGATCCTCAATAAACGTCTTATTAACTTTTTAGAAAGTTATAACCTTCTTGCCCCCAATCAATTTGGATTTAGACGTTGCAAGTCTGCACAAGAAGCTGTTGGTTCTTTAGTTGACTCTATTGTTGCAAAATTGGATAATAAAAAAAAATGCTTAGGCATCTTTTTAGATATAATGAAGGCATTTGATACGGTTTCAATTCCCTATCTCATTTTCAAATTAGAAACTCTCGGAATACGGGGCCTACCACTGGAAATTTTTAAAGATTATCTGAAAGACCGTACTCAATGTGTGAAAATTAATGACACGATTAGTGGTATAAAATCAATTAATTATGGTGTGCCCCAAGGCTCGATTTTAGGACCAACTTTATTCTTGGTATACATCAACAATCTTTGTAAATTATCTCTTCCAAACTGCTCCATTTTTACATATGCGGACGATACAGCTTTACTTGTATATGGTAATGACTGGGCAGATACTGTAAAACATGCGGAAACAGCTCTCTCTTCTGTAATTTTGTGGCTTACCACTAATCATCTAACATTGAACCTTACTAAAACAGTATATGTACCATTTGCATTACATTCCATTTCACTTCCTGATTCAAATTCTGTGGTTCTCAAAGCACATTCATGCTCATCTAGCCCTTCTTCTGTCCAATGTCTCTGCCCTCATATAACAAGCTCAACTACAGTTAAATATCTTGGGATCTTAATTGATAATCTTTTAAACTGGAAGCCTTACATTGATAATCTTACTTCTCGAGTCCGTAAATTAATATTTATATTCAAAAAGTTGACGAACTCTGCTAATTTTAATACTCTGAAAACTGTGTATTATGCATTGGTACAGTCATTGTTAACTTATTGCATCACTGTTTGGGGGGGAGCAGCTAAGACTATTCTATTACAAATTGAACGAGCTCAAAGAGCTCTCCTCAAAGTTATGTCGTTCAAGCCATATAGATATCCTACAAACGATTTGTACAACCACTGTAAAGTTCTTTCAGTAAGGAAATTATTTGTACTTCATACCATTCTCAGGAAGCACTCATCTTTACATTTCGATGCGGGTATATTAACGAGACGACGTCATTCTACGGTTTGCCCAACGTACCATTGTAGAACGGCGTTTGCTCAAAGGCATTATCAAGTCATTGGTAGCCACCTTTATAACAAAATTAATAAATTATGCATGGTGTATTCTCTGTCCTCTCGCCAGTGTAAAAAAAAGTTGAACGAGTGGTTACAAACTCAAAATTATGATCAAGTTGAGCAATTGGTAAAAATGAAGATCACATAAATCCCTCATCCATTCACTCACATATCCACGCACACACACACACACACACATTCACACACACACACACACACACACACACACACATTCACATACACTCACTTTTGCACTCACACAAACGAATATGCTCATATTATGTTGAACCTTTCTGTTAAAGATTCTTATTACCTAAAGTTTTGTTTGTTGCTCGCTTACCTTGAACACTTCATCTCGCGACCGTCCATAATATCTTGTGTCCATATTATTTCATGTGCTAATTTTAGTGTATTTTTAAATCCCTGGTATCCATAACACAAGTTAAATCTTAGCTTGGGTATCAGAGTTCAACAATACACTACAAACACATGTATACTCATTTTTCTATAACCTCTAATACTAGTTAAAATAGTACTAAAATTATGGTGCTCTTGATGTAAACTTTGTAGTAAAATATTGTAATTGTAAGTGATCATTCTTGGTGTAATATTGTATACTCTCTTTTATTTTAGTGTTATTAATTGCTTATTATGTATTTTTTCAAGTAATCCTTTGGAGTGTTATATCATGTATGACTACTACAGCTGTTTCTGAACATTCTGTCGACCTGTATGTTGTTGTTGAGTCACACTGTATTGGCTATGATTGTGGTGTACTTGTTTAATGAATTGTTATCTCATTAAATAAATAAAAAAAAAAAAAAAAAAAAGTACAGTACCTGGAGCCTAACTCTAATTTCGTCGAGATACATGTCTAATAGAGATATCTCGAAAAAACATGGCCGATCTCGAATGCTTTTTCGAGATATCTCTGTTAGACATGTATCTCGACGAAATGAGAATTAGGCTCCTACATAGCGCGCGCCGTGTGCGACATGTTACATGCTAGGACTGGTACTGCGAAGTGCGATCTGCGACCACTGGTCCGGCTAAACACGTTTCGGAATTCAGTTAAACCTATTTGAATTATTCACTTGCGAGATTTGAGCCGGAAATACACATTACAAACTGTCACGATAAATAAAACTAGTAAAAATTATACACCCGAGCAGCTTTCAACCGACAACAGAACAACAAAAAATTAAAAGAACGAAGGCCATGATTACATAATACGAGGCCTTATTGTTTTAGCATAATATTGTTAACAACAACACGAATATTGTCAGGGAAATTCAAATTCGAAATTCGGAGCTGTTGTGTGTGATAACAGTCTACCTTGCAGTGTTGGTACATTCTACTGATGGACAGTGCTGATACAATGTAATGGTAAGTGTCGACCACCTCTTGCCAACATCAAAAAAGAAAAAGAGAGGAGAAGAAAAGAAAACAGGGAACAGAGCTTTTAACGTAATTTTTGTTAGAATTGTATGCTCAATAGGTTAATAAAAATACGTCACTGGAGAGCCCACCAGAGAGCTGACCATCTGAGCCCGGTCACTCAGACTTAGAGAGAGTCCCGAAGCATCGCTGTAGCCGAAATCGGCTCTGAGGTATCATGTCAAAAATACGTATATGTATAAGTAACTTATTTTGAGAAATAAATATCGTTTATCCAACGATTTTGTAATAGCCAGCTCTCTAACTTTGCGACCGAAACGAGTGAAAATTTCACGGTTGATTTTGCTTCGATAGACGACAGTAATCGCTTAGATTACAGGTACGAAATTTTATGCAAGGATTTACATAGTTATCTTGCATCCTTTATCATTTTACAAAAATTTTGCAAACAGGCAAATTAAACATTTCAAGTCTTATTTTTTTACCCGACTGCGCGACGCAAAGGAGGGGTAATGTGTTTATCAGTCTATGTATGTTTGTTCCTATGAGGCGTTGTAGAGACCAAACGCGTTGACGGATTGATTATTCTTACGTCAGTCGATTTGCCTTTACCTTGCGAGTGCTACTAAAGACATGACAATAATCAAAATTCATCACAGCGACAACCAGACGTCATATTGTCAAAATGAAAAAAAAATCGTTTAACTAAGTGAGGTATCGTTGAACAGTTATTAAAAAATTATTTTTAGGTTCCTTTCATTATTTTTCATTTTAACTTTCTCATTTTAAATTTCTCAACGACTATCGTCATCGGATCCCAATCGGTCTCATATGCTTTCAGATCCTTATTGCCATTTTCTGTGTAGCATGGGTGAGTGTCACTGTTGCCACTATGGGAAGTACGAACGCATACGACGCGCCGCGCCGCGCCTCTAGAATGTCGCTCGCCGCTAGACCACTTTCTTTACTAACTTTGTGCTATCCGTTTCTGTGACCCTCCTGATTGGCTAATCTTAAAAATTAATCTAGCTCGTCCAACGATTACATTACATCGAATTAGACGTCTTGCAAATTGTTTGATGAATAAGTACTTAGAAAGTTTTTACGATAGAAAAGACACATCAGATTCATTAGCGGAGATACACCAGGGTATAGCTGTTTTAGTCGTGAACGATTCAAACGTTCGTAAGAGTAAGTACGTCACTCAACTCACTAAAATATCATAAAAATAAAGTCACCGAAAATTATTTCAAAATGTAAGAAAATAATTTATAAACATTTTAAATTGGTAATTAGCTCATGTTTCAGTTTCACACCGAGTGCTGCACTCAGCGTCGACGCAGCTGCTTTAAATAATTCGTACATTAATAATATCTCATCGTTCCATTATTTATTACGCTCTAGGTAGTTTAAACGCCATTCATTATCGTGAGTCAAATTATACCAAAATATAATAAATCTCATATTAAATAAATAATTTGTTTGCTCGTCTATCTTTCTCTGCAGCAACACGTCAAAACTTCAACTCATTTCCAGTATTATATGTAGAATTTGTCTATCTCTACAAAAAGATATTCTGGGTGTTATATGGTTCTATATTCAGAATAACAATTTTCCAATGTAGTTATTGTTATAACTCCAAGAAATTAATAAAATATAAGTACGTGCAAAAATAATTTTATAAGTTCTGAGACGTCTCTTCAATACATATAACCTTTCAAAGTTTTCCGTACGCCGACGCACGCGCCCGCAATTTTACGTTTTCACGCAGCGCGGCGCAAGCACTAACTACATGACTTCAGTGATACTCGTAGTAACAAAATCGGAGACTTCATTTTGTTCATATTATATAATTTATCGTATATTATCAATTTATCACCTTCGAATAGAATTTAATTCGCTAGACTAGCGCATCTAAACATTGTTCTTGTGTAAGAATAAATGTAGGTATAAGTCGCTGATCGTATTATTAGGGTGGGTGTTCTCAACAGAACTGGTTAATTCAATAGGCTTGTGGTTACGCCGCTCCTCAGCTCCTCGTAAGTGACGCGGAGTTTAGGTCGTTTAGGTCTAGCACTGAATATAGGCCCTGCAGCTATGTTGTAACGTTGTAAGCGCGTGTGTATTAGGGATGAATAACTGAAAGCGGACAAGCGTTTCTACGCTTGTGTGTAATAATAATAAAATTCGGCATTCAGAAGTACCACACCGATGACATGCGTGCCGCCACTGCCACGGACAAACGAGCAGCCGAGCTACCTGATGACGGCTGATGGTAGACATCGCCGACCGTCTGTTGACCACTGATGTTTGCCAGACAAAAAAGAGAAGAAGGAAATAAAGGAAGAACTGGCTCTCAAGAAAATAACCATTAAAATATGTGTATACTTTTGGAGAACAACTTTGGGTTTCGGAAAACAAAGTGCTACGTACGCCTCCGTGTCCTGTGCCCGTTGCTCTAACACTTAGGTATATCTCTAGCCTGGCTAGATGGCTGTCTAACACAAGATAATATGTGTGCTAATAAATGTATGTAATTGTTATTATTTATAAGTAATCGGACACCCGGAATTGGATGACATTGGCATTGTCAAATTGTAGATACATTGAGAAAGGCACTACTAATTTGAACTTCAACCAAGTAGCACCGGACACCAAAATTAAATTCAATGTAAATAAAAAAAGTTGCCGAGTGACATCCCCAGCTGCTAGGTATAGACAAGACTGAACAAAACTAATAGCAAGAACTACTGGACAGTAGGTATGCCGTACGCACATGTTGGAATGTTCGCATCCGAGCCTAATCACTCGTAATAAAAGTGATCTGCGGACTCTGCGGTTATCCCAAGCTCCTTAATTATACCAAACCCACGGTCGTGGTGCCGTGGTGTGGGGAAAAAGGCTTCGCGTCGGTTTTTGCGTCCACCGTCCACCGCGCGGCTGGACCGGCCACCTGTATGACTGTACCCTGTACAGGTTGATCGGTTAGCGTTACAATATGTTGCACAATTAGAACAACGTTTACAGTCAGATCATAAACACATCATAACAGAGGCCTTTTGTAACTTTTCTTTCTACTAAGTTACACGTATGTATGTTTGATTGAAGAGTTAGCACAAATATCAGCAAGTGATGAGCTAATATTCTGATGCCAAAAATTCTGTTTCCTCACAAGAATTATTTCTCATCTATAAAATTATTAGGAATAGGTGTAAATCTTTCAATAACGTCTACAATTAAGAATATCGCCTTTGTTTAAGTTGGTTAAAATAAACAAAATAAAATTTGTTACGATCCAAAAACATCACGTTTTGTGCCATTATTCTAAATTACAATATAACCAAACTTCGGAATTTTCATTCACATTGGTGCCAACAGCTTTGATCATAAACACGCCATTATTATTTGCATTTCATTACGTTGCATTTCATTACGGCGCGGCGTGAGACGGTGTGAGATGCGGGCGGTGGGGGGAGGGGGGGAGGGGGAGAGGGCACGGGCGCAGTGCTAATGCCGAATATCCGGCGGCAATACATTTTTGTGAGATCGGTGACATTCCTCGGGCGACACCGGCTCCCGGCTCGGCAGATAGGCAGTATCGGCACGTAACGTTATCGAGTTACGCCGGCTCGGAATGCGGGAACATTCCGATCCCCGACTGCGAGTGCCTCCTGCCTCCTGCCTAGTGCCGTGGCCCCCGTGGCCCGTGAGCACTGCGACCGAAGCAAGGCAGCTACGGGCTGGCGCGGGCGCCTCGTCTGCGACTCTCCGGCGCTTCACAGTCACCTGTCCCTCACCTCACTCTTCTAGAAGAGTAAAGAGCATGCGTTTTAGCATAATTCTTCTTTCCGAATTTTCGTCGATAACTTTAGAATTAAACTAGATTTTTTTAAACTTTTTAACAACACTTTTTATATCATTATCACGCTTCTTTGCCTTTTCGCCTGTAGTAGGTACTAGGTATGTACTACATTATGATTTATATTCATGTCTGTCTATCTAAGTAGAAATGCTGCACAGAAGAAATAATAGTACTTATAAATAAGTAGTAATACTCCAAAATAATAGAAATATAAAGCATTAACCACTTTAGTTACGAGTAACAATAATAAAATTGTCGTAACAAGTGTTGTTCTGACACTACAATCATTTGAAACGAACCACAAAGACGAGCGGTGCCTCCAGCCGCCAGCCAAGCGCCTGTATCGTCTCCCAAGTCCCAACCGAAGTTAAAGCAACTTATCAAATTGGTAATTATGAGAGCAGCTTTATCAAGTGCCTTTGTTCGTCAACCAATTGTAAAGCAATTTGAAACTCGGATAAAATCTTTGGTTGTACAATGTAATTATAATGATTGAAGTTTAAATTCACTACTCGAACAAGTTTACAACGAAGTAATAGGATCATGTCAAAGATAAGGTTAATATGCCTAGAATACTATTGTAATCTGTGGTTAAAATAGCTAATAGGGTAAGTTCGCCTGTTCGCGTCCATCGCCCAAATCGCGTCCATTTTGCGGACCTCCCTTTAAAAATCCTCGAAAATAAGTCAACTAACACACCAATCAAACGAAAAGTCATTACCGCTAATACTTCAATGTATAACAGGCACGCACACATGGACAAAAGTTATGTGTGTCGAACCAATCCCGTTTAGAAAAATTGTTAGTCTCGGCTGTTCAACATGGAAGCGCGTACGCGTGGGATTTTTAGATAAAAATTAGTGTGCAGCGGCGCGTTTGATGGTAAGTTTTTTATTGTTTTATGTGAATTTTAGGATACATAGCTGTTTTTACACTTTTATGATGAAAAAAGGAATAATATTCATTATGAATTTGCTTATATTTTTTATATTTAACAAATAAAATAAGGTGGACGCGAATTACTACATCGAATTTTACAAAACTTCCACTTTGCGTCCGCAATGGACGCAAACTATACCTACAGGGGATCATAATAAACCAAATTGCGTCCACTATTTTCGTTAAATACTTGCTTGTAAAAATAATTTAAAATTCATTCATATTTATAATTCAATTTTTTAATTGAAATGAGTAATTTCTTTCAGTCTTATTTTTTTCCATTTAAGATGAGTTCTTCGGACAAGAAAGAAGAAGGAAAAGAGAACATACACAGAAGAAGATTTAAAGAAAGCGTTAAATGAAATTCGAGAGAATAATAAATCGATAAGACAAATATGCAAAGAATATGCTATTCCTAAGACCACAATATTGGACAAAATCGGTGGGCGCAGACCCGATGGAGTAACGAAACCGGGACCAGAAGCAGCGCTAGGAGTAGATGGTGAAAAAAAGTATTTGAATGGCTTCTTAACTTTTCCAAATGTGAATTTCCAGTATAAAAGCTTTATTTATTATTATTAAGCTATTGCATAGCTTTTATCGCGGGCTTTGAGCGCAGCGACCGAATCAAGAAATTCCATAATGAAATAAAACCTGACACCCCCCTATTACTATTACTCTTGTCATGCCAATTAATATGCGGACTTGACAGTGATGTCAGAGCGCTCTGACAACTTGTCAGAGCGACAGTGATAGATTTATTTTATCATTGTCGCTCTTCCGCATATTAATTGGCATGACAAGAGAAATAGCAATAATAACTTAATGTGCATGATCGTAATATACATAGATATCCCTGTTGTGACTATGCTAAGCATCGAAGAGTAAATAAGACCGCCACATACTATGGCTTGTACAGTATCACTGATGTCGCATCCTCGAAGACTTCTGTGCGCCTAGTACTCGCTGTTAATAGCAACAAATGCTATGAAATAGCTTTATCGCGGCAGTCTCCGAGTGCCACACGTTTTTTATTTATGATTATTAAGATTTATTCTTAAAGTTGCAATCATTATTTGCCTACTACTTACCTAATTTTAAGTTTAACCAATGTTGAGAAGATTTTATTTTTATTTTTTTAAGTGATTTTTAATGATAATAATATTGATTTTTTAATATTTATATTCTTAAATAAATAAATTGTTAAAAAAACAATCATTCTTTACAAATAATTAAAAATATCACCCCTATATTCCTTTTCTAAGCTGCTGGACGCTAAGTGGTCCACTGGTGGACGCAATTTGGATTTTGTGGACGCAAAGTGGGTAAAACGCCTAATTTATTTATTTATTTATTTATTTAATAGTTTATGTACACCATACAATTATACACAGAAAAAATAATCCTTGAAACATTCGTACAATTCTAATTCTGCAGTTTATCTATTTAAAAAGAAAACACGAGATGTTTCTAATAAAACTGAAAGTTAATCTTAAAATAGACTATATACTGAATACAATACACAAATTTTTCATAGAAATTAGTGCTGGGACATTTTTATTATCGCCGTCAAACTTGCCAACTGCACTAAATGGACGCGAACAGGCGAGACGACCCTATTGCATTTTTTTTTTGGATCTCAAAATAACATTTCCAATTAATTTAAATTTCCATCGCAAAATTGGAAACTTTATAAATACCCTCTAGAAGTGTAGAGTAAGATAATAATTAATTATCATAAATTCCAAGGACAATTACTTATTATTTATAGTTAATATTAAATTACACGAAAATTTCATCATAGATCACTTTATACGTGGGTGAATATTAAAACTTGCCGGCCCTAAAGGAAACTGCTCCTAACAACAGTCGAAGTTGCGCTCGAGAGAGCGCTCGTGCGATTTCAGACACAAGTGTAATTCACTTCATTCAACTCTCCTCCGTATGTGACTGAGAGGTATTCGAGCAGCTCAAATATAGCACATCACCAGTGCTGTCATCTGCAAAGGAATTTTCATGCCTGGATGCATCCGGCAACCCTACCTCACGCGAAATAATGTATTCACACACGGAGCGGGCGGGGGCCGGGCGGGGCGCGGGTGGCCCTAGCGCACGAAAGGCTTTTACTTTTCGATGACCTTCCCGATAGCTGTGCGGCCGGCGCACTCCCCGGTCTCCCCGCACTCCCGGCCCGTGAGAAAGTGCAAAATACCACTCGCAATCGCAATCATACCCCATAAGCTATCGTCCACATGACTTAGGAGGCTAAGGTTGTTTTATTACTGAGGAGCAATAAAGCAACCTCGCTTTATTACCTTAAAGTATTGCAGAGTATAATAATTGTTGTACCAACATTAGCGATGTCAGCACTGTTACTTATCATGTTTCAGATCAATTCAATACAAAATCGTTAAATCATATAGGTATTTATTTATTGCACCAACAAAGTACACACTAATACATACAAGGATATAAACAACGATACAAAATTCAGATAAGGTGTTACCTCAATTTATAGGCGCAAATAACATTCTCCAATAGTTGCGTACATTAACATATTTGTATCACTATTACTAGCTTGATCATGATGACGACGAGCAGAATAAAACCATGGAGTATATGTTATATTATGACGTAAGTATATAGATAGATGACAGCACGCTCCAAATTCCAAATGTAGATGAAGCTATTGTCGGTCGAGTGTGGTGTGTGCAGGGCGGACTGCAGGGGTGTGGTTCACTACACTGAGGCATTCGTGTGTTCTGACAAGCAGAAATACATCTCACCACATTCCGGAATATAACGTAGTACGTGTGCGATAACTTGCTCGGTGATACAGAATCTGCACCCAACACTTCCAACCAAATTATAACAACAAGAACGCAAAGTTAACTAATAAACATGCAGTTTCGTTTTCGTGAGCTGCATTGAAATGAGTAGAATTCTTCCAAACCACACACAGTACCGAGACCGAGGTTTCCAGAAACGTACAGCGCGGCGTACTTCACTGAACGAACATTTTCTCCCATTTTACAACTTCAAAGAAACCATTCTGCATACATTTACAACATTTTAGTGAATACCTAAGCTCCGAACCACAATGATCAAAGGCATACATTTTTCTTATAAAAATAGAAACTCCATGGCATGTAAATAGCAGAAATATTTAATAGCCTACTTTAAACGAGCAATAGAATTTCAAAGGCAGGAAAACGCTCAAACAAATCTATCTACATTTTTATCCAGAAAATGTGAAATTCTATAAAACGAAACTATTCGCAGTCCGATGACTGCGAGTCCTGTTAGCGTTCATTTGGAATATTATTGGAGTTGCGTCCTCCTAGTGAATAAAACAAAACTGTTACACCAGTCAATTTCAATAGACAACTTGATACGCGTGCCTTTTCTCACAACTGGAGGAGGTTGGGAAATGGTGACTAAAAATTTTCGATTTAAAAATTGTACTTAAACAACTTGTTAATCCATACTAATATTATAAATGTGAAAGTGTGTTTGTTTGTTTGTTTGTCCGTCTTTCACGTCGCAACGAAGCTGTTATACGGTATGGTTTTTGTGTGTGCAGATAGTGAGGAGGGTGGAGAGTAACGTAGGCTACTTTTTACCGCGGTAAAACATCTCCATGGGGAGATATATATTTTGTTTATTGCTAGATATTTAGTTCCGGATGTTGTTAATAGATGGCGTTAGTAAAATTGATTTGCAAGTTCTGAATCACGCTATCAAATGATACATGTAAATTACATGAATTAAATGAAACCAAGTAAAGGTAAGTAAGATTTGTAAAAACTTGATCTCTACCGCGGGCGAAGCTGCGGGCAAAAGCTAGTACTCAATAAGTCAATACTCATAAAAGGGTATTGGAAAAAAGTGATTGTAAATGTCATAAAGGCTAGGGGTTAATGAATCGTGAGGCTGGTAACGAAAGGGTGACGTGACAAGCGTGTGAAAGCGACGTAATAGGCATTGTATGCAATCAGTGCGAGCTAGTAGCTGCGAGCAGCGAGCTGAACTGGCTATCCTTATAAGATTAAGGCATACTGGCATACCTTCGAGCATGCTCGATGTGGAGGGGGGGGGGGGGGGGCGGGGGGACGCTTTGTCGCACGTCTACACAAAAACTTCTGTTTCTATCTATACGGCGCAATCATTGGCGAGATGTTGTGCCTTTGTTGCTGGCAGTCCGCACGAAACGAACACATAGGTAGAGTCGATGTTTTGCTGAGCATTTCCAAACATTTTGGTAGCCAAGAGAGAATTGGCTCAGCACTTGGTATTGTGGCTCTAATTGTACCAACCTACGTATGCGTGTGGATTGAGGGCTCTTTTTTAAAAGTTAATATTTTTTTTTGAAATCAAGGTGCACCTGGAATTTAGGAAATCATCGTGGTGAAGATAAAAAACTGAAATGTTATGGTAAGAAAGTTGTGGTCTATTAACTGGAACACTCAATCTGCTAACTTAAGAAATTACTGTAATCTCATATTTCAACATAATTATACCTACTAGATACATATGTTTAACATTTAACCTGTGTACCTATATTCCACAATAAATTGATTTGAATTTGAATTTAAAATTTAAAATTGTGCAGAATTTGTGAAAGCTATTCACAATTACTCAATTGATTTTAACGGTTAACTTGGATTTTATAAAGGTTTATTTAGAGCACTCAATCCTCCTATGTGTGGATTGTACCTAGTAGGAACTAGCCTACATTTCCTATATCTGTAATTCATTAAGTATTTACGAGAGCGGCCGCACTGCGCCACGCCGCGCCATGCCGCGACCTGGGGCTGGACAGCTGCTGTCATTATTTTACTCAATTATTTATGACCTTCGCATAATCCTTAATCCGGATTCTGATCATAACAATCAAATTGCAATTTACGCCAGTGATAAGGATGTTCGTTACGGACTACGGTCACTACGGGTGTGTGTTATGTGACACCGGTCTGTAAAATCTGTCCATATCGACTCACCTTCAGGGGGTGATGGAGAATGATGATATGGAATTTATTGTTATTGTTATACGCAGAATTACATCACGTTTCTATAAAAGGGTAAAATGTACAATTCCGCCCGTACGGTGCGTATTTGGAGGCATGTATAATTGGTCTAGTGGCAGTAGTTCGGTTACTAGTCCGGTTAACCGAACTAATGCAACTTTTTAGTGTCAGTAGTTCGGTTAGTCCGGTTAACCGAACTACTGATACTTTTTAGTGGCAGTAGTTCTTGTATTAGTATCGACACAATAGCTACGTATGAATCATAATCTAAAGTTTATTGCACTCCGAAGCACAGCAGCAACACACTAAATACATTTACATTGGATCTATGTGCGGTCAGATTCGTAACGTTTGTTTGTACATTCAAGATTAAAATTGTAATTGAAGAGGTTTAAGTATCTACTGCTAACGTGGCATAAACAACTCGTTATTACATTACACAGTAAATAAAAACATACTAATAAGGTGTCTGCCGCTCGACGCTCCATACATCATACACGGTTCCAAGCTAATTTACATGTAGCAGCTTGGTACATACATACATACCTGCCAACCTCCCTCTCCTAGAATTAAGCGAAAAATTGTATATAGGTAAATTTTAGATGACAACAATAATGAGTAAACACACTGACAATGTCGGAAATTCTTTGAAGTTGGGAGTATTATGCCCCAATTGTAATGAGCAACTAACTTTTTACACGATAATAATTAACCAGCCCGGTATGAATATAAACCTAAATCAGCTTACAATTAGATCGTACCAGACGGCCAGCACAGTTGGCAAATAACGTTGTTTATAGTGCGTTTAGATTAAATTGCTTTGGGATCTTTGGACACTACTTTCTTTTGTGTTTAGTCCGGTCATATTTTTGTTGTAATGGGAAAAGAAGAGGACCGAGGGACATTAATAAAGGAACCGTAATTTACATTAAATTAAGGTGTAGTAACTAATAAGTGATTGAAGAATTACTATTCGAATATTTTTTTTTATTGCGATGTGTAAAATGTAGACAGAGCCGCAGGTCGGGCCCATACTTGTAGATATAATGGCAACTTGGCAACCGAGTTGTGCAAGCGCCCACGTATTCAAATAAATAGGAGGCCAATAACTTTCCTATTGAAACTAAATCGTCTAGTCACGACCAAATAACTCATGTGAAGCTATAAGTAGGGTTAGCCACCTTCATTAATAAGTACTTAACTACATTTTATACGTGTATGCTATTGGTTTTCCTAGCACGACCGGATCCCTCCGGACCCTTCAATGTCTCCGGGTCGGTACAGGGCCTGGCGAGCGTGCTAATAACCTCCGTTTGCACTTTTTTCTTATTTTGACAGCTCTCAATAGAAATAGAGATACTTACTCGGCTCTGAGAGAGCCAACGCAACGCAAACAGATGTAGTAGTGAAGTTGTAACTTCTACCTGCTGTATTACCTATTGTTGAGAAACCATTTATTTATAGTTTAATGTTGAATACTTTTAAAGCACGTCGTACTCGTATGTACAATGTACATAACCAGTTGCAATCGGATGTAATATCACGATCGTCATGACAGGCATAACACATCAGCTGTCAATCCGTGGTGGATACCGGGCATACCGGCTACCGGCTACCGGCAGCAGACGTGTCACGTGAGCGAACAGTTGGCGGTGTTGATCACAACTAATTGATCACAATACATCAGATCAGACGATGGTTGTTACTCGTTTTGCAACTGTCATCGCAACATAATCGATGGGCTTTTTAATATCATGGAGCAAAGCAACTTTCATTATTTATTTAAAAATATGTTCATGAGTGTATTGAAAAAATATCCCACATGATTAAAATAAAGTAATAATCCCAATGAGCTTGAATTCAAATCTAGTCTATCGCTGCTTATCATTACATGCTTATAAAATAGATTCGATGGGAACATCCATCAAAATTCGCCCTCAACTTTTGCACTCGATTACCTGATATTAAATTATCCTTGAACGAAACAATTGGGTAGATACAAACAAAACTAGATACTAACAGCATCTCAAAAGTCAAGTGTTCATTTTATTAGTGTAAGAGTCAATCCAGATTGTTGCGAACATGTCGACCGTGAGAATCCTGCACGAGGGCAGAGGACACTCCACTACTGATAGGTTCAGATCGTAACTGATTCCACTTTATAAAATACTGCCGGGTGCCGAGTTAAAAGTATTTGAGCATGACTGGAGTCAAGTTATAAAACGCATTTAATGAACAACCTTGACAAATGACATTACTATAACAGAAGAAATAAGTACACCAAAGCAATCAGCAAAGAGTTCAATATTGGCATGCTTGTTTATTTCACAGTGACGAGTGTTTCTCAAGGAGTTAGAAGACTAAAAGGTTCCATACGTGGAGCGTAAATAGTGGAGTACCTTTTGCTTTTCACAATGATGCTCACAAGTGACTGAGTAACTGTACTCGTATAATATAAGTGAGAGCATTGTCGTGTTCTGATGCGATGTGCTTACGAAACAACAATGATTTCAGTGAAATAGCCATCTTAAATATTTCGTGCACTGTCGGCACTTCTGATTGTACGAATAGACTTTGAACAACGAGCATATAGTGGCAGTGTTACCCCTAAACACGTAACTTATGACCTAATTCACATTCATTCGCAAGATGCGATCTTATAAGGCCGCAATCACATTACTTAAATCGCTCCTTAGTACAGAATCGCAATACAAATTCTATACTAAGGGATAAGCGATTTAAGTAACCGTTAAGTGACTGATTGCGGCAGACTGCATCAGATCTTTTAAATAACTATAAAGTGCTATAAAGTACAGCGACCACGTCGCGAACGGGTGATGGTGAAAGCGAGCTGACGATCCACCTGATGACATGAAAGATGCAGGAAGCATTTCATTGTAAAGTGATCATGTTACGGAATGATTGCATATCATCGTGTCGGATTACAAAGCGTGTTGTTTGCTGTCCCCTGTCCCCTGTCCCGTGTCCCGTCCTCTGGCTGTCCCGACGACCGCTCGACCGGCGACAAACGGGCCCGGCCGGTTCTGTTTACTCGTCGCTCGGGTCCACGTGTTACCAATCATGTATGTATCGTAGTTTAGTGTAGTGTACTCAGTGTACGCTAGGAATGAAGGTCGATGGAGTGTTCCACTTGTCATCCCATCTTCACTCAAACTTCTATAAGCCTTAATAGCATTCCTTATTTACAACAAAGAATATTAAAAGTGCAGTTCAGAAAAAAAAAACTGGTTTGGAAAAACCCTATTTTTAAAATATGAATAGAGGCCAGAGAATAAAAGCACTGTCACGGAACTTTTTTGCGAGCTTACAAATGCATCATAAATGACAGTGGCCTAATAAAGCGAGCTCGGTAAGAATCTATACATACAAATAAATAAAATTGAAGTGTCTGTCTGTGATTTCGAAGTATGTAAATTATTTTTTCAAGTTGTAAATCGATTCTTGCACAATACCAAAACCAAAAATTGGGTTTTTAAAATTTTTGTCTGTCTGTCTGTTTGTTTGTTCCCGCTAATATCTAAAACCACTGAACAGATTTTAACAGGACTTTTACTAGAATATTAAAAAGGCAAGTAGAATTTAACTCGCGGAAATAATTTAATTTGCAATCAGACGACGTAACATTATCGTGAGGCGACGAACGATGAGCGCGGTGCGACCACGGGACTGCAATGCCAAGAGCGTTCAGTTGTTACTGCCGCTGCCGCTGCCGTGGTGGTGGGATCGCGAGTATTGCATGTGCTATTTATTACCACGTCGAGAACGCACGCGGTGGTTATTAGCGCACTGTGCACACTGTGCACTCCCCTCACCCTGCGCGGGGAGGGCGGGGTCATGGTTAACTAACACGGTAATCGATAGAATAATAAAGAAATATTTTACTTTAAAATATACAGTTGGGAGCGATGTCGGTGAACATATCGCACCCTTAGAATGAAAGTGACCTAACTCAAAATTCCTGTAATTTCTGTTTTTGCTATAAACTTACCTTAAAATGCGTACCCTAAAACCCTGTGATGAAAAAGAGCTCGAGTTATGATTAAGAAAAGGACAACCTAATAATCGGCCACTTTCATTGATCGCTCTATTCATCGATATATACTTTTTTGAAAACTTTCTTGCTCATTTCCCACAAATTGCAATTTTTGAGTTAGGTCACTCTCATTCTAAGGGTGCGATATGTTAAGTTTATACAATACTAGTTGCCCGGACCGACTTCGTTCTGTCAAAAGTTTTTTTTTTGAGATGTAACCTATCCTATCTTTCAAGTTGGATCAAACTGCACACGGTGTGCAAATTTGATTAAAATCGGTTAAGTAGTTTTGGAGTCCACCGTGGACAAACAATGTGACATGTAATTTAAATATATTAAGATTAGCCAAATCTAATAATACATAACCAGCTTCAGAGCAAGCACATAGATAGCTCTGAATAGACGTTATTAAAACGAGCTCTGACATCGCTACTCATTGAAGGAAAGGCTCCAATTCCGAGGCAATAACACTGCATTTTATACAACATTCACGTCATTAGTCCTCCGCCTCCCCCGTCACCCGTCACTTGTCACTTGTCGCCCCACCGACCCGAGCTCTAGCTCCAGCTCGAGCGCGTGTCTCCACTGAAGTCCGTTAGTTAAGTAAATGTTAAGTAACGACCATATTGTCATGCCATGGGATTTGGGGTTTGGAGGCTACCAGTACCTACGTTTAGTATTTTATAAAATGATTAATTACATTACTGCAACAAATATAAATAAAAATGCAACTATAATTGTTAAGCCAATAGCAAACGTAGATGCAGCCTCCAAATTGACATAGTTATCGTGCATTTTAGATGCTATTATAATATCATTATTATTTATAAAAACGCTATTTAGGTGTTCTTATAAGCAGTATTAAGTAGTGATTATAATCACTTGAATAATTATTTATTATTCAAGTCTCGAAGCGTTACTGGAGGCTATCATGGTATAATTAAGTATTCATCAGGGGATACACACCAAATTATCGGTTTTATTCCGTAGCCCGTAGCAGCTGTGTAGCTGTGTAAACTTGAAGCTTTGACGTCAATCGACAGTAGGAGTAAAAGTGGCGCACTGAATGCACGAAGAAGCCTACAAGGACACATCTAATTCTTAAGATAAAGATAAAGGATATATTGTAAAAAGCATTCCTGCTAGGGCGGAATACAATTAACTACTAGCATGCGGGGTCGGGACGCGGCTGTCCCTATTAGAACGAGGTCGTTGTAACGACAGCGCGATCAACTTGTCGCAGGAGCATTGATCTAGAAGACGGTTGCTATTAGTATTCATGACGTAACGCTACTAAATTCCCACACTAGGTTCTAGCGAGTAAGCTGCGAGCTTTAGATGTTGAAGTAAATGACAAGTAAAGCTCTATTGAGAGCCGCGCGCTCCGGCGCCCCGGCGCGGCGCCCTCCTGTCTGATAGCTTCTCTATACCTATTGGCTATACCATTTGTTGTAGACATCAAGGTCTTATCGACCTGTCAGATGTGTGAATGTGTAGTGCAGCATTGTACCTCTCCTGCAAGCATTTCAACGTGGATCATGAAATAAATGTATTATCCAACTAACGAGCTTTTCGATAAGTATGCCACCACGTTTACCTACTTACTAGCAAAAGATTAATCGAAATTTGAATTTTTAAAGGCAAATAAAATATACAACCATGATATTAAATAATAAGTACAGTCTCTGCAGGTGACCGTACCTAAGTGTACCCGGGTGTCCACACGTAGTCATTTGTGAACGCTATTGCAGTGTCGCCGAGTCGCCGTCACCGTAAACTAATGGTAGTCGCAACTAAGTAAAGTTGCACAAGTTCCGTTTATACCGTACCAATTCTACTGTAGTTATTTAGTTTAACCAACTTTCGTAACTGCAATTACAAACTAATTTTGAAACTTGTGTATTACTTAGTCTGGCCATAAATACTGTTACAATTAAAAATAAACAAAATATTACATTTGAATTTGGAATCTATCATTTTTATATGATTGTTCATTGAGTTTTCTCATTTTGGCGCCAATATATTGTACAATATTTTGCGATATTAAAATGGAGTGGGGTGATAAAGAGAACCGAATCGCTGTGATTGCATTACACAAAGTAGGTATGGAGCCAAATGCAGTTTTTAAAACTCTCCATACGCTTGGTATTAGTAAAATCTTTGTATACCGGGCTATTAATAGGTACAATGAGACCTCCTATGTTTATGACAGAAAAAGATCTGGCCGTCCACGTAGTGTTCGTACGAAAAAGGTGGTCAAAGCAGTAAGGGAAAGAATTCGAAGAAATCCTGTCCGAAAGCAAAAGATTTTATCTCGGGAGATGAAGATAGCACCTAGAACCATGTCGCGTATTTTAAAAGATGACTTAGGACTTGCAGCCTATAAGAGACGTACTGGTCATTTCTTAACTGATAATTTAAAAAAAGAATAGGATGGTAAAATCGAAACAACTACTGAAGCGGTACGCCAAGGGAGGTCACAGAAAAATTTTGTTTACGGATGAGAATTTTTTTACAATTGAGCAACATTTTAACAAACAAAATGACCGTATTTATGCTCAAAGCTCTAAGGAAGCTTCCCAATTAGTCGACAGAGTGCGACGTGGGCACTATCCGACTTCAGTGATGGCTTGGTGGGGTATTAGCTATGAAGGAGTGACTGAGCCATACTTTTGTGAAAAAGGTATCAAAACATCGGCACAAGTGTATCAAGATACCATTCTTGAGAAGGTAGTGAAGCTCTTTAACAACAGCATGTTCAATAACCAAGAATGGTCCTTCCAACAAGACTCGGCACCGGGTCATAAAGCTCGGTCTACGCAGTCTTGGTTGGAAACGAACGTTTCGGATTTCATCAGAGCTGAAGACTGGCCGTCGTCTAGTCCCGATCTTAATCCGCTAGATTATGATTTATGGTCAGTTTTAGAGAGTACGGCTTGCTCTAAACGCCATGATAATTTGGAGTCCCTAAAACAATCCATACGATTGGCAGTGAAGAATTTTCCCATGGAAAGAGTGCGTGCTTCAATTGATAACTGGCCTCAACGTTTAAAGGATTGTATTGCAGCCAATGGAGACCATTTCGAATAAGCTTTTTATTTCTAAATCGTTTAATATTTATGTATTAAACTAACACACTGTAAAAGAAATAAATGTTATTTGAAATAGAAAAAAAATTTTTTTCTTTGTTTCAGTATTTATGGCAAGACTAGGTATAAGTAACGTTACAGCTCGACGTGAGCGCGAGCGCGAGCCGGGTAGCTGGGTGCACAGTTTATTAATTATACATTTGAGAAACTTCCTAGCGACCTACTGATCTGCTGACGAAACTCTCTTACCCCCTGGGCAGTGTAGCAGCCAGTGGCCGACACCAGGCCAGTAGCAGCGAAGACAAGCCTGTTACACCTGCTGTACGATAACTATCGCGGCGTCTGGGAGATTGCACATTGGCTACTATCGCTCTATGTATTACAGTTGTAAGGTCAGGTGAAGGTCGCAGCCAGCTGCTAACAATCGAGATTATCTTCACAATGAGTGACTGGCATCGATCTGTCGGAAGATTAAAGTTTGGTGAGAGATAAATGCAAATAAATATCCACCGAGCTAGCTCCTCTGGCTACTAAATTGGCCACTTTGGCCCTTCACATACAGATACACACAATAACCTTTGAACTTTCGCGACCCTCAATCAATATAGATTAAAAACATTTCATAATTTATGCTGAATTTAACGTCTTTGCCAGATGTTTAGACAGAGTTTAGAGTTCCGACAGAACTTCTGATATTTAATCATAGATTATAATACGTTCCCTATTCATTGAAGTATCAAAAGCTATTCAACAGCTAAAGCCAGAAGCTTCGAATTTAGTCAGAAAATAACCTTTTGAACGTAGTCACAGACGTTCGTGGTAGTCTATAGTCGCGGTTTACTATACATTCATAACAATCATAACATTCATAATATTCGTAACAATCATAACAGTGAAGAAAATATGTATTTTTATTATTAGTAATTTTATCCTCAATCACTCCGCGGCTATTTACAGAAATGGCTCGCACCAACAAACCTACAGATGAAAATGGTCTCCGCTATCACTAACATACAGGTACGACGGTCTACATGTGAAAGATACGTATGCAACATTTTACCTCACATTTTAGGAAGGTCTCTTCACAACTCGGCGTTTACCGATTGTGCCCGAAACAAAAAGTTACCGAAGCATTTTGCATACCGGCGCGGCGGTCGCTGCTCATTGTAGTTAGGTACTACAGTCTACAACGAGGAATACAACGAGGGCAACTCTTTCAGATAATGAATGACCTGAATTCAGATTAGTTTGTACCAGATGAGGGCTTGTACTCATACTTACACTAAAAACATGTACATAACACAAGTACCTACTCCATTAATCACGGTGATAATTAATGTGAATGTGAAAGCAAGTAAATAGTGTATAAATTTTTAAGCATGTTATTTGTAAGTAGTTATGTATCACTGTATGCTTTCCGAATACAATAAAATAAAATAAATAAATATCGAATTGACTTCGACCTTACATTCGAAGTAAAGTCAGCGTGGTAGTAGTGCAGGCTGTTGCGATGTCCACAATGATTGCTGAGCCAGGTGGCTGGTGGCTGGTGGCTGGTGGCTTGATACACGGACCCAGCCACATCACGCTAACTCGAATAACATGTGTATACCATGTGCACTAGAAGAGAACAAAAGTCATAATCAAATCTACACTTTGTTTAGTAATATTTCAATGTTATTACTTATTTAATTTATTTGCTCAACACTGCACAAGTAAGAGCAATTTGTAACACGTCGGCGATAAACTAATATACTGGGTAGTTCAGTTCAGGGCCAATAGGGGTATTAAAAATTTAATAAGTTTCATACAACCTCGCATAGAGTCCGTGAATTGCTCACGTAGTAGCTAACTAAAGAACGTAGAGCTTTGTGTAGTCGGTGTCGGTGTAGAGCCACGTAGAGCGCAGAGCACAGCGACTATAGGACGTCAAACAGACATCTTTGTACCTATCTAACGTTCAACTATGCCAAGATTTCAGCACAGTTGTAACTTACTAATGTAAATAAATCGATTGTAGAGCTTGGATTACATATTCTTGTGACTAAAATTTTAGGCTTTTCTACACAGAATTTGGCACCCATTTAGATCTCAATTCTAATTTTATTTAACTTGGCTCTCATTTCACATTAATGTTATTGATGAAATATAAAATAGTGAAACCTTTCTGTGGGCAAAATAAATTTACCGCGAGACCGCGACTAACGTATGTACATGTTCAATACCTATGTACATTACCAATCTTTATCGGGGTTAAAGAAATGTGCTTGCGAGTAAACTCCAATATTAATACCCCGTTTTCACATTCATAACAACGGAACAAGGTCGAGAGTTTATTATTAATAGCTAAGTGGCTATAAAGGCTCAATAGGCCTTTGGCGTACACCTGCCGCGAGGCCTTGGCTCGTCGCGTCGTCGGGGAGCTCGAGCAGTTCAATAGCCTCGCCTCTCGCCTCGCGCCTCGCGCCTCGCGCCTCGCGCCTCGCGCCTCGCGCCTCACTCCTCGCCGAGATCAACTGATTGCTAACTTGGTTACGCTTTTATCGACACTAGGTACCGATAATGATGCCGAGTTTCACCCACGCGTAAAGTCAACAACAGTTCTAATTTATAATTTGTTAACTTCTGCGATAGTTGCCGTACCTAGGACATAAATAGATTACATTACAATTAATTCAAGTGAAACAAGTTCGCACTTCTCAGCTGTGAAAGCTATAAAAACCATCAGCCAGCCAGTTACTGTTGGCCAGTCTACTTATCAGACGGTCCTGAATAAAGAATTTCGTTTTACGATTACTTTACGGCTATTCGTAGTGTCCTGCCGGCTGCCGTATACACATAAAAAGTACCTATACGTTTAATAAACACAATAGTGGCGATAACAGGAAATGTAGGTGGCGCTATAACGGATATGAATGTGACGTCACGGGAGGGCCCGAGGGCCGGCAGCGCAGTTCCGGGCTCCGACGAACAATACACATTCCTTGTGGCTTATGAATGACGCCCCTCTCGCCCCGCGCCCGTTGCAGGGGTCCTCAATGTGTATCCTAAATACATATTATGTTTGAAGATTAGCGATTGGCTTGAACTGAAACGACTCGTTTGCTGGCTATTTCCGTAAAACAAAAAAAAAACATAAAAAGGCACTTCGGTAGTGCCGACATACATAAGTGAAAACCTGAACAATTACGTGTGTATATTTTTTGAATCTACATAATCATATTTTATTATGCAGGAAATGGATAAGTACTTTTAGATTAAGTGTTTTTTTATTCATTACATTTTTTGTGAATGGCTGCCAATGCCTCGAAAAGTAAACTAAAATGTTGATATTAATACGAGCTATAAATTAAGTAACTATAGTTCTGAACTTCTCTCAGAGATGGCGCCACAGGTAGGTGTCGATTATAATTATAATAACAAATTATTGTGTTGCCACAAAGTAAATACATACATACGTTGAAATTCGTTTCTCCATACAATTTCAGGTGTTTGTTTATGCGTGTTCCGTATTAATAGACCTGTTTTACCACGTGCCTACTGTTTGATGTTTCAACGTACGGTATGATAATAAGTTTGCAATTCAAATTAAATGTCGAATTATTACTTATTATTTTTGTTATTTGGCCTCAGCAAAAATTGTTTCGATCGGATAGCTAGAAATAAGCGTTTCCGTTGCATTATTTATCATCGCTGATGATTTCGCGAACTGTATGGTTTCATCCCACCTCAAAAATGCCTCAACACGCCTAAAGAAGTTTTCACTTAAAAAAAAGAAACTGCAACATCGTCGTAAATATTTTTAACTTGTAAATAACATTTTCGCTTACAAAGATATGCACAAATTGACTAAAAGGGAAGAGTTTACCGGACTTGATCTGTCGTGTCGTGACCGACGACGCGGCGCAGCGTGCGCTACGACAATAAGGTACAGTTCACACGTAAAGCGTTTTTATTCTCCCGCCCGGTAATATGTATACAGCATTACGCCACTGCAACTTCTCAACCAGTACCCGGCAACTGGTTTTCTTCTCCAAATTCCCAAGACGTCAGAGACCTTCGTGATGTAATAAAGACGAGAGACGTTGATGTATGTGGCTAGCTGGTACGGCGGGACGCGAAATATGATTCAGTCTAGTCGGTGCCGTGCCACACTGGTTCCGATATGGAGGCTTCTTCTTCTTCCTCTCCACTTTGACAAAGTCGTCATTGTCCGTTTGGTCAATGTTCCGACTTACGAGGCTTTCTCTTCTTCTTCCTCTCCACTTTGACAAAGGCGTCCTTGTCCATTTGGCCAACGGTAAAATGACTAAAATTCGTAAGCTAAAGTAAGATAAAAATAAGTTAAAATTCGTTGAAGTCAAAATAAATCTGACACCTTCTTGACCTTGCATTATTTCCGCATGATGCAAAACAATGTAAATTGTTAACAATTCATCATACGAATTAAACGCTCCAGTGATTTAAGAGACCTAGGAACGACATCTTTCAAGGCAGATTATGTATCCTGTCAATTACAAAGCTAAATAATGATTACATCATAAATCATTTCACATCGTGGGGGTGACCGGTGAGGCCAGTGTCGTGCGGTGTCCTGCAGTGTCATGCGGTGTCGTGCGGTGTGGAGCGGTGTAGCGGTGTAGCGGTGTGGAGCGCCCTACGCGGCGCCGCGCCGTGACCGCGCCGTCTTCGGTAATGATTCCCAGCGGCCCGGTAATAGCATTAAATCGCTTTTGTTGGAATTCCGCTTGCTCAAGCCGCGGTGCAGCGGTGGTTCGGAGTTCGGATGGTCTGTTCCCAGAAAAATGTTATTTGTTAACCGCTCTTCAATATTCATCTCACCGGTAACCTGAATAGGAAGACACGAGACGTTCACATGGCAGATTTTTGGATATTATACATGTTGATGGCTGTAATGTTAAATTTTAAAAATAAGTCCGCGAATACAGAAACTGTTTTTTTAAGTCGGTTCATTAAAAATGAATCGCGTCAACCAAAACAAACTTTATAAAACAGCTACACTAAAAAGAGTATTTTGTTCTGAAATGTTGTTTCCTGCGATACGAAGTGTGCCGAGTTAGTTTACTACACAAACAAGTAGTAGGTTCAAGGTATTAAAGTTATACGATCCGCTCACAATGCAGAGCAATAAATCCTTATCTCGAGATAAACAGCTCACTTCCAGTTCACTTTCTTACGGTTATGAGTGTGATACGAACGGTACGAACTATACAAGTACGTCACATCAACTGTATTATCAGCGGCAGTGGCACGTGGCACGGCAGGCTGCCACCGATAAGCGCCACTACTTCAATACGGCACTAGGTAGTCTAGGTACCTGATAACTTTTTATTTTAGTCTAAAATCTGTTTGAGGTAAACTGTACTCCACGCTGTTTCACGCGTGTTATTCGAAGGTCTCTGAAGAGCTACGAACTATATACAATCCAGCTTCTTCAGACAAGACGAAGGCGTTCCTTAGTATAACAAATGATAAAATAGCAGGTTACATAATGAAGCAACCCAAAACCATTTACAATTAAAATCACACATTTTCGGAATAGAATAGCAATAACATTCCAATCCAATAAAGCAAGCGATGCCGCAAGACATAAGTCGCCATGAACAGACACAACACGGTTGTGTCGGGACACCAGGAGACAGGAGGTGACCATGACCACGACGAAATAGTGTGAGTAAACTGCTTCCAGGTCGCTGACGCAGAAATGAACAAGCGACCCTTTCACATTTAGGAGACCAGGATAGATTTAGCAATATATGTATTATACGGAGGTATAAGTAAGTAGTAATAAGCAATTATAAGTAGTAGTGGAGACTACTACTTATAATTATTATGTATTATATTATCTAGAACAGCTGAATTATAAAGGAAAAAAATTACTTTAATATTCATAATCCAGGAACTTGTAGTTTTATTACTTTACTAAAAGCTCCTGTTCGTTTCTGTTGAGGTTAATAGAATAAATAAAAACAAACGTTTATAATTCCCATGCGTGTACCCAAATCATTTCAATCCAATTTTTGCACGGTCTAAAGCGGCCACTGATTTGGATGTAAGGCTCCCGAAAGCATGAAATCGTATAATATTACGGTCCAGTAAATCGCGAGCCGAAATCAAGCTCGAAGGACCGTGTAACAGCGGGCTGAGTGGCGGAGCGGCTGAGTCTCGTGTATGGTTTCACGCCAAACCACCTTCCAGTTGTGTTGTTTAATGGTTTTTGATGAGCCAACTGATGGTAAGTGGTCGACGTCGCCCATGGAGATAACCCTAAAAACATCGCCTACACTTTGCAGCCAAAGACGGTGAAAAATAAAGGAAGAAAGTAGGTTATGACTTGAACACGTAAGCGGTCCATCGCAGACATTCTATTAAATAATGAAATATAGTTTGGGCCCGAAGTTAACGCGCATGTTGTTGCTCATATTTTAAATGGCTCGGAAAATGGTAATATGTTATGGTTATTTGTGTACAAGTTCTGACAATATTAGCTAACGGCGCGGCTGGTCCGCTGACTCAGTAAAATCATTACACAATTGGGTTCAAAACACCGAAATACGAAAACGCTGAGTAGTTCGGTTGCCGGTTGCGTAGCGCTCGAACAAAAGGGCACAATGGATATAGAATTAACTACGATCTACGATACCGTGTACAAGTTTTACCTTTAAAAATGTTAATCTTATTATCAACATTTTATCTGCTTTTGCTTCGCGAAATGGAACCTACTCGTAATTTTAAAAGCTAATTACATGGCTGTTTTAAAACTCCAAAACAACTATTTGTTAGATAACACTTTTTATGATAACAACCTAGATATCTGGATCGTAAGGAAAGTAGGCACGTCGTGGTTGCAAACTGGTAACCTAAAACTTGTATTTGTGGGAGAAGCAAGCATCCAGTTCAATGATGCAGGATGCAGGCATCCCTGTAGATGTGGCACGGCCGGCGCGGCGCCGTGGTGTGAGAGGATTTTACGGTTTGAAAAATAGACAACATAAAACCTTTAAATATGGCCGTAGTAAAATCAGTGTTATAGGTTTCGGAAGCATGAGCTTTTATTACTTAGGTACATGGATATAAATTATTATCAAAAGCGAATGCTGCACTATAATATCTACTACCGCAATGATATTGTATGTTAAAAAAGAGTTACCACCCATTGAAATGTTTGTTGAACCCGTTGAATCCAATTATGTATTTTTACACAAGTATACATACCATAATTTACACACTGGATACTGTATTAGTAATCGTTTTATACTTGTTTTTAAAGGCGTTAAAGTAAATGTAAAAAATGGCAGGTGTGCTGATGGGCACGGACCATGCATTGCACCTTTAGTTCCTGTAATGTCACTCGCTGGACAACTAGTTGCAGAACATCTAAGGGCATTTAAGGGACGAGCCTTATTAGTTGCTGGACTTGTTTGTAAACACATACTAGTTTTTACTGACTTTCAATGTAACATAAAGGTCATACATATTTTATGCGGCTCCAACACCCGACATCAGTAGCGCATTGAAAAATAAGACGCATCTCTCGACTCTTCAATTTCTCGACAGACTAAACTGGCCGGTGAGTGTGTCAAATACGACAAATATTTGACAATTGCACACGATATGGTGAACATAGAGCTTAGTTGGTCCTGTGTCTGTGATTTGCCTTTTGTTTCGTGACGTTGCCGATTTGTCGCTACTTGTTCTCACGTGATTAAGATGTAGGGTACTACTACGACTACTACGAGTACATCACCAATTTAAATACGTATTCCATTTTCCAAACGAATTATGGCCATTTTAGGTAATATAATATCGTTGGCTATTTGTACGTTCAAAATCTAATACGATGTTGTAATAATCCAGCGGCAGCCCCACTTCAATCTAGTTTTCAGTAAACGCGTCTACCGCGTCTACATCGACAACGACAATCCGGAGATGAAATAATCCACATGAAATGTGCATAAAGATAAAGCTGCAAGGTTGATTGTTGGACTTTTAAATCCGTGTCTTTTCCTTGGGTTTTCTTTGTTTCGGCTTCCGTTTGTTAATATGTGGCAAGTGGTCATTGATCACTCAGTTACTACTGTTCCAGCAACACTAAATAGCACTACACTTCTTTTAATTTCCTGATGTACCACAATGTGTATAGAATATTTTTTTTCTGACAGTTGACAGACTGGGATATGTACGTGGCTATAGGGCGTCCCCTATCTAGACAAGGTAGCATGAAGAATGAAGATACATGTAGTAAGGACTAATATCTATTCTTTGTTGAAAGATTTTGCTGCGCCAAATGTCGACGACAGTTTGCTCGCGTTTTCCGTCGAGGGGTTCCACTTCAGCGTTCGAGTGGAGCAACTCGTCTGCGACCATTTAAAGAGCCTTACCCCTAGTTTGCCGTAGGCTACATATTAATTAAAGCCCGCGGCTGCACCCGTAGGGGGAATCACTTAATAATACATCAGGTATGATTACCAAGATAGTTCAGTTAATAATAAAACCAGTTATACGTAAATATGCAGGCTAACGTCGATATGACGATAAGATTTGGTACACGTAGGCTGTTACTACAGTTATTACCTGAGGTTAGTTAAATTATGAACTAAGGAGCTCGATACAATCTACATAACGCGGCACTACGCTAAATGTGCAGATCGCAGATAACACGACCGTAGACATACTTGCTGCTATTTTGTTAAATAAAGCGACAGCTGGACGCCTGGACGCCTGGACCTCTGCCACGGCTAGTTACCAAAACGCTAGTTCGACAACTAGATAGGTGCATTACCAGAAAAGCTTATGGGCCGATGTTTGAACAGTGAGACAAGATTTTAAGTAAAAGAAATGGGTTATCTCTCTCGAATAGATTCTTTCAAGAAGAAACAATTGCTGTTTTTCGCCTAAAAGATACGCTTGTGTAAGTTTGTCTTATACGATTACTACTTAATGAAATTAATGGAATAGGAGATACGATTTTTTGCTGTACCGACACTTTTCGAAAGTCACGCAACGCTATAAGTTACATCGCAACAATGGCCTTTTAAACCACATCTCTACACACATGAAAGTAAACCGTACGGTCTGCAAATAAAATAAGTCGTAAATTAACCGCACACTTTCCACTTTCACTGGCAGCAGGTGCCGAGAAATTACTTCATAAAACATTTAAACGTTATAATTATTATGAAAGCCTGTGTGTTAGTCCGTTATAATTTATTTATTTGAAGACATTCTGTACTTGATGAAACTCGCATACCGTTTTAAAGAACAGACTCAAAGGAAACAAAAACTGAAGCGAGAAGCTAGTAAAATCATCGTATGATAAAATCATATCTTATTTTTTTGCAGTTAAATTGATGAACAGTCGTTAGATAATTTTGTGTTTCACGTGTGTTCGACACAAAGAACTTTTTGAATAACGAAATAACTACGGCTAGAAAAGATCAAATTAGACAAAGATAGTAAAATCACAATTAATTTGGAAAGATTATCGTCCGTGGGTGATTAGAGGTGGCGTTTGACTATTCAAATTGGGTCTCCTAGGATTACACTTACTTCATTGGCAAAAGGCTAAAATATGCATAATGTTTTGACTTAGACAAATAAATATTGTGAGAACTGCGGTTGGATTGGATAAACCTAACCAAGGAGCGCCAGAGCTTTAATGTTTGGCTGTTATGACACATTATAATTTTGCAATTCACATATTAATTACACTGGTTACGTGTTTCCACCATATCACTCAAGTACCATACGCTCATATTAACAAGTTCCATGACAATAGTCACATAGTGACGGTCGCTAAGCGACGCCGCGGCCGCGACGCGACGGTGTGGGCGACCATTGTTTCCTCGTGAGATCGAGATACGACCAACAGTTACTACATTGCCATTAGCAGCTGGCAATGCCGGCACATTGTGGATTGTTCGCCACGTGAGAGGAATCGCATGGGAGATTTTTCTCCATTTGAATAACGCATAGAGACAAACGCCATTCTTCACGGGTACGGATACGGTGCGTTTATCGCCGCGTGTCTGTCAGTTAACTGAAATGAGAAACAATGAAAATTCTGACGATACGAGACTGAGATATGACGGCACGAGACCTACCTAGCTATCCACTCATAGTAAACGACCTGCACGACACACCGTAGAAGATTTTTAACAAATATATTTGGTTTAAAGATTTCAGAAAACTAGTCGACTGATGACTGATGAGTCTGATGACGTAACATGGTATTTAACACGGCGTGGAAGCGCTGAAATGAAGTTATTAACTTAGGGTTTAGAAGTCAATACTACCATGGAAGAAATTGAGAATTAATTATATTAAATTTCTTATGTAACTAATTTGGATGAAGGTATTTTTGAGTATCTTAGGACTCGTGAACTAAAAACATTCGGCTGCGAGTAAACTACCATACGCGGCTACGAACGTGAGTGTATAAGAAACCATACGATAAGCCGCCGCGCGCCGCCGCGACGCCGTCGTCCTCAATGCGGCCTACAAATCTCACGTCTCATCAGAACGAGTCTCAGCTTGATACTCGCCGGTGCCGATAGTACCAACGGAGAAAACCTTAAGAGAAAACCTAATCAGCCAAAGGGAGGTGCAGAAATGAAAGTCGCAGCATCTTGGAAATATAAACTTAACGTTTTCCATAACCGGTCTCTCGCGCGGGATAAGTAACATCAGATAACGAGGCAAATGACGGTGAAAAGGAAAAGCAGCACAATCGAGGCTGCCACCAGTCTTGTGTCGAGATAATGGGTCATAAGTTATCAAAGACAATACTAAATAAGAAATCAAATAAATTGGATTATTTTTCAAGCAATTTACGTCATTAACAAAGCGAACGATCCATTAAGTTCCTGGTAATGCCTTTTCGTGTACAAATATATTAATATACCTTCGGATAAGTACCTATTCATTACTTTTGTTCCATCGTGTAGTACATGTTGATTACCGAACGAGAGGTGCTGAGGTGGTAATATTGCGGTATGGTTAATTAACACGTTAAGTGCCTCCACCAAAAGCTTTCATTTCATTGTTCTGTTATTGTATTTAGATAAAAAATCCATTGTTATAGAATTTAGAACACTGCTGTTATTAAACGCCTATAGCACACATTACAAATACAGAATTTTTTATTTTATTTTATTTTAAAGTTCATCAACAACTGATACATTTGAATACACAAACAAGTAAGTGGAACAAGCTTTAAATTAAAACATATCTAAGACGTGTTTAAAATAAGTATTTTACAAAAAGACAAAAAATACAAAATTGTACATTAAAAAGATAAAAGAGAAATATAATATAATGATGATAGTTATTACAATTACTTAAAGATTTTAAATTTTGAATATTACCTATAATTATATTATTAAAGTCTATTTTTAACCCCCGACGAAAAAAGAGAAGTGTTACAAGTTTGACGTGTCTGTGGATCTGAATGTCTGTCTGTGGCATCGTAGCTCCCGAACAGATGAACCGATTTTGATCTATTTTTTTTGTCTGAAATATAACTTAATGAGTGTCCCTTTGTTAGGTATGTTTAGTGTAAATAAAACTGTCAGGGTTTTTTAAAATTTTAATTTAAGATTATCATCAATGCTTTCGGCAAGCTGGATGTTTCATCGTTTTTGTCTGCCGTCGTATAGTATACGGAGATACGAAGATGGCTAAGAGACAGTAGTTATAACAGAGACGTACTTAGTACATATTATGTACCCCAATTCGTGGTGAGTGAAGTAATTTTAGCGAAGTGTTATCGTATGTTAACGATGTGAAACGTCCGGATCATTAGCATTCCCACACAAATGCGATTCCACCGTGATTTCCGTTTCCCCAATGGAGCGCGCGTCGACACTTGCCGATTGAAACTGGTTCCTGCCATCCACTTGATCTTGAGCGAGCGTTGGCCAACTTTCACGAGATTCCACAACGTCGTGAGAACATCTGACATCGTCGATGGGAGGGTTACGGGGTCGTTCGATTCGTATCTCTTCTTCTTTTAAACTTACACCTATTACATCTGTGTCATGAGTGGTTTTCCTTGTCGTCTGCTGGCAGACAGGCATAGGAATTACCGTCTATGTAATTGCCGTATCTCGGTAATCACCGTACTTCACTATCATCATTTTACTGGGATGCACCTCATAGACTTTTAAATGTGTAGATATGCATACACTCGTAGCTTCTGCTAGTATTATATTTTTAACGAAGCCACACTAAGTTGTTGATTGCCCGAGGAAACAAGCCGACTTAAATAAGAGGATAAGCCGATTTGGTTAACAAATCTTTTCTTTAATCATAATTTAATAGTTTCATACAAAATTCACTCCCAATAAAATTAGTCTCGAGTATCACGTTAAACAGCAGCGAAATCGAAGTTCACTAGTTAACTACACATAATAACAACGGCCGTTAACTTCATATTGCTGGACCTAACTTAGCCCCAGAGTTGCAACACGCTATGAACTGAAAGAGAAACTTGTTCATTCTGCAGGCTTTTTGTTCCAATTCACAAAAGCGTAACGTTGCAAAGTTTATCAGCTGAGATGTAGACCAGGTGCTTTGGTTGCCGTATGGCGACAGTTCGTTCAACGCACAGTGTGAGGAAATTGTTTGCTTCCGGTAACAGATCGTGATTACTGCCATAAATATAAATAGCATTAGATCACCGGTAGCCGGTAGCTGATACAGGCAGCTATAACAATACGTTCACCGAGTCAATGGACTTTAAACTATTTCTCTTCCATTTCCTTATTTGGCAAGATTTTGTTACTTATTTTAGTTACGGCGGCAGCAAAATTATGTTTCCCCGGCGCTGGCTGATCTCAGCCGTGGCCTGAAATATCTCGGCCGCTAGTGTCCGCGTGTCGGTGCCGTGTCGGTCCGTAAGCCGCTTTCAGGCGCGCATTTAATTTTTAACGAGAAGCCAGATGTGTGCGGCCAGCTGTAAGAACGAAGCAATTAATCTCTTCTCTTGCCACTTTATGAGCTCCTTAATACTGGTAACATTTCTCCACTAATTTATTATAAGCACGTAATGCTTGGATTAAAAGACAAAAGCTTTAAGAGTCCTTTAACAATTACCTGTTTAAAACAATTATAAGTGACCGTTATAAAGGTCAAAATCAGAGTGGCACCGTCCTTCAAAGGATGGACGCTCCCGACACGAATGGATATATCAGAAAAATAAGACTTGTATCTTAGCAAAAGCCTCTGAGAAAATGAAACCGGCAAATGGGAACGTAATTTATAGTAGAGCTACCGAGGCCTCGCGCTTAGCCAAATAAATTATACGCAAGCAGGTGGTTTGCAGCTTTATTAGGGATGTCGCGGCCGAACGCTGCGATCATAAAGGAACGAGCCTGGGGGGCAATTCTCATTTCGTAGAGATACATGTCTAACAGAGACATCTCGAAAAACTATGGCCGACCTCGAATAAAACGAGGCCAATCGGCCATGTTTTTTCGACATATCTCTGTTAGACATGTATTTCTACGAAATGAGAATTGGGCTCCAGGCAGCAGGGACTCCCCAAGAGGTATTATGAGGTATAATTACAACTGCGGTCGTAGAAGCTTTCAATTAGGGGTACAATGAACAATCTTAAATGCGGCTTATTCAATTTTATTTAAATTACTTCTAATTTTATTGTTTTCTAATTAAAACCACTTAACTGTTTATGAACCGACAAACAAACAGACGAGCCATCTGTTGGTAAGTAATGCAAGTGTATCACAGGTTACACCTGGGCATTAATAATATCAAAGGTTTTTTAGGGGTAGGGTTCGAAGATAAGGCGGGGCCTAGAACTGACGCTGGAATTAAAAAAAAAATACAGAGAATAGTTCTTTACTTAAACATTACAGGAAAACCTAAAACCTATAAGAATCTATGGTCTTAAAAAATGGTAAAAATAAATAAAATAGAAAAATAACGGTAAATACATAATAAACGTACGGAACCCTCTCCAAGCGAGTTTAACTCGCACTTGCCAAGTTTTTCAACGCATCACTGAAGGAAAAAAATGTCTACTACAAATAGTGTCTAATACTGTGTAAATTGCGTTGTAGAATAAATTATTCCTGACTAAAAATATTTAAAACAGACTTAAAGACAAATTATTAAAAACTCGCTTTCGGTACATATTATTATGACCTTCACATGTGGACATTTAACATTTGGCAGCCCTAATAAACGCTTACCTATGAAAGCCTGTAAGATCCTTTGAGTCCTTTGACTGAGGTACGCACGAACTACGTGACTCGGCTTTTTTGACATGAAAATATTTTTGTGTACTTTGTCAAAGTAATGAAGTAAGTTGTATCCCATCAAAAACATAAATGTAAAGTGAGAGTCAATTTCAAAAAAAAAAAAAGAATTGAGATCTAAATGGGTGCCAATTTCTGTGTAGAAAAGCCTAAAATTTTAGTCACAAGAACATGTAATTCAAGCTCCACATTTGACTTGGTTAGTTTTCACGTACCTACCTAGGCTATATTATATCTATGTAATTAGCTTCGTCAAATCTGTTAGGTTGATGGCTTATGACACTCTTCTCTAATTTGGTTTGTTGGTTGCTAACTAAAGAAAACTAGCCAAGTCAAATGTAAAGCTTGAATTACATGTTCTTGTGACTAAAATTTTAGGCTTTTCTACACAGAAATTGGCACCCATTTAGATCTCAATTCTTTTTTTTTTTTGAAATTGACTCTCACTTTACATTTATGTTTTTGATGGGATATCATTACTTTTTGTATAGAAATTATTAGTAAGTACTTATTCATAACGTTACTGATTAATTTTAATACATGAACTGTTATAGTGCTCTTCAACTAAATCTGTAGTTAGTGCGCCGTGGTCCGAAATACGGTACCTATTATTTCATTATTTATAAGTAGTGATCTTCCACTATTGATGTCCGCTAAATATTGAAATAATAATTAATACTAAATCCCAATTATACTATCGTAATAAATACGAAAGTCGACTATACTCTTATTAGTTACGAGTGACCGCCCTCGCTTTGCTTTGGTTTTCTTATTTTTTTACACCTTGGGTTACGTTATTGGAGTTTTATTAAGGATCCCTAATTTCTTGAAAATATAATATAGCCTATGTCACCCGGGGATAGTGTAGCTTTCCAACAGTGAAGGAATATTTCAAATCGGTTTAGTAGTTTCGGAGCCTATTCAATGCAATTCCCATACTGTTTTAGTAAGTAAAATTCATTATTTAATTGCCCAAATGTTAAACCCCATTCTAAATGTTTTTCTCCTCTCCCACTTTCCCTGTTAGATTAAGCTGTGAATAGTTAATTTGTTGAACCCTGAAGAGTGATAGGTAGTTCTAGCTAGGTACTTCAATAGTACAAACTAGCAAATAGTATGTACAAAGCTAGGAAAGGAAAGGATGTGCGATGGTATCTAGACGGGAAACATCTTTATCACAGTTGACGTTTATACCAAACAAGTTTATCAAGTCGCTTTCTAGTTTCTACGCCGCGCGTTGAGACCTATGTATGGGTTTGCGGCATGCGGCATGCGGCGTGCGGCTTGCGGCGGGCGACTGCGGCATGCGGCTTGGCCACCCGCGCGCGCTTCATGGCTAAATAATCCTTATTACCCGTGGACATCTACTGGCTTCTCCTAGTTCTCCTTTGTAAACCATTTGCAGATAACAGCCGTACACACCGAGATAATACTCATTTAGGTAACCTATCAATGATTAGGTGCGTGTTGATTACGCTATTTAAGACGCACGTAGACGTAGCACGTAGATATGCCTTCGTAGATACACAGTGTTGAATGAAAAATTTCTTATAGGTAGGTACAAGGAGGCATTTTAAGGTCTGGGTTGTCCTTATCTGGTGTCTAATGTTCATGGCAATCTTGTCAAGGGGGCAGCGTTAATTAACCGACTTCAAAAAAGGAGGAGGTAGGTATTCAATTCGCCTGTGTTTTTTTTTATGTTTGTTACCTCAGAACTTTCGACTGGGTGAACTGATTTTGATGTTTTTTAATCGAAAGCTGGTGCTTGTCATGTGGTCCCACTTAAATTGTGCTAAATCTGATGAGTAGTTTTTGAATTATTTTGATGTCAGTTATTTTTTCTTGGTAAATTTCAGATTATCTCATAACAAAAAGCTATGCCCATCTAATGGAATTTTAAATAGGTGGGTACCTAAGCCATGTATTGTTATACCAACAACTTCATCAACACATCACTTACTCGAACGCTTCGGAAAAGAAAATGAATAGGATAAGAAATTACCTATCAAATCTGCGTTCAAAGTACAAGCACCTTAGTAGGTCATTGTCACAACACGAAAATGTTCACAGCGTTCGTTCTCCGTTCGATACGCGCACGCGCACGCGCACCTATAGTACGATAGGTATGTAGGTACTAGGTACCTACATACCAATGTCATTAAAATCATTTTTATAAAATATTTAGCATACAATAGTAACAGATTGTACGGAATACCATTCATAATGTAGTTGCTCGAAATATACCAATAAATAAATAAGATTAAGTGGCCTGGGGTCCCAGTCTCGATCTCTATATTTTATTTGTGTCGGTCGGTATGCGCGTTGAAGTTCTTTTAAAGAAACGCTCTACGTCTATAATTTATATAGAAAAATAAGTAATGTAACACATTAATACTGTGTTCCCTGCAAGTTAGTATGCTTACGTTGTTTAATTAACGCATAGTTTGGAATAACTAAAATATTTAATTTAAATCAAACACCAATAATTTATTATTACAAGTCGCTCTTGCCATAAAAGAATTTATACTTAGTAACTTAATGTCAATTTTCCCACATATTTATTCGATAACACTAGACTCCCGCCAACGCACTTTTTATGTTAAATATTTCGCCTTAAACTCGTATTTTGTGGGTCATTCACCTTCGTGAAGTATACACGTGCTAATTGATATGGAAACGACGTAGTAAATAATGTTAAAACTTAATTAACCTTTAAAGGGCTCTCGCGGGAAGACAGGTTAGACGCGGACTTAACACAGGACGTACCATTGCAGCACTGCCTAGGTACTTCAGCAGGCTTATAATCTATCGCCGTGAAGGCTAGGCACGTAGCCATACCACTCATAGGTAGTAGGTACTATTATCATGACTTAGAGTTTACACCCCATTACATTTCTGCAAATATGTATGGTTTCACTACACAATTCAACTCATTAATGAAAAACTTAATAAACATGAACGTAAACGGTTTTTAGTCACGAATGTTAGATTAAAAGTCTTAGAAAGTAAGAGTATCATCAACTTTACGTACCCTGTTTCACGTTGAAGATAATTAGTCAATCCTTTAGAGACACACTTATTCACATACCACAGTTGCACAGAATCCAACGAAGGCATAAACCTTTTGGATCTTCACCACAAATTCGAACACAGCCACTTTTAACGAACTTACGGGGCACGGTACATGGCGTGATTTAAGCCAACATTCACCGAGATGAAAGCCCCGTATTAGCACTTAGCCGAACGAATCTTGAAAATATCACTTTTAAAGGACTCACTGAGTAACTAAAACATCGCGAACTGGATCTAATTCAAATTGTGACGTGTTGAGAACAACATTGCTGAAAATCGAGCGAAATAAAACAGTCGCTATGGAACGTTGTTAAGTTAAAACTAAGTTAGGTTGAGAACTTGAGACCGCTAGCAGCGATGAAAGACCGTTGATCCAGTTGTGCGGTCGATAAAACAGGCTGCCTGCTTTACCGACGCCACGGCACTGACGTACAACCTTTATATATCTATCGCGTTCATTCTCTTACCGACGGAACGAGACAGCTGCATATGGCCATTTGCCAGAGCGGGAGAAGCTACAACCTGCGCTGCGCCCGCGCAGCAAAGCCTTTCAAGCAAGAGTCGAGACTCAATATAACCATAGTAACAGGTGAATTATGTAAGTGTGTGAGTGCATTGTTGCGAGTTTTTTTTTGTTTGTGTGTTAATGTTTTCTTGATTGTGGTATACTGATAAATAGTATTTTGTTCGACGCTATTTTATCTAAGCGCTGTCATTACCTCGATAACGCCGCGAGGTATGCAATTAAGAGTGTATTGTTAACGCATAATAAGTTTTTCATAAAATAAACAAACATGTTACTATCAGAGTCGGTACCTAAGAGGAAGTAATTTCATGATGACCAAGTACCTAATTCCTCGAGTAATTCGAAAGAGGCACATTAAATAAAAAAAAGATTTTTCTATATACTTTTGCCATAATAATCCTCCAACACAAGGCACCTTACTGAAAGGGTAGTAGAATAAAAAAATGGTGCAGACGTGTATGAGTGAACCCTATTTCAATAAAATAAATGATATTAAATTTTGAATCCAGCAATCTGTTGGCAAGTGAACCCGCGGTCTATTGACATGCGTGAGGCATCAGTCATCACTGACGCGTTGGCGGCTTGGCGGCCGAGAGGGAAGCGGAAAAGCGTCTGATTGACTATCAATTTACACTGCAACTACCATTAGTTGCAGTTATATATTGTATAGACACTGCATATTCATCAAAATTGTTGGCAACTTCTGTTCTCTGGCAATTTGACCACCATTTCATTTCAGTGGATAATAAGCCTGAGATGATATCCCCGAGTATCACTGGCAATCTATTCGAACGACGCTAATTTTTTTAATTTTTTATGATTAATTCGGTCGTTTACCTGACAGACATGTTTGTTTCAAAGTGAAGTTCATTTGTTGAAAAACTGTTTGATACGAGAAAATTATAAATAAATAAAATATAATAATAATTAATAATTATCAAACACGTGACAACTGTAGCACTGGCAACGTACATAGTTGTCGGCTGAGACCTGAGTTGAGAGATAAGCTTTCGATCAGTAGACGTATTTATTCAGTTTATCCTGAATTATACAATAAAATAATATGCAATCCGAAAAATAATTAATATTGGGTACCTATTACTTCATTTATCTATAGTTGTAAGATGTCATTCCTATACTAAGTGCGATTTGCAGCCGAAACAAATGTAAACAATCATTAAAATCGTTTTATAGGGTTTTTTACCAACTGGCATGAATTTGTACACCAAATGCGTTTTATTTAGACAAACTACTCAATAAGGTATTTGTGAATTCTTAAATAAATACATATTGATCGATAACAATTATAAAATCCGAGTAAATGTGGAAACAAACAAAATTAAATAACACTGTCATCATTCAAACACTTTGCAGTGACAATCTTATTTCCAAGAAGCGATTTAAAACTTTTAACATAATTTACTACTTTGTTTTAATGAGTAGTTTGCCTAAATAAAACGCATTTGGTGTACAAATTCAAGTTAGTTGGTGAAAACACTAGAAAACGATTTTAATGGTTTGTTTACATTTGTTTCGGCTGCAAATCGCGTGGAGTATAGTGTGCCTAATGTGCCCTAGTCTTCAGTGTGAAAAAATCGCGTAAACAATCAACGCCGAAACTCTGTTGTCAAAGTCGATGAATTAGGGATGTAATTGAGTTGTTTCCTAAAATTTTTTTTTGTTATAAATGGAAAGTTCATATATAAGTTTTATAACAAAGTTATTTTAGTTTTTTTTTATTCGCTATAATTTAAAAGTTACATCAAATCAAAAATACGTTTTTGAATCCAGTACCGAAAACACGCCGACAGTTCCCGAATAGACCCGAGCGCGCGTGTGACGTCACTTTGTTAATAGCTATTCATTGCAGCATACAGCTGATACTGTGATTTGACTTTAAACTGATAAAATCTTGATATTATCGTCAATATATTGATAAATATATCAAAAATGCTAAACCTTAAAGTTATCGTGCTTGTTTTGTACCATTACGTGTGAATACTACAAAAAAGATAATGATAAATGTGTACATTTATTCGGAACCTTGTGGGTAGTGTGGGTACATTTAATCCCATCAAAAACATGAATGTAAAGTAAAAGCCAATTAAAAAAAAAAGAATTGAGATCTAAATGGGTGCCAAGTTCTGTGTAGAAAAGCCTAAAATTTTAGTCACAAGAACATGTAATTCAAGCTCCACATTTGACTTGGTTAGTTTTCACGTACCTATCTAGGCTATAATATTATATTTGTATAATTATCTTTGTTAAGTCTGTTAGGTTGATGACCTATGTTACTTTTCTAAAATTTGGTTTGTTGGTTGCTAACTAATGAAAACTAGCCAATTCAAATGTAAAGCTTGAATTACATGTTCTTGTGACTAAAATTTTAGGCTTTTCTACACAGAACTTGGCACCCATTTAGATCTCAATTCTTTTTTTTTTAATTGGCTTTTACTTTACATTCATGTTTTTGATGGGATATCATTACTTTTTGTACAGAAATTATTAGTAAGTACTTATTCATAACGTTACTGATTAATTTTGTTACCTTATACATGAACTGTAATAGTGCCCTTCAACTAAATCCGTAGTTAGTGCACCGTAATCCAAAATACCTACTACTTCATTATTTATATGTAATGACCTTCTACTATTCATGTCCGCTAAATATTGAAATAATAATTAATACTAAATCCCAGTCTGTTATAATAATAATAAATACGATACGATACGATAGTAGTAATTATAATAATAAATACGATAGTCGAATATACTCTTATTAGCTAAAAGTAGTTTGTGTTCGATGAGATAACATGCCATAATATATTTGGAAACAATACTTCGAATCACTTTAAACTGGTATAATTTCGGAAATAATACAAAATTTAGTGGTGTACATACCATACAAGATAAGAGAAGAATAATTTTTCACACATTAAAAATGAAACAATGTAATACACTGGAAATAACGGCTACTGACGTCTCACTAATCTGTACGTAAATAATACGTACGTACACTGAACATCTTCCCCCCGTTAGAAGCTTCACAAAGTACTAAAACTGATATGTTTCGATTAAAAAAAATTAAGGGTGGTATTCCACTCCTTATATATATTCCACATAATGACCACCTGTCATCAATTTTGATTGCTGTTCATAAATTTCAGGCGTTATAAGTAAGTGTTCCTAATAGAATCAATTTTTTGAAAAATTGTCATAAAATGATAAAAATTTACTACTTTCAGATTTATTCCTTTGTATTCACCCGACTACCTATCTGCATGCCAAATTTTAACTTTGTAGGTCACCTGGAAGTTGGATATAGTTTTGATCTATAGGTCAGTCAGTGTTAAATTTCTCGATTTTTGGACGTTAATATCTAAATAACCGTTTGAGATGAGTTTATGAAATTTGGAAGACGTATGTATTTTGCAAGTTTTAATTAATGAACCAAATTTGACAGGTTTATGTTGAATAGTTTTTGAGTTATGAGGTGGTCAAAAGTGGCTCCAAATGGTTCGTGTAATATTACACACGGTGCTGCTCGCCAATCTGTTAGCTAGAAAATTGGCTGACACGCTCCGCGTGTCTAGATCCTACTTTCCTACTTAATCTTATAAATCTGAAATTTTGGATGTTTGTGACTCCATCAAAAAAAGGCACACAGATAGTTTTTGACCTAACTTACCAGATAGGATACTTTTTATCCCGAAAATAGACCTTTTCCCGAGGAATAAGAGGTAAAATTTTAGTTTTCGTTCATAGATTCGTTTTTAGGGTTCCGAAGTAAAATCAGAATTCTTATAGTTTCGTCATGTCCGTCTGTCCGTCTGTCCGTCTGTCCGTCTGTCCGTCTGTCCGTCTGTCCGTCTGTCCGTCTGTCCGTCTGTCCGTCTGTCCGTCTGTCTGTCTGTCCGTCTGTCCGTCTGTCCGTCTCTCCGACTGTCCGTTCGTCCGTCCGTCCGTCTGTCGAAAACAAAGCGCCGAGACCCTTAGTGCTAGAAAGCTGTAATTTGGCATGGATATACATATTTAGTAAAAAAATTGAAAAGGTCTTCCAAAAATATTATGGGAAGACCATTTTTGGAATTAGGGGTCCGTTTGCGAAATATTTGCTTTAAAGTGCTACATCTGGTTGGAGTCAAGTGTCCAGGGGGGACAGTTGGCTAAACGGTTGGAGTTGGACAAGTGAAAAATCTCAAAAATAGGTTATATGATGAATTTACAAGGAAAACTATCACGGCTATGTTAATATGAGTAGTTAATGAATAATAGTCGATAAACTTACTACTTCGGAACTCTACATTGCGCGTGGTCTGACACGCACTTGCCCGTTTCTTTTATGAAACAACTGATGGTTTTATTTTATTAGGTTAGGAATTTTGCCACGTTGATCCTACTTCAATTCAATGAGGATTTGATGATGGGTTCTGGGGCTACAATGTGGAACTCCTCAATGGTAGAGTAAAACGGAACCGTGTTTAAAGATAACTACTACTACTATTACTATCATTAACATTGTAAAATCAGTAGGAACATCATTAAATAAATAAACGCTTCACACTCATAGCCCCTTACTAGGATACCCTGAGTCGTGGGTGCCATAGACAATACAAGGACACACACCCAGACCAAGAACAGAAATTCAAACTAATCATTCAAACCACCTCGCTGCATCCACCTCGAATCGTATCGAACCCAGGACCCTTGACTCAGCGATGCGGCGTGGTATCCATTCGCCTCACGGGTCATTGACCAAGTTGGTGTATTTCGGAGACAAAAAAAAATTATATATTGTACCAGTTTTATGTATAAAGCGCGTACAAACCCATAACGCCGCCGTAGGTTTCCCTGTCGCGGGTGACATGGACAACACGTCACTATAACACCAAGACCCGAGTACAAATATTTATTAGATATGGCCGGGAATTGAACCTGGGACCCTCGCTTCGCAGGTTGGATCGAATCGCTATCAACTAGGCTATAGGGTCATCGTATGTATGTACCTACTACTAGCATAGAATTTCTGTAGCATTGCATTGTGCATTTTTTTAATTAATCACATTCTTCATTTCTCTAAGGATCCATATCTGAAATTTACGCAGACGAAGTCGCGGATAGAAGCTAGTTGTATGATAAATGAAATATAACTTATCATACACCCCTGATTTCAAACCCCTAACACCCTGCCCTGATTCCTCCCAGACACGATTTACTAGTAAACAGTGTAACCTTTTCTATTGGTGTAAGTATATAAAATCAATGGAGAGTTTTATTATATTTAATGAAGAATAAATCATTTAACGTTTAAATTTACAATAAAATTACGTGGAATATCTTTTTGCACTAAATTTCGGATATTTTTACTCAATTCACGTAGAAGCATCTAACACTGTTCCTACTATCGTGTAATTCCTTTAACAAAATGACGTCACTAACATGGCGACCAAATTTGGCGCGTTCGTAGTCACGTAATTTTTATCAATTTTGAATTCGTTATTATTAATATTAAAAATAGTTTTTAAGCGTTTTTAACAATGCCAATTAATATAATTTGTGTTAAAGATTTAAAATAAATTTAAAAAAAAAATATTTTTTTTAAAATGAACAACTCAATTAGAGTTGCGCTTCCGACGTCGTGCGGGCCGCGGAGGGGAGGCGAGGGGGAGGCGAGGACGGCCAGGCAAACTAATAATCCGTTCGTAATCAGAGCCGTCCAACTGGGAAGAAGTGCTCGTGTCCATTAATCTCTATCCATCACAGGAGGAAGCAGGGCAGGCAGCCAGGAGGAAAGTGCGCCGACTACAAATGGCATCGATTTCACTCCAACGTAGTGACAAGCAGTTATATGGTGTTCTTGGTCTTCCCGAGCTGAAGACGACAATGGTCATGTGTGGGACTGTAGGATGTGGATTGACATAATTTCCATCGTCTTTAATAAACTTCTGTATATGTAGTATAAGTTTTTTTATTAAAAAATAGAAACAAAAATACCGACTTCGAATAAAACTAAAAAGAAAAAACAAGTCCAGTAGTTTAGAATGTTGTTAAAAGTAATACTGAACAACTACACCATAGAAGGATTAACTGTTGGTTAAAAGGTCCTTGCACTGATGACGTAATAGTTTCGAAAACATAACCCTCCTTCTGGCGCTGTCGGGTAAAAAGAGTTAGTTTTTCTCGAAATCGAGTTACTTGTGCTAAATACGAGGTGTACAGAATGCTGTTTAATGCAAATAAAAAGTTATAATGAGGGCAGATAACGACATAATTTCCCGTTACCAGCTATCGCAAGATGAACGTCCTCTCACCTGCCTAGCGCGGCGGCGCCGGGGCTCCACCACAGGCGGATGACGAGATGCGATATCGCAAGCTATAAAAGAACTGAGAAGAAAAATCTAAAGGCCTTTCATTACTCATTATAACTACTGAAAAAAAACCTACAATAGATATAATATCTTATCTTCTTAATATATATAAATTACGTGTCACGTTGTTTGTCCGCGATGGACTCCTAAACTACTGAACCGATTTTAATCAAATTTGCACACCGTGTGCAGTTTGATCCAACTTGAAAGATAGGATAACTTACATCTCAAAAAAAAACTTTTGACAGAACGAAGTCTGTCCGGGCAGCTAGTTATATATAAATTACGTGTCACGTTGTTTTTCCGCGATGGACTCCTAAACTACATAACCGATTTTAACCAAATTTGCACACCGTGTGCAGTTTGATCCAACTTGAAAGATAGGATAGCTTACATCTCAAAAAAAAACTTTTGACAGAACGAAGTCTGTCCGGGCAGCTAGTATGGATATATTATTTTGGTTACTTATTTACGCCTACGTGCCTACGTAAGGTGTAGCGATCTTTAAAGGGGTTCAACTCGATTTTACATTTCACATTAAAGTCCCTAAATCGATTTGAATCGAGTTTCTGAATTGTAAGTAAACCATAATAAAATTTTCTCCTCATACTTATACATATACGTGGAGTGGGCTAAAAACCGATTTGTGTCGAAAATTATGGATCTGTCCTTTTGGCTTTTACTGACATAGAAATTAAAATTATAACAATTGAAATATTTATAATCTAAATTTTACTAACAAAAAATAACCGACTTCAAAGTATCAAAAACGACTTGTCAGTCAGATCTCGTTCAAATTTATGTGGGACCACATGACAAGCACCTGCTTTCGATTAAAAAAAGAATCATCGAAATCGGTTGGCGTGATATTGAGTTATTCGTCAATTTGTCGTGCACATCTTAACACAAATTTACGACTTATGTGGTTTTATCATGGATGCCATTGTCAGATCTCAATAAAATTTATGTGGGACCACATGACAGCCACCAGCTTTCGATTAAAAAAAGAATCATCAAAATCGGTTCGCCCAGTCCAAAGTTCTGAGGTAACAAACATAAAAAAAAAATACAGTCGAATTGAGAACCTCCTCCTTTTTTTGAAGTCGGTTAAAAAGTGTATTTGTTTATATGCGTGTGTATATGTTATCCTATCTATCGCTGAGAGTTCATCGCGTGGAGGATGCCACTATCATGTCAAATTGTGTTTATTCTAAAATAAACGTTTACCAAACCATTGTAACGAGATAATTGCTAAACTTAAGTGTCTAATCACGAGATTGTGCTCCAGTTTATTGGTGTCGTCAATGAACCACCCTCCCCCTCCGTGCCCCCGCCGCGGGCACGGGGCTCGGAGACAAACGAAGTAATTACTTATAGGGGATGGGGACGACAACAGTCCTAACGTTGCGTAGATATTGCTGTGTACACTGTACACTTTGTAGCCGCCGCACCAGCTAGCTCGATCGAACACTAGCATGGAGACACTCTCCTTATATTTGACCGCATTTCTTATCATTTATAGTGTACACTTGATACATTGTTAATAATTTTACAGCAAATAAAGGCTAAAAGCCGGAAAAGTAAGTCATTTTAAGTGAACGTGCTAATCATTGCTTGGTAAAAATCTTAAATAAACCCAAGTAACAGAAATTCTTTCAACCTTTTTAAGTTCTATGGTACAGAACAATGAGGTTCAGCATCAAATAAATTCGAGCCCCGACCAGCCAGAAGCCAGGTGAAGTAATCAAACAAGGACATGAAAACAGTCATGGTGCTAGACCACTAAAATCTCAATTTTTATGCCCCGCTGTTACCAATAAAATTGTACTGCTAAAACAATAAAAGGTTTCGATTAACACAGTTACCAAAGGGACTCACAAATTTGAAGTTCGTAAAAGACAACGTAAAAAGTCGAACGGCTGAAATTTACCGCAGAGGTTCAATTGACCTTACTTGACACGCGGGTGAAGAGTGGCGAAATCAAGATAACCATCAGTACATTAGCCGCAGATGTCCGCGTGAGGGTCGTGAAGGGTCGAGGGTTAAGTACCGGTGGAGAGTGGAGAGTGGAGACACCAGACATCGGCGATCTACCGACACACCCTTCTGATAGATGTACTCGTATGTATTTGAATAATGGTCTACATTGTCATCGAAATAAGAAATTAAAAGTGGATTGATGGGTAGGTACTTAATTATGTAATAACTAAAATAATAAGATATAAAATATGTATTATTTACAGCTTATTACTAGCGTTACTTATGTATGTAGTGGGTAAGTCCCTGCCTTATGTGCGCGGAATGCCCCTTACTTAGCGCGTTGGCCGCAAAAGTGGCCAACGGAATCACAATTACTTGATGTGTGAAAGTAACAGACACTCAGAATTAACAAGGGTACGCCTGCTGGCCCCTCTAGTACCACACCCGTGTAATGTCATTGTCAACGCGGGTATGACACAGGAATGGCAGGAGGTGGAGAGTGTGGACTGTGTGGAGACTCACCGAGGTCGATGTACTTGAGCACGAACTGCACGTCGGGCCCCAGCGCCGCCGCCACCTCCAACGGCAACTCCGACTCCCGCAACGCGTGCACTGCAAACATTCATCATGTTCATTAAGCGGCGGTCACTGAAGGAATTATTGTTCTATGTAAGGTACCTCTTCCTATGTGGAAGGCTATTACTAAGTTAGTGCACTAGGCATCTACACTACATCGTCACTTAGCATCAGGTAGCATTGTCGTCATGCATTAACTTATTTAGCGTAGAAAAAGAAGGAAAGGGAGATCTGTCAAATTAATGATGCCCATGGCGTGAGTGCCAGTTAGAAGATGACCACTCAGCATCAAGAGGTTCGTCTCCTCGTTTTTCGGCTTTTTACGTTAAAACCCCGGATAGCTAATGACACGAACAAAATTTAACAAAAATATTTTTGAAGTGAAAACCTCTTCAGGCGCGTTGAGCATTTTTGAGATGGGATAAAACCAATCAACTCGTCACAAATTCAAATTCAAATTCAAAATCATTTATTCATGTAGGTATCATTGATACACTTATGCACGTCATTTTTTTAATTTACCAGCTTTTCGGAAAGGTGCTTTGTCATGGAGGAGAAGAAAAGCCGAAAGAAACTCCTCAGCACATCTTTTAAAAATAAAATACATTGGTATATTTCTTACAAAGAAGTATCACTAGCCTGTACGGAACTGGTTGCAGATCTGGTCATTTCCATGCGTCTTTGTCATTTATGTACTCATCTACAGTATAGTAGCCTTTGCCTAAAAGTTGAGATTTTACATGTTTCTTAAATAATTCCACTGGCAAATCACGTATTAACTTTGGGATTTTATTATAGAACTGTACACCACGGCCCATAAAAGATCGCTTCACTTTAGAAAGACGGTAAGATGGCGTTACTAACTGGTGCATTTTTCTTGTTTGGCGATTAGTGATATCAAAATTTTGTTTATACGCGCTTATATTATTCCGTATAAAAACCACGTTACTATAGATATATTGTGAGGCTACTGTAAGTATACCTATTTCTTTGAACTTGTCACGCAAAGTTTCACGAGATCTAAGTTTATAAATAGCCCTAATAGCTCTTTTTTGTAGTATGAAAATTTGTTCTATACTGGCTGCTTTGCCCCACAGCAAGATGGCATATGACATAATACTGTGAAAATATGCAAAATAAACCATCCTAGCAGTTTCGACGTCAGTAAACTGCCTTATTTTCCTAACAGCATAAGCAGCCCTACCGAGTTTAGTCGCGAGATTTGTTATATGTGGGCCCCACTGAAGTTTACTATCTAAGGTCACCCCTAAAAAGACCGTGGATTCCTCCATGTGCAATATTTCATTATTCAGTCTGAGAGATTTGTTAACTTTTTTAACATTAGGTAGTACAAACTCTATACATTTAGTTTTTTTTGCATTTAAAAGCAAATTATTGATAGTGAACCAACGCGACACATGCGAAAGAGCACTATTTACGTCGTCAAAATTTACTTTATTCCTTTCACACTTAAATATTAATGATGTATCGTCAGCAAATAGTACAATATCCGCTTGGTTCTTTACATAATGTGGTAAATCGTTAATGTATACCAGAAAAAGAAACGGACCCAAGATCGAGCCCTGCGGTACACCCAACACAGCCGGTGACCCCGATGACTTAATATCTTTTATACTAACTTTTTGTATCCTATCACTCAAATAAGACGCGATCAAGCTAAGGGCCTTGTTTTTTATACCATAGTGGCCAAGTTTAAACAGCAATGTTTCGTGCTGAACACAATCAAATGCCTTAGATAAGTCACAAAATACACCTATGGCATTTTGTGATGATTCCCATGCTTCAAATATATGCTTTAAAAGCCTAGCCCCTGCATCGGTTGTACTACGGCCTTTAGTGAAACCGTATTGATCAGGATGTAATAAATTATTATTGTTGAAATGGGACAGCATTTGATTCAATATTATTTTTTCAAAAATCTTACTAAGAGTTGGTAAAATAGAAACTGGTCTATAGTTATTAATATCGGTTTTTTCGCCTGTTTTAAAAAGTGGTATAATTTTGCTGCATTTCATAAGATCTGGAAAGATACCTAGATCTATGCATTTATTAAAAACTATGACCAAATATGGTGCTATAATATCTATAATATGCTGTATTATTTTTACCGAAATGCCCCATAAGTCACCGGTATTCTTTACCTTCAGAGACTGAAATGCGTTAATTAAGTCTCTAGTGGTTATATGTTTAAATTCAAATAAAATATTACATTCATTAACATGATTTTTTAATATAGAAAGTGCTTCCGTCGGCGAAGAAGCTAATGAACTAGTTAACGTTATAGGAATATTACGGAAGTGATTTTCAAACTCACTTGCCACGTCTTTATCAGCAGTGATTGTGTTATCATTAATCAACAGTTCGTAACTGAAATCACAGGACTTTGCGTTACCATTCTCACTACTAATTATATTCCAAGCCGTTTTTATTTTGTTATCCGAGTTAATAATCTTGTCCTTTATGTACATTGATTTCGCCTGAATGCAAACTATTTTAAAGATTTTTGAATAATTTCTTACATGCTCCTGAAAAGATGAAGAAAAATTGTATTGTTTCTCGGCATAGAGATCGTACATCTTGTTCCTGCTTTTATAAATACCTACAGTAGCCCAATCACTAAATTTACTATTTTTAGCTATATCTATATACCTAAACTTGAAAATTTGATTAAATTCATTATTTATGTTATTTGACAATGTGTTATATAGTTTAATTGGATCTCTTTGTTGTAACGTTAAATGCGTTTGTAGTTTTGATTTAATTTTCTCTTTAAAAGTTGAAATCTTTTTTTTAGTTATTGGTCTACATTTTATTAATTGTTTTTTCTTATTAACAGAATTATACAACGAAATTTTTTGTCCGCAGTGGTCTGACCTCAACTTACTGAATATCTCTTTATTTAAAATCTCACAATTGCAAAAGATATTATCTAAACATGTAGCTGTAGTGTCAGTTATTCTGGTTGGCTCATTGAATATTGGATTTAAATTAAAGCATTTAAACAAACTTAGTAGCCTAGTAGCCATAGGACTATCTAATAAGATGTCTACGTTGAAGTCACCACATATCACTACTTCTTTTTTAGAGACTAACCGTTTAAGTACATCCTCCAGTGTATCTTCGAAAATACTAAAGTCACCAGAGGGGGGCCTATATACACAGACTATAAAAAACCGCTCCAGTTCCACACATGCCAGTTCAATAGTGCGTTCAACAGATAAACTAACAATGTCTTTTCGGTCTTTAAAAGAAATATTATCTTGCACTAAGATTAGAGAACCCCCATGAATAGCAGTCCTTCTAAAGAACGCACTTGACAATCTATAATTATTCAAACTAACATGACCTTGTAAGTATGGTATCCAATGCTCTGTTATACATAATACATTAATATTGCTATGTTCAGCAAATAATTCTAATTCTAATTCTTTGCCGGTTAAGCCTTGTATATTCTGATGAACTATATTTAAATAAGAGGGCTTATCCATTGTCTTTTTATCTAGTTTAAATTATTACTTGTACAAATATTAGTACATTTGTCTAAAATAGAAATAGTGGTACTACTACCACACTCAATAAATGTGTCAATAGACTTTGTTACCCTATTTGTAACAGCATCATTCAGATGGTAAGCTAATAATTTAGCTAATTGTTTTTTATATTTTTTTGGCAGATAAATAATATCCCTAGATACCCTACATGATGAAATAAATTTATTTATGTCAAAATACAATATAGTAATACACATCGTAATAATTTTTATCGACACCTACCCGTAGCGCCATCTTTGAGAGAAGAACAGAACTATAATTACTTCATTTACAGCTCGTTTTAATATCAAGATTGTAGTTTACATATATATACTTTACGAGGCATTGGCAGTCATTCACTAAAAATGTAATGAATAAAAAAAACACTGTATTTAAACGTGTTTCCTGCACAATAAAATATTTCCTGACGATTCAAAAAATACACACGTAATTGTTCAAGTTTCCATTTCTGTCGGCACTCCCCTCTAGGTATACATGTCTGTGGCACTCGGTAGTGCATTTTAATTTTTTTAATGCATTTTCATTATCCAGCATCTAATGACGAAGATGCTTGTGCCATACAAGAATCTCGAAACCAGAGTAAACTTTAATTTGAAACATTAATATAAATTAGTTCCCCAGAATAGTGAACTTCGATCATTATTGTCTCATAACTCATAGCGAACTTGACTGTGGCAGTAGTCAGTACTGGCAGTGAGGCACTGTGCCGCCACTGCCATGCCGCCACTGCCGCCGCACAACAGAATCGCTCAGCGTGAAAACTATTAACTACTTTGTCTGTTTTCTCACATTAAAGCTGAGAGAAAGCTTTTAGCTTCCAATGTTCGGATCGAGCTCGAAGCTCATTATGTCACAATACTCACAATGCTTCGAGAGAAACTGACTCTTCCATTGTCTGCCAGAAACATACAAATGAGATATAGCAATATAATAGTACAATACATAATAGCTTTGTTCATGTAGTTGAGTTGAGAGTTTGTCATGAAACCAGTTAGCGGTGACACAAGTCAGTTAATTAACTGTCTCGAATTTTATACCTACTGGTGAAGCATATCTACGATAATTATTTTGCACAATAAATAAATAAACACATTAAAATACAGCCGTGACATCGCTCTCTTGTTCTTATCTACTAAGAAGGTATCCGTATGAACCAGTATAACCAGTAAGTAAGTACAGAACCGAAAATAAAATTGAACCGATAATTAAATTAAACAACTATGAATCACTAACGTATCAAAAGGAATCCAAATAATTTCACTTGGTTATACTGCATTTAATTCTAATTTTTAGCTGCAAGTGAATTAAATAAATAAATAAATTATTATTTATTTTATATCGGTGTAAGTACCTTTTACATTCTATGTTTCATTGATTTTGATGTGGGACATCATCTCATCGCTTCCTTTCTGCAGGACAAATAAACAATAGGTAGTTACGTGTATTACTACAATAGAATAATTAATGATTACCCAGGCAGGAGGTGTGCATAATTCTACAATACACTCATCCTTAACACATTCGGTTAGTATTATGGAGATCTGATTGTCCCCCTTCCCTACGGCCTACTCGATTAATTCTACCTGGCCAGTCACCACTCTGTTGCTTGGATCTCGACCAGCTGGGGGCTTGGAAGCCAGTTCTTTCTATATCTTCCTTCTTTATTGGTCGACCAAACCAGTTAAAGAAAACAACCTGTTTCGCTGAAAGAAAACATCGATCTATAGTGAAAAGGTAATTGTAGTCCAATAATCCGCACCTAGTCGATCAATACTTAAGTGAGTGACTAGAAGACAGCGCAGCAGTACGATGGTTACGAGTTATGACGAGTGATCACTAATATAAACGTATAGCTACTACATATTACAACAAAACCATATTTGTTTTAAATGTTGTTCAGCTAGCTATAGCGGGCTGCGCACCCGCAACCTGTGCACATGCACAGCAATCACAGCGCACAGTAACAAACTAATAGGATGCATGTCATGTCTATTGTTCTGTCCGTTAACAACCGACCGACAGCCGCACCGCACCGCACCACCACAGCCAACTGGGCCAGGGGAGTGTCGGACCCAGTTTATAGTCGCCAACTAACTTGCTGAACACAATTAAAAAGCAAAAACATACTCAAACGACCGTCGTGTAATTGTGAAGTGCCTGTGCAAAGTAGAAAGGCAATAATTGTCATAACTGGACGCAACCGGGCCGACGCCGACGCCGACGCGACGGGCCGGCTATCTCGAAGGAGTTTACGGCGCTATAAAACGATCTTCTCGTTCCCCATAATAGCGATGGGTGCAATTACAACGAATAAAAGTAAATGAAACTCAATGAGAAAGTAAAAGTGAATTACATGCAACAAGTGTCTCTCAACCGTAAAGTCGTAATGGTACATACATACAATTATACATAATTAAAACAAAGCTTATTTCATGGTTGTTCCACGGCCACTGTCGCTGCCTTCTCCTCTATGAAACTTTGTTTTGTAGGTTGGATTATGTATTCAGTATTAGTATGAATGAACCAATAAACTAATATAACGTACATTACGACTGGAATGAACTTATAGAATGCGAGTAGGTATCGGCAAGGCACCCCCCCGGGGGTTGCCCGCCTTGTCGTGGCGGGGGGGCTTAGTAACCGTGGACTGGTCACCCACGGTGAAGCTAAGAGGCAACCAGGGCCGGCCTGTTTGGGCTGCCGGCTGGCCCGAGGAGGGCGCTCCCGGCGGACTGAACAAGTCCGCTGCGGATGCGCTTGGAGGTGGGACCGCAGAAGAAGAGGAGTGCCGGTATTGCGGTGCGCCGTTCTCCCTATCTTCTGCGGCCGTGGAGGGATCGCAGGGGGAGAGGCGTGTTGGTATTACGGTGCGCCACTCTCCCTACCCCCTGCGAGCTGGCGGGGCCGTTCCGTCGAAACGGCACTGGTGGGGCCGCAGAGGAAGAGGCATGTCGGTATTGCGGTGCGCCGCTTGCCCTATCCTCTGCGGCCGATGTGTGGTCGGTGGAAGAACCACAGACCTGATCTTCCACCGGGTACCAGTTATCTGGTACCCATGGCTTCCTAGTAGCAGACTCGGGGGGAGTCTGCTACGGTACTGGTGGAGGCCGAGGAGGGAGGCGCACCTTACCATCTGGTGCACCCATCGTGGAGGGCCTTCGGGCTTTTGCGATGGAGCCGCTTGTGGGCGGCTGCCGCCGGCGGGGTCGCGGATGTGTGCGAATGCGTTCCCGTAACCCCGTCACTAGGCGGCGAGGTGGAAGATGGGGGGGTTTTTAGTGGGTATACCGTGGGTCTCATTAGCCTATACGGGAGTCCCACATAACCACTCGGGTACCCCCTGCGCCCGGGTGGTATGCGTAATGCATTTTCCCCCCCGAAAAAAAAAAAAAAAAAAAACAAAAAACAAATATTATGTGCGTATTAGAAGTTAATTATCACTTGCTTCGGTGAAAGAAAAACATCGTGAGGAAACCTGCACACCGGAGAGTTCTCCATAAAGTTCTCAAAGGTGTGTGAAGTCTACCAATCCGCACTTGGCCAGCATGGTAGACTATGGCCTAATACCCCTCACATTGTGAGAAGAGACCCCGAGCCCAGCAGTGGGACAATTATGGGTTGTTGCTTTGCTTTGCTTTGCTTTTTTATGTACACTTTAAAACTGTGGCAAAGCTAATACATACATTATGTATCCGTTTGCTCAGTTCTGAACTGCTGCACTTTGTGACGTTTACATTAATGAACATCCCATGACTCTCGTACTAGTACCCTCCGGGAAGCGCATCTATGAGCTATGTAGTTCAATGTGTTTCAATGCCACTTCAATACGAGCTGAGAGTACTGAAACATACGCCGAAGTGGCTCCCGAATCGTTCCCGTCCCGTGCGCTTATCTCTCGTTCTTCGCAAATGAGTTCATTGTTCCAAATTATAGTATGTAGTTACGTTGCAATTTGCAATCGCATGTTTCTCTGATGAGCGACCACATCTTTTGTTCCGTTCCCGTGCGGTTACGGTGATGTAATTACAGGCAGATCGGATCAGACGCCAGCCGCTGATTTAATTCCGATGGTTAATAGCTATTCGGAGCACCGAATGCAGTAATGGGAATAGTTCTCACCTGAACGTGTTATGAGAACTGCTCTCGTTATATCATTTTAGTGCTTTTTTAATGACAGAACTAAATAGTGAGCGGTGCACTACGTGCGGTGATAACTCGCTCGATCTTTGTGTTCGACGAGCATACGGTATGCATGTATGCAGCATCAAAAACGAATCTTGCTCGTTAATTTATTACTTACCTCTAGGGTTTTATGGTACTAAACATTTCATTGCTCACTAAAAAAATTGGTACCTAATATACATATCATCCATATATGATATTATATGAAAGGAGCGGGTTACTGAAGTACGGATAGAATCGTGCAAGCACTTACGATTTTTTGTGCAGCGGTCACCAACTAATCACGTCCATCGCATCGGCATAACCTTGCAGCTAACCGCGATTTCACTATTCTGCCTATCTATACCTAATCCCCAAATCCGTTGGCTAGCAAAATGGCCGAAATTCGAGCAAAGCGAGTTTCAAAAATATCTGAATATAAATAACATAAAAACCAATTAAAATACGTGAACTCGCAAAAATATGAAGATACTACGAACAATAACCACGGAGTCATTATAACGGATTGCGTTGTGCGGTTGTGCGTCACTTGTGATGTGAACTCAGCCACGGCACCGCACAGAATCTATGATTGTGCCGGAACTGGGAATACACAAAGTTATCTCTCCATTTGTCTCCGACAAAAACTGTGAATGCCACTGCGATTGCTACTATCAGTACCATCGCTAGCCATCGCGACTCTGTGGGAAACACGTCACAAACGTCATGTACATTTTTCACCCGCACCGCGCACGAGGCTCTATAGTCTATCGACTCTCGAATAAGGGTTCCGTTTTGCCTACGGAGCCCTAAAAACATAATGAAGCCTAATATAGACTATTTATTTCATAATTCGTGCTCAACAACAATAAAATTAGTCACCATTTGAAATAGTGCAGTGCAAGTGTTATAACAATTAGCTTATTGTTAGTATGATTATTAACCTTACTACATCACTAGACCGCTTACCATCAGTTAATACACTTGAATATAATTTTTTATTAGATAAATAACTTACAACCCGTAAAATTCCATGCTTTAGTTCCATTCTATTTTGAAATGAGTACTAGAGTGGGTACGCAATATTTATGTAACCAGTGACATCTCACTAACTGTGACAGGAGATTAATTGAACCTCAAATAGCACCGCGGCTAACTAAATCACGAGCTCGTTAATCCATTCTGGTTATAGCTGTGGACGCGTCTCATTGTCTAATCTGGTCCATATTTATAGGAGGGCTGCTAAAACAAGATAAAGATTATTTCACTGCTCTCCGATTTCACTTCCCTCCTCTATCCGCCGGCAATACGAGGTCTTTATATCAACGGACGCGACCCGTTATCCTCAAATGTAAATTGCGAGAACCTAACTAGTACATTAATTTTATCTGTATATCGAAAATTCTTAATACCTAAGTACTATACTATAAAAATACGATAAAAATCCTCAATAAACCACAGACAATCAGATGGGTAAAGGTCGCGCCTAGTTCGGATCTTAGACCATATTATGATTCATATGTTACGGAGCTCGCATTATGACCTTAATAATAAATATCAAAATAATGTAGCCTGAAGGTACAATAGTATCTTTTGATTTGCTAAAATATTTTTATATGCTGTAAGTTAACTTTACTTTTCACATTAATAAGTCTAATTTGTCATATCAGACACATTTTGCACAAAAACCAAATTTAATTAACACCCAATCTTATCTACATCGGCCGGCGCGGCGGCGCACGAGGATTTTCCTTTTAAGCTCATAAATTAAATTAACTTCAAATGCTATAAGTATATAGGGATAATTATAGCCACGCAATAATTAAACTTCTGTCGTTGTTTTAGTCGAAGATAAACCAAGAAAATTATTTTCAGTTTAGAAAACATAAAATTTTCACAGTTGTAAAATATCAGGGTAGGTACGTGTTAAATTTTCCGTGTTAATGCTCGTTGAATAAAAAAAAACATTAATTTAGCAACTTGACAGACCTAACCAAATCTGATCTTAATTCATGAATAGGTACTCATAGGCGGTTCTTATTTAAAGTCAAAGTCAAAGTAAAAACCCTTATTATTTAAAGACGAGATAAGACATCCGTAAAGACTGCAGACCAGTCGATTAGTGGTGGTTACGGCGAAACGCGAATCAAAGTGACATCTCGGAACGGATCGGCTTTTTGTTTGTGGACGGTCGATAGCGGATAGCGGATAGCGGTCGACAGTGGACGGTAGATGGTGGCAGTTGGCAGGCTCGCAGCACGACACTCCGCGGTCCGCGCGCCACTAGGCACTAGCACGTCGTAATCCGCTTTTTGTTCGGAACGCTCAGCTCGCTTCTTGTAGGAAGTCGTGAGGTGACAAATAAGGCTATTTGGGTTACATTATGGCTCCGGCTGGGAAGTGGGAACACAACTCGCTCACTGACACGGGTGATGATTGCCAAACGGGGAAATGTGCTACTATTTTCGCTTCGTCTGTTTACTGTAAAGATCTTGTGGACTTATAAGTGGTTATCCTCGAGATTTAGTTTAGTGTTAAACTGTGGTATTTAATTAGTATTTTACAACATTTAATAATAAACTTGAACGGATAAACAGTAAATAAAAGATCAATTCCAACAGATCGGATTACAATGATTGGGCATGCATAGTAGCACGAATAAATATTTTATTAGGTAAACGCTACTGCTGCATCAAACTGAAAACTTACACAAACCATTACATTAGCAATTTCTTTTAGAATGGCCAGTTAGTATTGGCCCTAGCGGCTGGCGGCAATACGAGTATGAGAGTAAGAGTGAGAGTGAGAGTGAGAGTGAGTGTGGCCATACCTCCATGCGTGGGGTGCACGGCGAGCAGCGCGCACGGCTCGTCCCCCGGCTCGCGGCAGCAGTCCAGCACGTCGCGCGCCGAGCTGTGCGGCGTCACCGGCACCGCCGCGCGCGCCCAGCCCGCGCCGCTCTCGCACCACACGCGCACTATCATCTGCCAACACGACAACAAGCACACTGTACACACATTACAACACACATCGACACTGGTCACACTCATAGCCCCACACTAGGATTAGGTACCTGTGTCGTGGGTGCCATAGATAACACACATAGACAAGGACACGCACCCAGACCGAGAACAAAAATATAAACCCATCATTCAAAACACCCCGCTGGAAATCGAACCCAGGACCCTCGGTACAGTGAACCGGCATGGTAGCCATTACGCCACACAGGTTGTCTAAAACATACGGATCCTCTGCACACGGCGTATTTTTTAAGCACGATCGTACGAGGAGACGCCTCGTCCGCCTCGTCATTTCAGACGCGCTTCAAAAATACGCCGTGTGCATAGGCTACCATGTCACATTTGAAAAGTCCGGATGATAAGTTACAGTTTATAAAGTAAATCCTGATATTTTTAAAGAAGTCTGGGATTTTTAGTTACCTACATCAAAAGGAGCAGTTAGGCGTGGCTTCCGCTTAAATTTGAAAAGCTGCAGAATACAAAGATGTAAGAAGCAGCGGCCCATGCCATCAGCTACCTGGCTACTTGAAGCCGTGAAGCCTGCCTAGTGCCTGGCTAGTGGCTACACCCTCTTGCTTGAGTAAGCCGGGGGGCGGGGGGTCACTGGCACTTACCATCAGTTCAAGCATCATATCGTCTCATTCGATTATCCTACATAAAACAAGTTGACCATCCTGTGACATTTGCTCCTGCGGTTTAGTAGTAAATCTAACAAGTATACTATATGATAGGGTTGAAAATCACCCAACGTAAAGGCAGAAAATACGATGCATCTTTCAAACACACAAGAGAAATAAACGAGTAAAACATTTCGTATGCATAATCAGAAAGATAAAGTGACTCAATGTTTGCTCGCTCCTGAAATCTTATTTTAATTTTCCAAGAGTTTAACTTGAAAACTCTTTGTATTCGGGATTAATTCCGCTCTACAATTTCAGTTATTTTAAAGAGCAAAGAAAATCTTGTTGAAAGTCGCGATGAAGGAATACGAAGAAATACGTGCGGGCTTGGGCGTGGGCGTGGGTGTGGGTGTGGGCGTGGGCAGGCGTGGGCAACCGTCTGAACGTTATTACTGGTGGCGCGGGAAGTTTGCTTCTGCAGTTTCCTGCGTCCTGCATCCGGCTCTCCCAGCCGGCGGCCGGCTAGCGACTGCCGATGAGAAGTTTCTTACAACTTTCTTAAAAATTGATTTACTTATGTGAAAATCTGCGCCTATTTTGGCGCTACAGTTACTTGATAACAAAGGTAAATAGGCAAGGTTAATTCTACACGTCACATGCTACATTCTTGGCTACAAGTGCTGATTTTGAAAGAAGTATTCTATTAGATTGACGACCACAGTGTATGATTCTATACCAGAATCTCGAACGCAGGGACGGATTCAAAGAAACGAGCACCGAGATCATAGCTCTCGAGTGGCTCGTACAATGCATTTCACTGGCAGGAGAATATAAAATCTACGAAAAACAGCTGCAACGTGGAGTGGAAAGTATATTTCTCATCGTGTGATGGATGGTGGTGATGTAATGCAAGCAAACCCATATATCACTGGTTACATGACACAGGGAAATGAGTTCACTTAATTAGTTGTGTGCAACACACGAGTAGCTGTTCGTACAAAGTTGCGCACTGTGAACCTCTACAAGAATATTATAATATTAACATACATTCCATAGATACTTTCTTCGTAAAAAATAAGGTAATAAAAAAAATATATTGATAAATATCCAATGATTCATTGGATCTGCAAGACTATTCTGTTTTGTAACTCGACAGCGGAATCCGCGATGAGTGTCAAAATTCTTATCTTTAGTCGTTTGAAGTTCAAGTTCGAGACTCACTTCACTTCGCAAGTGCGTAAGTAGGGTAATATTGGGGCTTCTGCATCACTCACCTGTCGGTTCGTGATGCAGGAGCCCCAATATTACAGACGCTACATGTGTGATGCAGAAGCCCCAATATTATAGACGCTCGGTTTGTGATGCGGGAGCCCCAATATTACAGACGCTAGGTTCGCGATGCAGTTCGTTTAACTCCTAATCATCCGCTCTTGATTCCATTCTCTTTCAAACAATTATTTATATAATCTGACCCTTTCACGGCGTTCAAATAAAAACACTGAGGATAATGTAATGCGTGCTGCATCCATGGATCATCGTAAATCTCCCAATCTTCAATAACACCTCCACAGGAAAAACATGCAACTCTATCATTTATGCTATTGCCAGAATAAAATAATCCCGCATCAGCCATTTCATTCACCACTGCTTTTCTTAAACCACTTTTTTTAATAACATATGTAGGTACCTAACTGGATTGCAAAATTCCTTTATTGTGCACCAATTTTATTTAAACGAAATTGTATATCTTATCACTAATGATCGTTAAGCCTATCTATCAGTAACCTTTCTATCATTAGATTTGGCATAAGCTCCATAAGAATATAAAATGTGTCATATAGTAACCATATCGAAGAATAGATAGGATATTTAACGATCGCTTCGCTTACGCGAATCGTAAAAAGCATAAAAGAAATCTCCCAGCTGTTTCTAAAAATTTGCGTATCGGAGTTTGCTTGAACTTCTTACTGTTTAATTTGGTGCCTATATTAAAATTCAAAAATAATTATGTAACTTAATAATACTATTTTCCCAAAAATCACTTTAACCCTGAATATCTTAGTTAATAGCATGCGCTTGCATAGTTTAAAAAACCCTTTAAACTACCATGGTAAAGTCTCCCTTAATCATGTGAAAATAATCCAACATCGTTAAGTTAGTGTAGCTGTTAAACTATTGGTCTACTATAAACCCTGCGATCATGCTGTGACGACTGCTAAATGTGATCTAGCCTTTAAAAAATATTATGTTATGAGTATTATGCCTGTTATGTAGAGCAGAAATACAGCTCGAAGTATAACAGCAGACAATTCCGCTGAAATCAGACTTAACATGTGCTTAATGAAATTAAATGCGAACTGATCAGCTCAAAATCATAATGATATGAATATAATCACAACTTGAAACAGTTCAAACAAATACACAGCGGCGAATCAATCGACATAAAATACAATAACATCAGCGTTACGTCCATTGGATACATGTTTTAGAGCAATCAACTATCTCAGCGAATCATATTATTGAATCCGACACTGCTGTGTATCGTGTCTGAGAAATGTAGAGCTGCTTAGCGTCATATTGGGACGAACTGCATTGTGAACTGAGCGTCTATAATATTGGGGCTCCTGCATCACACATGTAGCGTCTGTAATATTGGGGCTTCTGCATCACGAACCGACAGGTGAGTGATGCAGAAGCCCCAATATTACCCTACTTGCGTATTAGATGATTAGAAAATGACATATTATCAAGATGATGCAAGTTCACTTTCAAGTCTCACTTGAGTAAGCTTCGATTTCGAGTTTGTATTTTAGAGAATAGGCCTCCAGCAAGACTATTCTGTTTTGTAACTCGACAGCGGAATCCGCGATGAGTGTCAATTTTGGCAAGGAATTTTGACACTCATCGCGGATTCCGCTGTCGAGTCGAGGTACAAAACAGCATAACCTTGCTGATCTCAAATTTTAAGGTCTCTTACTTCTTTCACATCTGTCAGCTCCTTCGACGAAAGAAAACTAGTCACTAGAAGTTCATCATCCTTCCTACTACTAGAAACTATTAAAAGCCAATAGCGAAGATGCAAACATGTAACACGCATTTGTTTAGCTGTTAATTGAATCTCGTTGGTATGCGCCATGCGCCACGCGGTACTTAATAGATAATGAAACCCGAGGAGACGGCATATTAAAAGGCCTTTTAACAACTTGTCATCCGCGGTTCTAACTAGAAGGCCGTTCGGATAAGTTCTACTCGGTAATTACCGCGGAGACACACCAACCTGGAAGGCTATTCAGTTTTGTAACTTGACAGCGGAGTTTCAAAATTGACGTTCGAGTTCTAGGATCACTTCACTTCGCAAGTGCTTAATAGATGATTAGATAATGACATGTCAATATGATGCAAGTTCGCTTTTGTTTTGTAACTTGACAGCGGAATACACGATGAGTTTCTAAATTGAAGTTAGAGTTCGAGACTCCCTTCACCTCGCAAGTGCGTACCAGATGATTAGAGAATCACATATCAAGATCTCGGACTCGAACTTCAATTTTGAAACTCATCGCGGATTCCGCTGTCAAGTAACAAAACTGAATAGCCCTGCTGAAGCTTTTAATAATTCTGTTTACTTTATTAATTTAGTAAGTGTATCCGACTGGCCGCATGTAATGCTCGTAGATTGGGATTTAGTGGAACCACGTTAGGAATTTGTTAATTACATTTTATGGGCGTACCCCAAGACGTGTGCATTAACTCTTTCACTTGTTTGGACTTTAAATTTAATTACTACAGTTCATTCGGATATCGGACGCCCCCCGACCAGGTGGACCGACGACCTGAAGAAGACAGCGGGTATCCGCTGGATTCAGAAGGCTCAGGACCGGTCTGAGCGGCGTAGATTAGGGAGGCCTATGTCCAGCAGTGGACCTCAAAAGGCTGATGGATGGATGGATGGATTCGGAAATCCGCAGTGAAAGTTTTGCCAAGCAGGTACCGTCTGTACTGACTATGAGCTACATGTTACCGGATTATAAAATGTTAAGGATTATATTATAAAATGTTAAATTACGCGGGCACCAGCTTCCAAAAGCATAATTTTACATTAAATGATTCGTATCGAAATGGAGCCAACAATGAGACGTGGGCGAGGGATCGTTATTTTTATGTTTGCATGAATAAATATTAGTTATTTGCTTGAATACAAGTTTATAACGTATAAAATTATACACATTGCTGTCACGGGTAAAAATTCGGAAGAAAGGTCTCGATTTAAAGCTGTTAAGAGATTCAAATGTCACAAAACCGAATTCGAATAGCGTTAATTAAAAAACACGTACGTATAGTATATTCAACTTTAACCCACCAAAGGATTAATAATTGGAAACAGCAAAAATTCACCCTTTTTTTCTATTGAATAAGGTTTATTTGGAGCGAAGTTTTCAGCAACACGCTATTCATTTTCAGCAACCTACTAGTTATTCCGCCGCAATGTCTCTCGCAGGAGCAGATTGAAACTGTGTAATTTAGTTCATTCCAGGAGCTCCCCGAAGAGGCCATGGCCTCAATGAGGTTACATTCAATTAACAGTGCCACTAAAACTAAATATGCACGAAACATTCGGAACACGTACTACAAAGCTAACAGAAATTACTGGATTTGTAGTTTTTCAGTAAATTAGGAAATCTTTATTCAGTGACTTATTCCCTGTTACTAGTTACTAAAATCTTAGTCTAAACCATAATTCTCCACCAATTCGCCCTGGAGCAGCGTGGTGGAGTATGCTCTAGGCCTCCTGGAGAGGAGAGACCCGTGCCCAGTAGTGGGCCATTAATGGGTTGAAGCCAAGCAGCCAAACCATAATTATGATGGTAGTATCTCATGAAATTAATACACTGTTAATTTCTATGTGTGCATAAAAATACACAGAACAGAAACATCCCGTTTTATTTTCAAACAAATACTAAAATGTTAAATTAGTTAAACTGCGTTCTCCAATCAAAGGCTTTGTCGGGTTCAATTCCAACTGGAAAAAAATAGCCTCAACAGTCGCTTCGTTTGTCCGAACCCTCGACATCCACACTCCCGCCCGGCCGCGGCCGGTGCGAGAGCGCGAGAGTGTAGTGCAGCCAGTAGGTAACAATCGCTGCATTAATTGCCCGTTGGATTTTAACAATTTGCATTTTACAGCGCTGAATGTAAAACGCTACGCTACAGGGTCTTTAAAACTCGTGTGTCATTAATATAAAGGTTTCATATAAATGTATCCAAGCGTTTATTGTAAAGAGCATGACGTTATAATGTACGTATGTATGTATGTATGCGAATATGGGGCTAGCTAGTAAGTAAGTATGCGAAATAAGGGAAATGGTTAACACCACGTCGGATCAGCCTTCGATTTCAAGCAATGAGGAACCGGGTCATGGGCGATGGGCCTCAGTGGTGGAGAGCGCTCTATTAGTCGAAAGTGAACTTCTGGCTGTAACTTAAAAGATTTATTAAATTATTATAATAACCGTCATGTTTGTAAAATCGGTCCATATGTTTAGGAGCTACGATGCCACACCACAGACAGACAGACAGACACGTCAGACTTATAGCACCCCTCTTTATGGTCGAGGGTTAAAAATAACACTCAACTAATATAATAATTATGTACAGCCTTTGAATGATACCAGCAACCCAGCGCAAGCAGTTATGAAACAGTATAATAAAAGCATTATGTTCCCAGAGTGTTCCGCGATGTCCGTATGCCAGTTAAAAACAACGACAACGTTAATTAAATAAAATAAACAGCGCCGAAGGTTAAGAACCACTGGAACTCCCATAGGAATAAAGAATTCTTCTATCTAAGTCGTTAGTGTATTGTAAAATGCTTTGAACTCTTTGAAGGGACTTTTTTTAATTTCAATAGCCGAGGCCGGATTTTTATTTTTTATTTGATTCATCTAGTCGGTGATTTAAAAACAAGGTCAGCAGCTATTCGTGTGGCCGATGTTTTTTGGGCACAAGTCACAACGCATAATTTGCGTGCCAAGGACATCCTCCGATACCAAAACACTATCATGCTGCTGGCGTCATTAAAGCTTAGGGCGCTTCGCCACTGCAAGCTAACAAACATTCATATTAATCGATATTAGATGATGAACATATATTATAACCGCAATGCAAGCTTTAACATACTTCTTTAATACATAAATATGATAAGTACTTGCAAACTAAATTAAATACAACTATTATCATTTAAATTAAATACAACTATTATCATACTATTGTCATTTAGAACACATCATTTCGTTAGATACAATTACGAATATCTACAAATCTTTATAGAACATGTATACAAAAACATTATATACAATAGATTTGTACAATGGGATCAACCTATGTACCTCCCTACTCTTTCAGATATATTGTATGGTCCCCTCCAATACAGGGTGAAAGGAACCTTTTCAAATGCCGATGATAAAGAAGATAATAGGTACCTATAGATAATTAAATAATTACATTTTAAGAAAATTTTTTGAACCGGAGCGTTGAAGAAAATTTACAAAAGAATTCCGTAATTGCAAAACTGAAAAATAGAGTGTAGATAGTAGACATTTATTTATACTATTATTATTATATTTCAATAACTTTTAAAAAGCTTTAAAGCTTTTCAACGTTCTGTGGAAAACAATCATGAAGGCCAATCTATCACGTAATTGGTCAATAATGAATCTGTAGCCGGCACCCGGCGGCCGGCACCCGGTAAATCAAGTTTAAAAATTAAGCCTAAACCTGTGGCCTAAACGATAAAATATCTTTTATGTTTTTTGTTTCACAATTTAAAAGCGAGGTTAACTAGGACTTCTTTATTCTATGTTAATCAAACTATCGCGTCCGATAATGTAATGCTCTGTCATGCCATCTTCCATGTTTGTGATAATAGGTAATCCTGTTAGACAAAGACAATAAACTATTATATTGTATTTGATACCTGGCATGCGAACAGGCAGGACGTGCCTCTACGATGATGTATTGTTTTCCTGCACGAGTACACATTGAAATCAATTTAAGAATATTATATTCTTAAAGCACGTACTATTGTAGATTAGTATTAGTAAGGCGTTATAGGGTTCGCAAAGCGTACCTAAAGAATAGAATAGAAAGCTGTAATTTGGCATAGATATAACAAAATCATTAAATGTTTTTCGTGATATTTCCCCTACAGAAACAGTGGGGACTGGGGATGAATTTTTTTTACTAATTACGAATAATTTTTTGTTACGGCTACGTGTGTTAGCATAATTACGGAATCCTACTTTGCGCGTGGCCTGACACGCACTTGGCCGGTTTTATGAAAGCTACATACAGCAAGAACAATGCTTTACCTTGAACGCGACGAGTCGATTAGCGGCTGATTCAAATAAAGGGATGGTAGGAAAAATAATGATATATTCCACAAATATTCGCGTTCAATATGTACCGGAGCAGCACACGTGTACCGGCGTACTATTATAACGGTGGCCGTGGCGAGCTCAAACATGCCGTATTCGCTCCTAAACTGAATCCATTGTTTCTCTCTGATTGTCTCGGTTAGCACGACACTGGTTCAAGTTCATGAAACAGCTTGTCAAATATTTGCCCCCATTAGTTTCGCGTATTAAAGATAAATAGCGCGGCGGTAATGGCACCCCTGCGCCGCCGCCACTCCGTCGCTACAATCGAGCCTCGTAAAACTACTACCCACGTAATTAAGAGCTAGGAGTGTCATGGATTTATCACCGTTTTTGCTCGTAACATGACTTTACGTATACGTTTAAAACATGCGTACACAAAATGTATAAATTATGTGCTAGCAATATGTCGTAGTATATCTGTACATTTTAGGGTAAGGAATCACTACTAGGTACTATTGAAAAGAGCGATTTCCTACTTCGTAAATCACTTTATGAAATTGGTTTATGTTTATCAGCTTATTATTCCAGGTTATCGTGAAGGCCTTGCAGTTTCCAAAAAAACGTCACCTGGTACCGCTGACCAGTGCAGTAGCAGTGCATGTAGAGGGCGCGATAGAGTGCCCACTGCCCACTGCCCACTGCCCACTGCCCAGTGGTCGCTCACTGGCCATTCACTAACAACTCAACTATTGAAGAAGTACATCAACAAAAGGGTCGACAAGCTCTAAAATTGCAACTACGAATCTGATTAATTTCTGAGTAAAGTCATAAAACTGAGCTTCATTTTCATGCAAACCAAAAAATCTGTACGTACATACATATATGTGTTTTCGTTCAATCCCAAGCGGCAAAAAAGTTTCTTCCACTTCCTTTATACTTTAAATCAATAATTATATATTTTTTTATGTTACAAGTCGACAATTGAGCGTATGAGGATGATGATTGGACGAGTACCGGATGATGACTTCATCAAGCTCTTAGCATTAACAATGTACTAGAGGTACCTTAAAATTATAAGAACAGACAACTACTTCTGCATAGATAAATATAATATCTTACGAGGATCCCAAAATCAAGACAATAAATCGATTCTACTTGGCCTTGCAGACATTTTGTAAGTGCTTTCATTTTTATAAATCGCTAGCCCTTTATTCGGATAGCCGCCGCGCCGCCGCCGGACGCAGTTTAGCCGACATCTCAATTCGTCAATCTTACGAGTATTTGTGGCCCTGTTACGTGTGTGTGGCCGACATAATAATATGACGCCGAGAGTGCGTTAAATCACCAAACATTTTGTCAATGCCCGCCCCTTGCTAATATTATATTCTATGAAATCGTCTCGATTTAAAGTAGGTAGGTACTTTAGTTTGAAAGGATGGAACTTAATATGAAGTACGCTAGACTCTTTCATCTCATTATAACAATGAAAAGTTGCTCTATCACGAAGACCTTCCATTTTATTAGGTACCTATAGGATAGATTTGGGAAACCCATTTGATACTCATCAACTTTATAAAATATACAATAGTCAGGTTCACTCATCGATGGCATCTCTAGAATCAAACGCTACGACAGACAACACACAGCTGGTAGAGGGGAGGGGGAGGGGGTAGAATTGTGTAATTGGAAATGTGTAATAATTTAAATACTTCCATACTATCCATACTAATATTATAAATGTGAAAGTGTGTTTGTTTGTTTGTTTGTCCAGCTTTCACGTCGCAACGAAGCTGCTACATGGTATGGTTTTTGTGTGCGGAGATAGTGAGGAGGGTGGAGAGTAACGTAAGCTACTTTTTACCGAGGTAAAACATCCCAAGGTCATGGGAAGATCGATGTTTTATTAGTTGCTAGATATTTAGTTCCAGACGTTGTTAATAGATGGCGTTAGTAAAATTCATTTGCAAGTTCTGAATCACGCTATAAAATGATACATGTTTGTTTAAGTCATAGGCAACTAAATCTAACTAAGTAAAAGTAAGTAGGATTTGTAAAAAAATGATCTCTACCGCGGGCGAAGCTGCGGGCAAAAGCTAGTACTGTATATTCTGAAAAGCCCTCCATAAAGGGTTAAAATGGGGATTTCCAATATCGCTAGGAAGTCATATATTTCCGCGGACGAAGTCGCAGGTACCATATATGTAGTTCAATGTAATTTCTTATTTATTGGTAACGTAATATAAAGTTATCGGTGAAATTCCTGAACTCATAAATATGGTGAGCCCGAAATGACCGCCCGGTCGCATGCCGAGCGTCCTGAATGAAGGTGTGTCGGAAAATATAATAGTCACTACACCCCGCCACTGCTGCCACTGGAAACCAGTGAAAAGATTGATGGATGTACACTTTTTTCTATAAATATGCCAATGCATAGACATATAATTTATATCTTCACTTTTCTCTTCGCTTTACTTTTAAATATTTATAAAGGAAAGACTAGGGAGAGCAATGAGGAAATGACTGAAAATAAAAGTTGACAAATTTATAATTAGTCTTTTGCTAGAAATAAATCTAATGGTTGCGTCAAGTCCTACTAAAACACACTGAGCTTAATTTTAAATGTTAATTTGTCGACCGTGACAACAATATTATTATTAATTTTATTTATTCACAAGATTATTATGGTTGGCAGTTGGCACTTGGTAGGTACGTATTTTGCTAAACCCCAATATCAAGAGACGTTGACCTCTAATAGTTACTGCAGGCCGCCAACCGCCCCACTTAACCTTCTGAGCAGCGCAAACAGGTGTGGTCAGGTGTGTGTAATTTATTTTCTTTCGCCGTTTCTTCTCCCGATGAAAAAGCGTGTTACACCGCGGGAACATTAGCACCCTCGGGAAAGGAAACCCCTTACTCTGAGCTCAATGTTGATCCATTAGCTTTTGTGATTAGGAACTTAGGTTGCTACAGACCAACGAACGCTTAGTTTTTCTCTCCTTCAATACGAGTAGGTAGGTACTTACATCCAGCATAATATGTTCCATATAATTTCCAGACATTCCAATAAAAAAATCAGATCACTTCCTTAGCCTTTGTCATGAATTCCTTGATACCATCCATCTATCCCAGACAGCGATGGCGCCATAAGTCACTATGTAATGTCGGTCACACTCGCACCGTACGGCGCGGCGGCATGCCCACACTGTCCCACACTGGCCATCCATCATGTCGTTCGAAAATTATCGCTGCATTGGAAATGCACTCGTATGGTTGAACTTACGTTTGTACATAAACTTCATCTTTCTTTTTGGGTGTCCCGTGATTATAAATAGCTTTCAAAATGTTAAAGAAATGTAACAACTTAAATAATTAAAAAATATCACTTTATGAACGTTCATAATAAAAAGTAAGAAAAGTAATAGTCTCACGTCCGTCCTACACATTAAATCCTGCACATATTCCGTCCAGCTACTGGTACCTACGGCAATTATCTTGTAAGGCGATAAAAATTATCATGTAAACCTGTCGTCCCGTGTTTACCGAAGACTCTCATCAGGGAACGGCTCGCGGTAGTCGCGGTACAGACGCGTAACGTTATTATGCAAAATTGTTCCATAATGGTACGAGTACAGTATCCCATGCGGCTCATAGCATAGCAATCACCGTCCGAGGCAGCTGTCCGTCCGTCCATCAAAATCCGCATCCATCTAACGACGTCAGCCGTCGGAGCCGCTCCACTAGCTCTGCTCGCAGCTGCCGGACCCGCGTCATTTTCAACTGTATGCTCCTGTAAACCGCAGCGTACGAGCACGTTCTCGGAATGCCGCCGATAAACTTCGCAGCCGGATAACTGGTTACGGAAAATTTAATTCCAGTAGCCCCGCGTCACGCGATATTTATGAACGCCTCATGCTATATAGGGATTAAGAAGTCTGCGAGAGATTTATTTACGACGCTGTGCAGTTTACGGCACGTTTGACTTTCCCTTCATTTCCTCGGCCCTCGGCCGCTGCGTCTCGACGTCATCAATATCGGCCGCCGCTCGCCCTTTACCGACCGACCGACGTCCGCGGGCGCGGCAATTACCTCCCATGATGTTGCTCGCTCCATGCTATCATTATAATAAGTATTACCCTCACGCTTTTGATATCATACTTATTGACAAATTGCACGCATTTCTTAAATGATTATTATTATTTACCTAGTAGAAATCGCTTGCAGCATCTGCCTCGAGACATAACACTGAAAACCTTTCTGTAACGTTTGGCCGATAGGATTGTAGTGACAACGTGAACGTACATCCTTTAGGAGGGAATCTCATCTGCCATTGACCAGGAATACGCGCTGGTCAAGTGATAAAACAATGTACGATCAACCGAACATCAAAATAATTTTAATTCTGGTTGGGCCATATTTTGTTGTTCATGGTTTTTCTCCACTCCACAGTCTACACTGGAGTTTAGTGGTGGAATGGTGCGTTAATATGCGTCCAACTATAAGATGTTTGTTTGCAAGTTGATTGCTATTTATGGCTCGGCTGTGAACTTGACTTCCGCAGCTGCCCCCCGACCACCGACCACCGACCACGGGCCCTCGCTCCTTTCTCCCACGAGCCCAGATTTGCGATCACAAGATCCTCCATCCATTGATAATCCGCTAACAAGCCAGCCTGTACAGTTAACGAGATATCTGCGACGTGAGCTATTTGTAAGTTTACAAGGCGCAGTGCTGATTGCTATTTATCGCCGTCTTCGACGGATATTCCCAAGATTGTTTTGATTGTTTTCGTTCCCAATAATACCCACTATCAAAGTAGTAATTATTTTATTCGCTTGCAAGCCAATGAAAAAGAGTATCCGTATATTTGTGACGATGACACTCGGGGGGTTGGTTATAGCCGTGTAAACCTATGTAAGCTACAATGACCACTTAACGCCATACTGACTGCATATCTGTTCCATATCTCAAAACAAAATCCTATTGCAGCAATTTTTTGTAATAATCAATACCAACTTGTATTTATATTTAAAAGCGAGTGCGATCTTTACTGCAGTAATTCATTTGTGTAAAATATACCAGCAAATAATTAAATAAAAGCTCGCGTATTTTTTCCACCGCAGAGTTCCCGCATAGCGAGTATCACAACCGCCCGCGATTCAAAACAAACATTTGCGTAGTTCAATCAATCCATTAAATGTTGGACTGATGCTGGGTTTATCCTTTCGTGATTGGAGCTCGCTACGCGATAACTAGCGACTGGCGGCTGTGGTCTGCCACTCATGTTAGGGCATCTTGGTTTCGCAGAAAACAAGAAGAATAAATTAACGTATTTAAACATTAAAGCCTGTTACGCTATGATGGAAGACTTAAAAGAAACGTTGGCCGCTTACCGCAAGGGGACCTCGCGCACTGCGGCGTCTTCAGGGTTATTAGCAACCTGACTTGCCGTGTTTCTTAGTAATCCCTCTAGGTTTAGAGATACTCGTAGTGCGCGCGAAAACCGGTGCGGGCGATGCGAGTGACGGAACAGGCACGGTAAGACAAGTGACAAACAATAACATTCATGTTGTATGAAAGACGTCTTCTGGTGCGACTACTTTATTATCATGGTATCAGGCGGCAAAAGAGTAGGTCACAATAATGGTGTTGATAACCACTCCACCGTTGTCCACGTCTGTAACATGTTAAGACGAGTATAACACCAACGCGGGAGGAAGCGTAGACCTCGCTTGTAAATGTAAACTGGCTCTTCAACAGGTATAACCAATCAAAATTCGTCAAACGCAAAACGAAATCCAAAGGTCAAAATGTATACTTATCGAACAAAAGTTAGTCCCTAATCCCTGTCGCATGTCACATGTCGTGATGATTGGTTCATAACACACTGAAATGAAATTAATTGAAACATGAAATTGTAATAGAAACCTTGCAGCAGATGAGGGTCTCCACATTCATTTCCGTAAATCCTGATTTAATAGATTAGCTAGATTAGATAGATCGTTAGCATATTCAACTTGAAGCTACTAGAAAATGCCATTGATATTTATTTTAAAAATTAGCTGCATAATAATTAGTCTTTACTTCGACAGAGATGGATATTCGCACGGCAGAAGCTCAAAAACGAACCGCACGTGTGAAAACGGAAGAGAAACTTTTAATTACTTAGCAGAAAAGTTTGAGCTATCTAACGAAAAGCTTGTTCGCAACTCGGTCCACGACTGATGTCTGTGTAAAACAGAACTCTACACACTTATTACAACCAAATGAAATGAGACATACCTACCTTATAATCAATTATACTTTATCTACAAGATGGATGGTCGTTAGCAAACTACCAATGGTCATATCAGTATGACATGATAGTATGACCACCGAGAAACGCCCATTTTTCTGTGCTGAGGGCTTCATTTTGATAGATGGCTGTAAAATAATATTAAATCGGAATAAAATTTTCATCGTGAACTAGACTTACTCTCCAGGCCTCCAGCCAACAAGCCCGCCCGCCCTAATTCAATTTGAATATGTGACGTATTTTTACGTCGCTGGCAGAGTATACCAATATGCGTCAATATGTCGTACAAATACACGTATTTGAACAGTAGCGCGTTGTTGTTGATAGATAGTATAATCGAGACCTAGATGTCATAGTTCGCTTTCACCTACGGAACCACATGAAGCCTGCTCACACTTGACTAAAACACACATATCGGTATCGTTAACCGCCACAGTCCACACTGTAGAGGTTATTACAGCCTAGATCTAAATAGGGGAAAAACTCCACTCGGCATTCAATAAGCGTTCTAATTTCCTTTATTAGCCGCAGTACGTCTCTAGCAGCTGCCACCGGCCGGCAGATGTCGCTGTAATTACATGCAGGCATTGACATAAATTATATAGACAGGCTGTTCAGTACTTACATTTTGTTCACCTGTGTTGACCCCAACTGGGGCCAACTCAGTTTAGTCGGCTGCGAGCAAGTGCTGTCGCCTGTCACTTTCGAAAAACTCCGACTGTTCAAGAACACTTATTATTCTGTATTGTGCACAGTTAAAACTTTCTCATTATTTACGTTTGAACTTTATTTCACTTTATTTAATCATAATCGGTAAGTAACTATATTTTTATTTACAGTCTTAAAAATTATTTAGTGTCAAATATTTATTACCGACATCTTGAACCAAACTTGACAGAACGAACACAGAGTACTTAATCACTACGGAACAGGGTTGCCAGACGTCGCGGAGTAAGAGAACAAAAGGACAAAGATGCGGAAATTGTGGTAGAAACTAGAAAGTGATTTCAATACGTGACTTTTATATGAAATTGACTTACTTTATTTGTTTTAGATATTATATGTACCTATTGAATTAACGAAAATGCCAACTTGTACATTGCGGTATTGCAAAAATTATGAGCAAAAAACGAAAACATTACCTGAAAGGATAACTTTCAGTTTACGTTTAAGTTTTACACGCTTTATATTACTTCACCTGTATGTTTGTTTGTTTGTAACTTCTCTTTGGACTTGATTTTGGCTCACTTGAAACGGTCAGATTTCTTTCAAACTTCGTGGACTTATTAAGGACCAATGACAATTCAATATTTAAAGAAAAAAAGAAAGATAGAAAGAAAGAAATTACCTACATTTCATTTCAAAAAATCAAACTAAAAAATTAATTAATAAATAATAGTTTAAAAAACTAAAAAAACACACTTATAGAAAATCCAAGTGTATGGTATTAATGGTAGAAGGTATAATATCATTATTACTATTTGTTCCTAATATCGTAAACAAAATATCGCAAAAAATATCCATTTACCCATACTGTTTGGTTTGGCCCTCCATATTCCATTTAACTAATTTAAACCATCCTCTACATGCCAGAAACAAATGCGTGTCAGCTTCGTCGCACGACTGAAGTTTAGTCTTTACGAACGATTATAAAATATATATGATTAGTAACTGAGGGTAAATGAACGAATTTTATTACTACTGAAAGCATGCTTGATACATTTATATAAAGTAATTATTTAATTTAATATGACGTTATCGTCAATCAGTCACAACGTCATCTAGTTTGCGATCGTCAAATCAGTAACAACGCCATCTAGTCTGTGAACGTGAAATCAGTAACATCGCTATCTAGATTCTTTGTTACGAATTACAAACAACACAACGTAACAGAGAAAGTTTGATTTTACTCCCCATAAATTGTATGCCCCGGGCTTATATTATATGAAAATCTATTCTAAAGGAGTTAAACTCCAAAAATTGTTGTTTATCCTATATATATGTTGTATGTCTGTGTATTTTAGTTTTGTGTATAACTATAAGTAATTGGGTAAATAAATATGAGAGATGTGTGCAATAAGGTGAAGTACTTAATGTGATTATATATGACAATCAGTCGGGATTTAAAGAATTCATAATAAACTACGTGTTGCTCTGAAAAACAAAGTTTTATTTAAGCTTATCATACATTTTGAGTTACACTAAATACAACCTAAATCACACAAACCTACCTGGAAAACAAAGAAACGACAATTAAAGTATTTAAATTGCCAATTCCTCTTTTTGATGTTTCTACAAAAATACACTATAATATTTCAATGAGGCTACAGTGTAATTTATTACGATACATTTCTTTTATTTTAAGTGCACAACACATATAAAAATATTTTAACACAATCGAATGATATATCCTGGGACTATAGATAACACAAGTTTTATATACTTAAATGGAAAGATCCCACGCATATTGTAATAAAATGTAAATTCTGGAATAATAAACGATTTTTTGATTTTTTTTTTGATGAATGGATGAACACTACGAAAATGGTCATTCCGTTATGACGTAATTAATCCTCAGGTACCTCTACAATGTAATCCAGACAGAGTAATATATCCATGGTATATGTCCAGTTATAGTAATGTATCCATGATCTCTTTCGGAGTAGGGTGTTGGCAACACTGGGCGCATAGTGACTCTGTGATTGAGTTCTCTGTGGCACGAAAGCGTGACACGAAATTCCTTCTAAACAGCGCGTCCATATAATTTAAGTCAATGCATGCAGGGGTGGCTGCCATCAACTTTACCTACTGTTTGATTGTTTTGCCCCGATCAAAGGTGTAACGTGCCACGCGAGTTGTTCGCATTCAAATAATTATGTAAATAACAATACGACGAGACCTCCTATTGCGATTAGCTTTTGTTGAAAAAGATTTGAGTACCTACAAATGAAAGCGCCCTGAGCCGGACTTTCTGCTTCATAGTGTGAAAGCTTCCCGCGGAATAAAATCCTTTATGTTTAGTGTGGCTTATTAAAAGACTGAACGTTTCACACGCGGCAATAAAAGTGTGGTGGAAGTGCAGGGACCATTCATTATGATTTTGATAATACAATTTCGCATTGACGCAGTTTCCAAGAACCAAAAATATTGTGTAGTATACATATTTCAAATCTGATCACATCCTGCAATAGCCCGGCCTGTATACAAAATATTAAACCAACCACTCTGACCAAACAATCTTCGTCGAGTATACTCAAGGGGGTGGAGCGATGTGACATGTCCATCGCAATCTCCCAGCATCAAGCAATGTGGACTCAAATGATAAGGATTATTCATTGTTTGGTAATTGGCCAAGTTGAATCGCGAACTAGGTCAAGAGGAATGATTACTGTAATAGCCAGCGGCTGGGCGCTCTGCGGCGCGGCGGCGGGATGCGAGATCCATTGTGACCTCATCTCTGCTTAATTGTTTCGACTACAAACAGAACATGAAATCTATCTCTCAATAAATATACAAAGTTACTGTTTATGTTTATCTTTCTGTATAATTATGATGATTTTAAACTTAAGAAGATGCGATTTTATACTATTCATTTTGTAACATTTTGAATAATAAATAAATAATTCTTCGCCCTGGTGCAGATACAATAATTATGCCGATGAATAAAATCGGACTTCCCAAAATAACTTAATCGTATTTAATTAACATCCTAAAACCTGACTAGTATCAAAATTTAAAATTATGCTAAACACCTCTGCACATGCAATCATACACCAATTTAATAATGTGACGTGTTTGTGCGGATGAAAATACGTACCTGCGTACAGAAGCAGTTGGCACATTGTCTAATTATCAACACGACCGCTTTTTATTGATGACGTCGACTTTATTCACCTGAGTTAATTCATCCAGGTGTCTTAAGTCTACTTTTAGTGTACTTCACTCCTATGCACCCAGGTGATTTAAATTTACTGATCGAGGTGAATTGATATCACAAGCGGCGTGAAGGAAGTCAAAGGAGCTGCCTTCCTTATTGAATAACCCCTTCAACAGCGGCATAAAGACGTTGGCCGCGAGTTATGGTCGCTGAGGTTACGATTTCGATCTACATGCATGAGCGTTTTATATTTTATATGTGTTCAAACTTACCGGAATCATTTTTAGGGGACATGTGTGGTGACGTCGTCACGTCACGACTTCCTGTAAATTAAAGCACAGTTGTTACTCTCCTATCAAACTAAACTAAATAATTAAATACAAGACTGCTCAAGACTGCGAGACTTTTCAGATAGCACCTAATAAAATTGAATGAATTTATTTGGGAACTATCGTTTCTGTAGCTCGCCTATTTGAGACTGGCTTATTGATTTGCTCTCCTTATGGCCGTATGGTGACACAGTGACGACTGACAACACTGTCCACCTATTTTGATCGTCTATGTAATTATCCTAACATCCTGCTTATTGTTCTTATATTAACAAAAGCACACGAAAGCTTCTTGCATTAGAAAACACGTTGTTAATGCACAAAGGCATTATTGTGCTTAATTGCAGCTGTTCCTTATTGAAAATGAAAATTATTAGTAAACTTAAAGTTATCGATAACACCTTTTGTATTTCAGTTGCGTAGGCCGGTCCTGCCAATGTTTATTGTTCGATAAGTGTCCATTCCTTAACGACTGGAGATAGAGTAGGCAGTACAGACAGGAATTGATAACAGATAACCAAATAAGAATGATTTAAAAGTATCCACCGTTAAGAACAATAGTCAATTAGATCAGAAACCGACATAGAAGTTATTAATCATGTTTCTGTAACGCATTCGACTCGGAACGTTTCCTTTTCAATCGGTCCGTGGCACGTGGGCAGAACGCTATTGTCTGACGCGGCGTGGACAAACAATGTCCGAGGAGCAGCTGAATGTATGATGACATTGACAACTGGTAATATTACTATTGATCTATAATTTCAGATAGTGCCTATTAAAAGCCTGAGATACGCTTTCGTCGATGTCGTTTTCACATAATAATGTACGCATTAAACAGGTACATACAATTGAGTTTTTGTGCAACTTAGTACGAGATCGACTGGCAGATCCCACCGCCACACTCATCCTTGCATTGCCAAATTAAACATAAAACAAGTTTACACTCTTATTTGTGTGAATAAATTCATACCACAACAAGACGGAGGCTCAGAAGAATCTATACGGCCTATAATATGAAATGTTTTCACGTCATTCATCGTGGCTGTATGAATGGTTTGCACCCGTTAGACAATAAAACCAATGCCAATAAAAATACTTCAAGCCTCCTCAAGCCATCAATTTGATCCTTCACCGTGCACAGGAATTTCTGAACAGTGTTAAAGCGCCATTTCAAAGTGCTAAATATTCATAAAGTCATACTAAAAACAACCCGTGGCCTCGCCTAGACGTGGGAGGGACAAACATGTTATTAAGATTTCAACCGAAGACAGCCTCACAACATCGAGCGCTAAATGTTCAATAAAAGCTAGGAACTGTTGGTTACTGTAAAATCGCCACCAGAGAACCGGAGTCACTTGGCTGGCTGTGTCGGCGCTACGGTCGGACGACAGCAACGGGGATGGGACTCGCACGCCTCGTACAGTACAAATTACATTTATCGCGACGGCGGTCTTTTGACACTCAATTTATCTTTGTGGATATGACGCCGGGACGCGGCGGCGATATAATGGGCGTCACATGAGACTATCCATCTCCTCGATGGAACGTCGCGTGCGTCGCGACGATCGCAAATGATTCGAGGTCGCCCTTACGATATCAACGTTCACTCTCGATTTTCAGCTTCGAACGACCCAAAACGTGTGCCAAAACTGTGGATCGTGTGAACGGAAACCGTTACAGAATGGAATCGAGAGGGAATGATGATTGTTCGACGGCCACACGACAAACTCGGTGACACGGAAGGGTCAAATGGGCACTGTGGTTTCGGGGATCTGATGGGAGATGCGAGCGCTGGATGGTAGAAGACCGGCGCGGTGGCGACCGTCCGGAGCCGGCGTGAAATATTTTGGTAGCGACGGGCGCGGCGCGATTTGCATACAATGAGGCGACACAATGGAGGGTGCCTCCCCGACTGGAAAGCGGTCATAGCGGTCGCGGTAACATTTCGGAAGTACCGTTCTCGTATCGTCCAATATTTTATTGCTGTTATTAAGGTCGAACGCCATTGTGCGACTGTGTAGTAGTAGAATGTTCTACTTAGTTAAATATTACTCAGTTGTTATTTTAACGTCGAATGTCAGGAATAATATGTCAAGCCTTCAAATAAGAAGTGGCACGCAATAAATAAATACAAGTGGAAGTCGGTAACATTCAAATTGGACGTATGTATGTTGAGCACATTAACAATTCCGCGATAAGCGGCGCGGGCGCCCGGCCGCGGCGGCAACGTATTCATCAGCTACCGGATTAAGTGTAATCTTTCAATGCTGGCAACTCGAAACGGATTTTCACAACCACACATTTAATCAAATAAGGGATTAAAAGCTAAAGTCGGCACTAAGAGACGGTGAACGATCAAGCGTAGCGTGCCTACCCATAGATTTATTTTAAAATTAAAATATTAAGAATGTGCTTAGAAACAATTAGGTACTTATATTATACTTCTGTTCACTATTAACATTTCAGTCATATTACTCACATTATTTACATTGAATTCCAAAATGAATTCAGTTTACTCAACTCAGACTCGCCAGGCTGTCTGCTGTCTATGCATTTGGTGTTACTGATCCATGGACATTGGACAGTATTTGACATCAGTAACTTTCTGCTCGTTTGGCAGCCATTTAAAAAATATCTTCTAAAAAGCTTAAAATAGGTACCTTTCGAATTGTTCGGTGTTTCAATGTTCAAAAGCGTCTCCTCCTGCTCGTTCAATTTAGGTCGATTTGCATAATGAATGAATTTTATCGGATCTCAAATTATACTCATTATTTAATTAGCTTCATAATTGTATAATGTTGTCCTGAGTTCCTGACATTGGTCGAATTGGATTAGAACACCACAAGACGTAGAATATTATTATTGAAACATCGAACAGTGTCGGTTAGCTGGCTCACTAACACTTGCCGACTTGCCTCGACGACATGATGCTTGAATTAGAACAGCAATTGGATAAAAGGATGCGCCCCGACTGGTTTAGTTTTTGTGACCACTACTTAGAACCCTAAGTCGTCGTTGGAACTAGCCGCGCAGGTTCCACGGACCTAGCTTGCAGCTAGCCGCTAGCCGCTAGCCGCTAGCCGTCTACAGGCTAATGCAAATATGAAAACTTGCAATGCATTCGGCGAGGCGCGGCACGAGGTATGTCGTATTACAACTGTTGTTAAGCGGCGTGAACGCTGGTACCCTCGAAGCGAACGGTCTCACCGTTCGTTGCGAAGCGATAAGACGCTTAATTGTTGGTAACTATTAAATTTTGTCTGAGGCCTTTGGGAGGCATGAATATTTCCGGTTGGCCACTAACCCCACCACCAATCGGCAATGGAGCAGCGTAGAGTATGGTCTAGGCTTCGTCAAGAGGAGACAAATGTGTGCTCAGTAGTGGGCCGTTAATGGGTTAAAGCTATTATCAATTATGGTTTGTAAAACGACATTGTTGCCCTCTTTTTATATTTACGAGGTAAACGTCTACTTGCCTTCTCTCAGGACGAAATAACTACTTATTTTACTTGTCCACAATTTTACTAATGTAAATAGCCGAAAACGATCATGTAGGTAAACCTGACGGTTAATGATCTTTGTTACCCATTGACACCTGCAACAACAAATCCGATCATTTCCGGTCATGAAAGAAGAGAGAAGAAAGAAAGAAAACATCACTTCAGTTCCTTCGTTTACATCAAGACCGCGCGAAAAACGCTCGCTCCACGCTCGTTCGCCGCGCTCGGTGGTGCACCGTGCATGAAGCAGGAAAGGTGAGGTATAGCATTCTGCATTCGGCGATTGGCAGATGCTTCCCACGGGTCGGGCAGATGGGCAGGACGGACGGCTTGACACAATGATTGGGTGTAAGTATTGCGATCCTCGCGCGGCGGCCGGCGCGCATGCTAACTGCAGCCATTACATTTGGCGTTCGATCACGAACCCCGACCATTGAGCCTTCGATTTTACTGTGTGAATTTTGCATAGTTCCATTTTGATTCGATCGGATTCACGTTATTTTACCTGTGTGTAAATATATATTCTGGTGTCTGGTAGCCGCTATAATGCAACTACGTACTAAACTACAAACTTCACGAAACCTGATGAAGCCCACTAATTTTAAAACATTTAAATTTTCTACATAATATGAAAAGCATTGGAAAAAGGGTGTTTATTTTAAAGTAACCAGAAGCTTTAAGATACATCTATGGAATCATACAGCACGATGGTTTCGCTTCCAGTTACTAACAGGGTACTTTACATACAATATTCGCTCTGCTCTCTGCCTCTACTTTCACTTTATGGAGTACATTGCCCACCATAAGTCACGAGTTTAAACAAACCATGTACACGATTGTAAATGCAGCAATAGGTAGTTCGGGAGTTCGGATGTATAGCATTTCTCAAAAGTTTTTCTTGTAATGAAACTGGTAAATGAGTCTGGTGTCTTGATGTTGTTCTCCACCACTCCGCAGTGGAATATCGTGGTGGAGTATGTTCTAGGTCTGCTCAAAAGGACAGACCCGTGCTCAGTAGTGGCCTAGTAGTCTAGTGGGCCATTAAAGGGTTGAAGCCATCTTGATGAAGGTAGAGGAGCTGGGTCTACTGGAACGTTGGTGCAAAAATTGTCCTGCTACCGTTTCCCGATTCATGTCCAACGACATGTTACGTTGCCTAGCGCTGGCTACAGCTACCCTCATGGAGTACGACTAAGAATGTTGTCATGTAGCACAGACACCCTTAACTTGCCCTCTAGTTTAAATGTAACGTCGTTTGAAGCTAAACTTAATTATATCGGTCGCTTTGGATCACGAGGACGGTACGCGTAGAGAATTACAAGTTACAACGTTGTTTATATTTTTCGATCACTGAATACGACCCCCACGTGTCAACCGGGTCATTTACATGACGGAATTGCTTATTTACGTGGTTTTACAAATTCCATTTAACTCACATTAAAAACAGCCCGTTAAACACGCATGCAAGGTATTTAAGTTTATTATAATTATTATGATAACCACACAACTATAGGAATCCCTCAGGACGCTTCTCGTCGGGGGCCTAGCTGTAGTAGCTGTTAGCTGTGGGTTCGCGGACTTTGCATAGTTTTGAGAACATTGCGGAGAACTCTCGGGTTTATCATTCTCGCTTACGTCATTTCCTTCATCCGAGCAATAGATAATTAAGTTTGATAACGAATAAATAAAGAATGTTACTATGCTTATTCTTCAAAATGTTCCACGTCTAGTTGATACGGGGCCACGGGGCGACAAAAAACATTATTAGTTTACTATCAGAGATTATACGAGTAGTTAGTTCAATATAGACACCGTGTCGCAGATTCAAAGATCTGAAGAGATTGTTCAAGTTTTTTTCTGTAATCATTTGGATTGCGATTACAGTAATGAGGTACTTATTACATACGTAATAGCGAAGCGAGTAGCGTGTACCACTGATTGCGGAAACAGTGGAAGGCTGCCCCAAGGCTATTAGATCGCCAAATGAAGGCAAAAACACGGGGTCAAGGCACTCCGCATGACTAAGAATGTGAGACCAAAATAAAGAACAAAGAACAATACACGATAAATCCCCTATTACGAAAATTTTACCTATTAAAGTTGATAACATCAACGCTGCGAGGAAGACGCCATTCGATACAAAAAAATAAATATATTCAAAAATGTCTACGTTGGAAATAGGCTAACAATTTGAGATTTAGAATCTCGCTACGTGCGCTGTTAATAAGGCACAAACTGATGTGTAAGTTTGTGTTGTAGAGATCACCGTCTGCAACCGACCTCAAATAGAAGTCGAGCCACAATTAGAGTCACAGATGTATTGTTACTTCTGCGAACTGAACACAAGGTTGCACGAGACGTGGTCGTGGCAAACAAAAAGAATGAAACACATGTCAAATCGGGTCTCGTCGCGTCTAAATTAAACTCATTTCCCATGACACCGGGCGGCACCGCGGCACCGGCCACAAAACAGCATTGTTGATTTTGCACAAAGCGCTCCGTGGACCACTTCGCCGGTCACATCTCGGAGCGACGATTATTGGGCTTCCATGAATGGTACACAAAAACGTACATTATGAATTTTATTGTACTCTTAACGAGATATCGCCTCGAGGACAACTCGCCATTAAAAGGCAACCAGCGAGCGATGACCCGCCGCTCCCGAGAGCTGGCTGGCTGCCGCGGGTCAGGCTGCGCTGGCGCGGCGCTAACCGAACTTCTCACACGAACCTACTGTGGAAACCGGTCGTAAAGAATCCGCCTTGCGTCAGGCCGTCAGCCACGTGTAAACATTTTAATTGATGACATGCGGAAGACAAAAGGCCTCGATAGATATCGCCATTTAATACAGGTTTTTTATGATATGCCGAAATTGCGTTCGGGTGTGTAGTAACTTTTTATTGCTTTTGGGAAAATTAATACGAAACAATTTTTGGGTGCCTCCATTACGTTAAGTTGCTTCGCTTTGTTAAGTCGAAACTTATTTCGTCTCTATTTAGCGACGAAAACTTTCTGTTTGAACAAAGTTCGACATTGTAATAAATTTTAACTTTCTTTACTCAGTAATTTTCCTGTAAATCTATCTCGTTTCGGTTTCGATTGTAGTTGATTTAAAATTTAACCGCTCTGGTTACCCACAAGTGTATGGCGAGAAAAAACATGAAATCTGTTTCAAGGGCAACGTGTTCGTCGTTATTGTGGTCGCAGCAGTCGCAGCCTCACACGAGTACATTCGCGGGTCTCATGTGCGACTTGCGAGTGGTGTGTGTGGTGGGAAGTAACCTCGCACGTAATTACTGCACCATTACGGGTGCGAGACGCGATCCATCTCTCGAATTGTTCGAGAGTATTGCCCGCTCGGCCCTCCTGCTTCAAGGTCCCACAGCTTGCAGTCAAAGCTGGCCTGTTACTATGACCTTATTATAAACGAAATGAAATCGTCCACTAAATTAAATGGTACGCAATATGGCAAGATTATTAAGTGAAGGCGAACAAGTGGTACAATCACTATGACGTGTGTATTCCTTCTCACAGTTGCCAAGTCCTCCACGCTACTGAAGCGTAAGCGTAACACAAGTAGGTACTACATGTAATAATAAAATGTACACAGATACTAAATACTGAAACTCCACTGCGTCCTACTGTAATGTTCCCCTCGTTATTTGTAAGTGTACTAAGTGATCGAGCTAAATCAGAGAATAATCCAACAAATTTATTCGTAACATCGATAGGGCATTAAGCATTGAGCATTATAAAGTGAATTTTCTAACCTTTCCGATTGAATTTATCTGTTTAACGTTTATGTGCCCATTTGGGGCCTCTTAATGGGACCCAAAACTAATAAATTGTGTTTATCGGATGATAACTAATGTGAATTAGATTGTTTGACATCGTATAAAATTGGAATCTAAATGCCGAGAGGCCGTAATCTTAACGCGTTACTAATTTAATAACTTCAAGTTATATTACCTCCATTTATAATTATCTATATCATGATTTAGTTAATGTTAGTAGTTAGTACCTAATGGACGAGGAAAACTGTTTTATTATAATGGTGATAGAGTACTGTAGAGTTGCCGCTACTCGCTACTCGCTAGTAGACAATACCTATAGTGCAATCGCTCGTGCATCTGACAAACAGTCCGCGCACGGACCAGTAAATCTGTCAACAACCAAATTACAACCGTATCGGCGTCGCCACGTCGCCACGTCGCCACGTCGCCACGTCGCCACGTCGGCAAGTCGCAAGGAGCTGAAGACTGAAGACCATCCAAATGCAATATTCACGGAAACAAGGGGCAATAACTCTGCACCCACGATACACCCCCATGCGCCATACACCGAAAAGGCTCAGTCAATTACGGTAGATTAGGATAATAAGTGTCAACGAACATTTTATAAACGTTTGCCACTTTAGTATTAGCGTGCACGCGCGGACCATTTCGCAAGAGACGATCATCACGTCTTCCATTGATCAATAGCCTCTTTAATCAATAAAATTACAACGATATTAAATAAACTTCATTAAGACGCAGTTTCATTATAAAACATTTTCATTTGAAATTAAATGTATTAAAAGATCGCATCCGCAAACAAAGGACAGCGACCAAGCACTACCGGTCTTACAATTGTAAGCTCTCTACGTGCCCATGGGATGCAACGCCACCATTCTAGATATAATACTACTTAATATTAACAACATTCTTATCTAATTTATTTTGTTTATCTTTGGTAATTACGAGTATAATGTTACTTCTATACGAAGCTTACTACAAGAGAACGCGAATATAGTCGTGATGGTATTTCTGATAGATTTATATTATAGCGATAAGTAATAGTTAGTGTCAATTATGTTAGTATTAAGTCATGTTAGCTTTATGTACGTACAGTCAACAAAAGAGTGAGGTATGCGGTGTGATATAAAAAGTTGTATCAATGTTAAATGCTACCTAATAGGTAAGGAATGATTTAACATTCATAATAACACAAAAATTCTGTATTGGTCTGGGCTCCAGACGCTACCGGCTGCCGCCGCGCTGTCTGCTCACGAGTCCTTCGCCCAGGCGTCAGGGCACTCCGACCGCGTCCGCGCCCGCCGCAAGGAATCTCCACAACAATAGCCTTTCACACCGATTGAATATTAGCAGTTTAACCTTTCCACACGGTATTTATTCTCGCACAGCCTAAGATACTGAACCTGCTCTGTGCAATACGGATGGAATACGCGCCGGTATTTCACAGTTGGGTAATAAATTGTAACGATAAGTTCGCAGTGTTTACGGGACATGTCATAATAGACTCCAAAGGACATAATAGTAGGTACGAAGTTTAACTTATGCACGATTGTTTCTTCATGACTTTTTACTAGAAAAGGTTCAAATGCGGCTTCATCTAAAATCTGTAAAAACTTACCTAATCATAATATTATCTTTTTTCATATTATTTACTAGTTTAATACATATTTATATGTATAATTTGTAAGAAACGCAATCAAATTAATGTTCCGCCGTATTGGAAGTACGAGAAATTAGTTGTCGTTGAAAAGCACCAAGATGTAACATTCATCAATCCTCGCTGCAAGTAGTATTAGATGGATGATTACTCAGTTGAACACTGCCAACCATCGCCAACCATCGCCAACAATCGCCAGCCTGCCGTGGCCTCCGCTGCCTCGCGGATGGCACCCGGGTGAAGGTCTCGTTCGTGCTGCTGCCACTTGCTGCGGAGTTCAGAGAGCAGTGCAGCAGTGGAGCGCCATCCATTAGACTGTCTCGAATGTTTGGAGCTTCTTTGTTTTAGTTTTCAGCAACGAGTAAGTTACTATCGTTAAATATTAAAAATGAATTTACTTAATTTCTCAAAAAAAAAACTAATCATTCAAGATTCAAGAGAGACTCACATTACATTGTGGCGGTGTTTTGTAGTACATAGGTATGTATTTGACGTACTATAGGTAAAACACATACTTATGGGGTTGTTTATTCTAATTATACTTTTAAATTAAGGTCGTGTCATAGATGGGCGTGAACTACAATAACCGCTTATCATTGACATTTAAATTAGGTACCAACTACGTGTTACCACACTGTAGTGTTTTACTTAATATCGTGCGAGGTAATTGATTGTTAGATGGCATTTCCTGTAACTACATAGGTAACTCTTTTAGCACCGCGAGTGAGGTTAAAGAAATAAGCGAGCATCGATAGTGGGGTCAGCCGTCAGAGGCTGGGCGTTACAACTTACAAGTGTTTCCACGCCTCACGCTAACCAGCTAACTCGATCCAGGCGCGGGAAATAAACGATACTGTTACTTGACATGAAACTATTAGTTCCTACTAGTGATATTGAAACGAAGTTAAGCTTGAACTTATAAAGAACTTAAAAAAAGGTATAAAAATATTTTTGTTTTCATTTTTCTCTTTTACTTTTCACTTTTTACAAAGTGAACGTTAATTTTTAATTTGGTTTTTTAATTAATCTTTAAACTAGTACTTAAGTATTGCTTATTGATTTGGGTTACATTAAAAACATATACAATTGACTTTATTGACTCGGCTACCGTAATTAATTTAAAGTTGATCCTACGCAGAGAGACGCGAATATCAAAACACTGAAAGAACACTTCGTTTTGTCTTATCAAAGAAAGGAATCAATCCTGGTCGCTTGCATTAGGCATGGACACCAGACACCAGTCCGTTTACTGAATACCAAATAGCTACTTATTATCAAAATAGAAGTTGGTCGAGTAATCCATACATCACCGGCGAACCAGGCACCAGCGATACATTTGTAATTTGAATATAAACGTTGCACTTGTCATGTCACTAAATAAACTGTACGAGTTCACTGGTCATGTAGATATTCCCGTCACGTCACCACTCACCACCAGTACCATACAATAAGCAAATCAACAATGCTCGTAAATACGACACGGTGAGCTGTAAATATACGAGTATGTGTTGTTTCCATCCATAATATGAAACATTTAAAACCATTTGTTTTGTTACTTGAAACTTTAATTGATATCATCAAGATTGTATAAAAATAAAACTAACTTCTAGACAGAGAGATAAATTACATTTTTTTTCTATTCTGATACAATGATTATTTATTCGTGTGGCCGCTGTGTCCGCGTCTTGTTTGTATTTTTAAACAAAAATAATATATTCAAAGCGGCCTGTCACTGCATGCAATCAGTTGAAACTAGAAATTGTGCAATGGATTTTCCTTTCAAAGAATAGGTTTTCCTTTAAAACCAGGAATCCCAAAAGCTGAACGCTTCGATTTTGCAGCTTCGATAAATGCGGTGGCCGAAATATTGAATTTTAGATCGTTCGGCAATACCTACGAGTTTTGTAGACAGACGCAAAAACAGACTACAGCCTCTTACCTTTTTTGAACTGAACTTCAAAATACTCAAATCATTGATAAAATACATCCCATCAAAAACATAAATGTAAAGTGAGAGTCAATTTCAAAAAAAAAAAAGAATTGAGATCTAAATGGGTGCCAATTTCTGTGTAGAAAAGCCTAAAATTTTAGTCACAAGAACATGTAATTCAAGCTCCACATTTGACTTGGTTAGTTTTCACGTACCTACCTAGGCTATATCATATCTATGTAATTAGCTTCGTCAAATCTGTTAGGTTGATGACTTATGACACTCTTCTCTAATTTGGTTTGTTGGTTGCTAACTAATGAAAACTAGCCAAGTCAAATGTAAAGCTTGAATTACATGTTACTGGTGACTAAAATTTTAGGCTTTTCTACACAGAAATTGGCACCCATTTAGATCTCAATTCTTTTTTTTTTTGAAATTGACTCTCACTTTACATTTATGTTTTTGATGGGATATCATTAGTTTTTGTATAGAAATTATTAGTAAGTACTTATTCATAACGTTACGGATTAATTTTAATACATGAACTGTTACAGTGTTCTTCAACTAAATCTGTAGTTAGTGCGCCGTGGTCCGAAATACGGTACCTATTATTTCATTATTTATAAGTAATGATCTTCCACTATTGATGTCCGCTAAATATTGAAATAATAATTAATACTTAATCCCAATTATAATATCGTAATAAATACGAAAGTCGACCATACTCTTATTAGTTACGAGTGACCGCCCTCGCTTTGCTTTGGTTTTCTTATTTTTTTACACCTTGGGTTACGTTATTGGAGTTTTATTAAGGATCCCTAATTTATTGAAAATATAAAATAGCCTATGTCACCCAGGGATAGTGTAGCTTTCCAACAGTGAAGGAATTTTTCAAATCGGTTCGGTAGTTTCGGAGCCTATTCAATGCAAACAATCAAATCATTCCTCTATAAACTATTAGTACAGATAAGTTGTTTATGTTCGATGACATCGTGCAACAATAAATTTTGAAACAATACTTCGAATTACTTTAAACTGGTATAATTACGGAAATAATACAAAATTTTGTGGTGTAATTTTGTAGATTAGAGAAAAATAATTTTCCACACATTAAAAATAAAACGACGTAATACACTGGAAATAACGTCTCCTGACGAACCACTGATCTTCACGTAAATGTATATGTGCTGTGCACTGGTGAATAGTTTTACTAGTAATGCGATGCGGTTCTATACACGCGCGGGAGCGCGGAGCGGGATCCTGAATTGCGCCTGTTTTCACACCCAAGACCAAAATGCCAGCAACAAGATACTGCACTTACCTTTCGGGGGAAGACTTGGAACCGGGATAGACGTCCTTTTCAGCTCGCTCGGGCACAATCCAGATAATGTATTAGCGTGGTAAAAACGATAAGCGGAGATGCGGGTCTGCGGACGCACACAGCGAAACGCGTGCGGTATTTGCGGTAATGGCTGCCGATGGCGGCTTGCAAAAGCGGCGTGTGCGCGGATAACGACGGCCCAACGACAACTAGTCGTGGATTTCCGCGCGGCGGCGCGGCGAGCGTCAAATCCGCCCGATTGGTAGCACAACATCAATATTGCCAACATGATGGCTCGAGTGCAATAAACCGGCGCAACCATTCTCCCCGGCTTGAGAATCCTGAGGATTCTCAATGAAAACAAAGAGCGGATAATGCGAGTATATGCGGTGAAAACGACAATATACATGATATGCGGATAAACATAAATGCGGATATAAATAACAAATATAATAAATATATATAATTTAATATAAATGCGGGTATAACTGAATATACAGATATATAAGTACGTATAGATGCGGGTATTACTGTGCTTGAAGAACTTAAAACTAGAGATAAGTAGAATTCAAATTATTGCGATGGTAAGGGACATAATTTTACGACTGGACGCTTGTAAGTTCCAGTTGTAGTGCGAACTAATGCGACGCGCGCGACTCCGTCCTTCCCAGGGTATACTTGCTCAATAATGCCAGTAGGCCATCTAAGCGGCGGTGAATCATCTTGGTGAATTAGAACAAGTGTACCTGGTTGAATTGGCTTGTCCGGAGTATTCCATTTTTGCTTGAGTTGAAGCGTATGCAAATAATCAACGTGCCACCGTTTCCAATAACTCTGAACTAAACTATCTAATAGTTTCTTTCTATCTGAAAGGCTCACGGATTTGTCGACCTCACAAGCCGGTAACGATTGAAGCGGCGTCGAATTAAGGAAATGAGCGGGGGTTATAATAGTATGAGGCTGATCAGACAGCAGGCATAGCGGACGCGAATTTAAGAGACATTCTATCTGAGCTAGAACTGTCAATAATTCCTCATAGCACAGAAGTTGTTTCCCAATACTACGATATAGATGCGTTTTTATACATTTAATATTGCTTTCCCATATTCCTCCCATATGCGGAGCGTGATTTGGAATATTACGCCAGGTAATCTTATGATTGATCAATTCATTATTAAATGCGGTATGTGTGTCTTTAGAGGACAAAAATGTGTATAATTCATCTAACTGTCGTCTTGCACCGATAAAATTTCCTGCGTTATCAGAATATAGAACAGAAACTGGTCCACGCCTAGCCAAGAAACGTTTGAGAGCGTCTATGAAAGATGCAGAAGACAAGTCAGATGCAATTTCTATATGAATTGCCTTTGTAGTCAGGCATACGAAAAGACAAATATAACACCTTTGGCTTTTAACACCTCTGCTGCGGGTTAATGTTATATTTATAGGGCCGGCGTAGTCAACTCCAGTGTGAGTAAAGGCCTTAGCTTCTTGTACCCGAGCAGGTGGAAGACTTGCCATCATAGGCGTGGGATGCGAGGGAGCTGTCTTAAAACAGAAATTACATTGGCGTATGCGCTGCCGAATAATATTACGGGCAGAAATAATCCAGTACCGTTGGCGTAGTAAGGACATAAGGAGATGCGAACCGGTGTGACAATTGACGCGATGACAGTCATCAATTATAAGATTAACAATATGGTGACGACGGGGAAGCAACAGCGGATGTCGATTTTCAAAAGGTAGGTTGGCATTCGTTAACCGACCACCGACGCGGAGTAATTCGTTATCATCAAGAAACAGATCGAGTTTTCTCAAAGAAGGCGAAGTTAATTTAGAATTTTTAATATTATTAATTTCAGATGCGAAGTGCATGACTTGTAATTCGCGGAGGATCACGAGTTCAGCGGCTTCCATGTCCGATGTCTGCACTGAAGGAGCACGAGGTAACCTTTTTATAAAGCGCAAGACGTATACAATAATACGTAATAATTTTTTCCAGTTAGATACACGAAGAGCAACATGAATAAGCGGAGAAGTGTCCGTAGTGGATATAGTGGTAAAAGTTAATGCGGTTTTTGTTTCAGGTATAGGACCTTCAACGCGGGAATAATTGAATGGTTCAATTGGCCATTCAGCGGTTGGGCGATGAATCCAGAGTGGACCATGCCACCAAAGCGGGTGATGGATTATTTGTGAAGGTAGAAGACCTCTCGATAAACAATCACTAGGGTTTTCAATACCATTGATATGAAAGAAGCGGTCAGGAGATAAGTTTTCCTGTATTTTAGTAACCCGGTTGGCAACGAATACTTGCCACCGGTGCGGTGATGAATGAATCCAAGAAAGAGCGATAGTCGAATCACTGAAAGCGAATATATCCTGTATAGGATAGCGGTTATGAAAAAGTGTATGTACTTGTTTGACAAGTGTAGAAAGAATTAACGCGGCACAAAGTTCTAATCTTGCTAGTGACACAACCTTGAGGGGCGCTGTCTTGGACTTTGCACCAATCAAGTGCACTGATATGTCACCATTGGGATGAGTCACGTGTAAGTATAGGACGCAGCCATAAGCTTTCAAGCTTGCGTCTCCAAAAGCGAGCAGGTTCACCAAGCAACCCGACCCAACACCTAGGTGGCGAGGTATGTGCAAGGTAGATAAAAGAGGTAATTCATTTTTAAATTTAACAAAGCGTTCAGTGATCGGCTCAGGTGGTTCTTCGTCCCAGCCCACTTTAGCAATCCAGAGATCTTGCATTAACAGTTTAGCGTATAGGATGACAGGAGCGACGAAACCTAATACGTCAAATAAGCGAGCAATCGTTGACAATATGGCGCGTTTAGTGTTGCCACTAGACGTAGAGGAAGTAGCGAACGAGAAAGCGTCAATGGTAGGCAACCACTTCAAGCCTAAAACCTTCAGTGTGTCACTGTCATCTGTGAACTCGATAGGCGCACGCTCCGACTCTGGTAAGCAACCGAGAAGTTCGGGGGAATTGCTGGCCCATTTGACGAGTTCAAATCCACCATCTTCGAATAAAGCGCGTAACTCGTTTGATAAGCGGATGCCATCATCAACCGTCTGCACCGAGGTGGTTAAGTCGTCCATGTACAACTCTCTGGTAGCGACTTCAGCGGCGAGAGGGAAGCGGTCTCGATTGTCCTCAGCTAGCTGGCGGACAGTGCGTATTGCCAGGTAGGGACTAGAACGAACACCGAAACTAACACAATTGAACTGTAGAATGCGGACTGGTTCGGATTCATTAAAGCGGTATAATATTTTTTGATATTTACGATCCTCTTCAGACAGCAAAATTCTAAGATACATCTGACGTATATCTGCGGTAATTGCTATTTTAAAATACCTAAAATTTAACAATAGAGAAAATAAGTCCGCTTGTAAATTCGGCCCTGTATGTAGTAAATCGTTAAGTGAGGAACCGTTATCAGTTTTAGCACTGGCGTCTAAAACGATGCGCGTTTTAGTTGTCGACTTGTCAGGACGAACAACAGCGTGGTGCGGAATGAAGTAGCCTTCATTTAAAGCGGAAGGAGAATAAGGTATTTCAGACAGATAACCCTTATCCATATAATCTGAAATTACATCATTGTAAGACTGACGTAACGTGGGAAGCGAATTAAACTTACGTTCTAATGCGGTTAAGCGGCGCTGCGCATTCGTGTATGAGTTGCCTAAAGCGTTACGATCGCCTTTGAAAGGCAGCGACACTATATATCGACCGGACGCAGTTCTGCCTACAGTAGATTTATAAAAATCCTCGCACTCTTGATTTTCAGGACTTATAGTAATAGAGGAAGCGGGTAACTCCTCGATTTCCCAGAATTTAACTATATTTTTATTTAAACTATCCATTAGCGGACCGAAGGACCAGACTACATTATTAGAGTTGACAGAAGGTGTCTCACCCATAACAATATAACCAAGCGTGGTTTCGAGAGCGTGAGGTGTTGCGCAAGCGGCACTCGAATGATCAGCTGACTGGCTGTAAGTCGGCGGTACCACTTTGCCCCCTAATAGTATGAATGCAAACATCTGCGACCCGAGAATTGCGTCTATATTCCCGGGCGAGTGCCAACCCTCATCTGCAAGCGGCAAGTCCTGGAAATATTCCACTACTGAGGCTTGGATCGCGCGAGTAGGTAACTGATCCGTGATATGATCGATTACTAAAAGCGGTATGTTATATTGTGCGTCCGATACACGTGATTGTATTGTAAGCGTTACATAACCTTTAATAGGTGCGGAGATCGACCCTACTGATTTTAAAGACGAGTTAACAAGCGGTTCAATATTTAACTTTAACGTTTTACAACATGCGAGAGTAATTAAATTATTTTGCGAAGCACTATCTACTAAACAGCGAATAACAACCGTAGAATTATTACATTTATTACTTGGGACATAAACTTGAGCGGTAGGTAACACTGTCGTGTTATATGATGCGCAAAAATTATTTGATTCGAAAGATGTAAGTGGCGCCATCTGTGTAGGCGCGTGCGTATTGTGCAGGCACATTGTTTGTGATTCGCCAGAGTTAGCGGCAGAGCGCGGCGCGGGCGGCGCATCGCCAGCTACAGGGGGGCTATTCTCAAGCCTAACAGTTGACTGATAAGTATTCGGAACTCGATCGTTATGACTATCAAAATGTAATAGCGTGTGATGTTTTTTCTGACAATGTTTACAAGTGTTATTCGAACGACAATTAAAAATGTTATGTTTCCCACTTAAACAGTTTATACAAAGTTTATTATTTTTAACAAAGTTAAAGCGTTCTTTAATAGCAAGTTTTTTAAATTCAGTACATTCAAACAATTGACAATGTTGCGGTTTTTTACAAAAAATACAATCGAGTTTAATTTTATTGTCAGTTACAGCGAATGTATGCGAAATCTTTGTTGACGAAGTACGCGGTCGACTTTGAGAATTGGACCCCTGCTTGTTGTTTTGAATAAAAGCGTTCTGACGAATAGCGGTACTTCTTTCCAATACTTTTATGCGGTGCCTAACAAATGTGACTAAGTCATCGCTAGTAGGTATGCCCTTATCATGACGCGATGATTCAAAACTTTGAACCAACTGTGAATCTAACTTCCTAAGCGCGAGGTGTAAATAAATGAAATCTGATAAGTCGCTAATACCTAAATGTTTTAATGCGGCCCAAGATGAATGCATTCTTTCAATGAAACTGTTTAACTGAACAGGTGATTCAGCAGCGGGTTTTATATCAATTATTTGGTTTAGGTACATAGTTCCAAGCAACCGTTTATCCTGATATTTGGTAACAAGCGAATTCCAGATGGTTGAGTAGTTAGATTCGTTAGGTATTATTCCAGCGAACACATTCAATGCATTGCCACTTAGCTTACCTACTAGGTACTGGACGCGTTGCGCGTCGGTTAAGTCCTTGTTATCGTGAACATTTGTTTTAAAGGATTCATAGAATAGCGGCCAGGATTCTGCTTGCCCAGAGAACCCGACTAATTCCAGTGGCGGGAGACGGCAAAGGTTGTTACTTGGTACCGCAGGCTTTTCGGCTGGCGGAGAACTGCGGGATTGTGCAATCTCTCGAGCGTGTTTTACAACAGAATAAAGCGTCTCAAATGAAGACCAGTGGTCTAATTGAAGCTCGCAGGCTGGATCTTGTTCAATCAATAAAACATTTTGGTCGTCACACAGCGTGTTAAAACTATCATACATTTTATCAATATTTGAGGAAGAAGCCAAGAAATCTAACTTGCTTCGTGTATCAAGTGACTCAGTTTGCAATATCTTTTTTGCATTCTTGTACAAATTATTCATATACGCGAATATACTTTCCTTCTTTGCTGTAATTAATTTAAGTTTAGATTCAGAAGCCATATTGGTATAAACACAGACTCAAAATGCGAAAACAAACAATACCTAAGTTTTTGTAATTTGCGGTATATTTATTTAATTAGTAGGTACTGTTTAAATTTACGTCGGTATAGGTATTAATGAGCGAAGTATACCCGATAAACGGCAAGATTTACCAGAAAACAGTTAATAAAAAGTCGATAAAGCGTATTATAAGCGATAAAATTAATGTATGTAGGTAGTAGGGTTGAAATACGTGTACCGGTTTATGAATCTACGCAGCACGTAATTCAGATAACCAACAAAGCACAGTACTACACGCTAATCACGGACCTAAAAAAAATACAGACGTAACCTTGTGTAACCGAGAGTGAAGCATAGAAATGGCCGACCGCTTACTACGTGTGCGTAATTTTGGGGTTACCACAATATGAACATTTTCCCCATTTTTTCTTTATGTACCTAGTAGTAAATTCAAACACAAAATGTATTACTTACTGAATAGTTTATTCGGTAATGTTCGGTTTACACGTATTAAGTAGTTAAGTAAATAACTAAATTTTAATTAAATTAATACGGTAAACGGACAATAAGGTTGTTTTAACTTCACAGCTCCGCCCGGCATTGTAACCTTGAAGTAAAAGCTATTAGACCAAGGTTGCCTCTTTTGATAAAAAACATAAGTATCTTGGTATTTATGAAAATGAAAATAAAACGCTCTCAACTGTTTTTATAATTGTTTTATTGTAAAAAAATTACAAGTGTGCATTTTTTTCATAGTAGCGGTGAACAGATTTATTTTCCTGTCTGAATTCATGGTTATGGAACTTGACAGTGGCATAAATTCAGACCTAACTAATAAATTAAAAAACAGATTTTGACAAACTTGCTCTACATATACTGACACCCCAACTCGAGAGTCACTAACGGTTACTTTAATCGCTCCTTAGTAATGAATCACCATACAAATTCTGTACTAAGGAGTGATTTAAGTAACCATTAGTGATTCTGAGTTGTGGCGTAAGTTAATACATACATACGTTAGTTATACACTAACACCCCAACTGACGAGTCACTAATGGTTACTTAAATGGCTCCTTAGTACAGAATTTGTATGGTGATTCTTTAGTAAGGAGCGATTAAAGTAACCGTTAGTGACTCTGAGTTGGGGCGTAAGTTTAATAATTGTAGCAATCTGATCGGAGTTTCTGAAAAATCCGCAGATAAACATACATACAACCAAACTTAATAACATACTCTCATGACACTGCGTTAAATAGACTAACATTTTGTGTAAATATTTTCAGATTTCAAATTCAAATTCAAAATCATTTATTCATGTAGGTATGATTGATACACTTATGCACGTCATTTTTTTAATTTACCAGCTTTTCGGAAAGGTGCTTTGTCATGGAGGAGAAGAAAAGCCGAAAAATTCAAAATTATTTACACACCTGCGCTACAAACTGATATTTTATAAGTATATCCATACTAATATTATAAATGCGAAAGTGTGTTTGTTTGTTTGTCCCTCTTTTACGTCGTAACGGAGCGATATTATGGTATGAATTTTGGGAGATATTGTAGTTATGAGGCTGGAGAGTAACATAGGCTACTTTTTACCGCGGTAAAATATCTTATTCCAATGGGAAAATCCATTATGTATTTGAATCACTCCATATTATAAGTAACAATGTGTTGGTTCTGCTATAAGTTCGTAAAGGATCTATGGATTGATATAAATTTATTGATATATTTTGGTTCCTCTTAGTACCTTTTAAATTTTGGAACTGTTACTTATTTATTCTTGCACCATGAATGTGTCATGTATGTTAAACAACTCATTGTTACTTATTTTTGAATACGCGGGCGAAGCCGCGGGGAATAGCTAGTATTTTTATAATTGGCACGCTAAAATCCTTTATGAAGAGTCAACTTCTTGTAAACTTGACGTTTATTTTCCAGTGTTTTATTTACAGTTTCCATTTTGGAAATATGATGAAAAGTCAAATCCACATTCAATAAATGCAAATTATTAAATTTGATAAGATTAATGAATTTTATTAATTGACGACAGATTAAATACACTGGTTTACCCACTTCACTTATAGGGGAGGTACCTAAAATTTCTCCAATTTTGTTCTACCATTCGGCTTCAACCCATTAATGGCCCACTACTGGGCACGGGTCTCTCCTCTTGAGGAGGCCTAGAGCATACTCCACCACGCTGCTCCAGTGCGGATTGGTGGAGGGGTTAGTGGCCAACCCGAGTGTCGGAAGTTTTCAAACCGCCCGAGGGCCTCCGACATGGCTTAACGACTGTTATCTTATGATAACAACCGGGACCGACGGCTTTACGTGCCCTCCGAAGCACGGAAACGCTCAAGAAATTTTTGCCACTAGCGGTCACCCATCCAAATCTACCATTATCTTAACGTAATTAATATACATACTTACATTGATCGGTACCAAATTTCAGCTTTCTAATATTGTTTGTTTGTAAGCAATGCCGCGGACAGACGGACAGACATGGCAAACTTATAGGTAAGGGTTCCTTGTCATTTAGTACGAAACCCCAAAAATATATACTTTTAAACTAAAGTAAGAAACTCGAGCATTATACATACTATAATTTTCCCACACATTCTGGGTATTTGCTTAAGCAATATTGTTGGCAACACTGGCTGATTTTGTGGTTACAAATTTTTTTAGTTTGTTTTGTTAATAACTTACGGAAAAATAAAAGAAATCAGTGATTAAATGACAAGCTTACTTGTGCAAGGTGATCCCTTTATGTTTTTTAACTGAACTACTATTGTTCTTGCAACTTTTAACAGCACACAAAGGCATTTTTAATATTCTTTATAAACTCCCGTTGTCCGTATGACTCGAGTGCGGTCCGGCGCCGGAATGACACCGATTGTGTCAATGTGTGGGTGTTTACTTGTACGAATAGAGAGGTAGAATTCCGATGGGTGCTTCACTGAATTTGTTCTTGAGATTATGTCTGTATTTTTTTTAGGTCCGTGACGCTAATATACGTATAACAGGAATATTATTATGGAGTATTTTATGCGGTAACAGTAGGTAGGTATTATAAATATGGTTATTTAAATGTAATATTTAGCGGGAGATGACCGGTAGGTATCTATAGGACTGGTTCAATCCGTGGCCGAAGTGACCAAAAATAATTTATGGTGAATAGTTTTACTAGTAATGCGATGCGGTTCTATACACGCGCGGGAGCGCGGAGCGGGATCCTGAATTGCGCCTGTTTTCACACCCAAGACCAAAATGCCAGCAACAAGATACTGCACTTACCTTTCGGGGGAAGACTTGGAACCGGGATAGACGTCCTTTTCAGCTCGCTCGGGCACAATCCAGATAATGTATTAGCGTGGTAAAAACGATAAGCGGAGATGCGGGTCTGCGGACGCACACAGCGAAACGCGTGCGGTATTTGCGGTAATGGCTGCCGATGGCGGCTTGCAAAAGCGGCGTGTGCGCGGATAACGACGGCCCAACGACAACTAGTCGTGGATTTCCGCGCGGCGGCGCGGCGAGCGTCAAATCCGCCCGATTGGTAGCACAACATCAATATTGCCAACATGATGGCTCGAGTGCAATAAACCGGCGCAACCATGCACTTCTCACAGGCACTTGGGACACTGAACATCTTCCTCCCGTTGAAAGCTTCAGAAAGTACTAAAACTGATATGTTTCGTTATATATTCACCTTGGATTCCACATAATGACCAGATGTCATCAATTTTGATTGCTACTCTTAAATTTCAGGCATTTTAAGTAAGTGTTCCTAATAGAATCAATTTTTTGAAAAATTATCATAAATTTATAAAAGTTTACTACTTTCAGATTTATTCCTTTGTATTCACCCGACTACCTATCTGCATGCCAAATTTTAACTTTCTAGGTCACCTGGAAGTTGGATATAGTTTTGATCTATAGGTCAGTCAGTGTTAAATTTCTCGATTTTTGGACGTTAATATCTAAATAACCGTTTGAGATGTGTTTATGAAATTTAGAAGACGTATGTATTTCGCAAGTCTTAATAAATGAGCCAAATTGGACAGGTTTATGTTGAATAGTTTTTGAGATATGAGGTGGTCAAAAGTGGCTCCAAATGGTTCGTGTAATATTACACACGGTGCTGCTCGTCAATTCTGTTAGCTAAGAAATTGACTTGACACGCTCCGCGTGTCTAGATACATTAACGTCAAATATTTTGATCGTACCACCGTTTCGGAAAGGTTATTAAAGAGGAGAAGAAACGGCGAAAGATATAATAGATAAGTTGTAATTATGTACATACAATATACTGTGTTTTCCATGTTGAATCGTTTTTATAAACAACTTATAATGGAAGTGTTTAAAGTGCAGGAACCTCAAGAATGTTATGGAAATGTTTCAGGTATTACAGGTTCCTCCCGAGCCCCGCGGCCCCGCGGCCCCGCGGCCCCGCGGCCCCGCGGCCCCGTGTCGGTGTTCTCCTGCACCGATTAATTTATGGTTTTTTTATAGAAATAACCGACAAACGAGCTGACGATCAACCTGATGGTAAATAGCTATCGTCGCCCGTCGCCCATGGACATCAGCATGGACCACAGGCATCACCGAAGCGTTGCCGGCCAAGAAAGAGAGATGAAACATTAAAAACCTCATAAATCATACAATTATTCATTTTATAATGTCGCCATTGTCGAAAATAAGAGTGTAATTTATTTATCTACGTGTTACCATTGAATATTCTGATAGCGTCAAAAAGTCGAGTCCCACCGATGCGATACCGCTTTGACATATTTACCCGTATTGTGCGGGACAACACAAATCTTCACGTTGCATCTTGTTCGTGTCTCGGTCCAAACCGACCCGGACAGGAACACCCATTTCCCACTTCATAATGTTTCCTGGCCGCAACATTGTTTTAGATTGTTAATCACACGATTTCATGTACCTAGTAATTAACCCAAAATGACAATCAACAGTGAATGCAACTAGTCCGGTTAAGTATCAGGAACTCAGGAGTACCTCATGAACTGGATGCGGAGTTTTCATAAAAACGTATTTGAATCGCCAGAAAAAACATTTATTTTAAATATAATAATTACTTATTATATTTTAGTGGTTGGTTACCAAATAATAATAGTCGTCAAGGTGAGTTTTGCGGTGTCGCTCACGGCTCACGGCTCACGGCTCACGGCTCACGGCTCACGGCTCACGGCCAAACTCGAGCGGATCACATGTCGTTGCGGTTCCAACTGGACAATAAAACTGCCTCGATCAATTAATATCGCAGCGAATCATTTTTCATTGAACCAAGCATAATTAGCTAACCTTTTGTCCACGTCGCCGCAGAAATCTGATGCTTTGATTACTATCAAATAACATTTGTTACGATTTGGATGTTCTCTAAATATGACAGTAACACTATAGAAACAAAATTCACTGTTGCCTTGTCGGCCAAGAAAGAATAAATAAGAAAGAAAGAAAGAGCTCGCTTTCAGGCCCCCAAGGTCCAGCCGGATTACGACGAGTCGTTTCTTAAAATACTAGATAGATACAGTAAAATCTGCATGGTATCAAGAATCAAGATCAACACAAAAAATATCATGGCCCCATTTAAGTTAACTTAGTTACTCGTATTGAAATAAAAATATCCATTCGGCCATTTCGGTGTATATTCTGTGGATTTAAAACCACAGGCAGACTTTTAAAAGACAATTCTGAAAACTGGTCATTTCGGAGCTATCATATAAATAGCGCATTCCGCCTCATTCTGATTCATTATAAAACACTGAGACATTTCATTTATCGGAATAGCCTCTCGCTCTGAATGTTGATTAGGATTAGGAAGATGAAGTCCGCCTGGTCACCTGATGTACCTACTGCTAGTTAATGAGCAGAGGACATTGATCGTATTGTTGAACCAGGAGATGGGTGTGTCACTCATGTTTTGTGTGGATTGTGTAGCTTTGCTTCCTGTAATAACCACTCGCACTAGTTACATGTACACATAGATACCTACATTGGTCACGATAAATAAGTTTTCTTAAAGTTTTTCTACACACTCATTCTTATGCTCAATTTTTTAAGTCATTAAAAATATTGATTGAAAAATGGAAAACCTAATAAAATGAAAGTCAATGAAAAATGGAAAAAAATGGAAGCAGTATGTTACATAGAATTTTCTTCCACTCTACTGGAAGAAAGTTGTTATTTGACAAAACTTAAAACACCAAAATAATGGATAGCAATTCTCGGGTAAAATGGATACTATACTGTAACAAATTAACAAAAAATGGCATGTCACATGTACTACTAATGTGATATTCGTTATGTTTGATTCCTGGTGTTTCCGTAAAATAAACAAATGCCTACCACGAGTACCTATGTAAACTCGGTGCGGCTCGCGCGGTGGCCGCTGACCTGGTATACTGATAGTTGGTGGTACCCGTAGAGCCGCAAGTAAGCGAAAGTTTTTACCTCGTAACCGAAGACAAAAAGTAACGCGCCCATTTAGTTCCCATAAGTAACTACAACGTAATTTATTGGAGAATGGCGATGGAATTTTTTAATTAATTCTCGTTCGGCGAATGACAATGTTCATTGCGAAAATATCGTCGATTTATTTTCATGCCCTCCTATCTGATGGTATTTATAAATGTCGTAATCTGGTTCTTTATTACCTTCGGTGTTTATTTTATACTGTTTATTTTTAATATGGTGTACCAAGCTACCAGCGCAGTCGGCAGTCGGCAGCCAATTAATTTTGGGTTGACTTGGTGCTCTTACTCAACTTAGCTTTAATTACTTAAAGTTTCCCAACGGAAATGGGTCAATGAGTTTAGAGGCTTTCATAAACATAGCGCAGAAATCTAGTTGGGGAATGAACTCCTTTCAGAAAATACTCTTTTATCGCCATCGGCGCATTGGCGCTGCTCTAGATTGCATTTATAAACCGAGCTATTTACTGAAAATGAAAGATAGCCATGGAAATTATTACATCGAGCTGAATAGAAATCGCTCCATTCAGCGTCAAGTACTAGTGAAAGACGTCGACATAATAAAACATACTTAGCAGTACAAACGTCGTGAATCATCGCAGTCGTTAGGTACAATAGGACGAGTTAGCGTGTCACTAAGTTGCTGTGTATGTGTTATTGTGTGTGTCACGGCTCCCACAGCTCCTACTGCTTCATTTAGAAAGCATTGAACGTGTTTTCTACATGATATACCTACGTCTAATCTAACTAAAATATACCTACTACAGCGCAAGTAATATCCTTGAATATATATCCAAGTAAAAAAATTAAAGATGTGGTACTTAACAATATATATTGCTGAATGTACTGTTACTAAAGATTTTCGGATTTTCCCTCAAATTGTCTGTGTACTAACTAATATAGAAATGGAGTAGACCGATTCTGATAACTGGTTTTCCTGCGGAGCTACGAGTAGATATGAACTAAAATAAAAACACAACAAAAATAATAACAAACATTTTATAGGAATATGCATGTATGTATGTTGCTTTATAAAACGCCTCTCAAAAAATGTAATATTAATTCTTAATCAGAAACAGAGTACCTAATCAATCTTTAAACAGCAACCTTCCTGAAGCTTTGATTTCATATAATAATTATGTACCTACATAATAATATTGAATACTATTGACCTGTTTATAAAATACATTGTCATTTAATGAATGACATGACACCGCTATTTCTGGTTCGCGCTGGGCCTGACGTGGACGCCCACGGCCCACGGACAGAGATGTATCCTCAATGTGTCACCAGTAGGGAGGAGGAGTTAGACCGGTTGGCGCTCGTCTTAGCTGTAATTAGATAGCGTTTTAAACTGAAACATCAAACATTTCACTTAGCTACGGGGTAATCCAAGACAGTGTGCTCGCTGAGACGGTTCCATCCGGAAACGTTGCACATTCAACAATCTTCTCTGTGACGCAAGCATCTTTGTAGTGTCTGTTTGAGGTGCTCTCTGCACTCGCGCCGCGACACAAGCAAACATTTGCATGCTCATCGTACGTACTCGTATGGAGACACTCCGGGCACGGGCACTACGGCCCTAGCCTGTCGCTGCCTGAGGCAATGATTGATGCAATGCTCGTATTTGCTTGTCTGCGCTATTTGACACTGTCGAAAGCAGAATGGGTAAGCTCAAGGTTGTTCATTGTCACTCGGAAAATGACTTTGGCTGACTGATTATCGCAAGAAACACGCATATTATGTGGCTGAGTCACCATATGTTAAGAACCTCACGTATGCTCCAGGAAGTCATACCTGTAGGTAGAGTACCTGTAAAATGTTTTTCCATATTTTATTCTAGGATTCTGGAGTTTTAATAAATAATTATTCTAAATTACAGCTAAGGCACCGGCCAGACAGAAAAAACGTAAGACGCGGACGAGGCTCGGACCCGTCGCAGACAGGGGACGGGTCCATGTCTTGCGTCTGTTCTGTGTGGCCGGCGCCTAAGGGTCTCGGCGCGCTATGCTTCGGACAGACGGACGAACAGGACGAACATTAAATAGTACCAGAGATTTAATCTAGTCCATGAAGATGATCGCCCTTCTGTCTGTTGCAACTTGCAAGTATTGTAACATTACGTGCAGCTACAGCGGTGAGTAACTCTGTAGTCTGTGGATACTGTCGTTAAATTACTGAAGATATAGTCACTGTACCCGTTTACGAGCAATCTATAAACCATTACATCCTTATTAGGGAATCGTTCAGAATGCAAAATCGAGTATGCACTATTCGGCGACGTCGCTGTTAAAGTTGTCAATAGTGAACTTGGCTCGTAATACTCTACTCGTATTACAGACGAAAGGCGCCGGTCGCACACCGACACACCGAGCTTAAAGTTAAACATAACTGAAAGCTATAATTTTGTCCATATCAAATTACACTCATTTTTCATCCAGCTTTTTTAATACGGCGATGTGCAATTATATAATTTATCATGACGAGGAAAATGTGCCCGGTTGCATATAATATTTTAGAACCTCGTTAAATATTACCATTAATATCAATTTTGTAACAAAAATTTTATGATTTTCTGATGAAGATGAGAGAAGTACAACGTTTACGTCATTAAATTCATGAAACCTGCTCTGACTTTTAATGTCGAAAATAAATTCAAATGTAATCATTATAACAGGTCCTGTTAAAATGAACGATCTTACTTCATTAATATAATAAACGATCCTGCGTACATTGTACTCAAATAGCAACTCCAATTCGCGAAAAAAATATCTACGTCCAGTGTCCAATTTATTTGGGCATACGAAATTGTAGAACGAATTTTATTTAAGGAATTCCATTTTTCAGATTTGAAATTTATTTTTGTTAAACTCCTATAATAATAATAGAACTGAAAGTAGGTGAGGCGTTACGTTGTGGAAATCTACTGTTATTGAATTAGAAGGTATTAGTCCACATTGCTAAGGGTATACTTATACCGCAGACGCATTGCGACTAATACCAAACATTGTTTCACCCCGAAACGGAGCGTGAAAAGGATAAGTTATGTTGGCTCTACCACAGAATAAATTTTATTCTTACAATTACATTATTTTAATAGATATTAGAATAAAATTAATTCTGTGGTTGAGTCAACATAACTTATCGTTCTGACGCTCCGTTTCGGGGTGAAACAGATGTTAGTGGTACACTGGTACCTACATACAAATTACAATGTTTATTGTAAGTGCATCTTTTTCCTTTGTGTCCTTCACCTACATCGCGAATTAGTATAAACTGGAACAATTATCTTAATAACTCGCCTATAACTAGCAAGTCATACTCACCACAAATAAATGATCTGTCACGTGTCACTCAAACTGCTGCAATAGCAGTAATAGCAGTTTAAGCACATAATTAAAAAAATTGAATCATCAAATCATTTTACGTGCTGGCGGGATTTTAAAATTAATAACGAAAACTCAAATTCATATATCATCGTGACATCATACGAAAATGCTTTTCACGCATGAATTCTTACTAAAAGCATACGATTTCCGTCACGTTTTTGTCTAATAAACATGTAACTAATACGTTTATTGTAACAAGCGACGGACTTGCTACAGGTATAACTTAACATTTGCTTTAAGTTTAACAGCACTTAAACAAACTGCTGATTAAAAATAAATCAAGAGAATAGTATCGCTCATGATATTCGGTGAGACAATGACCGCGCGGCGGCGGCATCGCGCCACGAGCAGTCGTGATCGCTCCACGACCGACACGATTGAAAAGAGCCCATTGTCATAATTTGACATTTGGAATCGCAATTCCCGACGTGCTACGATTACGTTGTCCACTTTCAAGACATCGATGTGTGGTCACGATGGAACCGCCATCGCGCCATCCGCCATTGTAGCGGAACGTTCCGATAGCGGATAGACCTTTGTAGTATGCTAATGGCTATAATGGCTAATGGCTGCAGTGTAGCCATGCTCGCAGGAAGTGGGTCGCTCGTAAGTCGCAATTCACCAATGTCACCCAGAGATGACAAATGTTAGGTACTAACTTTTACAAAATAAAACTATGACTATTTTAACTATATAAAATTCTCGTGTCACGGTGTTAGAAGTTGAACTCTTCCAAACGGCTCGATTGATTTTCGTGAATCTGACAACATCTATTTTTCATCCCCCTAAATGTTAAGTGTGGTCCACCCCTAAATTTTTGGCAGAACAACGTTTGCCGAGTCAGCTAGTATAACTATACTATTGTTTAATTATATTTTACTATTTCACGGCAGCTTTCTACTATGAAGTTTAAACCATTTCATTATGGTAAAACTTGCTTGTTGTGCTCTTCAAAGGGCACAGGAAGCAAACTTTTGCTTTTTACTAAAACGGCTCCAATTTCCCGAGAGAACTTCACCAACATAAATCTTGTCGATATTACCTAAGTCTTAATTTTTTCTCCGGAGACCTATTTCGGCGACCAAAGCGACCATTGCAACAATGCTAGTACCTAGTATATTTTAGATAGATATATTTTAGTTAGAGAAAGGTAAATAAAAAATTAAAATGTGTGCAATTCACACGTGGTAGAAGTGAGACCTTCAGAATTTTTGTTTTCAAGATAATGAGACGAACGTAAAATTTCGGGAAGATGATAAATGTAGGTTTCACTAATCTACTTCACTCCGCTCCGCTCCGTCCCACTCCGCTCCGCCCCGCTCCGCTCCGCCCCGCTCCACCCCGCTCCGCTCCGCTCCCCTACCCCTCACTGCCCTACCCTACCCCTGTACAATGCTTCCTATCTCACTTTAGAATTTATGTGTTTGTCTCTTTTTACTGGGCAGTTTCGTTTCATAAAATTTCAAGTCACCCCCGTACTAAAGAAGTTTTCACTTCAAAAAAACATCCGGCGCGGCGCCTGTCGCTGCCGGCACTCCCCGGTACCTCCACTCCGTCACAAACGCTTCTATTTCCACAAAGCGATTTTCGTACTATGTCGGTGTCGCAGGGAAATGAAGAAAAAATTTATCAAATCTAGGTTTCATTGCTATCATCCATTCACCGGATCACGTAAAATTGTAACTTATTTTAATAAACGCTTCAACAACTGAACCGTTTGTGCGTGTATGTGTGTATGGTCACGTCCTAGTTACCGGGCGTGCGACCGGCACCGACCCGACGGCGACCCGACACCGACCCGGCGGCGACCCGACACCGACCCGGCCGCCCGAATGCGATGTAATCCGCGGGTGTCATTTTACAGCCCGACGCGGACCACGAGACATTTCTGCTAATTCACTGATATTCGAACATGAGCAAACGCACAAGTAGGTACAACTGATGCAATGGTGTTCCGTTACCAGTGAGTGTTGCCCAGTCTCCCCACTGAACCTTTGGTGGACACTGGTGTCCATGAAGAAATTCGTAGATGGGATTGATTGATTTTTGAAGTGAAACCTTCTTTAGTACGGGGGTGACTTGAAATTTTATGAAACGAAACTGTCCAGTGGAGACTAGAGATGAGTGGAGACTAGAGATGAGTGGAGACTAGAGATGAGTGGAGACTGGAAATGAGTGGAGACGAGTTGAGTTGAGTTGAGTTAATTTTACATTCGTCTCATTATCTTGAAAAAATTTTTTTTAAGTTTCACTTCAACTACGTGTGAATTGCACACATTTTAATTTTTTTATATCGTTTTATTGATAAACATAAAAACTGATGGGCGCTATTGAGAGCCACACCCACTCACCCAGCTGTGAAACATTGTGAGTTACGATGATAGTGGAGCATTCCATTTTAATTATCTTAGTTATTTATAATCGTATTTGTTCGGTGACGGCTGATGGACGCCTGGAGCAGAAGACTCTCAAATTGTTGACAACTTTACATAGAAAATAGGTGTCATTGTCCTAATTACTATTTACGACCTACCTAATTACTAATTAGGTATGTGGTATCGTATAACTTATTGTTAGATAAATCACATGGTACACTACGACGATACTATGAATAAATTTTAGGTTTTTTTTGTATGAAAATCTATGCAAAGATAAAAAGTCCCGGAAGGCAAGTAGCTATGTTACTGCTAGGTAGTTGCCTAATATTTATAACAATAAAATTTTATTATAAATGTTAAGTGACGGCTTGATGTTCGACGTGATCGTGCTCTTTGTTGTGAATTAATTATCTTGAAATAATAAAATTTTCGCAGGCGGTGAGAAAATTACGTCATCGTTAATTACTTACTAATTAGATTCAGTCAAAATTATTCGCGTTACGTTAAATTTTTCTTAGCAAATAACGTACATATTGTTCAAGTCATTAATCGCTGTCTAACGGAGCACGTTCAAAATAGCTCTGTTTAAACCAATTACAGTATTTTTCACACCGACCGGCGGCGACGCCTACGTGGCTGTATTTTTATGGTAATATTGCACTAATCTTTACGACTACTTGGTTATGTCCAAAGGCGATACAGTAAGTGAATGTACTGGCCACAAACGTAGGATGATATCAGAGAAGCCTTTACTAATAATGAGGCTGTAACGTACCGTGGAAATTCAATATCGTTTGAAGATTGTAACAATCATAAAATTTATCATCTTATTTATTTAAGAATACGAGTAAGAGTATCATTATTGTTGGTGCGATACAAACATGATGTACATGCATGTTACATGACATGTCTAAAAATTGTCTCACTTGAATTTTCTCAATATTTTTTTGTATTGTCTATTTTTTAATTGTCTCATCCACCTACATCCCTCCTAGTTTCGATAGAGATGTGTCTATGTTAATGTTGAATAATTTTAATAGGAACACATAAGATAACATAAAAATCATATATATCTCTATTTTTTATTATTGTGTTCGTCGTATCATTGCTGGCACCGCGCCGGTGACCGGCAAGTGGCGCGGAGGAGAGATGACACGATACTACGCTATGTTTGAAAGCCCGACATTAGCACATTTCTTCCGTCCTCATAGTTCAGCAGTCAGCAGTAATACCTAGCTGTAACGGAGGCTGTCAACCATACCATTAAAACCAAACACTTCACCTAAATCTTCCCATTTTCTCTGTTTTCTCTCCACCCTGGTAGTTATAAATCATCCGATCTCGCAAATCATAAAAAATTAAGCTGCACAGTATTTCTGGCCTGTTTAAAGCCATGAAGATATAATAATAATCTCACAAATACTTAATCCTTTTGGAAGTATTGTATACGACAGGTGCGCTGAGTATATTCCGCCTTGTGGAACCACAAACCTGCCATTTTAATAAACTTCATTAGTTTTCAGCTTTGAAGAAGGTAAAAGAAAAAAGAAAGCAGAATTTTCATTTCTCGGAATTCAAAGTTGTCGGATTGTGACGTGAAGTAGGTATATCGTAGGCGAGTCGCACGGCGAGTTCAATTATCTTGAAGTTAGGTTTTCCAGTTCTCTCCATTACCATCGAGCCAGCAGTTACTTAATATAAGTGGCACTTAGCGATAGCGGTGGCTCTCGTAGTAAGTCGCTTTAATTATTGATATTACAGCAGCGAATTGAATATTACATGCGTACATTAGGTATCGGCACCTTTTGATGCTCCGTTTCGGAATCAATGGCCTTGTTGGGAATTATAAGGCTCTGTTGTGATCTGCCACTCCGGCTTGTGTTAGTTGTGTTCGAGCAGGTCGTGGAGGTACTGTATGTATACTTGCTTCATGATGACTTATACGTTTTGAATATAGGTATGCTCTCGATTCCGTTGGTGTGCACTGTGTGCACAATGAAACAGATCTGGGTGATGTTGGGGCGATCCGGGGATCGGATGATGTCAGTCTGCGGTCGCTCGGTCGCTCCTTGTCGATGCGTGGACCGTGGTATAGGTTTACTCGTACCCGGTACCCGCGACCGCCATAAAAACGGTGTCGCATTGTGGCGCGATACGGAGATACGTGGCTTTGTGCTACATTCGTTTTGTCTCTGTGCACATCCTGAACGCGGGTCGCCGACCTCCGATGAAAAGCTGATTTCTAACAACTCCTTTGTTCGGATGTGAATGTACGCGCCCGGCATGGCACACCGGCACCGACCGCGCACTGCCGCACTGCCGCACTGGCGCACTGCGAGCACTGATTTACGTACTCGCGGTTCTAATTGTCTAATTCCCTCCCGAGTTTTCGGCCATGGAGGCACTTGCCAGCTGCCGCCACCATACCTGCCACTTTACTTCCAAAGTCAAACATTGCATTGCATTAACATTACATTGGCAAACACTGAATGTCTATAAAAAAGATGTTTTGATCTGTCTTCATCTGCGCAACTTTTATCTCGTTGCGTCGCAAAATGCAACTCGCAATCAGAGCTTCCGTGACCAACCAACAAAAATCCTTCAAGATTACTTCCTACCTAACTGGCGTTTATTTCTTATATACATTATTGCGACTATTCTTTAATTAAAAAAATGATACGTTAAAATGTCCTAAATATATGGATTGTGTCAGTGACCTGCGAACCGGCGAATACCAGAGCGACTGCGAGGGTGTGAGTGTGTGAGCGATTATGATTACACTTAATAGTCTTAACTCTAACAGTTGATGGATTGCACACCATTTGTTTTATGTCATGAGAATAAATTGGGCGTGACGCCGTTCAGCAGAACTAGTACAGGTTGGAACTGACAGACTGAACTGGATCAGACAAAGCGCAATATGACGACCGAATCTCCGAGGGTTCACAACGATATCCAGGCTTTACGCCACTTACAACTGTCTACATTAATCTTGGACTAAGATTCCCCGCCAAAACCAATACCATTTGCTATGGTTTTCCCTTTTACAAACTATTAATTTACCTCCCGAACGAATAGATTGAACGATCCATTTCAGTTAACTTGACACAAGAAGCCATTACGCGATGCTATTGGGCGTTCACTCCACCTTCATATATTTGTTAAAGTAAAATAGAGCCGCTGGTTTCGATACGTCTTGAGAAAAAACCTCGACAGGGCCTTTAGTATCAATTGAATTTACAATGTTCCCGTGCAGCGTAAAAAGAGATTTAATAGCCACTCTGATACCGTTACGTATCGCCTTAAATCTCGCTAACTAGCATTATAGAGTCACAGCTTGCGTCGTCGCAGTCGGACCGAAACTCGTTAAAGATATCTTATATAACATAATATAGCCCGCGCCGCAATGCATTCAAATGGGATCAATTTTAGAGGTTTCCCATACCAATCTTAATACGTTTAAAAAATTGTATCTACTTTAAAACAGCGAATTTAATTTATTTTTGTTACAGTCCACAAACGTGCAGACAAACCTGATGGCTGATGGCCAGGTGATGGCCGGCTCACCCAGCTCGCCGTCGCGCGTCGCGTCGTCCACGGACGGATAAACAGTTTGCTCGAGCTTATCGATAGAAATTGTAAAATAACATTGACAAACGGACAAAAACCGTGGCCAGAAATTAGCTTTAATTCAATTTACGGTACCGCAAAAAGTCGTCACGCCTCGCGCGCCGTCGCCGCCGCCCCGCGCCGCCGCGCCGCTCGCACAATAGCCAACACGTCTACAGTTAAACGTATATATTGCTTACACTGGGGGCTTCCAGTCCGACCGACAAATTGTGAACCACAAGAAAATCTGAACATTTAATACTATTGACTTTAACCTTTGCAATTAACGCGGCCGTATCGTTGAAATCAACATAGCAAACAAATACCAACGCTAACCTAACCTAACGGTAAGTGACCGAAACGAACCTCTCGAAGGGTAGCTCTGTTACCGAGGCGGAACCTTTACTATTTTATAATTTTTCATCAACTCAATACTTGCACTTGACTGTAATTGCACAATGGAGCTGAAGACCCTGAAATGCTGAAAAACCTGTCAGATGGCAGAAGGAGCAAGAGAACGATTACGAAGAGCCTAGTGTCCAGTTCTTCGTCGTAATTATTAGTTTATTTCTTAAGTCCTAAGTCATACTCATAGGTGAAAGTTTATTAATTTATCTGTGGTATGACGCTGATATTCTGCTAATGTAGAATGTAGAGTCTTACAATATAATATAAGGAGTAGATCATGACGTTGTTATTTGCATACTTAGTAAAAAATACATTCATTCTTGGGAAAATAAAACATTGTGGAAAGTTTTTCACAATGTTTCTCAAAGGAATGTAAAGCGTGCTAGTTGACAAGAGCCGACTTGTTGAACCTATTTGTTAGAAACTACCTATATAGAATGCTTGATATACCTAGTTTACAACTTTAAAGAGTATAACATGACGTTTTATTTGCATACTTGGTAAAAAATACATTCATTCTTGGGAAAATGAAACATTGTGGAAAGTTTTTCACAAAGTTTCTCAAAGGAATGTAAAGCATGCTAAGATGGCAAGAGCCGACTTGTTGAACCTTTTGTTAGAAACTGCCTATACAGAATGCTAGATGCACCTACTTTACAACTTTAAATGAAATTTAAAAAGCCTTCGCCTTAAGCCTAATAAATATCTCACCAAAAATACGAAGTAATTAGTCCTAAACCAGAGTCAAAAGGAAAGATGTAACGACATGCCAACTTTGTCACAGCCGTGAGCCCGTGAGCCGTCTGCTTATATACTGCTTGTTCTCTAAAAGCAATCCCTCGTCGCTCCCGCACCTCACCGAGCCCATTATACAATAACTACAGCATATCCAGCGTTTATTACTCGAGCCGGGTGTTCCGTTTTACCATTTTATTACGGCGAACGGTTTGTAGACGCGTGCTACGAAATTGATTCCGCGTGTCGTCACGTGCCTCACAAATCGTTGATGCATTATTTCGCTATGGAGGAGAGATTCGATCATTGGTATTGCCGCTTGCCGATTCGCCCGGTCCATTCGCGAGCCACACTCCGGCGTACTCGTATTGTTACCGCGGCACGAGGCACGAGGCTGCCACTGCTGCCAGCTAGATGATTGCAGGTATTGTTGCGACACGATGGCAGATAGGCTTTTGTTTTTGAAATAATGCCGTTCTCGGCTCCACAATATAGGCCGGTTAAATTACGACGCCGCGACGCCTAGAGACACGGGCGCTAAGTAATGCGGTGTGTTTCGTTAGGCTTCAACTAAGGACATTACGAAGGCTATTTTCTATTGTCTAGATTTTCACAATTAACAAAATCTTAAATGTCATGGAACCTTACCGCGATAAAAGCATATTTTGATTATACAATACAGTTTTATGGTAGAAATGATCGGGGAGAATCTTATCATTCTTTACAACTTAGTTGATAATAGTAGTGCCGATTTCATTAGGACATAAAGAATCTAGTGAAATTCAGCATCTTCTGTAAAGAACATTCAATATTGCACTTTTTTCACACAAGAAAAATGTGAATGATGTTATTGAAGTTTGGGTGTCACACTAATTGTTTGAATCAGTATTTTCTCGCGATGTTTGCTACGCCGCGGCCGCTACCGTCACGCATCTTCGAAGAATAAGAGCACCAATATCAAGAGCAATCGAAAGACTGGACTTTGAATCATTAGTCTAGAAACGGTTACGACATGTATTGATTAGTAAACCCGTACAAGCGGCGGATAAAAGTGGTTCACGAAGAGAATAATATTTTAAAAACCCTTCAGGGGCGGTCAGCGGCGGCGAGTGTGGCGAGTGAGGCGACACCAGAAGCCCTAGCAACTCTGTCCACACTCCGTCTGGGGCTAGGAAAGGGTGAGCTTACATATATTTTTAAAGACTTATAATAATTATATTTCCTTAATTCCTCCATTCTCCGCTCCTCCTTAAGTCTGCCAATATTTTACCTATAATCCGCACTTGGCCAGCGTGGTAGACTATGGCCTGTACACCTCACATTGTGAGAGGAGACCCCGAGCCCAGCAGTGGGACAATTATGGGTTGTTGCTATAGGTAAACGTTCTATTTAGCTAGCTGGTACGTACTATTTCCGTTTACCTGCAATCGATATTATGTCCAAATGATACGACAGCCCATCGGTTTCTATCATAGCAATAATGTGTTAGGAAAGGACATAACTTTAGCTTTTGTTTGCGGTGAGCTGGTATTCTACTAGTTAAAGGTATGTGTTTCGGGTGGCAGGCACGATATTAGTTACGTATAGCACTTAATGTACGTTTATTTTTCGTTCTACAATGAGTCCATTTGAACCTGAAGTGAAAATAATAACATGACATTGAGTCAATTTACCTATAATTTTTAAATTTATTAATATTTTACCGCTTCTAATCTAAAGCACTTTGTCAGTCCAACTATTGTTGCCGTGTACTGTATTGTGTGTGCCCAGCGGGCCTCGAGCCTCCCCAGCACCAGCCGACAGCCGAGGGTCACCAGGACATGCGCCAGTCATCGGCCATCGCTCCCCGGCCCCGGTGACATCGTAATATCTCGTCGTCATGTTTTCGGTACATCCGTCGTAAACCGAGGCCGAGAGGCTCATCCCGCGAGTTTACGAGCACTTTATTACATATTTTACCAGCGATTACGACAGCCTTATTAGGTCGTAAGAGTAATAACTAATTCTATTTGCTACCATGATTTGAAAAGAAACGATCCGTCGCTAATTCTGTTTTCTTAAAACTTAGAAATATACGACTTGAAAACTATAGTTTCAATCACACAACAGAAAGATTATCAAGAGTAGAGAGAGAGAGAGAGACAAGAGATCAAGACATAAACTCAAAAATTTAATTTGTAGCACCAGCAGACAGCAGTAACTTCGAGGCAGTTGCGATTGCGACTTGCGTCGTCCCGTGTCGTGCTCGTGAGACTCGTGAGCGTGTCGCACCGAGCATTATTCCGACGCCCTAATATCAAGTTCCGTCGCTGATCGACGATTGCCGTATTAATTTGCATAGCGAGCGGCTTTGCATAAATCCGAAGCCTAATTGTAAACCACTCGTGGATTATGCCAGTATGCCTCCGTCTCGAGACGAGATTATTCACCGAGGCGTACATTCGTATAGGCGTAGCCACTTTTAAACAAGTCGGTCACAGGGTACTGCAGTGGAAAGCCCAGCCAGCGCGAGCGGTTAGCATGCTGTCGGCTACAATAACTGGTCACACGAGCCTTACATAATGCAAACTTGTGCTTACTAATAGTCCAATTTCAATATCAAAAGAATGTCTCTCGCACGCTCGGGTGCGCGCGCGTGTGTGTGACAGTGTGTGGGCCGAACGAGCTTTCATCCATTCATTATGTTCTCAACGGTGAGCCATTAGAGAAATTGACAAGTCCGATAAGCTTCGAGATTTCAACGCCATTGTTTAGTTAATGAGATGGAATGTCAAACTTTTGCAAGTTTAGATCGCTTTGTAACTTAGGAACCACGTTGATGGCGGTCATATTTGTGTTTTGAGTAAATTCAATTTGAACCTGAAAGAAATTATTAGGAATTTATTTATTTTAGTTTGTGTTATCACCGGGAGCGGGTGTCGGTAACGGCCAACTGTGGTTACAACCGTTGTATTAGCTGACCGCGGAGTGAATACAGGCTTTCGCACGAGGGTCGGGATTTGTTTTCCGCCCGCACCGCAAATACATAATAATATAATACATGTGAGTTCAGTGTATTTATTTTTTTGGTTTCAATGAAAATGTCTCAAGGAATACATAAATCGATCGCCAGTCCTCGGTTCACTGAAACCGATTTTAAATAGGTTTGGTCTTGTTTGAGCTCCCCTCAAGTAAGTATGGACTACAAAGACCACTAGCATTATGACAGTGAGAAGATGCCCGTTGTAGTTGTTGTTCCTTTAGTTGTAACCTTAATAACCGTGGTAGCATGGTCTGCACGAAGCTGGCTCGAAGACGTATATAACATTGATTAAACGATAGGATATTTTACATGCCGAAAATAGATCTGTTCCCGTGGGATAATAGGTATTATATTCAATATGGAAGTTCTATGGACAGATCAGAAATTAATGCATTTACAGTTTTTACTAGCGTTGGAATTTCATCCCATTATTTTTTACACTTTGTATGCAAGGGTTTTGGGGGCGATAAATCGATCTATACCCTACGCGTTTTGCAGCCGAAACAAATGTAAACAAACCATAAAAATAGTTTTCTAGGGTTTTCACCAACTGACATAAATTTGTACACCAAATGCATTTTATTTAGACAAACTACTCACTATGTTATTTGTGAATACTTAAATAAGTACATATTGATCGATAACAATTATAAACTCCGAGTAAACGTGGAAACAAACAAAATTAAATAACTCTGTCATTATTCAAACACTTTGCTGTAACAACCTTATTTCCATGATGCGATTTGAAACCTTTCAACTTAATGTACAATTTTACGTATGCCTATAAATAGAAATGACTACCAAAATCTTTACAGAGTTATGGTGCTAACTTACTTTGCAATTTGGTCGTATTATTTTCCGAAGTTTAGATCGTTTACTAATCTGTGGTATGGACGTCACGGACGTTTCATTACACACGGAAGTATAATTTATTATAATAAATTAACCAATGATAGTAATGGTTTTCTTTATTTAAATGAATTTCACTATATGATATTTAGGTAACAGCAACTAATCTAAGCGGATTTAAATTATTTTAAGCTTCTTTCAAATACCCAATTATAATTTTGGAGGATAAAAATTTAAAGGAACGGAACGTACGAACCGAAACAATGCCTGATTGGCCAGAATCCAGATTGGCTGACGTGACGTCGCGCGTCATCCGCTATTTGCAGCAAGCAAACTTAAAATAAAATATTTGAAAAAGTCAAGAAGTTAACTTATAGAAAAACGTGAAATAGTTATGTGGAGGTGAAAATACTTGTGTTTCATTGCTAAAATGAGGGAAGAAGGCCGTAAAATATAATATAGTGATGAAACATTGCATATCGAAGGTACGTATTCACTAATTACTTAATATAGGCTATATTGTTATTCACAATCAATCCTTTTAAAATCAAAGCTCCTCAGAAATAATCCATAGTGTGGATTAATGCCCTGTCCAAGTGCGACCTCAATGTCTTTGAGAACTATTATGCAGGTTTACTTACTATTATGTGTTGTTATCTGCCAATCCACACTTGGCCAGCGTGGTGGACTATGGCCTAAACCTCTCATTCTAAGAGAAGACCCAGGCTCAATAGTGGGCCTTGATGGGTCGAGATTATGATGATATATAATATATGTTTTAAGCAATACAATAATGGAGCTAAAGCTGTGGGTATTGCCTTGTAAAAAATATAATATAATTATGTGAAAATCTTAATTTAAAAAGCATACATTCTTTAATTTTTAGGTCATATAAAAAGTAAGGTCTGGCAATATTTGAGCATTACTTCAAGCCGTGAAGCTTTCTGAGAAGGGTTGTCGATGGGTTTAAAAGGACCTTGTGGAAAAAAGAAAGCGCTTAATAATAGTGCATATTGGTATGTTTTTTCACTTTATTGAATAATTGTCATGTCCAAAACTGTACAACTGTACAAAAATAAATCTGTAAAAAATTTACACACAGTTTAACATCCATGACCGAAGTACAAATATTTATCTGTGGAATAAATATCTGCCCCAGCTGGGACTCGAACATGTTATCCACAGCTCGGCAGTTAGGGTAACTGATCACCGTGCCACGGCTCCTTCAATATAATGTATCTGTTTTTTTCTTTTCAGCTAATGAAGATGGATTTTTAGAAGAGGGCCATTTAATTTTTGAAAGCCAAAAGGGAGATGGGGATTACCACAAGGAGATGAATGTTACTAACAGTCTATGGTTGTCCATTGTACCAACATGTGATAAAGTTTTGTATATTTATTCATGTTTCAATTACTGTCCTTGAAGAACTGAACTTGAAGAGTTTAAAACTTTATAGTCATTTTACCTTAATAGTCATATTTATTTTGTTAAATGATAATTTTGAAATAAAATTGTAAAAAATACGTTTACGTTTTTTTGTTACTTCACCCTATCACTCTATAGCTGCAACTGTGTGCCACCAACAACTCAGTGGCTCATAACAGGGCACAGGTCTCCTCATAACTGAGACCCATGTTAATACCTCAATGCTGCTTAAGCACGGGGCACCTCCACTGAGGACGAAGGTTAGTAGTCAAGCTTTAATAATGTCGACTATTTAATTAACGAGTATATACTCATTAATTACTTAGCCCATAAGTTCGATCAAGAAGTTTTTTGTCACTACAGTCGTTTATTCATTACATATTCCAAATGCTGGGCATACCATAGCAAGCATTGCTTAACTCTGACGATTGGAACTCGCCTCGAGAGGCGAAGCTCTCGTGGTCCCGTTTTACAGCAGTATTCTACTAAAGTATCTACATATAAAATAAATATACTTTATCTTTGAAGGTAAAACAATGTAATTACGTACCTACTAATTAAGCTATTTTAAGGTTAGGGTATAAAGGTTTAAATATGAAATCAATAATTTTATGATACTATGTATTGTATGTATTTTAAGCATTAACTTATCATTAAATTAGTCAGTTGATTTATTACTAGCAAAGACTATGAAATAAAGGAAAAAAATAAATATTCTCATAAAACCACAAAAAGTTTTATATCCCTGGTTGTCAGTGGTTGCTAGGCAACGGTTTGTCATTAAACATTTCGGATGCAAGGCGCGCAGAGTATAGCTAGTGTAATTTTTAGAAAATGTCGTTTTATCCGTATTTTCAGGCATTGAAAAACTGCTACAATATACTCTTCCTGACATCTATTGGCGAGTAGCAACACTAAAGCTATTTCAGTAGATGGCGTTGTTAAGCAACACTAAGCCAATGATTTCCAAAAATCACGATTTACCCAAAAAAAATCGAGCAAAGCTCGGTCATCCGGGTACTATTTTATATTGTAAGTTGTCGATAGGTGTTTCTCATAGCCAAAGAATGTCATTATTCACATGGGCAGATAATTGTACAGCATGCAGTCTAAGCTTTCCCTTTTCGGAAATTTCAATTAAATAGGCAGTTTCGAAAGACGTTTTCCTTTTACGACACATCGTAGTCATTGTTAACAGAGCTGATGTATGGTTTCCTACGAGTGCAGTGTGCGCTGTTCCCATGGCAAAATTCTTAGCCCATTGTCAAGTCGAATTTATATTGTAATATATTGTTATTTACCTTTCTAATGTCTTGCGTTGAGTTAGCTGTCCGTCTGTTTGCAGCATTTAGCCTACTTAGACACGGTACAGCCATGGCCCATGGGTTCCGTCATCACTCAACGATGTCGATAAGTACCTACGAGTATATATGTATTTACGTAATACGTATGTTAATAAACATGCAGGTATAGTTGTTATCAAACTGTCCAATTATATTAACACTATCGATAGTACTTAGACCAAACATTTCACAACATTTTAAGTCACGCACCGACCAATTTTTTATGGCGAAGAAGCAGTAAATTGATTAAAGCATTAACACTTTATTAATTCGTGAATTGTTTTAGCTATTCTGAGTCAACAGCAGATAAACAATTGAACAATGCGACCTAAAAAGTTCGGTCGTAGGCGTAAAGGCTTAAAAATGATAACTGTAAGGCATTCCTCCGTACTATCAATAGAGGCCTGCAAAAAACGGAAGCGGGGGCGTGCGCCGGCGCCGCGGCCGCGCCGTGTAAACGCGACGCCATCCAAGCGAATTAGTACCGCCGGAATATCGCACGCCGCACGCCGCAAGCCGCAAGCCGCAAGCCGCAAGCCGCACGCCGCAAGCCGCAAGCCGCAAGCCGCACGCCGCACGCCGCACGCCCACACCCCTGGCGGCGCGGGCGCCGCGGCGGTGCCCCGTGAGAGGTTATTGTTCTAACGCCAATATCAAGTCCACGGCTAACATTTACGTGAAATATTCAAATTAAAATATTATTAGAAGGTTGCTCATAATGCCAAGTGCGTGTCAGGCAAATTTCTTTGCAAATTCATCATTATAATGCTACTGCTGTGAATTTTTCAAATGTCCAATACCTACCATTTACTAGACGGGAGACACTTGACTCTACCAAAATTAGCACTTCAAGGCTGAATATTTCATAAACGGACACATAAATCGAAAAATTGTCGGTGCATACTCATAACACTTTTGAAAGTCCTTTTCAACAATACCCCACGGCCCACACTATGGGGTAGACCAAGAAAAACAAATTTCATCCCCACGTTACCTATGGCTATAGGGGACTTAGGGGAGGTATCCGAAAATATTTTTTTTTAAACATTTTATTCTAGTTTTCATTTTGTAGTTTTAAATATTCATGCCAAATCACAGCGTTCTATTCTAGCACTTCTATGCTGCGAACGGACGGACCGACGGACAGACATGATGAAAATATAAGGGTTCCGATTCCACCTGACGTGGTACTTGACTAACTTTCAGCGCGTTTTCCTTGTAAATTGATCATAATATATCCCATTTTTGAGATTTTATTTTCTTGTAACTGCAACCGTTTAGCAGGCATGGGGGGGACATTTGACTTAAACCAAAATTAGCTTTTTAAAGCCAAATATTTCGCAAACGGGCCCCTAATTCCAAAAATGGTCTTAGAAGACCCATAGGTAATATTTTAGAAAGACCTTTTCAACGCTATCCCACAATATAGAGTAGGTACGGCGTACGGGACGAATAAAAATTCATCCTCACGTCACCTGTAGGGGGAGGTACCCTGAAAAAAAATGTTTTCAATATTTTATTGTATAATTCTGGAGTTTTAATAAATACTATGTATATCGATGCCACATTACAGCTTCCTAGCATTAAGGGTCTCGGCGGCGCGGCGCTTTGCTTCGGACAGACAGACTAGACGGACGGGCAGGCGGACGAACTGACATGACGAAACTATAAAAAGGTTTAGATTTTACTTCGGAACCCTAAAAACGGTTCACTGGCCAAGCCGCCAAGCCGCCAAGCCTGCTAGGGCGCTAGCCCACGCAAGCAACAATTATACGCACTTACCATGTTTAAGGTCAAACCAATAGATGTAGTAGTGTGAACTTTTTGTAGGCAAATATTTGAAAAACGTATTTAATAATGTTCTTGCGTCTAATGGTGAGCATACACGCTACGAGAAATCGTTACGATCAGACTGTACCGTTCGAACGGTACCGATAAATCTCTACATGTATGTTACAAAACTGCACAGTTTCGTCCGATTTTTAAGACTGTGCAGTCGAACGAAACAGTACGAAAAATTCAATTGATTAACGGAATCGGAAGAACCGTGCCGACTGATCGTAACGTGTATGCGCTCGTTCAGTTTTCGTGTTCAGTTTTGTCGTCAGTCGCAGTTCGGGTGGACGTGCGCTGATAAACGTTATTAAATTAATACCTTTATATTTGAAGGTTTCACTTCTACCACGAGTGAATTGCCCACATTTTAATTTTCCTTCAGGGCTGCTAAAACGTCATTCGTCGAAGCCATCGCTGACACGTGTGCGTCGGCACCGTTTATTGTACCGTCTGATCGTAACGATTTCTCGTAGCGTGTATGGCTTGTATGCCATATACGATAAACTGTACCGCTCGAACTATACAGTCTGATCGTAACGATTTCTCGTTGCGTATATGCCCACCATAACGCGGTAGGTACCTGGCGGCGCGGTCGTAATTATTATTTTATTATCTAATTCTAAACGAACAACAATTTGTATAAAAAATATTACAGTTTTTAGCATTGAAGTATTATTACTAGCATATAGAACCGACACCGCGAACACAATGTATGTTCCAATGAATTAGCGCCGATCGACTTTAATTTTTAATAAATTTAATAAATTTCGTTCGATTTTGAAAGCAGAATGGGGGCTCAATTTTGAAAATAGTACCTCACGGCGGGACACATTTTGTTCGAGATGTCTGTTCTATGATATTATACTTCAATCGTTTTTAGCCTATTTATTGTTATCGTCGTGGCACAAAATTTAATTATTAATTAATTATTCAGAAGTTACAATGTCGCCCGTAACTACATCCCTAACAATAAGGTTGTTTGAATGTAATTAAAACTTTAATGGGTCGCCTCTGAAAGTTACAAATTTTATGCCGATTATTATTACCTAATTTGTTAAATAGTAACGTAATTGGGCAATAAATATGATTTTATATTTCAATAAATCAATAAACGGGGGAACAAGCCACCTGGTAATTACCGATCACCGGCGATTTGACTGGCTGTCAGTTACAATAAAGTCAACACAGAGGAGACTGGGGGCAGTAGGGGCAGTGGGGGCAGTGGTGGCCCGGTTATAGCTTGTTACTGGTTCTCAGATAGTAAGTACCTACCCCCGACCCGAAATACACAAAGTGGTAGCTAAATCATTAATTTTATTTCTGATATTATTATCTTTTCGTAAAGACTGCCTGAATAGCTACCACCTTCTTGTTTGAGTCTGCCGCCAAAAGATTCGTCGTATTCCGGCTGGGGCCTCTGGGGCCTCTGGGGCCGCTGGGGGTTGGGACACAGTTCCTTCTTTCTCTTCTGTTTGGTCGGCAACACATCTTTGTTGATGCCGATGTCTATGGACGACGCGCGACGGTGGCTTCTCACCATCAGATAGGTCATCGGCTCGTTCGTCAGATATTTGTACAAAAAGAAAGTGTTAGCATGTCGAAATCCACGTGTATATTGTAGAACACACACCATTTGTTTTAAGTACTCGTGAACAAACAGCAAGGTAAATTTTTACAACATTGCCAACTAACCTATTTACGTAGTTGTGTACTGTAGTCTGTAAGCTATTTCGACGCGGCATCGCGGCATCGCGGCACCTGTCTAAACAGTTTCGTAGTCCACGCGAAGGGTCCAACCCAACATGCTTGTGTCGTACATACATACGATTGTAACAAAGCGGTGGGACGGCCCTCGCACGACAACGCACGCCGCACCGCGCCGCGATGACACAGACGGATCATGTAATTATGTACGCGCTATTGGGCTCGCAAATTGTTTCACGGGTGAAGTGTTACATTTAAACGTTAATGTCAAATGTAAACACACACTTAAATAGTTGCAACTCCGTAATGTACCAGCTCTACAAGCTTTAACTCTACACGCCTTACAATACAATCCTCACATAAATGATAAAATTGTGCATCTTCATATATTATACTAATATTATAAAGAGGAAAGCTTTGAATGTTTTTTAAAATAAACTCAAAAAATGGTTGTCTGTAGGTAAAGTCGGTTTACGGACGGTAGTTTAACATGACAACACCCCGCCCCGCCCCACTCCACCCCGCTCCACTTCGCTCCGCCCCACTCCGCTCCACTCAACTACGATCGCCTACGTCTCGCCTACGGCATCAGCTACGATACGCCGATCGTAGCCGATAGTGCCTCTCTCTCGCTTTTGCTGCCCTCTCGCTCGCGGAACGCGACATTTTTTCATAGATGCACCCGGCGCTCATCGTTTTAATAGACGTTATCACGTCAAAAGTACTGAACCAATTTTAAAAATTCTTTCGCCATTAGAATAAATAATTATGGTGTTATTATCTCTGTAGTAACACGGATTTTAATCATCAAAATAATTTCAACACGTTCGACAACTTACGAAAGAACAAAGGTAATAGGTAGGTACCTGTTACTTGATAACGAATAACTTAATTACCTAAGCTAAAGCTCGCCACATAAACCGCAATCATCCACTCTCTAGTCTCTAACACTACTATTTATAAGACAGGTTGGAGAAAAGCACGTGTCCAATTAGTTTGAGGCGATAAAAGCGAAGTTTGTGAGCTGCAAGTTATTTATCAATTAGTCACACATAACAATAAACACACCGGGGGTCAGTGACCCCGGCTGGCAGCCGCGGGCAGTGGGGGCAGCGGGCAGCGGGGGCCACGCTGCCAATTGCCAACCGCCAACTACTCGAGTTACAGTTAATAATTAACAAACAACGGTACATCAACTAATCAATAAAGAAACGTGCAGCGCCACGGACGGTATCTGAACATGGGTATAACAACTTGTTAACTTTCATTTTAGATCTCTTGTAAACAGGTGTTATTATTAGACGGATATTTAACTTTTAATGTTATATACCTACTTCATTTCTTTAAAATATATTTTTTAAATCTTGAGGTGTAGCGATTCCCTAAATAAAAAGAATAACACTGAACGCTTGCACAGACCCCTCTTTCCCACTGGGCACACTGGGCACGTGCCCAGGGCCCCGTGATCGAGGGGGCCCCCTAGTTCCTGCCAGATCACTAAAGGATAACCGATATTTGTGACCGAAAAACTTTTTAATTCGAATAAAAGCAAAAAGCAAAGCAGAGGCTTTAGGCTTTCTGATTTCAGCATGCTTAGATAAATCAATAAAAATAAATCTAGAAGTTTTCTTTCAAAGTCAGAGGGATGGGTTAAAGACGGCCTTGCTCTTGCAGGCAAAGCTCCGGATACTAAACGGAATTTTCCGAGCTTTTTCACGAGCACGCCATATTTTTTTTAATAATAAATCGTTTATTTCCACCACAAATACAATCAGTGTTACATAATATAGACTCTTTACTAATCTAAGTTAGAATACTATAGTATTTGTGGAAGCTGGTCCCTATATTAGGTTTAAAAATGATGTATAGATATGATTCAATAAAGTAGAAATATGAAGTGCGCCAGGGCATGGGGCATGGGCGTCGGGCGATGAAAGTCAGTCTCGCTACGAACAGTTGGATGAGCGCTCGTGGTTTATTGAATAACAATCAGAAAAAGTTCAAGTTGGTGGAGTTACGACTCCATCTGCAATTCATGCGGCCCCGGCGGTCCCGGCGGGCCCGGTGGATGTCCCGGCGACCCCGGTGGCGGTCCCGGCGGGCTGTATTCCCGCAGACATATTTTTACCGTGTACGAGCATTAGACTGTATGCGTCAGCACGGATCGCACCGACATGAATAAAGATGGGCTCTTATCTGCCATTTAATTGTAAGAGCCGGCGACGATCAACGCGAACACGTGTATAAATTCCTAAGTAGTCAGACTACATTTCGTTTGATTGCGGCGATTACTTCTTGTCCGCGTCTCAAACGCAATATAAATATCGCGTAATTATAAAGACTTAAATTAACGTTTCTACTTTTTGCCTCCTCCATCCTCCATCCTCCAGCGTCCGCCGACTCAAATGCTCATTACGCGAACATAGCTGATTGATGAATCATATTTACGAGTTACATTCCCGTATTGTGCGACGTTTATCGTTAAATCAGTACCAACATTAACATTCAATACCCATTGGTACGTGAAATTGATGATAATTTTATTCTCGTATTCTCCTACAATAATATGATTTTCTTTAACGAAAAGTTCTGTTGTTTGTATTCGAGGAATTATGCAGAGAACTCTAGGAACTCCGTAACGAATGAAAATGGATACGAAAATATAGTTTGTTTTTCGTGTGACGTTGACAGATGACGTGGTCACCAATACCAACACGCCTTTCATAACTCACCTCAATTGGTCTGTGATCCCATTTAACTTCACTCGTGCAGCAACACCATTGTTCTCCAATATTTTAACTGTTAACGCGAGAGAAATAGGTGTGGCCCCTTACCGTTGAATATTTGAAAATGTTATCTTCCAACCGCACGTGACGCGAATGTAGTTAAAGAACAATTAAGGTTCGGATGGAGTCAAAGAGCAGCGGCGGCCAGAGGTGTCGCTCGGCTCATTAGATCGCAGACGCAGCGTGAGCCAGCTAATGAGGCTCGGAGCGGCCGGGACCGCGGCATACGGCTGATACCATCACGGCCGATCCAGCAAACCCACTTTCACTTCTAAGGGCAACCAATGAATACGATAATGCAGAAAACACATTATTATGTGACACACATTATAGGAGGCAAAACATTTCATAACATAAAATTGGTGCGGAAAATTAAGAATGATTCAGGAGTTAAAGATAATTTGTTATGCAAATGAGGCAACCGCAAATGTTTCTATTTGAATCCAAATAGTAGATAATTGTCACTTTGTCGCCATCTAAAGTTCACAACCCAATATTAATAAAACTGATCTGTTCACTCAGAAAAAAGTTATACAGTGTATATTTGTTCCTTGTAGAAACCATACGCGTGGACGGATTTTGATGATTCTTACGTCAATCGATTCGTCTTTTTTTATGGAAATAGCCGGCAAACAAGCTGACGCTCCACCTGATGGTAAGTTGCCATCGTCGCCCATGGACATCAGCAACACCAAAGGCATCATCTGATGCGTTGCCGGCCAAGAAAGAGAGAAGAAAAAGAAAGAAACCTTGCGCTTACTATACTAAGTCATGACAATAATCAAAAATTCATCACAGCGACAACCAGACGTCATATTGTCAAAATTAAAAAATGTTGCGATTCCGTTTGCCACTTGTCCGTTGAAGTTTCACTTCTTCAATGTGTCCCAGCACACATTTCAAATTTTTTTTCATAGGTTTACTGCAAATTGTAATTTGGTTAGGTTAGGTACAAACTAATGAATACATACGGAATTCAATCCGGAACAAAAAAGTGTTGTCCTTAGTGGCTCCCTGTGGCTTCGGGCTTCCTGATTTTTGTTCAAGATCTGAAAACTGCTGAGTTAGCGATAATGATTACGTCACTCACGGGTGCAGTGAAAAAAAAGGGCACGGCTTTCAATTTGATGATTTGATGATACGTACGTACAGTATTAAAATTATATTGCATTCGCCGGACGGTCTCTACCGGCAGTGTAAACAATTCAATAAGGCGGTTCACTTCGTAAACACGTTTTATTTTGGACGGCTCGAGTACTAAATCATTTGAGGACAACCAATTTCCGCGGTACATCGGAAGTGTGAGAGTAACGCGGCGACATCTGGCGGTAGGTAGGTCAGTGGGTAAAAGGTGAGTGCTCTGACGCCGCCTCGCCGCCTGCGTAGGGCCTCGCACGCTCGACGACCGAACGCAACGGTGCGATGTCACCACGGCTAGTTCCGAACGCTTCTGTGTTCACAAAGCTTAATGCTAGCTTAACGCATTACTCTTACTAGCCGCTCCCAAATAATACCTAAATGTGGAGCTACAATACGGTACAAAATGAACGAAATTGACGAATGAAATTGACGGATCCTTTTGTTTCGGTCGAATCGGTGAAGGCGAATCGAATCGTCGCGTGTAAGCGAAGCGCGGTGGGAAGTGCAAGTGGGCTTATCGCCGCTTTCTAGTTTACAAGTAACTAGCCCATATCCGCGCGGCGGACTGCTATACTAATAAACTAAGAGTTAAGACTTTACAACGCGCATCGCGAACGCCATGTTATGAAGACATGTTTCGTATTATAGAAGAAAATTTAATAAAATTTTATTAATTTTTATCGCCTAGAAGCAATAATATGATACTGAAAAGCACAATAGAGGTTGGCAAATACGATTATAGGTGTATTGAGAACTATAAAGCTTGTTTTCACAATATTTAATAGGCATACATAACGTTCCTGTACTGTACAGTGAATAAAGCTTAAATACGCTTTTCAACAGGGAAACTTTCTTGCGACTAACGATGACATTCGTTAACAAAGACGTTTAAGTTTTCAAACTGGCATTTTCACTGCACAAAGCTAAGATTAAAGAACATTTTCAATTCAAAGGTTCAGTTGGAACCGTAATTATAATTTAAAAAAGTAAGACAGAAGAAAATTCTAAATACACTTTTACTATTCTGTTCTAGCATAACTTAGCATTGACATTTGGTTATTTAATTTAACAAACAATTCTGTTAATTGAGCAGCCAATGAACGTGAATAGGTTAAGCTAAGTTAGCAGTAATTTCTAGTATATCGCAGGCAAGCAGTAAAAACGGGTCTGTGCAATGAAATCCTTAAAATATGAAGATGCGTTATCCATAAACTGAATGTTACTACAACAGTTATGTAACAACATGACTTGGTTTGATATAGATTTAAGTTTATTCAGGAAAACACGATGAACAATAAGACTACAAACTTCTACACAGTTCTTGACTGGAGCAGCGTCCACGACTCACCACGCTCTAGGCTTTCTCAAGAGGATCTCTATCTCTACCCGTGCCTTGTAGTAGACAATTAATAGGTCTAAGCCGTTGTAAAAATTGCCAAGTGTATCACAATAGGCTGTCCACGTCCACAATGAAACAGGTCATGCGCAGTGCGTGTGCTGATCGTCACGCTGATCTCCTAAGCTGAGCTGATAGCAGCGAGCGACCTGAATTATGTTTCAACAATTGTAATTGGGTGGGTGACCTTTAGGTACGTACTGGCTATTTATCGTGAGCTGGTCGTGAATAGTTGCTATAGTTAGATAACAAACCTAACCTTTATCGGTAGAGAACTTTCAACAATAGATTTAACAAATATATAAAATGCATAACATTACAGCCACTTTTTAATATAGTCCGATTTTCTCGATCCTTTCTGCCGCGTGCAAACTATGCAATAAGCTACTTTAATGGGCAAATGCAATACAAAAATTAACCCTTGAAGTTCTAATTTTCTACTCCTATATATAATTTTTTTTTTTAAGTCTAGGATATTATGTCGTTATTGTTAGATACAATATATGAACTTGCTACGTGCTGTTATACTTGTTCTATTAAAACTTATTAGTAACTTTGGTAAAATCTAAGTAATATTGAAAAATGGTTAATGAAAAGTAAAATGAAAATGATGCCCTAGCTGGCCTGCTCGCGTCTCGCGTCCTGCCAACATTCCGAGCCATGCCCTCCGCCGCCGCACTGCTCTTAACGTCATTATCACTTGTAAAGGCAATTGCCGAGAAATTACTGTTTCCATGGCTCATTATCACCGCTACCGTGTTCCCGATAGCCGCGGGCTGGCTGCCGCCCACCAGCCCAGCCGACTGGCATGGCAGTAGCTAGCGACTAGACAAAGATTAGGACAAACTTTTTCTTACGTTCCTGTACAAAAGGTTATCTGGCATTCATATTTTAGTGAAAACTTTGTCTTTTGTTAACGTTACGCCGGCACCGTGTAAATCTTCTGTATTTTATGTTAATATTTTGTATTGTAATATAATCTGAAGCCAGCAGCGTGGAGCGCGGTACGATGAAACTGATTAACGTTTGTAAGGTAGGATTTAATCCATATTTAAAAGTTTAGGCAAAATTACGTGCAAGAAAAGGATCCATTAATCAAAATGTAATTAACTTCCTTGTTACGTTAAAATTAATTAATAGCCGCGCCGGAGTCCCGCACTCCCGCCGCGCGGCCGGGCGCCGCTTTTTGACAACACTCCTATTTTACGGTTTTTATTAAAAGTTATAACTAATAGCCATTTTCTCTACAGCTCACTTCCTAGTAGAGGAATCTGAGAGCCAATGGCGCGATACTCTCTGGATTTTATACTTTTTAATGTTCCGCACGAAAAAAACGGAACCCTCTGCCGGCTAAACGGTTGGAGTTGGACAAGTGAATTTAAAAAAAATAGTTTATATGAATTTACAAGGAAAACTATCACGGCTACGTTAACATAATAGTCGATAAACTTACTACTTCGGAACCCTACATTGCGCGTGGCCTGACACGCACTTGCCCGGTTTTTTATAGTATCGCATCTCTCCGTGCCCACTGCGCTTAAAACTGCGCACGTCCTTTGCGCATTATTTCTTTAATTAATTTTCGTGGAAGTCATTATTTAGGAATCACGTTAAACTTTCATTATTTTCACTTGTTTCTGCTATCGTCAATTATCATTAGCAACAGTGACTACCAACATTTTGTAGTTTAGCATCGTTTGGCGGGCGCCGGGCGCAGCGTCACGTGACGAAACAATTACAACACGGCATCAACACAGTAACAATGACACATAATTGGATTGGCAGGGCCGGTGAGGGCCGATCCCACCCACAACTAACATAATCCATACCTCATGTGTACAACGATATTATCATTAATACAGATTACATATTCAGATTCCAATTCACAGAGCGTATTGCCATACATACGCTAGCTAAGACGTAACACAAATTTAATTATTCCACATGCAAATTGAACCCGGAGCTACGGCTGTGGACTATAATATAAATGAATGTGCTGATAACAAAGATCCCTAATTGTCAGTCAAAAGCGAGTGACTTTGAGCATTATGCTAATCCTTCTCTATACAATTATACATACATGAAATATTCACAAGTTGATATGTTGCACAATTACTTTCAATTCACATGTTTGTATATAGTCTAAAATGTACGGACAATAAAAATAGGTCATACTTAATAACTTAGAGCGCTAATTCATGTACCTAATTCAGGAATAGTAGGACCGAATTCTATGCGAATGAAGTCAAGAACAACACATAATTATAAAAAAAACTAATTTTAAAAATAAGTAGACCGTACACTGATACCTAATATGGTAATGAGCCGTCTAGTCGGACCGAAAGCGGAAAAGTTTGTCATTTGTCGTCCAACTGAACTGCGCTGATGCGTCACTGTAGTTAGTGTAGTTAACGTTGTACACGACATGTATTTTTTGCTGTAGCCATTTATAAATATCGACGGTAGGTGGGTTTAATGGGTCCGTATCGATTGTACCGCGGTGGCGGTGGCGGTGGTGGTTGGCCTCGCTTGTCCGCGGTACGATGAGTCAGCACATCTACCCTCGGACACTCGGACAGGAACCAGCGCCAGCCTTGCGGTTAACAAGTATTGATTTCACACGTCAATAACTGCTACTTTAGTCGATAGTCAGACACTTTATTAAGTCTTGTCAGCAACAGGAATGTAAATAGTGCAGAAATACATTATGAGTAAAAAATTAATATTATCAAAAGCACATTAGTTAGCAAATGCACGTTGAAAAAAAATAAGCTTTGAACAACTTTGTATGAATAAAGTGTACAATCCCCAGCTCAACATTAGATCTCTCTATGTAGGAATTGGCTTCATAAGATCCCTTGTGAGAACCCGAGAACAAATATTTACCTGCCACATGAATATCTAAACTTATCCGGCCGAGATTAAACTCTACACCCTATCTACGAAGTACGAACTATGGCCTAGTTGCCCTAGTTGGTCAGGTACGTCTTACTGTACTGTTTGGGGATTATAATGAAATAAAATATCATATTGATAAGGCTATGGCTATTAAAAAACACAGACAGGCACGATAAGTTAATGAGGCTCCGTTAGTTTTAATCACGAAACCACAAACAGGTTAGTACTGAGACAGAGTAGTGAGTATTGCAGGCAATAGCTCGGGCGGCGTAGAGTGGTAGAGCGGAGCAGGTGCGCGATTTGGTTCTGGGTAGAGGTTGCGGGTCGGATGGACAAATAGAATAAATCAACCATCCCTGCCCCGTTATGCGACTCTGGTACTTGGCGAGTTACATTTGTTACGGACGAGAATCCACCGGACAGTCGCGTCGCGCTCCGTTTTGTAACATTGGATAAGGTGTACGTTACAGTATGATGACTAGAAATGTGACCTAATAAATATATCATGTAAGCATGTCTTCATGTTGCAAGCTACTGTAAATGTTTCCATGAAACTCTTGCTTCGATGAAAAGAAGGAAATAAACTGGAGAATGTGTGGCCTGCATGTCTGCATGGCTACTTCGTGTCAGATTCAGAACCTCAGGGTAAACATAGCTCGGTGCCATCCGAGCTGGTGTCACGAGGACCGACGGTGTACGTATAACAATACAAATACTTTTCACAGATGCAGTACTGAGCCACCATCCATCATTTCATCACTATGAACCTGTTGGGCAGACGTCGAGCGTCCTTCCTCATCTTCGTCATCTTTCAAGAGATGTCAAGAAATGATGTCAAGGAACTTGATTAAAGTGATTTAGTATAATTAATAAAAATTAAGTAATAATTAACATATTTATAGTATACCGATAGATACATGAGATCGAGCAAAATGTTAAAACTGTGAATGTCGAGTAAATCAGATGTGATTAGCATAACCCGCGGCCGCGCGAACAGCTGACTAGTATTAACTATTAGCATAGCAAATTACTAAACTTTAGTGCCCTTTTAGCATTCATGTAAAACAATTTTAGAAACGAGATGAAATGTGTATTAGCATTTCAAAAGTTAAAGTTCAACTCGAGGCCTGAGGCTGGCGGATAAGTAAACTACGGCGGTCCGCGGGATTGCCGGGATTGCCGGGATGGCCGGGATTGGCGGGATCACGAGACACCGCACCGAGCTCGCTGCTGGTAGTGCTGGTAGCGTGGCCTCGATCCTCCAACCCTCAGGGTCGTGTTCAGTGTTCAGTGTGTAGGTACTTAAAGTTGGGGTTAACATAATACAATTACTCTCTGGGTAATCAGCTTCGTCTGAAACTGATATACGTGATAGATACCTTCACATGTTTATATAATTAGTTACCATTATATCTTTTGTACTATGCAAGCCTTTATTTAAAAAATAGGACGTTTTTAGAACAACGTCGACTTGTGCAATGTGCGCGTCAACACAACTTACACAATATTTTAATTACTGCATAGAAAATTAATAAAAGAATTAATGAATATTAGACAACGAATAAATTAAATTGATGACTTTCCCTTTCATATTAGAAGCTTCTACAACACTTTAGTCATGCTTTATTTATTGTGGAATTATATAAATAGTAACATATGAGTTGCATGACAATAAGCTCATAGAGGCTCACAACTAGAGTGCATAGATGTTTCATAAAAAATGGTTGCCTGTAAAGTCGGTTTACGGACGGTAGTTTAACGTGACAACATCATGACAAAGCTCCGCTCCGCCCCGCTCCGCCCCGCTCCGCCCCGCCCCGCTCCGCCCCACTCAACTACGATCGCCTATAACGGGTCGCCTACGGCATCGGCTACGATACGCCGATCGAAGCCGATAGTGCCTTTCTCTCGTTTTTGCCGCTCTCTCGTTCGCGGAACGCTACATTTTTTCATAGACGTTATCACGTCAAAAGCTATATTAAATGTAAAACATATTTTAATATAGTCTATCTTGTTAGTACCTACATATTGTACAGTGTGTGCTACCAGTTGTAATAATGTAAACAAGTCCCCGGCTTCCACAGAGATTATTTATCATTCACTTAAAATAATTTATAACGAGTATAATTATTCCCAACTCGGCACTATAATCATAAGAACGTGATCTTTTCATGCTTGCGTCAGTTTCTGGTAAATTGCCGACATCAAAGAAAATCATGCACAACACAATTTATTATTATGATGTTAGCACAGCGACTAGCGAAGTAGCGAGTAGCGACTGATCTTATTTTTGCTTGAGAAATCTCGAGATTTTGTTCATCGTTTCGGCCTTATTTTGTGTCACGCCGCACGCGTAGCGACGTAATGCAGTAAGACGTCGTATTGCAGTAAAATACATTTTTAATGAACGCTGTATGAAACGGTACAATTGAGGCACCTATACATATAACTAAAGACCAACCGCGCTATGTAAGTGCATACAAGCCGCGTGGTTTCCGTTTAGGTGTTATATTATTATAAGTGTAGCGATTTTGCCGCAGCGATCTCATTTCAGGGATACTCTCGAGTGATAAAAACATCCACCATTTGTATTTGCTATGCCTCTATAAAAATCGCACTGAGCAGCGTGACAGAGTAGAGGAGACCAACCATCCTCGATCACAAAGAGACCCCGCATCTAGCATCAAACGCTATGCGTTGGAGGCTGGAGCCAATGCTACACGATCTATAAGCACACAATATTTTATGTATAAAAATAATCCCTCTATTTTATGTTACTAGGATGTACTTGCTTACTCGTAGTCTTTGGCGAGTTTGGAGACTACTAACTAAGGAATAAATTAAACTAAGGAATAAGGGTATCCAATACGCTGTTGCCTGTTAGTACGACAAAGGCAACGTGTAGGGGACAGGGGTGCCTCTACCTACCGTCCACCTGCGACCGGCCGCTTGCCGCCTGCTGACAGTGCTGACCATCACATCGCCCTCGTTAAATTACCCGTAATGTCTTTTGCATTACATTATCTGTGTCCGTTTGCATTTTATCGTTTCCTGTGATTACAAAATTGGGGAATTTGTAGTTTGCTTTTAAATAAGGAATCGTTAAAATTCACGTTTAGGTAATTCAATCATATCAGACTCCATTTTATAATTTTGTGTAATTAAAATATGTGATACCATGACCACTTCCTACGTGCGCCTTTAAAAATATATTTTTAATTACAATTAATAAAAAAATCGAAATCATTTGTACATATTTTATGTTGATGTTACTGATACATATTACGCCCCAACTCAGTCACTAACGGTTATTTTAATAGCTCCTTAGTAAAGAATCACCATACTACCTAATTCTGTACCTACTAAGGAGCGATTTAAGTAACCCTTAGTAACTCTGCGTTGGGGCGTAAGAAATCAAATTTAAAAGTAACCGTGTTGGGACTTGGGATCCACTGGATGTCGGTGACCACTGACCGTGCCTGTGAAGCGAGGAGTTCCGGGTTCGATTGACGGCCGTGACAAACATTTTGTAAGGCAGATAAACGTTTCTCCGCAGGTCGTGGGTAGTGTAAACGTTTTTTATTTACCTTCAGCACCACATTCGCCGTTAGCGAATGAATAATAAACAACGACGAAGCGATTTACATTATTCATGAGCAAAATTAAATGATATTTTAGCAAGGCGTAAACGTTTTGCAATAGCTTTCGTTTTCTGGTCAGGATCTTTTGATAAGTGTGTCGGGTCGGGGTGCGGCCATTTGTTCCCTTCAGCGTGACGTGACGGGTGACGGGTGACGGGTGACGGGTGACGGGTGACGGGTGACGGGTGACGGCGCGGGCGGCGAGAGCACTGATGATAGCTGTTAATTGATATTACTCGGTCATTACATGAAAACAAATGAAACCTAACGAATCCTTGCCATTTCGTTCACCATTTTGTCATATTTATTGAAATGGATGTTCATTGTTCACTCGGCGCGGCGCCCGACGTCATAAATTGAAATGATTTCTGCTGTCGTCGTGGAATTAAAAATGGGTTAACTCTGGTTTCGTATCAGATAGTTTGGTTGCAGAATTATAACAACATTTTATATAGGCAAATATCTATCTAATTGCTACATGTAAGAGCCATGGAACAGATAATACAAATAAGTACTTAACCAAACACGCTACGACTAGCGACTAGCGGTTCAGCATACGCGAAGATTACATTTGTGCGACATTACTTCACACATTAGCAAACAAAGATTCGATGCCTCAAGGACCCGATACCCGGCTGCCCCGGCTGACTAGCGGCTCTAGCCTCTCCAAATATATTTAGCTTGAACAACACGATTCGTCATTTTGCGAGTGCTACCAGAGATGTGCAAATGTTTATTCAGTGTCCAGCGCGGCGACGCGGCGCGGCCCACGACATAGCGGGGTGATTATAGTGCGATTTATCGACTTTAAATCACTCACTTTTTCATGTGTACATTGTATGGATATACCTCTAGTTGGCATGACAGGTAAGCCATGTAAAAAGTAGTCGAAAGTAATTTTTTTATTACTTAACAATATTTCTCTTTCATTAATTATACCTTAATAAAAAATGGTTGTCTGTAAAGTCGGTTTACGGACGGTAGTTTAACGTGACAACGTCATGACAAAGCTCCGCTCAGCCCCGTCCCGCTCCGCTCCGCTCCACTCAACTACGATCGCCTACGGCTCGCCTACGGCATCGGCTACAGGTAATAGACAAGAAAAACTTTCTACGTCTATTAATAGGTGGTAGAACTAACTTCAAAATAAATGATAACTAATTACAGAAGGTACTTAGTACTCGAAAATTCATATTTATATAGTCATGTTTGAGGCCTGTATTCATGCAAAAAAATATATAACTAGAATGATGAACCTACATAATTATTATGCTTACCACAATTAAGTACCACTTACTTACTTGGTTTCACCAAAAAAACCAACAATTACCTAAGTGTCTACTAGTATCCTTCTTTCAAAATACTCTCAAAGTATTATTTTTCAATTAACATTATTACATATCTCGATGATCATTATACAACTTCACCTGGCGTTTTACGAAGCAATTATTAAATCGTAGTAAAAAGCAGCAAGTGTAGCGCGGCCCTGCGCCTGCGCCGCGCCGCCGAGCGCTTCGTCTTATTTGCTATCAATCTAAGCGCGCGTGAAAAAACAGTTTTGCCGTTTCATAAGGACGACGAGATAGAAATCTCCGAGTGCCCATAAAATGAATCTTTATTTAATAGGCTTTTATTTTATTTCAACAGATCTCACGCAATCGAATGAATTGCGACCGCGTCGGTCAATATAAAATTATAATCATCACCTGCCTAGTGGATACTTAACTTAGTGAGCTATTCTTGTAGTGGAAGGGAGCCATGAAATATTCATATTAAATAACCGCCTTTTCTATTTTTAGCTGCTTATTACCATCGAGTATTCTTCAGTTTATTTCCATAGAAACTAGTGATGGGCCGACTATGGGTTTTGCCGATCAGCCGACTAGCCGACTATTCGGCGAGAAAATTGCCGACTAATCGGCCGACTAGTCGGCAATGCCGATCATCCTTACTTTGGTCAAATATTTATGAAAATATAAGCAATCGATTGGTTCCTGATAAACCTGAAAGTCTGACGTATCTTCAGATTCACCATAAATAACTTTTGCTTGATCCAATAAAATAAAAAAGTGATAAAATATAATTGAAAATATGACTAAGTAAGTACAAAGTACAAAAACTTTTATTATTATTGCCACACGCAACGAATATTCGCATAATTTTTGACATTCGCATTCGCAAAAATCATGCAAATGAAAAACAAAGTGCATAAAGAAAAATATTTATTTTTAACATTAAAATGTTACTGATACCTATTATGTTGTGTCTTTTGTTTATATTGAATTGGATTGAAGTTTCAATAATTCTGAAATAATTTTGAAGTAGCTTACTTAAATATATGTCCTCAAGTTTTTTTGTGTAAAGTTTCAATTTCGTTTCCAAAACACATCATCAGAACTTGAAATGGTCACTGGTTTTGGAATATTATTATTACCAGCGACATATTATGTCTTTGAACATTGATCAACTACTCCCATCCATTGAGGAGTCATAGGCAATCATAGTCAAGGCATAGGACCCTAATACATAGGTCAATAATGTTCTACTTTTGCAAAGTTATTGAGAACAAATTTCTTAAAACACGGTTAAATTGAATTGTTAAAGAGTTGCATAAATATTTTGTTTGTCTTTAGACCCTGGGATAGTCAATAATTTTATAATTTTGTTACTATCTTCGTTTCCTTTATTTTTTAGTAGCGATAATTAATGCCGACTATTCGGCGATTTTTGCCGACTAGTTGCCGACTAGTCGTCAACTAGAAAACATGCCGAATAGTCGGTTTTCCCGACTAGTCGGCGTGTAGTCGGCCCATCACTAATAGAAACCCGCGTGCGGTGCGAGAGAGGAAAGACCGTACTTGACCGGAGTACAATTCAATTAGCCACGTGTCCAGTCGATCGCACTACAGCACTACAGCAGTACAGCACTACAACATCATAATTCCATTACAGAAAACAAAATTACATAAATTCTGTATGTAAGTTCAACCAATACCTTCGACGGCTAATATTTATTGTGGTCGTGGAAAAGTTTGCATAGAAATTGGGCAACGTCGTGATTTACAAACGCAAACCGAATAGGCAGAACATTAACATACAAATCATTTCTGGTTTACTACGAGTTGTACGGTAGTACTGTTACGCAATCGGTACTATGGTGGACAGACACACAGACACAGGACCAATTATATGTCATACCAAGTAACTTGTTACATGACAGAGGTGTATGTTATTTACAAACGATTCTGTTTTTCTACAAGTTCAATGTGTCACACTGAGCCGGTTGCCGCTCTGTGCGCTTAAGAAACTTAAGTGATGGGTTGGAGTCGCTTGCTCAGAAAACGGATAACTTTAACCTGCAATTACGCGTGAAAGAAAAGCCGCCGGCAAATGAGAGCGGACGCGAGACGAATCCGGTCCTCGAGACATCTCCCAGTCCACGGAATATGAGACCGCACCGAGAAAAAGTACAGAAAGAACGGCTACCGTGTGGAACGCGTCCGATGCTATTAGAGAAACAGCCGACTAGGCGACTACCAAACTAGTTTGACTTTACAGTTACGAGACGAGATGATTCGATTCTGCGACGATAGTTAGTCGAAGGTCGCGGGAACTCGAGTGGGACTAATTCGGATCGGAATTTGTTCTGCGAGTCGTTATCGCGCGGCGCGGGCAGTCGCGGTCGGAAAGACGAGCAACCGTATCGACTTCCTATAACATGAAATCGATAAAAGCGTCCGATCACGATTTAGGTCAAAGCAATGTTGTTCATTAAGAGCGTAAGCGTCTTGACGCATTATCGCAGCAGGCAGTAGGCAGCAGCAGGTACATTACTTACTAATGAGCGGTGGCCCTTCGGCTCATTATCAACATCATTATTGTATGACATAATCGTACAACACTAAAGTTATTGAAGATTAAATCCATAATATTATGACCTTTAGTTGCAAGTATGCATGAGTCTTTAGAGTATTATTAAGTGATCTTATCTATGCGTAAAACTAGTTTGCAGTACAAACATTACTTACTTTAAAAATTTAAAACTTTCTTAGGAATTACAAAAATAATAATGTTGAAGTCTGACTTCAAAGTTTAGCTCGTATAAATCATGTTTCTACTAAATTACGGGTCGCGTTTATAATGGATGGAGTCGGATAGAGAAACGGCCATTTAGCATTAAGTTCGCTAATCGCTGCACTTAATAACATACAACAGTATTGTCATTAGTATTACACGGTTATTATACGATTATGTTATAATGAAAGTAATCATTTAGTTAGATACAGCACACAACCATCATCATCTGATTAGGACAACCGACAACGAGATGTTCCGCGTGAGGACGAAATAAACACAACCGCAAACGTGAACAATGCCTTTGCCTCACTCGTTGCGGCTTGCGCAGTTCGTAGCGGACGTGTTTTTAATTTAATAATGGTTCATCTGACTGATTGCGGTGTACGATATGATATTATTAAATAAATAATACGACTATGTCTAATATATAAAATTCTCGTGTCACGCTTTTTTGAAGTTGAACTCCTCCGAAACGGCTCGATCGATTTTCGTGAATCTTAGCGTGCATATCGGCTAGGGTGGAGAATCGGACAACATCTATTTTTCATCCCCCTTAATGTTAAGGGTGGTCCACCCCTAAATTTTTTGGCAGAACGTTTGCCGAGTCAGCTAGTTATATTATATTATATACCTAGTAGGTATAACATGATGAAATGTATGCAACTTAATATGATAATTAGAGATGGGCCGTCTACACACCGACTAGTCCGGAAAATCGACTTATCAGCATGTTTTTAGTCGGCGACTAATCGGCAAAAAGCGCCGACTATTCGGCATTTATTTTCGATATTGAAAATTGAAGAAAATGAAGAAAACTTCACAATAATACAATAAGCATAACTATATAAATTTGAATAAATCCGATAATAACGAAAAAAATACTTTATGTATGTAGCAATAATAATTAACAATAACAATATTATCATGTTTGTAATTTTAATTGTATATTGTCAATTAAATTTAACAATAGTATTTTTATTTTATTGGATCAAGCAAAAGATAAATTATTATAGTGAAGAAACGTTAAGAGGCTTTCAGCTCTATTAGGAAGTAATCGGTTCCATTTATTTTCATAAATATTAGACCGAAGTAAGGTTGATCGGCATTGCCAGCCAACTAGTCGGCCCTTCACTCATAATAATGCGATTTGAACTGAAAGAAAGCTCTATTTGACAAGAGCTTCGAGTGAAAGCCAGGCTTTGACAACGAGGCTATGGCTTATGGCCAGGCTTTTCCTGTCTATTGCGGCTTTGTACTGACCGACAACGCTAGTTCATTTTTTATGGAAATAACTGACTAATAAGCTGACGATCCACCTGACGAGCAACCTGGCCACAATGTTCGAAGAGGGTTGCCAAATTGTACATATTACATACATCCTTAAACGTAATGATATTAAACTTAAACGTACTTAATAATATTCAAACTAGGTAGGTATGATACTTTTGCCGTCGAAGCGAATGACAATTTAATAATGTATAGCCTTTCGATTATTTTACGGATTTGAATACAAATCAGTGAAGTGAGTATGTTAGGAATAGCGGTTTAACAATTTATACTTAATGAAAACGATAGTTTGAACGTAATCTGCAAATGATGTTTCATTGAAATTATTTTAAAGCGTAAAGAACTGCGTAATGGAACATTAATTTGGAATACAATGTGCTAAATTGCTAATCCGCATGTGATCCGAATGATCCGATCGATGTGTGATCTAATTCCGATTTTTGTTTCAGTGTAAAAGGTGTGGTAAGTAATGAAACATAAAATGTTTCGTATTTACAACATAATTAAAACACAAATGGGTGGCTTATCAATAAAAGTGTAATAAAACTAAGAGAGTCATAAAACGGACGAGAACTGCGTTAACGATCCGATTTCCATAACTAAAACTGTCCAATAGAGATCGAAGAAATTCTTACAACACTACCCATTAATATCCGAAGGTAGCCAGTAGCGTCCACCTATCACAATTGATTAAAGTTATACTGAATATTTTTACACTTGACTAGGTTTCTCATAGTTTATAATTAAATAGGTATGAAATAGCTACGACCATTAATGACTGAAGGTCCAGCCCGGAATGAAAGATTATAACTGTGTTACTTCAGCGATACCATTTTCAGCGATTTGATACTTATCTTTTAGATGTTGCGTTACTATCTTTTAACAAAAACACGGAAACACATAAATTGTGTCTCACAAGACACAACATTGCATAGGGACGAGTGTCCCATGCATGATAAAAATGACGGTTGACGAAATTGAATGGTGATCGCCAAGCACGGAGCACGGCGCAGTAATTCAGAGCTAACAGATGCGTTTCTAATTATTGGTTTGTTATAATTGTTAAGAAATTAAACTAAAACAGCAAAAGCCATTCCACTGAACGAGCAGGCCGCTCTGCAGGCTGAAATTCCAATTAAGCTTATATCGAACTGCGTTCACAAATCTATCCGTAATTTCCACGTTCTTGATTTTAATGATGAGATTGAATCAGGTCTACGAAAGGTTCGACTAATATGCTATAGAATAGATAAATGCTTTAAACATTTGGCTATATGATCTTCCATTCCAACCTTTGCCTTTTCGTCGTAAGTAAGTAGGTATTTTTATCACTGAAGTGCAAGTACTTCCTTCCTTCTTCCTTGCACCAGCCCTGCTACCGGCGCCCGCGCCCTTATACCGAAATTCAAACGCGTAATGTGTGATGTGTAAACGCATACAGCGCCAACTGTAGCGGTCACAGAACACCTAATAATTAGTTAGAAAGGCGTTGTGGGCGTGGCAGGCGCGCCAATATTAGGCGCAAACGAGCACAATCCTCAAAAACACGCGATCGCGCTGTTTAGTGACTCGCGAACTCCAACGGAGAAAAGTACTGCGAAATACTGCGACTAAATTACTTATAAATGCCTACATGTACGGTAATTACTTGCCGTACAAGAAGCGAAATGCTTAAAATAAACAAAGGAAGCGTTTCTTTTCATCGTTAAGTAAAAAACTAGGATATTTTAGTTTAAATCTTTAAAAATGTCCTTCAAATGATTCTTTGCCCAAAAAATATACATTGCGGGCTTCATGCGCTCGTCATTTTTAACACATCAATGAGAACGCGTAATGTATCACGTATGTACGTTAGTATATTAGTTCATTGATCACGTAGCAGTAGCTCTAGCGTTGGGCGTAGTAAAAGATGACATCGATATTCGATAGATTCTTTCGAAGTTATAATAAAAAACAACTTTCTTAAATAATGTACATGTGGCCAGATAAATTTAATATTTTATGCATTGAAATATAGTTTGAAAGAACATTGACGTATTTTACATCCTATTTTTTATATACCTATATATTTTTTAATCCTATTTTTTATATCTTATAAGTTAATGCTTGATGGTAAGTGGCGATGTAGTCATGCTGTCATGGGTGGTAAAACGCACTAAATTAGCAAAAGCCTATTCACTCTTGCCTTGAAGATAAGTATATTTAATAAAATAAGTATGATGAAGAACAAATGAATCTGAATCTGACATACGTAGCAAGTTTCCTATATTATTTTCCAATAATTATGATATTTTACCTTTATTTTACATATCTGTCGACCTTACGACAATAAATACCGATAAAAGTTTACGTCAGTCAATCCTTAGCTACAGTGTCACGCCTCTCACGCACACATAACGACCCTCGTGCGTATTTGTTCATTTTTGTAGGAGTAAGCAAATGGAGGGGATCGGAATGGCGACAGTGGTTCCCATACAAATTACGCGCTATGCCCTTTCTAACTAATTATTAGGTGTTCTGTGGTAGCGGTCGTAGGCCGCTGGCGAGCTTTTTTGGGAGGGTTAGTGGGGGCCCCTTTACACTGGGGGCCCCGTATAATTGATACGGCTGATACGGCGGTAGCGCCCCTGGTAGATAGGTACCTAAATGTTACGGTTTTTAGACTTTACAAATTTAATTATCGAATCGATTAGAAATTCTTACAATTTTGAATCGATTTGTTGCAAAAATTGGTTTCATACGTGAACCGATTTTTTTGTAAATCTCTAGTGTCACTGTGATAACAAACGGAAAACTGGGCCTCTTAGTTTGCGATGACTTAATAGACGAAAACATGCGACGTAATTTATTATTGAAGTTACTGCAGCTACTTACTTACCGATAAAGGCATGTTTTACGATATCAACTCGCAGATTAATAAAAAAATATGTAAGTAGATACCTACTACAAACCTACCTACATAATTAACTTGTTGTTACGTAACTACTTACTAACATAGAAAACATTTAAAAAGTTCAAAACTGACCTTTGGTTTAATTATTTGGTTCTCGGCAAAATTCACAGAACACAGCACATCCAACAATATTATTATTACACTTTTTAAATTCACTTACACAGTAGGTACACTGTCGACCTCACATTACCACCGTCATCAACTGTCATCAACACAATTTATTTAGCAACCCAATTATCGAAAACCACTTCAAAAGACTAGCATTGTCGAAAATCACATTCAATGGAAACGGTATTAATTTAATTTGGTACTCCTCAAATTAATAATTAAAGAGCTGTAAAATTCGTTACGCATTTATATTTATTTGGGAAACCGGTAAGTTTGAAATGGCGCGGCATTATTACGTCGCGCAAAAACAGTATCGGAGCGGGAGGCGGAGGCGGCGCGCGCGGCGCGTGCACTGACCGCATGCCAACAACTGACTGATCGCAATTCGAATTCGGAACAACAACCACCACAATAATTACATGCCTCACATTTTTCTGTAACTTCGACTACCGACTACCATTAACTTATCGATGAAAGGTTATGCTCTGATGGTAGCGCTTATCCGGGTGTCCGCAGCCGGTTACCGGACGCCGGACGACGGGAGTCGGGTAACGAGAGCCGAGTCATGGCGGATGCTGCGTACCGTAATGTATAATAAATTGTACAGATTTGCTTCTCGCTGCAACTAGTATGATTTATGCACGGAACTGTGTCGAATTAACAATTAGGTGCTCCGCAGTAAGGTTGAGGCTGCTACACGCTCTACAGGTTGTACACGCAGTACGCGCTCGGCGCTACCCGCACCGTGTAGATTCTACACTGTAGAAGATGCTAATCCATAACATTACGTAATAACAATTTTATGAAATTTTTATATTTCCGCTATTATCCGCTTCAATATTTTATTGCTTCAAATGTTTCAATAATTTCACTGTCGATAGATAAAAAGATAGATTTCAATGAGTGAGCGGCGATTTCGTCAGTATTAAGTGAAGTGAAGTTCATATGTGGGGTAATTGCCGCGGTGATCTTGTGAGAGATTTATTTAGATTCCGTCGATACCGGCCTGCTACACTACAGCAGTAACAGGGGCGCGCCCTTTAAATGGCTAACGGCTCCGGAGTCCGGGTTCCATACTGCTCTAGTCCTCTACGTCGCGTCGTACTCCCGCTATGCGTCGGTCTCGTGTCCCAGTTGGTAGTGGTCCCTCCGCTGAAGCCACGTTTAATCCTCGGTTAGGGTTGTCAGAACCGAGAGTCCGAACTCCATTGACTAAGCCCAATGCATCCGTAACGGGGTTTTTCCCGTCCCGTACGGGACGTGAAGTTTTGGAAACATCGTTTCATAGAAAATGTATACGATAGTGCATACGCAGCGGAATCCCGTGCGGGACAGGAACGGGGCACGCACGTATATTTATGCCCCCTCCCCGTCCCGTACGGGGAAAAAACCCGTGGACTTTAGTATTGTGGTGTCTCTACCATGTAAAAAGGGTGCAGAGTAACAGCGACAACAGCGTCTAACAACAGTATAGCGGGTAACAGCCAGCCCCGGATCTACGATTTTTTTGGACCGAGGCAGAAACTTGATAGTGGCATCCCTCTCTCCAGCGTTTGAGATAAATTGCTTAAAAAAACTCACAAATAATTAATAATAGTTGGCATTTTTCGTTAATGGGACAATAAGAACACTAATACTTACATTTTTTCTCCCAATCAGGCTTCCGTATACCAGTCATTTTGTGGAGTAAGTTTTTTATTTTTAATCATACTATATTATGATTTTGGCGCCCCCTGAAACTGCCGCCCGGGGTTCACCACTTTTACATTGATACAAAAGAAGTTTGAGATGCATGTTGAAATTAGGGATGTTCGATCCGGATCGATACTTGTGTGGATCGATACAATGGCATACGATCCGCTCGATATTTGTATCGATACAATGGCATTCGATCCACTGGCGGATCGATACACATGCAGGGTGGATCGGATCGAATCGGATCGGATCAAAATTATTATGGAATGGAGGTAGATTTCTTTAGATCAGTTGTTGGTGCATCATATTACACGAACAAAAAGGCTTCCACACATTTTTCAAGCAATATTTGTCTGAATTTTTGTTGGATAGAAAGTCTGATCCATTAATTAAAGAATTGGTCAGCTAGAAAAGTTATTTGGGGAAACTCTGCGACAAAGCTCTACGCCTACGGTATTTATCAGTGGTAGGAACTTCATTGCCCTCCGAATGGCTTTTCTCGTTAGCCAATAACATTTTAAGCGAAAGTAATCGATTTGATCCTAAGCGCTTATCCAATTTACTATTCCAGCGTTCATTAAAATTTAAGGATTGGCAAATGTAATTTATAAGCTTTGCGTGATATATTAATTTATTTGATTATTTAGTTTAAATACACAAGAGTTCTAAATCAAATATAGTGTTATAAAGTGAGATATTATTATTTATATGATGTTCCTACTACATACCACATTGTTTTAAAAAACATTAAGTAACTTTTTCAATATTTATTTATGCAATATTTTGAATAAAATTAAATCTAATATAAAATTTAATCTAAAACGATTGATCTTAATATTGCCTTAATGATCTATCGTTATTTAGAAACCCACTGAATTAAGCTTGTCGATAGTTTATATAACCCTATTTAAAATAATTTATTCGATTCTGGATCGATACAAAACATCATATTAAATTATACGTTATATCTACATAAAATACCATCTTTTATTTATTAACATATTTCTTTCTTTTTTGTTTCTTAGCCGACAACGCTTTGGTCGCTGACATCCATTGGCCGCGATAACCACTTACAGGTATATTTAATAATTATATGAATCGATATTTGGACTATTAATTATGTTGGGATATTCATGACGATCCGGAGATCGATATATAAAATACCCGGATCAACCATTCCTATTTAAAAATTTACTTTTTTATCTTCTCTCATTCTTGGGCGGCAACGCATCAGTGATGCTTTTGGTGTTGTTGATATCCATGAGCAACGATAGCCACTTACTATCAGGTGGATCGTCAGCTCGTTTGCCGGCTTTTTCTATCAAAAAAAAATTTCATGCGATACTGGATCGATCCAGAGTATCGTATCAAATCACTTGGATCGATACCTGGATCGATACACTGCGAAACGATCCGTATCGATCCAGAGTATCGATACAAGGCACCTGGATCGAACATCCCTAGTTGAAATGAGATTTAAGTAGGAAACCTTTTTTTCAGTAGGTTCCTAGGCTAGGACTTGCAACTGCATAACAATATGTAATCTTATAACATTTAGTGTAATCTAGTTCTCAAATACATGTTGGTTTAGCAATGTGTTGAACAAAACAACACAATAGGACTAGCAATCTTAGCACACCATAAGTAAATCCTTTCACCATAGTCCATAGTACCATACCCCGGCCGCCGCGCCATGCGCCATCGCTGCATCGGGCGGAATAACAAATGTCACAATCGCATGCAACGCCCGGCGCCCGCTACGTCTGCCTCCAACATTTTGCGGGTGAATTCCAAGTGTCGTGACGTGATGAAAATATTTCCTACTTAGATAGAGCATATTGTGAGAAACACGATCGAGCTCGTAGTAGATCCCATTACGGGAGTAGATACCCGTGTATTGTACTATGTATAAATATGAGGCGCAGCCCACGACGCTTCATGTCGTATTAGGAAACTGCTAGACTGCTACAGACTTATCGTGATTGAGAAAATGCTGCCTGATGTAGCTATGTACGTCTTGTTGTTTTATTTACATAACTGTTATAAGTATCACTAAATAAGAGATTTTTATAAATAAATTAAATTGAAATTAGGTAAGTTAATGCTAAGGTTTTTTACGACCAAGACACGTAAAAAAATTGACGGTTGATTTTAGCCAACCAAGCGAGTAAAATACCCTAACGTGTGAGTGCCATCGGTCATCGGAATTACACTGGTGGTAGAGCCCAGCCACAGAATCAGGGCGTAGCTACCGCCGTATCAATTATACGGGGGCCCCAGCCTACAGGGGGCCCGACTAACACCTTAATGGCGCCCCCTTTAGTAAAAAACCAACTTCTACTAACTCAAGTAGGTAACATCATCATTGCAAGAAATTATGGATCACGGATTAAAATGGACACAAAAGATCCGTCAATGGATTTTAGTAGACGTCGTGAACAGGAGAGGTTGGTTTGGGCTCAAGGAGTATGGAAACCAGACACCGTTCACCCGGCCCTCGTAGCGTCCTGCGAATCTTCGCTGCCGGTAAGAAGTGTATGATACGTTTGGTGTTGCGGAAAGCTCTACCAAGATGGTGGCTTGGGGCCTGTGTGTCATTTCAACCCATAATTGTCCCACTGCTGGGTTCGTGTATGATGTATCCGCTCATAATGTGAGGGGTACATAGTTCCCTACCGCTAAAATCTACCACACTGGTCAAGTGCGTGAAGTGCGGACTGGAAGACTTCACATCCCTTGGAGAACATTAGGACACATGGACACATTAGGGTGTGCTGGTTTCCTCACGATGTTTTCGTTCACCGAACCAAGTGATATTTAACTTCTAACTCAACTCAACCCTCGCGTTGGGAAGATAACGTTCAAGCTTTCTTTCTCTGTCGTTTCGTAACCACTCACATTCCGTGGGTACCAATGTACAAGTGGAAATATAAAACAAACACACTTGAATATATTTTAATATAATCCAGTATAAAGTTTTATTTGCTAAATATCATAGGCCATATTTAGAAAGAAATAATTGCTAATATAATTTCTGTACGTATTTATCTATGTACAGTACGTACAGAGATAGTGCTCCAAAAATGTCGATTTTTACTTAAGCGTTGCAAAAAAAAACAAATACAAAATATAATAAAAATAAATAAATAAATAAATAATAATAATACAAATAAAATCTTCATGTAAGGTATTTTTACCCGACTGCCATAGAAGGGTTATGTTTCGCGCGTATCTTGTATGTGTATTTTACTATACATATTTTTTATTACCTCGTATCTTCCAAACCGGCAACCGCTATAGTTAGATTTGTCTATTTGTATTGTAATAACACGGATGACGGAACTCGCGGACCACAGTGGAAGCTGCGAGAAACGGACGTAAAGCAACACAAAAGTTATCATAAAATATCGTAAATAATCATTGCCCCCGAAATACGGCCTTTGATTATCGCTAGCTTCTTAACTATACAGAATTACAGATCAGTCTCCCTTAAATAATACGTGAACCTTAGTTGGAACTTGGAATGACGGTGCCGCCCAGAGGGCCCCCGGTCGACTGTGGCTAGGGCTGCCAACACTTTCGAAATTTACAGTATTTCTTTGAATATGTAAAAAAACATATAATATTTATAAAAATACGTTTTATTTTTCATAATTACTTTTTGTTTGAGAAAAGTATTTAATATGACTTATACGTTCCAACTATTATTTTAATATCTCTGCAATTTATTGAATAATTAGAATTCATTTATTTTGAAATATAGAAGTACATAATATAATCGTCTAAAATATAATTTTTATGTAATATTTTCAATATTATGGTAATCATAAGTGCATCATTGACCCGATATTACAGCACAATACTAGGTATTTTATGGTGAGGGTGGCAACCCTAGTGGAGGTCGACATTGGGATCCATGTGACGTCACGTTTCGTACTTAATGTGAGGCCGGAATAAAAACAACTTGTAATTCTTAGATCACATCGAGCTAATTTAAAACTAACACGTTTAATGAAAATAATTGCTTTCAAATGCTAAATAATCAATGTTCTACCAGATATTAACATCATATAGAAATACTTCATTTCGATCACTAATACATTATTTACTTAGCTAAGAATATAATAAATTAATTTTAGTTACGGGTAGATACATCATTACATCCACTATGCAGACTATGCTGCAAATATTCGTAAGTATAAAATAATCCTTATTCGAAGACAGTTCCAGCAATAATATTATCTTACAATAAAAAATATTACGTAAGATAGTACCAAGAGATAACTAGACATAAAATAACGCACCAATCAATGAGTTGTTAACCCTATGGCGTAATCAACATACATAATTACAAACAGATGGGCCATATTATAAATAATACTAATACTACCTATTTATAAGTAAGTACTATTATTTCTTCTGTGCTAATACTAAATACATATATAATAAACAACGTTTGCAAAATGACTTTAAATGAAACTATTAAATATGTCGAAGATGTTATGAGTAAAAATAAAAAAAGAATCATCGAAATCGGATCATCCAGTACAAAGTTATTGGGGTAACGGTTAAAAATTCCGTGGGTGAATAATCAATCATCCCCTATTTTCGTACCTTTATGGTGGGAATAAAATTTTCAAAAAAATATGGGACCAACTTCAAGGCATACCCTATTCACTAAAAAAAGAATCATCAAAATGGGACCACCCTGTGCCGATTACTGTGTGATCATACATAAAAAATAAAATAAAAATATACGTGTCGAATTGAGAACCTCCTCCTTTTTTTTCGTCGGTTAAATATATATATTGAGGTGTTTCTAAGCTAAGCTAAATTTTTCTTGTCGACAGTCATCGTATTCATTTTACAGTATAAAACAGATGAGATTACAGACCTCCTATTGGAGGAAGAATATCTAAAATTTTGTGAGTATATACACTAGTACGACAATTAATCAAAATTAAATGCCTTGTTGTTCTAACGATACTATCATAATCATTTAAAATTATCGTAAATTGGAATATATCCTTCGTCGGATGCACCTTATAGTTAATGACATTTTATAAATCTTAAATACTTAATTTAAACGCAATAAAGAATGAGAATATAACAACTTACGTACTATCTTATAATATAGGTAAAGTAACATATTCTTATTACATTTTTATATTTGGCCCAAATCTCTATACATAAAAATTAGAACGGTATAGATAATACTAAGCGAGCACAACATGAGGGCGTGGCGGATGGATAGCATTGGAAATAGTCCTTCGAGCATCTCAGCTACCCAACATTTGCAAAGAGAATACGAATTAGTTTTACACTCGGATGCATTAGTCGATTCAATTGTAACCATTCTGTGATGATAAGGACAACAGCACCTGGAGGTTTGTTCGCCAAGTTCCGATATACAATGTCGTGCAATAACAATAACTTTCGTGCTACATTAAACGTATTAATGCGCTCTCGTAAAACTGCTTCATCAAATTCGTTTCAAAGTTAATACTTCTTGGCTAGTAACTACAGTTGTTTTGATCATCGGATCCAATACTTGGCATCTTCCTACCTAAAAATATGTATGTACATCAAAATTTAGTTACACGGCTCCTTCAAAATGATCCCGGGCAACCTGTCCTATCAGCATACTCGGAAATACCCGACGCTTAGGCCACTCGGATCGTATTTACCGGACGTGTCGTGACCTATGAGAATCAGTCATGTCACGCAGTCGTCGTGACACATCTGTTGCGACCTAATTGATGTTCATCCCCTTGACGGCGACCGGTCCGCAGTCGTCGCCGACGTTGCGCAGGCCGTTGACCGCGTGGCTCGGGTAGCCGCTGATGTAGTCCCCGTACGGGTACACCGCGCCGCCGGCCGCCATCTCGTCGATGGACTCTAACAGGTGCTCGAAGAAGTTGGGGAAGGTGTCGTAGCTGGGGAACACGTTGATGTCTATGACCGCGTGGCTGCCCGTCACGTTGTCTATGACCACGTCGAAACCTGCCAGGAGCAACCCGATCTTTCTCCTCAACACCCTGATTATTGACTTGATCCTATCCTCGTCTGGCTTTAGGTTGTTGTGGGTCACGTCGTGAGGGTCCAAGATAGATAGCGTGGACTGGCTGTCAGCCTTGCACACCTCGCCTGTTCGGTAGTAGATGGGATCCAGATCTTCCGATGGGTAAAAGTTTTTAAGACTAGGTCGCTCGCATATGTGGTATCTGAAACAGGAAATAGAAAATTTATTAACTAATATCATTATCATTAGTAAAACATTTAGAAATCACTCTTTAAATTCTAAGTATAATAAAATTATGTACCTACCTAATTTAATATATTTTCAGAAACATATTATATTAATATGTATAAAAGTAAATTTATTTCTTCCTTCCCAGTACATCACTTAAAAACTGTTTAACAAAACAAGTGTAGTATGAATTACCTGTTACCGACTAAAAACACCTTGTGCAGGACCGCATTGTGGTTGACGAAGCTCTGCACGACGCAGGGCGGCTTGCACACGCCCAGGCCCCTCTCGTTGAAGACGAGCACCATCTCGTGCGCCGACTTGGAGCCGTGCGCGATCGTCGGCTTGCAGATCACCGGGAACGTCACTTTCCGCTGCCTCATTATTTCCAAATTCTGCTGTGGGTTGGATGTTACGAACTCGGCAAACGTCGGTGTAAATATACCTTGGTTCTGCAGCGATGATTCTTCATGCAGTATTGTGTAGTAGTTATATCTGAAAAGACAAAGAAAATACTTTGCCTACAAAAGTATTATGCATGAGGTGATTATTTATTTACACAACGAACAAAAGACACAATGTACAAAAGCACTCATTATATTTTATCATTGCCACGGTCCATCAGCCATTCGTCTGGCGCTGCTTAATGAACTGTATTACATGTGATTGTCAAAAGCTATGGTCCGATAGCTCTGTTACATACAAAATGTAACAAGTAGTTACTGCAGGCCTTGTTACATTATTAAGGACATATTTTTTATGACAGTACCAGCCAGCAAAGAAATAGACCACAATAAGGTAAGAAATAGACTATAAAAAAATTGTTTTTCTACTGAGTCACAGCTGAAGGCTAAAGTAATGATTGAATAAACATACCTATTTAACAGAATCCTGACGTTGTCTAATTTGTCGATTACAGTAATGCTGGGATGATTAGATAAGTACTGCTCCACATCCCCAATGATCCTGGCGGCCTGCAACAACATGACTACTTTAAATCTGTTTTTGACGTGGGGTTCACGCTCGGCCCAAAGATTGGTACAAGCCATGATATAAGCCACCCCAGGGCTTAGAGTACCAACTCCAATCCCACACTGGGTGGGTCTTGTAAGAGGCTACTAAATCCAGCCCACTGATTACCACCAGACCCTACCGGGCCCCTCGGAAAGATATTGATAATATTGATTTTAATAATGAATACTATTATTACTATTATTATTGTTACGTGCTCCGCTGAGACAACCACCAGCCTCTTACTTGAGTCAGCAGACAAACAACTCATTGTGTTTCGAATGGGATCTTCAGAGCAAGATTGTTCTTACTTTTTCTCAATTTTAAAAGATGTGCATTTAGTGTGCATCTTAGTATAAACCATAAAAGTTATTGAATAACCTACAAGTAATGCATAATTAAAGCAAGTAATAAATTGTAAGTATGTTTTTTGTTAAGACATTGGCTTACCTTGTGGTCGCCTTGGTCTGCTGCGGCAATAATATCAGTCAACTTGTGAAGAAACACATCCATTCTGCCTTGATTCTCCAAGGGACTCTCCAAATCCAACTGTAATATCAAATAACAGCAAATAGAATGGTCATTAAAATATTATAAATTTAATACTGAAATACATTTAATTTAAAAATTAAATATTACCTTAATAACATTATATCCATGTGAGTTACAAGCAATTTTTAACTCTTTCCAGTTTAGTTTTTGACTTTTTTTGTCTGATATCCAAATGCCAATAGTTTTACTACAAGTACTGTTTTCGTTCATAATTGTTTCTTGTGTCAGCCTAACCGACCGTGAGTCACGCTCAAAACATTACGAATTTTCTGTCACACTAAATTAGTAAAGTGTACAAAGAAACTACAAGAAGTTTAAGGCACAAAACAATCTTACAATGTCGCAACGAAGTTAAAGAATGACAGATCACAGAAAATAATTCTTTTTCATAGAAGTTAAGTAGATACGGATTATTTACACAAAATTTTGACTGTGTTTATAAGAAGTTAAAGTACTTATATAGTAATTAACACCTAATCATTCCCCATTCAAAAAACCCAAACATTGGTTCGTCACACCGTAAACAAGTTACTAAAAAACAATATAATTAATTATAATCGAATAAAACAATATCGATCCACATATTATTGTACCAAAAACATACTATTCACATCAGAATTTAAATTAAAATTATTATTAAATTGTCGATAAACTTCGATAATCGCACACTTTGACTTGACACTTTGACAGTTAAACATTACACGTTTGACGTTTGACTTGACTTGACTTTGATTTGAAATGACGACACGATCGGCCGCGTTCCACTAGACGCTCACAACGCTCACAACGATCAATACTCCGTTTTTTAACCGACTTCAAAAACAGGAGGAGGTTCTCACTTCTCAATTCGACTGTATTTTTTTTATGTTTGTTACCTCAGAACTTTGGACTGGGCGAACCAATTTTGATGATTCTTTTTTTAATCGAAAGCTGGTGGCTGTCATGTGGTCCCACATAAATTTTAATGAGATCTGACAAGTAGTTTTTGAGTAACTTTGAAGTCGGTTATTTTTTGTTAGTAAAATTTAGATTAATATAATTAGACAAACCGATTTGACAGGCGCTAATGTCAAAAGCTAAAATAATGTTGCCAGTCGTTTATGACTAGAGCCGCTTCAGGATTCCGGTTCTTTGAATCATAAGATATTTATTGTTTTTAACAGTTTACTTTATTGTAATTAAATTTAATCTCGAATTAATAAATATGAATAAAAATGATTGTAGATTTATCGACATATGTTTTTATTTAAAATTGCATCCCATTTTGTATTGATTAGTACCAACCAAGGATATTATACTTTAATTGACTTCTCTGATTGACTGAATCTTCGTAGAGATACCTACCTAAAGACGGATAAAAATAAAGACGTTATAAAAATAGAAAATGAAATGTGCAATTTAGGCCATGTCATCGACCATGTTGGTTACACATTTTATAATAGAAGTTGGTAGCTATTCCTATAGTTCTGAGTTAGATTCTGAGTCTGAATAAATTATATTCTATAGAATTATCTGCCTTTTATTTTTAATTACCATTTTGTATTTATTTCAAACACAAATATCGGAAAACAATCATAGATCGTAAACATCTTTCCGATTAGGGTACATCGCTATTTAAAAAGTAATAAAATCGTGCAACACAGGAAACGTCATTTTGGTTTGCGGAATTAAAAAACAGGGTATAATTTGATCGTTGTGTGAGCGTTGTGAGCGTCTAGTGGAACGCGGCCGAATTGACACATGAGTCATGACTCATGTGACAGTTGACGAACGTTCAGGAAGCATAAAATTAAACAGAACTATATATAACTACTTTAAGTGTGGTAATATATACTGTGGTAATATGGTGTGTGGTTTTATTTAAAGCAAGAGCAAAATATGCTTATGTTGCGCCGGGCGGGGCTGGGTCAGACCGAAATATTTTATGAGCGCTTAATTAATTCATTTATTTCTCTGTAGCTACGTCATGTGGAAAAATATGGAATTAAAAAAAAAATCTATGTTTTAAATCAATTGACCACAGACATAATCCTACTAGACTAGACAAGTGGGCCTTTTTTGCGTCACGCTATTAGAAAGAGAAAGAGACCAAGGAGACTCGCGTAACTCGTTAGTAAGACAAGGATAGGTTTACCTCCTGCCTTTCTTCGCAGCGTGACGGTTTCACTTATACAGTGGCGTAGCGTGGGCTTCTGCCGCCCCCATATTATAATTTTTTTTTTATTAATTAAAAATGCACTTTTGTTGTTTTTTTCATAGCACAATTTTCATTAAAATTTAAATGAAATTAATTTTAATGTCAAATTTTTTTTCTTCTTTAAAAACCGAGTGGCTAGCCGACCCCTTTTCATGTGCCACCCGGGGCCCAGGGCCCCCCAGCCCCCCCCCCCCACGCTACGCCATCCACTGCACTTACATAAGCTCAGATACCTTGCCTAGTCTAGTAGTATTAAGTCTATGCAATTGACACGGTCCAATTGACTTATTAATGACATATGTCACATGACAATTGACATCATTGACCATTGTCCATTGTTTTCAAAGAAAAAAGAAAAATAAGTTTCAAAATTCAAAAACAATAACCTCCAATAGTACTATACTTATATGTGATAAAAATATTAAATATTAAATTATAATTAATTAAAAACCGTTCTTAAAAAGAGCGATTCGTTGCACTTTAATTAAAAATGTCTAATGATGGTGTTCCTAATATTAAATGTCGCGTGTTGGATTTATTTTCTGAACTTGATGAGATTGAATTGGAAAGCATAGAAACTTGGATTAGTTCACGTTCATATAAAGATGGTGGGTCGATAACATTGTTTAATATCCTCCTTTAATATAATATGCCTAGATCTTGGTTAGTACCCCTAGTAGCATTGGGAGAGAAAATGTCGTACCTGTTCTAAGAGTTCTCAAATGTTCCTAAAGTGATGGTAGGTAGGTACCTAGTGCAGGAGGTTTTATTTAAAGTACACTCAAGATTCTTGATCGTCTTCTTCTACTAAAACACCTCCACATGCACTCAATAGTCAAGATTCTGTTCGCATTTCAAACTTCACTGTTGTCAACATCAGGCAATCATTGAAATATCAATTTCTAATAAAAAATTCAAAACCTGATATCAATTTACTGTCATAATTATAAGCAAATAACTCATATTACAGATCTAGAAAATAAAAAGAAGCTTAAAACCTCAGAAAAGCTTCTGAATAAAATAGCAGATGCAATAAAAAAACTAGTACCCTTCGAAGCAGAAATGCCCTCTGAGGAGATCGTACTACCGACTGTCGGAGACCAGGCAGATTGCAACAAGGACAACACTTGTCATGTGGACGAGTTCCTGTATGACGAGGAGCAAGTCTCCAAGTTAGTCAAAAAGGGAAAATTAAAGAGACACTACTGCCTTGACTGCACTTCTCGGAATATTGATGTAAGATACAAAAGTTAATTAATTTATTTAAATAATATTAAATTGAGTGAAGAATTCAACAAACCCAAGCATAATAAACATTATGAAATATTGGTATTGCATTTTCAGGAATTAATTTTCATATCTCATTCAATGTCTAAGCAAGCTTTACAGTATATATTCAAGGTGCTACTGCCAAAGGACTTGGAAGAGAAGCAGATCCTCGATGTGGGATCCAGACTGGGAGTTGTACTGTATGCAGTATGTATATGTATCTTGTGCTCTTTTGAATAACTTACTTTCAACAATGAAATGAAATAATCCTTATCTTACATTATTATTACTTGTATTTGCAGGCATACTACTTTTCCAATGCCTCGACAATAGTAGGTGTTGAAATGAATAAGGAATGCTGTGATGTTCAAGAAAAAGTAGTTAACCAATTCAATATGGACAAGGACAGAATAAAAGTGATCCATTCAGATGTTATGGAAAGAAAGGATGTTGTTGAAAATTCTGACATTATCATCATTAATGTGTTAGACTTTTTTGTAGATATTGATAAGCATAAACAAATGTGGTACTTCTTCAAAAAGCACATCAAGAAAGGAAGCTATTTAGTATCCAATAGGAGTATGGTTGATACGTTGAACTGTCTAGATGTGTACGAGCAATTCATGGACTGGCTCAGTATTTGTAAGCCAGCACAACTTGAAAATGAAGTATTTTTTGATGTGGAAGACTATAGTGACCTTTATCTGTATACTGTAAATTGATTGAACTTTAGGTTAATTACCATTTTTGTAAATAAACATTTTGTAAGAACTTTTTAAGCCTTTTCTATATCAATAACGAGTAACCGCCCTCGCTTCGCTTCGGTTTTCTTATTTTTTTACATCTTGGGTTACATTATTGGAGTTTTATTAAGGATCCCTAATTTTTTTTGAAAATATAATATAGCCTATGTTCACCGGGGATAGTGTAGCTTTCTAACAGTGAAAGAATTTTTCAAATTGGTTCAGTAGTTTCGGAGCCTATTCAATGCAAACAAAAAATCAAATCTTTCCTCTTTATTAAGGATCCCTAATTTTTTTTGAAAATATAATATAGCCTATGTTCACCGGGGATAGTGTAGCTTTCTAACAGTGAAAGAATTTTTCAAATCGGTTCAGTAGTTTCGGAGCCTATTCAATGCAAACAAAAAATCAAATCTTTCCTCTTTATATATTAGTATAGATGATTGAACAATGCTCATTGGAACAATGGTATATTTCAACGATGGTTACCACCATCGTGTCTCGGAGGATGGGTCGTCCTGTTAGATTCCTGTGTGAGGAACAGACAGGACATGGGACTATTTTCGGAACATTTTAATTGTTCACTAAATGTTAAAAAAGTTCTGTCGCTAATGCGATTGCGAGTTTTATTAAAATATTTAAGCGAGAGTTTCCTTCGTTGTAATCAGTCACAGGTTAGCAGGTTACCAGTGATTATTTTCTTTTCTTTGCAGGTTACAGTTGAGTTGTCAGAAACCTGCCGCTTCAGAAGCAGGGTCCAGTTGTATATAAAAGTTCTTGGTTAAACTTATCTATGTCTGTCATATTATCTCTACATAGTCTGTGTCTGTCATAGTATCTTTGTCTATGATAAATGATATTCAATTTCTATGACAAAGGCAGTGTTCTCGAACCTACCGATTTTTCGGTATTTCTACCGATATGGGCTCTGTTCTACCGAAATACCGAAATGCAATGATTTTTCTACGATTTCAGAGGATACGTGGAAATTCTCCCGATTTTTCTACCGATTTTACATAATTTTTAAGTTGGCAACCCTTTTCATTTATGTTTTACGTTAAGAGGAATGGGGAATCCCTCAACCATAGATTTGGAACCCAGTAGAACCAAATCCAGAACCAAAATCTACGTGAGAGACAGACAAAACTATTATTTTTTGTTCCCGTCACTGTCGCCGATTATATTTGTTTATCACAAGTGCAAACAATGTGTGACTTGTGAGTTGTGACAAACAATGAAGAGTGAGTTGGCTATTTGGATATTTAATGTTGTTTCAGTTTCGTTTCTAAGCAGAAAATCGTAGTAAGTTTAACGCCCCATCTCAGAGTCGCTAAGGGCTAACTTTAATCGCTCCTTAGTAAAGCATTTCCTGATGATATACAACCATTTTGAGATCAAGTAAGTTTACATAAGCGTGGCGATGACACTCAAATGTTTCCTTTGTTGTCTAATTTAATTTTTAATATTTTATCACTGCCTCATTCATCCACCATCGTTGAACGCATATTTTCGCATATAAATCTTATTAAAACAAAACAGTGAAATAGGCTGTCTACTGAGTCCATCGCCTGTCTATTACATGCAAAAGGCTCTTGTTATGACTTTGAAATGAATTCAAAGATGACCGCGGCTATGGCAAAAGAATATTGGTATGGTCCTAAGACCTAAAGATATTTTTTACGATCTTTTTATAATATATTGTATAGCGTCAAATATTTTTTCTGTATAGTATGTGTTTATCTAGGCCGTATAAGTGTTTTGTAATTTTACCGATAGTTTAAATAGCTTTTAATCTTTATCTGTTTGTTAATTAGGTGTATTTGATGTACAGAAATTAGTCTGTAAGTTTATTTTTTGATAACAAAACGAATTTGATTAAATATTGTATATTTTTTTGACATCTACCGATTTTGGGTAGAAATCTACCGATATTTGTGGGCAAGTCTACCGATTTCGCATTTAGTCGTTCGAGAACACTGGACAAAGGCAATGATAAAACGTAGTGATTATGTACTCTGTGGGCAATGATTTCTAGATTTTCTGTTCCAATTTCCATCCAATCATGGAAACTTTGAAAGGAAATTGAAAAAGAAAGAATATTTATTTTATGTACATCATACATTCTCCTAATCAGTAATGTTTCTTAGGCATTTTCATTAAAAGGTGTATTAAATTATTTACAATGTGGCACGAAGCTAGAAAACAAGAACGGTTAATTAGGGGAATGATTGTGGACTACAGGCGTAGAGCAGAACGTCGCAAAGATTTTTACGAGAAAATTGTTAGTAGTCATAGTGTTCAAAAATAATTATGCTAAATCCGTAACTCTCTCAAGGTAAAAGGTTGTGTTTTAATTCGGATCGTATTTTGTAGAAAGCGGAGCCAACCCAGTTCCTACAGTTACACGGACGGCCATGTAAAATTCATTTGGATCCAGCCGTCGCCGCCGCGGGCGAAGGGCCGGCTATCATGTGAGTATCAATCATCTTCAAGATAGGACTTAGTTTCTCAATATTGTTCTATGAATAATAATCATACCATGCATAAATTAATTTCGAATATTCGTTGTATTTTTTGTAATGAAATCATTATCTGTTATCAGAATGCCATGGCAAGGTGACAACAACAACATGATAGATCGTTTTGACGTGCGAGCGCACCTGGATTACATACCTGAAGTGAAAAGTCCAGATGTGCCCCCATCGGAACTCAGCCAAGAGGAAAGACAGTGCAATTATGAGAGATACCGAATCCTAGCACAGAATGCCTTCCTTGGGATAAGTGAGTTAAATCTTATTTAGATAAATAAACACATTTGTGTTGGTGCAGTCAATCGTCACCCGTCTAATTTAACGTTGAGAAAGTAATATCTCTGTATTCGTAGGTGAAGAAAAATTCCTGCAGCAACTGGCCATAGAGGAGCAGTTTGGAGTCACAATAGAAGATAAAGAAATGCAGAAAGAGAAGCTTCACGAAAAGAAAGGGACGGGTGCTGCTATAGGATACAATTATAACGATCCGGGAGCACAGCCTTCCTGCTCTAACGGTAGATTCAGCATTGCTATTCTTAAACAACAATCGGCTGTGATGATTGCAGAGTTAATAACACTTTGGGGTGTTCCAATGGGGTAGTGCTTTCAATTTTTTGGGCATTTTCATGGCATTCCATATTAAATTACAGGCCCAGAACCTAAAAAAGTGGAGCAAAAAGATTCAGATGATGACTCTGATTTGGATATCATAGATGTGGATCTTAGCATCGACGTGAACAAGATGGCCGCTGCCCAGGTTAGTGTCTCATACTGTCTAAATGTTATCTAATATAATATCATGTTTGCCTCAAAACCTTGAACACTATCATCATTCAATATCAATTCACTATCTCAATGTTTGTTTTATATTTAAAAAAAATATATATATTTTGAAATCGTAATACTTGTCTTAGTTTCTGGTAGGAATAAATAGGGCTTTTATTTCGTTGAAGTCACATTAAATAATCTGCCTTGCCTTTCAAATATCAATGTTGGCTACATACTACCTATTTAATTAACATTTTACAAATAAAACATTTGAGTGCTTCTTACTTTCAATTATTTATATGCACAGAGTACTTAGTCACTACGTTTTATTTATATGTAAAATCAACCATTTTCAATTTTCTATCTGTGCCCTTTAATGATGGAAAAATTTAATGCACATTTTGGCATATGGGGTATGCTGATGTTACATGTTTGCAATGATAGTCTTGTGGAAGTCTAGTTTAGAGTTGTAGGTTTGGTGACTACTCAATGCTCAATTTATATTGTCACTGGACAGTGCCAGCCACTATGCTCGTCGCAATGCATGCTAAGTTAAAGTTGATGATCACATATTGCTATGAAGAATATATCCTGTTTAAAACATTGCTTTAGTGATGTATTATATTTATGCATATTTAACATAGACAGCTTCTAATTTATCGTTGATATAATATTTAGAAGTGTTATTAGAGGTTGTATTTGCGGCGTATATAAGGCAAGGGCAAGCACAAGCAGCTAATTCAACCGTTATCCCTAGTATCAACGAGGGAACGGAAAGTTACATGTGTACATACGTCAAATACCTCAACGCTCAACGCGAGAGGCAGCCAACAACAGTTGTCACTAAATGTTATATTAGTCACATACAACGATAGAAAAGTGTGTGTTATAGTAGTCGCATCTGTACAAAAAACCTTAGTGGCACATTTTGGAAATCACCAGATGGCGTTAATGTAGCAAGAATGTGTTTTTTTTTCTATGTCAACAGAATATTTTGCATTGGTTAAAACTACCAAAACCAAGCTTCCTTAGTCTCAACTGTAGTTAGTTAGCCACAACGCATCTACATCTACAAGCGCGCTCGAGCATTGATTTACGCATAATTTTCCTTCATGGACGGTGCTTAAGCGTGCGTTGCTCGAACGTGCCGTATTGTGTCGTGTGACGGGTGTGTGACGGGTGTGTGGTGTGAGCGCAGGCGCACTCGCTGAACGCGGTGGGCCCGCAGTTCGGAATGGCGGGCTGCGACCTGTTCTCGTTCCTGACGGGCGACGCGGACGACGCCGAGCAGCAGAAGCAGCTGATGCGCGACGAGCGCGAGAAGGCCATGTTCTCCGGCCGGAAGAGCCGCCGCGAGAGGCGCGCGCACCGGTCAGTACAAACTACATTATACACTACCGCTAGCTTACTGGTTCAATATTGGCTTCTTGTTAATGGCTCAATGGTTAAGCCACAGATGTGCCCAATATAATTAAAATCTATGATCTGTCCAAGAAATCGCCAACCAAGTTATCGCTGAACGTGTAATGGCATTAGCAAGGCCATGCTCCTTTTAGCGCGTTACCTGTAGACCACACCTCCATATGAGTGTATAGCGTCATTTGTTTCTGAATGTACCTATTGTTCCAGCGACAAGAAGCTGGCGACGCGCGTGCTGAGCCCGCCGAGCTACGCGGCGCCGCCGTCCCCCGCGCCCCGCTCCCCCCGCTCGCCCCGCTCGCCGCACTCCCCGCGCTCGCCCCGCAGCCCCTCGCCCGACCCCGAGGCCATCCAGTTCATCACCTCCTTCGGGCCCGATGATGAAAAGTCGCGTGAGTTTTTGATGAGCGGTGACTGGTGACTGGTGACCCTGGTCGTGGGTGTTTGTGATGACTTCTCTCTTCGCGGGTCGTGTAATACGTACCTTGTAGTTTGAGTTTAGTCGAGTAGGTGAGCCTTTGTAACATAATTAACTGAATAAGTTACACTCTACGTTACTAATAATCCGAGGTGTAAAACTTAGAAATAAGTTGTATTAATAAACAGAGAACGAATTTTGGATTTCATTTGATAAGAAGTTTCAAGTAGCAATCAATGTCACCATAATGAGGTCCCATGTTCCCAGTTCATTCTGATTATTATGTTGTTGACATAAAGTTGAAATCTGTTTGCCGCACAGCGGGCCCGCCGAAGCCGCTGTACGCAGACAAGGTGAAGCTCAACTTGAAGAAGAAGCCAACCTACTCTGATGCGGTACAAAAACAGAAAAACAGGTAATGTTTTATTAATATAATTATCTTAGGAGACTTGGCATGTCGGTAGCGGTACTAAGGAATACAATAACCAAATCATAGTTGTATTTTAGATAGTACAAAGTTGATAGAGTGCGCTCAGTTAAGTAAAGCTAGCGCCACCTGGTTTCAAAAGACCTAAACCTGCCTAAACTGTTTGTGTTGTACGGATAACTGAGTAGAACTTGCTACAATCGTGGACATTATGCTGTACCCATCTATTTGTTCCCACAAAAGGTCGGAGTCCGAGGAGCGAGCGCGCGCCCCGATCGGCCCGCGGCTGCCGCACTCGCGTTCGCCTTCGCGCTCTCGGTCGCGTTCGTACTCGCGGTCGCGCTCCTGGTCCCGCTCGCGGTCGTGGTCCCGGTCCCGGTCTCGCTCCCGGTCGCGGCCCCGGTCCCGGTCCCGGTCGCGCTCCCGCAGCTCCTACCGGCGGTCCCGCTCGCGGCCCCGCCGCTACCGCCGATCGCCGAGCCCAGCCAAGTGTGTATTGTATAGCTTTAAACTGTACCATATTCTAATTATTCTATGCTATATTCAGTATTGTTTGACAGTTTTGCTATGCAGACGATTTGAAGTGCTTTGTTTTGATAAAAGAACCTCTAATAAATTCCTTTGTCATTAGAAATTGTAAACTCCGAAGTTATAAATAAATTGTTAATAAGTTTTATTATAAAATCATTTGGGTTATATTGAACAAGTACTGCAGCCATAGTCCCATGTTGTCCAAGTTGTGTGTGTGTGTGTGTATAACGTGGTGTTCACTATTTTCAGTAACGCTAGTGCTAGTGCTAGTGGTAGTGGCAGGTCGGTGGCGTACGAGAGGTAAGCTAGATGCACATTGTCTACTTACTGTAAGCTTGTACATACTGTGCTGTGGAGCGGTGAGTTTGTAATGTTCTTAGCGACATATTGCGGCTATTTATAAATCCTTGTAAGTAGTTACTGATATATTTTGTCATAATATATAGTGATATACCAAACATATTATTTGCAACATTTATTCAATTATTAGATTGTATAAGTATTACAATATTGGTTCGTGTAAGTGATGCCAGTGAGAATAATAGGAATTACTTTTAGTAGGTGTACCATGTGCCATGTAACTTGTTGTCAGGAGCAGTGTATATGGTATGTGTGTGTGTGCGCAGGGAGCGGGAGCGGGCGGGGGGTGCGGCGGGGGCGGGCGCGGGGGGCGTGGCGCGGTACTACGGGCGGCGGCGCTCGGACCGCTCGTCCAGCGAGCTGTCGGCGCTCTCCGACGACGCGGACTCCCCCGACGACGGACTTATGTGAGTACCGACACTGCCGACACATACACTACTTACTACCGGTATACAGGTTGAATATTTCAAGTGGGTGTGGAAGGCTAAATTCGAAACTATGAGGAATAGAGAAAAATGCTCAAAAGGAGTTTCGGGGCTAATTTTGATTTTGAAAAAAAAATCTCATCCTGTATAACCATTCGATACTTTTGATAGTGATGCTAACAAGGATCAATTCGTTGGTTTTTTTTTTCAAAATGAATGGGTTCGATACTTGGCTAGGAATATAGATTTTTAGTTTTCATCAAAATCGGGCCCGAGACTCAAAGTTGACCACTTTTCGCTATTCCTCATAGTTTCGAATTTGGCCATCCCCGCCCACTTGAAAAATTCACCCTGTATATTCACGGCATTGTGCCGTATTGGAGCCATATATTCCCGCCTCAGAGTGTGGTGGTATGGTATGTATAGTTTGTTTCTGATTACGCAAACAGTGGCCACAATATAAGCTGTGGATGCTTCACTTAAGTTGATTATGAATATGCTGATTGTAATGGTGTTATCAATCTTGTTTATGTGATTTAAAAAATAAATAGTTTTAATTTTCTGCACTTAATGTAGTAGTCATTTTTCATTATTAAATTGATATGGTAGAATCCATGTTTATTTGGTTTAAGTTTGCATGCTGCACTGTATTCTTATGAATGATTTTAAATAATTCAGCCACTGATGTTCAGTCTTATTGTAAGTGAAGTTGTCTTCCAAACACCCATGGACTCCTTATAGAATAATACTCCCATCTCATAACATCAAGAAAGATCAGAACATACGAAGCCATTGAAATCAATGGGATGCGGTGGTCTATTATACTAGAAGAATATACGCTCGTATGCTAGTTACACAAGAGTAAAAACATGTTCAGATGACTACTGACAAAAGCAACAGCCGTAACACATACGCACAGTCACGCACACATGCACACACACAATGTATATAAATGAGTACTGTATATTGTATAGGTATCGGTGTATTAGTGTATAACGCAGCCGGTGTCTGGTTTCAGATCGGCGGTGGGCAACTCAAACCAGAGTCAGTTACGACTAACTGGATCGAGCTCCAAAGTCAGTAAGAATCATTTGTCCTTATACCTGTTCGCTTTCCATTAGCTCGTAGTGGCCAGTGGCGGCGCATACCTCGCATTGGCATACTTGTAACTTAACTCGTTCTGTCCCGCCGATGTCTTCGTGCGGGACACTGGAGGCATTGGGTTGTTTTTGCAAGCAATTACTCGGTAACTAAATTATACGAGGTCGTGTGTCGACTGCCAAGTGCCAACAGTTCCACACACTAATGTAGTCACACGATGTGTTTGCGCGTCGTGTGTTAGGGAGCAATTCGAAAGGTAATTCCACAATGCTTTATTACGTTTCTCTTACAATGGTCAAACTTTACTTTGTCCGGCAAGAAACTTGTTTGTTTGTTACTTACACTCTCCCACTTCTCTTTTCGGCTACAATAGATCAAATCTGGTCGCAGTGGCCTTGGGGATACCTAGCTGTCCCAAACCCGAAAGTTCAATACCTCTTTTTTCAAATAATATCCTACATGAGAAAAAAAATATGTCATTAATGTAGTGTTTTCAAAATCAACATCTGATCTATTAAACATGACAAGGAGTAGTATTCTAATACTCTACTTACTAATGTAGTTTTTACTTATTTTTTATATTATTAGTTCCAAGTAAATAATCACGTTTTTAGGGTTCCGTAGCCAAATGGCAAATAACGGAACCCTTATAGATTCGTCATGTCTGTCTGTCTGTCTGTCTGTCTGTCTGTCTGTCTGTCTGTCTGTCTGTCCGTCCGTATGTCACAGCCACTTTTCTCCGAAACTATAAGAACTACACTGTTGAAACTTGGTAAGTAGATGTATTCTGTGAACCGCATTAAGATTTTCACACAAAAATAGAAAAAAAACAATTAATTTTGGGGGTTGCCCATACTTAGAACTGAAACTCAAAAATGTTTTTTTCATCAAACCCATACATGTGGGGTATCTATGAATAGGTCTTCAAAAATGATATTGAGGTTTCTAATATCATTTTTTTCTAAACTGAATAGTTTGCGCGAGAGACACTTCCAAAGTGGAAAAATGTGTGTCCCCCCCCCGTAACTTCTAAAATAAGAGAATGATAAAACTAAAAAAAATATATGATGTATATTACCATGCAAACTTCCAACGAAAATTGGTTTGAACGAGATCTAGTAAGTAGTTTTTTTTAATACGTCATAAATCGTAAACCGCAATTTACCTCGATCAAAGTTACAACGAACTTCAAGAACTTATATATATGGTTACTTGCTGCTACGGAACCCTTCATGGGCGAGTCCGACTCGCACTTGGCCGCTTTTTTTGCAGAAGTATATGAAATAGAATAAAATATTAAATGGTTGTAACAGTACGTACATGTCATTTTAAATATTTCGCATTCCTACTAATATTATAAATGTGAAAATGTATGATGATTGAAGATATATTTTGGATGTTGAGATGTTGATTTTTGTCTTTTAACTCGTGAACCGGTGCATGGATTAAGGTAGTCCATGTCCAGGTCAAGAAACTAGGATAGATTTTAACCCCTTATAAAGTATATTCCCCTGATACGGCTAGGACGTTTATATATTTGTGATTTCGTTTATGAAACTTCTGCGGGGCAACCTTCGTATTATGAAGCTTCGTATTACTTACGTTTTTATATTGAGTTATTGACCAGCAGTAACCTTCGTAAATAAGGAGCTTGAATGAATAAACGATAACCAATAAGTACCTCCCCGCGTCCCCAAGTGGCGGCCACAGTTGTGTCGGTGTGGTAACCGGGTGTGTGTTGCAGGGCGCGTCGCGTGAGACTCTCACCCTCAAGGAGAAACTGAAGCGGAAGATGCAGGCGCAGCTGTCGAGGCAATGTGAGTATATACACTACATATAAAACACAAAAAATGTTTGTACGGATGGCCTTTATAGACTCTCAAACCATCCAACCAATATGCTTCAAAATTATTTCCTTTGAAAGGCAATAATAAGGTGGTTTGAGACTGCTAAACAATGCATTAGACACATTCACTCCGTTGATAAAACTAACTTATTATAAACTTTCAATTACTGTAAACACTTTTGATGGATGGAGTGTCTCGTGTTTATTTCCAAAACTCACTTACGTAAAGACGGAAGCTTGTTACAAGTGTTACGTTACGTGACGTGACGTGTGACGTGTGTGTCCGCAGTGCGCGCGGACAAGCGCGCGGAGGCGGCGCGGCGCGAGCGCGAGAGCCGGCGGCAGGCGCGCCGCGACCACGAGATGCGCCACCTCGCCATCAAGCTGCGCCGCAAGTATGTCGCACACGCCACACACCACACACTACCACAGAATACTTAATTGTACCTATTGGTACAGAGGAGTCACTCATTTAAACGCAAAATCATTTAAATAAATAGCGACTCTTGCTCCGACACAATAAGGTGTAATTCAGGTCGCACAGCGCTAATCGTCCGCAGACGTTGACATCTAGACGTTGCCTCTCTTTCTAATCATAAATCTTATCCTTTCTGACAGCGTCAGGGTTGTCTTCTTTTTTTGTGATTACATGTGTGATAGATTACGAATGACACGGCATGGCAGCCTTTCTGAAATTGGACTGACCCGTCTAACGCGGCACGTACTTGTAACATCTTGCCAAAAGTGAGAAGTGCGCCAGGCCTGTCATTACACACTGTCACACTTTCCTAACGCGTTACCAACGTCATTACATACGTGTACGTAGGTGTAGCCAACAGGAAGCGTGCTTAAAGGGGCGTGGCCGTATCAGTGTCACGTTCAGCGATAACTCGGGGGGGGGGGGGGGGGGGCGGTTTCTCCGAAACATGAAAGGATTTCTTTAAACCTAAGTAACACTACTAGTTGCAAGTCTGCAGCAGAGGAAACATCCGTTCATGCCAGACCATGTTACCATGCCGAAGCGCCGTTCGAAGATTCCTAGATTCCTAGATTCGACTTCCAGCGAGGCATAGTTTTGAATGATGGGCTTGAACCTTCTCGGCCTGGGAGCGTTGCTCTTGTCTTTGTGTGTTGTCCATGATACCCACGTCACAGGGAATGTAGCTAGTTTGTTGGTAGTTGGGCGATGAGATGTTTTGTATATGTATTTATAACTACATGTTACTGCAGTAGTGTTACACAAGGGAAGTTCTTTGCCTCACATTGTAGAGGAGAGTTATATCGATGGTACTGAACGCATTGCAGGCAGCGCGAGATGCGGCACCAGCAGAGCCGCCGCTCCAGCGACGACGACTCGGAGCGCAGCCGCAGCGGCTCCTCGCCCAGGTCTGTGATCTGTCCCTTACACGATACTAACCGCCGTCGCGCCAGCTTCGGAAAGGCTGATCAACTAAACATTTTGTAATCAACACCAACTAAAAGTCCTTTTAACAGCCATAGCACCAATAGGCCTAAGCATGGTTTTATGCTTTATGCTTGTCTGGACTTTTCCAGATGTTTGATTTTAAACAAGTTTCGTATTAATTTAATCAGTATCAAAGCTTGTGTTACAAACAATCTCGTGTAGTAAAACAGCGTGTTGACTCCCACAGACAATCCCCGGAGGGCGAGCGGGCGCGGGAGACGCGGAGCCGGTCGCGCAGCCCCTCCCCCCCGGCGGGCCCGCAGCCCCCGCCCCCCTCGCGCCGCGTGCCCGTGTGGGAGCCGCGCGACTGGCCGCCCGCCGGCCCCCCGCCGCCCGCCCCGCCGCCGCACTGGGACCGGCGCCGACCCCCGCCGCCCCCCGCGGGCTACACCCGCCCGCCGCCCCCGCACCCGCCGCACGCGCGCTTCTCGCGCCCGCCGCCGCACTGGGAGCGCGGGGAGCGCGGGGAGCGGGGCGAGCGGGGGGAGCGAGGGGAGCGCGGGGAGCGGGACGAGCGCCCGCCCGCCGGGAAGGTCAAGTTGGTGGACTACTAGTTGTTCAGTACGATGATACGATGCAGGAGTAAGACAGGTGTCGGTGGGGAGTGATCACCGCCGCGCAGCCGACAGTGTGTGGCACCGGTGACACCGGTGACACTGGTGTTCAGTGCGGACAACACCAGCCCCGCAAGGTGTACAGCCCGACTCGGGACAGAGACGCGTTCATTTGATTACTTGTAATATATTTTATTTAAGTATAGAATATTAAATTAATGTTACGTCAATAATATCGTTTTACTTCAGAGGTCCTTTTAGCAATACTGTTTTCTTTTTTGAAATAAATTTTTAAATTAAAAAAATATTTTCCATTTAATACCATATTATTGTGATTCTAGGAAACTTTAATTATAGACAACAAAAAAATTTACTAAAATGTATTTTTAACTCCCGACGCAAACAGAGGGTGTTATATTATTATGTCTGTGGATCTGTCTATGGCATTGTAGCCCCCAAACGGATGAACCGATTTTGATGTAGTTTTTTGAAAGGTGACGTGATCGAGATGGTTTTAGGCTATGTTCAGTATACATAAGGGTTTTTTTTTTCATTTTAAAATGTATAATTATAAAATTAACATTGCTATTTGCAATGTCCTAGCAAAGAGAACGAGAAATGCTTATTGTAACAAGTTAGATGTGGTACGGTACGTAAAATGGTTATAGTAACTAAAAATAGGTCCTTCAAATAAATATATTAATGTCTTTCCAATAATTTAATACATAATAATATTATAACTTAAAATTAAGTTATAACTATTCAGTGTACAAATGATAATTTCTTCTTGTCACATATTTACATCATAGGCCTGTACAAATTATATCTACTTAAAAACGAATGCGATATGTCATGGACATGGTTGAGAGATTTTTCTGAATCGTTCTATTCCAATAAATGAATAAATTAATCTATTCGATTCTAAACTATATACAAACAGGGTGAAGTTCTCTAGTATGCGTGGATGGCTAAATCTGAAACTATGCGGAATAGCGAAAAATGCTCAAAGGAGACTCAGGGCCGATTTTGAAGAAAACTAAAACTGCATCATAACATTTTTAAAAAATCAATATGCCTAGCCAGGAACCCCTTGATTTAAAAAAAAATCATATCCTGTATTATACTATTCGATAGGGTCGTTAACAAGAATCGAATTCTGGAAAGTAATTACGGATACGAAAATTCAATATTTCTGGCCAGGAATCGAATTCGTTGATTTTGAAAAAAAAACGCATCCTGTATTATTATACCATTTGATAGTGTTGCTAACAGGGATTAAATTCTTGGGTTCGATTCCTGGCCAGGCATATTAATTTATCAGCAATCGAATGATGGATTTTTTTTTCTTTAAAATCGGCCCCGTGACTCGTTTGGAATTTGGCCATCCACGCACACTTGACAAATTCTAATTGTAGGTGCCTCCTGTTAATGTGTTTAGCTGCTGTCGCATAATACGATAACAACGAATATTACGAGAGCCATCGCTGTGCTCACGACTACAATAATATTATTTTATTATTACCGCTAAGATTCACTAGGTGCACAAGTCGTGCTTTGATCACTTTATTGACAACATGGTCCTTCGAGCTTCGAAATCATACTCAAATCATTTTTTCACAATTTTTTTTTGTTTAGTTCACTTAATTGTCACAGTTTTTGATGGTATCGGAGGGCGTGAACGTTGACAGAGTAGTTGCTGGTAACATTACGATAAGTGTAATTCAGTCGCTGAGCGTGTCGACGTCGATGTCTTCGTCGTCAATGGCGCCCTCCCCCCGCGCGCCGCCCGCGCTCCCGCCGCCCCCCGCGCCGCCCGCGCCGCCCGCCGCCCCCGCGCGCCCCTCCTTCGTGTGCCGCCACTTCATGCGACGGTTCTGGAACCACACCTTCACCTGTCAACAGTGGTTTGTGATGGAAGTGGGATGTGGCGATAACACAGCGACTGAGAACTTTTAATTTAAAATACATAAGGCTTAAAATCACGAAGGTGGCGAATTCGGTTTGGAAGCTCGTAAAATAAAATATACGAATAAATAACAGTAAATAAGAATTCAATACTATTGAGATCAATTAGACGTATTTATACCTAAAATTAATGATTTGAAAAATAAGTAATTTTAAATAATTTAACAAGAAATATATGTAAAAAGTCAGTTCGGGAACGCGTCCCAAACAAAAACTTCAAACTTCAACTTGCGTTAAAAAATAGTAAAATCATACTTTTTATATTCTCAATTTTCATTAGAGTTTGCTTGTTTCCTAAACAATTATTATTCTAAGCCAGAATATAGAAAATAAAATCATTTTAACACGGCATTTGTCAAAAGTTTGTCCGAGAAATCAAGCGTCATATCAGTGAACGCAGCATTAGGCAGTGAAAACTTTTATTCTTAAACGCGACTTAAGGCGCTAGTGTGTTTTAGTGACGAGCAATAGTGTTGTGAAGTGGGCGTCATTTGTTTTGTGCGTAAATAAGTAACAATTTAAGTGGTAAGTACTGTTATGTTCATGTATTTTTCACCGTACATGAACTATACGTCATCCCGGGAACGGGTGCAATAGTAAATAATATTAAAATAACAATTAGTTAATAAGTATTCTGTAAAACTATCATTGTTTACTTCACAATAACCAAGAAATAATATGTCTAATATGGTGACCATCGAAATTGTAGGTGCAAAATTTCAAAAACGTCATTTCGGGAACAGTCATTAAGGGGACGTTCCCGGACATGATGACGCGGTTCCAGATTAACGTAGTGGTTTCTGACATGATTTATTAATGGTGAATTAATATTTAATAAATATTTGTTAAAATTAAAAGATCTTCTTTTGTTTTCAGTAAAAATGGAACCAAACGAAGTGAAAAAAGAAGAAAACTAAAAAAAACTTAAAAACACAAAACTCGGCGAGAAAAGTATGAAAAAAGTGCGGAAATAAAAGTGTGAAAAAAGACCAGGCAATAGCATACAGAACAATAAAAAAACAAGATATAATAACAGAAATGAGACGTAATTGAATAAAAAAATAAGCAGAAAGGAAAAGACAGAAAACAAGAAGAAAAGTGATCAGATGACTCCCAAAAGTAAAGTGAATGACTTAATTAAAGATATACCAGTTCCAGTACCTCTTGTAGTACAAGTATTATCTTATTTTAAGTCTAATGTTGATATATTTGAGAAATGTTAATTATTTTATTTTCTTGTGGCTATTATTATTAATATTGATTATAATATTACAACAAATAATATTTCTTAACAAGATTATAGAAATTACAAAAGTTAATTGTCGCATTTATTACTCAAAAATACCTTTACCTGTAAGAAAATCACCATAGTCATTCCGGGAACTCTACTTTTATTTGCCTTTATATACTAATTTCACATATTATTGAACATTTAAATATGCACATACAAACATAATAAAGTTATTATTATAGTAATATCTAATTTTACTTTTTAGGTCATCTATATTTTGTTATATTTTGAATTTTGTGCTTGAAATTTGAAACTTAGTTACTTTTTAATTTTCAATTTGATGATTTTTATAAATATCCATGTATATTCACCAAATTTCCATTTGTATTTAAAAAAATATAGTAGACTGCTATTAAAAATAATATTATTTTATTGTTTTCTATAAACATTATATTTAAAAATAAATATTTAGCTACGTTCCCGAAATGACGATTTTTGCTGTCGAGTTACCTTAAAATCGCTGTAATTTGAAAAATTGTGAAATCTAAGCGCGCCCCTTTTAAATATGTTAAGATTAATAACAAACCAATCATTTATACTTCTTTAATTGACTATTGCTTTTAACATTTTATGCTCAAATTGCAAACCTGAAATTCGCCACCTTCGTGATTTTGAGCCATAAACTATTACTACTAATAAAAAAGCGGTGCTTTAGGAGGGCTCGCGAAGTTTTCTACCTAGTCATTTTGATGGCAGTTTTTTAAAGAGTAACATTGATGTCATAAAAATATTCCACATTTTTTTTATTAAGTTATGCTCCATTCATACATTCATTCAGTCATTAAAATTACTATAAAAGTATTTTTTTACTTTTTTTACAGATTGCCATAGGTAATACAATAAAAAATTAATTAATGAAATTTTTTATAATTTCTATATTTTTTTAAATGTGAATAAAATCATATTTTTATAATTAATAACACATCTAGGCATGAATAGAAAATACTATGTCAAAGCCCAAACTTGAAAGTGTGATAGTTTCTTAGTAAAGTTTACCACAAAAATTCATAGATTGTGGGATAGTTATGGCTCGCTTCACTCGCCCTAATTACGATCAATCTAAATAATTAGGTAAGTATATAATGAGTATTAATGAGTAATTGAAAGTAACTCTGTGTTCTAGCACAGAAGAAATAATAGTACTTATAATAAATTTTAGTGAGTACCGAACTAAAAGGCGCGGCGGCGCGGCGGCAGTGTGGTATTGGCCTTCCGATACAGAGGGACTGTTGGTCCCCCTTGAAATTAAAACAGTTCTTATTTTAAGGTAAGGTCCCTGCTCCTGTGTGTATTAGGCTGCTTTTAAATTTGTAACTTGTACTAACTTAAATTAAAAAACGTCTGCTGGGACACATAGTAGAAGTGAAACTTCAACGGACAAGTGGAATTTCCAAAAAAAATTCAGTAAAATTTTGCTTAAATTCTTTATTTCAATAAAAAATATTTCAAGACAAAACATTTGAAAAAAAATATTAAAAAAAAAAATTCAAAAAAAATTAAAATGTGTGCTATTCACTAGGGCTTCCAAATATTCGATAAAATTTATATTCGAATATTCGAATATTTTTTGGGAACTATTCGAATATTATTCGAACATCAAAAAAAAACTTTAATAATCACGTGTTTATTAAACTTAGGAGTAATTTGCAAGTACATACAATATTTTGATTTTGTTCGTATTAAATGAACGAATGTATGTTGTAGTTTCCATAAATAAATAGTTGGTTGTCTCTGAAATTTTATGGTTTTTAAGGAAAAGAAAAATACCAAGTTTGATGATATCGTTATTTTATCTAACTTTATGAATTTTTTGTGAATTTTTAAGTATACCAAGGTAGCCAGCCATAGCCAGAGAGTACTTAATCACTACTCACTACGTCACCTACGTGTCATCATCCATCCATCCATCCATCAGCCTTTGTAGGTCCACTGCTGGACATAGGCCTCCCCTAACTTGTGCCACTCTGACCGGTCCTGAGCCTTCTGAATCCAGCGGATGCCCACTGTCTTCTTCAGGTCGTCAGTCCACCTGGTCGAGGGGCGTCCTATGCTCCTTTTTCCGAGACGTGAGCGCCATTCGAGGACCTTTCTTCCCCAACGATTATCGGTCCTTCGAACTATGTGGCCAGCTCATTGCCACTTCAACCGGCTAATTCTTTGAACAATGTTGGTTACCTTTGTTCGCCTACGGATCTCCTCATTTCTAATTCGATCACGTAGAGAAATACCGAGCATAGCCCTCTCCATAGCCCGCTGCGCTACTCTGAGCCTGTGGATTAAGCCAATAGTGAAGCACCACGTCTCGGATCCGTATGTCATCACTGGCAACACACACTGCTCGAACCGAACACCTTCGACTTCAGGCACTGAGGTAGTGTTTTGGACGACAAGATATGACGCAGTTTCTCGAACGCAGCCCATCCGAGTTTGATTCTACGAGTGACTTCTTTCTCGAAGATGGACTTACCCATCTGGATCACTTGTCCCAGGTTAATGTATTCGTCTAAAACTTCGAGAGCAGCGCCGTCAACAACAACAGGTATGGGTGTGACATGGACATTCGACATGATTTTCGTCTTGTCCATGTTCATCTTAAGACCCACCTGTTGTGAGGCGCTGTTCAAGTCCCCGAGCATTGTACCAAGTTCTTCCAGGGAACCCGCCAGGATAACTATATCATCGGCATATCGCAGGTGTGTGATGTATTCGTCATTGATGTTGATGCCACGTCGTTTCTACTCCATCAGCGTGAACACGTCTTCCAATGCAGCGGTGAACAGTTTTGGGGATATGACATCCCCTTGTCTGACACCTCTCTGCAGTTGGATGGGGTTCGTTGCTGTGTCTTGTACTCTGACGGACATGGTGGCAGATGAGTATAAACACTTCAACACCTCGATATAGCGGTAGTCGATCCGGCACCGCTGAAGAGACTTGTGAACGAGAAACCCGACACCACCTTGGGACAGGTGTTCGCCCTCCCAGTGATAGAAAAAGTTTCCGGATTTGAGTATTATCATGTCCTCCACCTGTCTTCGGACTTCAGATAAACCCACAATACTCCAGTTTAACTTGTCTATCTTTTCTTCCAGCTCTTTTATCTTGTCGTGAGTCCTCAGTGTCCTGGTGTTATATGTTGCCAGGTGCAGAAGTCGTCGTTTGGATTGGTAGCCCGATCTCTGCCGGCGATTCTTAGCACCCCCTGCCCCGCCGTTACCATAGCCGCTACCGTAACTAGGAATAGCGGGGCTGCCGGGAACCGGGGGCCGAGGCTCATTCGTGACTAACATGCGGAGGTTTACCTCCGTGTCATAGCTTTGAGTATTTAAGAAGTTCCGAATCATGTTTCCAGAGGGCGACTCTTTCCATGTTCTCATAATTCGCGCTGAGATAGACCTCTATTTCCGTATATACAAAGTTACTCTATGCAAGTGATGTAACACGCCAATGCTGGTTACAAACGCAACGCGACGCCGACCGACGTCCCGGGTATTTCCGAAGTCCGAACACTTCCATATTTTGAAGAATTGCGCACTCTCACCGCCCAAAATGACATTTTGAAGGTCACGCGCCACAGCGTTAACTTTAAAATTGTGTTTTGACTATTTTGTGCACATTGGAATCCGAATTTGGTGTCGAGTTAGTAGTTTTGTAGAAATTGATCGAATATTCGAATATTCGGTTCTTGTATTCGAATATTTCAGCGAATTTATTATTCGAATTATTCGAATATTCGATGAAAGCCCTACTATTCACACGTGGTAGAAGTGAAACCTTCAAAAATTTTGTTTTCAAGATATTGAGACGAATAAAATTTCGGGAAGATGATAATTGTAGGTTTTACTACTCCACTCCACTCCAGTCCACTCCACTCCAGTCTCCACTCAACTCTAGTCTCCACTGGACAGTTTCGTTTCATAAAATTTCAAGTCACCCCCGTACTAAAGAAGTTTTCACTTCAAAATAATAATGTAGCTATATAAATACACTGGTCATCAAAAAAAGAGACCCACCCCATTTTTTTGTTCAATAATGATCGAGTGTTTCACAGATAAGCTGTTTCACATGTTTGTCTATTAAACTGCAGGTGGGCCGATTTTTTTGATGACCAATATTATTATGTATTTTCTCTCCCTCCGCCGCTGCCGCCTCTCACCACGCGGTATATCGTCTGCCCCCTCCACGCGGCCGTAACGCTTTTTCGTGACAGAAAAATCCTAATACCCCGTTTATATGTATAGAAGTTTCACTTCAAAAATAAAAAAAATATTCAGTAACCATCATTACAATAGTTTCAGCCACTAGCTCCCACTCTAGGATTCTTATTATATTATAAGTTACGTTATTGTTATCGTAAATTTGCAAAGCGGTAACACACTTTGTAAGTGCCTTATTGTAACTTCTACTTGTGTATAGGTCATCAGTAAGTTAGTTACGTAACTTAAGTAAATAGTTCGGAAGCAAGCACCTGAAGCGGGCGGTTAGGGTGTAAGTGTAAGGTGTGTGTTACCTGCGCGTCGGTGAGGCCGAGCGTGGCGGCGAGCTGGCGGCGGTCGGGCTTGGTGATGTACTTCTGCAGCTGGAAGCGCCGCTCCAGCCCCTTGCGCTGCAGGTTGCTGAACACGGCGCGCGACCACGAGCGCTTGCGCTTGCCGCCCCCACCCCCGCCCCCGCTGGACGACACGTCCGTCGCGCCCGTCACGCCCGTCGCACACCCCCCTCCCCCGCCCGCCTCGCGGTACACTGCAACACACGACTGGTGCTATTACAGCGGCAGTCACAGATGTTGACGGAACCCCGGTTGGCGGGGTTCCCACTTCCGCATAAGTAAACGCTTGTTTTATAGAAGAAAATGGGAAAAGAAAATAGGCAGACGATCTATATTTAAAAATATGTAGGTACATAAGTAAAGATTTTTTCATTTTATCCAAACGCCATGTTTCATAGAACAAGTGGGAACTACGGAAGCCACCAGGTTTTTTTATGTAGGCCAATTTTTATGTAGGTTTATAGTAATAAACAAAAGTTAACTTTAATATATTTTTTTGGAAAATCATCCCTTAAAGGGTTAATTTACTGAATTGAACTTAGTAGGCAACTTCGTCATTTTTGAAGTTAAAAACATGAAAATTTACATATTAGCTCCAGACTAGAAACCAAATTTGTAAGTATTATGTTTTTTTGGAAAATCATCCCCTAAAGGGTTAATTAAGAGTGCGAAAGTTAGTATGGACACTTCGTCAGTTTTGAAGTACGAAGGGCGAAAATTTGTATATAAGCTTATAGTTAGACACAAAAAATAACTGTATCACTATTTTTTCGAAATTCATCCCCTAAAAATAGGGGTTGGTAGTCAACTACATACAAATCAACTTCGCCAGTTTTAGAGTTATAAATATGAAATTTTTTATGTAAGTTTATAGTAATAAACAAAAGTTAACTTAGATTTAATTTTTTTCGGAAAATCATCCCTTAAAGAGTTAATTTACGGGAAATGAACTTAGTAAGCAACTTCGTCATTTTTTAAGTTAAGAATGGACAGGGAGCAGGAGAGGGAGAAGGAGCGGAAGAGGGAGATAGAGAGGGACAGGGAGCGGGAGAGGGAGTGGGAGCGGGACAGAAATCGGGAGAGGGCGCGGGTGTGGGCGGGAGAGGGACTGGGAGCGATAGAGGAAGAGGGAGAGGGATATGAAGTGGGAGAAAGACCTCGAGCGGGATAGGGAGAGGGAGAGGGATATGTGGTGGGAGAAGGACCTTGAGCGGGAAAGGGACAGGAAGAGGGAGAGCGAGGGGAGTGAGACAGGGAGCGGGAGAGGAAAAGGGACAGGGAGCGGGAGAGGAAAAGGGACAGGGAGCGGGAGAGGAAAAGGGACAGGGAGCGGGAGAGGAAAAGGGACAGGGAGCGGGAGAGGAAAAGGGACAGGGAGCGGGAGAAGAAGAGGGAAAAGAAAAAAGTTAATGTTGTTTACTATTCCAAACCCGCTCCCGGAGGAATAATCTGTGATTGTATCGTAAGTTTCAGTATGTAAATTCCTAAATATAAGTACTTCAATATAAATGAACCTGTTTTTAAATTTTCTTTTGTAAGGGATAATAAATAATATGATAGATAAGCATAATTTCCGCGTGCGAAGCTGCGGGCAACAGCTAGTAATGCTATAATTGAATAATACTTGACGGTGACTGCCGTGACTTGTCGGTGGAATCTTTCAAGGAACGTGTAAAAACTCAACTCGTAGGCAAGGTTTATTGTAGCATAGATGAATATTCAGTTAATAATACCTAAGAGAGAATACGTATTTTTGTAATAAATATAAGTGTGATTTCAAAAGATGTGCTGAGGAGTTTCTTTACGGCATTTCTTCTCCTTGACAAAGAACCTTTCCGAAACGCTGATAGATAAAAAAAATACGTGCATTGAATATTGCATTGAAGAAAGCTGCAATAAACAAAAAAAACTTGACAGATGGAGGGGAATATATTCAAAAATTGTAGGGCATTCCAGAATTGTACCTATACCTTGAATAGTGATGGAATTACCCGAAATAATATAAAGTACGTGGTGGAAAGAAACTTAGATTTCGTATGTAGCTCTATGCTAGTAGTGGAGCAGAGATACTGAATGTTTCCCTTTAAGTAAAATGCCAAGGTGAAGTTGGAACTTGGATCATGTAAAATATTTATAGTTGGAAGGTTAGAGAGGGTCATAGGTTTTACAGTTGGTTCCTCTTAGTATCTTTTGAATTTTGAAACTGCTACTTATTTATTCTTGCACCACGCTCTTTGAACACGCGGGCGAAGCCGTGGGTAAAAACTAGTTTTCAATATAATCCCTCCGAAGGGCCGTACCACCAGCGGGCTGATTTAGTCGCCTGTTACGACACCCATCCGGCTCGGAATTGGGGTAAGTATTCTAAGCCGTCGCAATACGGCTACAATTGTAGGAGCTTTAGTGTATCGAGAAGTTCTTCAGTTAGGTTTGAGTAACACCTTCGATCACTTGTAACACGAAAAGATAACATGGGCAAGACAACACTTCTAGCATCAATTTTGTTTTAGTCGGAAGAAAAATTTTAAGACTGTACAGGAATTAAAATGATCCATTGATCTTTCGGCACACCTACTTCATACACTTTTTGTCCACCCCAATTTAAGTCACTGTCAATGATCAATGAGGCCAAGATTTAGGATTGTGTTGGAGAACGGGATAAAGATGTTATTATAATTTATTATAAATTATGTAGCAAGTTGCTACCGGGTGGGTAGCCAGAATGGCCCGATTTTGATTTAAAATCCTGACGCCATTACGGATACCATCAATGTTCATCCGCGTGCGAACAGCAGTGATCCTGACAGTACACCGACTGCATCGACATGTCATCCGGTCACATGGCAGCGATAATATTCCAAGAGCCCGCGCGCGACAGCCAGACCTTCCTTATTTTATTAAACCTGAAACTTGCTCTGTGTGTGTCCCCAACATAGACACAGATGACATAATACTTAGTACATTATGAAAAGAACGCTCCGGGACTAGGCACGAAGTTTGCATGATGTTACTTTGGCAGATACCAGGTAACAAAGATTTAGGTATAAAATTGTACCTAATTTTCGTTTAAGTATAAAGCTCAGTTTTTATAATATTTTCTTCGGAATAATATTAGAATGGTTATCCATTTACCAGACACTTAGCACGGTTTCAATCTCCTGCCAGACACCCCTAAACCAATGGTTTCTCTAAAGCATATTCTTAGGAGAAACCATATTCTTAATACTAAGAATATGGTTTTTCTAATCAAATGTTTTTTTTTGGAAAATATTTTTGATAGAACGAACTAACCGTTTTTGACCCGCGCTACCAATATTCTACGAAAACCCTTTTCGAATCTTTGACTTTGTGGAATATACTTTCTATTTGTTCATTGTTTCGTAGAGTACTTAGTCAATAGGTTTGTTGATAAAAAAACTATAACGACTTCAAAAAATTAAGTGATTAATTATCAATAATAATTATCAATTACCTAGCTAGGTATATAATTTTTTCTTTGTATGTTCACCGATTTATTCAAAGACGGTTCGACCAACTTTGACGGTATGAAATTAATATATTTAGGTTACGTGCGCACTGTACGGTTAGCCGCACGTTTTAAATAACTCCCAATTATTATTTGAAATGATTTATAGGGCCAACAAAATTATAATAAGTATCTACTTGGAACTAAAACTTAAAAATGAACCGGGCAAGTGCGTGTCAGGCCACGCGCAATCTAGGGTTTCAAAGTTGTAAGTTTATCGACTATTACCTACTCATTAGATAACTACTTATGCTAACATAGCCGTTATAGTTTTCCTTGTAAATCTATACTAATATTTTAAAGAGGAAAGCTTTGTATGTTTGCAACGAATAAACTTAAAAACTACTGAACCGATTTAAAAAATTCTTTCACCATTAGAATGTTACATTATTCCTGAGTAACATAGGCTATATTCATTACTAGAAAAAAAAATAATGATCTTTGCTAAAACATCAGTAACTTGAACCAAGGTGTGAGAAAATTTGCTTAAAAATTTCTTTCATCGCATACGCTGCGGAAACTATTGATGATAGAACAAAAAAAAAATTTACAATATTAGAGAACATATCAATAGATCTACAAAAAACCTCGCGATACTAGGTATATGTCCAACTATTGTCGTTATGTCACTATAACCACTTTTTACATTTTGAAAGTTAATAAATAAGATGACAAAAATCAGATCATGAAAACCATACCTTCGTATTAATCCTTATCCAAATAAATCATTTCATATTCAAAACTGTTTCAATACCTATAGATAACTTTTTAAATTACTCAAATCGGACATTCCATTCAGAAGATAATACGAATTTAGGAAAATAAACACCGTCTCGGCGCTTTGCTTCGGACGGACGGACGGACATGATGAAACTATAAGGGTTCCGATTTTTCTTCGGAACCCTAAAAATAACCAAAGCACTGCTTGAGCGCTTCAAAGAAATAGCTGTATTATCATTTAATAGTAGCTTCTCAATACAGGAAGCAATCCGGTTTAAAATTGCAAAAAAATTAGTGTATGGCTAGGTAGTGTACTATACAATTCCTAAATGTATAAGTATAAGTACCTACCGGTCTACAATTCCTGTATTACAGTTTATATACCTAAGTATATAAACAAAAAATACCGGACAAAATTAAATGTGAATTTAACTCATGTGGAGAGGGTTCCGTACGTTGATTATCTATTTAGCGTCTTATAGATTTTCCTGTAATATGTAAGTAAAGCACTATTCCCTGTATTATTTTCAAAATTCTAGCCCCAGTAGTTTCAGACATAAGGCGGGGGGTTAATTTTCGTCTTAAATTTTCGTTATTTCTTAAAGAATTTGAAAACTATCCTTTTATACTTTTACTAGCTGACCCGGCAAACGTTGTTCTGCCAAAAAATTTTTAGGGGTAGGGGGATGAAAAATAGATGTCCGATTCTCCACCCTAGCCGATATGCTCGCAAAGATTCACGAAAACCGGTCGAGCCGTTTCGGAGGAGTTCAACTTCAAAAAAGCGTGACACGAGAATTTTATATATTAGATATCACTAGGTACCTACCTATACAACGTGTTTCAAAAGACCCCGTAAAAAATATAATTAATTATTAAAGCCAAAAATTTTGTCAACCCTAGTAAGCTGTCATGTCAGGGAACTAGATTATTTAACAGAAAGGCCTATGTACCTATTTTACCTAAAAATTGTCTACTTTAATAGTTTTTCTATTTTTCATTTATAAATGTTTGCTACCTCAATACAAGGATGTCATTATACTCAAGTACATGCTTCAAAAAATGTCCTCCGGTGGAGCTCCGGCACATTTTGCTCGCAACGTACGAGAACATCTTAACGTTCGGTTTCCGCGAGGATGAATCGGCCGCGGTGGACCGGTGGCATGCCGGAGCCTGCACGTTCTCCGGACCTCACACAATTGGACTTCTTTTTGTGGGGTTATGTGAAGGACAGTGTATTTCTCCGATTGCCCAACGGTTGCCGAGATGGAACAGCGGGTTAGATCGGTTTTCACATCAATAACACCAACGATGGTGCGAAATGCCACACACTTGTGCGGATATCCGGACGAGCGAGGTTGTGTATTGAGCAAGGCGAAGCACACTTTGAGCCGTTTCTTTGGGGTTGTTTCGTTAGGTTAAGTCTTTTAAATTTTTTTTCGTTTCGCGAAGTAGGTAGAAATGTAGGTACATTCTGCGTAGTTTACTCTTTGATTTTACTGAAATAGGGTTTGCACATCAGTGAAAATAATAATATTTTTTATTTTTTTTGGAGTATGTTATACAGCGTTACTACGATTTTTAACTATTGTGAATGGACTCGTTATAAGACCCCATTTAACCTCCTTTCGGCTTTACGGGTAGTTTTGAAACACCCTGTATATAAAATTGTAGAACTATAATCAAAATATATTTGAGATCCTTACAACAAGCCCTTTCATTTGACGTTGCAGGCAATACGGTTTGCTATAGGTAGGTACTTAGTTTTTTTTTTACTTTGACTTCGTAATATATTTTTTTTATACAGGGTGGATTTTTGAGACGGGTCAGTAAGGGCAGGTACCTTAACCGTTATAGTTACAGGAAAACGTTCCTAAGAGACTATCCATAACTTTTTAAGATATTCTGAACTGCATTCACAGATTTTTGAAAAAATGTACGGTCAGTGAAAAAAGTACTAAAATCCAAAAAAAAATTTTTATGCCTATCGATCCTACTTCGTATGGGGATCAAAATACTCTATGGGACCATTTAAGGTATGAGTACTAGAAATGTCAGAAAACGCTAAAAACATTTTCCATACATTTTGTACTGAAAAACGATAAATCAACTCGAAATATTTTTTATCGCCAAACAATACTATTTCTTACTGCGATTAAAAGATTCTTTAAGGCCTATTGAAATTTAAATACAAAAACTACGGTAAGACACAACATATCACACAAACTTAAAAATAGTTTATCTATTATTCAAAATGACCGCCGTTTTCACGAAGACACGCTGCAAGAGGTGCTGTTAGTGGTCCATGGTCCAACACATGGTCCAATTAAGTGGCCACCTCGCAGCACCGATCTAACGCCTCTCGAGTTTTTTTTGTGGGGCCACCTAAAAAATGAAGTCTACAAAAGAATGTACGAAAGTGTTCAGGAGCTGAAAGAGGCATTAACGAGGATTTTAAATAATATCCATCAAAAAAAACTTTCCGCTGCTACTTGCTCAGTACAAAAACGAGTGAACTTATGTATTCGTGAAAACGGCGGTCATTTTGAATAATAGATAACCTATTTTTAAGTTTGTGTGATATGTTGTGTCTTACAGTAGTTTTTGTATTTAAATTTCAACTGGCCTTAAATAATCTTTTAATCGCAGTAAGAAATAGGATTGTTTGGCGATAAAGAATATTTCGAGTTGATTTATCGTTTTTCAGTACAAAATGTATGGAAAATGATTTTAGCGTATTCTGACATTTCTAGTACTCATACCTTAAATGGTCCCATAGAGTATTTTGATCCCCATACGAAGCAGGATCGAAAGGCATAATTTTTTTTTTTTTGGATTTTAGCACTTTTTTCGCTGACCATACATTTTTTCAAAAATCTGTGAATGCAGTTCAGAATATCTAAAAAATTTGTGGATAGTCTCCTTAGAACGTTTTCCTGTAACTATAACGGTTAAGTTACCTGCCCTTACTGACCCGTCTCAAAAATCCACCCTGTATATTTAATATTTTTATGTCACTAATAACTTTATACCTTTGTCTTTGGGTCACAGAGAAGCACATGAGTACCAAATTTCAAGTCATTTGGTCCAGTAGTTTCGGAGTTAATTGGCTGTAAAAGGCGCACCTGACAGACACACAAGTAATCCTATAAGGGTTCCGTTTTTTGTTTTTTCAAACGGAACCCTAAAAACTCTAAAAAGTGCAGTAAACACTGCGGCGTCAAATCAGAAACATGCAGTTTCAAAATCAAAAGGCTGCATCTTCATACCTACTATTACTATTATTTCTTTCTTTCTATTACCTACCGCCTGTGTAAGATGCAGCGATCTTTTGCGGCGGTTGGTGTACGGTTTTATAATTAATAATTAAGTAATAGTCCAGTGCCGATAATTTTTGAAACGAAAAAAAATTATAGTAGAATGAAACCTATTGCAAAAGGAAGAGAATATAACGAAGATTATAGGAAAAATAAATTACGGGCGATCTGAGGTCGGGAAGGGAGGGGGAGGGGGGGTTTAAGGGAAAAAAATGGTTTATCTCGATTTCCGGAAAAACTACAAGTCTTATTGAAAAAAATTGAATGGCAAAGTTGTAGATAATAAAAAGATCTACAACTTTTGTATTTACACTTTTTTACATAACCTCAAAATTTATGTGAAAAATTCAAAAAACCACGTTTTTGGTTTTTTATTTTTATCTTTTACAAAAAATATTTTTTTTTCACGATATTTGGTGAAAACTTACCTTTGTATGTCCTTAATATACTGTAATTTTTTTGATTCAAAAAAAAATTTTTTTCCACCTTATTTTGACCTTAAATAAAAAAAACAACCTTATTTTCAGTCGAAAAATCTCACGTCAAAATATCTGATTTTTTTTAAAAGTCGGTAGTCTTCTTGTTCCTTGGAATCTCTACTTTCTAATGGTATATAAAAACCTATACACTACTATGGTAAATGTTCTCAGAAAATGCAATGAAACGACTACTATTTTCGCATGTTTTTTGTCATCTCATATGCAATCAATGAAATCCAAATTTTTTTTGCGAAAATCTCTACTTTCTAATGGTATATAAAAACCTATACACTAATATGGTAAATGTTCTCAGAAAATGCAATGAAAAGACTACTATTTTCGCATGTTTTTTGCAATCTTATATGCAATCAATGGAATCCGAATTTTTTTTGCGAAAATAGTTGTCGTTTCATTGCATTTTCTGAGAACATTTACCATAGTAGTGTATAAGTTTTTATATACCATTAGAAAGTAGAGATTCCAACGAACAAAAGGACTACCGACTTTTTAAAAAAATCTGATATTTTGACGTGAGATTTTTCGACTGAAAATAAGGTTGTTTTTTTGATTTAAGGTCAAAATAAGGTGGAAAAAAATATTTTTTGGAATCAAAAAAATTACAGTATGTTAAGGACATACAAAGGTAAGTTTTCACCAAATTTCGTGAAAAAAAAATATTTTTTGTAAAAGATAAAAATAAAAAACCAAAAACGTGGTTTTTTGAATTTTTCACATAAATTTTGAGGTTATGTAAAAGAGTGTAAATACAAAAGTTGTAGATCTTTTTATTGCCTACAACTTTGCCATTCAACTTTTTTCAATAGGACTTGTAGTTTTTCCGGAAATCGAGATAAACCATTTTTTTCCCTTAAACCCCCCCCTCCCCCCCCTTCCCGACCTCAGATCGCCCGTAATTTATTTTTCCTATAATCTTCGTTATATTCTCTTCCTTTTGCAATAGGTTTCATTCTACTATAATTTTCTTCCACTTTTTACCGTTTTCAGAGCTATCGGCACTGGGCTATAAGTGCATGGGCGTAGCCAGGTTTTAGTTTCGGGGGGGGGTTCAAGTTTCTTGGGGTGTTGGGTTCAAGAAACGACAAAAAGTACATACAATAACCCTAAAGAAAATTGAGACTTTATTTTTTCTCACGACGTATGTAGTGCCATCTATTATTAATCTATGTAGTGAAAAAGTTCAAAAACGTGTTTAATAGAAATAAAGCTCCCAAAAATATGTGCGATAGCTCATTCGATTCGGAATGACGTCTAGAAAAATGTTTTTTAAGGGTCTATTAGCACCTATAAATGTTAGTCCTTAACATTTCGGGGGGGGTTTGAACCCCCGAAACCCGCCCCTGGCTACGCCCATGAGTAAGTGCCAGGTGAATCATTGCTTTGCACATAGAGATAAGAAAACTGTTACAAAGTCGGATTATAGAAAATGAATATTATTATGTAAAACATTATGAATATGATTATACCTATCAAAGTACGGCCTACTCTAAAAATCCATGTGCCTACTATTGTAGGGATTAATGTGTATGTACCCCGCACACACCACCGACACACTAATCGCACAGGTTTCACGTTTTCCGTTTTTCACACGGCCACACGGCCGCCACTAGCAGTGTTGCCAATGCTACGGCTTTCAGGCCAAAAAATCACAAAATCTACGGCCTACGGCAGGAACCCTATTACCGTGGCAAATTCTACGGCTTTTCGCAAATCGTACGATCTTTTGTTTATTTATTGTTTTGCAAACATTTAACGAATGTTAAAACCCGTAAAACAGCGCCACTAGGCTAATTTTGGGGGCATCAAATTCACTGCCGATGACCTTTTCTTTTTTTTTTAGTCTGAGCGCTGAACCGATGGCATATATTGGCATAATTGAATAGCTTACCTATTATAGTGGCAGCTCTGGACACGGCCCACACAGTTGATCTTTTCCCATATAAACACGGCTTTTTTATCTAATGTACACGGCCTTCCAAAAATTTTCATTGGCAACACTGGCCACTAGTCATTCCCACATGAGCGGTCATCTAGCTCCAATCCGATGTCTTATGTCTTTCTCCCAGCTATTTTCTAAGCCGATGTCTGAAACCTTCAGGCCACAGGGTGACATTCCAACTCCTAGTATATCTTGAAGAGGATGAGCCTTAGGTAAGCTAGTCTTTCCTCTTCACAAGAATTGCCTTCTCGGCTGAGCCTTTCCAAACTCGCCCGTCTGTCTGCGTGAAGCGGTAAAGGCCATAAGTGCAAATAGCAACTATCCATTAAAAAAACGCTTGCTTTCGTGTCAATATCACGACATCTACATAGGTACCTACTTAAAGATTTAGATACCTATTGGTGATGAGAAGTGTAGGTAAGTATGTTAACCAACCAGTGGTGGGGCGCAGCGCGGGGTGCAGGTGCGCGTAGGGCAGCGGCAGCGGCAGCGGCAGCGGCAGCAGCGGCAGCGGCTCCTCGCGGCAGCAGCGGTACAGCGCCGCCACGCAGCCCGCGCACGGCACCTGCCCCCCGCCCGCCTCGCCACCCTCGCGCCCCCCGCCGACACCCAGGATGCTCTCCACACTGAACTTCAACTTGCCCACCGAGTTCACATCACTCCCGACCGACGTCATCCCGGCGCAGACCTGCCGTCGCGAGCGCAGCGGAGACACTGCCGGCGGCCGCGCTCGGCTGGCGGCGCGGGCGCACGCGGTGGGCGTGTCGCGGCCGGCCGGCGCGCCCATTGGCCGGCGGCGGGTGGGCGGGGCGCCGGGCGCCGCCATGCAGCACCGAGCGACCACCGACCAACGACCATCGTCCACCGAGTGATCTGTTACCAGTGTTACCAACGTGCAGTTGTTTACAATAAACTGCTCAGTTAATGTGTTTTATATGGCTTTACAAGTTCCATTTAATTTTATTACCACCAACTTACGTCATTTATCGTCTCCGTGGGGTAATGTTTGCTGTAAGCTATGGGTACGCAGGGGGTAGGTATAAGATTTACTCGTAGAACTGTAAAACAGTTCTACTTAGTCACAAATTAGGAACGAATTTGAATTCGAAGTTTTCTAGATGAAGTATGATGAGTTAGATAATAAGGAAAGTTCAGAAAGGAGTAAACAATGACTCGATTAAGTATTCAGTAGGTAGGTACCTAGATATCTACCTATTACAGTGTGTAATATCGCTAACCCCGCCGTAGCTTCGCTGGAGCAACGGTGACGATGTCGACAGCAACTTGTCGTAGCAGAGTTGAATGAAGAATGAGGTTCCTACCCACCTACTAGGTACTAGCGATTGCCCGCAATTCCATAATTTAAATAAGGCAACAAAAAAATAATCCTCCGAATTTCTAATCCCGTAGAAATTTTGAAAAATCCAGCCCTGCACATCATCTGCATTATAAAGGAAAGGTTGGATGTTGATGTCGTTGCTGAAAAGAGTGGCCGTCGATTGTTGTACCTACTTACCTACATACATAGCAAATATCGCCAGAGATGGTTACAAATGTGAAGTTCCAGGGGCCCGCCGCGTTCCCTCTGCCAGTCTATTCCTGCTGCACTTCAATGCCCTGCTCATACCCGATATCGATGCCCAGTGCTCGAGCCAGTAGATGAAATACAGTCTGAGAGAGAGACTATGGTGGTCATTTGAATCAGAGTGTTCGAACAGATTCAGAATGATGCCAATTTAGGTAATCAACGCTACAATAACACAGGCGTGTCTGTTCGCTGCCCCTTTCACCTTACTCTTACTTTCCAGAATGTATTCTTGGATTGCACCAAAAGCCTTCAGGGAGTTAAAGTTCCCTCGAATCTCAACAATGGATGAGTGTATCAAAGGCTACAGCGGCTGCAAGGAAACTTGCAAAGTGGTTCTCGTTACGGTGTGCCTATAGGTATAGGTAGGTACTCCATTCCACGAGATGAGCTCCCAAAGAATATTGTTCTCAGGGTTGTCTTATATGTCGCATTCTTCTCTTCTCAGACTCTCAGTAGGTATGTTCATAGTTCTGGTAGTGATTGGACATGTTAATGAAAAAATATTAAAGATGTTTGAAATTGAACTCTTTGAAGAGAGAAATTCATTGGTTCAATAAAAAATTTTTGAAGCAAAAAAAACTAGATTTTTATATGCTTATGTGGGCGCCACAATATAATGGGCGCCTAGGGCGTCAATGGCTCTAACGCTGGCACTGGATGGGTTAGGTATGTCTTGAAGTTGGTCCCATTTTTTTACCCGTTTTCACCCACGGAATTTTTACCCGTTAGGTAATCCAATAACTTTGCACCGATTTCGATGATTATTTTTTATTGGATAGTGTATCCATGTGTGTATCCATGTATGTGTGTAGTGGTAGTGTAGTATACCTTGAAGTTACTCTTATTAAAATTTGGAAACAAAATTTTACCCCTAAAGGTACGAAAATAGGGGATGATTGATAAATATTTATCAATAATTTAAGTTTTTTTATATACAATGGTAGTGGTAACCATGGTAACCATTAGGTATGCCACACGGGTCGTCGTTTGTCCAATATCAACCTAAACAACCCCCCCCCCCCCCCTCGGTAAAAACAAAATAAATCCTTGGCACTTGACTTAACACCACTTTCATTTCAATATTTTCCGTGACTGGGCAAAGCAACAAATTATTTATATATTTTGACGTCCCGTGTGGCGCAATGGTTACCATACCGGATCGCCGCACCGAGGCCGCGAGGGTCCTGGGTTCGATTCCCAGCGAGGTGGAAATTTGAATGAAGAGTTTGAATTTCTCTTCTCGGTCTGGGTGTGAATGTCCTTGTCTAGTGTGTTGTCTATGGCACCATGACACAGGGAATCCTAGGATGGGGCTATGAGTGTGAAGCGTTATTTATTTATTTATTTTATTTATCCCATCCAATGTGTTGAATCATGTATGTATGTATATTGTATACCCAATATGAATTCCTTTGAATATATCGTTATATTTTTTCGTGCTAAGCAGACTGCAGAGCCAATAAGTATTTTAGCGTAAAAAATGCAAAACACTGTCGTCATCTGGCTTTAGTAACGCGTGGAGCTCTTTCTAAGTATATCTCTACCTTCTTTCTTAGTCGGCAACAAAGTGATGTCTTCCGTATTACTGATGTCCAAGAGCGACGGCCACCGTCAGGTTGGTTTATCCGTTAGTCGCATAAAAAAGCAGATGCGACACAAATCAAAGTCATGAATAAGTATAATAGATGAAAAAATTTAACTTAACGTAAACGCTCCTATTACCGCCAGTTTAAGCTGACTTTGGATGAACTTCAGAAAATTAGATATACGCCGTTATGCTAGGACAGGCGTTTTAATTTATTCTTTATCATAATTAAATATTCTATGACATTCAGTACTTAAATGTAGTATTAAATCACACAATATTTAATAAATAATAATTTTATCTGAAATTGCGGCTGCTTCTATTACCGCCCGATGGGATGATGTTGTTTCTATTACCGTTTTTGATGTTTCTATTACCGACTACTGAAAAAGGAACACATTCTCCATATTATTAAATTAAAAAAAAACAAAATAAATATTTATTAAGTTGTTATAAAACATTTGAGATCAATAATAATAATTATTAAAAACTGAGCTTTCTTCTTAATAATGTATTTAAAGTACATATTATTAAAAACACTATCTACTGAAATTTTATAAGATGGAGGTTAATATCTTAAAACAAGGTTTAGTTATTCCAAGCCGTTGGAGTTACACATTTTCCCTTCAAATCACATCATCAGACCCTAAGATATTCTATGATGTAGGTACTAGTTTTGCAAAAATAAAGTTATTGGCAAAAAAATTCTTAAAAACGGTTCCGATTCTCCTATTCAAGAGTTACACATTTTGTCTCCAAGGAACATCATCAGACCATAGAATGGTCAATGATGTACTGATTTTGCTGTGTAAATATTTACCAACAACAAAATATACCTTTTAAAACGGTTCAATTATTCCAATCCGTTGAGGAGTTACATATTTCGTCTCCAGTTCACATCATTATACCCTGAGATGTCAACGAACCTCTGAGGTGTTCCACTCTATATGTCCAGAACCCATCATAAGATCCTCACCATGATGTTAAAGAGACCACTCTGAAGCAATCCCCTATTTAATACCGTTTAAACCATCCAAATTGGTCGAACATATAAAGAAAAAAAACATATACGACGAATTGATAACCTCCTCCTTTTTGAAGTCGGTTAAAAACTTACCTACCTATGTGTGGCCTATAGAACATTTATGAACACAGGAACTTATAGTAGGCTTATCAGCATTTTAACTAAAGTACGCTACATACCTACAATAAGAGACTTTTATAAATAAGACCGTATGAGTCGGTAATAGAATTAAGTATGAAGATTCTATTACCGACCAAAAAAGAAACAACAACAGGCAAAAATCCGTAAGACAAAATGTATGGCGTTAATTGATCCAATTATGTAACATAGTCTTTAGAATCAAACAAGTTAAAAAAAAACATCTAAAATTATGTATTCAAAGAAATAAAAGCTAAAATACTAACTATTGTAAAACATCTAACACCGCCATGGGTCGTTAATAGAAGCAACTTATAAAAATTATGTTTCTAATACCGCTCCAATGTAAAATTCGATTTAAACGACAAGACATGGCCAGAATGGTAGTATTAGATGTTAATCTAGAAAACCAATGTATTATTTATTATAGTTACATATTTGCATGCACGTATACACATTTTATTTATGTTAATTTCTCTTAAGTAATAACGAGGTGTTCTTATGTAGCTGGGAGCACAACACTATGACACGGAAGTCCGTTGCGGCCGCGTCTCAATTATTGGCTATTTACTCTGTTTGCTGATTATTTACGCACACAAACTTTATTTTTTTTGTTTCTAAATATATATACCTAAAATATTTTTAGGCTACAACTTTCATGGAATCTATAAAATACCTTAAAATAGTGATTAAAAAAACTGGCGGTAATAGGATACAAATTTTGGGAGGCGGTAATAGGCGCGTTTACGTTAATCATTGGAAATGTGGCAAAACAAAGTAGCAGAAGTAAGAACAAAGCGGAATAAAATGGCCACTGCAGCCCGCTGGGTACTGAAGCTTCATCCCGTAAAAAGGCCTAGCCCCTAGCCCCTAGCCCCTAGATCTAGAGCATTATATACTTCACCACGCCGCGCTGCTGCATGCGGATTGGCGGAGAACATATTATATAGGTACATAGATTTCTGACCATAATACCTACTCAGCTACGTGTTCCTTCACGCTATTTGTATACAGAATTCTAGGCCAGGTCCCCTATGTGAGTCCAAAGATCAAATTATTTATTAACCTTTATTGTCCACAATAAAATATCACGGTACAAATGGCGAGCTTAATGCTGAAAGCATTCTCTACCAGGTAACCAATTATTATTATTATTCCCTGGCTTCAGCTCCTCACGTTCCCATAACGTGCATTTCCATTTTCTACCTACTCATAGTTAAGTGCGCAGAGCAATATTTGTATCATTAACGTGTAAGTATATGTTACACATGATCGTTTTGAAGCCAAGAACAGATCTCGGTTTGTTTAGAGTGGACACCTGGCGCGCATCCGCCCCGGCCGCGCCGCGACATACAGCGCAATCACTGCGTCCATTACTCCATACAGTACAGCCATACCATACACACACTTTACATAAACTACTTAGGCTATTTGAAACAATACTTTATTACTTATAGTCACTACTATTTACCTATTTACAATTCAAATCGAATACAATTTCAATTATTTGTTTATTTTGGGCCAAAATTATCCAACAGTCATTCAAAGAAATATAGAGCAGCTGATGCCGATGGGTTGAATAGTTTTCGTTCTCAATTTTGATGTTGTAACATTTTTAATTTTGGATGTACCCAAGGATTTTCATCAATATTTGAGATCAGCCAACATTTGATTTGATTTGGTTTGATTTGATTTGATGCCAAACGTATAGTATCACTGACGCGTTTATAACGAAGAAGGAAGTGATGCAAATGCTTAATACTGGTTCTGAGAAAACATACGGTTGCTTCTAAAAGCTGGTAGTAGCTAAACAGCAGGGAGGTAAACAGCTCTACCATCGTCCATCATGCACAAGAACCGAAAACCGAAAAGATGTGGTTCAGCCAGAGGCCAGAGCACACCACCCTCCAGTGCTCCACGACCAGGGGGTTGCTGTACAGTGTACACTGGAGGTTACTCCTGGGTAACTGAAATCTACACATGTAAGTATCCACGTACCGACTGTAGAATATTTTTTGAAAAAATCTATTTTTCGGTGCTTTAACAATATAATGTAATTCGTAGGATACATATACATACCTACATAGATGGCCCAAGAAAATATTGTGCAACGTGCACAATAAAATATCTCGAAGATTATATTCATAAATTTCCAAGCAGCATCCTTAACCTCGTCTCGGTTGGTATCGCCCGGGCATAAATCAGCATAGCTTGCATCCTGAGCGTCGACGGACCGAGTGGCCGCGCCGGCCAGCCGCTGAGCCGGTACTGTAAGTAAAGTGTTTAAAACATACGTCGACGGGATCAAAAGATTCGCAGCAGAATGTATTGCAATGCGAGTGCGAGTGCGAGCCCCACGTGCGACCTATCACCGGCCGCACAACGTTGAAATATTACTATAATCATTTACTTTCCGCAACCAATATTGTTATATCTATCCCGTAATCTGCGAATTCCCTCGCGAACGTTTTTCTTCAACAAAAACAAACAACTCCGACACATTGGGAACGCATAAAAGAACGAATCTGAGCAGCGTCGAATGTTGTAAACATTTATTGCGTATCGATGCGAAGACGAGAAACACCTCACCTACCTGCGCCTGCGCCGGCTATTACTATACACTACAGTACATACATATCTGCATACTTATACTCTTCTTTTCTATATGGGGCTACTGTCAAATTTAATTTTAATTTTATGCTACTTAATCCATTCCATGCATAACGTAAGAAACATATTTAGTATTTTATTAAGACGATCGAAAGATATAAAAAGCAATATAGTTAAGTACTTATAATATGAGCGGTGATCGCGATCGTGAAATCCGATAAACGGGTGCATCGAACGAGATGGTCGTTAAGTCGCTATTCTAATTCGAATAGCTTTCCGGAAATCACTCGAGAGATTTATTATGAGGAGCTACGATGTTTGTGAGACAATAAAGATCATTGTTGACGTCCGATCCATCTCCCGACTCCCGAGATACGCCGCGCCGCAATTGCGCCATCCGAATCGAAAAAGTAGCCAGAATCAACAAACAGAACAACACCCTCCGCCGGGAGCGATGTCCGACATAGCCGACATGGCCGACATGTAGTATGGCCGTGTCCGACGTGGACGTGTTCGAGTTTCATTGCCTTATTTATAATCGTACGGCGGCAGTTCCTAAATAGCTCTATTAGGATCATAATAACGTCGGGGAACGAAAAATATCTAACAATGCTGTTGTATATTTTTTAAACGTACAACACGGAGCCGCATAAGATCCGTTTACGCGTTTATTTGGAGAGCCTGCCGCGGTCGGGGAGAGGTGGCATGGTTCTGTGATGATAATTTTAAAGCATAAAGATAAGTTTATTAGCTGTATAACAACTTATTAGTGATGGATATCAGTAACATTAAATAAGTATATACAGGGTGTCCCGTAAGTAGTGGATCAACCGAAGGTGGCAGATAGCTTGAAGGATGACCTATCATATGTCAAAAAAATTACCTTAGTAAAAGTGTCACCGTTTTCGAGATATTGACCATTCTTTAAAATTTAGAAAATTCGGCTCCTTTACCCTACTTTTTCCTGTTGAGTCCACAAACAAGCAGATATTTTGATATTTTTTTTTTCCTAGAGCTCTCAGATAGTTGCTTTATAATTATCAGTGTGTAATGTTGTTGAAATTGTTAGGAAACGCTGAGAAAATAGCATCAACTTTGGATATTTTTGTTTTTGATTTTCTTCGATACAACTTTGATGCGAGGTGGTTGAAAAAAAATGTACTGGGCAAGTATGTCCCGGTATTTTAAAAACTTGTCTGTTTAATGCAGATTTTAAAAAAGTACAATACAGGCTACTTTGATAGGGAAAATTTTCAAGTAAAAGCCATTTCAGTGTTAAAGGGGTGAATTTGAATCAAAAGTTATTTTATTGTTTACTGTTATGGGATGAAGTTTTTCAATGGTTTTTGCTTTATATTACATTACGTTAAATTATTGCTCTAATAAATATTGAAAATAATGATTATTTTCCGATATTCCAACCTAATAAAAAAATTACCGATTACTTGAAAAATATTGTTTATTTCAGAAATAATGCTATGATTTACTGTTTCTTTTAATACTAGATGATCAGGAAGCCTTGTAAATTATTGTTTTAAGATTATTTTTTTACGAATATTCAACAAAAAACAAAGAATGAGAAAAAATGTAAGTAAAATAATTATTTTTGTTTATTTTATCATACAAAATTAATCTTAAAGCAATAATTGACAAGGTTTGCTGATCATCTAGTATTAAAAAATAGTAAATAATAGCATTATTTTTGAAGAAACAATATTTTTCAAGTAATTCTTAGGTAATTTGAAATTTCTTTTAAAAGTTGAAATATCGCAAAATAATCATTATTTTAAATATTTATTAGAGCATTAATTTAACGTAACGTAATATTAAGCAAAAACCATTGAAAATCTCATCTCATAACAGTAAAAAATAAAATAACTTTTGATTTAAATTCACCTCTTTGACACTGAAATGGCTTTTACTTGAAAATTTTCCCTATCAAAGTAGCCTGTATTGTACCTTTTTAAAATCTGCATTAAACAGACAAGTTTTTAAAGTACCGGGGCATACTTGCCCAGTACATTTTTTTTCAACCACCTCGCATCAAAGTTGTGTCGAAGAAAATCAAAAACAAAAATATCCAAAGTAGACGCTATTTTCTCAGCGTTCCCTAATAATTTCAACAATATTACATACTGATAATTATAAAGCAACTATCTGAGAGCTCTAGGAAAAAAAAATATCAAAATACCTGCTCATTTGTGGACTCAACAGGAAAAAGTAGGGTAAAGGAGCCAAATTTTCTAAATTTTAAAGAATGGTCAATATCTCGAAAACGGTGACACTTTTACTAAGGTAATTTTTTGACATTTGATAGGTCAACCTTCAAGCTATCTGCCATCTTCGGTTGATCCGCTACTTACGGGACACCCTGTATATGGTGATGAGGTTACTTGATCTTAATACAATTTGATATCAAGTAAAGTCGATGTAACGTTTTAGGAATATCGAAGCAACTTCTGGCACTAAAGCTAGTCCGGTACTAAGTGTATATCTAGTATTATTGTAAAAAAAATTCAAATTAAAGATATGTAGACACCGTGTCAGGTCAAATATAAATATGGTAGGAAATCAGACTTCGCCTGGGGCAGACGGCAGCAGGCAGACCTCTACCGCACCTGCTTATTCCACTTGAGTAAGCGACTCTCGGAAAACATGCTGCTGACTGCTGATGACAGTTAGGTACTTCAGACTACAAGTGTAAAAAATGGGATGAAATTCCAACCATATTCAAAAACTTATACCCCCCTACACCACTGAGGCACCGCGCCGGCGCGAATAGACTACCGTGGAGTCCATAGATTATAAAGCAACGTGTGACTCCGTGGAGATATACTGATTGGGTATACATTTACCACCTTAATACAAACGAAGTATGTATAAGAGATTTGACTCTCATGCATCTACACTTGATTTTAAACCGAGCTAGGTTTGTAGTCTCCTGTTCAAGTCTGTCTACTGTCTCAGTTCTCCTGTTCCTGGCAGCCTGGCAGGTACCTACACCTTGCTGTATTACGGTGGAGACATGGTGCCGCTTCCCCCTGATGAGCGAAGATATTGGTGTATGTAACGTGTTTCGAAGAAGAACCCTCTATTTTTATAATATCATTGTATTACCTACTTATCATTATGACTCGTTTGTCGTTTATCCGCTACTAAAATAAAAATCGAATCGTGTTCGTGTCACTTTATAAAGTGTTTCATATTTTTATTACCTCGATAATAATCATTAATAGGCTCTCGAATACCAATTAAACGTAATGTCGAAATATGCCGTTGCAAGTGGTCTCCGTTATCAATCGATAGGTATCGGTGCGGGACCGGACCGGACCGGACCGGGCGCGCGCGGCGTGCCGGCGATGGCCGTGTCGGCCGTGTCGCAATAAATATTAAATATCGAAGCCGTTAAAAATATCCCCTTACAGTTTACGAGAGCGCGCACTGACATGTTTACGCACGGGAGGCGGCAATCAATTCACTTTTTTCGTTCATTCTACATATTTATGTTGCTTTTTCATGCGTTCGAGCTTTCTCGATATGCATATCGAGATTCTGTTACCCTGTCGTACTTTAATTTGAGTATAATTTGCTGCTAATTGAAATAAATATTTCCGATTAATGCGCAGTGCGCACGCCTCACGCCTCACGCCTCACGCATTCTTAGCGTTGGGTGATCCTCTTAAATCACTCGCGAGCCCGCGACCCGCAAGGTGGCTTTCGAGGTTCGAGTGAACAACGTTCCACTTTTATGTTTTTATTCTGATTACTAATGACAGATAGTAAATTTAATCGTATCAGGTGATACTGAGTTATTATGTAAATATTACCTATCTTTTATTAGTAGCACGTTGGTCTTTTTTCATAACTTTCGGTGATCCATCCAGAAGAACAATTTCCTAATTAAGTTTGCATCCAATTCGTTACAACATAATTATACACCAGCACAAATAATATTATTAATTAAGAATAATTTTCGGTCCATTCATGATTCTTATAATAAGCACGCTATACTTATATCACTTTGGGCGATTATAAATGTCTTTTGCCACGATGATAACCCTAAGTTTGTTTTGTACGTAAATTAATTACCGCGCGACTGAGCGGCCACACAGTTGCTCCGCCCGGTCGCCCGTTCGCCGGGCCGAGGAGCCGTCATTACATTAATCTCACTTCTCACCTTTACTTTACACATTGGAACTAAACAGGGTCTAAAGGCAGCAAAGGCCCGTTAAGCAGCTCGATAAATCGTCTCCTCGCGCCTACGACCTCGACCACATATTAATATTTAATTGTAGCCGCGATATCATCGGCCGCGCATAACTAACTGTTAATAAAGTGTATTGTTGACGTGAATTATCCTCGTAAGTCTGAGCGAGCCGCTCGGGCCGCTCGGGCCGCTATTCTCTACTCCGCGAGAGATTTACTCGATAATAATGTGCCCAATAAATCCACTAACGACAACTTCTATTCCAAAAATACATATAATTATCATACTACAATAAATCGCAGCTTTAAATCACATAAATTTACTTTCCACGATTTCAATTGATAGATTTAGTAGAGTCGATTCGATCGCGGCAGCTCCGGCCGCAAGTGTAATGATCGCAGCTAATGTCGTCAGCGCTTGCAGCGGCTGCAGCGGCTGCATCATGCCGCATGCGTCCGTCACACAGCACACAGCACACAGCATACAGCTCACTTGGGGCGAAACATTTATGTAATTTGACTGTCATATTTTACATTTTAGGCCCGCTCAGTCGAGCGTCTTTACATTAATTAATTATTTATTAATTTGTTGCGCACTTGAGTATGTACAATTGTACAGTATTTGCTGATAATATCTCTATGAATGTGCCATGATACAATGACATGGATTTAACTGAAAAAATGTAAAACAATCGATTACTAAACGTTACTTGGAGTATAAAAACGAGTGAACAACATGAGATGAGACATTAGAATATCATGAGATTCATGAGTTACGATGACACAAAAAAACAACGGAGCTCCTTGAACATTAATTGGATGTGTGCAGTCGGTGCGATATCTTGTGTCGTACACCATGCCGTATGCCATCCACTTGATCCACTTGACTAGACACAATGCATCATAACAGGCTTTTAGCGCTTTCCGTGTCTCCGGTGCCTCATGGTGGTTCACGGTGGGTCACTATTGTTGGATCACGGGTGCATGCAGTAGGTTGCTCTAATGTTTCTCCTTTAATTTAATATCGTAAAGGAAAGAAAAGCGAGCGGTTGAAGAATAGGGCTCCGGGGCGAGTGTGGAGCGGAGCGGCCTGCGCCCGGGCGCCCGAGCTTGTCGCCCCGGGTACAGCGCGCGCCCAATAAACCCCATAAATATGCCGCGTCGTGTGAGCCGCGCCATCGCCATCGCGCCAGCCCGCAGCTCGCAGCTCGCCTCCGACGCTATAACAACTAATATTATCTGTTCATACAATAATAAAAAATATATGAATACATCCCGATAACCGTACATCACGTTTATTAGTTCCGATAAATTACGGCGAGTATCCGATGTGATCGACTCTAATGTGGTGTTGTATATTTATTGTAATTAGCTCCGAGCGCTCTCGTGGGGCGCGCATATCAAATGCTTAAACTGTTTATTAGGAACTAATATTATTTGCATAATCGTATTCCGTATCGTTCGTGTATACGAAATTTAATATTAATCGTCTATTAATAACGAGAATTAGCTCCATATAAAGGTATTTAACGTTTTTTCAATCAATAAATTTATGATTTATGCTCATTAGATTCCTTAATGGTCACGTTAAGGAAACATTTACGAGAATTTTATTGTAGACAGTTTAGTGGGCAGCGATGTTAATTTGAACATACTGATAGCTATCGACGTTATTGAAATAAGATGAGTTCTAAATTTACTTATTTCAAGCTAGGAGATGACTGGACTTCGTCTGCGGTAATATCATTTTTATACTTACCTTAATGTTATTTTTATTCATACCAACTTTTATCGAAAAATTTAATCCCTGTACTAAACCAAGTTACGTCATTAATGCAGGTAAGAAAACTAAATAAATTCCAAGTTTCAAGTAGGTACATCGAATGATATATTTTTTTACTCTACAAACTCTACATTTAATACTTATGTAAGATTTAATTTCTTTGCGACAGTTTCGACGAGAACAAGCCAGAATTTTTGACCCAAGATATAGGTAGGTGTGTATACCTACTTGTTTTCCGATCTATAGCTTGTAGAGTCAGGCCTCGTAGGCTTGTAGGACTTGACTTCTTTATGAGATACCTGCATAATGGGTTTTATGATAACGTTTTAAAAGTTTTCAGTCTATTTCACTTGAAAGTTATTAACACAGAAGGATGTTCTGCATTAAAAACATACATGACATAATTTATAACATACACGGTACACGGTACCATTGCTCATAACCACGGTAAAAATAACTATAAAAGGCGTGAAGTATTGAACATTTAACGTGGAAATGGACTGGAGAGGTGTAGCGCGCACTGCTGCATAATGAATAGGAATATGATCAATACCACTCCCGTGTCGTTGCTCACTTTGCTCAGTGCGTAAACGGCTATAAAGTAAACTGCAACAAATTGCCGGCCGCCTGTCGACCACTGAACACCGAGCACAGAAGGTAAACTCCATTTTAAGGAAACAATTTTAACATTTTTTACAACGATTTTGAGCTGATTGATCGTGATGTGATGACCCCCAGTGTCGACGCGGCCTTACGACGTTTACAGATAGAGCAGGAAAAGTTATTAAGTATTTATTCAATATACAATAAAATTTTATATTTTCACTATTTTATTAGGTAAGTACTTGGCGACCTCGTGGCATAGTTTGGTGTTGGAAGAGTGGCCCTGCCTATGAAGTGCCAGGTTCTATCCTAGTCGGAGCAGATATTTTGGAACAAATAAATGATTGTTCCTGGATCGTGGGTGTTAATGATGATTATTAAGATGACTTTTTTGTTGTCCATGTTATCTGTACACAGGAAATCCTAGTATGAGAGTGACTAAGTGTAAGAGAAGTGAGTGCGTGTAAGAGTCTATACTTGTCTATTTGTTCTTCCTGTTTAGTTCTCAGCAATCAATCAGACAACTAGATACGTTATAAAAGAGATCAGTTATAAAAACTAAATTAACTTCTGTGCTGTCTGTGTTTCGTGGTCTGAGGTGCGCCCGCGCCGTGCGGGAGCGGGACACAGCTAGTGACTAAGCGTGACATTACCTACTTACATTATGCCAGCCTGTTCTAGCCAAGCCAGATATTATTCAGATTCCATGTAATAATTTATTTTATATAAATCTGAAACAAGCCGTTGTCCGCGGCTTCACTTCACATAACTTTACGTAACCTTTATCCACTCCATGCTTTATTGAAAACCATCAATTATTATCTCGACCCATTAGTGTCCACGACACGGACAGACAGTGTCCGTCTTTCGTACTGTTTGTAATAAAATTCGTAAATGACCATACGAAAATTATGTAAATTTTAAGATTTTTTAAATTATTTTGTGCAAAAATTAAGTTCCTAAATTATGCATAGATAAAATTAATTATAATAAAAAATTAGGCGTATAATTTCAATAGGTAGGTATTAGTAACTTGCACAAACGCCCAGAGAACGGTGCTGGTGACTTGCATGACCAGCCACTTAGGCATTACATTAAGAAACTAACAATAAATATCTCAGGCCACAAAACACATCGCACACTCTGTTGACAAATCCCGCAATAAAATATAAGCATTTACAATAAAATTAATTATTATTTACACGGCACGCCCGACGCCAGATATCGCGGCGGCGACATGTGGATACGCCCAACAATAACACAGTGGAAACCAATATTTAATTTTCGTATGTTTTAGTTTATTTATTAACTACGAGTAACGACCCTCGCTTTGCTTCGGTTTTCTTATTTTTTACACCTTAGCGTACATTATTGGACTTTAATTAAGGATCCCTAATTTGTTTGAAAATATATTATAATCTATGTCACCCGGGCTTTCCAACAGTGAAAGAATTATTCAAATCGATTCAGTAGTTTCGGAGCCTATTCAATGCAAACAAACAATCAAATATTTCCTCTTTATAATATTAATAGAGATAATATTTAAAAAATTAAGTCAAACTTTGTTTTTTTTTTTGTACAGCTATTTCCAGTCTCCAGATGTAAATAAATAAAAACACTTTACATGATATCTTTACATAGTTTCAATCATGGGCGTAGCCAGGGGGGGGGGGGTTCGGGGGTTTAAACCCTCCCCCCCGAAAAGTTAAGGACTGACATTTTTATGTGCTAATAAACCCTTAAAAAACATTTTTCTAGACGTCATTCCGAATCGAATGAGCTATCGCACATATATTTTTAGGAGCTTTATTTCGATTAAACACGTTTTTGAACTTTTTGACTAAACTAATGGCACTACACACGTCGCGGCGTCGTGAGGAAAAATAAAGTCTCAATTTTCTTTAGGGTTATTTTATGTACTTTTAGTCGTTGTATCTTCTTAAACACGACTCGTCGTATTCCGGCTGGGGGCTTGAGAGCCAGTTCTTTCTTTCTTTTTCTTCTTTCTTAGTCGGCAATGCGTGATGCATGCCACTTACTATCAGGTGGATCGTCAGCTCGTTTGCCCGCTTTATCCATAAAAAAAGAAGAATTGGAAACCCGCTTGATTAAAAGCTCAACAGGTGACATTATATGTACCTATTTGACTTGATGTAAAATGTGTTGCCAACGCCATCTCGCGCCGTGGCCGCGTGGGTTCGCTCCGACGGCGGCCGGCGGGACGTGTCCACACAACAGGGTCGCGCGCGGCGGGGGCCGGGGCTGCGCTGGCGGCCGGGCGGCCGGGGTCCCGCGGCGCGGCTATCGCACGCTGCGACACCTCGCCGGCCGCCACACTCGCGACACACACACCACACAGACACACCACACTAACATTAACAACTCCTACGTAAGTACTAAGTACACTGTCACTGTACTTTTTCGCTTTGGTAGACATTTTATCAGTAATTGACATTGAGAGAACATCTGAGGATAAGTATCCTAGTACTGACTGCCAGTGGGTCAGTTTTTAGCAAGTGTCAGGTTTTATTTCGTTACGGAATTTCTTGATTCAGTCGCCGCGCTCAAAGCCCGCGATAAAAGCTATGCAATAGCTTAAAAATAATTTTCCAATTTAAAAAAGGCAGATGTTTTATCAATCGTTTTAATGCTCATAAATTTTTCTCACATGTAAAAACAATATAAACCTATAAAAATTGCAGTAAGTGAATATTATAAGAAGTAAATATCAATAAATAGTTATAAAGACAAGTTGGAAGTGTTTCGATGCGTTCATATCATAAGTTGTCCGGAGCCCGGGGCGGCCAGGGCGGCCGGGGGGCGAGGCCGAGGGCCGAGTGCGCAGGCGCAGGCGCCTCCACAGACTGTTATTGTGATTTACACGCGGCTCCACGCTCCACGCTCCACGCTTGTGGTCTTTTTGCACGGCTCCAGCTTGTAATACGATTTAACTATTCATTAACATGGCGAACGACCGCCATATTTACATAAATCGTAGCGCAGCGCTATCGTACATTAATTGTTCCGTATTCTCATTTAGGTTAAGTTACATGAATAAAGTTAAAAAAACTTGATGAGGATTTAAGTATCAATGAACTAGCGGGAAGAAATTTACTTTCTTGCAACGTTTCAGTTTTAAAGATTTTTCGAGTTAAAATTGAATAATGGAAAAGCTCCCAAGCTCGACGAACAGCAGCTGATAAGTTCACTTGGCCCACACTACGAGTACCTACTCAATACTTGAAAAATACGGCGTTATGTTTATAGAAACTATACTTATTTATTGTTGACAGACATTTTAAACTGATCAAGTAAATAGTTGGCGCCACTACTTGTACCTAACTACCTACCCACTAACTATCGCTTCTGGGCGTGTTTAAACTTGAAATATTGTAACCATTTCCGGTACAACAGTACCTACTGTGATATCATTTAATGATCGATTCGACGACCCGTGTGGCGCAATGGTTACCATGCCGGATCGCCGCACCAAGGGTCCTGGGTTCGATTCCCAGCGAGGCGGAAATTTGAATGATGAGTTTGAATTTCTGTTCTCGGTCTGGGTGTGAATGTCCTTGTCTATGTTGTGTGTTGTCCATGGCACCCACGACACAGGGAATCCTAGTGTGGGGCTATGAGTGTGAAGCGTTATTATCATTTAATGATCTTACCAATATATTATTAAATTCGAGTGACTGTAACTTCAAAACAACGGTCGAAGAATACGCTAATTTATGATTATTGTGACTTAATTTTATTGTTTTTAGGTATTAATCTGACTATCTACAAAATTTTACCAGCATTTAACTTCAAGACAAACTAGATATTTCAATCATATAACAATATAATTTAGGACAATAATAGGTATGTGATGTTTATTTTTGTGTCAGAATCAAAAAAACGTTATTATGCTGAGTTATTGACTACAGAGCTGGTTACAGTCGCTCTACCGACGCGACATCTAGCAGAATGTAGCTAATATCAAGCCGTTAGACAATTTCATTTCCAAAAGGGCATCGAAAGGCACGTAACAAGGTAACACTGTTTTATTGGCAATAAATGACTATCAAAGATGCCGCATTATATTGAAAATAAACAGGCGACTGCTTATTGAATTAAATTAGATACCGGTCTAGGTGGGCGATGGCCGGCATCGCGGCATCGCGGCAGTGGAGAGTTGACCAGTCTAGCTAGATCCCTGGCCATGGCGCACAGAGGTGTAAGTATAATCCTAAATAGGTTTATAATTAATGACTTCCCTCACTTCGTTCCTAATGATATCGTGTATTTATTACCGCTGCTTTTCATTCGGTTACATTCTAAATGTTTCCGATGCATTAATCGTAATGGCAACATTTACCGAGATCAATCACACACTGCAACTAGTGTGGACAAAAATTAAAAATTCCACCTGCTATCAAAAAAGCTATCATGATATACCTTTTTGAAATCCTTATAATGCGTTTATTAATTTAATACCTCTATTGCATTATTCTATTTTTTTTTTCAAAAAAAAAATGTTTTTTCTAATTTCATCTATCTAATAAGAACACTTGGTCAAAACGCATCTAAAGAGATCTTCCAGAGGTTTGGAAGATAATAATATGAGGTGATAAAGAATATTAAATGCATATATACAAGATTCCTGGCAGTCGGGAACAAATGTATTATAGTCCAATCCTTCTATCTACTGTAGTGCGCTGTAGTAGACTGGTAGACATTTATGAGACAGTTGGGGCCTGGGGGTTGGGGCACTGACTGTTCTTATTCGTAATGTCTGTCTGTCCAGCTGTCCACACCTGGACCTGTCACCAACCGCGACACAGAAAGTATTAAAAAAATTGACATCTTTACAATGAGTGTGTTCACTTTCAACGTGGGCGCAAAAACGTGAATAACTCCAAAGTTTTGAACTCAATTAAGTTTAATCGTTTACATTGTAAGTGAATACCGACGTAGTTCATCTTTTTAACTCAACAAGAAGGTTTTGCAATGCGCTTGCTCGTATTGCAGGCTGATGGACTCTCAAATCCTCTTAAATCTGTGAATAGTTGTCTCCACACGGCCCATACGGCGCTAGCTGGCACTAACAGTCGACCGTCCGCGTGCGACGGCCAATAACCACTTGAATCGATCCTCTGTAAGTCTGACGGGTTGTTTTATGGCGCCATCCGAGTCGAATTCAATTTAGTTAAGAGGATCTCGACTCGTAAACCTTTGACACGCGCACTCTCGCACTCTCGCGCTCGTCAACACATCCCCTTCACTCCGTCCATACGACGATGACGATATATACGACGATTGCGAATAAATTGAAACGATAATAAAATGTTCAATAAATGCATTGATCGTTAGTGTACATACTCATGGCAAGTTTATGGAGGGCCACAGCCCGCAGGCGGGATTCGAAAGTTCGAGACTCAATTTATTTAACAAAATAGTGTAAAATAAATTATCTAAATACAAACAGTTAGCCCGTCCCCTGTTGGTGCATGATGGATAGTATACGGACGCAAAAACTTCCACCAAACTCCACTTGGAACGTTGAGACTTACCTCAGTGATACGTGCGTGTGATGTGATGCGTGTGATGCATGCTATGATATGTTTTTCAAAATTGACAAAAACTGGGTTGTAATAAAGTACCTATATGTAAGTATTCTAAACAGGTGTAAAACTGTGTAAATAAATTAACTTCCACAGAGCAAAGAATCTCAAAGTCAAAGAGATAACGAAACGTATCTCTGTAAAAAACTGTGTACGTTAGAATCAGCACATGTTGTGTAGCAAGCTCAGCTCTTGTCTCCCAATCTTAATGACGGGTTAGCTAATTAGCTTGTCGAGTGTTTGATAAAACACAGCTCGAGAACAAACTGAGCTCTACATAATAACTTAATAGTTCACAAAACACTATTTCTTCCAAATTTAAGAAGCAACAATAAAAATAGCTTTCATTATTCATATCCCTTTATTTAGAATAATAATGAGCATAATGTTAAACAGCTTCAGTTCGCGTTCCATTAAGACGCTTGGGATGAAGTATGTCGGCGCGCAGACCGCAGTGTAAAGTGTAAACAGTGAGCGCGCGCGATGACGGAGCGGTCGCAGCCTCCCTCATTACCGCGGCACCGCCCCGGCCGCCTCGAACCACAAACACAACCGAACACTTATGATCCACCAAAATATCATAAAAAACATACAAAATTTACCCGAAACTGTACCCTAAAATGTTTTCATAAAGATCAAATTGAAATCGATCACAAGCTCCTCGAAGCATCCACAATGGTATCTCTATAGCCGAGGATCCAGCTATTATTAGGTGTTAGCGCGATTATTTGACAGGTTGAAAACGTTTACAGATGTAGGTATATTGCAGGCAATCTGGCTTCCTGCTCTTAATGTAAACACCGTTTTGTTCAGGGTATTCAGTGAAAAATAACATGTATCTTCATATATTACATCGAAGCTAACGATCGATTATTCACTTGCTTACATAAAACCAAATAGATGATAATCTTTAGCGTTTAGTTTTTATCACGGAAAACATGGAAAATTAAACAGTGTTTAGAAGTTAATTAACACTTTTACACATTGATGAAGCTGATATCTATGAGAAATCCTAAGTTACTTTTCTTCATTGAAGTATTATTACTAGCTTTTCTTCTACTTTTTTGAGTAATTGAGATATTTTTTTATAACAACAATACTTAAAGCCTATACTTATTTTTCATATTGACAACCAATTCAAATTATTGTTTTTTTTTTTGGAAAAAATAACAGGCGAGTTATTTATAAATTTCCTTATTTCATAAAACTGATTTCACACACAACAGTTGTAAATTTTTGTTTTCAGAGATGATTCACTCTGTTAGCCGTGGGTGTCGTCCGGGCGGGCAGGGCGGGCGGGGCGGGCAGGGCGGCTCCACCTGGCGTACCCCTCGCAAAAGTGCAGCAGCGCCGCGAACAGCTGGTCGGGTGGCAGCGCCAACTCGGCGGGCCCCCCGGCCGGGGCCCCGCTCGCGCGCTTCCGTCGCCCGTACGACGAGAAGTGGCCCCCCGCCGGCCGCTTGATGCCCGCGTTCACGAAGTACGTCTGCTGCGGCGGGGCGGCCGTCTGCTTCGCCTTCACCGCCTGCACGATCAGACACAGCAGGTAGCCGCCGAACGCCAGGAACGCGAGCGTCGTCACCGACATCGTGAAGATGTTGCTGATCTTGCTGGGCCCGTCCTTCTTGTACAGGCCCTCCTCGTAGTCCGTCCGCCTTGTCGGAGGCCCCTTCATCGCCAGGGCCTGGGCGCCGAAGGCCAGGTGGCTCGCGGGAGGCGCCTCCTTCACCGTAGCGTTGTTGTACTCCACGGTCGATACCAGGCCGGTGAGCGAGTTCTTCAGCGCCAACAGCTTGTCCAGGGGCAACTCGTTTAGGTATTGCACTTCAGTGGTCGACTCCGTGGAGAGAACTTGTCGAACAATACCCAGGAGGAGTATGTAACGCAACATTGCGACAGACGCTCTCTCGGTGGTGTTTAGTGCGGCAGAATGATAACTGTACTAGTATATTGGAAGACGGGACACGGGTGACGGGACATTAGTGTGGTTCGCGGAGCACGACGCCCGACGCCGACGCCACGCACGAAGCGCAGGCGCTGATGTCAGCCCGTCCTCATAAAGGTCAACAATGGCATTGTTTTATAACTTCATACCTCGTAGCCTAGTTTCTTAGGTATTGAGACATTTTGGTTCTATTTCTTTGGTACTACAGACTAAACTACAAACACAATAAAATAGAAAACTTAAACGTTTTTGCCATGACATAAAAACACAATAACTCCCAGGAGTTTCTTTCGCCGTTTCCTTTTCCACGATAAAACCCTTTTTCCCAAAAGTTATAGTCACTTGTAGGCATTCCTACTCACAATAAATAAAACAAAAACAGAATCAATATCAAAGAAAATGCTCTTTACAAAAACAGTCACTTTATTTTGTTCTTTGTTAAGTTCGTGGCTCGTTGACATACCCTAGAGATTTAAAATATCTGTAACAAAGCAGTCGGAACTGGTAAGTTCGGTGATTTTGAGTCAAAGCAAATTGATCGATTTATAACACGGCGAAGTAAAGTGCTTTTCAGCGAATTAGTACCTCTGCGGGGCCATTTAAAAGATCTTCAAATTCTATTGGGAGTAGAATTAGGTACTTAATCAAATAGTTTTCTAATTTAGAAATGAGGTTAAGTCTTAATGCGGTTAACAAGTTTTTTGCGTGTATTGGTAAAAATTTAGCTGAAAAAACTCAAACCAACAATAAAACTATCCCCATTCGTACTAACGAACATACCCCCACCATGCTGAATTCCTTTTTAATGAAACCGACGGACGAAAATGAAATTACCCAACTTATTTATGCCTTAAATACGAATTCAGCAGTGGGCGTTGACCAAATCTCTGCGAATATATTAAAAAGATATATACACCTGCTGATTAAACCAATCACCCATGTTTGCACGTTAGCAATGACCGAAGGAGTTTTCCCTGAAGCATTTAAAATTGCGCTCTTAAAGCCAATACACAAGAAGGGGGATAGAGATTGTGTCAACAACTATCGGCCCATTTCTATCTTGCCGACTCTATCAAAAATACTAGAGAGGATAATAAATAATCGACTAATAAACTTTTTAGAATCTAATCATCTACTCTCACCTTCACAATTTGGATTCCGCCGAGGTAGGTCAACGAACGACGCAGTACACGAACTAGTAAACTCAATAATCACAAATTTAGACAAAGGTAACAAATGCTTAACAATTTTCCTTGATCTCGCGAAAGCTTTTGACACAGTCTCTATCCCACACCTGTTAAATAAACTAGAAAGACTAGGAGTAAGAGGCCTACCGCTAAAACTCATAGGTGACTACCTAACAAACAGAAAGCAAAGAGTGAAGATTGAACACCTGATGAGTGACGAACAAACCATGGAGTTCGGGCTTCCCCAAGGTAGCATAATCTCGCCAACACTATTCCTGGTGTATATAAATGACTTGTGCCAGCTCAAACTCTGTGGTGGAAAAGTCCTTACATTTGCAGACGATACGGCTCTCTTCTTTGCTGGAAATAGCTGGGAAGAATGTTACCAGATAGCCCAATCGGGGTTTCAGCAGGTCAGAAATTGGTTACAAAATAACTTATTAACCTTAAACATAACAAAATCTAATTACATACCTTTCGGCCTTAAAAGTAACCTTCTCCCACCGACCTCACTAACAATCACGGTACATACATGCGATTCTAGTAAGACAACATGTCTTTGCCAGAAACTTGAAAGGGTGGATAATACTAAATACCTCGGAGTCATTATTGACCAAAGACTAAGCTTCAAACAACACATCGAGTCATTAGTGACAAGATTACGTAAACTTACCTATATCTTCAGGTCCCTGCGTCAGGTAGCTGACCTCAATATCATAAAAACGGTCTACTTCGCCCTATGCAAGTCGCTTATAGACTACTGCATCACATCGTGGGGTGGAGCAGCCAAATCCTTCATGATAGAAGTTGAGCGAGCTCAAAGATGTATCTTGAAGGTGGGAGCTGGTCTTCCTTTCCGCCATCCAACCACTGATCTCTACAGCCTATGGGGAGTGTTAACTGTCCGCCAATCGTTTATCCTACAAACAATTCTCAAAAAACATGCACAACTGAATTACGACCCACTGCTTTTCAAAGATAAACGTAGAAAGAGAACTGTTTGCCCGTCTTCAGTATACAACACAGCCTCATCTCGTCATTTCTTCTGCTACCAAGGTAATGCCTTATACAATAAAATCAACATCGCCTTGAATATATATCCTTTACCCACTTACAGTTGCAAACAAGCTGTCCTATACTATCTCAAAACATTAAATTATGACGAAACAGAAAACCTCCTTCGATCTAGCCTTTAATACCTCGTCTATATATATATAAAAAAAAAATCGTCTTTCCCTGATATTCCATTCAGCCGTAAAACACACACACACACACACACACACACACACACACACACACACACACACACACACACACACACACAACCACTCACACAAACATATAAACACATACACACACACACACCACTCACCTACGTATACGTATACAAGTACTCACTTGACACACCCACACACACACTCAGACAAGAATAAGATAGAAATAAAAGAAATTGTTACCTTAAATCTGTCCGCGGGAGGACATTGGTGACCTGTAACTCAGGTTCTTCGGATACCTACTTCAGGCACCAAGTTCTCACAAAGTTGATCTTTGGAAATAAGTTCTTTGTTTGTAACTAATTTAAGTCTACCTACTGTAAAATAAGATCCTGTTGTGAGAGCAAATAAAGTATTATTATTATTATTATTTAACTTTTTAGTTAAAGCTCGTCCTCTTGGGACGGTGTTAAGGAACCTAGCACGGGCCTGAGCCAAGTGACTAGGTAACTTTGTATGTCCTTATAATGTGTTCAAATGTAGGCTAGGTATGTTTTGTGTGTCATGTGTCGTAGATGTATTATAATTCTCAGACTCCGTGGTATGTATTGGAAGTGAGGATGGATTATTATTATTATTATTATTATTATTAGGTTAAGGCTGAATTAAGTAGGGGTATTTCCTTAGTATTGACTTTGTCTACAGAAAAGCGTTAAGTTAAACGTAGGGCTGTCATCATTAGGCGATCACCGTCGTCGGACAAAAACTTCAAAAACCCTAAACACTCGTGCATAAGGGTAGTACCGCCAATACCCACTAGCTAGGGCGGGTAGGCTTTTTTAAAGGACGACACTAAGATTTTGCACAGACCCTTTTTATAATCCCGCCCGGACGCTCTCCGTTCGCCCCATAAACAAGGACAAATCCGGGGAAACCCGGACAGAAGGCAGCCCCTAGCCAAACAAAGACTTATCCGTATGTGAGCATAAAACGCGTGTTCGCATATTCTTACATTCTCCGTATCGTACGGGCTTCATTATTACAAATGTCTACTTTATACAGCATGATTTAAAAGAATAATTTTATTGACAGCTAATGGTTCTGATTTGCACATTTTGCCAATTAAAACTCAGATCTGTATCTGGCGACATCGCCGGTGGTTCAAATTTATTTCCAATAAAGCATGTAGCTAATATAAAATTATTACTTAAGCTAATATAAAATTATTACTGTATTATCAGTTCTACTTTTTACTCTTGCTTAATAAGTGCACATGAACGTGACCGGCATCCATCACCCTGACAGTCCCACGGCTGACCGTCGCCGTCGCGCTGGGGCCTGGGATCGTTCTGTTCGATCGCGGTTCATGAACTATTGCTAGCCCGCGCCCCGCGGCGCCGCCCACGTTTTCCAGGATAATAAGTACCCTATGTCTTATCATCATCATCATCATGGATCATGGTCTACCTATGCGCTAAATTTTTTGAAAATCTGTTCAATAGTTTTTGCGTAAAAGCAACAAATATCCAAACAAACCAGATTAAGGTATAAAGTTAGTAGGATCTCTGTCTGTAGAGATACTTATAGATTTCACGAATCAAAACTCAATCAAAATCAAAATCCGAATCAATGCGGGTTCATTCCGTGTACTATAATTTGGAAGGTGATTTATATTTTATATTAATTTGATTTTCATATTTCTAGAAGATATTATTTATGTCAAAATGTCGCATAAAAGAATAACAGTGAAAGTGAAACTTTCGATAACTTATTAAGTAGGTGAAATAATTTGTAGGTATTTATATTTAATAAATACCTACAAATAAATAAATTTATTAAATATAAATACCTACAAATTATTTCATTACATTTTCATCATGATGACTGCGGACTGCGTTATTGATGACTCTACATTAGTCTCTACATACGTGCATACTAATGGTCAAGGAGTCTGCTAGATAATTTTCTCTTCTCTGTAATTTTCTCAAAGAGAGGTAGAACCAAACCAAACCCTAGTTTCGGATTAGGTATATGTCATACCGTCCGGTCCGAGGACAGGACCTCCGAGTCCTCCGACATGATCTAACGATTAACACTAGAACAGAAATCGATAGAGCTGCTGTGACAATTTGACACCATCATAAGTATGAAACATGAAACATTTATTCACTTATACGAGTATAGAAAATTAAGAACGAGAGTCACAGAACAGATAATAATGTACATGGTAGAGAGAGTTCATTCAATGATTTTAATGCTACTTGAACTATCAACGCCATCTAGTGCTACCTCACGAAATCACAGTCCTTATACAATTTCAAACTATGGAAAAGTTGCTTAATCATTATTTTTTTTATTATTGTAAAATATTATATTGACTAGGACTAGTTTTAAACATCCTGTACTGTAAGCATGAAGTTCGTTAACAGTTGGTAGTTGCGCGTGCGCAGCGGCGAACCATTATGCTTGTAAACGAACCATGTCGATGTCGCGATGTCGTGGCGACGCATTTCACATCTCATTGTAGTTCCAGCAGTTGTCTCGAGATGGCGACATGTGTTCTGTGTATATTGTTGGTTCTTCAGGTGGCTTCTGGCAGTGAACAATATCATCGAAGGGAAGGTTTTATGGATCATCTAAGCAGTGGAATAAAGCTCGCTCAGAATCTATTGGGTGAGAACTTAAACAAATATTCCCGAAAATTTTCTTATAGTAGTGGTTTCTACTACCCAATATTCTCTCATATCATAGTTTAGTAAGTCCATTTGGGGCTCGCAAGTCGCTGCTCTACTTTGGGCACCTGTGACAGAACCTGTCAATAATTTTGTTTATTGTGCTATTGTCAAAACACATAAAATATAAAATTTACGATAAAGTTTTGCAATATTTTTTATTCTACGAACAAAATCTAGATTACTTACACGCAATACCTAAGTAGTTAGTTCCCTTTTTGCTTATACACTTCCTCACGTTACAAACTGCGAATCCTCTAATATCTTACATCATCTAACTTTCAAAAGACCTCATTGAATATTCCTTTGAGATTGTTTTTCCGTTTATCTTTTTCTACTATATTACATTTCACGAAAGAATTTCCCTCGCTACCATTATAATATTATTATAATATTATTATGATAAAATCTTGCTACAGTTTAACAAACGCCTTCTGCATTTCAGGCTCGGAGTCAGTAGCTTTGAAAGTAGCGGACTTTGTGGTGAGAGCGTTCAACACGGTGAGCCCGGCGAGCGGGACCGGCGCGGGGGACAGACGGCGACCGGCGGGGCCTCTCGCGGAGGACCCGAGGCCTGACGATCGGTACTCGGGCGGGGAGCAGCCGGGGCCGGGACCGGGGCCGCACGAGGCCTCCCCCTGGCCCCACCTCGTGCGGCTGCTGGGTCTGCAGCCGAGCCAGCTGAGTGCGGTGGCGGTCAACGCCCTCGTGTTCGTGGCGCAGATGGTGAGCATCATCTGTCCAGCGTGACGTCCGTAGCTTATTGATAGTGACTCTGCCTAGAAAGCGAGGGGTTCCGGGCTCGATTCCTGGCTGAAACATTTGGCTGATAAATGTTTTTTCACAGGGTGTTTGTAATGTTTTGTTTGTGTTGTTCACACCACTACGCCACCCGCGAGTCCCGCGACACAGGGAATTTGCGAATTGTGAAAAGTGCGATAGTTTGAAGGTGTAAACCCAGTGACGGATTAACCCTTAATCAAATTAAGCAATTGCCTAGGGCATCACGTCTGAGGGGGCACCAGAAGAAGCACAAAAAAGCACAAAAAACCACGTTGGCATACGGATAGGGGGGCCCACAGGCGTGGATTGCTTAGGGCATCAAGTAGTCTTAATCCGTCACTGTGTAAACCTATCTATTGGTGGCAAGGAATTTCTACGACCATCTGGTCTGGTCGTCGAAGCTATTTGACACTCACCAGTACCGTGAACGAGCGTTTACAACTGCAGACTGATGATCAGCAAATCCCTTCTTTTCTTCTTTCAAAGTCCGAATTCGTAAGCTTTTGATTGAAAAAATTATAAACTTTTTCAGATAACAAGTTTCCTGGCTGGTCCGCGCCGTCCTACCAAGCCGCACCGCTCCGACGACCCCGCCGACTGGATACTGAATAAGAACTCCAAGAAGCTGCAGGACATCATAGCGATGGCGAAGAACGAGTCCCTAACGGATCTGGTGGAGGAGCTCGTCACAGACTACGGTACCCGGGAGGAAACCGGCTGCATCAGACTTCTGGTCTGTAAGATAACTCCATTCGTGAGCAGAATGCAGGACGCTGTATTCAGAAAGAAGGAAGGGAACAGCTCCAACAAGGACGTGCGCGGCGCCGCCCTCCTGTACCGCCACCTGCCGACAAACGAGGAGATTCGAGAGCGGAGTGACGCCTGTCAGAAGAGATTCCCGGACTGCGAGTTAAACGAATAAGTTTTTATTAAATTTTCTTTTCATTTTTTATATCTACATTTACCGACTGTTACGTATTCCACTGCTAAGATTGTTTTAATATTGTAAAATGAAACTAAACGGGCGTAACGCTAGGTGTAGGTACCTACATTGCATATGAATGGATGTATCACAAGTTTCGCTCATTATGTAACTGCGGGTCGACAACCTCTTGCCAAAGTGTTTAAATATTTATTTATTTTATAATTCATTACGCAATATGTCTGGGGCCTGAGACCGCGCGGCGCTCAACATACTAAATATCATCTCGATAGTTGTCTAATGTTAACGTTCATGTCTTGAAATGTATTCTGCTCTCTAGAAAGCTACAAAGCTATAATATACTAGGTATTTAACTATTTACACACTTCAAAATGTAATAACAAGTAGACAAATAACCAATACAAAATAAACGCTCATTATACGATCGATATCAAAATATTTTCTAAAATTTTGCAGCATCCTCGAACCCCAGTGTACACTAGGGTAGATACTTAGTAGGTAGGTACATATCTAACCTATCTTTTTTAAAAAGATTTAAAATATTATTTACAAAGATAAATTGTACAACTAATTATAGGAGGTTAGATATATTTTTCATCAGAACGAATTTCCTCCTCATTTCTTACCTGTATGATAATGTAAACAAAATATTTAAACTAGATAGCCAAGACTTACATGGTCATAGCTTTCGCTGTAATAAATGATTCCACCCCATGAAGAGCCAAGCTCCTAACTCTACCAGCTTGACTCTACAAGCTTTAACTCTACTAACCCTGCATCTTGCTTGAACATAATGCCTACAGTAGTTTTTTTATGGAATTAGCCGGCCAACGAGCAGACGATCCACTGATGGTAAGTGGCTATCGTCGCCCATGAACATCAGCAATACCATGACATTACTGATGCGTTGCCGGCCTAGAAAGAAAGAAGAAAAAGAAAGAAAGAATTTGCTCTCAAGTATAGTTACGGCGTGTCTTGGAAATGTAACTAGGCTAAAACTAGTACGTTTTGAATGTATGACGAAACGCTTCGACTAAAAGTAGACCAGGTGTCTGGAGAGCCCACGAAAGCCTCAGAGCTGCTTTTTGCCACAGACCAGTAAGTATCTGATAATGTCTTTCCTGCATCCGGCATCGATTACGCGCTAAACAAATAGCGATGGCTTTTATGAATGAAAATCACGTAACATTCGTATCTCACACATGAGGCCCAAACGGGTCCAACGTTAGTTCCCGAGTTCGAAGCGAGCTTATTTGCGAATGTCAATAACTCGATGTGTTCAGTTTCACAATGGGTGATGTAATAATTAGATAATGGTCCGTCGACTGCTGGTGGTGGCGGCGTGGTGGTGGGCAGTGCGGCCGGTGACGGTGAACGGTTGGCGGTTACATAAGAGAAATTAAGTAGGTACGAAGAAAGTCCGCGGACGGATGGTGGGAAGCTTTCGGGCCACGACTCGTGTGTGCTTGACCTTAGCTAGTTGAACACGGAACATCCCTAGACTGTTGGGAGATGGATGAACTTATTATGAACTTTTTATAATAAGTTCATACACTCAAGTGTTCGTTCGCTCGTATTGCGAATGCATACAAAATTAACACAAGGAGACAGACATCTCTAACATCTCACACGGAATCTTCAAATACCTATGTATAAGTCACATGTTAAATCTTTGGCTGGGAATCAAACCCGTCTTACTCAGCAGACCTCGTCACAATCAAATCCTCACCAAGTAAGTAGTATTTACCGTTTTATTGAATGAATGCGAATGACGTAAGAGTCACATAAATGATAAGCGGGTTCCTAGCAGCGGCACCTGCAGCAGTAGCGGCACCTGCCTGCCACCAACGGCGGCTACCACCAACTGCATGCGCCGTAATTACAGTTTACACAGGGTCAGAGGTCAGTGTCGGTACTCCTCTTAGGCCGGATTCCATCAAACTTGTTATTCTACCAAACTTATTACAGTATTATATTCTTAACATTTTGAGGTCAAGTGGTGTCCGCGCCGCAAGATTCAAATAATAATATTTTTGTCAATCAAGAGATGTAGGGCTGATCCAAATAAAATATTTAAAAGAAAAATATAAATTTCCAATCGTCTTTGTAGGAAATTGTAGCAACACCGGGATTTGACATCCAATGTATCGTATATGTCCCATGTTAAATTCGGAAGTTCAAGGAAATTATTTGAGACGAAGTTGACAACCCTGGCGGGAGAAAGCGAGGAATGGTGGCGCTGCGGCAGGCAGCGGCGGTATAAAGTAGCCAAAATCGGAATAAAATAAGAAGTATTACCGCGAATTACGGACATTCACCTCAAGAGGATAAATTGGAGGAAGCCATTACCCACTCTTCTTTCATTTAACTACTTAATTGCAATTTAATATGTTGCAATAAGAGAAATCTTTTACTTCCTACACATAATTTATTTTGTAATAGTTGATAAACGATAAGACAAGTCACCTGCTGGTGAGTGGTTACCACAGAACACCTAACTAATTGTTAAATGTTGTGTGGTGGTTACCGTCACGCTAACGGCGTCACCAAGGGCACCAGCGATGAGTTGCTGTCCAAAAGCCTCTGCTGAGGACCGTATTTCTTCTGATTCTTGGAACGCGAGATATGAATACCTAATAGGAATTTTAACATTCCAGGCGTACCAAGTTGGGGCCAATATCTAGTTATTCAAAAGTCAACACGACGCCGGTTTGCGACTAATTTTCCTCAATATTATGTAAGTTTATAAAAAGTTCCACAATGTTCGCTATCAAATTCAAGGTTGCTAATACCATCATGTCCTTAAAAATGGATATAATACGATGCACCTTTGTTGACATTGCAAATAATAATTGTTAACATTCCTTCGATAAACCATATCATAGGATCATCGCAAATATTAAGTATTTTGAGGAATTCATTAGCCTTGCCCCACTTAGATTGAGTTATCTACAACGAAACGCAAAAACTTGAACACAACCATTTTATTCGCACCTTCAACCAAATTCAATACGATGAAAATATTAACTTTTAAGACATCCAGGTCTGTCTCTACATCGTAACGCGATGTAGAGACATGTTTGTCGGAAATATTTTAAACTTATCTATGTATAATAACATAATCTTAGTTTTATAAACAAGTACTCGTACAACAATAAGGCACTACAACTGATACAAAAGTACAAGTTTTTACAACTAGTACAATATGTAGTACATACAATAAATAATAACGCTTCACACTCATAGCCCCACACTAGGATTCCCTGTGTCGTGGGTGCCATGAACCATGTGGGACCGAGAACAAAAATTCAAACTCATCATTCAAATTTCCACCTCACTGGGAATCGAACCCAGGACCCTCGATGCGGCGATACGGCATGGTAACCATTGCGCCACACGCGTCGTCAATAGTAAGGTACATTACGTAGTATGTAGTACAGTAGAATCCCGATTATCCGAACCTCGATTATCCGAACATCCGATTATCCGGACTCGCGTCACGGCTCTACTCGCTGATTTAAAAATGTTTTACCGCGCAACGAGGCACGTTACAAATTAAAAGTTTGATACAAGAAGCGTCTTGGCTGCAAGAACTACAAGTTATTTCCAATCAAAGTTCTAAATTACATAGGTATTATTACGCGTTCACGTCAAGTTTGCCCTTACCTCTCGTCCCGCACCTCGTACCGCACCTCATTTAGTACGGACAGCAACGCTACCAGCGTATTTTTGAGGTCCCGTGCGGCGAGTAAGTTCTTGAGTTTGTTGTTGATTTTGATGTTACTTTCGTTAAATTATTTTTGTATTGATTTATTTTACATTGATTTTTGTCGCTTCAATGACTAAAATAGAAAATGTTTTACACAGTGGCATACGTAATTTGTTATCTAAGTTAGTGAAATTATTTGATAACTTTTTTGGCTACAGTACCATTAGCTGTGAAATCGTAACGGTCGACGAAGGCAAACTTGAAGTAAACGCGTAGTATTATGTGATTCATTATCATTATAGCACGTATTTTTTATAAAATTTAAATATTGTTTGATTTGAATTTGAAATCGATTATCCGGATTTTCGATTATACGGAATACCCCTGGTTTTATTTGATCCGGATAATCGGGATTCTACTGTAAGTACATATAAACATAATTCTGCTGTTGTCGAAAATTGCATTATTGTTATTGAACTGAATTCATGTGCATCATGCATTATATCAATGAGGCAATCTGCGACAGTCCGCAGATAGACAATTGAGAATGATTGCCGGCGGGTACCCACACTACCCACCTACCCACCTACCCAGGTCATTGTTGGTAGAAATGATCCGGCCTGCTTCACATCGGGAGCGGTTTTCACTTTCTTAAAGTTATGAGAGTACCTAACGACGTCGCACGCTCGTGCATACTGAATATGTTATTATGAAAAACTATGAGCAGATTTCCATTATAATAATATGCACGGTGCATCGTATGGCGCTGCATGTACCACATGTAAATCTATTCATGTTGGATTTAAGGATAACACTGCACAGGTTCTGTGTCGGGGATCGATCAACTTGACGTCCATCGATGTAGCATTTTTAACCCACTTGCAAAATGATATTCATGACAGACCATGTGCATTTTCTAATGTAAGTAATAAGTAAATGAAGCTAGATTATCTTGCTACGTACCGAAAAATCTGTAAAGTATCGTAGATACTAATAATAAAATATGTAATAATATTTGTATGTACTAATTTCGATATAAAGGCTTTATGTTTTGTTAGTCACTACGAATTTATTATCTTGGCGGATGGCGCCAGTCATCGCACTCACCACGCATCCGTTAGTTCAGATCAGGTATGTATCTACTGTTAAACCTATGAACTATAATTGATTATGATGAACCATCCCACATATCTTAGCATAAAATAAAATACGCTAACACACTCATACCCCCGCAGTAGGTTATTACCTGTGTCGCGGACCGCAGGTGGCATGGACGACACATATAACACATCATACATATATATCAAACCCATGACTGAGTACAAATATTTATCTATCACATAAATATCTGCCCTGGCTGGGAATTGAACCCGAAACCCCTCGCTTCGCAGGCAGGGTCGCTACAGCTACAACTAGGTTACAGGGTCAAAAATATTATGAATATGGGGTAAAACGACATAAACCGTCAGATCGTTCAGATTGTAGTGATGCTACTTGCTAGTGATCGTATAATAAATGTAAAACGAAAACATCTACAGTCTACACGGTTGATCTGGGTCGAGAATACCGCTAGTGGCACGAGCGCGCGAGCGGCTGTAGTGGCACTAGTGGCACAAACAGGTTGAGTAGACAACTGTTTACATTTGTAGATCGCTTGGAGCCAAGCGAACAGCTATAGTACCTAGCTGAAATAGGCACACGACCGATATTATACGACTGGATATCTATTTTCCTACATCTTCGTTCGGAACAGGACTACCAGAATATATGTATGTACAGTCGTCACAATAGCTATAACATCTGGTGAAATATACCTACCTGCTACTCTTTCTTCAATGTTATTCTTTGTTTGATGTTACCTTTTTCACATGTTAATATCCAATGAATGATTCGGTTACTTAAGTCAGGTCACTTGAACATTTCATGTGTTGAGCTGACTTTTTTTTAAACGCTTACACTCATACCCCCGCAATGGCCGCAATAGGTTTATACCTGTGTCGCGGGTGGCATGGACGACACATATAACACATCACGATAACACGCATGACCCGAGTACAAATATTTATCTGTCACATAAATATCTGCCCCGGCCGGGAATCGAACCCGGGATCCCTCGCTTTGCAGGCAGGATCGCTACCAACTAGGTTACAGGGTCGTCATTGGCGACAACACACACTAGAATATTTCATGTATTGAGCTTACTTGAACTGAAGACAAAATAACATTATGGTATAGCATGGGCTCTTAAATGCGTATTAGTTTTTAGTTGTGTGGGTAACTATAGTTTCATATTTAATCATATCACATAGTTGACGTGACGTAGGTCGTCGGTGTCGTCGCGTCAGGTTATCTGATTGCCAAAACCGCGCCACGTGCCGTTCCGGTGATCGGAATGCGGCGTGTCCTTCTAGGTCACCAGCCCAGCGGAGTCACCCGTGCCACCGATGTCAACACGCCCGGTAATAGACTGTCATTGACCAGTAAGAACGAAAGCCAGCGCCATCGCGCCAGCATTTCGCTGCCCCACTGGCCCACTCTCGCCGCTCGGAAATGTTGTTGTTTACGTCCAAAACTGTTTTATTACCATCAACTTATTTGTACTGAAACCGACTCGATAACCAATGTTTCAAACATGCGCTCGCGTTGTAACTGGCTGAGGACGATTTCTCTTTCTACATAACTGTTAGTCGGAACTGTGTTTTGGGAAATAGGTCGATCAACTGTTTACATAATTCATTCATACTTATCGGGTACATTATTTTAAATTAATTAATTATATAAGAAATGCTTAATTGCCAATATCAATGAGCTATACAATACCTACTCGTACAGTGTAGCCTACCCCACCTCGCAAGTCTACAGGCAAAGATTACACTTCTTGTGTGACAGGTAGGATCTAGGTGCTAGGTAGGGTATATTGGTGTTACTATTATATTTGGGCAGCACAATGACGAGTGTACCTTCCTACGGCCTACCTCTAGCCACGTGCTACTGCCTCCTGGTGCAATTCAGTTCAGCCACGTGACGGTAAATCGAATGCAAATACTAATCGTTCACGCATGCGCAGTGCGGGCGCACACACACCACGCGCCACGCGGAACACCCGCCACCGCCACTGGGTGCTGCGCATAGACATAATACTACTAGACTAGGCAAGGTATCTGAGCATATGTAAGTGAAACCGTCACGCGGCGAAGAAAGGCAGGAGGTAAACCTATCCTTGTCTTACTTACGAGTTACGCGAGTCTCCTTGGTCTCTTTCTCTTTCTAATAGCGTGACGCAAAGAAGGCCCGCTTGTCTAGTCTAGTAGTATTATGTCTATGGTGCTGCGTGCTGCGTGCTGCCACCGACCGAACAGACGCACTGTCACATTAAGTATGCTTTCCATTGTACCAATATAAACACTATGTAAAACAGAATATGTAGCTTGTAGGGCATACAACTGTGCGGTATCAACAGTTAGTTTCTTTCTTCCATTTTTTCTTTCTTACCCTACCTTGCCACTTACCATCAAGTGGATCGTCAGCTTGTTTATCGGCTTTTTCCTTAAAAAAATCCGACAGTAAAAACGTAATTCAAGACATGGAATAGGTTTACGACCTGATAGCTGGTAAGGAGAGGAGTCACCGGGCCCGCCCCCTGCGGCTGCGGCTGCTAGAAACTCCGAGCCTCCTCAAGGGGAGGTGAGGGGGAGGGGAGGGGAGGGGAGGGGGGGGGAGGGGCAGTTCCGCCAGAGGCCGCAGCAACGACACCTAATTTGCAATCGCGTTCCGACCAAACCGCAAGAGGATCCATAAGCGGAAACATTACAGCTCAGCAATGCGAGCATTTATTGGCGAATTGAGGTCGCGAATCATTCGATGTGATGTTGTTATAATATAACGTGTCTGCTGAAGAAATTATATGTATTCTCGACTAGTTTCACGAAATAACAATAAGAGTAAACAACGGACACTACTTAGGTTTAACATGGGTACTTTTGTCAAAACCTAGCTTCGTCTGGTTTGGACAATGCGTGCGTGTACTGTAGGTACCCACTGCCGTCGGACAATGAGGCTGTCTGATCGTGGGCATATCTCTCTCTACTTACCTACTTCTTTAAATGCTTCTTTTTATCGAAAGCGATTGTCTATCCGAGGTTACACATTAGATGGATCGACACCGTCTAGTGACTACAATAGATGCTACTAAAACAAAAAGTAAGTAATATAATAACAGTACGAATGAAAATTATGAGATCTTTTTCAATAATTCTCATTAGCGTCGACGTGTTTCAAACGCTTCTCGCTCTCATCTCGTGTCAATCACATATAATATATAGGTAGGTATATCTATTTCCGAAGGCACGGTTGTTGTTGACCGCAGCCGCTTTATACAACTTCACGCGGACAGATCTAATTATATCGATCGTTTGATGCGACCGCAGAGCGCTCAGCGCGTTGAAGTCTTTTGTACGAACCTATAGATAACGTCTCATCGAACTAATGTAGGGAGGTAAGTAGGCGGTATAATGTTGTAAATTAATAATCTGTTGAAATCGTGTCCTGATTTTCTATTGTGACATTTCTGAACATCCTGCCAGTGACTGACTCAGCTATGACCTTTCCATTTATTGCAACTGTGTTTAGAAGTTTGTGAAGTCTGTTATCGTTATCAAGTTGCCCAGCTACAGGTCGCCATAATGGTAATGTAAGTCGATAAACATTAAAATTATTGAAAAACATTAATTCCGAACGCCTTTCACTAAACTACTTGCTATATTATTTATCATTTGGAGCGTTATGTAACTCCATCTCCATGCTGCGGCGTGTGTCGTATCACCGTCCACCGACCACTCTCCGCGTGGCATTCCCCAAAAGAAAGTGTTGTGTTGACTCACCAACAACAACTCGACTGTAGTCAGTCCCCAGAATCCTTTCTACTGTAATTTCCTCATTCGTTAACATATTACGAACACTGCGATCCCACCCACTTATGACGTGGATGTCTTCAAGAGTGAATAGGCTTTTAAATTAAGTTAGTTCGCTCATCATCTTGGACCACATCTCCACTTACCATGTGGGATCGTGGTCAAGCATTAATTTATAAGACTACATAAGGAAGACATAATAGTCCCACGATGAGAGTAATGAGTAGAACTAGTGGGAACAAACCAATAACAGCAATATATAATTCTTGACAAAAAATAACAGACTTCAAAATTAGGGATAACTCAAATTTACTCGTCAGATCTCAAATTTAAGCAGGACCACATGATAAACACCAGCTTTCGATTAAAAAAAGAATCATCACAATCGGTTCACCCAGTCGAAAGTTCTGAGGTAACAAACATAAAACAATATAATAATTGTTATAGTTGTCATGACAGGCAGGATCGGGTGTGGCATCCTACACATCTAAGAACAATATGATAGCGACGACTCTCTCGTAATGGTGTCCATGCTGAACAAATTATCTCAGTAACTGTATTACCAGGGATGTCAGTGGAGAGGATCTTCCAGCTTCCTAAATATAATGTCCTCAACACACGACGGTGACCACACTGACCACATGCACTAGCATGATGGCTCGTCCACTCGTTTGTCGGCTATTCATTTAAAAATATTACATTCTTATTTCTGTATTACGAGTAGTGAGTACCGTTCATTCCCACTAGTTCTACTGCTTAGTTCTATCGTAGAACTAGTGGGAATTTTTTTTCTCACTAGTTCTACCGTAGAACTAGTGGGAGCAAAAACCGTGTCTACATTTTGTTCCCATACAACTTTATAAGTACTATTATTTCTTCTGTGGTAGAACGAACAACAGATTTTCCAAACAACTGCAATCGTGCATCAATACGAGTACATGTATGATTTTGATAAAAACCAGTTATATCTGAGGGGTTATCTGCCTGTCTTTAATATGAAGGTAACAGTCTTAAGGGTCGAGAATAAAACGAATAAAAATTCTGAAAAACGTTTTATTTAAAATAATTTTATTACAACAATAAAACGGAATGTATCGTTATCATTACTGCGCCTAACGCCTCCTGTGAACATACTTTCAAACACATATTAAAGGATTTAGAGGATTAGATGTCAGTCCTTGTTAGGGCCTGAAGTTTTTACATGTGCAGTGCGTGTATTAGGAACTGATACTCATGTTTCATGAACGAAAACACCATTACTCTTGTTAATCTAGTGGAAAGTGTGTGAAGTCTGCCAGTCTGTACACTGTAGTGCACGGAGCGGTTCTCAGAACGGGCTATGACTAACGTCATAGTCGCAAGAGCAGAGCAGGTATGGCATAATGGGACGATATCTATGTACCCAACACTAACTCATATTAAATTTAAATTATTTCATACGATACAAAATAAATAGTCTCGAGAAAATGAATTGAATTGTCTTTTTTTTTTCTTGGCCGGCAATGTATCAGACGCCTTTGGTGTTGCCGATTTCCATGGACGACGATTTCCACTTAATAGCATATTGGGATCGAGACCATTCCTGAGACGCAACAATGCATTTGTGTTCAACTTCCTCCAACCCTGTCATTTTTTTATTATGTTTAATACTTTGACTTGGAGAAGAAACTGCTAAATAAACTCGGCCAAAGAAACTCCTCGATCATAACTGACTAACTCTCCTTACTTACACCTACAGCTACAGTGGTGTTCGCCCGCGCGCCCGTGCCGCCGGCATGCGGCAGTTAATGTAACGTTGACAGTGTACCACTTACCGAATATCTTCGCGCATCCATCAACCGTTTACAATTCATCACTTACCCATGACTAGGACTGGTGAAACTTTCGTGCATCATATTTTATTGGCAATGCTTTGGTCTCTTTCTGTAATAATATTTAAACATACCGAGTGAGCGAGGAGGCTGAAGGTGGATCCGTTTCTTAATTCTTACCCATTTGACTGGTGCCGTCGAAATACCTGCAACAAAAAGAAAAACAATCAAATCCCATCTCTTAGCTAAAGTAACTTTAAGTCACAATATGTAGGCAGTAGATAGATATCTACTTATTATACTACGTATCCTAGAAGGAACTAATGTAGATACATATTGAGTCTCTACTTATTATACTACGCATCCTAGAAGGAACTAATGTACATATTGAGTCTCCATGAAAGTAAGTGTTGAGAGATTCGCTTTGAATAAATTAAGAATTCCCTATTCTATTCAATACTGACACAAAAATGTTAGTGTACCAAAATAAACAACCAGCAACGCAGTGTTTATCAATGAACATGAGAGAAATAAATAAAAAAGTGGATCGTTCAGCGTGTGCGGCGCCGCGGCGTGTGACGCCTGCGATCGGGATGTCCTTGGGAAGGTCCAGGGGAGGGCCAGGGAGGGCCAGGGGACGGCCGGTGCGGCTACAACGGGATACGGCAACCCGCCGCGCGGCCGCCACCGGCCACCGCCGCGGCCGTAACTAGGTCATCCCATATATATGTGAAGTTCAAGGCGCGCCACCACTCATTGCAAGTTAAACTGTCGGACGAGCAACACGCACTTTCACCGGTGACGATCTACTCGTAGCTACCTCGTGGAAGATAACGATTAGTGTTCAGTGATACAGTGATTGCCCTCGAACGAGACACAGGTAAGCGATGATACGTATATTTGGGTGTAATGTTCCATGGCAGTGCGAGTGAAACGTGTAGACTGGGGACGATGCGACCTGTGAAAGTTGAGGCGCTTCGAGAATGGACGCTGATGGGCTATGGCTCGAACCCATTCAACTCCAGGAGTGCTTTACACATTACAAAATTTGGTGCAAACTTCCGAAGTAATTTGAAACAAGTCAACAAGTAATATCGTTAATGTTATAACTTGAAATGTTGTATGTGTAATTATAACAACTTGAAATTTAAAAAAAAAATCTGAATATTCTGAAAAATCTATTCCGCGTGAATACCAATAAATACTCTATTCATACAAACAAATTTTTCCTGTTCTGTCTTCGATATTACCACAAAAGCTGTATTTTTACGTTTGTGAAAATTTATGGAAACACCGCCTCTATTATCCTACACAACACTATAATATAGAGAAATATAAAATTTAATTAACATAAGCATGGAAATGTATCCTCAGGCCACAAGACTATCTAACTGAAACTTCTATTAGGTGGCAAATACATAATATATAATGTGCTAGCTTAAGGCAAAAACTAAGTTAATTCGATTGTTTCATTAAATTATTAAAATCTGAACTGTATACAATAAAATATCATATTAATTTCCAAACGCTTATGTATATAATCTCTCTAATCTAATGTACAAATGAGTTGAGATGAATGATTCAAGAGCTTTAATGAATAAAGCTCTCATCAATCAACTTATTCATTCATTGATAAATTGTTAGGCGGCAACAAAACTGGCTCAACACAAACACATTCATGTGATGTCTAGAATTTGTGAAAAATGACAGCTTCAGCTTAAAAGTTAAACAGTTAGCAAGTGTTTGTTTTATTAGTCACGCCTGAAACAATGTATTCGACTATTGCGACAGACCACATATCCTGTGTGCTCTGTGACTAATGTGAAGACAAATTCATTAAAAAAAAGCAACACCACAGCGGAACGGTCACGAAATTAAACGAGACAAGTCGTCTTCGGCCCGCCGCCGCCGCCCGGTCGCCATCGGCCATACACATGTAAATGAAAACCTTCACTTTCTAAAATGTGAAAATGTCCGTCGTCGCTCCAACCCTGAATTAGAGGAGGCCTCTCGAAGCGACCGACACAAACAAACATGACGAATGTGATAACAATACGGTCGATTTACCAAAATATTTAAAGGATACAGTTGCCTTGTTCCATTCCTTCGACATTAGTTATGGCATAGCCAGTTAAACCTGCCGTTTATGAATTATTTAGTTATTAGCCAGCCAATCATTCAAACCAGAAACATGATAATCATGTTTTTTATCTCAAAAATATCTATTAGGTACGTGTAGACATTGTTTCAAACAACCAAAATCCAGTAAATTGGTTAAAGTCAAAACAGTTGCAGAACGTATTTGGGTATCTACATATTTGTCGGATCGTCAATCGATAATTCCGTTACTTAATAATGATAAAACATAAGCAAAGATAAGTAGTAGGTAATAGTTTTGTTCAAGCAGAGATGTGTGATATTCGCATTTCTCCGGTGGCGCCGCGGTCGGCCGCGCGGCCGGCGGCTGCAGCCACTGCAACAGCCACCAGCGGTTTACTCAGTTAATTCGGTTTACTCAATTAATAACTCTCTGTTCCGCTAATAGAGCGAGACAAACTGAATGTATCGAGCGCATTGCTAAGCTATTTAATGCATACTAACAAGTAGTAACTCACTCTCGCTTCACTTTGGGAAACCTTGTATTGTATCCGCAATCGCAACAATATTTAGATCGAACGTAAAGACCATTTTTACAAATCATTGCTATGGAATCTACTGCGTTAACAGTTAACACATTAACCTAACTAAAAGTAACCAAAATATCTTTCATAATAATATACAGACATCGATCAATAACAGTCTGTATGTAGGCTAACATTTGTTTATGAATTACCTCTCCACATCATCAACTATCATCATTAACCGTAAACATTGACTAATATTTGAAGGCAAGTGGAACTGGACTTGTAAAACTTTCCTGCTTCGACGATAAACATCAAATCATTTGTGTTAACTTGGGACATTAGCATAATTTAAGCGGACGCCGGACTCTATTGTCTCTATTTATTATTCATTTAATTTTCAATTAATCAATTATATTTAGGTACACGGATACCATCGAGCACATACCCACCGATGACGGATACCAATTGTATTTTAACATAACACAATTTTACGGCTGTCAGTCTAAAATGGTCCAGCAAATATAGTAAACAAAACAAGTGGATCTGTCGAGGTGGGACAGGTGGGACAGACAGGGGCAGGCGGGGACAGGTTTCCAGCGGTTAATTAAAAGTCTCGAGGCGTCGCCATCGCCGTGTCGAAAGTGGTAAGGAAAGCTGTCGCGATCGGAATGGTCAATAGTCTACTCGCGTGCGAAGCGGCTCGGTTTCTAGTGGGGCTAGCCGTGCTCCCCGATCATAGAAATTACGCACATTATACGGGTGAAGTTATGCAACGATCTATTCCACACTATCAAACACTATGATGGCTTTTAGAAGAGCGTCGAAAGCATAATGGAAAAGTCGCCAGAGACAAGTTTGAGCATTACACAATAAGATAGGATATGGTTTTAATTAAAGAGTCCTTTCTTCAAAAAAGTTTTAATAACCAAAATTGTTATCTATATACAAAAATAGCATCCGGGAGGGCGGAAGTACTCGTATAGTTTACACTTTCATCGTGGCCACTCCGCGTTATGATCATTTTCCTCGTCGCATTTCGAAGCCTACACTGACTCACTCCTTTCATATCCAAAAAAACTTTAAAGTGAAAGTTGTGACGCGAGAGGCACGCCGTGAGCCATCATTCACCGGCCGGCGGCATGCGGCATGCGGCCGCGGCGTTCATTGGGTAACCGAATGTTTTTAACGTGAAAACGAAATGATGCCTACACCGCGGACCACTTTATGTTCCAATCCGGTTAGGAAATGTTTTTATGAAACCACAAACACAAAAACAATTTACTACAAGTGTTTTTATGGATATAAAATTTCTTAGGTTTAATCTTTTCTGCGGCTAACGTCGCCGAATTTAAATGTTAATTTTTATTTTAGTTTACAGAACGTTAACTCTACAGAGAACATCTGTAAGCAAATTCCAGGCATATGCCCGATTCACTCTTGGCAGTAGGTACGGTAGCAGGTACCTTATTGCTTACTTACGGAGGTGGTTTAGCGTTCGGCTCATAAAATTAAAGCTAAGCGGACATCTTTGTGCCAATGACTTAACAATATCAAAATGTTGTTATTCGTTTTTCTTTAATTTTATATCAGTAAAAGTAATTTCAATAGGTATTCTCAATTCTTAAAAAACCTAATTTAGTCATTATTCCTGAACTTACATCGCCCATTTTATCATGTAGATATCACATACAGTGTCGTTTACTTGATTGATCGCAAAATTTACAAACTACCCGCAACATTGAACATATTTTTAAGTTTCCTTTAACGTCAATTTCCTTGTAGGTACTTACAGTTTTCTTTACAGAAATCAGTGTTAACTAATTTGCACTATATATTTAAAATATGTCGAAACCAGGTTCAGACCTAACGAAGGTCGTTGGAATGTAAGCTGTAAACCATCCCTAGAATCTCAGCTTCAATCAGTAATCGGAATATAACCGTAAGCGAATACAAGAGTATTAGTTTCCGAGGCCACGGCGCATTACGTATACAGTTAAATTGTGATTATCAATGTAGGTGGTTATCTCGCTGTAGCAGCTGATTGGAGCATGTGCATCTGATCAAGTGCACACTGAACACTGCAGGTACCGTTCGGTCCACATCGCGCTAACGGTGGAGCGCGACTGGCATTTCTAGGACGTGTCGGACCACGTGGAAAAAATAATCCCGATACATTCGATTAGCTACTCACATCCCGTACATGTGTTGAAAAACAACTGCGTTTGTCTATATTTAGATTACTTGCGCATCCATAACGATATCTATTGGAGTTTGATGTCAATGCGGTACACAATGATGTTTTAGTATCATTGGCGGTACATCGATAAATTGCCGTTATACAATTTTAACCAAACGAGGGTAGTTGAACAATCTCCGATCAACAAACAAACTAGGAAAGAATAAAGAAACTTGTAAGATGACAAGTTTTTTGATAAAAAATATGTACCTAAGTACGCGACGAATTGATAACCTCCTTTTTTTTGAAGTCGGTTAATAAATAAATAATTTCATAGTTTACCGTTAGAAGAAGACATATTATGTAGGTATACATAAATAAACATGCTTAACATACACGTTATGCATAATGATAGTAAAGAACTCTCCATCTTACATGATCTAAGAATTCTAAGAAGTACGTCCAGCGAAGCCGGCGCATAACGATTAGTAATAGAATATGAACGTATGTAATGTTATATAAAAAACTCAAATAAATTCCCGATAGTAGCTATTCTAACAAAAAATATGCTTAAAAATTACCAATTAATTTAACCGCTGCAAAATTACGGAAAAATTATTATCCCAATTCTAAAATATTATTTTCATAATGGTACCAAACTGTTATCATGATATAAGCTGCCAGGTTCAATGATTCGTGGTGGTATCGTTCGGTAACAATAAGCGGCGTAAGTGTACCGCATAGTAATAGAGCGGCAACATCCGCCAACGGCGCGGCTCTCGGCTGCGGCTGCGGCGTGCGGCTGCGGCACGCTCGGCACGCAGGCAGACGGTGCCGTTTAGAAAGCGGGCAGTGGACTCCACAGTCCACTGGACCGGCGAGTGCACACTGCACGGCACCCGCGGACGTGGACCAGGCGAAACACGCCAAAATATTTACTCAAGTATTTTGTACATTAATACTCAGATTAAAGAACAAGTCTTTTAATCTGAGATTCAATAAAATATCTGTACATTTTGGAAGCCATGTGTCCGCCACACAGAAATACATTTGGTTTGTGGAGTCTAATATCTACGTGATACGTAAAAAGGAGTTCTATAATTTATATTATAGTTATGAGTATGTCGAGCTTAAGCTAGAGCGGGGTTCCTAATAGTATTCATTGATGAAGATTGATAATAAGAATAGAAAAAAACAGATAAATAATACTCGTAAAAAGCTCTCGCCGCAGACTGCTCTTGAGGAAGGTCCTCGGATAGATCCAAAAGTAATCTGAGAGTCCGAAGAAAGGTAGAGAAACAAAACTCCTACTAAATAGCTGATAATTGTGGAAAGATCGCTCCCAAATGAGATAAACGCTAACCTTGCGCATGCGCCGCAGCCCGCAGTCCGCACACACACACACACACACACACCCAGTAGAGATAGCTTTCACCAGCCGGCGCCGCGGCGGCTGCAACCAGCTTCGGAAACTAATCATCGTTTCATTGCAAAGAAAACTGTGTGAAACACCTCCATACAGAGAACATAACGTGATAAATTGCATTAGATCAAAATTAGTAATCTATGAAGTAAAATTTTACTTAGAATGAATGTAATAAAGAGTGCTGTAAAAATTGTAATAATTGCGTAGAAAGTTAAATAGTATTTATTTAATATACAAATCTCTCTTTAAAACACTTTTCCACGATTACTTATGTTTTGCAGAATGTCAAACTATAAGTGCTAAAACTGCCTGTAAAGAGAGAACCCCAAGTTCTAAAGATTTTTACTGATAAAATTATCAAAGTAGATATCGTAAGCTTTAACGTAGGGTAAAAATAAAATGTGTACATTATATTTCACAAGTGGGGCAAATGCCCATACACATGTTGGCCATCTCCTTTGCCTAGATGTTTTATAGGTAACATTTTTAGAAGGAAAACCTCCATCGCTATTTATTCTCCATACATACTTTGTCAACACGATAAAATCTAAAAATCACGTGCATATGTGTATTGACCACGGAAACCTATTCCGTGGTCTAACCGCTTAATTATTTTGAAATTGAATTCAGTCACTACTATTTTATTTACTAACTTTGATTTGATGTGAAATAACGAAAATTAACTAAGTACCCACACTATTAACGACAAGAACATGGCTCTACTATTTATTCTAATTTTCCATAGACAATATTCTATCAGGTTTAACATATAAGTGCCTGTTAATTATTCCGAGTTTCATCTGGCTAGATCAGATCCGCGTGAATTGAAAGCAAGGCGGGTTCCCGCGCGGCGGCGCTAGCACAGGTCACTGGGTTACACGGTCGGAGTCATGGCCCATGAGCCATCTCACACGCACTTGACAACTTAATTCATATATTTTTATACAGATAGGTACATACTACATACATACATAACCGACAAACAAGCCACCTGATGGTAAGTGGTTATCAGCCATGTTATCAGCATCACCGAAGTGTTGCCGGCCAACAGGTACCGGGGTTAGAACTACTTACGTTGAATACAACTCTTAGAAAAAAAATCTCTACGTTCTTATAGATCAGGATTTTTTTTTTAAATCACAGATTCTCGGTTTTCTCCAAACTTTTTAGTTTTTCACCTTTCCTTCATAGGACTTATCAGTAATCGTAATTAGCAAGATGTGTTTTTTTGTCATAATATGAACTGAATATGAAGGGCATCAAATGTGAATGCGAGAAGCAGTAGTTTAGAAGCACTCGAACCATGAGAATACCTGATAAAGTTTGTTGAAATCCCTAATAACTTAACTATGTATACTATATCAGTAAATCTTTAAAAAGACCGTGTACTTTTACTGGAACACCCACGTAACTTCAACGTGCTTCAACCGTTAAATAACTGTTGAACATTACAATATTTATAAATGTTATTTCCCGATTTCACTGCACGAAGGACAGGAACAGACAATTTGTGACTTAAAAATTAAGCAGTCGTTTCTAATTACTGCAACGGATGCGTCGTAACGGCCAGTTCGTACCGCGTGCGCCTGCGCCGCCTGCGCCGACATGGCGACAGTAGGGTGACATGCGAGCGCGACAACTGCGACAACTCGAGAGGCGTTAATACATAAAACATAAGCGAGGCAAGACTTGCAACTAATTTCTCCAAAGAGAATCTTGTCGGATGCAATGCGCCATCGACGTACGACCACATCATCCACAAATTATGTGGAAAATGTGTTTTATTTCAATCCAATTATCTACCGTTAAAATAGACGTCGCGGTCGGTCAAAGAAAGTGGACCTTGGCAGTGGTTCAAAATTAGATTTTATTATCACTGCTCAACTAACTGGAATCCACATGTAGCGTCTTATTAAAGCAGGTGCGTGAGATGACATTCAAACTACAGTTAGAGAGACCGGGTCACCTGCATTAGAGACCTGCCGACTAGCCGCTAGCACACTTCTCTGCCGGATACCGACCGACGCAAGCTTAACTCGGCTTAAAATAAACTTAAAATTAACGTAACGTTTCTAATAGAAAGTACTTTTCTTTTCTTTTCCTCACGGTAAAACTGTGGACGTTACATAATTGACTTCTCTAAAAACTCTCGTTGAGGTAATGACGCCGCTCGGTCAATTACTTTAATGGACATCCTCTAATTATATACTTAGTCGACGTTCTCTTCAAAAAATGCATCGCGACTGGTAGAAGCGAAGCAAGGGGCCGCTTTCTACGACCAACTCCAAACACAATCAATGCGCGCGAATCACTCATCAGAGCACTTTCTAATCGACATCCAGTGAGACTGTTACTGCAAGCGCTCAATTAAATTGAATTTAGTTTTAATTTGTATTTTTTCAGAATGGAGCGGACAGCAGCAGGATGGGTTCTCTTGGCGTTAATCAGCTCAACGACGATAATACACACGTTCGCGTATCCACAACATCATGCTCTCATCTCACAGGTGAATATTGGCAACTTCTTTCGTTTTCATTCTAAGAGGGATTTATTGCCTCGAACTCTCAACGTAGTATGGTACCCGACTACCCGTAGTCATTGTAAATACAATGTAGGTGTCGTAACTAACTTCTTTTTCTGAAATGAATTCTAAAATAGTAAACTAGGATTCTTATTTCCTTTCAATCATTACAATCCCTTGTTGTTCCACTGATGGGCTCGACTCTTCGAGCGAGTGGAGTCTTGAAAAGAAGTCTCAACAAGACGAATTAAGGTTTTATAAGCCTTCCACTTACCAATAATTACCAAACCAGATTTTAAATGTTTTTTTTGAAAAACGTCATTGTTGATTGGAGCAGTCCCCAAAAAAGCAAAATTCACTTTTTCTAAGATGGTTTTCGTAAAATCAAATACCTACTTATTGTATTTTCGCAGGCAACAAGTAACGTCCGAACACAGAACCCTCAGTACTACAGCAACTCGTTGCCACAACATCCGGAGCACATCGAAGAACGTAAATTCGCTGAAAAACCAAATGCGCTAAAGAAGGTCGCATTAGATGATTTGGACGACATTCAGACCAATTCCATATCTGATGGCGGCTTCTCATGGTCCAACATGCTCGGTAAGATTTTGATTTTTTTTTCAATTAAGTCCTTCTGCTGCCTTATTGACTTCCTTAACAATAATGGAGTTTATATTACGTAATGTTACCTTATCATTCATTATTACCTTTTTTAGGGATGATCATGCAAATGCTGTTCAATCCTGGCGGCACGGGCCCCAACAAGAGTGACACCATCGACACCGACACAGTGTCGCCGTCGCCGTGGGCCAACCTCCTCTCCATGGGGCTCAAGATCCTCACAGCAATCCTGGGAGGAGGAGCTTCCAGTGATGGCATCGACAAAGTAGACAACGGCTCCTCGCCGATGCAGGTAACGAACGATCAAAGATATTAAGTATTGGGCATGTTCTGATAGAAAGCAAACACTATTAAATCAAACTTGTAAATGAAAATTATTTAAATTAAGCAAAACCTAATTCCATACTGATCCACTAACATTATTTAAATCTGTAGACACCTACTATCATTTAGCCTATTTCAACAAACACTCGTTGTAAAAAGCACCTTATAATCTCACCTGTAACTGCGTGTAGCAGGTTATCCAAGTAGTCAACTTACGAGTAGAACCTTCGAGTAATGATGAACCTCGTGGTAGGCACGAGGAGGGACTATCTCACGGAATTTATCGGTGCTGTTTAGAGTATCCACTTTACTGACCATGACCATATTTCCTTGAAGTATTCCTTTTCGATGTAAATAGTAAATATTGGTTACGGAGACGGTTTCGCTTCTCGCTTGCTTCAGGGTATATTGGCTGCGGTTCTGTCGACGGTGCTCGGTGCTAAAGACCCCGACCAAGTCGCCTCCATGGCAAAGCAGGCTGGAGAGGTACGCGGCCTACCTTTCCTTCTCTTTATGTTAACTTTAATTAAGTAACACGCGTGTAAATTACGCATCCAGGTAACGCTGAATTTGTTGATAAGACCGTCGCATGAATCTAGGGATTCGTTCTTCTTTTGTTTCGTGTTCGAGTTTTATTGATAGCGATTTAACTTCGGCAGTTCATCAATATCGTGGTGAACCTGCTGGACGCGCTCAAGACGTCGTTCTCCCACCGGTCGCTGGCGGCGCGCTCCATGGGCCGCAAGGACTCCGTCAGCGACGCCGCCATCGCCGGCATCGCCATGCTCAAGACCTACGTCAGGTCCTTCGGCACCAACGACGACAAATGTCTGCAGAAGTACGTCTGCGACGCTAACAACGAGTGTACCTCGGACATTGGACCCAAGAGCGTTTTCTGCCAGCTTGGAACGTAAGTATTATGTAGTAGTCAATACAGTAAGTGGCAAACAAGTATCGCTGACAACAGGTCGGCGTTTTATCCATTCCGGGATGATAATATCTTTGCATTTGAACCCATAAGGTTTCAGTTAATATTAATGGGTTAATATTAATAGGGAGGTATGTAGTTTTGTCATAATCTGACAATATTCCCTGCATAGAAATTGGTAGAGCTTAAACAATCTCAACGGATGAGTTCAATTAGGAAATATATTAGGAACTTTTCTTTACACTTTTTTCCTTCTTCATTTAAAATGTTATCATTTTGATTATTGTTTTTCTCTTTTTCTTTCTACTTTTTTTTACTGAATCGATGTTTGCTAACTACATAGTTAGCAATTACTTTCTATTACTGAATTTAATTATTAATTTCCTCGTTACAGGTACGCAGCAAGCTTCGTTTTCGAAAGGCAATCCGGCGGCACCTTCGACGAGTTCTATGAAGCCGGGCGGCGCGGGCGCTCCGGAATCGACTGCCGCGAATTGTACCTCCAATGCAACGAAGTTTAAACTGATCGCATCATATTTTAATAATTAATGTTGCCAAAACATATCCCCTAACGACGCAATTTTTTTTTTGTAAATTTGACCTTAAAAAATGAGAAAGTAATTATTTAAAATTGTATCAAAATAGTAAATGAATTTAAAAGTAGGAGACAGAGCCACGTTAGTCAAAACTTTTAACTAATACTTTTACGTTTCTTCAAAGAGTGCCTTAATTAGGACTGTATCTTGATGCGTAAAATTGGTGATTCTGCAGAGTTAATCCCATCGCACAGGTTAAGAGCACGCATCGTGTTCGATTAATTTATTGAAATAATAATTTATTTATTTATTTAACTTATTTTAGTGATAATAACTAGGCTGCATAATTTGTTAATTTATTCCAGACTAAAACCAAAATATCCACTTCAATCAAAATTGTAAACCATCTAACGTTTCGCACAAAATTCGCTATACAAATCCGCCAGTTCCAATAAATAATGACTGATGTTAATAGGTATTGTGTGATATGAAACTCGTTTTGTATCGCCTCATAGTTTAGTATCGATATTGTGTATATTTTTGTGATTGTATGAATGAGGACGTCCTTGTGTGCTTGTGATTGTAAAGAATAAAAATGAAAAATTATCTCCCGTCTTTATATTTTCTCTCCGTAAAGCCAAGACCTGTTAAATGATTTAAGTACATGAAAAATCATTAGGCGAACGTACCGTTAAGACGGTAACGCTAGTCGCAGCTCATGAGATGGAGCAAGATCAAGTAGAGCATGGTAAGTGTGATAAGGTGGCGAGGCTCGTCTGCGGGAGGTTAGTCACCGGCCGCGGCACTCCCGCTGAGACCTCCACATTGGGATAACGTGTGTTGTGTCTGTATACGTCACGATGGACAATTGGCTGTCCCAAATGGGAGCTGGAACCAAACATCTCACTGAAAGGTCAGTCTTCAACGTTTGAAGTTCATAATAATACCCGAATATTAAGTGTTGCGAGTGTCATGTCTGCCATGTTTGGATCAAATACTTGTACGTCGTCCAACTCCAGAAAATAGGTATACAATATATTTTAGATTACATTTTTAGCAATTGTCTCTTGGTCTCGTGCTAAAACAGCGAGAGGTAAAGGAAAATAGAAGCTACAAGAAAAGACGCTATAAGAAAAGTTAATTAATAGTAGGAATTAAAGATGATTTATTAGACAATCATTTAAAGGGTTGCAGAGTATCCGTCGGCCGTGCACGACCAACAGCAGTATTATTCATACGAACAGTCTCACGGATATGGAGCCTCGAAGCAGTAAGTACTTACAAGTTATGTAGTCTGAATGCAATCATTACCTGGATAGTGTCGACTCCAGTCCAGTGGTCAGTGGCGGCGAACGATACCCACCATTCTGATGCTGCAGTCCAAGGAAACATATCCTTGCGTTCCTAAAGATTATGGACTCTTGAAATCTTGTCATATCTAGTGAAAATATACCTTGATGTACGGTACAAGAAAAACGTCAAATTAGTTATAATAAAAACATTTTAGTTTAAACGTTAAACGTGTTGTTGAAAATTAAGACACAAAGATTGGCAAGTAGCCGTTTGCTAGGGTTTTAAATTTCTTTTTCATTTGTCCAAGCATTACAAAAACTAAAAAATGATGGACGCCAGGTGGTAAAGGGAATCAATAACATTGGCGAGCTTTTTTTATGTTCGGCACCTTTCAAAAGTTGTCGTCATTGTGTCGATCATTAACGTATCGATTATTTACGATTTATTTTTTTATTTAATTATCTATTTCTAGATTTATTTTTTACTCAAAAACGGAGAAAATATTGTATATGGTGTATGAACTTGAATATGAGCCTTACGCCTTTACCTCACCTACATATTTACTCACACCAGACAAATCTAATCAATGTCTTATTCACAGTAAACTGCAACTGGGAGCAATGTTTTCTTTTCGATGTTGTTTTGTAGATAATTTCGTTTTGAACCAATGCTTGTACAAAAAAATGTACATACATTGATGTGCTAGTTTTTGAAGTTTGTAAATAAAAATAGAAATAGTTTTTTTTTGAGTACAATGATTATTAGATTTTTTAAATGACATTTTAAAGTTGAAAGTTTCTAGTCTTTTTTTATCCTTAACTGCAATTTACCTGTAAAACCAGAGAAATCGAAATCTTTTGGCAGTCATCTAAAATAATTTAAAAAAAAATGGCGGCAGGAAGATGGCTCCCCCCACAAGGGTGTTTTTTTTATGAAATTGGGTTTATTATATGCTCTCAAGTTGTCGGTAGTTCATAAAAAGACATTGTATGTGGCTCGCAAATTAAACTAGGAGCCATGTAATTTGTTGGAAGCAGTTATACCTTGTAATTTGGTAACTTCGTTTGACTCTAGCCACCACCACGGCGGCGGCGGCGGTCACAAGAGCAACGCTGCCATGTCCGCCCTGACGCTGCTGGCCTTCCTGTTCTTCCTGCACATCTTGCAGCAGTGCCTCAAGGAGCACATGACTGCCATGAGCAGCCCGCAGGTCATGGTCGTCAGCGCCGGCCGCCAGGGGGACCGGCTCATGTCCAAAACTATAGACAAGTTGGATAAGTCCGGCCTCATCCAGGGTGCCCCGACCACCCCGAGTAGCGAAAAATTAAAAAATAAAATGGACGACGAAGCGGCATCAAGCCTCTCGACCGACAGCGAAATATTTTTAACAAGGATCGCAACGGCGGAACACACGCCGAGGGAGAGCCATAGATACAGAAATAAAATTCTCAACACTAATAAAAGTTCCATCTTCGGTGAGTTTGTCCGCGCGATGGATAAAAAATAAATTATTTAAGTTTTGTTAGGATACAAATAAACATCAGTATTACAACTAAAAGATTTTTATTAATTCATTTACAGCAAAATGACAACAGCCAGTGACTTAACCTTAACTAAGGGACAAATAACAGAATGTTACACTAGAAAGCTATTACAATAATTGTAACTCCTCATCATACTAGCAAGAAGATCTATAGAGAATATAGATCAACAGTATAGCTATTAGCTAATGTTAATTTAGGGTTTACTATCAATACCTACGTATTGTACTAAGCTATAGTACAATATGACGCGTCATTACCAATATGTTATCAGACAGAAGGTAATAGGTACGGAATAGGTACCCATAAACCATTATGGTGATCCGATTCATCACAATACTTTATCAACTTACTTGCTATTTTAAATGTCTAAAGATAAAAAAAAAACCAATAAAACGTTTTTGCAAGGGTTCCGTAGTCTATCAAATTGCAGCTTACTAGGACTAAGGGTCTCTGCCCTATGCTGCGGACGGGGGGACATGACAAAACTATAAGGTTTCCGTTTTGACTACGTAGCCCTAAAAATTTTAGTACTTATTTAATTTAGATACAAAAGACCAGTATACAGTATATTTGTGAAGGAAACCCACCAAATGACGTTACTTCTAACTCACAATATTACCACAAAGCATGTTCAGATCATTCGTGCTTCTCACTTTGTTGCATAATATAAAATACCTTTATCTCTGCTTCTCATCATAGTATCAGTTAGCTCCATCAGGGAGAACATCATATTAGTTAGTTTGGCAGATGTAGCATCGATTGTTGACGATAAAATCGATTAATATTCAACAAATCGATTTATTTGTTCATCAATGAACTGTTACACAATTACGTTATATGAAAAAAGTTATGAAAAATTGCCAAGGACAGTTATGTGATATAGATTAATATACATACTATGAAGTATTAAGTATAACTTATATTTGCAATAAAGTCTAAACGTCTAGTGACTGTATGTGTCATTTTGGGATCTCCCTGCACCAATCCAAGCGGAATATAAATAATGATTAAAACAAACCTCCAGAAGTTCGAATATGGTATTGCACGTGGATGGGTCAAGGGAGAATGACGTGCTAGCACGTAACGGAACAATACATATTGTAACGTATTGACAGTGAAGCTTCTCGGTGACACTGTCTGTCAAACGAGACGCATGTCACTGGCAAGGCGGCACGAACCGCGAGCGAGGGAGACTGCGTGATAACTTGTGATTCGGGTGTTATCATTTAATCTGAACCCTTAGCCGACCTGGGAGATTGTAAACGCCACAAATAGCGAAGAAGATTTAAAATAGTGGCTTTTCATATCAAATTGGGGGGGGGGGGGACGCATCTACGCGAGGTGCTAATGATAACCTAAAATTCCGCTACAGGGATAATAATTAGTCTCCGAATACAATAGTGAACAAGTGAGTAGTGATCCAGTATCGAAGAATCGCTTCAAAACAAATGACAATACCCGAATTCACACAGAATTAACACACAGTCTCCCTCTCTCGAGGTTCGTGCCGCCTTGCCAGTGACGTGCGTCTCGCTTGACAGATAGTGTCACCGAGAAGCATCACTGTCAATACGTCACAAATAGTTGAGTCCCATTTTTTTACAATAATCACGATTTATCTTAGTACTTAATAAAAAATTATAATACAATGCTAGTTCATTGGGAAAAAGAGATGCAGCAGATGAATTATTATTGGCACCTGCCGAGATGTGAATGGAGTCAGATAATAAAATAAGTTACTTTTATGTCACATCTATCAAACAATTTACACCAAATTATTTTAAAGTCACTAATTCCAAGTCTAAAACGGAGTGTCGCTGCTCTTTCTTAGCCGAGTGAAGATGAATAAACTTATCTCCGTATTCACAAACAACACTTGCATAAGTAATGAGGCAACGCTATGCAAGGAACGCAACTTCTCTGGGCGATCAATACTTTCCTTCTATTTCGATTCAATGTTATGCGTTGTGTAGAATAGCTGAGCAGCTACTTACTTTAGGCAATTTTAACAAATCAAGTATTGTTTATAATTTTTTTAACAATGCATGAGTAAGCCCTGTGATAGATAGGTCACATGTTGTTTGTGAATGCGAGGGCTGAACACTGGCTGTGAGGTTGGTTGCAGGAGTGCTAGGAGCGGCGCACGCGCTCGATATATTTAGTCTGCGTGAGCGCGGCGGACCCCCGCGTGGGGTCCGTCATGCGCGTCCAGTCGGTGTGGCCGACCACAAAGCCGATGGCGCGCATCTTCTCTTGCTGCCTTCTCTCTTCGATGTCCGCCCAGCGTACCTGTTGTTAACAACATGATGAAACCCCACTTCATACAAGCGCATCGCCCCACCTTCCGAACAACTCACCTTCCATTTTAAATAGTTACACATGTAAGTTTATAACGCAAGCGGAACACCGAGCGACCTTCACGTATGATGGGGTCCTCGTCGATCGTGATAATCGAAAGCGTCTCGTTGATGTAAGTACGTCAACATAGACCCGGTTGCGTGGTGGTCCGAGAAGGATCGATAGCTCCTCGCTACCGTCATAAAATAAAATACAACTACGATGTTTTAATTGCAACAGAAGGAAATTTACCGAAATTAGTGTCCAGGTAGATCAGTAACGCCTTCTCAAAAATTTAACGAAATAGTTCCCCTCGCGTCAATGACGGTCGATATCGTCAGAGCTACCAGACTGTGTCGGATACATATTGTTTATAATGTTATCGTAAAAGCGGAAAAAACAGAATACAAGTGTAAGAGTATAGACGAGGCGCTCAAACAAGCACAATTTTGGACTTTAGGTAAACAAAAAAATTTTTTGTATCAGCAGATATAATGTAGGTATGTACGTGCATGTTTTTTAATGAGCCAAAAGGCCATTACATTATAACACCATAATATTATTCAAGCAATGCATGTTTCCAAGGGAAACAAAGTCGTATCTTGAGTCAAGAAACTCCGTACAAATTCTTACGAAGTAATAAGAACCTTCGATTCGCGGCAGGTAGTATTCAATAGGTAGACCTGATAGATCCGAATTAGATCAATAATATTCAATGGTGATTCAGCATTTCTCGTGTTCGAGAATGCAGATAACGAAAATGGATAGTTCAATTTACGCATAAACTAATTAGAATAATGTTCCACCGAGCCTTAGACATTTTGGAACCGCTTGAAAGACTAAACACTCCACAAGCTAACCGGGGCTTGACACTTAACGAACCGTTACACTAGGTCTAGGAGGATACATTAGGATACTTACAGTTTTCTTCCCCGGCTGGGAGGCTTGGGGCGTCCAGTCGTCTAGCGTCAGGTAGGCCTCCATCGAGGGCTGCGCGGGCCGCAGCGGCTTGCTGGTGCCGTCGAGGCGGGCTGCAACAACGCATTGCCAACTTCAACCACCCGCAGGCGCTACCATACCCCCAGTCCCTCTCCCTGTCCCCACGCTAGCGAGTGCCAAGTGGCAGATGCAACCTTCGAGAACATTCCGTTGAACTCTCAGGCAGTCTTTTCCGCACTGAAGCAACTTATGATTATTTTATGACACATCGATTGAATACAGTAACATTGTATTTTAACTTCATTGCCAAAGTCTGTTTTAAATCGAATCCAGTCACTATGATACGCATAATTTCGTTAATTTAGTTAGTATTTCAAATCTACCGGTCGGTAAAAAAAAAATTACAAGTAGCAAAAACGTTAAATTTAATCTAAACAATAGCCATTATGATCGATAACGTACCTAGTTGCTCAGCGTCGTCCATTTTCTCCCATTTCGACGTAAAACTACAGTCGACCTGGAGTGGAAGAGTACCTCGCGATTTTAGTTACAAGGCTGGAAGAAAACGTATTAGCCCCTACCCTGACATTTAAAGTTCACAACAAAATTAAAGCCAGAAAAAAAATTAAAATGAGTTGCTAAAATTATTTTCAGAGGTATTCGGATGACATGATCGCACCGTGCAGTGGAGACATGGCTCGATCGGTTCACAAGTCACCAGGCACCAGGCGCCAGGCACTAGAGTGGCACAACACAGGCGGCTGGCAATGTATTACGGACCCAGTGCAGGTGGAGACAGGCCTCACCTCAGTATCCCGCGCGTCCTCCATAATGACGTCGTCCTCCGCGTCCTCGGCGTCCTCCATGGTCACCTCGGGGATGGAGGCGCTCTGCAGCAGCGTGGTGGGGTCCAACTGAATGTGGTGGTCGGGCGTTGGGAAAAATCTACTACATATCACTTCGATATCCTCGAGCCTTCGGTTGTGGATGTTCCGCTTGAAGCACGCCTGGGGGTCCAGGTCCATCGTGCAGACGTACACCTGGAACGTGTCGGGCCGTTAGTGCCGCCTCGAGGGTCACCGGGGGCGGGCGGGCGGCGCGGAGCGATGGCTCACCTGGAAGCCGCTCTGGCGCGCGAAGTTCCAGATGTCCGCGTAGCTCCGCAGCTGGTCGTTCACCGCGTCGTATATCAGGAAGGTGAAGTAGCCGTCCGTCAGGCTGCGCTTGAACGCTCGCTTCAGGGACCCCAGGTAATTCTCCTCGAGCTTCTCGTCGTACTCGTATTGAAGGGATGGTCTCTTTACCTGAAAATATACCAAGGAACCGTGACTAACATTTGACATGAGGTTGAAGTCGATCTGCCGAGAATCGTACATTGGAATTCCACACGCTTAATAATTTGAACTGTCCAACGAAAATCCATTGAATAAGATTTTTAGTAATCTGTGGACAAAATGAAACACTTGTAGCTGGGTCGTCTATCTGTTCCTCCCGCTTCAATGACTCTACTGTTTCACAATACTAGTATTGTAGGAGTAAAAACGTAAGTGTGAGACATACAATTTTTCCAGTGGCTGCATCTTTTTCCTCGATTTCCCCTTCCTGCATGAAGTAGTCATCTATGGACATAACCCTCACTGTGCCGCCCTGCTCTGCTTCCCTGTCCCTTATTAATTTGGCCAAATATGACTTGCCACTGCCCGGCGGTCCTGAAATAAACAACAATACATTTAAATCTAAAATTTTTAGTCAAACAACAAAAAGTCAATTAATTTGCCAAAAGAATGATACATTTGTGATCAAAATGACATGGTACAATTCCACGTGGCTGTTGCTGCACAGAACTAACCTCTTAGAATGATAACAATCTTCTCCGGTCTCATCTGCCGGCCCGGCATCTCCAAAATGTCGTCTATCATAATTGTGTGCTTCGGTTTCCCGTTTGGTTTGTTAGAGGCCGGTGCCTCCTTAACTTTTTTCGAACTTGTACTACTCAATTCACTATCTCTACTATGACCTCTCTTGCGATTATCCTTCTCCCGACTTCTTGACTTTCTAAAGTCTCTATTTCTATCTCTGTAAGGTTCTCTTTCTCTATTAAGTTCCGGGACCCTCTCCCTATCTCTTTCTCTACTTCTCTCCATGTCTCTCTCTCGATCTCTAGTTCTAATTCGTTCCAAGTCCCTCTCTCGTTCTCTATATACGTCTTCTCTATCCCGATCTCTGTGGGCGTCGTCCCGTCTGTAGTACTTGTCGCGGTCGTCTCGCCTCCTGTCGTCGAACCGGCGATCCTTAATGTCGTTATCGAACCGCCGCCGGTCCTCTCTGTCCGAATCGAACCTTCGTCGCTCATCAAATTCCTCTCGGAAACCTCGCAAATGTGAATCATCTCGGAAATCTCGCACTTCCTTACTCGGAACTCTCTCATTGTTCCTGTAATACAAATCTCTGTTCTGCCTGTCGGAGTAGCGGTCTTCTCTCTCAGATATTCTGGGATGTCTCGTAAAGAGTTCCTCGGCTTCTTTCTCAAAATCTTTTTTCTTATCACTGTCTTTTGATTTGTGATTGTAATCGAATGTGTGTACTGGTTCCATAAAATCGCGAGCTAGAAGCAAAAATATAATTTAAAAATTAGCTGACACAAAATCTAACAAGTATTTAATAACGTAAATGTTTATAACATATACAAACTACTAATATTGTTCCTCTTCCTTCACTTCAGGAATAATAGTAAATTGAGTTTATGCATCTAATAGGGATCAATATATGTATATGTTACCGGATATCTGTAAAATTCAGCAGTCTATACAATACGTAGGCAATCTATAGAATATCTAAAACGTTCAGGTAACGCTTTGAATATTATTTATTTCATACTTCACCCAGGCATTCTATACTATACTCCATGCGTAGTTGGTAATGTGTGTAAAAGATAAAAACAAGCAAGTGGGAGAGGGGCGAGACGGCGTCTTTTCCTTCTATATAACGCTAGAACGCAGCGATAGGAAACTGCTCGCGTATATATTGTTTTTAAATTTATTGTTACAATGCATACACGAATTTTGCGTATTGATCGTGTATATTTTGTATCGTCGTCGTTCCAACTATACCTACTACACTTCGGGATCTCTGCCTTTTCACCGAATATTGTTTGGCAGATTATCACTTGCCAACTAACGTTTCGTAGAATTTTATTTTGCCGAATAATCATTTGCCAACTTATCACATAATCTTGTTTTATTTCCCAACCTAACAGTTGCCAACTGTACGTTTGGTCTGCCTTTTATAATGACACTTTTCAAAAGGCCAACTCATTCATTTAGTTGTATATTGTTTACCAAATGATGTATTAAGTAAAGTAAAATTAAAAATCATTATATTTACAAAGTTGCATTATATGCACTTTTAGGGAGAATTTAGGGGTTTTTGATACCTACACAAACAGGCTTCCAAACGTCTCCGGCGCTGCGGGAAGTGCAGCCCCTCCGCCCCTGCGTAACAAACTGCAGGCACTCCATGCTCGCCTACGCAGCTTCGGCTTTTTGGTCGCCTGGGGCGACCAGCCTCAGCCGCTTCGGCTCACATGGTGCCTGCAGTTTGTTACAGCGGGCGGGGGCTGCTCTTCCTCCGCACCTCCGGGGTTCACATTCACTCTAGGGGTAGGGCAGACTAGTACCACGTGAGGTCGGGGTTGACTAAGTCGGTTCTGTCACCAATTTTGAAAAATTATCCGCCTTCCACTCCCCCTGTCACGGAGGTTCCGATACACGCACGATTAGTCCGTATGCGTAATGGCGCTGTACATTATGGAACAAGATATACTTCTACGTCTTCTACGAAGCATACGCGATTATTTGCGTACTGCTCGTGTATGGATTGGAAGAACTTAGTAAAAAAGTTGGTTCCAATCTATACGTGGTTAGTTTCATATCCCTGCGTTCTGGCCTTGAAAACGTGCACAATGCACATGTATCATCATCACCATGCGTTATACAAGACTGATGTTGCTATCCGGCACTGAGCCGATTTCTGCGGCATATGCTGCCGGCAAGATATCCGCAAAATATGTCGCCATGGCTTCATACTGCGCGGGATGATGGCGGCATAGTGTGTAGTAGCCATTAGACTGCATCTCCCCTTACCATCAAGTGCGATTTCGGTCAAGCATTAATTTAAAATGTATAAAAATTTCATTTCATTTCATATAAGTAAATTCTTAATTCCAACCTACAACCAAGTTGACTACACATACCCAAATCTATTAATTTTATTCATTGCCGGTGGACCTGCAGGTATTCTGTACAGTAGATGGGAAACGTATACATTACCTAGGTAAAGTATGTAATGGTGAATAATATTAATATCATTTAACACATTGCCAAAACGACCCAGGTATTATACACATTACCTAGGGATTGTGCTGAATACCTGCATTATACAGATATCCGGTAACATATATAATGATAATTTGGACAAGGTAAATCTTAATATAAAGTGTTTGATAATGGCACATCCTCCAAATTTTCAATATTAAAAATCCTAATAATATGTCAAGTTTTTAAGCACAAATCAAAACAAAAAATGCCGGACTAGGGCATGCTTCCAGGAAATACGAGTAGGTACCTAAAATACCGAGAAATGTCGGATTTTGACAAAACGTTTACTTGTAAATGGTACCAAAAACCCACGAATTCCCATTTGTTCTACATGCCCTAACACACAACCCTAATACAATGCACACAGACAACTGTTATCATTAATATATGATTATAACGAAGTAAGTTGTATCACTGAGTAAAAGGAAGAGCTCCGCTTTTTGTAAAAATATTCCTGGTACATATTACATGTAAAATGATTACATAATGATTTAATTACCTTTCAATCTCAATGGTTTATGTTCATATTCCACGATGATAGAAGGTGTAAACAATGGATCTTCAACCCACTTAGGTCTCACTGGTGGGGACGGTCTGGCTGGTACATTAGGTCTAATCCCCACATTTGGTTGAGGGGGTAATTCATCTTGCATCCCCCTTGGGTCAAATTCATCTTGCATGCCCCTTGCGTCAAATCCACCACGAGCATAATCATTTTGTGACTGATTTGGACCTAATAAAGGCCGCAATGGAACATTGGGCCTCATATTTGGCTGCATTCCCGGCCTCGGAAGCAATCCTTGACCTTTATATGGTTGGTTCCTTTCATTGTACTGATTCTGTGGCATATCTGGCCTGTTTTGGAATAGTCTTGGTGGAGGTGCGGAGTACTTATTGACTTGATTGTTTTCCTGATGCATGGCATAATCATTAGGTTGCTTGACTTGGGACAAATTCTGATTTTGACCCATTCCATAATTGTCATTGTAAGCTTCATTTCTACCCATATAATTATTTGCACGATTGTTACTAGAATCAATGTTGCCGTATGATCCTTGATTATTTATCTGAGAATTATTCATTGGAGGATTATTAATGGATGTATCGTTTATGGAAGCATTATTTGGTGCAATACCTTGGCCTCTAACCATTGAGAGGATATTCATAATAGTTTCATCGCCAAGTATATTGTTAATGCCTTTAGAAATTTTTGAATAATCAGGAGCTGGCTGATCATTTCTAAATTGTTTCTCCACATTCTCGTCAGTTATATCTATAACATCATGTGGTTTATTTGCAAACTTTTCTGACTCGGGAACCAAGTCCAATCCAGGAATTCCTTTTGGCGGTTGACTAGCAGGCAGAAAAGGTTCTGTTGGAATCAGATTAGAATTAAAATTGTTACTAGTGTTGTTGTTTGAATAAGATTCTTGTCTGTCTTGTGGGTCATAATTTTTGTTATCATTTTCCCTACCATAATATTGTGAGGAATTGTTGAATTGAGAATTTTGAGAAAAGTTTTTATTGTAATTCTGAGGTGGATAACTGATATGTTCGTTGTTCTTATAAGTGCTAGAAGATGTATTATGAACCGGGGGTGGCATAACAGAAACATTAGGTATCGGAGGTGCATTTCTGGGTGCATTACTTTGATTCATTGGGGCCTGAGGTGTGTTGTTCATCAATCTAGCCTTTTTTTGTTTCATCTGCATCCGTCTCTCGAGTAATCGTGCTTTGCACGCTTCAAATGTCTGCTCATACTCCTTGTATGCCTTTTTGTCAGGATGGTTTATGTTTGCTTTCTTCCATTTCTCAAATTCTTCTTCCCATTGTTGAAACTGAATATCAAATGCTTTCTGTTCCTCTGCAAGTGTTTTGAGTGCCTCTGAATTGACAGAGGATTCTAGACTTGGATCTGGTGCCTGGGTCCTGTTCTGAGTGATACCTGTTGTTTCAATGCTACTATTAGAAGGAGCAATGTTTTGTACTGGAGCCTTAACTGGCATCGGCTGTGGCTGCGTGCTGCCGTACAGCGGCTGATTGTTCTCGTGAGGCGGAGGAGGCGGCTTGTCGGGCGGCGGCGGCGCCGGCGGCGGGGCGGTGTTCGTAGGAGGTAACGGGGGCATCGAACCCATTGTTTGCATCGCCTGCATTTGTTCCGCATACTGAAACATTAATACAATTATGAGCTTAATAATTGACTACACAAATGACTAAGTATATAGTATATTTACGTTCAAAATATTAAATGCCCTCGTATAAAGCCAATTTTATTTATTTATTGTTTATTTAACACTTTATTGTTTGTAAACCAAAACATAATAATACATAAAGAGCACAAGGAAGGAACACAAAACAATGGGCGACCTTATCGCGTTAAAGTGATTTCTTCCAGGCAATCCAGCAGTAAATTGAATTCAGCAAGAACAGAAAATGGGTAACAGGCGTACTACATAAAGTTAAACAATTATATAAGAAATTAATAGAAGAGAAGAAAGATAAAGAGAAAAGAAAGTATTTTCAAATGACAAATTAACACACTAAGAAAAGAGCAGCGACAATGACAATGTATAGCCAAGAAAAGGAAAAACGAAAGGAAAAGACAAATTAGGAAAGAAGATAGTAATTATGAACCAATCAAACAGGACTCAAGAATGAATCTCAAAAAGTACATGGAGGTAAAAATTTGCTGTCATAACATAAAGAGAAGGATTTTTTTACTGACCTTGCTTCCATACTGAGATTGCCAAGATGCATATTGCTGTTGCCACTGAGCCCACTGTTGCCAATTCTGTTGCTGCATTGCAGCCCATTGTTCGGCGGTGTAAGTTCCCATGTTCATGTCAGGCGTTACTCCCATCCCAGGGCCCCATTGACCCGTTGGTGGCATGGACCACGCCATAACTAACACTTTAACGCTCTTTATAGAAATATCATTTATTTATGTTATGATAGCATAAAACACATTAATTAGGGACTGAATTCATAATAAGTTTAACACTTTTATTGAAATTTAAATCCATACAATCAGTCGGATCATTATTTCAATAATACAAATCGGCCATTTTGTTTTGATTTGATTTCCAAAGCCGCCAACTTAACTTGTTAACATTTGAATAGAAAATAAATTGATCCCTATAATTCTGGTATGTTGGTAGTATTTGACAAAACGCCATGTAGCGTAGCGCTGCGCAGCACAGACATTTTATATCAGAATAGTGTTGTAACTATTGTATAAATTGGTAGAACCGATATCGAAATGTGCATCAGCATGTGAAATCTTGATGATAAAAAATTACTCTGCTCATAATGGTAGATATCAAGAACGGTCAATTTGACCTGTACAGTGTACCATAGAAGAAACAATAGTATTTATAAATAGTACACTGAGAAAAATTCCGAAGAATCATTTAAATAAATAGCGACTCTTGCTCCAACTCAATAAAGTGTAATTCAGATCGCACAGCGCTAATCAAAAACGCGTAATGAGTTGCTTTCCTTTCTAACACTATCGCTTATCCTCTCTGGCAATGTCAGGGTTGTCTTTTTTGAAAGAATAAAATTAATCTGAAAGTTTAGTGACATATGTGATGACATGAAGAAAACTGACACTTATAAAAATTAAGTCATTTTGTATTTTTTTCTGAAAGTTTAATTTTTAATATGTGTAATAGATTACGAACGTATGACAGCCATTATGAATTTTCTGAATTAGTTAGTTTGGTCGAAGGTGGCATTTACTTGTCACGTCATAGCTAAATGCGGAGTGCTGGTGCCCTCCGCATTTAGCTATGCTGGTGCCTGCCTGTACCAAATACTTTTTATTAATGTTCGGTTTACACGTGTTAAGTACATAGTTAAATAGTTAACTTTTTAACTAAATTTTAAGTAAATTAATGCGTGTAAACGGACAATTTAGTAGTTAAAATTTAGTACGCGCGTAAACAAGTAATTTAAAAAAAATCTGTTCTATGTTAAGTAGGTGGGCGGGTCTTCACTTAACACGTTTGGACAGGTACTTTTAAAGTATTTATAAAGGGTATGTATATATTTCTTCCAAATAACTTCATTAAAATGTCAGAAAAAGTAATACAATAATATTATAAGTTTTAAGATAAAGATGTTTCGATGCATGGAATTTAATAATAACTTACCTATAAAAAGACTAATCTTTATATACATATTGTTTAATATTATAGAGAAAATTTTGGACTTTTTGTTTGTAATGGATAAACTACTGGAGCGATTTCAAAAAGTCTTTTACTAGTAGAAAGCTTCATGAGAAGTATTTCTGAGTGGCCTAGGGTATATTTGATTGTAATTAGTGATATTTTTATATGAATCAATTCTATCGAGACGACGATCGAGAGACGAGGTGGTCGAGACTAACTTCTGTCGTCCCGTGCTGCCGCCACTGGTAAACCCTGACGGATCCCTGGCTCATTCGGTGAAAGAGGAAGTTAACCTGTTTGCATCTCTTTTTGCTGAGAATTCGCGTCTAGACACCGGCAATAACCATCCACTGTTGACACCTCATTGCGGTACCTTTATGTCCGTAAAATCTTGCGAAGTCTAGACGTGAAAAAGCCAGTGGCCCTGACGGTATTCCAGTGGTTGTAATTAAAGCATGTGCACCTGAGTTGTCTCCTGTGTTGACACACTTGTTTCGCCTCTCGTTTAAGACTGGGATAGTGCCTAAATCGTAGAAGCTTGCCAAAGTGCAACAGTGCCCAAAAAAGGCAGTCATGCTGACCCTACTAACCATCGAACAATTTCAATTAACTCCATACTCTGCAAGATTATGGAGCGTCTATTGAACACGTGCCTCATGGCATACCTAGAACACAATGATCTCCTTAGCGACCGCAGAAACCGTTCGACGAGAGATCTTCTAGCGTATGCCACTCACATCTGGGGCCAGGCCCTCGAGAAAAATGAGGAGGTGCTTGCCGTATTCGTTGAAATCTCGAAGGCCTTCGATATGGTCTGGAATTCTAGCCTATTGAGCTAGCTTCCCGCGTATGGCTTATCCTCTGGCCTGATCAGCTGGGTTAAAGACTTTCTGAGTGAACGTTCATTCCAAGTCGTTGTCGAAGGTTGTTAATCTCAAGCTTTGATGACCAATGCCGGAGTTCCTCAGGGGTCTGTTCTCTCCATAACTCTATTCCTGCTACATATCAACGATCTGCTCATGCCCGGTATCTATGGGTACGAGGATGACAGCACAGTTGTGGAGAGATATCTGGCAAGTGCTCAGGCCAGTAAAGACCAAATACAGTACGAGAGACCATGGTAGACCGTGTGAATTTCACACTTCAAGCAGTCTCCGAATGGGGCGTTGCCAACCTTGTGAGATTCAACGCCACAAAAACACAAGCGTGTCAGTTCACCGCCAAAAGGAGCCCTTTATCCTGCTCCTACTTTTCAAAACGTATCGTTGGAATACACTTACTGCCTTCAGTTATTAGGAATTGAGATATCCTCAAACCTTAACTTTGGGTGGTTCATTGAATCCAGAGCTAAGACTGCTGCTAGGAAGCTAAGCATCTTAGCTAAGGTGCGCCAGAAATTTACACCAAAACAGCTTTTGACCCTGTATAAAGCTCAGGTTCGGCCTTGTGAGGAGTACTGCTGTCACATTTGGGCTGGTGCTGCAAAATGTCATCTTTTAGCATTGGATTCAATGGAGAGGCATGCTAATAGGCTTATTTTTGGCTCAAAGTTGATAGGCTACAAAGCCTCAAGCACAGGCGCAGAGTTGCCAGCCTCTCAGTATTCTATTGGATACATTTTGGAGAGTGCGCAAGAATTACATGACTTAATTCCCCCCTCCCCTTTTTACCATCGAACATCCAGACGCACAGCGGGTATTTATCCCTTCGTTGTCAACATCCCCCCGGTGAGGACGTCGCGCTTGTTATACATACCACAAGGGACTGGAATAAGTTGCCCGCGTGGGTGTTCGGGTTCCCCTCTGATTATAATGTGGGTGCCTTCAAGGCAAGAGTGAATAGGCTTCTACTAAGTTAGTGTGCTTTACCATCCACGACTTCATTACTGCTTACTATCAGGTGGTTTTGTGGTCAAACACTAACTTATTCGGTATAAAAAATGGTGGTCTGTAAAGTCGGTTTACGGACGGTAGTTTAACGTGACAACGTCATGACAAAGCTCCGCTCCACCCCTGAACATCGTTCACTGAGCGCGGCATATTTTTGTACTCAACTCGCCAACTGGTTGTCTAATGATGTTGTTGATAATAAGTGATTCTCACCGACAGAAACCGGATCTGATGTAATCTGGTGATGTTTATTGTAAGTGTACTAAAAAGTAGTAAGTAGTTTGAGTATATTAGAGCAATTAGAAATAATAAAACATAATAAAAACCCTAGTGTTACTGCAAGTGGCTGCGTGGGCTACAACTTTTGTAGGAAACAGTTTCTGTAAAATCAATACTTTGCCAACTAAACGTGAAAAAAAAACGGTTCTCCGTAAAGTCGGTTAACGGATGGTAGTTTAACGTGACAACATCATGACAAAATATTGATGAAATGATTGCATAATTTTATAGATAAAATTGAGCACTTCGGCCAAACCTAGCCCTTCGTGCCTCTCTAACACTTGTTCCGCACTCTCGCTCGCGTGGAACGCGACAGTGAGTCATGCTTTTTCGTGCATGCACCCGGCGTTCATCGTTTTAATAGACGTTATCACGTCAAAAAACATGTATCTCTTAGGTGACCTTGAACATTAAATATGTGGGTGTTTTGCCTATGATATTCGTTATTAGTGCGTCGAAATACATAGGTATACCAAAATTCAGATTAATCGGGGGTATGGGCAAAAAGGAAGTTTATCCATTTAAACAGCAACTGAAAGTATCAATGCTAGTTTAAACCATAAATTGGAGTTACAAATTATGAAAGTTGTTTAATTAACATTACTAATAACACGTTCTCGTTTTGTTTCGGGTACGTATTACCCCTGAAATAATTAGTTAGTCAGTGTTAGCAATGAAAGCACCCGAAGTTTTTTTTATGCAATTATTCACATCAGAATTGGTTTGTCACGGCACTAATTATTTTTCGTCTAAAATGAATAATATGCATCTTTTGGTTAGCATCGGACAACTAGCATTGATATTGCTCCATATAACGTCAGTCGACTGATTACGTGCGCTGATAAACTATTCTAATCCAACGCACGCAATATTCCCCGTGCAGTGACACTCACAATGTATGGCTTATTGGGGCGGCTTACTTACCCCAATTCCACGCCAGAATCTGGCGGTCAGATGGTACAAATAAGAGGTGATTAAATCTGCTCTACTGGTAGTAGACCCCCCGATGGGATTATATTGGTAATATTGATTTAAATATTTCATTAACACCACTACTATTATTATTTCATCGTGGGGTCCGCCTGGATAGCTACCACCCTCATGCTTGAGTGTGCCACAAAATGACTCGTCGTGTTCCGGCTTGAGGCTTGAGAGTTAATTTCATGGCTGGCACATATGGGTAATGCCTTTGGAGTCACTGATGTCTATGCATGACGATAGCCACATACCATCTCAAAAGTATTGGTACACACGGCTGCCGTGCGCGACCGGCATTAGCATAGGAGGAATTCAGGCTTGATATGTTTATTTCTTCTCCTGATATATTCCATAAGCTATTTATGAGTGAATGTCTATAGGTGTGCGTCTGCGAATTATGAAGCCTTTTTCTACTTAACGAACGAACGGATCTTTTTTTACATTCATTTCATTTTCTCAAAGTTTAGGTTTCAGTTGAGGTAAAACTACATGTAAACCGCACACAATTTAACTTCTTGTCTGTTAGCATGACGTGTAGTTTTATTGTGCAAAACCTAGTGTTTTCATTATTAGAAATAATCAAGATAATATATTGCTGTAATTATTATGTTCTATCAAATTACGGTAGTTGTTTTGTTACTTCTGTCCACTTCTGTCACCGTAAAACGCGCGTTGTAGTATAGCTTAAATATTCCAACGCATATTTGAGGTAAAATTCGATTGAAACAAAAATATCACATAAGAAATAAAATCTTGGCAGTAATTGGAGCCCATTACAATAATTTAAAGAATTAAGAAATTTTAATCCCAAAATGGTAAACCTAAAACTCATTGTCAGTAAAATGACTAACGAAAATATGTGAATAATAATAGTCTCCAGTACGGTTACTATTTCTGAATTTATGAATTAATGCTATTTTACTACTGGGATGCCATCTATATATAACATCCACTGTTCTGCGTTATCAAATAATTATCGATGAAAGAGGGACTATTGTAAACAGTACATCACTACTGAGACGCCATTTTTGCTTGTAGTTGATGAATCTGTTGTGTGTCTTGGCTTCAAATTACGTGAAATTCTCAATTATAGAATATCAAATTATTTATATGTGCAACGCATTTAGATCATTAATGCACAAGCTGTGGAAAAAACATTAAAGTGAGAGCGTATGGTGGATACTGGCAGGAATTATAGTCTGCGCGGGAAATGTGGATAGCTACGTTTTTACTCTCGTGAACTAAACGTTGTCCTTTAGAGAACTCCGCAATAATGATTGCTTACAAGGGTCGAGAGCTGAAACGGGGACGAAAGGCACAAATGGCTCGAAACATAGAAAGGCTGTACAAAGAAGGAAAATGTCGGGACTGTTCAGTGATAGTGACACGAATGGACTTTGCTAAAATATTGGGTAAATTTACTAAGGTTAAAATTCAGTACGAAAATATGTCATCACCTAAACAAAAAAAGGTGACCATTCAAGTAGATACTCCACCCCATGATACTTCAAAGATGAAATCGAAAGAAAATGGTATGGTTATGATGCGACGAAACGCCTACATGAAGCATCCACTAAATAACAATAACTCACAATTGGTAATCCCTAAGAAACCTGTTGCCAATGAAACTGCTACTTCTCAAAATAGCAATATTCTCAAAGAAAATAATAGATTGAGTAAAACTGTGCTGAAAGAGAAAAGTAGTTACTTAAATGCAAAATCTGTAAGTTGTAATTCTAAACAGTATACTATTATATTCGTTGATCCCAAAACGAACAATAACAGAGAGTCCGTAAATAAAATGTTACTGACTGACTTAATACCTAATATAAATAAAAGCATTTTACCTTCAGAAGATTGGTGTATAGATTACTTACCAAAAGTTGAACAGACTCGGGAGGACAAAGTATATGACCGAATAGAAGCAGAGCTCGAAGGTCTCATGTTTAGTGAGAAGCAGGAGGACAAGTCAAACCAAAAACCAAAAACTGAGGAGAACAAGGTGGACGATTTCCCTTCCATAATGGATATCCTTAATGACAATTATTCAGTCACAGAAACTAAATCGAGCGACCAGAATGTCCTCATTGAATTTAAAAGTAACTTAGAGTCTAGCGATGTGGAAGCCATGTTGCTAGGTAAGTCAAGTAACATTGTGAAGATATCGGAATCTACTCCTATGGAAGTGGATGGTACCGTGATGAGTAACTTGATTGATGATGTGGATAAAATAAGTGCTGTTGCTAGTATAGATAAAAATACAGGTAATTCCGAACAAGTTGTGGAATTGTCTATAAAGGAAAAGGATAACCCTCAGAGCCCCTCAATATTAGACGGAGCTCTAGAAAAAGGTGAAGAGGAACACATTCCGGCTATTCCAGTGCACACTGAAGTAGCACCGAGAGGAGCCCACGGCACGGCAGAGGACGGCACTAAACCTGATAATTGTGAGCAAGCTCAAAATATCACAATAGCATTAAAAAGGGAAGTGGACCCTGTGAATGCATTATCTGAGGTATCCAGTGGAGTGTGTAATCCAGATTTTACGCATATTATATTTAAGAAACTTGCAGATGGAAAATGTATAAAAACTGTTACCTGTCCCAAGAATTTAAAGTATACAATTGAGTTAGAAGGCAAACCTGTGGAGTTCCTTGGTGCACCAAAGCATATATCCTGTATAGAAGATTTACAGGTACTCTTACAAATCGTAAATGAGAGTGAATTAGATAGTTTATATGTGTTACACTAAAATTATTCATTCCTCCATGAATCAAATGTTGTAAATGCGAATATTGTTTTTTATTTAGCAATATAGGCGGCAGTTAGGCAGGTAAAGATGTTTTTTGGATTCATGGCATCCTCTTCAATGCATGAATGCAAAAAAAAACTGTCTAAGTGCATAATAATATAATAATGTGTAATTATTATAGCACATTATGAATAAAATTTATAATTTATTATCACTTCAAATATTTCTTTCAAGTGGTGTGGTTATCCAGATTTCTTTTCATGTTCTGTTTTACAAAAACTTATTGTGCTAACTGTAATCTAAAGGTTTTTTTATTGGACAAAATTTATATTAGCACATAATTTACATTGTAATAATTGTTTTCATTTGTTGACAAATATAAATTAAATAACAACAGTAGTGCATCAAGAAATAAAATACACCAGACAGAAATTCAGAGTTGCCTTATGTGTTAGAGTAGGTAATAAAACTAAGTTAAAATCTATAAAAATTGTAGCAAAGGGAAACAAGCTAAGTGCATTGGATAAATTAGAAGACATGTCAAATAATAAACAATAAAATTGGATATGGCAACACTCCTATGTAGAGTAGGATAATAGGGAAAACAATAAGACTGGTAACACAGTCATATAAAAATCAAAATATTTATTTTGTATTTTGTAATAGTATTTCTCAAATATTTTATTTCATGTAGGTATAAATAATACAATGAATGACATATCTTTTTAATCTGATACAGAAAACAGTTTAGCAGAATCAAAACTTTACAAAAGGTATTGTTTTTCATGTTAATATCAACTTTAATAATATTGATTTATTTATCTACTTCTGCAAATATCATATTATTATTATGAGTTTTGACTGAATTGTCTTAACTACCTTAATAGGTCCTATTCCTATCCTATCCCACCCAAGAAGTATATTGTAAACTTTGGTCCCACCTACATCCCTTGATAAGAGTTGCCCTATCTGATTTTTAAAGTTTATTAAAATGTGTATTCACATTATTTTAATTGTTGTGTTATATATTTTATTCATCGTCAGAGCCGGTGTTAGGGGGGGTGACGGCCTAGGGCGCCAAATTTGGAGGGGCGCCACATATGGTATGAGGAGCAAAAAAAAGGAAAAATAAAATTCCACATAATTATGGGGTGAGGAGCAAAAAAAAGGAAAAAAATTGGTTGTCTGTAAAGTCGGTTTACGGACGGTAGTTTAACGTGACAACGACATGACAAAACATTGATGAAATGATTGCATACTTTTATACATAAAATTGAGCGCTTCGGCCGATCGTGCCTCTATCGCTTTTCCGCGCTCTCGCTCGCGCGGAACGTGACAGTGAGTCATGCTTTTTCGTGCGTGCACCCGGCGTTCATCGTTTTAATAGACGTCACGTATAAAAATCTTGATTGAATTAGTAAAAAAAAATTCGAGCAAAAAAGCTCGATTTTATATTCATAAGTGGGCGTCACAATATCGTTGCATAGGGCGTTAGTGGCTCCAACGCCGGCACTGTTCATAGTGTTAGTAATAGATAAAAAATCTATGTGCATATTTTTTCATCAGAATATAATTATTGTCTATGGCGGAATTTATGTGATTTACTCTGTAACTGTCATTTAAGTATTGCCAGAGCCGTAAACAAACTTTTTGGCCATCCAGTCAACCGAGCTAGCACAACCTGGCGAATGTGAGGATATTTCGTTCAAAAAGATTGCTGTTTACTTTTCATCTTCTTTTTTTTCTTCTAATTACTATTAATTATTTTTGCTTAACCCGGGCGTTTGCACAGGCGCAATATTCAGTAAAAAATAATATAAGTATTTAATGGCAAAAGTAATTTCTCTTCCTCCTTATTATTTAAAATAATTAATTCAATTTATATTTCCATAAAAAGTAGTGTCTAGAAAATGGAGTTTGTGTGAAACATATTTGACACATTCAATTTTGTTGCCAAGGTCACATAATAACGGTAGATCTACCGTCTACCGTAAAGATGTCCTTAGTAGGTACATTTACATTTATGTACTAATCTAGACACGCGGCAGCGTGTTAAGCCAAGTTCAAGCTAACAGAACTGGCGAGCATCTACCGTATTTTAACCTTCAAAAAAAAACATACCTACAGACTAATAATTGAAAAAACCTAAATAGAATGTAACGTATTCTAAAGGTGGACACTCACGGTCATTCCATCGCGTCAAATGGCGTGATATACAGCCAAAATTTGATCGTTAATGTGAAAAACTGATGGCGTGATTTAAAAAATTTGTTTGTCCAATCGCGTCATTTTGACATATGTCGTTTGGCGTGGCTCCAAAAATGACGCGATGGAATGACCGTGAGTGACCACCATAAGAGAATCCAGCTTTTGAACCTCGCAACATTTGACATATTCAAGCGTATTAATGTATAATATTGTTGACATTTTATTAAAGGCAAATTTTTATACAGTGCGTTCGCAACACTACAAATAAATCGAAAGTTTTACGGTAGTTGGTAGGTATTCAACCTATATAATCTGTGAATCAATAAAAACATTTTTCATTTCCCAGTTTTACTATTTTTAGTGACGTGTTCCGAGACATGTCAAGTGGATTCTTTTGCGCCAAGCAAACACCTATGCTTAAAATATTTAATAAGTTTATTGTCATTATACCTTTTATTGGTTATCGCTTCCCGCCCACGTCAGACTTTTTGTAGGACCGATAATCGGGCCGATTTTTCCTCCCATATTATTTCTGACCGACTTTTTGTAGGACGTATGCGTTGCACCATTGCTATCAGTACGTTCTATTTTTCTCCTACAAAAAATCGGTCACCGATTGTCTGACGTGGGCGGGAAGCGTAAAGTGGTCAAGAGTAGTCGAACGAATCTATCATGGAGGATAGAGTAAAAGGAGGGCCATCTCTTATGAGAGGATAGTTAAAAAAGTGTTCAGTTGTTTACTGAAAATAGAGGTTCCAATAATGGTCATTCCAGAAGGCGCTAGTGTCTGAGAAATAGCGTGGAGTAAAGTTTGCTTGCTTATGCCTAGTGATACGTGCACCGCAGCGCCACCCGTAATGAATCAATTAATGGCGCTAGTGTCTGAGAAATAGCGATATGAACAAAGCGCACCGGAGCGCCACTCGTTATTGGATGCGTTTTTACGAACACTTCATACACAGAGATGGCCCTCCTACCTTCTATACTCCATGGAATGCTTACAGTGCACCCAATTTATCTGTGAAATGGCGAAAATTGGAACTAATGCCGCCCCATTCATAAGTTCTTTGTGTTCATTCATTGACATTTACTACGTCTCGATTTGCGTCCAGTGATTGGTCCAATGCGTCCGACAGCGCCCTCCGTCAGTTCACAGATAAGTTGGGAGCACTGTATGTAAATAAATTACTTTACTCTTTGAATCCATCGAATCGGCGGACCACTTTGACAACTCAAATGCAAAAATATGTTGCCAGGATATAGGCATTGCTGTTTTAGTCGACATTCTGAAAATGTTATCGATATTTTGCGTGACTTTGAAAATCTAATTAACTCTATCTTATTGTATTTTTCTTCTAAAATGTTACTGAATTTTGTTTAAATTAAATACAAGTTATCTTTATTTATTTTGGCAGGCATCTATTCATTGAACGGAAGGCATTTTAATTCGATAAGGAATGCAAACACATTAATGCAACACTATTTAAACAACCCATTTCGTTGTTGTGTTTCTATTGCACGCCTAAACAAATCTTTTTTTAAACGCTCACTTTCTCGGTGAATCAAGCGTCGATACTGAAATACCGACACTTACCTACTCTCGCCATTAATTTTCTTCAATAGATAGCAACACCATTTGTCAAAGTGGTCCGTCGAATTAAGGATTCTACTATAATATAGTTAATTTTAAGTATTCATAATTAAGTAAATAGGCTAAATCGCTTAATATGCTTATATTGTAAGTACATAATTACATATATGATATTGTTTAATGTGGCTCTTAAATAATGTTATCTTAAATTATAGGATAGTAATAAAAAATATCTAAATTTTAATACTGATACGATTTTTTTTACCTATCTAACGTCAATATAAAAAGAAAAAAAATTGTTTGCCGTACCATTGTGATTGGCCTACGATTGCATTACCTCACTTATCAAGTACCTATTCTGTCGACGCTATTAATGTTATGTAGAATCTTGAGTACGTTAATTTGAGCGCTGTTCTTTAATCTGACAATGAGTTTGAGCGTTATTGCGAGTATAAATTTTTAACCGACTTCAAAAAAGGAGGAGGTTCTCAATTCGACTGTTTTTTTTTTTTGTTTTTATGTTTGTTACCTCAGAACTTTGGACTGGGCGAACCGATTTTGATGATTATTTTTTTAATCGAAAGCTGATGGCTGTCATGTGGTCCCACATAAATTTTATTGAGATCTGACAATGGCATCCATGAGAAAACTACATAAGTCGTAAATTTGTGTAAAGATGTGCGCGACAAATTGACGAATAACTTAATATCACGTCAACCGATTTCGATGATTCTTTTTTTAATAGAAAGCTGGTGCTTGTCATGTGGTCCCACATAAATTTGAACGAGATCTGATAAGTAGTTTTTGAGAATTTGAAGTCGGTTATTTTTTGTTAGTAAAATTTAGATTATGGATAACGTTTTCAGTGTCTCAATGAACAACAGAACAACACAGTGTCACACGTTTCACATCGAGTCTCAAAACTTACCGCGAAACAAGTTTAGTTCGTTTCACGTAAGAGCTTTCCTCGTTACTATATCTATAACGTGACAGAGAGACCACTTGAAAGTGCTCTTCTACTAAATCTGTACTTGGGCGTAATGATGGTTTACAGTACGCCCAAGTGCAGATTTAGCTGTTGAAGATAATTGAGGGTTGAAAAGAGTACGGTAGTACTCATGGAGTATTGAGGTAGAAGGAGGGCCATCTCCTATGAGGGGATAGTTAAAAAAATGTCCAGCTGTTTACTGAAAGTAGAGGTTCCAATAATGGCCATTCCAGAATGGCGCTAGTGTCTGACAAATAGTGATAAGAACCATGAACATAGCTGTTGTAGACAGAGTGAAGTTTGCTGAGTTATGCCTAGTGCATCCGCAGCGTCACTCGAAATGAATGGCGCTAGTGTCTGAAAAATAGATAGTCGAACATAGCTATTGTAGATCGCACCGCAGCGCTACCCGTAATTGGACGCGTTTTTAACCGACTTCAAAAAAGGAGGAGGTTCTCAATTCGACTGTATTTTTTTTTTTTTTTTTTTTTTTTATGTTTGTTACCTCAGAACTTTGGACTGGGCGAACCGATTTTGATGATTCTTTTTTTAATCGAAAGCTGGTGGCTGTCATGTGGTCCCATATAAATTTTATTGAGATCTGACAATGGCATCCATTAGAAAACCACATAAGTCGTAAATTTGTGTTAAGATGTGCGCGACAAATTGACGAATAACTCAATATCACGCCAACCGATTTTGATGATTCTTTTTTTAATCGAAAGCAGGTGCTTGTCATGTAGTCCCACATAAATTTGAACGAGATCTGACAAGTAGTTTTTGAGAATTTGAAGTCGGTTATTTTTTGTTAGTAAAATTTAGATTATTACAGCCACTTTTCATAAACAGAGATGGCCCTCCTTCCACTCTTATCTTCCATGGTATAATGATACCACAATGTGGTCTGTGTCATGGAACAGTGATTTAAAGAAGGAGCGCCATCTCATATGAAGGGAAAGTTGAAAAAGTGTCCAGCTGTTTACAGAAAATTAGGGTTCCAATAATGGTCATTCTAAATGGCGCTAGTGTGATACAAATAGCGAACCATGAACATAGCTGTTGTAAAAGGAGTGAAGTTTGCTGAGTTATGCCTAGTGCATCCGCAGTGTCACCGCAATGAACGGCGCTAGTGCCACTAGCTGCTAGTGTAATTTTACGCGTTTTCACATGGTTTTCACGTACACTTTTCATATACAGAGATGGCATTCCTTCTCAATTTTCCATGGACTGTGTATGTTACGATGGTCGGTACAACCATGAATGGTACGATGACAATGTTGCGTATAGACTATAGTCTTGTCATATTTTGAAAATCGGCGGCAAATGAAGCCTTTAAATAAAAATATGGTTTGAGCAAATTACACAGGGCTAAGTAACTAAGGTAGGAACTTTATTATTATTCTAAGGAAGGAACTTATCAAAATAAAAGCTTGTTGTAGTTTCGTTACTGAAAATATATATTTAGTTATTTAAGAGTTATATCTTCTTAAAAATAGTTTTAGTCGCTTTTCTTTTCTAAAAATGCTACAATAATGGCAAGTGTTTTGTTCAACGTAGGATAATTTTAATACACTAGTACTAGATATAGATACAATCTTAAATATTATTGTGACACACACAAGTTGTTTTTTATACAATTAAAATGTATTTAAAACATAATAAAAAAGAAAATATTTAATGTCGATTGTGTTTTCATTTATTCAGTACTCACCTCAGTAGAAAATAAAATTTGTAGGTTGAGAACCACTATTAATTTTGTTATGAATGCAGTGGTTTCATTGGATTTTTTGTTACTGTTACAAAATAACGTACTTATATTCTTTGCTAAATGCGGCAGTGGTTTCATTGGATTTTTTGTTACTGTTACAAAATAACGTACTTATATTCTTTGCTAAATGCGTTATGTTTTGAAGGATAACTGGACTGCGTGCCTTCTCTAGTAACAGACATCGTAGCGACTTCACACGCGGCGCCAATAATTTGATGCAACGGATCCTTTTTCTTATTCACCAAAAACGTCGCCAGCGCTCCGACGAAGGCATCTCCGGCTCCCTGATGATATGGAAAAATAAATGGAATCATTGAACTATTATTACTAGCGTATAGAACCGACACCTCGAACCCGATGTTTGCGCAATGAACTGTAGCCAATTGGCTACAGGTTTCAGAGGATTCAGTCAATTTCGAAAAGACAACCTCCCGATGCGACAAATATTTGCGATGTCTGTTCTATTGCTTTATTACATTATACTTCAATGAATGAAATACTTATGTACTTATAGCTATCGGTTTTGGCTACGGCTTTGGTTTCAACATGTCCTCACCGTGGTGTCCACCGGGACCACGTTGTCGCATAGAACGTGCACTGCTTGCATGTCTTTCTTCGTCATGTACGCAGCTCCGTTTTCTCCCAATGTGATAATAACAGTTTCGCTCCCTGTTGCTATCAGAGCCTTTAATGCTTTTACTATATTCCTGTACGTACAATAAAATATTATTTATTATCCGTTAGTAATTGGGTAGGAAGCATTCAGCGCTTGTTTTCTATGTAAATTATATTAATATAGTAATGACAATGCCAGTAATAATATTATATTAATTCTTAATAACATAAAATTACCTACTGAAAATAAAAATAAAAATTACGCGGAGTCTTCCACTAAGCTACTTTCGCCTCTTACGATACCAAGGTTAGCCGGCAGGGGCCGTCCCACCAATACGGCGAACATCTTGGAAATAAGTTACTTTTACTGGCGTGAGTACAAGCAGTTACTTTATACTTACGAGTTGTCGACACTAAAGTCAACAAGTAAAGACGCCTCAGGTTCGTTCACACAAAGTATAGAGCAATAAGGTAGAATTTCTTGAATGTCCTTGCGAGCAGGTGCAGCATTTAGCAACTTTATCTGAAATATTATTATTAAAACAGTGTACCTAGTTTAAAATAAGAAACTTATTTGATTTCGTTTCGTTTGAGATGTTAGATAATTTAGGTAGATAAATGTGTGTTATTTTATTACTTACTCCTCTAGCTATTTTAAAAGCTTCCAGTGATGTCTCAAAAGGAGTTTCTAACTGAGCTATTAGAATATCTGCGTCCTTAATTAGCTGATCGGCATTATGAACATCCGAAATACTAAGGAAATTATTTGCGCCAGCGACGATTACTATTTGATTTTCGCCACTGTCAGCAACCGATATTTGAGCTATGCCAGTGGTGACTCCCTGCGTAATATAGACATGTGTAACATCTACTCCAGTGCTTTTGAGGTAATCTTTATATTGAGTTCCCCAATGGTCATCTCCCAGCTGAAATGGAAAAATACTAACGTTTGAACCTACACCGTTATAAATTATTATGTACTTTATTTTTTAACTGACTTCAAAAAAAGGAGGAGGTTCTCAATTCGACTGTATTTTTTTTTTTTTTTTTTTTTTTTTTATGTTTGTTACCTCAGAACTTTGGACTGGGCGAACCGATTTTGATGATTCTTTTTTTAATCGAAAGCTGATGGCTGTCATGTGGTCCCACATAAATTTTATTGAGATCTGACAATGGAATCCATGAGAAAACTACATAAGTCGTAAATTTGTGCTATGATGTACGCGACAAATTGACGAATAACTCAATATCACGTCAACCGATTTCGATGATTCTTTTTTTAATAGAAAGCTGGTGCTTGTCATGTGGTCCCACATAAATTTGAACGAGATCTGACAAGTAGTTTTTGAGAATTTGAAGTCGGTTATTTTTTGTTAGTAAAATTTAGATTATGATGTTATCAAATTCAAATAATTATGTTCATACTCTACAAATCATAGATGCATTTCCGCCCAGTTTAACAGATGCAACACACTGGTTGGCACCCTTTCCACCAAAACCAGTTACAAATTTAGTTCCATGTAAAGTTTCTCCAGGAAGCGGAAGTCTTGGCGAATATCTGAAATTATGGCCCATGTAAATAGTTGCCCCTACGATACGCCGAAACGTTATTTTTAATTCAGAAAGTAGGTGAATTGAAATCCTGATGACTCATGATACTCTAGAGTCTAGATTGTCTAGAGTCTAGACAATATCAAGAGTATTGGCTTCAAGTTCCAACCATTAACGGCCAGCTACTGAGCGAGGGGTTTCTCCTCTAAGGCAGGTTAGATGTCAACATTGAAAGTTATCATGCCACCCGAAGGCATCGCTTACATAGCTTAACGCACAGATATGTGGCTTAACGACTGTTATCTTACGACAACAAACGCTCATGATAATTTTTTGCCACTAGCGGTCGCACACCCGACTACCGAGTGCGCCCGCTCGGCCGACTTAACACAAGCTGCTGGGCTACGAGCGCTTCCAATCAAGAATATTACGAGTACAAGGTGTTAAAAAGATAGCAATTAGCATAGTTAATGTAGTAGGTACATATACGTACGTTGAAAAATCTATGGCGCAGGATCCGAGAACGACAATTTTTGGTCCTTTGTTGCTCTCTTCCATTGTAATATTTCAACTCCCTAGTTACGTGAAAGTATTTGCATTAATTATTGTAAGATCAAAAGTGATTAACCCCTAAAGATATATAAAAGTTTATCCTCGGTATTCAGTATAGAAGTGACACCTTGTAACTGCAATTTTTGAGATTTTAGGATTTTTTATTGCAGTTACGAGATGTCACATAGTTATAGAGTACTGTCTACTGTTTTCGTTCCTCCTAGAAATATTTACTTAATAATCATATTACCTCTGTTTACGTCTACGACCATTACATACTGGAATCCTGCAGTAGGCAAATACAAAATAATGTATAATATATAAAACTACTAGCTGTCCGGACAGACTTCGTTCTGTCAAAAGTTTTTTTTGAGATGTAAGCTATCCTATCTTTCAAGTTGGATCAAACTGCACACGGTGTGCAAATTTAATTAAAATCGGTGAAGTAGTTTAGGAGCCCATCGTGAACAAACAACGTGACACGTAATTTATATATATTAAGATGTTCTGTGTTAAATATAAAAAAAACCGGGCAAGTGCGTGTCAGGCCACGCGCAATGTAGAGTTCCGAAGTAGTAGGTAAGTTTATCGATATTACTCATTAACTACTTATGCTAGGGGGGGGGGGGGGGGGACACTTGACTCTAACCAAAATTAGCACTTTAAAGCCAAATATTTTACAAACAGACCCCTAATTCCAAAAATGGTCTTAGAAGACCCAATATATTTTTGGAAGATCTTTTCAACAATACCCCACAATATGGGTTACGCGACGATCTGACGATGCACGATTCTGGAGTTTTAACAAATATGTATAATGTATATCCATGCCAAATTACAGCTTTCTAGCACTAAGGGTATCGGCGCTTTGCTTCGCGTCGAACAGATGGACATGACGAAACTATAAGGGTTCCGATTTTACTTGGAAACCCTGAAAATGCGTTATTATGTCTAGATAATGTCGTTGAATAATTCATCTTTGTTGCTATGTTTTCATAATGTTTGCTTATCAATCTTATCGTTATCATCGTGTTAAACATCGCAGAAATATAGTTTCCTACCATTGAAGTATTTTTACTAGCATAATAGAACCGACACCGCAAACACAATGTATGTCCCAATGAATTTGCGCCGATCGGCTTCAATTTTCAATGGATTCGTTCGATTTTGAAAGGAGAACGGGGGCTCAGTTTTGAAAACAGAACCTCCCGGCGGGACACACATTTTGTTTGAGATGTCCGTTCTATGACATTATACTTCAATGTTTCCTACTATAATATTTAAATAACCTGTTAAGTTTAACTTTCTTTAAATAATTTTTCGTTTTAGTTGCTATATTTGTTATATTTGGCTATATTTGTTAGTTATATTTGGCTAAAGATATTCCTTCATGAAATGTTTTATGTAAAATACGCAAATCGCAGCCTATCAGTTTAACAAGTAGGTACTTCACTTACGTTTATCAGCAAGGAATGTTTGATTGTTGGTATTATTGGTATGCACTATGCAATATAACTAAAGTACAAAACACCAATCACACCGTCTACCGACTGGGACCTGACCTGACATTCAATTCAACTAAAAAAAATTCTAAAATTAAACTAAAGTCTGCATTGGTTGGTAGCATTGAAATAGGAGTAAATGTAATGTTTTTTATTATCTCGTGATATATATCGTCAAAGGCATTACAGTCTTAAAATGTTCGTAAAATGGTTTTTGACATCGAAAACACACTTGATTCAATGCTATTTACATGGAAGATAGAGAGCTATTATATGTATCAACATCACGCCCAAGTGCAGTTTCGCTTAGCTGTGGCTGGAGTGGAGACCATAAAGTAGAGAGTATCTATGGTATCATTCTTTATGCTGTGCCGGACATGAGACAGAGAATTTACGTTTCTTTGAGGTAATTTTAAAAGAAATGTAACAAAATTTAACAAGCACCCCAGAATACTGCTACATCTATGACTGCTACCCACCGTCGTACTTAAACTTACTGCGATATTTTGTTTTTAAACAAACCGAAACTTTAAATTAAATCTCCAAATAGCCAATTCACTCTTCATTGTTTGTCACAACAAAAAATAATATTTTTGTCTCTCTTTAACTTTTTCTTTAGGACATAATAATAGCGTTGTTATTAGGTTTATCAAAGGTAATAAACGGTACATATAATATAAAACATTACATTTTATACTCCTATTTCAATGCTACCAACAATATGCCCAAGAGCCCTACTCTATCTATGCATTTACGCCATTAGTTTACATTATACTTATACCTTTTTTAATATAGCGTAATAGGAATGGCTGAACCGATTTTAATGGCACTTTCTCTGAAAGATTAAGGAGGTTCTAACTTCTAGGTCAACATAGGCTACTATTTCAGAATTCTCACAGGATCGGATTGAGAATAATATTGTATGTGTGCAGCTATCCTACATGTCTTGCTGTACCATCTGTGTGTGCTTTATAGAAAAACAAAAAGTATCATTTTTATGATTATATTATTGTAATCTATATCTACATTTTGTTTACGGCTAATCATTTGACACTATGTTTCAGATTTTTGTGTCTCAAGTGTCTTATTTGTTTCTACATCTACATGTGTCTGTTCAGGTTTCCCAATATTTTCTGCCATCTCCGCGTACTTGGCTCGCCTGTAGTCATATTTGGCTGCATCGAGAAGGACATTTTGAATCAAATGCCTGTTATTGGTTGCTTTGTTCACCAGAGACGGATATGGATTTCCTCTCAGTTCTAACACAGAATTGTCTGTGTAACGACCAAATTGGGGTTTTGGTGCTTTGTACATCCTTGTGAATGAAGTATTACAGTTTTCAAACCTCGGAACGAGGACCTTAAACAATTTGTGTATCAATTCTTTTTCTAGCAACCAGTAATCAGCTACCTCCATTGTTGGCTTGTGGCAGTCTCCATGGGCAATAGCTTCTGATATAAGCTGCAAGTAAGTTTACACTGGCATGAGATATTGACAAGTCTATATTAGATTAAAATGAATACTTCCCACAACTCTGTTTTATTTTAAGTAAATAGCCAACGAACAAGCAGCCACCATGATGGCTAGTGATCATCATCACTCACCAGATATTGGTAACATCCATACATATCCACAATACAGGTGCATTGCCCCCCTTTAACGAAGTGGGGCACCAGCATTATTCACGGCTTTCTGACACTGATAAAAAAATGTGAAAAAAACATTTAACGGTCGAATTTAGACGGGAAATTTAGTTCCCAATCTCTTCTAGGCAGGATTCTATGCCCGACCGAAATGCAACAGCTCTGAGTGGCAGAAGGAATATTTTGAGACATTATTATGTTCTTAAATGTGGATTACTGGATTTTGAGCCCGATGCAAATGAATTTTTCAGAGTATACATATTATATGAAATTGCCTGAACTTACTCTCTCCGCATACTGCCGGGCTTCATCCCCGCGGTTAAAGTTAACTTCGATTCGTTCGTACTTTATAAGACCAGTTACAGTTTTACGTAACTTGTTCAATCTGCCCTCTGGTCCCTGGGGGTTCCTTAGTCTTCGAGGCTTTGCTGGTACATGGACACGCAGCTTTGAAACCAACTTGGTTACATCTGCTTGATTCATTTTGTGTTGTAGTAATATTCAATTCATACGCATTTCACAACTTTCTTACACAGGAAGATTTTAGTGGTTGCACATAAAAAGCACAGTTGAACTTCCTGAAGTGTTTAGGAAATATCGCTTTTCGCTGGACTGGGCTTTTGTAGAATTTAGTTGAATTTATTAAATTAATTATTGTTCCTATGAGGTTAGTTTTAGTTAGTGACCACCATAGAGTACAGTGTACTCTATCTCTATCGCCCTGTGTACTCAGTACACAGGACTGAGGACACTTCCTAGAGGGATAGAGTAACTTTCGTAGTGATTATGTACTCTGTGGTAACTTTGTATGGATATATTACTCTATCTGGATCACTGACTTTGCAGAAGTACAGTGCGACAAGGATCTTTTGGCACGTGGCGAAAATCAGAACTAATGCCGCCATCTTGCTAAGTGTCACTTTTTGACATCTCATCAGTGTTGCCAATGAAAATTTTTGGAAGGCCGTGTACATTAGATAAAAAAGCCGTGTTTATTTGGGAACACTACTGCTTAACCACATTTTGTCGCAGCGATGTGGTAGGTAGTGAGAAACAAGGCTTATCCCAAATTACCTAAATATTTAGCCATTACTTCTTTTATTTGCTACCTAAGCGATTTTAATTAATCCAAATCTTTTTACGCGTCAACGTTTACACTAAATTAAGGTAATGTTATTAAGCTGGTATCCCCAATTCTACGGAGTCGCCCCCCTGTCAATGTCATCCGTGTGCCAAAAGATCCTTGTAGCACTGTATCCTAAGTCCGGTGACGTCATATCGGAATGACTATTCGACTAATGACAGGCCGGATTGAAGTTATCCTTCATAAGGGGTATAAGCGTGCGTCTGCGGAAAAATCATCGAAAACATTTCATCGAATTACAATTCGCCGAACACAATACATCGAAAAAACATTTCGTCGAATAACAAAATGTAGAACAACCAAGTCATCGATTGACATTTGTTCGAATAGCATTACGTAGAACAACCATTTAATCGCATGACAATTAATCGAATTACATTTTGTCGAATATCATTTCATCGAATGTCATTTCATCGAATATCATTTCATCGAATGTCATTTCATCGAATGGCAAATCATCGAATGGCGATTGATCAAATGGACTGCCATTCGATGAACGGCAATTCATCGAATGACAATTCCTCGAATTGCAATTTTTCTTGTTTAAAAGATTTAAAGATTGTATTATAAACAGAAACAATTTTATGCTTTTTATAACTTTTTTGTATTTCTTATTTTTTGATCAATAACAATTTAACATTTTTTTTCTGTACATAAAAATTTTAGGTTTACTTTCTTCCTTGAATCATTTTTTTTCAAAACGTTTACGTTAGTGACAAAAACGAATCGCTGCAAAACCGACTCCACGTAGTCTTGTTTGCCCTACCCCTAGAGTGTAATGTAAACCCGCGTAGGCGCGGAGGGGCGAGGCGGCCCGCGAGCTAAGGAGCAGGTGATTTTAATGCTCGCCGCAGCAGCTGAGGCTGGCCGGCGCAGCCGGCCAGCAAGCCGAAGCTGCAGTGGTGAGCATTAAAAGCATCTGTGACTATAAGCTCGCGTGGGACCGCCGGAACCCCGCAGCGCCGGAGCCGTGACAGAAACTGTGCTTGCTGCATGTTGCATGCTGCTAACGTCTTAGTGCTGCCTTTCAAGGATGTGTGACGTTTGAAATAATTAAAAAATATTTATTTATGATCATATGAAAATTATATCATTCGATTCGGCCAATTGTGATTCGATATATTGTCATTCGATATATTCTCATTCGATATATTGTAATTCGATATATTGTCATTCGATTAACTGTCATTCGATGAAATGACATTCGATTAATTGTTTTCGATTAAATGTTAATTCGATTAATTGTGTTTTTGATTAAATGATCATTCGATTAATTGTGATTTCGATGAAATGTCGATTCGATTTATTGTAATTCGATGAAATGTGTTCGATGAAATGTAATTCGATGAAATGTTTTCGATGATTTTTCCGCAAATCATAAGCGTGACGTAATTCGCACTGATTGAGACTGATTAGCGTTCAAGATATCATGACGGCTTGCCGTATTTTGTAGTTTTATTTTAAGAAAATTATGGTTAATCTTGCTCATAATAATACGATAAATGCGTTTTTTGTAATCCATTAATAGGGCTTGATATAAGATAGACGACAATACCAATAGAATTTGGCTTTATTTTGCTAAAATTATGCTATGATACAAAGGTAATAGAATTTACGTAGAACATAAGAATGACAGATGACTTATGTACAATGTTTTCTTCTGGTATAAATAATAACAGTAAGTAAGGACGTCATAACCGGGCTTAATTAAATAAATACATATGTAATTTTAGTGTTTTTTACTAACTGTCATCATGCCTATTGTAGGATATCTAAACTTACTTAGAAAAATTATGTCTTATTTTGATATGATTTTTTAATGGTATTTTTTTATATTATTCATCTTAGATGTTTTTATATCACTATAAAAAATTATAATCGAATGATATATTCTAGGACTATAGATAATATGGACACAATACAAAAATGGACATTCCGATATTACGTCATCGTTTTTCAGGTACCTCTACAAAGTTAGTAATCCAGATAGTGTAATATATCCATGGTACTATTATGTCTTCTGTGGTAGAGGTTCTCAAGACCAGAGTCAAGTCTGTCACTTGTCATGTCAGTCAATTGTCAAGTCAACGTCAAATGTCAATCTCTTATCTCAGTTCTCAAATCTCAACTTTTCAAGTCAAGTTCCGAATGATTGATTAGATTGATGTGATCACAAACATGTATACCCAGAGTAGACACGGCAAGTTCATACAATTCACGTGTAACAATTAGGATTTGAAATCCTAATGAGGCGCCGTGTCATTTAGTCGGACTTTCATTGCTATTGGCAACAGATGTCAACTGAAATAACGAAAATGCCTGATTTTAATGTTATAAACTGTAGAAAATCTACAAATATAGTTAGGAAAGATAAAGAAAACATTTTCTTTTATCGCTAAGTAATTTCGTTATAAAATTGTGTTCCTATCGATTTAAAATAAATTAATTTAATGTTTATTGTGGTTTTACCACGTTTTACAATGACGAGCACTTACTGAGTATATGTACTACATACTACACAATACATTGCTCATTTTGGTTTAAAAAATTTAGGGTTTCTTTGTTGGAACTCGCAATGAAAATACAACAATCGTTACTATCAATCGTTGCTAAGTAACGCTTTACTTCGTGGTACTGTCAATATTGTCATTTTTCGGTCAAATATAGTATATAGTGTTTTTCATTTACCCTGTCTTGTCTCGATTCTAATCGATTTTGAGAATCGTCGAATAAATAAATATTCTCATAGACATATATTTTGTAACACAAATTTTATTCCAAAGGTAACTAACTGTATTTTTTTTAATAGTTTCGTCATATCTGTTCGCCCGTACGTCCGTCCATTCGCAACTTAGTGCTGAGAACCTAAGAGCTAGAAAGGTGTAATTTGGCATGGATGTACATAATTATTTATTAAAACTACAAAGTCGTAGAATAAAATATTACAAATATTTATTTACCGCAGTTCAAATGGGGATGGATTTTTTTCCTTGGCTACCCAATACAGATAGTCTAAGGTATCGTTGCAAAGATATTTAAAAAAATATTATGGGTTCGGTTTAAAGAACATTATTGTCATATGAATACAACAATTTCACTAATAGGTGAAATAATTTCATTTTCACTAATAATTTTATTCTAATAAGGAAAACGAGCTAAAATTATAAAATGCTAATTTTCTTAAAAAAAAAAACTAATAAAAGTGATAATTTTGGTTCAAGATTCCGTCTCCCCTGCCAGCTAAAAAGGTGGAGTTCGACATGTGAAAAAATTCACACGGTTACAAATATTTGCAGGTTAACGAGTAATAATCGATCAACTTACAAGTATAGAACCCTAAATTGCGCATGGCCTTACAAGCTCTTGACCAGTTGTTTTTCCTTAATTGAAAGAATTTTTCAAATCGGTCTAAATTAATGGTGGTACATTTTTGTTATTTTGATTATTAAATTACAAAGGTTTTGATTTCAATAATGATTATAATAATAAATGATTATATTTTGTTTTAATTCTCTTTATTTATTTTGCATAAAATTTTGAAGTAAGGAATTTAATATGATATTGATCTGTTTATTTATATTTTTGAAACGTGTTTATAATTTTAATAAAAATTTAATAAATTTTATAATTTGTGTTTATAATAAATAATCAAGATAAATGAAACTCACCCCAATGATATTTAATAACAAAATATTAACAAAAGAAAATTATTTATTTGGTTTTATTCAGCACTATAACCTATACGTACAATAACAACCAACCAGACTGATTATAATCGGTTATCGATATGGAGAATCGGTAAGAAATCGGTTTCGTATTGGTATTGCTAGGATGAGGTATATCAATCACTAAAATATTCTTGTGACATAACATTGTGTCAAAAAAAGTGACACGCTTGGTTTTCATACACCCTACGTTCCACTAGACGATCACAACGATCACGCTCACGACCACGGTTTTTCCTGTTCCACTAGCTTGTGAGTGTTACAATCATACACCCAAGTGGAACGGGCACTTCGACCCACCCCGTGAGGTGGGTTGTTTTGAGCGTGCCGTGAACTGCCGTGAGCGAAATTAATGACATCATCAATGACGTTTTCACCGCGACCATGACGACCGTGGTCGCCATGTGGAACGCGTTTTGATCGTTGTGAGCGATGTGAGCGTCTACTGGAACGCAGCCACAATTCGAGGTACATGCCTCATCTACTCTAGGTATATATGTCTGTGGATGTGATTCTATTTGAATTAAATAGGTAGGTATTTGTTTACTTACTTTCTTTGTAAAAAATATTACCATTACATTATGGTAATTTCAGCTTTTCAAAGTAATTCCTAGCACTTGCTTTTGATTTTTGTAGTATACGGGGCATTATGGAGAGAGTATCATAGATTGATGCAGTTGAATTGGCTATTAACCAAGTAATGATATTTTATTATATGAATATTCGCAGCCACTGTTAAAATTGTATGAAACATGCCAAGTGAGGGCAATGAAAATGTGGGAGTTTACGATCTTATTACTGAGCTTTGTCATAAAACGGCATCGAAGTGCTCTCAGAGTCAAGTCTCACAGAAACTGTTGTCGGCCAAAATGAGATCGCATGCCTACGAAATTATCCTTAGGAAGTCGAAGACTGAAATACCATGTTGCAGCGAGGATCCTATCAAAGATTTACTTTCGTATCACTTTATGTTGCAAAAAAATGTTAAGAATGTTGCTGAGTACAAACGGACCATCAATCTTAAAAATGCAATAAGTCAGATACGACAGACAGATTTTGGGGAAAACAAAGATTGCGTGTATAATACACTGAAACTGTTGATAGCTCTGCGTGATTCTGTTAAAGATGATTTCTCAGAGCAGATGTTTCAGGTGTGTGAATCAAATCTTTTTTTTATGGTAGTAATATATTCGAAGTATACACAATAATTTACATCAGATTATAGTTTTATTTAAGCTTTAAATAATATAGCTACAGTTTAGGGAACCTGTTGACAGTGTCAGCTGCCAGCTGAGCAGGAGTGTTTGCTTGTGGTGTTGATGAACAAATTATTTGTTAATGTAATTTGGTTTTTGGGTGTTGGTTTATTTCTCAACTCCAACATATTTACACAGGACCCTAGCATGAGTATGTATTTGTTATTTGTTAATTTCCTGTTTAAACATCTGTTTCAGAATCCATTCTCATTTGGTCTTCTAGATGAGATGCTGCCAAAACCTAGTAGAGAGCCATTTGGGTCTCCACAGCCATATCCCTACTTTCCGTCGTACATATTTGAACTGCCATATTCATTGAAGGCACAAGGAGCCATGGTGAACAACCAGAGATCCCAGAGCCATACAGAGTACACAGTGGAGACTTTTGATTCAAAGTCCTGTAAGTGATAACTATACTTATGACTTTGTGTCTTAAATTTCTTTTTAAAATTGATAAAAATAGCAAAAGAAAAATTTCTAAAAGGCATACATTTTACTTTAATCAACTACTAGGTTCTAACTAGGTTCTAAGAACCTATTCAACCTTAAGAGGTTTTTTGGGAATAATTAGATTATGTCTGTTATGAAAATTGCTTATTAAAGTAAGATAATAATATGATTACATAAATAGGTATTAAAAATATTCAGTGGTTTTGAAAATGATCAGAACATTGATGTGTTACTTTTAGTTCTCCCAGACAAGTTCTCTCAACACGGGTCACTTGAGACCAGGACATTCCTCAGTCCCATGTCTCTTGCGTCAATGACATCAACATGTCTATCTCCATATTCTGAGACAACCCTGCTGAACTACCCGAGGCTGACAGCTCCAAGGGACCTTCAGATACCCTCCTTAGACTCTGGTGAACCCAATGTCAAAGTAAGTCCCTAATTATCTGCTCTTAATCCACATAAATTTAAATGAAAAAAGGAGCTGGTACTGACTTAAGTTTAGGGGTTATAGTATATTAAAAAGTTTGTTACTATTGTAAACAGACTTTTTATGACCCTGCAGTAGGTGGTCTCTGTCACTTATGAACATCAACGGCATCACCAATGCAATGCCGGCCATGAAGGATACCAAGCATCTGTATTAACAGTGTATTAATCAAAACAAAAGGCTATTAAAATAATATAGTTAATAAGGGTTCATGTGATACCAACAAACAATAATGTAAGTCCAATTTAGATTGTATAAGCATGATTACAATGAATAAATAAATATACCTATACAACTTTCAGACAAAAATAATCATTTTCATAAAGTTAATACAGAAGTAAAAAAAACAACTTTTATTACGTCGGATAAATGGGACACAATGACATGTCTTTCAATAAACTCTTAAAAACAGATAAAGTAAGGGGCAAAATACGACATATTATATTATACCTCAGATGAACTTTCATCTGAGTGTTATATACATACTATTATGTCTTCTATGGTTATACAACATTTTCAGTAGTATTTGTCATATTTTGCCCCGGACACCGGACACACTCTTAAATGGAGTATTGTTAATAGTATCAGGCGTTACTTTGCGGAAATCCATTGTTATTACGAGTATAACAATTCTAACTTAATTAGAGTATTATTGTAGGTGTCACTGGCAAGTGTCAGTGTGAAAGCGGACAAGAAGGAGGTGTGCCAAGCTAAGAGCGATGAGGATGTGGACATCTGGGAGCTGGCTGCCCGGCTCGACAAGGACGTTCCACTTGACATATGGGAGCTTGTTTGTATGTATCAGTTACACATAATGTTTAAAACAATAATCCATCAATTTATATCGAGCTATCTACAGTATATACAGTCTGAAATTGTTTTTTGTCACTTGTTTTAAATAACTTAAAAGAAAGGAGGAATTTCTCAATACAGTTTTTTGGTTTGTAATCAAAATTCAGATCTGATGAATAAGAAATTGAACTCCTCAAATATAAAACAAATTATACATATCCTCATCGAACGCCATTTCGTTGAAGTCGTTTTTTTGGTAAAATTTTCGAACTAGTAAACAAGACTGAAATAGCTAATAGGTATTATATATGCACATATATATTGTTTCAGCAAAGTTACCCCCGGTGCATGAGAGGCAGCTGATAGCGTCGTCGGCGCGCGAGCTGCGGCTGTGGCGGCAAGTGTACAGCGGACAGGCTGACCTCCACGTGGTGTCCGAGAGGCAGTTCATGCGGCACGTCATGTATCTCATCAGTGAGTTGAGTCTTGAGTTCATGCTGATGGGTGTTGCCTGGGGGGCGGCCGAGCCCCGACTAATGTCGGAGCATTTGTATACATATATACTATCGATCTGTGAAAACTTCGATAGCATGATTCAGGTCTGCGTGATGTCATCGTGTGACGTGTGTGCGCTGTCGCCATAGGTGACTGTTGACAAGCATCAATCTTGAGCGTCTCATATTGTATAACATCAATTGGTTGTTATTGAGTTGCATTCTCATACGAAATTGTTACTGTGTTTTTTAATGTACAAGACGTAGATGATAGATTTTTTTTGTATAAACTTTTTACCCCTTTAGAATTTTTGTAAGTGCTCCCCTACACTATATTGGGAAACTCTGTGCAAAAAAGAAGCGAATAAAATAAAAATAAATAAAAAGCAATTCTAAGTCCATTGGTTTTAGGTTTTCGCTTTGTTGTCTGCCAGTCGACCATAATGAACTCTGACCGCTTATTTACGTGCGCGTCTCGCGGATCGTCTCGTGGCTCGCGCGCGCATGTAAACGGGGCATAACATACACTACCGATCCATCGTTGCCGACCGATCGCAACGACGATCGATCGCATCGTCAATGGCCCCCTTAACAACCATACCCGGTGTGTAGTCGGCGTGGAGACCAGCTCGTTCCCGTGGAGCGGCGCGACGGACAGCTTCAGTCTCCGCGCGGGGCTGGCGCTAGAGGGCGTGTCGCGCGCGCGGCTCGCGGCCGCCGTGACGTCACTGCTGGCTGCCGGCACCGCCTACCGCCGGCTGTACCGGTTCGGCTTTCGTGAGGAGGAGAGCAAGGGGTTGGTGTATGAGGTGGGTTGGTACGTTGCGGTGTAATGTGTACAGGTATACGGTGTTTTTAACCGACTACAAAAAAAGGAGGAGGTTCTTAATTCGACTGTATTTTTTTATGTTTGTTACCTCAGAACTTTCGACTGGATGAACCGATTTTGATAATTCTTTTTTTAACCGAAAGCAGGTGCTTGTCATGTGGTCCCACATAATTTTAAACATGAAAGGTATTTAAGGAAAATTATCATTTACCCAATCTAATAACCTATACCAGTCCGCTACCAAGCAACGTCTTAATCCTCGGTCCGGACCCAACAGGGTGCTTGCAACCCCTTTAAGAGGCTGAGTATTATTTAGAGGCTTATTTAAACCTTTTCAAGGTAAAGCTGTAAAGACCGATAGTGCCAACTGCAATTATCCATTAAAAAAACCCACTTACCAATGTGCTCCTCGGTCAGCTACTTCCATAAATAACTTTAAATTAAAATTTAAAAACCCCGACAGTTTTATCTACATTAAACATAGCAGAGAATACTGGATTAAGTTACCTATCAAACAAAAAAACTACATCAAAATCGATTCATCCGTTTGGGAGCTACGATGCCACAGACAGCCATAAAGATCCACAGATTCGTCAAAGTTATGACACCCCTCTTTTTAAAAATCTGTGTGTACATTGTGTACAGGCGGTGCGGGAGGAGGTGCGCAAGTACCTGCTGAAGTTCCGTCTGGCGGCCACCGCGCCGTGGGATGGGGGCGCGTGGCCCACGCTGCTGCAGGCGCTGCGCCACGCGGAGCCTCTGCGCGCGCAGATCGAGACCGTCGCCGCTGTTTACAAGCTGGGAGACGGTGGTACGTAGTTGTTGTGAAGATTAAAGTTGCACTTGTAAAACTTGTGGCGGATTGTTTATGTTTATAGGTTTGTAATTAAATAAATAAATAAAAAATGCGTAAGTAACTTTCGGAAATAGACAGACACATCTATTAAGAAATTACGATACGCTACTTACAAGTTGTGTTGACATCCTAAATGTCAAAGTTTGTATGGATGTTTGTCGCTCTTTCACGCCAAAATTACTGAATGGATTTTCATGAAATTTGGCATACAGGTAGACCATAATCTGTAATAAGATATAGGTACTTGTTATCCCGGAGTGCTAGTTTGCACGTAACTTACGTCATGCACTGTAACAGAGGGCGGCGGACTGGCGGGCGGCGCGGAGCTCATGTCGTACCTGTTCGGCGCCGTGTCGCGCGTCACGCACCCGCCCACCGCCGCCCTGCTGTTCGGCTCGCTGCAGGCCGTCTGCAACGTCTACTTCAAGTACGTACACTGTACACTGTACACTGTTGTTTACTGTATTATGACACCACACATACCGTGTGTTGTCGTCCATATAAATCAAATTGAATAGACCACCCCGCCGCGGCCGTCCCGACCGCCGTACCTTCTTCTGTGTGTTTTACATATGATGCCAATTCTTTGTTATTTTTACAAAAAACGACAAAAAACAAATAGAAAGACTTAGAATAGTTTAATCTAAACACGCGGTAGCGTGTAAGCCAATTTTCTAGCTAACAGAATTGGCGAGCAGCACCGTGTGTAATATTACACGAACCATTTGGAGCCACTTTTGACCACCTCATAACTCAAAAACTATTCAACATAAACCTGTCAAAAGAGATGTCTCAGAAATGTATGGCACCTGGGCGGGTACACTGTACATTCAGTAGGAAGTAGCTCATATTATTTGAAAGCTTTCCTTACTATCCAAATTCTAGTTTTCACCTTGGTTTGGCGACAATAATTCATTAAATAGTTATTTAATTGTAACACTGAGACAATATGGTGGACACATCCACTGCATATGAATGACAGTTGTTTTAATTATGACTTATGAGTGTCAATGTCAAATACGTAGTCAAAATAAAAGCACAAGTCGGAATGCCGAAAAAAAAAGTCACTTCAATGTTCATATCTACAATACAGATAACTAATCACAGACAACAGACAAGTCTATATAGACTATATATTTATATTTTGACAGTTCCCTATTTCGGAGCCATGGAACCGCCATTGTTGTCGTGTGTAAAAATAATTTATTGAAAATAATTTTTCTGCAGAGAACCGTTCATTGAATATTTTTTTTAATATTTTTCTGTGAATCAGTATATTTTTCTCTTTTTATGCTGGAATGTACAAAAGCCCCGCCCAAAAAAACACATCTCCTTTGGCTCATTTATTAAGACTTGCGAAATACATACGTCTTCCAAATTTCATAAACACATCTCAAACGGTTATTTAGATATTAACGTCCAAAAATCGAGAAATTTAACACTGACTGACCTATAGATCAAAACTATATCCAACTTCCAGGTGACCTAGAAAGTTAAAATTTGGCATGCAGATAGGTAGTCGGGTGAATACAAAGGAATAAATCTGAAAGTAGTAAATTTTTATCATTTTATGATAATTTTTCAAAAAATTGATTCTATTAGGAACACTTACTTATAACGCCTGAAATTCATGAACAGCAATCAAAATTGATGACAGGTGGTCATTATGTGGAATATATAACGAGTGGAATACCACCCTTAATTTTTTTTAATCGAAACATATCAGTTTTAGTACTTTGTGAAGCTTCTAACGGGGGGAAGATGTTCAGTGTACGTACGTATTATTTACGTACAGATTAGTGAGACGTCAGTAGCCGTTATTTCCAGTGTATTGCATTGTTTCATTTTTAATGTGTGAAAAATTATTTTTCTCTTATCTTGTATGGCATGTACCTACACCACAAAATTTTGTATTATTTCCGAAATTATACCAGTTTAAAGTGATTCGAAGTATTGTTTCCAAATATATTATGGCACGTTATCTCATCGAACACAAACTACTTATAACTAATAAGAGTATATTCGACTATCGTATTTATTATTATTATTACTACTATCGTATCGTATCGTATTTATTATTATTATAACAGACTGGGATTTAGTATTAATTATTATTTCAATATTTAGCGGACATGAAGAGTAGAAGATCATTACTTATAAATAATGAAGTAATAGGTATTTTGGACCACGGTGCACTAACTACGGATTTAGTTGAAGGGCACTATTACAGTTAATGTATAAGGTAACAAAATTAATCAGTAACGTTATGAATAAGTACCTACTAATAATTTCTGTACAAAAAGTAATGATATCCCATCAAAAACATGAATGTAAAGTAAAAGCCAATTTTTTAAAAAAGAATTGAGATCTAAATGGGTGCTAAGTTCTGTGTAGAAAAGCCTAAAATTTTAGTCACAAGAACATGTAATTCAAGCTTTACATTTGAATTGGCTAGTTTTCATTAGTTAGCAACCAACAAACCAAATTTTAGAAAAGTAACATATTATATAAAGTAACATAATATATAGGTACGTGAAAACTAACCAAGTCAAATGTGGAGCTTGAATTACATGTTCTTGTGAATAAAATTTTAGGCTTTTCTACACAGAACTTGGCACCCATTTAGATGTCAATTCTTTTTTTAAAAATTGGCTTTTACTTTACATTCATGTTTTTGATGGGATTTTATTTACTTGTATAGTTTGAGTTTACTTCCTTCAATTGCGCGAGGTATGATACGGACTTGGCCGACATTTAGCATGAAATTGTTGAATTGAATCAGCCGGTTTCAATGTGGATAATTCCATTCGAGTAATTCCATAATTATAATGGTACAGGTTCATCGAGAAATTCATCTTCGAGGGTGAACTGGAGGACCAGTTCTCAGAGTTCTTCATCCGCAAGGAGCCGGCGCTGGCGGACGCGCGCACCAAGCGCTCCTGGGACCGCGGCTTCCACCTGGCGGGCGGCGGCGCCGTGCCGCCCTTCCTGCGCCCGCTCGCCGCCGCCGTGCTGCTCTGCGGCAAGTCGCTGCGGCTGCTGCGGATGTGCAACCCTAATGTAACTAGCACACGCACACGCGCACACACACATACACACACACACACACACATACATAGAGCCATGCGGTGCACCGCTCATGGTCCGCACTCCGCACTCCACACAGTCGTTGAGACATGACAGTAATGGTGGTGTGCGCAGGACCCGGTGGTGGCGCTGATCTCGGCGGAGCACCCGGCGGTGCGCTGCGGCGGCTGGCGGCGGCTGGCGGCGGCGCGCCGCGCGCTGCACGTGTACCGCACGCGCGCGCGGTTCGTGCGCGGCGAGCGCGGACAGCGCGGGGAGCAGAGCGCGTACACCGTCGACGACATACTGGGTGAGTGGGTGAGACGCACCAAGTCACCGCTACCACACACTACATCTCTGCGATCTCGAGATGTGGTACAAATACTACTGCATGTCATATAACATAATTATGTTGTAGTGTGCCCCCCCCATCTCACTACAGGTTAAGTTATTACAAATAAGAGTGTTGCCCCATCTGTTTTTTGACTTTAATTAACATTTGGAATTTCTTCACATTCATCCAACATACCTACATTAAAAATGTCACTTGTGAGATCTGTGTCTGCGGTCGCGGTGCTGAACCGAGATCGGTATTAACCCGGATGAGTGGTGTTGGCAGCGGAGCGGCGGCGGCTGGCGCAGCTGATGGTGTCGGAGCGACAACACCTGCAGCGGCTGCGCGCCGCGCGGCGCCGCGCCGACCGCTCGCTCGACGACCGGCTGCGAGAGGAGGAGAGGTATACCACCACTATACACCTTTCCCCTTCCCACCTTCCCCCTCTCGTGCATGAGTCAGCTGCCGAACGACTCGTCGTGTTCCGGCTGGGGGCTTGGGAGACAGTTCTTTGCTTCTTTTTTACATTATAGGCATATTAAAGCACCGCCGTACTCTGCGATCTCTGTTGAAGCCAAATCACTGCTCCTCTGTTTCTGTTACCAAGTATCTTCTTTGAATACCGAATGTGTTTGGCACATTGAAACTTATTCTTCATTGGATATATGACATTTTTTTTTGTTATTTTCATGTTTTCATATCACTGAACCCATGATCGTCTACAACTAACTTTAATTAAAAGACTGGAATAAGTGGACTTAAATACACTCGGGTGCAATGAAATCGCACATTTGATTTTTTTCTGCAAAATACAAATTATTTTTTTTTCTGAAAGATACATATATATTTTTTTAATATGGAATTAAAGCTGGTTTCATTACCTATCCAACGATACCATACAAGCCGTTATTACTTTATCCTACTGCCAAAAAAAAACACCAATTACAAATTCATCCTTTATTAAAAGAAGTTTCCTTGACAAAACTGTGTGGGAAATGAAGGCTTAAAAAAAAAACACCCTTTTCTTACAAAAATACCTTTATTAATACGAAGTGTTACCCCCTCTTACTTGAATTACCGCTCGACACCGGTTTCCCATCGACTCTATCAAGTGATTGATAGAGTCTTGTGGGATAGCGTCCCATTCCTCCTTGAGCGCAGTTTGCAGCTCCTGGAGATTAGCTGGAGCAATATTTCGGTCTCTTATTTTCCTTTTTAAATTGTCCCAGACGTGTTCGATCGGATTAAGGTCCGGACTCCGAGCTGGCCACACCATTGTTTTGATATTCACCTCTTGAAGGTACTGCGTTACAATTTGAGCGGTATGGGGTCTTGCATTGTCATGCATAAAGAGAAAGTTCTCTCCAATGAAACCGCTAAATGGTACGACATGTTCCTGGAGAACTTCTTCGACGTACCTCCGAGCAGTTAGTCCCCTTGTTGGACGCCTTATATTGGCCCCAGTGAGGAAGACAAGCTCAGTTTTGGCTTCCAAAGAGATTCCACCCCAGAACATACACGAACCACCGCCATATGCAACGCGTTCCGTGATGCAACACGGGGCAAATCTCTCTGTAGGCCTTCTATAGACCCGCCCTCGTCCATCATTGCCATGGAGACACATCCTAGACTCGTCTGAGAACAGAACTGTTCGCCATTGGTCGACTGTCCAGTTCACATGTTCCTGTGCAAATCGAAGACGGGCTTGGCGGTGAGCTGGCGCCAATTTAGGGCCGTTTGCTGGCCTATGCGCTGTTAGGCCGCCTTCAGCAAGTCTCCTTCTGACCGTCCACCGACTGACTTCCACTTCACGCACCTCTTGGAGATGATGTGCAAGATCAACGGTTGTCAGGCGACGATTTCGCAAAGCCGTCGTTACGAGAAATCGGTTGTCGCGCTGAGTTGTAGCTCTAGCTCGACCAGATCCTCTTCGTCGTTCATAGCCACCAGTCTCCCGATAGCGCTGGTATACACGACGAACTGAATATCGACTGATATTCAGCTGTCGAGCTACAGCACTCTGGTTCTGGCCTGCTTCAATTAGAGCAACGACTTGAGCGGCTTTTTCTGGCGTAGTATCCATTTTCTTCGATAATTATTGCAGCTGTAGTCACTGGACGTCCTTTCAGTTTGAGCGTTGAAATGCAACTGATGACATTTTACTCAAAACATGCCTTTTTATACCTGCATTAGTCTGGCAAACTACGGTAACCTAAGGGAGTTAATTTTAGGGTTTTTTTGTTGTCATTAATTCTTGGCCGTAGGGTAAAGTAATAACGGCTTGTATGGTATCGTTGGATAGGTAATGAAACCAGCTTTAATTCCATATTAAAAAAATATATATGTATCTTTCAGAAAAAAAAATAATTTGTATTTTGCAGAAAAAAATCAAATGTGCGATTTCATTGCACCCGAGTGTATTTTATATTATGAAATCCGTGAAATTGTCTGTTACAGGAATAAAATGATGGAATACTACTCCAAGTTAAACATGGAAGTTGAGAAAAGCAAAATACACACGGAATGGAAAATGAAACGTTTGCGATTGGATCAGAGTAGAATGCAGCTGCTGTCCACCGAGGAACGCAATCTTAAACGAGAAAAACTAGAATTAGAACATCAACGAAACGAAGCGGTGATGCAAATGTCGATACAAAGCATTGACCCTAAGTCAGAGGACGATATCTATGATGACAATGTTAACAATAACGGAAATAACGATAACAATAATGGAAATAATGATAACGATAATGGAAATAATGATAACGAAAACGGAAATAATGATAACGCTGCCGTCACGGAAAGTAACATGACTGACTCGACTCCGTCGGTAGACCTCAAAGAAAGTCCACAAAAAGGCAGTGTTCTGAGCAAAGCTAAAGCGGAAAGCTCGAGCGACGTTTTCAGCGCCATCTGTAGCGTCGCCAAAAGTATTTTCGGCGTTTCCAAACCGAAAGAGGAAACTGTGTGCGACAATGATGTGATCATTGACTCACAGGGCAACGTGGTGACGCACGACACCAAAACTAATACCACGAACACCACGAACTTCAGCACCTCCAACGAAGTTATCGGCGCCAACTTGAACGACGCCTTCGATAACCAGACGTATCTAGATATGCGACGGGAGGCCTTAAAGAACAAGGACAAAGTGATGTCACACGAGTTTGGTGACACAGATAATGATAATAACGAAATTAAGGACGGCCGCCTGATAAAACTGCCGTCGGTGGACGAAGAGAATAACGAGGAAGACTGGTCGCCTTACGCTGAAGCGAGGAGAAATAAACGAAGGGTTCTCGGCGCTGAATTCGGGCTCGTGAAGGAGGAAACGAGAGTAGTAGCAGCGGAACCTAGAACAGAGGCGCAGAGAGAGGCTCTGATCAATAAACAGAAGGTGATGGGAGTGGAGTACAACCTTCCCGCCGAGCTCGCGGCGAAGAAGGAGACGTTTAACGTGGCCCAGGAGGAAGCCGTACGCAACAAGAGCAAGATCCTAGGCTCGGAATATGAGACAGGAACCAAAGTTTCCAAAGCTAGTTCTGCCAGGAAGTCTAGCCTGACGCTGAACCTGAAGCCGTTCGGAGAGACGTCAGCCAGTAATTATGGTGTAACAAGTGCTGGAGCTATTACGCCAGGAGAACTCTTTTCTGGGGTAAGACTTTGTATTTACTAGTTATCTTATGATCATGAAATTCGTTGAAGTCGACGACTGGGTCTAAGTAAAGCTTTACAAAATATTATATACCATAATTACTTTTTAACAAAAAATAAAACCAACGAAAAAAAAACTGAAAAGCAAAAAATAAAATAAACCATTTAGTATTATAAATTAAGATCCGAAATTAACAGTAAATAAATAATTTTGAGACCGTGCCAAACAAACAACCAAAATTAATTACATAAAATTCATAATATTATGAGGGCAGCGCGGCAGCGGCATGCGATGCACACGGCAGCAGCAGCGCGGCGCACATCTTTTCGCCGTTTGTTTTTTCATTGGTTTGGCACCGCCTCAAAATTATTTATTTACTGTTAATTTCGGATCTTAATTTATAATACTAAATGGTTTATTTTATTTTTTGCTTTTCAGTTTTTTTTTCGTTGGTTTTATTTTTTGTTAAAAAGTAATTATTTTTTTATTTTTAGTTGCTATAATACTTAATTATAATTAATAATAAATTATTGATTTTATGAATTATAGATTCAGTTACCAGGTAAAAATGTAGTAGATGAAATATCAATCATCCCCTATTTTTGTACCTATAGGGGTAAAATTTTGTTTCGAAATTTAAACAAGAGTAACCTCAAGGTATTCACTATTCAATAAAAAAAGAATCATCGAAATCGGATCATCCAGTACAAAGTTATTGGGGTTAACATGTAAAAATTCTGGGTAAAAAACGGGTGAATAATCAATCATTCCCTATTTTCGTACCTTTAGGGTGGGAATAAAATTTTCAAAAAAATATGGGACCAACTTCAGGACATACCCTATCCAATAAAAAAAGAATCATCCAAATCGGACCACCCTGTGCCGATTTCTGTGTGATCATACATAAAAAAAAAATATACGTGTCGAATTGAGAACCTCCTCCTTTTTTTTCGTCGGTTAAAAATAAAACACGACTATTTACATTCAAAAGGACATTTTGTATAACGTAGATATGTATGCAGTAATTTATGTTGACGATGAGGAATTTCAGGTCTGTTTTTGTTTCGTTTAAATGTATCACTTGAATTTGGGGCGGGCCATGCATCCGTGACGTCATAATATTACAACGTGTTGATTTACTCTTGACTACGGAACCGTAAAATAACTTTGCAGGTGCATTATTTTATAACTAGCGTAGCGCGCACCGAGCGACCGTTGTAAAGTGACGTCACAGCAGCGAGTGTTGTACACAAAACTAAATACATACTTAAATATCTTGGAAACTGTTTGACGTAACAAAAAAAAGTATTTATATCTTTATACCGGAAGGTCAAAATAAAAGAAATGCTGATATTTTCCATTTCCACATTATAAAATTAAGAGAAATATTTATCGATAAAAAATTACAAACAAGATAATATGATTATTTCAAAACTTAATCGATTTTTTTGTATACTTGTAGCTGGAGCTAGAAACTCCTACGACCGCCGACATCCCCGCCGACGACGCGGTCACCGGCGACGCGTTCTCGCCGCGAAGCGAAGGCAAAGACACCGAGTCCGCTACACTCCAGCAGAAGGGGTTCCTCACCTCGGACGGGTTCAACTTCCCCCTGATCGTCGACGAGGGCATCGAAGACATTCCCGCCGAGAGCCCAGAAAACTCCCCCTCCAAGACTTCAGACACCTGCGACGGAGGGGACTTCCGTTCGGTGTTCAACATCCTAGACGGCTCCTACAGCCTGGACGACTTCGATCCCTTCGGCGTGAGGGACCTCAAGAAGTTTTCTAGCGACTACTTCACCAGCAGACTCAACCTGCCATCGAGATTCTACACGCACCCGGCGACCATAATGGAGGAAGTTAAGAAGCGCCCGTACGACAACATCTTCTCGCACGACGTGGAGGAGGAGGAGGAGAGCTGCGACAACATCGCGACGCTGTCCGCCTGCCTGCAGCGCTCCGTGCTGCTGCCGCTGTCCTACCAGCTCGAGGTGGTCAACGACTCCATCCTCACCTACTTCCTCGTCAACCTGGACATGATGGAACACCTCAGGTGCCTCAAGGACTACTTCTTCCTCATGGACGGCGAGTTCTCCCGCACCATTTGCCACAACCTGTTCACGAAGCTGACCAAGACTGTTAATCCTCAAGAGTTGTTCAACTACTCGACGCTCCACAATATCCTGGATAAGGCCCTCGCTTCGTCCATATCACGTAAGTTCTTCTGCGTAATGTTGTATGGTGGAGGTATGTGCCCTCATATCTTGATTCCTAGATATTTCCAGCCAAATATTGGACATAACGTAAAGTAATTGTATATCTCCCTTGCAGTATCTCGAATACTGCGTAATTAGGGGTTCAGCGGAAGGGAATGGCATTTATTTTCGATTTACTAAGGATTACGACTCAACGAGATTCGAGTTATAGAGATTCCACTGTAATAACATATTTGACAAAGCAAGGAATTTAAAGATAACTTATTTCTATTGAACTATGTTACAGACGCGTCCGAGATGTCTAGCAACCTGTCGTTCAGCGTGTCGGAGGGGAGCGCGGGGAGCGCGGGGGCGGTGGGCCTGTCGCAGTCCTCCCCCGACGCGCTGGCCGGGCTGGCGCTGTGCTACGCGGTGCGCTGGCCGCTCAACATAGTGTTGTCCCGCGAAGCGCTGCTGCGCTACGCTACTGTCTTTCAGTTCCTGATTAAGATGAAGAGGATCGGTTGGGTGCTGGCTGATGACTTTCAGGTAGAGTGCAGTTTTAGCTTTATAAGTTTAGTGTTACGTTTAGTGTTAAGTTTAGTGTTAAGTTTAGTGTTAAGTTTAGTATTAAGTTTAGTGTTAAGTTTAGTGTTAAGTTTAGAAGAGATTTCTGATAGAAATAAGCAGTACCTATAATTTTTTTTAATTTCCTCTATTATGGCCCATTTACTGTAATTGTATCCAAAAAATGTTAAATAAATAAATAAAAAAGAAAATTTCCGTGGAAGAAATGATTGTTATAATTTTAGGTTAATTCTGTTCAGGAAAACTTTCCTAGGGTAGAGGTCGCATAACGACGACTGTAATCCCGTAAGGGCCCATCCTCACGTCACACTAGTTTCATGACTTTTTGAACCCTCCCCCCTCCTTGTCACATTTCTGAGACCACACATATTATGATTTTTTACATCTAGAAATTATTTAATTAAAACAGCAGTTCTGAAATAAGTCTTATATCCATTAATTGTTTTTTAATATTGACCTATACATAGACATACCAATTATTCGATTTTAAAATGTGACGTCACTAAAGATTATAAGTACGATTAACTGTTGTGTGTATCACTGCGTGTGTGCGTGTGTGCATGTGCGTGCCACGTTCCAATTACAGAAGGGCTAGATTACATTCGTAATCTATCACACATGTCATCACAAAAAAAGAAGACAACCCTGACGTTGTCAGAAAGGATAAGAGTTATGATTAGAAAGAGAGGTCTAAACGTCAACGTCAACGTCAACGTCTAAATGTCAACGTCTGTAACTGTTGACGATTAGCGCTGTGTGACCTGAATTATACTTTGTTGTGTCGGAGCAAGAGTCGCTATTTATTTAAATGATTTTGCGGAGTTACTCCTCTGTACCAGTAAGTAGTATTACTAAACGCAATGACTCGTGACAGGCGGAGTAATAAAACGTGCAAGAGACGACGCACATCATTTTCTCCCTCGCACTTGCACTGTTTATGGAAATTAAGTGTTTCGCATCTCTCTGCCTGTGCGCCGTCTCTTTTGCACGTTTTATTACTCCGCCTGCCACGAGTCTTTGGGGTCGTTCAAGTATTATGTAAGCACTATGGGGAGGGGGGTGGGGGGGTCTTTGATTTGCTTATTTTGGATGACATGGGGGGTAGGGGAGTCTAGATGATGATTACGTCATCGGTAGTTATTATAATAATATAAAAAAATACATTTATAATTGAAAAATGTTTACGTTACCATGGGGGGGAGGGGATAAGACCTTTGCTTACTTTTGCTGACAAGGGGGATGGGGGGGGGGGGGTAAATAATTGTAATAAATTTGCTTACGTAATATTTGAACGGCCCCTTTGCGTTTAGTATAAGTATTGTGTGATAGTGGCTGAAGCAGTCGGTGAAGCAGTGCGGGGGGCGGGGTGGGCTGGCGCGCTCGCGGCAGTTCGCGCGCGTGCAGCTGCGGCGGCACGCGATGGGGGCGCTGGTGCGCGCGCTGGACGCGTACGTCGCCACCAGCTGCCTCGCCGCCGAGTGGACCGCCTTCCAGGAGGAGGTTACGTTACTTATCATTTCACAATTTTAAATATACATAATTATTATGTTTATTTTCATTTCATAATGTTAAATTAAAATTAAAAAAGAAACACTCGATTACACAAACAAAAAGAAGTTATAATACACAGACACGTCAATCTTATAATACCCCTCTGTTTTCGTCGGGGGTTAAAAAGCGTAAAGATGAAATATTTTACTATCAATCAAGGAAACATTCGAACCGATATAAATATTCTTTTCGCCTAGAGTTCCAGTAGACATAAAATGACAGTGAAAATAGTGTTAAAAATAAAAATGAGTGCCCACAGATTAAAAAAGAAATCCTCGGAGCGTAGACGTAAACAGCTCAAGTTTTGGTGTGATATTTTTGACATGCGTGAACAATCTTGGCAGTACTTTTTGAAGTGAAAACTTCTTCAGCATCGTTGTCACTTGAAAGTCGATGAAACGAAAATGGGACAGTAAAAAGAGACAGACATATAAATTCATAAGATTTAACGTGGGAGAACATGAGATAGGAAGCATTGTACAGGGGCAGGGGGAGAGGGAAGGGAGGGGAGCGGGAGGGGGAGGGGAGGTGGAGGGGAATTTAATAGAGATAGGAAGCATTGTACAGGGGCAGGGGAAGAGGGACAGGGAGGGGAGGCGGAGGGGAGGGGGAAGGGAATTTAATGGTCTCTGATTTGTTAAACCTACCAAAACTATAAAAGTTAAAAGTAACAACAAAGTACATGATTAACTGATTATTAGGCGATACGAAGTTCTCACGCGCGTACATAAGTACACGTTTATGTTTAGTAAAAAATAGTTTTTGAAAGATAATTAAAACTGATACACATTATTTAAATTAATACCTTTATTTTTTAAATGTGAATTGTGTGTGAATTGCACACATTAAAATTTTTTATTTATGCAATTTTTGTTTGAAAAATAATTAATAATTATAATAAACAGAAATTAGCTTTTGCATTAAATCGTAATTTATTCTTTAGAATAAACGAATAACGAATTTAAATTCGTCACATTTTATGCCTGCCTCATTTTAAATTATTTCAAATTACGACAAAAAGACTCGTTTAAGTTAGTAACGATAAAGTTTTATTTGTACCGTGTCACCTGTACGCGACAGCTGGGCAAGGCGCGCACGCTGGACGACCTGTACGCGGCGCACGCGGCGTACGTGAAGCGCGCCGTGTTCCGCTGCCTGCTCAACAACCGCTCGGCGCCCGTCATGAAGCTGCTCACCGACATCTTCACCGTCGTGCTCAAGTACAGCCGCGTCTTGAAGGCCGGGTGAGTCACGTCATCGCGCCCGCACGTTTCATCTTGGCCAGCAGTTCAGTTGGTCGGCTATTTATCATCATTTATCATCGTTCATTCAAAGTTAAGAAAAGCAAGCGATGTATTGTTCTCTCTTTCTGTGTCTCTACAGTGTCGGGAGAAGTCCTGTGGTCTATGAAGCAACTTACAACACTTGTCCAATGTGATACTTGGTTCCAGCGAATGGCAACAGAAGGAGCCAGACGGCAGCTTCACGCACTCGAGCTTCGTGCAGCTGGAGGAGCTGTTCCAGTTGTTCTGCAAGCTGGCGCGCTACCTGCACAAGGTGGTGAGCAAGCTGATGGAGTGCGGCTACCAGCGCCACCTCGCGGAGCTGCTCACACTCATCAACCTCAACGGCTACTACGACCACGACAAGGATAACGCCAACGTTAGTGCTCAATCCACTTGAAAAACACATTTTGGGGGCACTTGGGAAGTGTGGAATAATTGATGTTGCGTAGGTTTTATAATGCTGCGAGCTGTGCTAGCAGTTGGTTTTATGGCATATTTAAGATTACACAAACTTTTATAACCTATACACGGACATTTGGTATGCTAACATACTTATGCCTTGCCAAGTCAGGATTTGGAACTTAAAAATGTTTTATATTAGGAAAGTACATCTTAAGGATGATGACACACACGAGGCCACAGTATCCGCTAACGATTCAACTCGATACGATTCGATTATGAATTGAATTTGAATCTCAATGTTCTCTCTATCTTTACGCCTAAAGAAAGCTTTAATTATATAATTACACTTTTTTATGGAAGTTGTCTTGTGTATGAAATTCAAATATATTGTTCTGGTTATCTGGTTTGCGATTTGAATCTTTGTGTTGTTGACAGATTGATTTATAGAAGTTGTATTATCAAACAAATATGTAATAATTAAGGTGAACCAATCCAAGTCGAGCTACTTCTATGTATTATTGTATTTGTTACGTATGTAAACATAGTATGTTGAAGTTATGTTGCGAGTATGTGCTTTGTTGTTGATCTTATTGTAATTTACTTACTCAATTACTTATAAAATGATTAAAAATACTCTTTAAGTTGTTATTAATATAATAATTTCACATTGTGATATAATATTAAATTGCTTCACGCTATTAATGCGATTATGATACAATTATCGCGTGATTGTGATTAAATCCCCACCTTTTTAATTGTATTACATTACCTTGAAGGTTATTGTTTTGTAGTTAGGTTTGTGACATATCAAGAACTTAAAGAAAAAAGTTTAAGGTAAAAAATAATTGGATACAAACACGCCGTTGGCACTGAGATACAGGTTTGCTTACTTTTGTTGAAGTTGTCTAAGGAACTAACAACAATAGTGATCTACCCTCGTTTCGCTTTGGGAAACCTTTCAATAAAATGCACTTGAGAAAATTTATCCAACACGTTTCGGGATTCGATTAATCTTTTTATTTTATTTATAAACGGATTGAAATAAAACAGACTAAGCAATAAACATTAAACCAAGCTATAAGGAGTTAAAAACGAATCGGATAACCGTATCTGAGATTAGCGGAAAGAAACGCACAGACAAAGAGATGAAGCGGTAAAAAAGGGAAAAAATATGAATAAATAAATTGTATTGCATATCGTCATTTAACTACTTATTTATTAGAAAATGTTGTGTCAATATAATCATGGGGCAATATTTTTCTGAGAACAGGGATACAATTATTTTTGTAGTATTTATTGTAACACATGTTTACCCTGTGTGAATGTAGTTAAAGTGATTGAGTATAATAGTCATAAATGTAATTGTTTACTTCCATTAATAGTCGGTGATCTTTTAAAATAAAGGATTTACCGAATAAAACGTATTAAAACATGAAACTCATTTACATAATATAAATTGTTTGCCATGTGAGTTCATGTTACACTATTCATGTCGTATTTGTCTCACATTTTGCCGTAAGTACAAGAATTCTTTGTCTGAATTATAATTTGGTAGCTTAGCTTCAGGTGATTCAGTTAGATTACACATATTAGTTTATTTACTTATACACCACCTTAGGTAGTGGCTTGAAACCGGATAAAGTGATTAACTGATTATTCACACGTGAGACAGCGCCATAGATTACGTGTGAGTAACAATATAGCGACATGCGACATTTTGACGCTCGTATAAATGTATTTTCATACATACAAAGCGTCTTACAACATTGTGTGACATTCTGTCGCAACGCTTTTGAAAATGTGAACACACTATTCGTTGTCTGTAGTGAATGTACGCAGGAGCAATGGAATCTCTATCGGAATGTTCGATTTTAAATTACATGATTAACGTAGCCGTCGTAACCTGTACAAATTTACCAACAAATAAAATAATTTTTGATATCACTGTTGAAAAAAAATTCATTTCTGGCAACTTTATTTCTAGTTCCTTTTTAATTCCCATTATAGTAATATCAAGTGCATTGGTCTAATTGGACGTAGTTTCTGAAAAACGTTCCAATCTCATTCTCTCACTCATGTTGAAAATTGAAATTGAATTAATACTTCCTTACTTAGTATACTTACTTATATAAGTACTAGCTGCCCGGACAGACTTCGTTCTGTCAAAAGTTTTTATTTTTATTTTGAGATGTAAGCTATCCTATCTTTCAAGTTGGATCAAACTGCACACGGTGTGTAAATTTCATTAAAATCGGTTCAGTAGTTTAGGAGTCCATTGCGGACAAACAACGTGACACGTAATTTATAATATATTAAGATTAGTTATTCAATTTCAACATGAGTGTGGATTGGAACGTTTTTCAGAAACTACGTCTAATTGTAGTCGAAGATCTCGCAGCACTCGTTGACATACAACGAGATACTGTGGGTCTGTCCCACCGCCCACGTGCCTACTTTAGATGCGCTTTATACTGTGTTCCTAAGGTGTGCTTACACAAAGGTTTTGGCACATTCGACTCGGCAACATTGTTGTCGATTCAAGGTTTGATTCGGCTCTGCATAATTTGGTTTCCGTTCCGTTAAATGTTTATTGATCTATTCCAAATAAGTTTTTGTTCGTGGCCGATCGACAGTCGTCTACTTAAAACCAATTGAAAATATGTACTACCAAAAGAATTCATGACACCAAGAGAAAAAGCATAAAACTTTCCTACGCGATTGTCGGTGTAATGTGCGAATACCTTAACACTCAAAAGGACCATCATGGGCAAAAAGTATAGCGTGGATGTTTCGTAGAACTATTACATATAATCTTATGTTTCTTCTGATATTTCTTTCTTTCTCGTATCAGTGATGCCTTTGTCCATGGACGGACGATAGTCACTTTTGGCATCGGCTCGTTTGTCGGCTATTTCCATAAAAATATTAAAATTTCTCACCAAGAGATTGTGCTATAGCCGCGAAATGCTTCGGATAGGTTGAATCCAATATTAATCCGGTCACTAAATGGGTGTTTTTCAGAAAAAATGACCCTAGCGAAATCGCGATGTCCCACAACTTCGTTTGTGTTTATTTAATTTTTCTTCATTATTATTCTGCAAGTTAATCATTATAAAACCAGAATAACTATTTTTGTATCATATTAAATTAAGTAATACCATAATATATATGTATTTTCAAAGATATTAAAAGGACAAGAAAAAATGAGGTGATGATTTCGTATGTCCCACAGTGCTCTCAGAAACTTCAAGACATTCGCATTTAGTTTAGAAGCACTGCTAATACTTTTAAAGTGAACTAATTTAGTCTCTATATATTCATATAATTACTGGTTATTTTAGCAAAAATATCGATATAAATGTTGTCCTACGAAAATCGAGGTACGGGAAAATCCTGTTTCGTCACAACGATTTAGAGGTGTTCTTGGGTAAAAATCTACTATTTTGTAGTTAATTTGTGTTCCTGGTACCTTTGTGATATGCTGGCAGTCGTCATTTTACAGAACAAACGACCATAGGGTCCAAAACCTGTGACGAAAGAGTTGTGTTTTCGGCGTACAGAAAAAGTGTTCCCAGATAGTCACTGGATTTTCCAAGGTAAATAAGCACCTTATTAATTACATATCTTGTGTTATTTAAAGATCAACTAACAGACAACAAGATAACTTAAGCATATCAAACTTATATAATGTAAATGTATTTAGTTTTTAATAAAATAAGTCTGCTGGCACGAAAACGTCACGTCATGTTCGTCACGTGATATACTACTGGAAAAATTTCGTGACGAACTTGAATTATAAAGCTTTATATACAATGAATGTATTACAATTATTCTTACTCTGTCTGTCCGACTGTAACACATATTTCAATCGCTATATATATGTATATATAATATAAATTTTGGCTTGGTTAAGGGCGGGGCAATTATGTTAGTGGGGCAGATTTAATGTAAAGTTTTTTTTAGTGTAATTGTACATTGAATGTACAACTATTTTTTTATTTATTTATTAATAATGTATACGTATGTGACAAAAAATAAAGAAAAACCGTGAGAAATACTACGGGAGAAGCAATTGGCGAAATTAAAAAGAATAGAAAGAAAATATAAGTGACAAAGGATCAAGAACAAGAAAACCACAGAAAAGTATGGAGAGAAGCTAAGAAAAAACAGAATCAAAGAAAAAAGTGATGATGAAACATGAATTCGACAAAAGAAAATCTAGCTCCTGTGTGTGCCTCCTCCTACAAAAAAGCTTTAGTTACAATAAATAAATTAAAACGGAGGCTAGAAAAATATTGTTAACAAAGTTATTAATATGGACACTGCTTTATTTGTTCCTTCTCCGTCACGCTAACCTCCCGATAGTCACTGTCCCATGTTTTGGTGATGCTAATATTGGTCTTAAAATAATTATAAAATAATTTCTAGTATTTCATTTAAAACAAAAATTATTTAATGTTTACACAGAAGTCATCACTTTGTTTGGTATAAGAATTTGTCAGGGATATAATTAGAAAAAGTATATTTTTGATACGTATTTGGCTGCGTTGTGACGAACTTGAAACACTTTGACTGTTTTTTAATGAATAGAAACAAAAATTGTTAATTTTTTATTCATTTTCAGAAAGACTTCGATGTTACATTGTTACTAATAAAAGATGATTTTATTTTAATAATTCTTTGTTTTATTTCTGATTGATTATTTGTTGTGACGCAAAGGAACGGTGTTCATCACATGCTGACAAAAAAACTCAAATATTTCATGTATTTTCCAAAGTTTTTGTATATAAAATAGATAACCATTTAATTAAGACTTTCTTGATCCCATATATTGCAATAAAAAACCATTTCATGTAAAAAAATAATTTCGTTTCCCAATCGTCACAGGGTCATTTTTTCTGAAAAACACCCAAATGCGTAAAATTAAATTTATTTAAAACAGAGGCATCTATTTGTAGTATAAGTAAACTGAGTACTATCACCGCCATCTAGCGTGTAATAGCAAGTAGTAAAGAGTCATCTATCGGGTAGTAGTTAAAATACAAAGTGATTTTACTAAGCAACTAAAACTTAATTTATACATACGTATAGAGCAAAATATTTATTTACACTTTTATTTATTTATTTACCTAGGAGTTAATAATATTTTTATGCGTAGTACATATCCCGTCAGCATCATCGGTCTGAACTTGGTAGTTTCCTCGCGCGGCCGTCGCGACAGTGGCGCCAATATTTTCCTTATATTCCGTGTGTTTTCATGAATACCTCATTCTATTGCAATTCGTCCTAAGGTGAACATCTGGGCCGGAGCGCGAGTGACATTGAAGTGAAAGCCTACATACATTACATACAGCGGTCTCTCTCGCGAACGTCCAATAAACATCGAATCGTAAACATTCAAAAACAATAAAAATCAGAGAAAATCGACTCGGTGAAAATCTTTCAGTCGATCTCGGCAATCGATCGCCGGCTTCCGGGAGCTCCTTCGCGCGGGCGGCGAACCCCTACAAAAACGGTCCACAGCAGGAGACACCGTTGCAACCGCCGAGATGGCATTCATGATGCCCGTGGTGAAGAACGACTGGGACATATACAACTCGCAGCGGTCGCGGCGCCAGTCCGAGGCGGCCGCGGCGGACAAGGGCGCGCTGGGCGGCCGGGTGCGCAAGGTGTCCGAGTCGCGCTCGGAGGGCCCCGCGCTGGCCGGCTCGCGCGCCTCCGCCGCGCTGTCGCCGCACCGCAGCGCGCCCGCCATGCACGCGCGCTCGCTGTCCTACTGCCGCGCGCCGCCCTCGCGGGCCTCGCGGGCCTCGCTGCGCGCCGCCCCCGACAGCCCCGGCTCCAAGGGCTCGGCTAGCCCCCCGTCGCGGGACTCGGACAAGTTCTCCAGCAGGTTGGTGGACAAGTTGCGGCGGGTGCTCGGGCGGCCGGAGCGCGGCGAGGAGCGCAGCTCGTGAGCTAACTGGGCGTGCTTGTGTGCAGGGCGCGCGGCCGCGGAGACTCCGGCGAGCGGCCGTCGCGCTCGCGCTGCGCGTGCATGCCCTACCTGTGAGCAGGGGGAGCCCGGGGGGCCCTGCGACTGTGACGGCGGCGCCCCGGGCGGCCCGGGCGGCCGGCGGTGTGGCCCGGAGGGGAGCCAGAGTTGAGTAGACTGTGGATGTGCTAATCGCCCGAGAGGCTCCGAACCTAATCTCTTTTGGAGTGCACAATGCAATAGTTTTAGTATTCGTATGATCGGTCGCTTCTCCTAACTGTTGCATGTACTGTATTTGTGAACGTAATAGTTTCTACTTAGTATCAGCGTTCGAAGTAAAGTTGGCGAGACACGGTCATCGGGGCCGGAGGGCCTGTCGGTTGAATGTTTAAGACTGCGCTAGGTTAAGTGGTTAGTGGAGCCCCCGGGAGGCCCCGCGGCGGGGCGGTAGTTGGCAGTTCGAGATATCTGTGATTTGCTATGCCTATGTCAGATCGTAGTCTTTACTTTAGTGAGAAGATACTTTTATGATTATTTTGATTGCATTATTAGTGGTTACGGAAATTGAGGTTCCTTTGCTAGAAAACTTTATTTTTTGTTATAGGAAAAATCCGCTTACGATAAGTATTTAACTAATTTTAAAATCTAATTTCACTTTAAATTGGAATGTCTGATTATGATTACAGAATGGTCCATGAGTATTGAAATATAAACATATAATAATATGTTCGGTGTTAGCGGCTAGTGGATACATGACATGACTATAAGTTTGAATGAATTTTATCATTCATCAACTTTTCCATGACTGTAACTATAGTATTATAATAATATATTATACCTACTTTTATTGTGAAATATATATTTGTTATACATAATAGATATTGGATTGTGGATAGTGTGTCTTATGTCGACACTGCGGGATGTAGCGGGATGTGGCGGGATGTGATGTGCGGCCGGACAGTGATGGCAAAAGTATTACTAGAAAGGGGACGAAGTAGGCGCCCCTTGATGTTTTGTATGTAAGCTAAGTATTATGTTTTGTTAATATGAAATGCATGACTTTAAGTAACGTAATGATGACTGTGAGCGGACCAGCTTTATTAATTGTACCTTCTCGTATGTTAGATCAGTCAAACTGAACTATTGTATTGTATGACCGATTGTGTCGCCTAAGGATATCTCGAAGAGATTTTCAGAATTATGTCAACTTGTCAGATTTTAATTTGCATGTATGTACGCCTGTTCCTTTAACTGAATTCTGAACTGCCACAACTACGTGATTCGTAGCGAACTGTTTTATATTGTAGAAGTTTTATCACTGGAAATTTTATGCCGTCTTTTAAAAACACTTTTGTTCAATAAAGTAATAACTAGACTTAATTACGTACTGCATGTGAAAAATTGCATTGTCTGATCTGAATTTTATAAAATATAATGCTTATTCAAATATGTTTTATTTTTCATTTCTCACCTACACTCTGTTGTGCTAAAACTATCTAAACTCTTTGTTTGTTTTTATGTCAAGCACCTTAAGTAAAGCGAAACACATTGACGCCCGAACTCTGAGTCACTAACGGCTACTTAAATCGCTCCTTAGTACAGAATTTGTATGGTGATTATTTACTAAGGAGCGATTTAAGTAACCGTTAGTGACTCTGAGTTGGGGTGTGAACTTCCCTATTATCACTGAAGTGTGAGAACTTGATACATTCGCAGCAACTGTTTTGGATATAGGACAACTTTCGTTTTACATTTCGGGGGGACCTGGGATGCGCGGATTGCGCGGCGTTCGAGCTGTTCTGGAATGTTCTTGTGCCAGTAGCCGGACTTGCCGGTGGATGCACGGTGTACGGCGTAGTGAGCCGGCCGGGCGTGGGGTGCGGGGCGCGGAGCGGGGGGGGGGGGACACCAACCCCACAGGGGGACGACATCCGACAACTGCGCCGCGGGGAATCAGGGATATTTCATATTATAATGGATTGCAATCGGTAGTTTGAACTTGAACTACAGCTGGGGAGTGGGGTGCGTAAACATATTACGATGTTACGATGTACGACTTATGTTTGACTTACTTTAGTACTTAGATTTTCAACGTTTCTTTGAAAATAAATAGGCTTAGGCTTCGCGCGCTTCGACGGAATTTAATAGAGACTTTTGTGCTCTACACAGGGATAGAGCAGTCATACTCAAGGTTTACATAATACATAGTAAGTAGTACCTATAATGAAAAGTAAGTAAAAAATGGTACTGTTTTACACTACAATAAAACAGTCATTATGTGCCGAAAGAGGGACGCGGCGTTAGTATTGAAGATGTGTCTACGATTTTGCTTATCTGTGGTCAAAATGTTTAGAACATACCTGTTTAGTCTGCGGTTTCTTAATTAAAAGTTACCATAATCTCCTGCAGGGGGCGCCGCTGTTCCTTCCCGCGCGACCGTTGACGTTTATACATAGGGTCTTCACAAACCAGCAAGATTCTTGCTCTAACGCCGCGTCCCTCCTTCGGCACATAATGACTGTTTTATTGTAGTGTAAAACAGTACCATTATATGCCTTACTGAGGGACGCGGCGTTAGTATTGAAGACTTGTTTGATATCTGCTGGTTATGGTAACCCAAAACACTATGTGAACTAGGCACAATGCTATATAACATCATTACATCACTGACACATAGTAAATATTTACATGCTTAACATTAGGAGTAACTTTATAACATCATAAATTTAAATGAAATTTAAATATAATTCTTATTGTTATTTTAGTAATAAAAATAATAATAATAATAAACATTATTTATTTTAAATCAAGCATATAATAATAAATTTGCGTTGTATGAATTTTTGCCATCTTGCTTTAATATATATCAATTATAATAATATAATATAAAGAATAAGTATATTTTATAAAATATTAATATAAGTACTAGGTACTTTAAAAATAAATATTGAGAGTGCTTGTCCGCCAAGTCATACTCAATAATTTTTAATCATCTGCACTTCCGTTTAAGATTTGGGCTGACCACCCCCAACTTTCCATGCCTGGAGGGCCAACTTGTCCACCTGTGGAGGACATAACCCTGTTGTCCGATCTATGAGATTCTTCCGCAGATTCTCTATCGGTAATGGGTCTGATAGGGCTCTGCTTTGAAGGTCAGCCAGCCAGAAGCACTGGTCCCACAGTGGTGCTATTATAATATATGTTCCAATCGCTCGGTTTAGATGCGCTAGAACTCTGGGAATAAGATTGGGTGGAGGAAACACCCAGGCCAACTGAAAATTCCAATCGCGACTGAACGCGTCGCAAAAAATTGCAGATACATCTGTGGAGTCCCAAGTCACGTATCTAGGGACCACCGCAGTTTCTTTTGACGCGAATAAGTCCACTTCTGGTATCCCCCATTCTTTAAATATTGCCAACCTGGCCTGGGGTTTCAGTTGCCATTCGGGAACAGTTTTTCCTCTTGAGAGGCGGTCTGCAATCCCATTAAACCTTCCAGGAAGGTAAGAAGCTGATAGCGTTATATTGTACTGCTCTGTTAGCATATGGAGTTTGTATGTTAAAGCCAAGAGTGCTAATGATCGGGTACCCCCTTCGTTCCGGACGTGTGCTATTAGGGTCCGATTGTCGGATTGCACTAAAACATGTGCATTTCTCATGTGTGCACCTTGCTGGGCTAAGGCTGCATACACTGCATACATTTCTTTAAGATTGGAGTGCCATTTATGTTGGTGGCCACTCCATTTACCCGACAACATTGCGTTGTTCAGGTGCGCACCCCAGCCCGCGTCCGCCGCGTCTGTGGTGAGAAAGTGGGACACTTTCGGTATGTGCATTGTTTTTGCACTTTTCCCTATATTTTTTACCCACCATTGTAACTCTTGGGTTACTAAGGGAGGTAATATTTTCTTTTGCCGCAGCTTGCACCCTCTGAAAGCTCTGAGGAAAATTTGTGTTCTACGGCAATGGAGGCGACCACTTTGCATTGCAAAATTGGCGAAATTCAGCATTCCTAACAACCTTTGCAGAGTTCGGAGACAGGACATATTTTTTCTTAATAAATTTGCTATCAATTCTTTAATATTCTGAACTTTCTTTAAGGGAAGAGTAATCAAATTAGTTTGTGTATTCCATGTTAAACCCAGGTATTCTAATTCTTGAGTTGGAGTAAGAACTGACTTTTGATGGTTCACTTCCCACCCCAACTGATTAAGACAATCCACAACAATTTTTGTTTGGTTTAAAAGTAGAGCTCTGTCCTGGCAGGCTATTAAAAAATCATCGAGGTAAACTATAATTCTTATGCCCTGTCTCCGGAGGATTTCCGCAATCCAATTTGTTACTGATGCAAAGGTGTGGGGAGCCGATGAAAGACCAAAGGGTAGGGCAGTTAACTGCAATATTTCACCTCTATATATTATGCGAAGGAAGCGTCTGTGAGATTCCTTAATGCTAATGTGAAAATAGGCTTGGTGAAGGTCTATTTTTGTCATCCAGTCCTTGTCTTGCAGGAACTGAATAACATCCACTCTAGAAATTAGCTGAAAGTAACGTGTCGATACGTGAAGATTGAGGCGCTTTAAATTAAAAATTGGGCGTATCCCCCCGTCTGACTTTTTAATTAAAAATATTTTAGAATGAAAACCTGGTGACACCCGACTTGGTTTCTCTAAAATACCCGTTTTCTTCAAGTCATGTATCACTTGTGACATTTCCTTCGACTCCTTTGTTGCATATTTTTTTAGAACTCCCTCGTAAGGGAAATGCAAAGGAGGTTTTGATACAAAGGGTATGCGCGCCTGAGATATTACATTTAAAATATATTGATTTGCTCCCAGCTGTTTCCATGTTTGGACATGATGCCTCAAACATCCCCCTTCAAAGACTCTACTTTGATTGTCAATTGCTTTTAATACTGGAGGAATTACTTTTGTTGCCTGGCAGACAAAAGGCTTGACTGCTTTGATTGAATTTTGATTTTTTAACTGATTTTCTTCAAAATTTTTAGTAATAGTTCTAGATTTATAATATCTTTTATGGTTCATATTATTATAATTAGTATTAACAACAATTTTTGTGCTCCTCCTCTCCTTCAAATAGCCATGTGTGTTCAACCTCTGAGTTCCCCTTAGAGAGTCTATCAAGGGGACAAGGGCCTCTTTATTGAATAGATACTCCGAACTAGGTGGAATATTTTGTAGGGCCATTTTAAGGTTTAAATTATTGATCTCTTTAAGCATATGATTACGCCTAACTTCAATGCATTCTGCCCTCTTGCCACAAATCATTTGCATACATGATTGTATGTTTTTATAAGACGCTGAAGATGGACCAAAACTTTCAAAAAATTTACAATGAAGCGTAGTAGCATTAAGCTCAGTTCCCGGGCTAGATGCCCAATTTAAGAGTTCTTGCAACCCCCTTTTTAAAAGATGTCTACCATCCAAAATGGCATTTGATAATCCGGCTAAAAAATGTTCAGTTTCAGCTAAATAATCTACTCCATTGCTAAGATAGCCGAGTTCTACTACTAGCTATATATGACTGTAAGGCTTTCTTATACTTAATGCCTTTCCAAGCTTGAGAGTCAAACTGTTGGAGACTACATATTTCGACTAACTTTTGAGGATCAGCAACAGGTATAATTTTATTTTTGTCAAAACTTATTGCAATATCTCCTAGAGGCATAATAATAGATGGTTGAATGCTAGGTTTACTTATGCTATTTGAATTTAAGGCATGAACAATTTGTGGATCTGAGCAAGTTTCGACAAGTTTCGACATGCGTTTACTGCGTTTAAAACGCTTGCATGGTGGCGGCCCGTCAAGGCCTTCTTCATCTGCCGAAGATGAAGAAAAATTGTCTCGCAAAGAGCTAGAGAACACGTTGTTTCGCCCTCCATCCGGAGTAGCGATTTGGAATTCAAAATCCTCCGAAGGATTCATAATATAAAACTTTTAGGTACTCACCGAATAGTCACCCACAAAAATCACTATTGCACTAAAATAGACAGCTTTTACTCAATAAACTTCGTATTTACGAATAATTGCTGTAAAAACAAACCAATCCAAGGTATTAATAGATTTCTTTCAACTTTGAAAAATTTTCTACTCCGTATCTCGCAAAATCCAAAGACACTATGAATAAACGTCAACGGTCGCGCGGGAAGGAACAGCGGCGCCCCCTGCAGGAGATTATGGTAACTTTTAATTAAGAAACCGCAGACTAAACAGGTATGTTCTAAACATTTTGACCACAGATAAGCAAAATCGTAGACACATCTTCAATACTAACGCCGCGTCCCTCAGTAAGGCATATAATATGCATTATTTTACTGCTCCATCAACTATTTCATATACTTAAATAATTTTCCAAGAGGGTTACAAAGAAGAACCAAAGAAGTTCGAGATAGAGAATGTAGAGACATCGATGCTACTCGTTACGCATTGTTTTAACAGACACGTGCTCCTAAACTGTGGACGTGTATCTGGCTTCGGCCACCCCGACTGATCGGCTGACCGGCTTACACAGTCACACCACCGCGACCGGCATGACCTAAGTCAGCAATCTGACTTCAACGCCAATGCGTTGAACTAAACTAGGTCTAATCCGAAGCGTCCTAGGTTCGATTCCTGGCTAGGCAGAAATTTGGGTTCATTCCCACTAGTTCCACTCGTTAGGCCTATCGTAGAACTAGTGGGAATTTTTTTCTCACTAGTTCTACCGTCGGACTAGTGGGAACAAAATTACTATTGTGTACTTCGCTGACAAGGAACAGTGATAACATATTGGTTCATAGCACGTGATTTATTAAGATAGATCGTCAACATGGAAATTCTTACATGACAAGAATTTCTATTTAACAAAATATCCATTATCCACATCGACTGAAATCGCTACAAGCTTCACAATGCTTTTTACAAATCATTTGTTACGCTTACATTGGCTGTTAAATTCTTGTATCACAATATGCAATTCGTACACGGCGACATCAATGACTCAATTAAGACATGATAACGTTTGGTTATCTCATTCTACGAACACCTTTATCAATGTGCTCAATTAAACCGCCAGCGCTAATAAATATTTTCCCAGCTTATCTCAGATACAACACAATATAAAAATTACTTAGTCATGTCAAAGATATATGTATAGGTTCATATTCGTTATTCCGTTGACGCGGAATGTACGGCGTAGGTATGGCGTAGTATGGCGTTGTGTCCGAAATGACTGATAAGCGCGGGGGAAATTTCCGTTGGCCGACACCATGCCAGCATTGCCAGCGCACTTCAGTACTTACACGAAGGCTACGGTTATACTTACAAGTTACACGCAAATTGTTTTGGTTTTTCCTTACGTTACTGTGAAATCTGCGATTGGAAAATAGTCCCAAGTATGATTGACTTTTAATAAAATACAATCACTCTTTATTGTATACCACATTAAACATTATGCTAAAATATTAAACATCATTACTGGAAGCTGAAACGTAGTTTTAACAGTTTATTTTGCCCTCAAAACATCGCCCACACTAATAAAATTACAGGAAAACCTCAAATGGAAATTAATTTAGTCTGAAAGTTTGGATGTAGAGACAAAGTTGATGTTAAGTATGAGCTGTCTACCTGCAGATTATAGGGATGGAAAATATCACTGTGTGAAACACACTTACTAGTATTTAAATATACAAGTACAATTACAATGGTAGGTACATATTATTTGCAAACTCAATTCGATCATCTTTCAGGCGAGGCAGGTTCGGTAATATGTACTGCATTCAGTGCGTTCAGACTTCAGACTTCAGACGTTCGATACGGCTTCTACGGTAATGGTATTAGCTGCATCGTATTACTGACGCTATACAACTATACTATAACTATAGCTATAGCTACAGAAGATTATTTTATTTCCATCAGCTTGCTATGTATCCAACGGCAACTTCGGATGGAAAAATAAACCTATCTTATGCCTGGAACAATAGTGATATACAAGTTGTGTTACAATTATTCCTTTCTTTTTTATCTTATACAACAGTAGAATATTGTACCAATAGCTTCTATTATGTCTTCTGTGGAATAACTAAGTTTGTTAGATAGGTACATCGATCAAATAACTATCAATCGCCGCTGTACAGAAAACTGCTTCTAAATCCTTTGGTCAACATCACCCGAACGCATAATATTATGTTTCCACATATTATTCCGAAAACTTATTAATTTAGTATTCCGAAAAATATCTACAGTACAGTTAACAGAGACTAGCGTTCAGCCATCCCGTGCTGTGTATTGTATTCCCTGCCATGTATGTACTCTGCGCGTCTTTATGTCCATCATGATATTTTGGCAACAACACGTCTGGTGATGCATGTGTGACGTAAGTGTCGTCTATTAGGATGGCGGCTAAATATAGCGGGACCAGACTGACGAGGGATGGATGATAAATGATTGCTGTTGATGATTAACACTCGGAGTCTGCCCCGTGAGGGGGTGCTCGGTTAATGCAAGTTTCGCCACCGTCACTTGTGAATGCTATTAATTTGGCTGCGCATATTTTCAATTCTATTTCTGTGCTGTTAATCATGACTAGAATATGACTTTTAGATTCTATTTTTTTGTGTCTTGACAATTTTTGCACAAAATACTTTTAAGAGCAAGTTTTTCGTAGAGTATCTAGCCAGGCGAGCGTTATGCCCACGCCAACGCCCACTTGTGGTTAAATAAAAGATGCAAAAGAACGTTCAGTGCACCTGGTATTAAGTGCTGTCTATTGATTAAGACTACTAGTAATCAACCACAAACGAAACACCCCTAATAAGTGACCCTTGTCAAGCAGTACAGGGAGCAGTTGAGCTAACATGAGCGTTGCTGGTAAAACGAAGTGAAAACTTCAAGCTAAGCAAGATAAACCGCCTCTATCTACTGTTGTCGAAAGACAACATTAGTTGATTCTCATCGGTGACCTTCTGATGACTTAAGAAGTTCAATCAAACACGAGTTCCTCATGTAAAAATAGCTCAGTCAATCATTCCTACTAATAGAGTAACTAGGTACCTATCTACAGATTGAAGAGTGTTCCCGAAGGTTTCTCGCGGTCAAAACTTGACCCGTGCCCTGTTTGTTAGGCCAGAGCTTGGTGGAGTGCGTCAACGTTAATTGATTGAGTGGTTGTGCCAGAAGGTTCTGCGCCGAAGCCGATAACAGTAACCAGTTGAAAGCGGTTCGCGACGTTCGCGCTGATTCAATCGCCCGAGCCGACCGTGCGGCGTGCTAACGCTCGTCACTTGAGCGCGCTATCACCACGTTTTCTTATTGTATGGGATAGTCTTATCATATAGATTTGTTTGTCAAATATTTTTACAGAGCAAAAGATACGCCGTGCTTCTGTCGAGATAAAGTGGATGTATCCTGAGTTTATATTGAGATTTGTCGATTTCAATCATGCTACACATTTGCTCATTGCAAATCAATCAAAGCTGGATATGCCATTACCTACACGTTTTATTTTTGAGGGGAATTTGACATAGTATGTAGTAGTCTGTGCAGTAGCTGGCTTTTGTCTGGCTAATTAATACTTACTTGCTGAAGGCGAAAGACGAAATGCTAGAAGGGCTCTTCATGCAATATGAACCTTCTTATGCTCTGGATGTATTATTAGTTTTCCATTTTATGTACTTACTTAACTAATCTCATTACGAGGCAGGCTCAAGACGCTCGAGTCGTATTTTTCCCGAGCGCATGTAATCCGGCCCTGAACCAACCTAGCTGAATAATGAAATATGCAGTTTCCTTGAACTAATAAGCCGGTGTTTTACCTACGATACCTTACGTAGCCTACAGAGTTTTATGACGTTCTGTTACGATGGCTTACAATTTTACGTGCAATTTCAAATAGATTTTCTGCCAAAAGAGCATAAACTTCTCATCTTGTTTTTTCTTTCGTTTCTGTTCTTTTTTGGCTGACAACGCTTCGGTTATGCCTTCCGATTCGTTTGTTCCCTATTAGGTATATTAAAAAAAACAGCGGCTATATGGATGTGACATGTGAAGCCGTGAAGTAGGCATAGATTTATGTATCAATGATATCGATGACGATTCATGGATTGTAATGTAATGTAACCAATTTTAAATTGAACTTGATTTAATGAAAGGCTAGTGATGGCCACTACGTGTTCCAAAAACTAAGGTGAAACGCATCGATTGTGACTGGTAAGCGTTGTTGACCGTTCGTACTGAAATATAGGTTTTGAAAGTAAAATTATCGAAAGAATCCTGCTTCAGGCAACATAAATTGTAATAAATTAACGTCATCAAAAATGTGTGCTAATCTAGGCTCTGTAAGCTGGGCTAGAGGGCTACTAGGTTATCTAATCGTAAGTTGTTACAGATTTACTTTTCCTATTACCCTCCTTACACAAGTACACAAGACACTATAGGTATTATAGTCAAAAAGAAGTCTCCTCGAAGATTGCTGAAGACACGATGCTATTTCCGAAATTGTACTGGCTGTTCTCGTTTGCTTTATCTATCTATATATATAAAAGGCAAAAGTGATTTATTTATTCTTAGCCCAGTGCCGATAGCTCTAAAAACGGTAAAAAGTGGAAGAAAATTATAGTAGAATGAAACCTATTGCAAAAGGAAGAGAATATAACGAAGATTATAGGAAAAATAAATTACGGGCGATCTGAGGTCGGGAAGGGGGGGTGGAGGGGGGTTTAAGGGAAAAAATGGTTTATCTCGATTTCCGGAAAAACTACAAGTCCTATTGAAAAAAGTTGAATGGCAAAGTTGTAGGTAATAAAAAGATCTACAACTTTTGTATTTACACTTTTTTACATAACCTCAAAATTTATGTGAAAAATTCAAAAAAACCACGTTTTTGGTTTTTTATTTTTATCTTTTACAAAAAATATTTTTTTTTCACGAAATTCGGTGAAAACTTACCTTTGTATGTCCTTAACATACTGTAATTTTTTTGATTCAAGAAAATATTTTTTTCCACCTTATTTTGACCTTAAATCAAAAAAACAACCTTATTTTCAGTCGAAAAATCTCACGTCAAAATATCTGATTTTTTTTAAAAGTCGGTAGTCTTCTTGTTCGTTGGAATCTCTACTTTCTAATGGTATATAAAAACCTATACACTACTATGGTAAATGTTCTCAGAAAATGCAATGAAACGACTACTATTTTAGCATGTTTTTTGCCATCTCATATGCAATCAATGAAATCCGAATTTTTTTTGCGAAAATCTCTACTTTCTAATGGTAAATAAAAACCTATACACTAATATGGTAAATGTTTTCAGAAAATGCAATGAAAAGACTACTATTTTCGCATGTTTTTTGCAATCTTATATGCAATCAATGGAATCCGAATTTTTTTTGCGAAAATAGTTGTCGTTTCATTGCATTTTCTGAGAACATTTACCATAGTAGTGTATAAGTTTTTATATAACATTAGAAAGTAGAGATTCCAACGAACAAAAGGACTACCGACTTTTTAAAAAAATCTGATATTTTGACGTGAGATTTTTCGACTGAAAATAAGGTTGTTTTTTTGATTTAAGGTCAAAATAAGGTGGAAAAAAAAATTTTTTTGAATCAAAAAAATTACAGTATGTTAAGGACATACAAAGGTAAGTTTTCACCAAATTTCGTGAAAAAAAAATATTTTTTGTAAAAGATTAAAATAAAAAACCAAAAACGTGGTTTTTTGAATTTTTCACATAAATTTTGAGGTTATGTAAAAAAGTGTAAATACAAAAGTTGTAGATCTTTTTATTACCTACAACTTTGCCATTCAACTTTTTTCAATAGGACTTGTAGTTTTTCCGGAAATCGAGATAAACCATTTTTTTCCCTTAAACCCCCCCTCCCCCCCCCCTTCCCGACCTCAGATCGCCCGTAATTTATTTTTCCTATAATCTTCGTTATATTCTCTTCCTTTTGCAATAGGTTTCATTCTACTATAATTTTTTTTCGTTTCAAAAATTATCGGCACTGGACTATCTTTACTGACCCTTAACAAATAAGTGGTATAAATTAATGCGACATGCTAAACAGTATTCTCAACCAGTCAACCTTAGGAATGTGCAGAGAACAATGTAAAATGTTTGACTGATGTATCAACGCACAGGCCAATTCATACTGACTCGCGGGCGCGGTCGCGAAATTTCAAACATATGAACTACTATGAGAGTGTTCACATACAAAACGCACGTGCGGTGTAAGTAGCGGGCATGCTAGCGACAACCGCGCGCGGCCCGCTAGCGGCAATATCAAACGCATGAGAATGTATGAGTGTGTTCACACTGAACTAGCGGCGGAACGCGCGATTATGTCAGGTAAGTTCAACCATTTTGAACTTGTCGCTAGAAACGATAGCACATGAATTCATTATGTCCCCAGATTAAAGGGTTGTTCTTTCATCTAAGATCATGTCCTTCAATACAGAAGAGTTTATTAGTACTATTCAGGCTAGAACTGATTTGATTTGAACTCAGATTTGGCAGAGTAAACACAGGCATCTTATGAACAGAAACATTCTTAATAAACTATGTAAGGAAATTGCTGAATTGTTTCCTGATATGGAGGGTGAGTACCTAAATGGAACTTTAGGTACGAATTTTCGGTTAAAAAAAGATCGTCGTCCATGTTTTCAACCTCTGACAACATGTCACAATCGCGCAAACGCCTGGCAGCCAGTGTGAACACGAATCCGCCACCGCGCCCGCGCCCGCGCCCGCGCCCGCGCCCGCGCCCGCGCCCGCGCCCGCGCCCGCGCCCGCGAGTTCAGTATGAACACTCACTTAGGGTTAAAAAAATTAAAATTTCGCACACGTCTTCTTCTTATGACGTAGGCATCCACTAATGAAGGATTTTCAAAATTCAATCCCTAAGGAGATGAAAAGCCCAAGGGGGTGATAAGCATAATTTCCGCGTGCGAAGCTGCGGGCTAGTTTTTGTATATTTTTATTACCGGCTTACCACTTAATTACAATACAAGTACCACTTAATTAAGTCAGAATTTAGTTAACATGATAATACTGAATACGTGCATTATAAAAGTAGGTGAAGCGACATAGGATAAAGAAACGTGCAATCGTGCAATAGTGCTTTACTTTGCAAGTGTTATCAGTACTAGACATTACTATCTAACATTAGAACATGGAGAATTTGCAAGTCATAAGTAGGTATGTGTTGAAGGATTGTGAAGTTATTGTGTGATAAGATATCGGTTTGTGTGTTTCGGCTGGCATGTAGCTACCGTTGTTTCTATGTATGTAGTACATATTTATACTGTGGTAGTACACTCATGGTGTCGACTCGAAGTTCGCAGTGTACGTACACATTGCGTGTAGTATAGTGTATACATGGCAGTTTTGATGTTTCCATTGCTGCACATGTTCTGATGAGAGAATACCACTGCATACGACTCATCGGCGTGAGCGGCATGACTCAAATTGTAAACCATTAATGAGTTATTTAGACAATGATCTTATCAGGTATATGTAAGTAAGTAATAAATTTTATTATCTTTTATTATCCATTTACCGAACGAATGTTACTCGGTTCTCAGAAGGAGCAAGATACGCAAAACACTATGCGAAACATTTATCTATCACATAAATGACTCCACCCGAGAATCAAACCCGGGACCACTTCGAAAGTAAGGTCATACTATCAGTTAGGGTACGAAGCGTTTTAAATCATTATAAATACCTGTTATTTAATGCCAACTTCAAAAGGTGTATCAGTACATATATTTTTTAATTTAAAACTAATTTAATAACTGACATAATATCACGTGGTCCCAGTGTGTCATGTATGTGATGTGTTATGTGTGCTGTGTGCGTCCTTAACGCAAGACCGCGCTGAAACAGATCTCCTGCAACTGTAACCAGATCCACTGGCCACTGATAGGTATAATTAGATCAAGAACTATCACATTACTATTATACGTATGAATTACTTATTAATAAGTACCTTTATAATATGTATGTTAGGTAATTGCAATGTGACGATCACATGGACAAATGGGGGTAAGTGGTCAGTAGCATCTGTAGAGAGTATGAGCGGCGTCGCGGACGCGTTGTCGGCTCGAAACAATAAGTTGTGTCTCGCCGCTCGAGCGCTCGCGTGACTCACTACTATTGCACGATGTATCGCAATAGTTAAAGCGGCATTGTGTAATCTGGCTAAATTAAAGTTACTAACTAGTTAAAGCTGAGTAGGTAGGTACTCGTATGTAATTCAATAATGACTCTCAGTTTTATTAATATTTTCCTTCTTAAGTACCTAGTTAGTTTTTCGAATGGAAAATCTGCCATATTTTTTGTCTTAATATTTTACATCAATGTGTTTTATTTTTTCTCTAATAAATTAATATTTTATATGATTTTACCTTTTAAATTATTTTCTACAATTACCTATTCGTAATCTTATGTACGTACGGGCCTATCATTGAACTTTATTAAACATCCATCAGATTCCGAAAAAACAAGTCCAGACCCCAATCGAGCCTAACTAGGCACTTACAGACAAATTATTTCGTCAGATTTCAACAGATTAAATCGAAGTTGATTCTAACCATTCTTAGCACTGAATGGAAGCACTTTATCTGTGTTTAATGTTGTGTTTAATTTAATCTCATTTAATCTCGGTTAATTTAATCTCGGAGATCGGCGGTGGGCAGCCGCGCGGTGCGTGGAACATTCGCACTGCGCGTAGGAAGCTCTACATTCTACATTGGACATAAATGCAATGTTTGCTAAAATAAACTGGATCAAAGTAAATAATTATAAACATTCTGACGTGAACAGAGCCCGATTTAGATGGTGGAATGTTGCCGTCACGGCGTCGTATCGTCCCCGTCACGGATCTTAGTGAGTAATGTTATCGGTAACTGCATTTTCTTCAGTAAGTGCGAGTTGGCATTGTTGATAAGATCTCTTTACTGATAAGTCTGCAAGTGGCCGTACTGCCTGCTGTTTTGTGGCCAAGATACGGTTAACCCAGAATTCCTAGAATGGTACGAACATATGAAATTATGCACCATACTATACTGTTACCTACTTATTGTAGTAGTTCCTGAAATATTTTAGCAAAGAAATTTAAATGTTATGCTAAACATCTGTAAACACAATTGAAAGAATAGGTACACTGTTACATGTACATACTTATGATTAAACCGCATTCATCCCCATACGAACAAGGTTAGGTACATGGAACAGTTCCATCAGTCTACAAGAGTAGCTTATAATTTGTTACATGGCGACCTGACACAGTTTTCAGCCCCGCTAGCCCTCATAGAGTTGTTTTCTTTTGCGTCGTTTTCGTCTGTGGCTCTAGGGGATGTCCAATGTCCATACCCGATCACATGACCTGCGTGTTGTGCGTTGTGTGCCTCCAGCCACGTATTAACCCCAATCAGAAGCACTTTGTAATCTTTTCCTGCTATTGAATGATATCTAGTCTGATAAATGAATTCGAGTCACGAGTCACATGCTTTAAATAACTCCGTAGAGGAAAATGATTACATTTATGTACATATTTTAACCTATTCGGATTAAAATAGCGCGCAGTGTACGACCATAATCATTGACATAGGTAATGATTTCTTGAATATGCAAGATGACTGGTTTTCTATTCATATCATCGCACGTGCAGTATATTGTATAAATTGTATTGTATGGAGTTAAGGCTTGGTTAACTTGGAGTTAAGCTTGGTTAACCTTATCCACTATACGACAATGTTAAAGTATGGTAAGATCAAAACGCAGCTTGATACTTGTACCATTGTTGAGATACTGTATCAGACAAAAAAGTAAATTTGAAAGGGACCATTTTGTCTTTTTGTCACGTAGTACTAAAACTTTGCGAGTAACCATCGTAGAGTCAACTTACCCTGATGATGCTCCGTTTCGGGGCGAAATTCGTGTTGGTGCTGGTATGTATGTTGGTATATACTTTTAGTTATTTGGAGGTTATCTATGGTTATTGTAGTGCATGTTTCCGTTGTGGGAGAGATGCAGGTGCCACGCAATTGGTTTGTATAATTTTACAGGGTACTGAATCATAATTATGCTCTTACAAACAATTAAATCTTTTGTACATTCATATACAGATACAATTACTCATTGACATACATCGACATAGCTGGTACCACAGAAGAAATAATAGTACTTATAATAAGCTGGTACTTAATAAGTAGTTTATTATGTCAATTATGATAAGTTACTTAAGTTTCAAATCGTGTACGAGTTCAACATAACAAAGCAAAGATCGCGCTTGCAGGCGACGGAAATTTTCCTGAAATTGATCTAGTCCAAGATATGTAAGGCAGTGAGTCAGTTGTCTGTAAACAAAGAAAAATATTGTAAGATAAAACTGGAAATATGATACGAGGAGACGAGGAGAGGTAGACGTTACCCACCGCACGTACGAGTAGTGTGGGTGATGGATGCGAGGCGCTGGTCTGGGGGATTCCATCGGAAAAATACGCGTTACTTTTGTTAGGGCGCGTTTGGAATTACTAATGTAATGTACGAGTATAACGTCACGCCGCGCCATACTGATGAACGAGCTTAATAAATTACTGTTTAATAATAATTAAGTAATAATTAAGTTTTACTTGCGGCTTCGTTTGCTGTGAATAAAAGGAACTCTGTACGATTCATAGAAATTTTCAATCCATATTTTACACTTTTAATTAATTTTGATAAATAAATAATATTATAAGCACACGTTTGTTTAATTTTTTTCTTGTTTTTAAGACTGGTACAAAATGTTGGAAACAAAAGACAAATTCTTTCACCCACCCCATAAAAACTCTCAACCCCTATATTAGACCCTTAGAAATAAATTTTCTAAAATCGTTTCGTGTTCCAGTCCTGAGTCCAGAATTTAGTAACCCTGGAATGTGTAGTTTTGTCTGTGTGTTGAATGTTGATGAATTAGTCACGCAAGAAAGGCTTTGCTCTTTATAAAACATATTAGTAGTGATTAGCAACCTAGCCTCGCCTAACAACTGTTAATTCGGAGGCGTGGCACTCTGTAGAATGGCTGGTGTTGTCCCGGGGCCGTGGTTGGACTCGTCGAACTACTACCGAACTGAGTCCAATAGACTGCTTTGGATTCCTCTAGGTTTTTCTTTTGTTTATATTTTTCTAATTCAAAATGAAAACATGGCCTTGTCTTCATTTACCGAGTCCTGCGAATTAGTTAATAATATTCTTGATTGATATAAAAATTAAATAACTACTCGTAAATATTTGTCTCTACCAAGAATTAACTAAATTTTAATTAACATAAACAAATAAGTAAATTTATAGGAATAATAGGAATAATTTATTGAATAAAAATTGGCCATGTTGGGGCGGCTTAGAATAGTAAGCCCAATCCCACGCCGGATGGGCGTCGTAAGAGACGACTAAATAAGGTCCGCTGGTGGTAGGGCCCCTCGAGGATTATATTGGTAATATTGATTTTAGTTGTTAATTAATACCTTGATTACTATTATTATTTGTCCATGGGATTCGTCTGGATAGCTACCACCCTCGAGCATGAGTCAGTCGCCAAACGACTCGTCGTGTTCCGTCCTGGGGCTTGTGAGCCAGTTCTTTCTTTCTTTTTCTTCTCTCTTTTTTGGCTGGCAACGCATCAGTGATGCCTTTGGTGTTGCTGATGTTCATGGGCGACGATAGCCACTTACCATCAGGTGGATCGTCAGCTCGCTGGCCAGCTATTTCCATAAAAAAAAAATATAGAATTTAAATACTAATCACAATATCGCCTGATTTTGAGTAACTAGGGTATGTATAATGTTTCATCTACATTTAACGTTCCCTTGAGAGTCTGTGCTGTGTCACTACAAATGGCAGAGGTGAACAGGTCATAACCTTTTCCAAAGTGAAATTCAATTTAGTTTCATGGTCTTAATATGAAATATGTATTCATAGCTTGTTTTTTATTGAAACTTAAATTATCTTTGCTGAATTATTGATATGAAAAATAATTATCAATTACTACGACTTGGCCTTATTTATCAATTGTTATCACAACATTGTTATCATGGCGCCTGAAAACGTAAAACTTCCGACAATATACATGAAGATAATCCACAAGATTTATAGTTATTGTGGAGTTTTGAAAAGCAATGTTTGTGGCAATATAGAGGGATGGAACAAAAGTGAAATCAAGTATTTTTTTATATCCTGTAGGGCTGACGAAAAAGCTTACGTGGTCATCGTCGCCTATGGACATAAGTAATACCTACCAGAGGAATCGCCAATGCATTGCCGGCCCTGAAGGAAGGAGACCTCTTTTTACACCTTTTTTGAAGAACCTCATGTCATGCACACTTGATATGGAAGTAAATCATCCCAGCGTGGCGTGCCTGCATGGGCCATCACTCCGTCGTCATCGACCGCATCCATCCTTGAAGGACGCGTATCCGGTGACTTGCGGTTTAACTCGTGTTTTACGTACATAACTGGAAATAGTTTTAACTGAAGCATTAAAACGCAGGAAATTAATGTTTAGGATAGAGAATTTTGTAAAAAAAATGCAAGTGATTTGAAAGACCTTTAAATGTTTAAATAATTATGAATTGTAACGGGTACCTACATTATGTTTCTTTAGTTATGTAATGGTGGTTGTGTTTAGTTATAAGTAGTTTGTGTTTTGAAGTACATAGGCTAATTTTAATCCCGGAAAAGTTCAGGGTTCCCTCGGGATTTTTAAAAAATCGATCTACACCACGGGCAAACCGCGGGGAAGAGCTAGTTTGAAATAATTTTGAAGATCCAGTAATAATTAATCAGGTCTCCACTCTACAATGCAGGTAACGTATCGGTGTACTCTGGATTTTACTGGATATTAGATCAGCTTTAATTAATTAAGCGTGTCGTGTCTTATTTCTTCACAGAACATGAATAGCTTCATTGCATGCGTGCGTAGACTTTGCTGATATTCAATTAGATCTTTTGACGTAAGCAATGCTTGTAAACATGTCGTTCTGTCGTACTGTGTGTTAACTGTTGACGTACGAGTCGTGTGATTTGTAAATTAGATGTCGCGCCTCCGAGACCGAGATTGCCAATTCGATCTTCACGTTCAAAGCATTTTCATAGATAATAGTCAAAAGCGGTTCCACATTTCCTATTCCAGTGTAACCATAGTGTAACCAGGTAGGTATAACTCTGTCTTTTGGCGTTGCTCGATATTCAAAGAGAAACCTTTAATAACGGCACGGACCCTCAGAATAATAAATGACCAACTTGTAAGGATAACCTAAACTTTTGTAACTGGGCAGTGACTCTACATTACAATCTAGAATACAGTATGAGAAAGACAATGTTGAGCAATGTAATGCTAGCTTCAAATTCAAATTCTTTATTTGCATGAACATGGGTAGTAAGTACATAAAAGATTAAATTACATTTTTAAGTCCGCCAAGCTTGCGGCGCGGCGTGATTTTCGGGGTCCCACCGAAAGTCTCAAAGTCTTAATAACCGACTCGTCCTGTAAAGAGATTGGACGCGATGTCATTAACCGAAACACTGGTGCTAAGTGACCAGTTGCTATATTACCGAAACCGAGAATAGTTAGTACGATACGTAATGGAAGAATTCAACGTGTTTTTCCATTTTTAGACATAGCCTTTTTAAGAGTTTCTTGACGCGAATGACTTAATGTAAATCTAGACAACGGAAAAATATGTGACATAAAACATTATTTAAATTTATTTAAATTAATACCGTGACTTGTGGGTATTTACGACTGTTATGTGACGATTACAACCGGAACCGACGCCGACGGCTTTACGTGCCCTCCGAAACACGGAAACGCTCAAGAAATTTTTGCCAAGAGCGGTCAGCCATCCAACTACCGACCGTGCCCGCTACATTCAACTACCTACATCACCAAACATTTTTGTTGTAAAACTTTTGCGCATCTAAGAAATGTATTGTTGCCAAACACTTATTTTGGTTTAGTTTATTACGTGACGTGTCAAATGTCAATTAGTTATTTATAATGAGAAAACATAAATATTGACGGAACTTGGCTGAGATACTGCCGCTGCGGCCGCCCCGGGTCGAGCCAAAACACAAGACATACATAATAATTATGAGTAGGTACGTCATAATAATAATAGTTCTTTAAGAAAGGGGATAAGACCCTTTTGAAGAACTACAGGCCCATTGCACTTCTGAGCCACGTTTATAAGCTGTTTTCGAGAGTGCTCACAAATCGCATTGCACGCAGGCTTGACGACTTCCAGCCTCCCGAACAAGCAGGATTCCGGAAAGGCTACAGTACCATGGACCACATACACACACTGCGGCAGATTATACAGAAGACCGAGGAGTATAATCTGCCGCTATGTGTTGCCTATGTGGACTATGAGAAAGCCTTTGATTCTATCGAGACCTGGGCAGTACTAAATTCTCTTCAGCGGTGCCGGATCGACTACCGGTATATCGAGGTGTTGAAATGTTTATACACATCAGCCACCATGACCGTCAGAGTACACAACACAGCAACGAACCCAATCCAACTGCAGAGAGGTGTCAGGCAAGGGGACGTCATATCCCCAAAACTGTTCACCGCTGCGTTGGAAGACGTGTTCAAGCTGATGGAGTGGAAACGACGTGGCATTAACATCAATGGCGAACACATCACACACCTGCGATATGCCGATGATATAGTCATCCTGGCAGGATCCCTGGAGGAACTTGGTACAATGCTCGGGGACTTGAACAGCGCCTCACAACGGGTGGGTCTTAAGATGAACATGGACAAGACGAAAATCATGTCGAATGTCCATGTCACACCCGTACCGGTTGTTGTTGACGGCGCTGCTCTCGAAGTTGTAGACGAGTACATTTACCTGGGACAAGTGATGCAAATGGGTAAGTCCAACTTCGAGAAAGAAGTCACTCGTAGAATCCAACTCGGATGGGCTGCGTTCGGGAAACTACGTCATATCTTGTCGTCCAAAAAGTTACCTCAGTGCCTGAAGTCGAAGGTGTTCGAGCAGTGTGTGTTGCCAGTGATGACATACGGATCCGAGACGTGGTGCTTCACTATTGGCCTTATGCATAAGCTTAGAGTCGCCCAGCGGGCTATGGAACGAGCTATGCTCGGTATTTCTCTACGCGATCGAATCAGAAATGATGAAATCCGTAGACGAACGAGGGTGACCGACATAGCTCAGAGAATTAGCAGGCTGAAGTGGCAATGGGCTGGCCACATAGTTCGAAGGACCGATAACTGTTGGGGAAGAAAGGTCCTCGAATGGAGACCACGCCTCGGTAAAAGGAGCACAGGACGCCCCCCGACCAGGTGGACCGATGACCTGAAGAAGACAGCGGGTATCCGCTGGATTCAGAAGGCTCAGGACCGGTCTGAGTGGCGTAGATTAGGGGAGGCCTATGTCCAGCAGTGGACCTCAAAAGGCTGATAGATGGATGGATGGACGTCATAATGATAATTATGGAATATACATAGATTAATTGAAAATAACTATTTATTTATTTATTACTGGTAATCCAGTAATCACTCTGTGCAATGATACATGCCATCAAAAACATAACTTGTAAAAAAACCCAAGTCTCGCAACTCAGTTCTTCTACCGTAAAAAGTTGTGAGATCCATGTAATACCAAGTCGGTTAATTTATTCAGTTCCTACTTAAGGTTCCTTCTGTCTTAAGTTATTACGTAATTAGTTAACCTAACAACTAACAACATCTTATAGTGACCATATCAATATTAAAAATCTTTTATGTTTTAAATAAATAGATCGACTTGACCATCGCATGAAAACACAATGTATCTCACAAGTAATATCTACCTACATATTATATTTGTTTAGTGCGATTGCCAAGTCAATCTATTTATTTAAAACATAAAAGATTTTTAATATTGATATGGTCACTATAAGATGTTGTTACGTGTTAGGTTAACTAATTACGTAATAACTTAAGACAGAAGGAACCTTAAATAGGAACTGAATAAATTAACCGACTTGGTATTACATGGATCTCACAACTTTTTACGGTAGAAGAACTGAGTTGCGAGACTTAAATTTGAAATAATTATACTGTCTTTATACAATGCCTGTTTGGTTACAAAAAAATCAAGTTTCTAGCTTTATCCACAACGAAGTTATAGGGGGTCGAAAATGGCCTGAATTGCTTCGAGAAAAGGATGGTACGGCCGTGCCGCTTTTTTGCTCGACTTGGCGGGGGCACTGCCGTGCCCCCAGATTCATAACATTATGTTAGTTGTTTTTAACGTCTTAATATCCTACTGTCCTTACAACTACTGGTAACCATGAATGATTTTCTCAGCATTACACCTTTATGGTTTGTGCTTCTCAAAACGTTCCATTTCATTTACCCTATCTTATATATTGATGTGAGTCCATTCCGTCCCTGTGTCATATACATTAAGCAGAGAAAGGAAGTATACGTGAAGAGGGAAAGATATATAGGATGGACAGCGAAATGTTTAACACATTACAATGTCGAATGTGCCTAAATATGGAAAAAAAATATTCCTTGCGTCTATTTTACTGGCTCTCTTAATTTTTATTTCCGTAAAACAACGCGGCGATGCAATTGTCAGATAGGGGGAAGTGATAGCCGCTAGCTATTAGCAAGCTGAGATGTTGCGGATTCAAATACATATTTATTAATTGTAGTTCAAAATAATTTTACAACAACGAGGCAATAGCTTCACTCTACAACAAGGTTGAATCAATTGCTCGGCCACAAACTTAATCTCTGTTCACAATTAAAATGTATTGAGTTTTTATTGTCCAACAAAGTGTTTCTTGTTCAGTTTACGGAAGTAGAAGGTACTCCTAGCAAACCTAATGGTCCTAAAAGTTAATTAGTTGAGAATATGTAGTTACTCCATGGACATTTGGACCGAGCCTCTTATAAGCCTATAGTTCCACTCGAAGTACTAACAATATTAACATAGTATGCTCAATGGTAACAATATGAAATGTAAAACCTTAATTGTAATGATCGCTGCCAATTTCTGTGGCTCTACATAATATAGTTGGTGAAAATCCTAGAAAACGATTTTAATGGTTTGTTTACATTTGTATCGGCTGCAAATCGACCCTACGAATCGTAGGCTACGATAGAATGAAATATCGCATCACTAAGATGTCGCGCTTAGTGGAACACAACGGTGTCACTAATCAGTAACCAAGCTCGCTGAAGTTTCCTCAATTACATTACTAATGACATAACTAGCAATGGATCATGGAATATTCCTAATTTCATCACATGCCCACTGATGTTGCTTAACATGTGAACACAGTGTGTTACAGAAACACACATAGATACAAATATTTATTAACATTTCCCTAGCGATAAAAGTGTAGGGACTCTTTACTTATTCTTGTTTGCCTGTTATTGAAGTGAAAACTTCTTTAGTACGGGGGTGACTTGAAATTTTATGAAACGAAACTGTCCAGTAAAAAGAGACAAACACATAAATTCTAAAGTGAGATAGGAAGCATTGTACGAGGGTAGGGTAGAGGAGTGAGGGGTAGGGGAGCGGAGCGGAACGGGGCGGAACGGGGCGGAACGGGGCGGAGCGGGGGGGAGCGGGGCGGAGCGGGGCGGAGCGGGGCGGAGCGGGGCGGAGCGGGGCGGAGCGGGGCGGAGCGGAGCGGAGTAGTGAAACCTACATTTATCATCTTCCCGAAATTTTACATTCGTCTCATTAAACCTGAAAACAAAAATTTTGAAGGTTTCACTTCTACCACGTGTGAATTGCACACATTTTAATTTTATATTTAAGTTACTGCGCAAGAAATGCGGCTGAAATAAAAATGTACATTTGTACTATTTCTACTGTCATTCAGGGATGAAAACCGAATCGGATTTTGCCGGAACATCTCTCGCTATCAGTTACGTCACCTGTAAAATATGTTTTTATTTCCCAATACATTACTAATTAGTTACTAGTCATTTGTCACAAAGATTCTAATTTGATTGTCGATAAGGTACGAATTTGAATCAATTGTCAATATGATCGTAATATATTTAATTGTATAATAGTTTTACTATGTTTTTATTATAGTTTGTCCAAAAAATATATGCGAGCAGAACTCCAAATACATCAGAATTATTGTAATCTTCAAGAATCCGAGACTTACCTACTAATCGTTTGTGCCGATAAAAATGTACCGTGTATTTCGTAATTGGTAAGTTATTAAGCAATTTCATTGCTTTTTAACCGACGAAAAAAAAAGGAGGAGGTTCTCAATTCGACACGTATATATTTTTTTTTTTATGTATGATCACGCAGAAATCGGCACAGGATGGTCCGATTTGGATGATTCTTTTTTTATTGAATAGGGTATGTCCTGAAGTTGGTCCCATATTTTTTTGAAAATTTTATTCCTACCTTAAAGGTACGAAAATAGGGAATGATTGATTATTCACCCGTTTTTTACCCGGAATTTTTACATGTTAACCCCAATAACTTTGTACTGGATGATCCGATTTCGATGATTCTTTTTTTATTGAATAGTGTATACCTTGAAGATACTCTTGTTTAAATTTCGAAACAAAATTTTACCCCTATAGGTACGAAAATAGGGGTTGATTGATATTTCATCTACTACATTTTTACCTGGTAACTGAATCTATAATTCATAAAATCAATAATTTATTATTAATTATAAGTATCATAGCAACTAAAAATTAAAAAATAATTACTTTTTAACAAAAAATAAAAAAAAACTAAAAAGCAAAAAATAAAACAAACCATTAGTATTATAAATTAAGATCCGAAATTAACAGTAAATAAATAATTTTGAGGCGGTGCCAAACCAATGAAAAAACAAACGGCGAAAAGATGTGCGCCGCGCTGCTGCTGCCGTGTGCATCGCATGCCGCTGCCCTCATAATATTATGAATTTTATGTAATTAATTTTGGTTGTTTGTTTGGCACGGTCTCAAAATTATTTATTTACTGTTAATTTCGGATCTTAATTTATAATACTAATGGTTTATTTTATTTTTTGCTTTTTAGTTTTTTTTTTCGTTGGTTTTATTTTTTGTTAAAAAGTAATTATGTTACACAAGAAGAATAGGGATGTAAGGAGGTATTTTGTTCCCAGCCATGTACGTGTACCTATGAATAATTTTTTCAGCTTTATATACACGCTGAAATTTTTTTAAAAGCTTGCTTAATTATTTATTAACAAAAAAAAATTGCGGTCATTGCCAAGAGTAAGAAGTGTCAAGTCAATGAAATCTACTTAAAATAGGCCCTTTAGCAAAGCGCGATCGTTACACTTCCCAGTGTAAGCCAACCCTGGCGTGACGTCACTGCCTGGTCGATGGAGGTCAACGCACCCCGCTACCTGGCGCGATTTTAGAGTCCTACGGAAAAACACTCGCCTAGCGCCGACAGATCTATTGTCAATTTTTTTAAACAAGTCCTGTTTGGTAAATAATCTTACAGGGTCGGTTTTTGGCCGGCAACGCGTTGGTGACGCCCCCAGTGTTACTAATGTCCATGGGCGGCGGTGATCACTTACCATCAGGTGACCCGTCTGCTCGTTTGCCTGCTAAAAGCATAAAAAAAAGGGTTTTAATATCATAATTTGTAATCTATATAAGGCTTATAAAAAACGAAAAACAATTTAAACTACTCAGTAGATATAAATTTAAAAATTAAAAAACCCACACCCAATTTCAAACCCAAATTCAGCCGTATTGGGGCGGCTTAGAATACTAACTCCAATCCCACGCCGGATGGGTGTCGTAAAAGGCGACTAAATCCGGCCCGCTGGTGGTAGGGCCCCTCGAGGGATTATATTAGTAATATTGATTTTAATTATTAATTAATACCATTATTACTATTATTATTTCTCCATGGGGTTCGCCTGGATAGCTACCACCCTCGAGCATGAGTCAGCCGCCAAACGATTCGTCGTGTTCCGGCTGGGGGCTTGAGAGCCAGTTCTTTCTTTCTTTTTCTTCTCTCTTTCTTGGCTGGCAACGCATCAGTGATGCCTTTGGTGTTGCTGATCAGATGGATCGTCAGCTCGTTTGCCGGCTATTTCCATAAAAAAACCTGCTATCAAAAAAGTTTTTTTTTGAAATCCTTATGGTAACATCTTTAATTTAATACCCATATTGCAAGATACGCGATAAAACAAAACCCTTCCTTGGCAGTCGGGTAAATAGATAAAATCATTAAATGCAAAAAAAAAATTATGTTATTTTTTTAAACTGTGTAAAGTGAATATTACAAGATGTTTACCAAATACAAAAATGGAGTACCTATAGCCTATAGCTAGCCTGCCCTGCCTAGGTACTCCCGGCTCGGCGGCTCGGCTGTAAACATTACGTCACGTATTAAGGTGTAAATTTCCGCCTTTATTGTCTAATTTCATTACGTTTACATAATGTTACGAAGTACAACATTTTTCAAGTGTAGGAAAAGTACACACACGTATTTTATTACTTTGCTACGCAGTAGAATATGGTGGTTATTGCGTTGCGTTTGCGTATGAAATGAATGAGAGATTTTTCATTTTACACACCTTTGAGGAAATGTAGTTTAATGTAGGCTAACGTCAGTTTCCTTCGGAGAACTGCAATGTGTGTACATAATAGTATTTGGACTGGTTTTATCTTTTAGTATTAAAATAAAGTTAATTATAGGTATAATTTATTAAACCATCTTGAAATAAGTTTCTATTCATTCTAACAAATGGAATTTAAAGGTGGATTACAATTAGAAGGTTACTCTAGTTAACGAGAGTTCTATATGTACAATTTACGAAATATTTACAGGTCCTTGTTGTGGGAGGTTGATCTCTACTACCTGACTCGGCAAACGTTGTTCTGCTAAAAATTTTCCTGATAGGGCATATAGGTCTATGTGATAGGGTCACCCTAACCACCTAGCGCCCCTAGCGGTATGTAATGTACTTTACGACTTACTCTCATATCTACCAAATATACACAAATAAAAATTCACAAAAAACGGTCAAGCCGTTTCGGAGGAGTGCGATCACAAACACGTGACACGAGATTTTTATACAGGGTGTCCCGTAAGTTTTGGATCAACCGTAGAGGGCAGATAGCGTGACGGTGCAACTACCATATCGCACCTTTGGTGGAACAGGGGTCAACTGCACTTTTGTAATTTTACAGCAGAGCCATTTTAAAGTTTTTTTTTGCATTCTGAGTCGTATTATTCGTCTTTGTATTGCTTCAAAGTGTTTGTTCTTTGCATGAGATACGACCCATTTATTTGTGAATATGGCCATGTACTTTGCAGGTGTCAAATACTTTTTTTGTTTAATTTTTGTCATTTTTTTGTAAGATGTGCCCTTGTACCACCAAAGGTGCGATATGACAAAAAATATTTACCTCAGTAAAAGTGTCACCGTTTTCGAGATTATGACATTTTTTTAATAGGCTCTTTTACTCTACTTTTTCCTGTTGAGTCCACAAATGAGCAGATATTTTGATTTTTTTTTCTAAAAACTCTGAGTGAGTTGCTTTACAATTATCAGTATGTAATTTTTTTGAGATTATTAGGAAATTCTGAGAAAGTAGCGTCTACTTTGAATATATTTAAAGATTTTCTTGGACATAGCTTTGACGCGAGGTGGATGAAAAAATATGTCCTGGGCAAGTATGTGGAACAGAACTTTAAAAATTTGTCTGTTAAATGTGCAAATTTTAAAAAGTACAATACCTATGAAATAAACAATATTTTCAGTACAATGCTGCAGTGATACCAGAAATCAAATGATACCGTGAATAAAATCATTAAAATAGTTAATGTGTATAAGTTCTTTCTATGGAATATATAATATGTCCTTGAAATAGTTGATAAATCAAGCCCTTAAAGTGGCCTCTGTAGAGTTGTTCTGGCGATATTGCGAGTATTTCGCTATCTACGTCGTATCTCTGTGTATATCTTACGAACACAAGATTTGCTTCTATTCTATCGAATATTATCAAATTGGATTTACTTCTGTTGAATGATAATTAAAATAGTGATATAATAATTCATTATTGATAAATATTTGCCGACTATATCGCACCTTTGGTGGTACAAGGGCACATCTTACAAAAAATCGTAAAATGACAAAAATTAAACAAAAAAATATTTGACATCTGCAAAGTACATGGCCATATTCACAAATAAATGGGTCGTATCTCATGCAAAGAACAAACACTTTGAAGCATTAAAAAGACGAATAATACGACTCGGAATGCAAAAAAAAAAACTTTAAAATGGCTCTCCTGTAAAATTACAAAAGTGCAGTTGAGCCCTTGTTCCACCAAAGGTGCGATATGTTAAAATCATGTTGTTGTTGTGTTCATAACAACAGTTTAAATAATTTACGTATCTCGCGCTTGGCCTCTAGCCAGCTCCAGCCCCCCCCCCCACTCCCCGGTAAACTAACTGACGTCCTTGTACAAGAGGCCTTCACTATAACTGGGTCTCCAGGGCAAGTCAGGCCAAGGACGGTTCATGTTGGTGTTGTCATTGGTTATGGCGAGGTCTCATAACAAAAACATTCCATGATTCGGACGTGGGTTTTTAGCTGACAATGGCCTGACAATATCGTCATGACATGTATCTGGGCTTGACCCAGGAGACTGAGAATGAACCATGACTGTGATCAGTTGTGACTTGTGAGATGGATGACTAAGATCATAATATCTCTGAATGAAAAAAATAAATGAACGCTCCCATAGTTGACCTAGGATAGCTGGTGTCTCGAAAGTATAGTCACACACACATTGCCAACACACCGGACACAAACACTATCTAAAAGTCTGTTCCGGTCCGTAACCTGGGTAACCAGGGACTCGCACAGCAAGCGACTCCACCAACTGGGCTGTGGGCTGCATTTGACGAAGAAGGTGCGAAATGAAACCTGAGCAATGGGCAAATGCGATATTGTCGCTCCGTGGACAGATTTCGTGCTATTTCTTATGCACTTACCGTAACGTAACTGAGTTGTTATGATCAGGGATACGTACGGCTTTAATTGTAGGTCCATTGCATGACTCGGCAGGCCCGTTAGTAGTCGAGAAGACCGGGAGAATATGCTCCTACTAAAGATAACCTTAAGACTTCAATAATATAGTTATTAAGAGTTTGAAATTTGGTTGATAATGGGCGATGATGGTGAAAATTATATCATGATGAAATGATTAACCCTCAACTAAAACCAATTTGTCACCGGATGACCTAGGCTGACCTACAGTGACCTAGGGGGAGTGAGTGTCGCATCTATGCGGAAACCGTAAACATCGGAATAAGTGAAGGTCACGCCGGCCCCTACTACTGAATTGCGACTTATTTATTTTGAGCGCGTCCTAGGGTTGCGTAACTCAAATTCAAAACACATGAATAGGAAATGAAATAATCTTTTATTAGGTGCAATGATATACTTATGCACGTCATTTTTTTAATCTACCAGCTTTTCGGAAAGGTGCTTTGTAATGGAGGAGAAGAAAAGCCGTAAAGAAACTCCTCGGCACATCTTTTAAAACACGATACATAATTTCAAAATTATTCAGTACCTCAGAGCCGTAGTAAATGGACAACGTCAGACAAGTCACTAATTCCAATAGACAGTTTTTATCATCTTTTACAACATGAAGCATTGTAAAACTTGTGGATAAGAAAGAAACAATATAAACGTCTGAACATCTGCGACGTATTTTTTTCTTTTAAGGAGACCGTATCTTTTGTTTATCTCTTCCATCAGGAGGATAGACCCTGATACTAAGCTCCTAATGAATTGAAACTCTATAAAATTGATTGTGAATAAGTATTGGTAGCACACGGTGGCCAAGTGTGCCAGGTTGTGCAGGACTTTCCTATTCCTAACCAAAGTTAATCAGGAAGCCAACTAACCGAATATGTATAACTTACACGTTTCGTTGTATCAGTAACTCATTAAATACATTTTTGTGGAAGTCCCAATTTGAAAACTAAATTCCTGATTAAATATTTTAACATTATGTCTCAAAATTGTATCAGTTATCACTAACTTATTAAATACATGTTTGTGGAAGTCTCAATTTGAAAACTAAATTCCTGATTAAATATTTTAACATTATGTCTCAAAATTTGAGTTGGTGGATTTGGCAAGGTAACACTAGCACGTGACAATATTTTGTACTGGTGGAAACATAAACGTTTGACTTTATTTTGACGACCAGTGTGGCGCAATGGTTACTATGCCGGATCGCCGCACCGAGGGTCCTGGGTTCGATTCCCAGCGGAGCGGAAATTTGAATGATGAGTTTGAATTTCTGTTCTCGGTCTGGGTGTGAATGTCCTTGTCTAGTGTGTTGTCCATGGCACCCACGACACAGGGAATCCTAGTGTGGGGGTTAGAGTGTGCAGCGTTATTTATTTATTTATTATCTCGTGGCGTTTGGAATCGAACTAAATTTAAATAACTCTGTCAACAGAGAATGTATGAAGCGTTAAGACTTATATACATGTTCTCGTAGTAAAAATAACGGCTCATCGAACCGAGAGCGGCATGTGATTTGGTGCCAAAAACAGAATTTATGGATCTGTTAATAACTTGTTTTGTTTTCCAATGGGATCATGATTTGCCCACATGAAGCAACTTGACTAAATTCCCTTGTCTAGATGTTGGTAACCTTTTTTAAGAAAAGATAGCGTTGCCAACTTTGTACCGTAATTTATAATTTAATCCGATTTCGATTATTAAGTAATTAAGTGCCTCCGCTATGTCGAGAAAAAGCAAAGCCATAAAAGCTTAAATTTCCTTTTTCTTTTCTTGAAGATATTCGGGGCCCTTTCCACCCTCGTAACGTTGTGGTGGGTAGAGCTAGAAGCTTAAGGGCGATATTATGTACTTGATATCTTATAATTTTGCACGATATTCGATATTTGTATTTTTTTCGTCTGTGTTTAACATATTTTTGATGGGATTACATTTGTATACAATATGAGCTTAATTATTTTGTTAAGAAGCACAGAGTGAAATTACGCTGCATTGAACATTATTTTTATATTTTAACAAATGATAGGATATTGGCACCGAACCAGCTTCCGGAGATGGGCCAATTTACGTACATTACGAGCAGGATAAGTATAGAAATAACTGCGTGACGTGGAATCGGGGGGCCAACACTGAACATCAGTGCCTTCAAGGGTACCAATTACAGCACATAACAAAGAAATAAGATAAAGGTAAGGAAAAATAAATAAAATAAAAATAGAAGGTACATACTAAACAAAAATTATATCTAACACTAGCTGTTGCCCGCGGCTTCGCACGCGGAAATTGTGCTTATCATATTTGTACCCCTTACAGAAGAAAATTTAAAAACAGGTTCAATATTGAAGTACCTACTAATATTTAGGAATTTACATACAATCACAGATTATTCCTCCAGAAGCGGGTTTCGAATAATAAACAACATTCACATTAATTTGCTTTTTTTCTTATTCTTGAAAAATTTTGAAAAAACTCGAAATCATGTATTTCATCAATTAAAGGAGGAACGTTTGTTGCAAATTTAAAGCAAATTGTTGATATTTTAAAAATATTTCATGCAAAGTTTCATGTTGTTTCCGGGGAAAACTTTTAATTTTTTGGTGATATTTTTTTTTCTAAAATGTGACCCAAAGTATACCTAAGGAACAACTTAACTAATTTCCGTCGAATCAGTTCAAGGGTTTTCATGCGATGCCCAGTCAGTCAGACAAACAGATTATAGACAGGCAGACAATAATTTTAAACAGTAAAAATATGTTTAAAACGGTTCTATTGTTTCCATCCATTTATATACTCTCTCTCCCTCCCCTCTCCATCTCCTTCTCCCTCTCCCTCTTCCTCTCCCCCTCCCCCTCTTTATCTCCCGCTCCCTATCCCTCTCCTTCTTCCTGTCCCACTCTCTCTCCTTCTCCCGCTCCCTGTCTCTCTCTCTCTTCTTCTCCCACTCCCTGTCCCTCTCCCTTTCCCGCTCGAGGTCCTTCTCCCGCTCCTTGTCCCTCTCCCTTTCCCGCTTGAGATCCTTCTCCCGTTTCATGTCCCTCTCTCACTCCCTCTCCTGCTCTCTCTTCCTCTTCTGCTCCCACTCTAGCTTCCTCTCCCGATCCCAGTCCCTCTCCCGCTTTCTGTCCCTCTCCCTTCCCCCTCCCGTCCGTAAAGTTCTCTACGCAAATTTTTTGTTTCTCACTATAAGCTTCCATATTATTAATTTTCATATTACATACTGAGTTCAAAAATGACGTAGTTTCTTAAATATTTACAATCCCTTAGTTTAACCACTTATGGGGATGAATTTTGAGAAAACCGTGATACAGTTATTTTTGTGTCTAACTATATGCTAATATACAAATTTTCACCCTTCTTACTTCAAAACTGACGAAGTTGCCATACTAACTTGCACACCCTTATTTAACTGTTTAGGGGTTGATTTTCCAAAAAAACACGACTTTTAAATTTTAATCTGGAGCTAATATATAAATTTTCATGTTTTTAACTAAAATGTCGAAGTTGCTTACTAAGTTCCATGCTCTAAATTAACTCTTTAAGGGATGATTTTCCAAAAAAACGTGTCATAATTGACTTTTGTTTACAACTATTAATTTACATAAAAAAAACATATTTATAACTCTAAAACTGACGAAGCTGATTTATGCGTAAATGAGTTTCAACCCCTATTTTTAGGGGATGAATTTCGAGAAAACAGTGATACAGTAATTTTTTGTGTCTAACTATAAGCTTATATACAAAATTTCACCCTTCTTACTTCAAAACTGACGAAGTTACCATACTAATTTGCACATTCTTATTTAACCCTTTAGGGGATGACTTTCCAAAAAAACGTAATACTTACAAATTTTGTTTCTAATCTGGAGCTAATATATAAATTTTCACGTTTTTAACCTTAAAAATGACGAAGTTGCGTACTAAATTAAATCCACTAAATTAACCCTTTAAGGGATGATTTACCGAAAAAAATTATCAAAGCTTACTTTCTTTTATGGCTATAAACTTACATAAAAAATTTCACATTTATTACTCTAAAACTGGAGAAGTTGATTTGTATGTAGTTGACTACCAACCCCTATTTTTAGGGATGAATTTCGAGAAAATAGTGATACAGTTATTTTTCGTGTCTAAATATAAGCTTAAATATAAATTTTCACCCTTTTTACTTCAAAACTGACGAAGTCGCCATACTAACTTACGCCGTCTTAATTAACCCTTTAGGGGATGATTTTCCAAAAAAGCGCATTACTTTTAAATTTTGTTCCTAATCTTGAACTAATATGTAAATTTTCATGTTTTTAACTTCAAAAATGACGAAGTTGCCTACTAAGTTTCATCCAAGAAATTAACCCTTTAAGGGATGATTTTCCAAAAAAAAAATGTTAAAGTTAACTTTTGTTTATTACTATAAACTTCTATAAAAAAAATCATATTTATAACTCTAAAACTGACGAAGTTGGTTTGTATGAAAATGACCTCCAACCAGTATTTTTACCCCTTAGGGGATGAATTTCCAAAAATCCGTTCTTAGCTGACGTCTCCTTAGCATAAACTATCTCCCTGCCAAATTTCATTATAATCGGTTCGGTAGTTTCTGAGATTTTTTGTTTAATCAGTGTATCTCTTTTCAATTTTATATATATAGATTAAAGTAACATTAAATTTTAAGTGTGCCTGTGGTGCAGCGTGACCCCCGAACAGGCCCAGACTCAGCATAAGCCGTGCCGCACAACATAAGCTGTGAAGGCACAGCGCTATTTCAGTCTGCTCCTTTCCCTTTCTCCCACGAAGGAAGCTCGGACAGACTAATAGCGCTAAACAACGATGGGCAAACAACGTTATCAGACACTGAATAAACGTTGTTTATTATGGACTGAAATATACTTACAATTAGTTATACAGATGTGCTGCTGTTCACAATTTTATCATACACGATGTCTATAGGTTTCTTCCGGAAAGATGTAAAATTGTTCTACTCTAGCGTTTCTTGGGCAATGGTGACCACTGACCATTTGGCCCGAATCCCGATGCCTCCATAATTTACATTGATGATTCAATATTAAATACACTGACCTACATCTAAAATATGGAAGTGAAGTGTTAAAGTTGTTATTATTGGATTCCAAATATTTTCAGCCTCAGTGAAATTCAATTTCCAATACCAATATACATCGATAGCAGAGGTTTCCAATTAACGAGATTTCTGATTCTGATGAAAAGCGAGTACAAATATAGCACTTTCCTATACAAGTTTGTAGCAGTCCAATTAAAACTTTGTGCATACGGAACTAAGATCAAATTGGAATCCCCTTTCACAGGATGGTTCACAAAGTGTAGAATACCCTGCACATGGTAGAAAAACGAGAATAAACAATCTGACATTGACGGGCAGCAAGGAATGTTTTTGTTCTAAATTCATCTCGCAAAATATTCTTCGCATTGTCATAGAGGCGTACAAAAGATGGCTTTCTGTGCCAATCAGCGTTAATAATAACGCGATTATCTTTATTTCTAAATAAACTATTAGTAACAAATCATAGGGGTGTTCCGGCGCTCGATATTAAGTATACTTAACACTGATTTAATTTTCTATTTTTTCAGATATTACCTTACTTTATAAATCACTAACGTTCCACATATTAATTTAAATACAGTTAACACTAAATTCTGATGCGGCAGATATCCAAAAAATAAAAAGACACGCACGTACCGAAACCGTAAACGCTGACATGAGTTTTTATTTACTACGGCAAATCTACTTCATAAACCCATGTAGGTTTATCGCTTACTATAAATTTCAACTAACGTATGCTCCGCATCGCCGTCCGAGGAACATACTTATTAGAGCTTTAACTTTATGATATAGCGTCAGAGCATCAGAATGTTTGAAGTCTGATAATAGATTTTTTTTTACATGAAATAAGTTAGTGCTTCACAACCATTCCCCCTGATGGTAAGTGACGATGAAGTCAAAGATGAAGAAGAATGCCTATCCACTCTTCTCTTGAAGACACCTACGTTGTAGGTGGACGGGAACAAATATGCAGACGTCGGATCTCTGACTCTGAAATGTTGACAACAATCACAACAGGTTCGTGCCATTTGTTGGTTGTTATTGTTGTTCTCATTTGGGCTAGCAACTTCCATCATCCTTGACCCGTTCGACCAGCCATCCACCATGTTAATAGAATTTTAATATCGATCTGATGATACCAGTGCGGAGTGGGTGCGGCCACTGAATCGTACCTGAATACTGCATGAGAAATAACCTTGTCCTATATTTTCGGGTCAATCAATGCTGAGTTGATATTGGGTAGAGTCAAAAATAGAAGGAGCTTTAAGCCCTTTGTAGCGACTGATATTACTGGTCTCGTCTTCAACCAATTAGTCACGTACATATGTAGATATTGGGGAACATATATGTCTCTTCTCTTTACACAATTAAAAAACGCTTGCAATCCTGCATTAGTATCACCTTCTGTGCTTGGTGTGACATGTAATCTCACTCAAATAATTATGTACCTTAATATTGGAAACGATCAAAGTTCTATAACAAAGAGTTTTCTCCCAATGTTTGTCTTGGTTGAGAACCAAACTGGTCAGCAAGATGGGTCACAGCCCACAGGTCACAGGTTAATAAACGCAGGGTCATAATCAATAGTTGTTTTTTTGTTATTTGATTACGTCAAGGTAGACACTTGAACTACAGGTTTTATTTTAATTTCCAGGAAATATTCTCTTTTTAAAAACAGCGTCATATCATATTGAGGTGAGCCTTGACCTGCTTGATAGCGTCCTCCTAACTTAAACAATGCGTAACGTTATCAACCATAGTATACGTTTGGCTCTGTAGCTGTCTCCGTAATCTCCGAGCTCAGTTCCTACTGATAATCTCTAGAAGCACGTGACGAGATAGCTGCCAAAATGTTTGTAAGTTACTTCATCATACATAAAGATAGTAAACAACGAAATATCGCGCTCAGCGATAAGATTAGGTACATATTGTATTGTATACGGTAGGTACAGCAAACTGTAACCTCAAATGGTTTACCAAGTGGGAAGTTTACCACATGGGAAGTAGCCGATTTATTGTAGTACACTTTTCTCTTATAATTATTTTATTTTTATGTCTTTGTACAAGAAGTGTTTCGTCTTATTACAATAAAATCCCTGGTTGTTACTTACGCCTCTTACTTACTGTGATTAAATAATAAGGAAATCCAGGGTTTTGATACCTTTGGTCGTCGGAATATTTCATACGTATCATGATATATCAGAAGATTGTATTTTTCACATGTACTTGTAATGTGTGGTAAATTGAGGAGCAGAAACAGTCTGACTCCATCCAGTCCCGTCCGGGTTAGCTCGGTGGCCGTCGCCATACGTTAATTATTGAGATCGTGGTGCAACGTCGTTAATTTACCAGCTCCATAAAATTCTGAGGTAATTGTTCCGTAAAATGAGTTACAACTCTAGTTATAATTAGCTAGGATTATGATGCAATCAGGAAGACATGTCCAATAAGGCATTGTTTATATCGAATAGACACTTTAGGACTCAGCGTTTAAGTATTATTGTATGACAAGGAAATAGTCCTTAATTCTTGGGTTCTTGGGTTACTTGAATAATATAATAAATTAATAGTTTATTTATAAAAAGTACATACCTATTTAGGAAGCTATCAAAAATAATCATAAAATTGTAAAAGGATTCCTACTTTTTGTGAGTAGGTGTTACTTTCGGTCAGCAAAGGGAAATATCCCGAGCAAATTCCATAGCCAATGAATTCCAGACATGGGATAATGAATGAATTTTAAAGATATTACTGCACGTCTCAACGTGTCTCTATTATTCACGGTCAAATAGTGTAGTGGCATGACTCATGAGTACCTAAAGCACGTAGCACTAATGAGGATAGTAGAGCCAACTGTGAGTTGTGACCACAGATGATAGTGAAACAGTAGCAGTGATGAGCGGAAATTTTACACTACTCAGAGCACGTGAACACTCACGTGTTTTCATTAGGCACTGCCTAGTCTTGGCCTCTTGGCATAGTACGATTCAGGCCCTGTTGTTGTCTTCCGTTGCGCCCTGCCGTGGGGGCAGAGAGGCGCTATCGGGTTGTAAGAGCACCGTTTTAGCTGCTGACTGAATATATTCGTTTTCACGCAGTGTTGGCAGCACAATAAACTTTTCATTTTAACGCCAGATAAATCACGTTGATTTTAATTTAATGATTTTTAATTAGATCCCGCGTCCGCTCGCGGCAGTCGCGGCTACGCCGATGTAGATGTTGTCGAAACCTCTTGGTAATAAGGCAATGAATTTGAAGCATTAATAACTTTAGTCTTTATTCCCTAATCCATGGAGATTCGAAATATTTTTAAAATTATTTTGAATTTTTCAATCAGTTGTTATTTTGTCAAAACAAAATAAATAAATAAATAACACTTCACACTCATAGCCCCACACTAGGATTCCCTGTGTCGTGGGTGCCATGGACAACACACTAGACAAGGATATTCACACCCAGACCGAGAACAGAAATCATCATTCAAATTTCTGCCTCGCTGGGAATCGAACCCAGGACCCTCAGTGCGGCGATCCGGCATGGTAACCATTGCGCCACACAGGTCAAACCTATTCACCTGTGAACCCAGAGTCCTTACATTATTTTGCCAAGATAATACCCATTACCCAAGTGGTACAAAGACTGTTTAATAAACGACCTAATTTCGTGTAAATGAGTGTGCTTATTAAATTCCATTTTCTTATATCAGTCAGAATCAGTTGTAAACATTCGTGTAATCACGTTAAATTTTGTTTTGCTCTTGAAGCGCCTGCGAAAATAACTTTCAGGGCTATTTTGGGAGGCGCGAGAAGTACCTAACTTTGCAAATATTTTTGTTTTGTATCGATATCTGTTCTACTGGCTCTACTTGTCGGACTGTATAGTAGAATGTAGTACTAGAGAGAAGGGAGCGTGGGAGAATGAACGAGCCAAAATATCTGAGTGGTTAATTTGCTTAATTGATGCAATGCAACTGAACATTGCCACCGTCAAGGCAACTCAGGAATGATCGAAATTGTAATACCTATTAATAATGACGTTGCAATATTATTCATATTGCGTTTTAGGGCGCAATATTATTAATATAAAGTACAGGAGAATAATTTACCTACATTTTAATACTGAAAATATATGAGGCTTATGAAAGCAATGATAGAAACCAAAAAAAAGAACGAATAAATTGGATATTTTATACATAGGTAATATTTATTTAAATCTTTATGCCCCATACATAAGTGGTCCTATGATACGAGTAGAGTAAATTGCATCGACAAATATAATTTAATTTTCTTCTAATAGACGTGCACAGTTCCATGTGTGTGTAGACATAAAAAAATACGTCGTAGTATGCGTTGGCGCCTGTGAAAGAATTTATCGATAAGCTATAAGGAGAGTGCGATTAGCATAAGTTGGCCAAGTTACATGCGCATGCGCACACTGCGTGTCTGCATGGTGTAGCCGGACCAATCTACCGCCACCGCGACCCGCGAGCGCGACCTTGCGGCGAGACACTATTTGGACCATTCATTGACAACACACAATTTAGAATCCCGGAACCACGGACCTAAAAAAAATACAGACGTAACCTTGTGTAACCGAGAGTGAAGCATAGAAATGGCCGACCGCTTACTACGTGTGCGTAATTTTGGGGTTACCAGTTATCACAATATGAATGTACATTTATCTATCTTTCAGCTACTCTTATGAACTCTCAAAACGTCTATGAAATTAGAATTTTATATATAAAAAGTCAAATCTACATTCAATAAATGCATATTATTATATTTGATAAGATTAATGAATTTTATTAATTGACGACAGATTAAATACACTGGTTTACCCACTTCACTTATAGGGGAGGTACCTAAAATTTCTCCAATTTTGTTCTACCATTATCTTAACGTAATTAATATACATACTTACATTGATCGATACCAAATTTCAGCTTTCTAATATTGTTAGTTTGTAAGCAATGCCGCGGACAGACGGACAGACATGGCAAACATATAGGTAAGGGTTCCTTGTTATTTAGTACGGAACCCCAAAAATATATACTTTTAAACTAAAGTAAGAAACTCGAACATTATACATACTATAATTTTCCCACACATTCTGGTTTTTGCTTAAGCAATATTGTTGGCAACATTGGCTGATTTTGTGGTTACAAATTTTTCTGGTTTGTTTTGTTAATAACTTTAGGAAAAAAGTGATTAAATTACAAGCTTACTTGTGAACGGTGATCCCTTTATGTTTTTTAACTGAATTACAATTGTTCTTGCAACTTTTAATAGCTCACAAAGGCATTTTTATTATTCTTTATCAACTCCCGTTGTCCGTATGACTCGAGTGCGGTCCGGCGCCGGAATGAAACCGATTGTGTCAATGTGTGGGTGTTTACTTGTACGAATAGAGAGTTGGAATTCCGATGGGTGCTTCACTGAATTTGTTCTTGAGATTACGTCTGTATTTTTTTTAGGTCCGTGCCCGGAACAAATTAAGTGTCGTTGCACTTTTTGCGTCAGGTGATTAGAAGATTAGAAGTTCAACAAACTGGAATTTTTATATAACTAGAGACCCGTCACTTTTCTTTGGGGAACTTTGTATGTAAAACCACACAGGAAAAATATTTGGACTGGATTCTTTAACGGAAAATATTGACCTGCCAAACGACTCGTCGTGTTTCGGCTGGGGGCTTGAGAGGGGGCTGAGCCAGTTCTTTCTTTTTCTTCCCTCTTTCTTGGCCGGCAACGCATCAGTGATGCTTTTGGTGTTGCTGATGTCCATGGGTGACGATAGCCACTTACCATCAGGTGGATCGTCAGCTCGTTTGCCGGTTATTTCCATAAAAAATACATAGTTATTTAATTCGTGAAGCGATCATTTCGTAATGATTACTTAATCATTAAAAACAATAGGTACAGTAGTTTTTACTGTCCTCATATTACAATCATCATCGCAGACAAAATCCATACAATTGACATTAATGAACACAAAAGTAATAAAAATAGAAACTATGACGTAACGTCCTACAAATACGATTGCTTTTAGTTTAAACGTGAATAATTGTGTTTTGGAAGCGACATTTAAAATTGAAGTCTATCTACACGGGTTTACGTTGGAATTCTTCTGGATTCTCTTTCCGTTGTCCAATTGAATGTAAGCGCTTACTTTTTTGGTAACACGTGCGTTCTCGGTTCGGACGTAAGAGTTAGGATGGTGGCAGCGGTGGGATCGCGGTGGCCGGATGGCCCGAGGCAGTGGTCGACCTTGCCTACGTCACTGAAGCACGTGCCGGATTTAGCAAGCTCGGGGGAGGGACATTGTGAATACGATGTCGTTACATACTGCGCGGAAACTTATTTAGCACATCGTTGAAAATACACCATTGAACGTTATGAGATTGACTTTTAAGACGTTGATTAACTTCTGTTGAAGTTGAATGTGGTAAGAGTGCAATGAATGTGATAGATTCACTTTTGTGTTTTACAATTCACACTGGTTGAAAAAAGCACTTTTTTCGATTAACAGTTTTTTTTTCGGTTGCGACGATTTATCTTAGTTATTAGTTAGTTAGGTACTTCTTTAACAAAAACAGTAGTAAAATTTTTCTTACCAGTAAAGTACCTCGTTTGATGAAAAGGATATTAAAACAGAACACAAAAAATATTTTTGGTTTTGGGTGGTCTGTTTAGTGCTAGGTATTTATGTTTATTATGTTATTTTAGAAGTCACTTTATTAATATCTTTGATTGAGTTACATAATATTTTTATAACCGCATCACTGAAAAACATCTTTCTATAAATAAAAACACAATAATTGTAAGTGTTGTGCTATAATTATATGTGGTGTTGTGAGTCACAACTGACCCATCCAGAAGAAATAAATTTTTGTTGTTCAGAATGACGTAAGTGGCGAATGTGCCGGTCGCGAGAGATGTAGTCCCGCGTGTAGACTGTGGCTCTACTGGCCAAATAGAAAGCCACACTAGCGGGTCGTCGACCCCGTGACCGTCAGTATGCGAATACCATCTGCACACCGCAGTGCCGCAGCTCAGCTGTAAATTGCGACTGCGAGTCCAATAGACGATAGAGCCGGGTTCACGATCGACTATAGCTATCGGTCACCACGAGCCAGCTGTAGTGACCGGACAATGATTTGAACAAAAATCGTCTGCTATCCTCGCCATATTAATAGAACAGAATCTCTAGTTTCATTTCTTAGGATGTTTTAGGAGACTTCAGAAAATACTTAACATCTTCGTGCTTAATAATCGTTAATATAAAAATTCATGTCTATGTTGATTGATTCGTTAACGCTTACAAAAAAATTTTAATTGCTTTTAAAACCATTTTATGGCATACACTGCCACAAATAAATTATTTATGCCGTACCCCTCTAATAACACAGTCACATATACCTACTGGGCGTCCGAACAGGAGAATCCCAAATCTTATAAATGTTGTACACTTGAAGACTGATTCAAAACCTTTGTGTTATTTCTATTCATGAGGTAGGAAGATTAGCGCGCAGTGAGTCGATTAATCGTGTGAGTTAGTTATTTATCATCTACGAAAAAATAGGTGAGGTACACATGTTGGGGTAAATAAAAGCAACATTTATGTAGCATGAGTCACTACGACGTCTTACTATAATTGACTGGAAAAAACTATTCTGAGCTGTGTAATCTGTACATACATATCTATATAAAGTACATTTTTTTTTGCACGGATGTCCTTTATAGACTCTGAAATCCATCCAACGAACTACCCATTGTCCCCCAAATTGGTTTAATTTGAAAGGCAATAATGTGAAGATGGTTTGAGACCAGTAAAACAACGCATTAGGCACATTCAGTCTATTCATGAAGTCGATTTTCATTTTTTCCCATTAGAAAATTTTCCTATAATGACGTTTATTTTAGCGTAATAGCACACGCCGGGTATATCCACTAGTAAATTATAACATCACATTGCTCAATTTGTGGAGCTCTGGCTGCGAGTCATCCAAATTACATAACGGAAAAGCCTATGCGATGCTCTGGATCGGACTAGCTGTCTGCTCCAAACTGAATACTCGAGCTGTGCTAGTTGGTGTTCTGATGATAATTGTAATTACATAGTTACTGACCACTGGACCCTGTTGATATCATAAAGCGCAGTCAGCAGATGTACCATAAGTAGATAACATTGCACTCAAGGATGCATCCTTGCGTTAGAGCTCCTAACGTCCCAAAGATAGTTAAAAATAGTAGGTACGCTTTCAACGTTTACATCGAGCGAAACGTGCGCGATAAACCTAGTTGATATGTATAAATGTTGTACGCTAGTATTATAAATTGAGCGAGTAATACTCCCCTATTTACACAGTAGTCAGCAGTTAGCAGTAGTACAGTGACTGACCTTCCTCTACGAGTATAACTCGTATCCACGTAACAATACAACCCGCTGCTTGTTTGAGTTCATCACACTACGTACCATATTGTTTGCGTGTTTACAGAGATGCTCATGACACTGAAATGAGTATAATTTCAAGTTGTGACGTATTGATTTTGGGTTTATATCGAAGTTTTAGTATACTTAAAACGCACAACGGTAAGTATCGATTAACTTAACACTAAACAGCTTTTTTAAATTTTCAGTTAGTGTTCTGGTCTAGTCGTTAGTAGAAGTTTTTGAGCAAGTAATTGAGAAAATAAACACGTCTTGTGGCTCGTCCCATATTATAAAACGCGTACGTTGACGTACCTACTTCACTAGGAATTTGTCACTTGTGCAAAGAAATTGCTTTTCTATTACACTATAATTACTATAAAATACAAAACTATGTGGTATTTGTAGGTCACTTCTAATTTTAGCGTTCAGACATTATCTACACGTAGAGCATGAGAGTATAATTGTCACTTTTGTAGGATTTATTTTAAGAGAGTTAGTAGAGAGATATATTGAGGAATGGCAAATATTGGAGACGAGTAACCGTCCACACTTTGCTTCGGTGTCCTAATTTTTTTAGACCTTGGGTTACATTATTGGAATTTTATTATGAATCCCTAATTTTTTTGAAAATAAAATATAGCTTAAGTCACCCGGGGATAGTGTAGCTTCCCAACAGTGAAAGAATTTTTCAGATCGGTCCAGTAGTATCGGAGCCTATTCAATGCAAATAAACAATCAAATCTTTCCTCTTTATATATTAGTATAGAAAAGTAAAGAGGTATGTGCCACATATTTAGCTAAAACAAACATTATATTCAGATTAACTGCTGTAACCCAGATCCTAATGGGGTCTCTATTTCTGTTTCAAACCTGGGTTAGGTTAGGTTTTAGGTTTATCTCCTCGTTATTTTTCATAAGGACTGAATTAAACTAATCTAAAGTGAATTTAACAATTTGATTAGGTAATGTTTGTATCCTGTATGTATCAATATGAAAATAGCCATTAGGAAACGTAGCAATTTTTATGGAACCCTACACATATAATAATCATAATAACTGCTCAATCAAACACAACTCCCTGTGTCTGTAAATTCAATAATTCAGCTATTAAATGTACTAGACGATGACTAGACGTTGCTACTGTTTAATTAATTGGTATTACATAAGTTAAGCGTCTCCGTAACGTTTTCACCTACTGGTATGGTACGTACTTGTTAGTTTAGGCAGCGTTACTGAAGGCTAACAACATTACTTAAATTAATTAACAAGCAAATGAACTACTACTACTATGAAATAAATAAATTAATGAATAATAAATGAACTAATACTAAATCAGCAACCATAAATAAAAAATGTAGGTAGGTGTCAGTAGTTAATAAACTACGTATATAAATATTATCTTAACAAACTCTAATATTTGTGATAAAAACGCAATAAAACGCCGTAAAATTAAATTGAGTTTATTATACGCGAGTTGGGCCTAATTGGCGAGAAAAAATAAGAATGTTAGGTAAATTGAACTTGGCCAAACTTAGTGACAGCGTCGTGAGGCTCTTCATTACGATAGTTTTGTCTTATTAGTAAGTTTTATAAGACTGTGATTTGATCAGCCTTTCAGAAACCGTTGGTAAGTCATGCCTGGCTTTAGAATAAGTTATTTCCATTTTGTAATTAGGAAGCCTATGGGCCAAAAGGCCTGAAATAAAAATTTATTATTGTTATTATTATTTAAGTGATAGAACTTTGGTAAGTATTAACTATTAGGTACTACTAACAGATTCTGAGGCGGAACTGAGCCCCATTCACAATAACAGTATTTTATTATTAATAACTTCAGTTTCAGTCGTCACTTTATACCTGGAAATAATTAATCACTTATCGCTAATTAGTTCAGTGTCTTTTTACGTCTTTGTAATCGAAATAACTTGTTTCCGTTAACATTTTATGATGAAATATCGATTGAATCCTATTCCAGTGTTTGATAACTTTTTGTAATCGTTCAACACTTAGCAACAATTAATTTTACTATAAACGCTAACACACTCATACCCCCGCAGTAGGTTATTTATTACCTGTGTCGAGGGTCACATGGTGGCATGGACGACACATATAACACATCATAATCACACCTATGACCTAGGTACAAATATTAATCTGTCACATAAATATCTGCCCCAGGCGGGATTCGAACCCGGGACCCCTCGCTTCCCAGACAGGGTCGCTAATAACTAGGCTACAGGGTCGGTGTAATCTACACTGACCTTATTCGTTTATAAGGGTCAATTTCAACAAACACGAATTTTGCCTAATTACAGTGGCGAATTTAAATTTGCTGTTTCTGATAATTTTTTTTGGCTTAAATAATAGGTAAATATTAGTACTACTTAATCATATACTAGAGATCGAAAAAAATTATTAGTTCATGAAATTATTAAAGGACCACCGGAATTAAAATCCGAGCCACCGAAATTGATTAAATTTAAACCTGCTGTTTCTAATACATTTTATTTGGCATAAACAATATGTAAATAGTAATAATAATTAGTCACTTAGTAGAGATCGAAAAAAAAAAAATTAGTTCCGGAGATATTCTCAAATTACATTATCAAATGCCACCAAAATTAGGACCACTGGAATTAGAATCTAATCCACCGAAATTGATTATGCCAATGAGGAATAATAAAGGCAAGATCATCTAATACTTTAAACTCTATAAAGATACATTTTGAAGAGTAGGAGTCTAGATGAACGGAGTCTTTGTAGCGATGATTAGACACGCTTGAGTTTCTGTGGCCTATTAGACCAGTGCCGATAGCTTCAAAAACGGTAAAAAGTGAAAAAAAAAATATAGTAGGATGAAACCCATTGCAAAAAGATATAACAAAAATTAAAGAAAAAATAATTTACGGGCGATCTAAGGTCGGGAGGGGGGATGGGGGGTTCAAGGGTAAAAAACGGTTTATCTCGATTTCCAGCAAAACTACAAGTCCTATGGAAAAAAGTAAAATGGCAAAGTTGTAGGTAATAAAAAGATCTACAACTTTTGTATTTACACTTTTTTACATAACCTCAAAATTTATGTGAAAAATTCAAATAACCAAGTTTTTGGTTTTTGATTTTTATCTTTTACAAAAAAAAAAATCACGAAATTTAGTGAAAACTTACCGTTGTATGTCCTTAACATACTGTAATTTTTTTGATTTAAAATTTTTCACCTTGTTTTGACTTAATATCGAAACAGCAACCTAATTTTCAATCGAAAATTCTCACGTCAAAATATCTATTTTTTTTTAAATCGGTGAGATTTTTATTCGTTGGAATCTCTACTTTCTAATGGTATATAAAAAAACTATAAACTACTAACTACTACTACTACTAACTACTAACTATAAATTACTATGGTAAATGTTCTCCGAAAAGGCAATGAAACGACAACTATTTTCGCATGTTTTTTACAATCTTTATGTTTTTGTAATTGTTTTGTCTAACAAAGTAACATGAAATCTTACATTTTTCGATTAATTAAAGTGTAAATTTTAATAAATAGCTCAAAATTTTACACAATGAATGACAAAAAAAAAATTAAAACTCAAATCCGAAATTTTTTTGCGAAAATAGTTGTCGTTTAATTTTCACCAAACGTGAAAAAAAAATTTTTTTGTAAAACATAAAAATAAAAAACCAAAAACTTGGTTATTTGAATTTTTCACATAAATTTTGAGGTTATGTAAAAAAGTGTAAATAAAAAAGTTGTAGATCTTTTTACTACTTACAACATTGCTATTTAACTTTTTCCTACAGGACTTGTAGTTTTGCCGGAAATTGAGAAAAATTATTTATATATAACTATACCCTTAAACCCCCCCTCCCACACTTGCCGAGCTTAGATCGCCCGTAAATTATTTTTCTTTTAATTTTCGTTATATTCTCTTCCTCTTGCAATGGGTTTCATCCTACGATTATTTTTTTTTCGTTTCAAAAATTATCGGCACTGGTCTATACACGTCCCTATGCACTTTGATTTGCCACCGGAGCCACCGAGATTAGGCCACCGGACTTAGAATTAGAGTCAAAACTTGAATTTTAAAGAACACCGTTATTCTCAGGTTAACTTTTATTTCACAGTTATGGCTGAAAACCTTTAATGGAAGCCTCCATAAAATTTCTTGATAATCTGCTTTGTAGTTTTACTAATATAACGTAAACGCTCCTATTACCGCCAGTTTAAGCTGACTTTGGATGAACTTCAGAAAATTAGATATACGCCGTTATGCTAGGACAGGCGTTTTAATTTATTCTTTATCATAATTAAATATTCTATGACATTCAGTACTTAAATGTAGTATTAAATCACACAATATTTAATAAATAATAATTTTATCTGAAATTGCGGCTGCTTCTATTACCGCCCGATGGGATAATGTTGTTTCTATTACCGTTTTTCATGTTTCTATTACCGACTACTGAAAAAGGAACACATTCTCCATACTATTGGAGGTTAATATCTTAAAACAAGGTTTAGTTATTCCAAGCCGTTGGAGTTACACATTTTCCCTTCAAATCACATCATCAGACCCTAAGATATTCTATGATGTAGGTACTAGTTTTGCAAAAATAAAGTTATTGGCAAAAAAATTCTTAAAAACGGTTCCGATTCTCCTATTCAAGAGTTACACATTTTGTCTCCAAGGAACATCATCAGACCATAGAATGGTCAATGATGTACTGATTTTGCTGTGTAAATATTTACCAACAACAAAATATACCTTTTAAAACGGTTCAATTATTCCAATCCGTTGAGGAGTTACATACGTATATTTCGTCTCCAGTTCACATCATTATACCCTGAGATGTCAATGAATCTCTGAGGTGTTCCACTCTATATGTCCAGAACCCTTCATAAGATCCTCACCATGATGTTAAAGAGACCACCCTGAAGCAATCCCCTATTTAATACCGTTTAAACTGGTCGAACATATAAAGAAAAAAACATATACGACGAATTGATAACCTCCTCCTTTTTGAAGTCGGTTAAAAACTTACCTATGTGTGGCCTATAGAACATTTATGAACACAGGAACTGATAGTAGGCTTATCAGCATTTTAACTAAAGTACGCTACATACCTACAATAAGAGACTTTTATAAATAAGACCGTATGAGTCGGTAATAGAATTAAGTATGAAGATTCTATTACCGACCAAAAAAGAAACAACAACAGGCAAAAATCCATAAGACAAAATGTATGGCGTTAATTGATCCAATTATGTAATATACTCTTTAGAATCAAACAAGTTAAAAAAAAACATCTAAAATTATGTATTCAAAGAAATAAAAGCTAAAATACTAACTATTGTAAAACATCTAACACCGCCATGGGTCGTTAATAGAAGCAACTTATAAAAATTATGTTTCTAATACCGCCCCAATGTAAAATTCGATTTAAACGACAAGACATGGCCAGAACGGTAGTATTAGATGTTAATCTAGAAAACCAATGTATTATTTATTATAGTTACATATTTGCATGCACGTATACACATTTTATTTATGTTAATTTCTCTTAAGTAATAACGAGGTGTTCTTATGTAGCTGGGAGCACAACACTATGACACGGAAGTCCGTTGCGGCCGCGTCTCAATTATTGGCTATTTACTCTGTTTGCTGATTATTTACGCACACAAACTTTATTTTTTTTGTTTCTAAATATATATACCTAAAATATTTTTAGGCTGCAACTTTCATGGAATCTATAAAATACCTTAAAATAGTGATTAAAAAAACTGGCGGTAATAGGATACAAATTTTGGGAGGCGGTAATAGGCGCGTTTACGTTACATGACATCGGAATTGGATGATTTTGTATTCCTGCGCCACCGCAGTGAGTACTTACGCGTTTGACAGGAAAATTACGAAGCCAGTCGGTCATCCTAATACGCAGTTTGCAAGAGCACAACTGAACGGTGCGGGGAGAGCCAGTAAGGTGTCTTCCAAATCGTTTCGTAACAAGATATGAAGTATACAAAATGCGCCACCGGTATTGCTTTTTTTTGTAGGACATTTTTACTCGTAAAAGAAGTTTTAAGAGCTGTTGCACTATGTTAAATTACTCCGTAAATATATATTAGTTGTGTTATTTAATGTATTTCTAAAAAACATTCCTTTTTAATAAAATTTATTTACCAAAAAAAAATAAAAATATAAAATATGTAAATAAATGGAGGTCGGACAGTACACCGGAATTAGATTTTAGGTCTTAGATATTTTTTATTAAGAATCTATGTATTAAATACATCTGAATACTTTGCTATCATGTAGATCACTATTTAAACTACCTATATAAAATTATGCATAATTGTAGTTTACCTCCACACATTAATTTTCAACCTCGCCGTCTCAAAAATGCACTTGGGAAATTCACCCATAAGCAAAGCAAGGACTAATAGGTTTTGAAAGTCATGAGCTACGTCTGCTACACAAATAATAATATGACTCTATATTTCTTCAATGGAAATTTTTAAGTTAGGGTTACTTCACTGCGTTCGGACAGGCTGCAGGCTGCAGGCATACGAGTATCGGAGTATGTGTCATTTGGTGAAAACATTACAAGACAGAGATAACACAAGTAGTGTCGTCTTCTATTAGACCGTTTTCATGCATTTTACATTCGAACTCTACCTACAATATTCTATTACGTGTCGCAAGAATCGAATTTATTGCATGAATAAATAATAATATAAGTTTGTAACCTATGGTTTCCTCGTTTTCTTAATATTTCCTCGTTACAATTAACATATTAAGGTAATATCTGCGAATATAGAAAACAGGTAATATGTTTACTCAAAAGTAACATAGATGCCCATTAAATTATTATAGTCCTAAAAAGAATTAAACGGGGCAATTTGAAATAGTCGCTTCTAGCGCTCTTCCGGCGATTTTCCCGCATTTTCCAGGATAATAAATATCCTTTATCCTATTCCAGACCATGGTCTGTCTACCTGTGTGCTAAACATGAAAATCTGTTCAGCAGTTATTTGCCTGAAAGGGTAACAAATCCATACGAACTTTCGCATTTATAATATGAATAGGAAAAAGAATAAGGGTAGTATTTCAATTGTTGTGAGGGTACTACAATGTTAAAGTTCCATTGACAAGGGTAACGGCGAGCCGCAGCCGCGAGCCGCAAGCCGCGAGCCGCCGTCGGTTAGCAGTAATTATGCAAGTTTGCAGCAACACGATGACGGCGACCGAAACGCGGAGGGATCCGCCGCGAGAGATGGGCCGGGACGAGGTCATTCGAATGCCGATGTCGATGGTTTATGTTAATAGTCGATAAATTTGTAGGTGCAACAAATTTATAATTATGATTATTTATTTAACTACTCCAATATAGAGAACTGTTGTACTTGAAATTAACGATAAATATGCAGTTATAATAATTATGACTTTAGATTTTATTGCTTAAGCGTAGAAAACTTACATGTGTACTTAAAATTAACGATAAATATGCAGACGTTTCAGCTTAGTTCTAGATTTTAATGCTCAATCATAGAGAACTGTAGTTGTAATTGAAATTAATTATTTTATAGTTTTTATACAAATCGATTTGAAATAAATATTTAATATGCCTACAGTTATATTATTCAACGTGAAACCACGCTATGTTTCACTCAAAAGTAATGGTGTCATTCCATGAGCGACCATGAGCGAAGGCGACCACATGTCAATGGGAGGTGACGGCTGCTAACCATCAAATAGCCTGTCTTCATCAGTACCATCTAAGACAATCCAATCAAGTATTCAAAAATTGTATGCTTCAACCCTCGTAGAGTTCTTTCATGCGATACACTCACATAGATAATAAGTAGTGATGGGCCGACTATGGGTTTTGCCGATCAGCCGACTAGCCGACTAGTCGGCAAGAAAATTGCCGACTATTCGGCCGACTAGTCGGCAATGCCGATCATCCTTACTTCGGTCAAATTTTTACTCTTTACCACCATAATTCATCCTATTGTGCAAGATAACGGTAGAAATGTTTCAAAAGCTATTGATGACTCCTGTTTTAAAGTAGCACCCTGTTTTATACATACACTAGCTGTTGCCCGCAGCTTAGCATACGGAAATTGTTTTACCTTATTTGTACCTCTTGCGCAAGGAAATTTAAAAAACGGTGAATTTATATTGAAGTAGGACTTAAATTTAGTAATTTATATACTGAAACCCACGATAAAATCGCAGATTCCTCCAGGAACGGGTTTTGAAAAATAAGCAATATTCACATTAATTTGTATTTTTTTTCTATTGTTTTCAAAATTTTGAACAACTGAAAAATATATGTTCCATAAATTTAAGCAAGGAACATTTGTTGCTTTGAAACAAATCGGTTGATGTTTTAAAACTATTCTATATAAAATTTCATCACGTTTCCCGGTGAAACCTTTTAATTTTTCGGGATAAAAAGTATCTTAAAATATGACCCGGAGTATTAGTAACAACTTTATTAATTTTCAGCGAAATCCGTTCAAGTGTTGCCAGGTTCATGTGATGCCCGGACAAACAAACAGGCAGACAGACAATAATTCTGAAAAATATATTTTTCTGCTCTAACACATTATTGAAGTGCCCCCTAATCAAAATAGTAAAAAAAAAACTTGAGAGGTGTCAAGGGACACCCGGATGGAACGAAGTACCTTGCAGTCAGTACTAGGATAGCAAAAACATGCAGCAAGTGTGCCAAAACAAATCTAAGGTATTAAATTTCTTGAGAACTCGCTTGCATGTTTTTACCGCATTAAGATTTTCACACAAAAATAGAAAAAAACAATAAATTTTGGGGGTTCCCCAAAACTTACTTAGAACTGAAACTCAAATTTTTTTTTCTTCAAACCCATGTGTGGGCTGGGGTGGGGTGGGGTATCTATGAATAGGTCTTAAAAAATAAAATTGAGGTTTCTAATATCATTTTTTCCTAAACTGAATAGTTTGCGCGAGAGACACTTCCAAAGTGGTAAAATGTGTCCCCCCCCCCTGTAACTTCTAAAATAAGAGAATGATAAAAAAAAAAAATATATGATGTACATTACCATGCAAACTTCCACCGAAAATTGGTTTGAACGAGATCTAGTAAGTAGTTTTTTTTAATACGTCATAAATCGTAAACCGCAATTTACCTCGATCAAAGTTACAACGAACTTCAAGAACTTTTATATTATGTTACTTGCTGCTACGGAACCCTTCATGGGCGAGTCCGACTCGCACTTGGCCGCTTTTTTGTTATTATCTGATTTATTAAAATAATAAATCTAGTTAACTATGTTGATTTTATAATTTTGGAGTTTTCTTTAACTTTATTTTTAGCAGCGAAAATAAATGCCGACTGTTATGTATAGAGTTGTGCGCTGGTGTCGCTAGATGACGCCTCGCTTGATGATCGAATGAACTAGTCATTCGATCATCTATTCGATTATGGTATTATTCGATTACTCGATGGTAACCGACCTACTCGGTAGAAGATAGCAGTCTACACTGGGAGCTCGGGGCGGACGGTTGTGTCCGTACAGTGTTGTACTTACAGTGAATATTATAATACTTATAATATTGATTTATTATAAATAATAATACTCGTGGTTCGTTGAACATAACACCGACTATTCGGCCTTTTTTGCCGACTATTCGGCGAATAGTCGGCGACTAGAAAACATGCCGAATAGTCGGTTTTCCCGACTAGTCGGTTGTAGTCGGCCCATCACTAATAATAAGATATTTCTTGGTGTTTTTATCAAAGAATAAAATTTCGATCGCATTTGTTTCAAATCACGAAATACGATTTTAGTAGAGCTGATTTTATGGTTGTCTTAAATTAATTGATCAAATTGACATTTGTGACGTATCTAACATGGGAATTCAGTTATATTTGAGTAACATAGTGAATGTTCTTCCTGTGTATAGTTCCTGGGTGTATTTTATTTTCATTTATTATCGCTTATGTCGTTAATTTATCTTGAAAATATTTTTGCAAATGCTTTTTTTATAATATTTAATATCAATGGCTGATATATAAATCGGTTGCTTTTTGTTTTCCTACTGCCACTCGCAGCCAGTTCATGGAACAATTATTTGGAACTGATTATGAATATCAGTCTGTTCCTGTGTACGGCCGCTCTCAATATTCTATCTATCCATGATATTCAACCCACTTGTCTAGCATCTGTCAAAAAGACATAATCGGCCTTATTCATAAACGCTTAATAGACATATTTTACAATAGCTTTTGCACTTTTATATAATGTTTTATCTTAGTCGTTTTTCATAAGAGTGAAAGAAACAAAACACTTTATAAGGCTTCTATAACTTTGCCAGTTTTAATGAATAAGGAATTTGTTAAACTTTTACCTTCTAACTTATCCAGAGATTACGGACAGATAGATTTTTGAAAACTTGTGTTAATCAAATATAAAATAAATCAGTAATAATTCTCTATCGATAACTCATAAATTACATTAAGTACAGCACATGAATTCATGTTCCATTGTCGGTCGTGGAAATTTCCACGCTCAAACATGTAACCTTCGGACGCACCGCTCCAACAAGTGAATTACAATATATCTGCATCTCTTTCGCACAAAATCGACGCCGGCGCTCTGACCTACAGTGGTAGAACTGCTCTAACCAGTACAACCTCGCCAGTTGCTTTCTCTTTCGGGCTGGCAACTCGACGTTCTATTTTACGAATAGCTCTCAGCTATGTATACTTCTCGGTCGTCGGTCAAATGATTTTAGTTAGCCGTCTTTCTCTAGAGCTTGAATGGAGCAAATTTTGTTTTGTTGATGCAGAGCTACAGCTTCAAACCACCAGCCTGTACTACGGCCACCGGCCACGTGCTTCGAGGTGAACGACTGATACAACAGATGATAACATTCAGTGTCTATAAATAAACAACACTTGTTGTATTGTTGCGAACAGCTATTTTTACACACTTTTCTGATTTTTTCTGTTATTTTTCTTTATTTTTAACTACAAGGAAAATTGTTTTGTAATTGTCACACTGTATCAGTAACTAATCAGTGTGTGACCTGTAGGTAAAAGGTATCTAACTTTTCTCCTGTCTCCTAACTCCTAAACGAGGGTATCATTTCGAAATCTTTGTAGAAGTAGGTACCTATGATAATACTAATCCTTGATCGACTTGCATTTCACGCATTTATATTTACTAAATATTAAGCGATTGTTTCGGGCAGATGATTTGGATGTTTCAGTTAGTACTTAGTACATTCTAGAGGCTAGTAAGTGAGTATGTTCCTATGGACAGCGCGCGAGAGCGCCAAGAGTCGTCGCAGCGCGTTCAAGGCTCGCTTTGTCTTTGATAAATATTTTCAGAAATGTTTATAAACTCGCACTTTACTGGCAGCTCTCACAAATTTTCTCTTATTCCAATTTCATGAAATAATCGCACTCATTGTAACAAATCATCTTCACTAGAAATAAAATAAATAAATTATTGAACAAGAAATGAAACTTTTGAGATTGCATTAGGTAATTAAAGCAATTTAGCTAGGTATTTGACTAGGTACTTGTTAACAGATAAAGATTTTAATTTCACTTAAGGTAGATAATATTTAATTATAAAAAGATAACAGTGTTTGAAAGTGTAATTAACAATAGAAAAACAGAAAACTGATACTGATTGACAAACATTTGATTAAAATTTGTTGTCTAACTAAAAAGGTAATCAGTATGTATTTTTAATCTGGAGTAGACTACGTATAACAGCTAGGTACCTACAGGTAACGGAAATTTACCAAGATTTGTCAATCTGTGAGTCATGGCGTTTTATTATAATTATATTATCTTCTTAGAACCGTAGCCGTGGACACATTGCATTGTGTAACGGAAAGATTAACTTATCGATAAATGAAAATATAGATACATACTGATTACAGCTGAATCAATAGGTATAATGCGTGTGAGTTTTGTGAGAGAGAGTGAAACTCACTGACTCAAATTAGTCAATGTAGAGTCATAAGAATAATACATAATATTAGTATAGGTTATCATTGTGTGAGTAATTTTACTATGAGCATTATTAGTAGAGAGTAATATACCGTTATGTTTTATTATGAGAGTAATTTTAAATACATAGGTACTTGTTAGGATGACTTATGTATTAGGTAGACGGTTACTGAGATGACTCTACATTGTTTTATGTAGAAACGTATTTACTGATTCAGTAGCAGAAGAGGAAAAATCATTACCTACATATGTATTTTTCTTCCTACAGTCGAAAAATTCTCCTTTTGTTAACAAAGTTGAACACGAAAAAAAAAAACAAATATTTCGGCTACAAAAGGTGAATCTCGTTTAGCATCATCACTTCATTGTTTAGAATTGAGCCTCTTAGGTTTGGCACGAATGCACAAAAGAATAAGCAATCCGAATCGTAATGCAAAATCGTATACTCTATCACTTGAATCTTCATCCTCTCAAATCTAAGCCTTGGAGGCTTCAATTACGGAGAGTAAATTGTATTTCCAACGATAAACTTATAAAACGCTCCTCCTTAAAGACGTTGCGATTTATTTATTAGCGAGATACTTAATTCAATAAACCGACATTGCCATTGCCACGTCACGGACAGCGGCGTGTCCAGACAGCCGCCGGGTTAAAATTATCCGGAATTCGTTTCCGGAACAATGAAAACCAGCGTTTCCATGTTCCCATACGATAATCTGATTGCCGGATACTAGGTAGGTACTGTGCTGGCGGGTGGGGCCTCAGACACTTTTCGACACTTTCCAACACTTTGCGACACTTTTCTCAACAACCTCTCTGACAAGACTAGTCCGGCATTAAAGTGTAAAAAAAAATTGAATATTTTCTAAATAGTCTTAATAAAGTTGTAATGTTTTGTTTTGCTTTTATCACTGTTTTGGCAAGGAGTTTCATAATCGAGGAGAAGAAACGGCGAAAGAAGCTCCTCAATTATTAAAATCTATCTACATTTCATTCCTTTTTCATCGAAACATTGCAATGGATATGTATTAAAACATCGTACTGGTACATTAAAAATATACAAGCATGTTGTGACGTCCGGGCATGCGGTAACTGCAAGCTTGGCTCTTGGCACGGGAGTTGTTTATCCCGGGCCCGGCGCCCGCCGCCAGTGACGACACGTCGAGTTCACAGTCACACATGTTTATCTACATATCAGGACAATCTTACACCTTAAGCCCTGCTATTATTAAGCTTTCATCACATAAATAGGTCGATGGAACATTAGCATCATTATAATTATTCTTCCTAGCTATTAAGCTCATAATATATTAGCAACGGATGATTAAAATTGATTAATTTTATTAGATTACTTAAAAATAATGCATTTCATGGTATGTAACGCCATCTATTGTTGAGTAGCGAAATTCAAGCATATTAAGTTCGTGTCAAATATTAGTTGTAGATGACGCTTGAAGCGCCTTAAATTGCGCCATCTAAGGTTGTTGAGAAAACCTTTTTCAACTCGACAAAACTAGATAATAAAATAGTGTATTACATAATTCATAGATGGGACTAGTTATTCCTAAATATATGAGGAGCAAGGTGGCTGACAGATCCAGGACAATCGTTTTGGAAACCTTGCAAAGGTATTTAATTTTGTAAGTTACATCACATTCTGTATAATCTCTGTAGATTACAGAAACTTAATGTAAATAGATACTATTATTATTATAGGTACTATGTCAGATATAAACTATAAATAACTATCAAGTATGTAATTATTATTATAAGGTATGGTTTTTGAATATTAAAAAAAGACAAAGGTAAGCGTTGGTAGGCCTAGTACTGGTAAGCTTTTTTTTGACCCCATTATAACATCGAAGTACCTAGCTCGAGTTCACGTGGTGGTCACGTCGTGCCCCAAGCAAAATAATGCTTCGTCTAAAAGGTGATTTTCATTAATTTTAGGTAATTCTGTCTTTGGATAAATCTTTACCATTGGAGTTTAACTCCTTATCTATCGATTTCATATTTAAGCCTGGAGTATGAGATTTTAGGTATGGGGAGTAAAATCAAACTTATCCGTTACGTTATGTTAACTTATGTGTAATGTTTGTAATTCGCAACACAGACATACAAATTGAATGAGAATATTGATATAATTTGTTCAAGTCAGTTTCAATAATTGTGCGCTAATTGTTAATTCGATGTAAGAATGTGGGAATGTCGTTAGCCTCCCCAAATGCATCCATTACACGCCGACTGCACTGGCCGTGCTGATTTCCCCCGACACCAATTCGATGGCAATCCATTTAAATCCACACGTGACTTGTCGTCATCGCCGTCCCAAGCTTCGCTCCCAATGAGAGAAACTTAACGGAAAATGGGAGACACTAATGTTCGTTTCATCACTCTACTTTTTATAGTCGAGAAGTTTAATTTATATAGGTACTTATACTTAGTTACTTAGTTTTATAAAAGTTAGATTATATGTATAAATGAACACCGCACCGCCTCTAGTGCACTGCCATGCATACATTATTGTTATCAAAAGCAATTTAAATGACTAGCTATTTATTAGTAGTCTCACCTAAACAAATGCCCTAGCTTGGAATAAAACTAGGAATCCTTTACTCGGCAGCTTCACTAATTTGATTGAAAGCATTTACAACTTCAACTGTAAGGTATAAAAGTGTTCTTACAGGTTACGTTCTTCTTCTTTCATTTTACATCCTTTTAATAAGCCGATTGTCTGCACCTGCTAGTGATTACTTGACCAAAACTAGTCTAATCGCAAATATTGCTCAGAAATCCTAAGCATGTGTGTGATAATTACGTGAGCTTTAAATCCTTATAATATTAATCTTAGAGATACGTTATCGAACTGACTATATTGATTAGTGTAATACAAAGTATATTTTAGTGTGTAACATTTCGGCAGAGACAGTGTGAGCCATTAGGTCTTTATCTATGTAACGATGAACCTATAAATTATTAAACGTAAATGTTACTCTAGCAAAAATGAAATCGGGCGTGTTAGTATTATTTATTATTTCGTGCCTGTGCCGCAGTGTACTCACACAATGTGTTATACGGGGAGAATGTACTGTGAATGGATTACAAAAACCGTGCATTTATGACGGTCCACCGCTGCCAATTTTGAGCGATTTGCCGAAAGAAGAACATGAAGAAGTATTGAGATTACTACAAAACCGATGTCCACATCGCCTCCTCGACGATGAGGGAAACCAAGTTCCTGTGGATCAAATCATGACCTGCTGCGATGGGAAACAATTGAGAAACATGCATACTAGTTTGCTGCTAGCCGACGGTGTCTTGGGACGGTGTCCCGCCTGCCTTCGGAACTTTGTTCGCCAAATTTGTGAAATGAACTGCGCACCGGATCAGGCGCGATTCTTAAACGTTACAGAAGCGGTAGCTGCGGACGGAACGCGGTATGCGAACGCAATGAATTACCACGTGTATAATGACTTCATGATCGACGCTCATGCTTCCTGCGCCGGAGTGCTCATCCCTCAGACCGGGCAGCCAGCCATAAACGTGATGTGTGGGAATGCGCCTATCTGCGACGCCGACGGGTGGTTCGGGGCGACGGGTGACGCTGAGAACAATCCGATGATACCGGTTCAAGTATACTTCCACAGGTGGCCGACGCAGAACGACTCCATGAATGTGCGGGCGATTCCTTGTAATGAAACGTATGGAACGGACTTACCCTGCAGTTGCATCGATTGTCGGTCGACGTGTCCGACTGGGAACGAACCAGTTGTCGAGGAGAGCTGCAGAGTGGGCTCCGTGAATTGCATCGGATTCTTTACTGGTCTAGCATTTTTCGTAGTGAGTGTAGTAGTTTTTATAGTACTCGCTAAATTTGAATACTCGAAATTAAGTGAAAAGGAATCCAATACAGACACAGTGTTAAACCCCAAAGTTAAAGTTTTAACGAAATTATTTCAATCAACATTTACACGAATCGGGACATTTTCTGCGGCTAATCCCGTGCTTGTCATCATGATCTCCTCGTGGATAGCTTTTTCCATGACCTTTGGAATTATGATTCTTAATATAACGTCGAATCCTCTTGAACTGTGGTCCGCTCCTGATTCTCGTAGTCGAGCAGAATTAAACTATTTTAACTCGAGGTTTGGCCCCTTTTACCGCGTTGGTCAAGTTTTCTTGCAATTTAAAGGGCTAGAGCCATTTGAAGTAGATAACACAACATATGGACCTGCGTTTAGGATAGAAGCCTTACAAGAATTATTAACCCTTGAAAACAGTATATTAAATATTGGCAGGGACAGTGGTGGAGTAACGCTAGAACAAGTGTGTTATGCTCCTCTTCGTGGCCCAGGTTCTGAGCAAAGCTTAGATCAGTGTGTCATCATGTCGGCAACAGTTTATCTTGGTGAAGACAGACATATTAACAATGAAACATACTTAAACACGATAGTGGGATGTTTAAATAATCATCTCGCCCTGAATTGTTTGGCAACATGGGGAGGGGGGGCAGAACCGGAAATTTCGCTGGGAGGATTCGATGGTGATAATATTTTAAGTGCAGATACATTGTTGATTAATTTACCGATTGCTAATGATATTTTGGAAGAAAATTTGCGCCCTGTTCTAGAATGGGAACAGAAATTTTTAGATTTGCTACATGACTATGAGGCCAACAAAAAACCAGATTACGTGAGAATTGCTTTCGGAGCCGAAAGATCAATTGAAGATGAAATTCAACGAGTATCTCAGGCGGAAGCAATACCCATACTTATAAGTTATATTCTAATGTTTATTTACGTTATCTTGGCTTTAGGTAATATAAGAAAATGCAAAACATTGTTAGTTGACAGTAAGGTAGGTGTGGCCGTCGGTAGTATATTGGTGGTAGTTGTGGCAATTTTTTGCGCTTTAGGAGTAATGGGACTTGCAGGGTATACTTTAACGTTATTGGCAATAAACGTCATACCATTTTTCATCTTGTCAGTGGGCATTGACAATGTTTTCTTAATGGTTAATACTATACAGGACGTGGAATTCAGTTTAAAGGAGTATGACGATTATAAGGAAGATTTTAGTTTTGAAAATAAGAAAAAGTTCGTCTTTTCAAAAATGATGCACAGAGTGGGACCGTCAATGTTTGTATCATCGATAACACAAATAACCTGTTTTGCTATCGGTAGTTTAGCTAATTTTCCCGCCGTCGTCACATTTGCCATATTTGCATCGTTTTCTTTAGGATTTTTATTCGTGTTCCAAATAACAACAGTGGTAGCTATATTAGCTCTAGATTATAAACGCGCTTCTCAAAGTCGTTTTGATGTATTTTGTTGTATTAAGAAGAAAATTCTGGATGATGATGATCCCTTGACTTCTAATACACCATATCGAAGCATAACTTCAAGATTAATGGAACCTTATTCTAAATTTATTCTAAACCGGCGCGTAAAGTTTGTGGTAGCAATTTTATTCATGGCTATATTTTCAGTAAGTATTATACTGATACCCCAAATCGAAATAGGCTTAGATCAAGAAATGGCTTTACCAACCGATTCTTACGTTTATAGATACTTACAAGCCGTAGCTGAGCTGCTGCGTTTAGGGCCACCAGTATTTTTTGTCGTAAAGAGCGGCTTAAACTATACGGACCCTAATCACCAAAATACTATTTGCGGTAGTCAACTATGTTACGATGATTCACTCACGACGCAAATTTTTCTAGCTTCTTTGCACAGTGAAATAACTCACATAGCGAGGCCTTCAAATTCCTGGTTGGATGACTTTAATGACTGGGGCAGCTTACCCGACACTTGTTGTCAATATAACGTCACCGATAATGCTTTCTGTCCCAGTTTTGTAGTATCGCAGGAATGTGCTTCTTGCGTCATAGGGAGGAGTGAATTTGCTAACGGTCTTCGACCAAACAAGGAAGCTTTCCAAAAATTTATTCCGTTTTTCTTACGAGATACGCCTACAGAAACTTGTAATAAAGGTGGTTTGGCGAGCTACTATAGCAATGTTAACTATTTACTTGACACTACTGGACAATCTACAGTGTATGATACGAATTTCATGTCATACCACGTCCCGTTATCCACATCGGCGGATTACATTAACTCTGTAAGGAACGGGTATGAAATAAGTGCAAGCATTTCTAAAGCCATCAAGGAACACACCGGGTTAGACATCGAAGTGTTCCCTTATTCCATATTCTATGTTTATTATGAACAATATTTATCGATGTGGGCAGACACTTTCGCTTCGATTGGATTTTGTCTTATCGGCGCATTGGTGATAAATCTCATAGCGTCAGGGTTTAATTTCTTGACTAGTTTTGTAATGATGTGCACTGTTATCATGGTGGTGGTTGACATGATGGGTGTGATGTATTTATGGAGTATTCCCCTGAACGCCGTTTCTTGTATCAACTTGATCGTTTCCATCGGTATCACAGTTGAGTTCTGCAGTCACCTGGCGCACGCCTACGCCACCAGTCCCCTGCCGGTCGAGGAGCGAACTGCAGACGCATTACAACGCGTCGGATCTACCATCATCACCGGTATCACGCTCACTAACATTCCTATTATCGTTTTAGCCTTCTCCTACACCCAAATCATTGAAGTGTTCTTCTTCAGAATGCTGTTCACTTTAGTCATTCTAGGTTTCCTACATGGAATGGTTTTCTTCCCAGTATTCCTAAGTTACATCGGTAATATAACCAGCAAGTGATATAATGTTATTAGTTAATGTCTATTTCATATTTTTGTAAATCTCTTAATTGATTGTATGTTACTTGAATGAATGTATGGTTTTATTTAAAAGTAGTTTTTAATGTCTAAAATAAGTTTTGTTGTGACGTACGTTTGTAAATATATGCAATACAGTTCAATTAACATTTTGTCGTTTTATTTAATTAATACATGGGATAGGTACATACATACTTAAAATTATTTAACTTACTCAAAAGGAAGACTTAAGTCGGATATGAATGTTAATAAGAAACATGGAAAGATATCATTTATCTTTAAAACTAAAATATAGCATAGAATATGGATCCTCCTCACCTTTTATATGAAGCATAATAATTTAAAACTCAGATTACAGTAGAACTAACGATATGACTAGAACAATTTTCATAATAACACATATAATAAACACTTACACACCCTAATTACAATCGAACAACAACAATGAGATGAAATTACGCATCAAGAACATGATTCAAGTACGCGATATAACAGATGGCGAGGCGGAGTATTTCGATTTTGGACAGCTTCTTATCTGGAGGCAGAGTGGGAAGGAGTTGTCTGAGGGAAGCGAAGGCGGCGTTGAAGGCTTCCACGCGGATCCTCTCTCGCGTGGCGTGCGCGGTGCGGTACTTGAGCGTGGCGCGGCGGCGGCGGCGGCGCTCCTCACGGGACAGCCCCGCGCTGCAAGGGGAGCCCGCGCCACTCGACAGGTACGCCTCCTCTGACAGAGCGCAGGGCTCCAGGGATCTGTCCCTGGGAGAACAAATATGGACAGTAGGTAAGCGCCTTTGCAATGTGGTGGTGACTTACATTACTTGTCTAAAATTTAAGAAAGTAACACAACTGACAAGCAGACGAGACAGCAGATAAGTCACCGTTCTAGGTATTAGTGATCTAATATCAAGAAATAGAAGAGAGAAAAAGAGATAAGAACGAAAGAAAGAGTGTGAGTAGCAGCGGGATACAGTTGTCCCAAAAATTATGAAGGATTTGATAGAAATAAATGATAATCTCAATATTTTAAGTCATAGATAATATAAAATATAACTTTATATAATCTCAGTTTCTATCTTTCTAACTATTCGTATGACAACTGAAATTTCCCATCGCTTCGGTAATAATCCTTCAATATTAAAGTTGGACTATACCGCATAATAAATTGTTCGTATACGTGTCAGATACCTCTTCCTCGGAACCAAGTTCTCTCTGCCAGTGATGGGCAGCAGCGCCTCCCGGTGCTCGGCCAGCATGCACGGCATGGAGCCGTCCTCCATGCTGCCGGTGGACTCCAACCAGCTCTTCATGCTTCTAAACAACATTATTACTTTACTAGTAACCATCCTCGTTTTGCTTCGGTTTTCGTATAGATCCATAATTTTGGTTTGTAATATAATATAGCCCATGTTACTCAGAAATAATAGAGCAGTTATTGATAAAAGAATGTCTGAAATCGGTTCAGTAGATTTTGAGTTTATCCATGGCAAACAAACAAAAACAACAAAAAACAAAAAATCAAAAGTTTAGATAAATATTGCTAAAGGGGTTTCATCCATCCTTGCACCTAAGCCAACTTTCCCTGCTCCTGTATCTATCCATCAAAACAATGAATGAAATATAAGCTCAAAGAGGATCAATATTGATCAGATCACTCATATTTTTCGTGTCCGTGAACGGTGTCTCTGTGTGCATTGCTTGGAAGCGGTCTGATGTGTTCTATTTTGTGGTTTGGCGCTGCTGATGTCCGGCAGTCCGGCAGTCCGGCTGTCCGGGTGACGGTAGCGGGTAGGTAGACGGTAGACGGTACAGTGCTCGTCTACTCTTTTGTTGGCTGTGCACAAAAATGTGGCTATCATCGTAAAATACCTATGTTTAACAAGGTTTAATAATTAATTCGCGGTTTTACCTTTGCTCTAACTCCGTTGGTTTTACTTTAAGATGGCCACAATATAAATACGGAGCAATGATATCTTTTTATACATATTATGTATAACGTCATTGATACGCAGTCTATCTTGCGACTTTTGTTACTAAGATATGTATTAAAACAATTAAACAGCATGTTTTCCTTTGTTTTTTCATCAATATTTCGACTTCTACCAAGCTACTGCAACGACCACCCCTCTCATTGAGTAACGTTTGAAGGTGAACCCTTTGAAGCCGCGGGCAAGTATGTTTTGATTTCCGATCAAATGAAATTTGCCGACCGCAGGGGTAAGGAGTGCTTCGGATAAATAATACATCGCGCGTTCACACCTTGCACTAAGCGATCTCTTTAGGGAATAATAAATCCGTATTTATTCTTTTTATATCGCCCCTCGCAACCCTCCATAATCGAATCATGCTCGCTAACCGTATCGAATCGATTGGACACCAAATGTCTCTAGACTACACCGTAACAAGTAGCCACTGTGGCTTCCTTCTGTTCTGATCATCTTGTTACATTCATTTTTGTGGACTACCCGATACGAATTAGTTGGATAACTAAGTTATTTTAAAACTTGTTTAGTAGCAGATACTGGAGTAATATAGTGATTTTCAATATCTGACTGATATACAATGTTCTGTCAATTTGTCAATCATCTAAAACACACTTGCACCACTAGTTCGAACGAGACAACACAGGTCGTACAGAAAACCACTAGCCGTGGTTCACCGCGGCATATTATGCTGAGTACGTAAATGCGTAACTTTTTTGTTGAGTAATGCTAATGCTGCAGCAGGTTATGTTTTTTATATTATTTTTATTAAGCTAAACGTATTACTTGATGCAAAATAAATGATTTCTTTCTTTCAGTTAAGTACCTACTTACTTAATGAATATAAATAATTTCCATTTATAAATAGATACAGAATTTGTCTTATCTAAATGTAATCTTTTGAATCAAGTAGGTAACCCCTGAATTTCTCTTCCTGAGTTACCTATATACTAAATCCCTGAGTTACCTTTAAGAATTTTCCAAATCGGTTGATAAATAATACGAGATCACATGACATAAAAAAGATTCCGACGAATTTCGAATTTGTACAAAAAAATCATACGCATTTAGCTATTCTTCAAAGGAAAATAATTTTAAACAAGGAATTAGTTTTCAGAAGATATATCTCCCACAATATAATTAGCGCTGCAGCGGGTCACGGGTGTGACAGAATGGTTTTTAAACTTTACACATAAAGCGCATGACTACTCGACTAGCGAGGGTGTAGTAATTGAACGATGATTACATATTAATTTAATTCCGTATCGGTACTTTAACGGAGTGTATTAAAAAGTATTATAGAATACTAGCTGACCAGGCAAACGTTGTTCTGCCAAAAAAATTTAGGGGTAGGGGGATGAAAAATAGATGTCCGATTCTCCACCCTAGCCTCCTAAGGCCCAATGTTCTTACCCAAGGACTTTAAGAAAAACTGGTAACCGCCCAGCCTTAATCAACTCAATGTAGTCCTGGTGACACAATGTTCTCACACGAGAACAGTTCAGTTCTTCTAAGTTAATTCAAAAATTGGCGCGGCCCGCCATTTTCTTTAGTGTTGACATAATTGAAGGATGTCTTAATGACGTGTTTCAAGCTTGATCCTCAGGAACCAATCAAAGACAATCTGTCATTTGGTTGCCGAAATGCCAAACACGCGGCGCGCATGCGTAGTCAAGGCGCGATGAATCTCTAATTATGAACGCAATCAAATGTTATTTTTTTAACAACTAGTATTTTATTTTGAGTTGAAACACCATACAATATTTGTAGCTTACTATTTATGCAAATACACTATTTAAAATTCCTTTTTTTTACCTCTCATTTATTATGTTCGTGTATGAGAACATTTGGCCAGTGTTCTATTAGTTGCCTGTTACAATATGTACTCCTATAAGAACAAGGAGTATTAATGACTACTTTAATTTTTTTAGCTTAACATAGAAAATAAATCTAAAATTTGCTAAATGATTCGGATATTGGAGATTTTATACCCTACGATGAAGTAACTAGCGAAGATGTACAGATCAATTCAAGAGCAGCATCAGCAAACCGTGGTACCTCGAATATGTCTTGATTAGGATTTCGCCTAAGTAATTTTTGAATCCCCGCATTTGAGAGATCTTCTTGATGCGGACATTTCGTTTGATTTTGTACGTTTTTTTATACGGAATTTATACTGGCCATTATCATTGTTATTCCTATGTATAAATAACATTCGCTTAAGTTCAAATTTAGACTATGACCCTGTAGTTTTAGTCAGGCTGGTTTTTTTTCGACTATTAACATAACTAAATTATCATCTATGTATTGGCGAAGTAATTTATTAAATCAAACCTATATTCAGTTCATATCAAAACTAGAAACTAGACATAATTATGCTAAATAAATAATTTTTGTAATAAAAATAATAACTTTTTTAAATCCCTAACAGCCCAATGTTCTCAGACATGAACAAAAAATTTTGAACCTAAACCTGCCTAAATTTATTATTTGTCTAAATTTAGTATTTAGTACTAATTCAGTAAAAAAATACCACTTCAAAAAAAACACTCTATCATAGTTATATTTATATTTGTTGGTCTGGGCGGTAACCATAATGGTACATTATGTACTTGTCAAAGAACATTGGGTGATAACCTGGAACAAGGCATATTTTGTTTGGGCCTTAGGAGGCTAGGCGATATGCACGCTAAGATTCACGAAAATCGGTCGAGCCGTTTCGGAGGAGTTCAACTCCTAACACCGTGACACAAGAATTTTATATATAGTGAAACTTGGTTAAGTGGGACCTGGATAAGTGAGAAACCTCCATAACTGGAACTCATGCTGAGGTCCCAACACTTTGGCACTGAATTACCTCTGTTAGTGGGACGAGGTAAGCCTCTATATCTGGGATTTGTTCTTTCGATTTATCATCATAGTTACCTCTATAACTGAGACAGCGAGTAAATTTTATATGCAAAACCTCTGTAACTGAGATAACATTGTTTGTTTACTCATTCTTATTCTACCCACAAGTACACATTCGCACCTGTATAACTGAAATAACCTGTATTCTCACCTCTATTAATGGAACCCTCTGTAAATGAGACAGATATTTATTTATACCTGTATATCTGAGACACTGGGTAAGTGGAATACCTCTCTAAGTGAAACGACATTGCAGGTCCCTTGATGTCTCACTTAACCAGGTTTCACTGTATTAGATAATCACTGATATCATAAAGAGAAGTTTTTTTTAGTGACATCGATTCAGCTCTTAAATGAGCTGAAATCATCGATGCTAGATGTTGGAACTACGATTTTTAACTACGGAATTTAAAAACGAACGATGATTTTGGAAAAATCGCATCTGGAAGGATAAAATGGGAGTTGAAATTTTGTATGGGGTTGGTGGAAATATATTTTCTTGTCTTGATATTTTCTATTTTAGACTCTTAAAAAATAAGAAACTATCAAAATCCACCTCTCGAGGGTGTGAATCGAAAAGAACTATTTTCTATGTATTTTCAGGATTTTATTAAAGAGCAATTTTTCTTTTTGCTTTATTGTATTGAAAATGTCGAGTAGGTAATTGAAAGGTACCTAGTTACTTTATCGCTAATTTTATTTATTTTTCCAAATATTGCAACGGATCTGAGGCATTCTGAGGGCTGGATGGGACAACTCTACTCTATCTACAATTCATTCATCCGTTCATCATTGGTGCCATAACTCCGTCCCGTCCGTTAGGTAAAGAAAGAAAGAAAGAAAGAAAGAAATGCTTTACTTATGTATGTACTTATGTATGTATGATGAAAGAACAAGGGACTAGCTATGGACTTAAGGATGGATAGCGATTGTTACACCCCACAGCACTCACATTTTCTGAGAGAGCTTGCAGCTAGCAGACCTCTCAGAAAAACTGTAGAAACTAGGTTAGGTATAAGGCTAGACTCTTAGATAATCACTAAACCACCGATGGATCGCAAATGAATATAATGTTAATAAAATTTAATAGTATTACGAATTTTAAAATATTTGGTATTTGCAGCTTTTGTCATCTTTTTATAATCATTTTTGTATTCTGTGTAGTGAACTGCTAACCGCTCCAAAATGCTACAAGATATTGTAAACAAGGAAGCAATACGGAATACATAGGTAGACTAGAATCTAGTTAATAATGGTATGATACAAAAAAATAGTCTGTACCTACCTTTTGGTTTTTAAATTGTAACGTTAAAAATCCTCTTCAAAATTTTTAATGCGATACATTAAAACACGACAATTTTGAACATAAGCACAGAAAAATAACTACTTTCATCGAAACACAGACATGTAATGGTCCAGTTCCCAGCATCCCTCTCTTTATATTCTCTGCGTGAGGGGTGGTTGACACCCTCGGAGGGCGGCGCTAGACAAACAGAAAGTTAGGAGTCCGTAAGTTAATATTCCATTGACCATGTTGTTATAATTTTTATCAAACGATATGGAGAATTTAGCTTCAAGCCCCAAAAAATTTTTAACCGACCACAAAAAAAGGAGGAGGTTCTCAATTCGACTGTATTTTTTTTATGTTTGTTACCACAGAACTTTCGACTGGGCGAACCGATTTTGATGATTCTCTTTTTAATCGAAAGCTGGTGCCTGTCATGTGGTCCCACATAAATTTTATTGAGATCTGACAATGGCATCCATAAGAAAACCATATTTAAGTCTTATGTGCGCGACAAATGGACGAATAACTCAATATCACGCCAACCGATTTCGTTGATTCTTTTTTTAATCGAAAGCAGGTGCTTGTCATGTGTTCCCACATAAATTTGAACGAGATCTGACAAGTAGTTTTTGAGTAACTTTGAATTCTGTTATTTTTTGTTAGTAAAATTTAGTTTATTACTGAAGGAGTTTTGCCAATCTGATGCTATTTGCTCCATGATAACGAAAGCATCACTGTCCAATAAGGAAGCGGGAGCCAACAACCATCACAGTGGCTCCCTAACGTGGCAACGAGGAGCAACCTGCCTAAAATATACCAAATTGGTAGTTTGTGCAAGACTAACGTGATCTGATGATCTGCCTTAATTTTTTGATTATAACTTTTTATCTAATTGTAAGTAATATTTGCACACCTCCTTAGGTTCTAGCAACACTTTGACTTTGACTAAGTTTCAATAGGCGTAAAATATTTGTTATACATTATTATTAGCCTAATGAAATGTGACAAACATAGGTAAATGAATATCGATATAATATTAGCCTATAGGTATGGCTAGGTTAGAAAAAACATGATACAATTTTAAGGGATCACGCTTTACTCATCTCAATGCGGATTGAGATCGTTTTCCCAGCATCTGTGGCCGGCCCGCCCACACGAGATCCGCCAATCCCGGGCCGCCCCGCCTATCGATCCCGGAGATTGGGCGCAGGTGTTTCTGGATAATTGACGCCCGGGAAAATACGTTTTATTTCTGTTCGCAAATCGATACTTTTTCCTACAGAGTTACTACTTTATGCGTTTGCGTTTTTTCTAAAGAAGCAAGGAAGTGGGGAGCTAGGGACACAGAAGGAAATGTAATAGAATGAAATCCAGAAATAATTGATTATGTGAACCAGTCATACAAAAATACGGTTACATGGGTCCATACCATACATCTGAAGAAAACTATTCAAATCATCCCTCTCGTGGGCGCTATATTTCTTTTTCTTGTCCCTTCTACTTACTTTTGTCTAATTTATCTACTGTATCTACATGTCGCACCTTTGGTGGAACAAGGGCACATCTTACAAAAAATCGTAAAATGACAAAAATTAAACAAAAAAATATTTTACACCTGCAAAGTAAATGGCCATATTCACAAATAAATGGGTCGTATCTCATGCAAAGAACAAACACTTTGAAGCAATAGAAAGACGAATAATACGACTCGGAATGCAAAAAAAAAAACTTTGAAATGGCTCTCCTGTAAAATTACAAAAGTGCAGTTGAGCCCTTGTTCCACCAAAGGTGCGATGTATCTAATGTATCTACTGAACAGATTATCTTTAAAAAATTAAACAAAATTGTTCTAGTTCAGAAAATCGATTGAAAATATGAATGTCTAATCGAACTCTGAACCTAGGGGCAACAATAGGAAGAAGAGTTAAAAAGAAGTGATAACTGAAATGTTCCCTGAATACTTGTACAGTATCCCACGATACTCTATCCCATCTCATTCGAGATCTAACAATAAGTATTCACACTTGACGATTATAATAAAAAAACTAGCGCTAAGTATAGGTATCTAATTAATTAACTTATCGACGTAACAATTTATCGTCCATCTGTAGACTACAAAAGATAACCTGAAATTATCAAAGAATTGATTATCAAGCCGCATTCACTTATTACATCGTCCTAATTATTATATTAACTAAGCACTACTACGGTTATACCATGGTTATTCTTTTGGATTTATTTGCTCTTGGGTGTCGGTTACGAGTACGACATACGCCAACGTAACTTGTCTCTCGTTTTTGTCGTCTACTTTGTTAAATAATCTAAATTTTACTAACAAAAAATAACCGACTTCAAAATTACTCAAAAACTACTCATCAGATCTCGTTCAAAGTTATGTGGTCCCACATGACAAGCACCTGCTTTCGATTAAAAAAAGAATCATCAAAATCGGTTCACCCAGTCGAGAGTTCTGAGGTAACAAATATAAAAATTACAGTCGAATTGAGAACCTCCTCCTTTTTTTGAAGTCTGTTAAAAATATGAAAACTTTATTCAGATGTACATATTAATATTGTGTCTGGGGCCTTGTTTCTGAATGATTCGTGAATGTCGGAGTGAGACCGTTTTATTCAATAAAACGTTCATTTCACACAGTCATGTCACGTGTAAACAATGTGTTAGTGCTCGAAATAAAACGTGGTTATAAGTAGCTAAGGTACCTGGTGCGGCATATAACATAATACACTGATACGCTTGACATTCACAATATCTATTCATGAACATGTTGCTAGCTTTATTGCATGTCTTTAGCGACTCTAGCTACGTTACTAGCCCTAATCTATGTCTTAACTACTTAGAATTGAAGAACCTTGACAAAACTTGCAAATTTTATAAAAACAAATCTACTGCCATTAGGCATAAAGATGACAAATGATAGCAGATAGCATGTTTTATTCCGCTTTATGTACTAACTGCTTTCAATAAAACATCGTATTGAATTTAAATGTCTCCGATTACCCCGCATGGGCTAAAGCCCCGCTCTGTCTAACTTTACCCACTTCCAATTTTGAAGCATAATTTATGCAAAGAATCGTGTACCGGTCTGCGACGTCCTCCGGGCTCCGGCTAATGCCGCTTCGCATTTCGGAATTAATGCCATAATAAACAGTTATACATAACAAACAGTGCACAACCGGCGAAGGTCATGGCGAACGCTAATTTTCTCTTCTGTGACATCGCTAGATGCCACGCGATACACGTTTAGGGGAATATTTTGGTTGTTTGATGAATTTGTCTTTGAAACAACGGAAACGTGATTTTTCATGGCGACGGACTGATGGTTTTACTTGTGTTAAATTATTGTTCTAAGCGCTGCAGCGTTCATGAATCGCTGGACAGAGGTAAATGCCTACATCGTGGCGTGCGATCCTGTAGCCTAATTGGTAGCGAATACTCTGTGTGTGGTGTCAAATTATCACATCATCCTATATACATTTTTAATAAGACCATATAAAATAGGATTTAATATACCTACGTATAAATAACCGTAGTTCAATTTCAGTCTTCTAATCTGGATCTTCTTATTTCTACTTCTGTAGTTGCTGATTGAGATGCTGTTTCTTGTCTTTGTTTTTGAACCCAAAATTTTCAAAATCGAAACAAACTAACGAGTTGAAATTTGTTTTGAAGCAGATTCAGCAAAATTGTAATTGCCCGGGTCCCACCGCAGGTCCCGCCACCAGGTCAATATAATAAAGGTCCTTATACCGATTAATATACCTAATCCTCAAATATCTTTCAGATGCACGGTCGTGTTGAATCGGACTACCATCATATAAAAAATACTTGATCATTTTATTTCACCAGCACCCTCCCTATAGGTACATACAACATCATTGTCCAGCACATACTTAAGTTCTAACTTTTAAAATTTAATTATGTACCGAAATAAGTTTTTAAATATTAAATACTAAAATAAATAGCTTGAGAACTATAAACCTTGCCGAGCGCCACAAGATATATCTAAATCTGCCTTTTATTGAGGCATTGAGTTGAGGGCAATCCACAAGACATTAATATTGTTGTCTAAATTATGGATTATCATGGCATTGAATAGTAACTCGTTCGAAATTTAATGCACGAAAGGTTTAGAAATTTTCATTTTATTGACTTTATTCCTCCCTATACATACAACATCATTGCTACGGATACATTTTTTGGGATTCAATTATTTCATTTTGTTTTATTCGGATGAAATGACAGGAAATAAATAAAGCCTCAGTTCTAGGTCGTAGTGCAATGATATTGTATGCTCAGATGAAAGATTCATCTGAGTTTGTATGTTGGCAAAATATCTTTGTCGTAGTGTCATTCTCTACTCCTGAGCTCTACTCATCCCGCATCCCTTCCTTAATCCCTGAATTTTGCAAAAAGTATGAAAAATAGTAGCTAAATTGCGTTGTTTTCCTTATCTTAAGAATTAGCTTAATTTGCATATTCAGTACATAGGAAAATATTTAGGGATTTCAGGGAAAGCGCAGGGAACTGGGAAATGATTCAGTTGTCATAGTAACCGCGCAGTTGTGCCGATAAACAGTTTTCCCATTTTCCGGCCGGTGTAAACGAACCTCCTTACGTAGATCACTATGAACTGATTTTTCACACTTTTTACGTCAATTTTGACGTTTTTGATAGTTTTTGTAAAGATAATATTATGAAATTCGCGCAGACTGTGATATTCCGAGAATATTTGGCAATTTTCGAGTATTTTTAAGTAAGAAATCAACAATGGCCTTCAATTTCGACAGCGGGCAGGTAAATATTGTTTGTTTTATTTAAGTCTCACCCATGTGTGCCATATGTGTGTGTTAAAGGTACGTACAATAAGCTTCTTGGTTGACCTTGAACATTAGCAACACCATAGGCATCACTGATGTGTTGCCGACCAAGAAAAAAAGAGACAGAGAGATGACTCGGCTGACTCAAGTCAGCAAGTGGGGTCGGAAGGTTCTTTAAAGCTTGGTAAGCTACCACCGCCCTTTTTTTATTCAACAAAGTCAACTGTGTACTACCTACTTAGTTAAGTGCTAACACCCCAACTCAGAGTCACTAACAGTTACTTAAATCGCAGTACAGAATTTGTATGGAGATTCTTTACTAAGGAGCGATTAAAGTAACCGTTAGTGACTCTGAGTTGGGGCGTAAGAGTGTAGGTACTCCCATAACTTTCTTGCTGGAGCCGTCGCGGTGACTTCAGGGCCTGATTGCTCCCAGTGAACGTTTATAAGGATTGTTTTTAACTTTCAACATTACCTCCCTAAAATGTCCACATCCAGTGCCCAGTGTAGGCAGTGTATCTAGTTGATCCATCACTAATCCCACACGTTAAGGCGCCGCACCTGCAACGCCCATTATGATCCCCTACTGCATTTTGTGAAGCGCCGTTTTTTATGGCCAACAAATTGTAATGCCCTTAATCCAAGTTAGATACATCCAATTACATGGCAAACATCTCAAGTTTAGCAACAGTTTAGGGAAAAACTATCTTATCGACGTAATGTTAGGGTTTAGAATTATGAATAGGAGCCAGATGGTAATGGTAGCGGGTCATTGAAATGGGGGTTGAATCTTTTTTATGCGAGAATGGCTATTTTTCACGGCTTTGTTGTCGATGTTAATCCGTGTTTGACATCTCTCTGTAGCGATTGTTAGCTAATATTTGTAACTTGTTTTATAAGGATTTTATTATTGTTTTTTATTCGTAATCCCTATAGATGGTACGTTTTGTCAATAGTAATAATATTGCAAGTTGTTACTAGGAACAAGACATGGGAAGAATAATAATTAGAAAAAAGCGGCCAAGTGCGAGTCGGACTCGCCCATGAAGGGTTCCGTAGCAGCAAGTAACATAATATAAAAGTTCTTGTACTTCATTGTAACTTTGATCGATGTTTTTTGCGGTTTATGATTTATGACGTATTAAAAAAAAACTACTTACTAGATCTCGGTCAAATCAATTTTCGTTGAAAGTTTGCATGGTAATGTACATCATATATTTTTTTTTAGTTTTATCATTCTCTTATTTTAGAAGTTACAGGGGGGGGGCACACATTTTACCACTTTGGAAGTGTCTCTCGCGCAAACTATTCAGTTTAGAAAAAAATGATATTAGAAACCTCAATATCATTTTTGAAGACCTATCCATAGATACCTCACATGTGTTGGTTTTGGGTTTGATGAAAAAAAAATTTTTGAGTTTCAGTTCTATGTATGGGGAACCCCAAAATTTATTGTTTTTTTTTCTATTTTTGTGTAAAAATCTTAATGCGGTTTACAGAATACATCTACTTACCAAGTTTCAACAGTATAGTTCTTATAGTTTCGGAAAAAAGTGGCTGTGACATACGGACGGACAGACAGACAGACAGACAGACATGACGAATCCATAAGGGTTCCGTTTTTTGCCATTTGGCTACGGAACCCTAAAAAGTTTTCAGTTGCAACTTCTTTTGTTATAGATAATTAATTAATTAAAGTTTAATTTCTAAGGAGTTACAGTAAAATGTAAAGTTTTTAAGCAAAATGTAAGGTCGGTCTTCCAACAGTTCCAACCACAATAATAACATTGATAACCTGGATTGCTGCATATCAATTCTTTTCACAACAATGTGAACATATCCGACGATATCATGAAGGTTGTTGAAACATTTTTAGCTTTTATCAACTGACACAAGAAATTCAACCTTTATTCTTTATTCAGTGCCGGCGTTAGAGCCACTGATGCCCTAGGCAAGAATATTGTGGCGCCCACATGTAATATATAAAAACGTGTTTTTTTTGGCACAACAACGTTTGCCCGGTCAGCTAGTAAGAATATAAAAATCGAGCTTTTTTTGCTCGAAAAAATTTTTACTGAACCAATGGGAACGTTTATTAAGAATTTTATTTTTCCTTTTTTTTTGCTCCTCACTTCAAATGTGGTGCCCCTCCAAATTTGGCGCCCTAAACCGTCGCCCCACCTAACGCCGGCTCTGCCTTTATTAACAGGGATAATTGGGTTATAGGAAGCATATATGTGTAGACAGACACATCGCGTGATGTCTTGCGACTCCGGAAGCAGCCCAGATGTGGCGGTGTCGCTGGGTCGCGGTGTCGCGGTGTCGTGAGCGTGATCCGTGACAACCGATCGAAGCTCCAAAACAATGCGTTACTACTCACAAGTCACAGCGCTGCCTGACCTGTTTACAGCCCAAATACCTAGTTCCAAATAGCTTTTTATTTACCAATGCTATTCATACGCAGAAGTGAATGGACTCTTTTTAGATTAGTTCTTTTTACCACATTACCACTAACATTTTAAATGTATCTACCTATAGCGTGACTTGTAAAACCGTAGCATTTTTCGGTTGTACATTAAACTTTACAAGTTCCCAAAATAGCTCGTACTTTTACATATCCACACGTTTACCTGTTAGTGGAGGAGGTACTTTTAAAGCTCTACGGTACAAACAAAACGATGAATACAAAGGTGAAATTGAATATCACAGTATTGTTCTAAAATGTTCGTGACTGTTTGAAACATTAAATTTATTTTTATACTTGAAGTGTCTTGGAAAAATATCAAGGTAGTAGGTACACAGTCGCGTGAAAAGAAAATTATTCAGTGGGTACTTACTTCACTTGACTTTGACTCTACTTCGACTGTAATTTCATTTCCATGCTTTAAAACTTCAACGTTTTCAATTTCAACCTTTTTCATTAGGTAATATGTTTTTTGTTCTTCCTAACTTATAAAGGGACATGTAAAATCCGAGGTTTACAGGAGAGCCTAATTAATTTTCAAAGTTCAAACTGCTCTACAAATATTTATCTGTAAAAATGCTGACTAGTCGCCGACTAGAAAACATGCCAAATAGTCGGTTTTCCTGACTAGTCGGTGTGTAGTCGGCCCGTCTCTAATCCCTACCTATCTAGGTACCTGCTTCATGTTGATAAGATTGCTTTACCTATCGTTCACAAATTGAAAGCGAAGGAATTCACGTGTAGTTGACGATTTCGTTAATACCCGATATTAATATCATTAAATTTATATTTTTTTTTTAAAAATTAAACTGATAAAACACTAGTTTGGAAAGTCCTGTTAGGGGATCTGAGTTCGTTACCTGGGCTGGTCTCATTTTTTTAAATAAATAGCCATTTATTTGAAAATCACCAATTGCACAGAAGTGTGTGAAATTTTCCGCTGTTTTCTCGTAGGCTCACTGACTTGTCCTGTCCCACTTTCTCAAATCCTGAAGTCCAAGTCTACTCTCCTTATTCGTGCTGCACTCTGCTGAACAGTAGCTGAGGCTGGTAGGTTGTTGAAGGTCACTATGCTCTCCTACCACGTTCAACGCCGCCGGTACTTCAGCAAGGAGATAGAGGTTTTACCATGAGGGAGTTAGTTACCATACTTACCAAACCGCACATAGAATCAACGTGTCGGAGTCGTAATAACCGAGTTCTCGTTTCCTGTTTGTACAGCGAATCGGTGCTTAATGCCGGTGTTTCGGATGTCCATTAGCAGAGTTGACCCTATATCGTATTGTGGCGTGGCTTGTCCGGGCTATGTAAATGATAAAATTTAATCGGTTTGTGGTAGATATAAGATCCTCTTTGAGTTTCATTTCGGGGGCAAAGTATTAATCATAACATATGGGTCTATGGTAAGTATTAATATTGCAATTTTTATGACGTTTATTATACGTTCACGTTCAGTTATTCTTAGCGTGTATTTAATCACCAGACAGTACACATTATTAATATTAATATCTTATCGAGTGAATTTACAGATTATTTGCATACTAAGTGATGGGGGATTTTTTGATTCATTTGTTTCCTTGACAAGATAATTCTGAATTATAACGGGCTTTTAAATTTAGTGGAATAGAATAGGCGAGTGTGAGGCGGGGTAAATAACAATTTGCAACCCTTTGTTAGGATGATTATTATGACGGCCGCGCACTAGGGGGTTGCCGACACCTGCTAAAGCTAGTGCGGCGCGACGCGTTGGAAATAGTACGCTTTTTATTTTGTTAATCAGGTCGAAACTATTGCATATGAATTTAATTATTATTTATCCTTAATGAAGGTTAATTACCACCTCAAAATTTTAATTGGTTGGACAATTAGCGAAATATTACAAAAAATCCGCCAATTATAAAAAAAACTTGTCACAGGCTTTTAGAGTGCCCTTTGATGCCACTGCTTGCACCAAATCTCAGAAAAAAAACTCTTTCTCTTCAAGTAATTGTCTTCACGTGATTCTAAGTCTTTGGTACTTGTACCTAGACTACCTACCTAGCGCGTGTATATGAAGGATCTTTGATAACAAAATTCCGATTGACATTTACATGTGGCTTTTTGTATGATTAAATTTGAAATAAGATGGCACGTGCGACACCGCTGCTCCTCCCAACGTCGCGTGGCAGCCGAGACACCCTTCATCACGTAATCAAAAACTGTTCACGACTTGTGTATTATTTATGCAGTGGTGACTTACGACCACAGGACCCGTCCCAGTCCCGATGTGGATCAATTATGCATACTGTCAGCCGTAAGGTACCGTCTATCGACGACGATAATAATCATTGGCTAAAATGCAAGTGTCCTACTGTTGCTCACGTCTTTTGACGTAATTGAAGAATCTTAGCTTCATTATCATGTCACCCTGGTACAGATTGATAGAAAAATATCTAACCTGTTGTTATTAAATTATGTGGTTTAAATTTATATTATGTGGAAACTCGGTGACGTCGACTTTATTCACCTGAGTTAATTCACCCAGGTGTCTTAAGTCTACTTTTAGTGTACTTTATTCACCTATGCACCTAGGTGATTTAAATCTACTGGCCGCAGGTGAATTGATTTAAGTAGACTTAATTCACCTATCATTTTAGTCAATGCAATTAGTGATGTTGGAATGTTATTCCGATTCGATTTTGTATAACAATCGATTTTATTTATGAAGAAGTTTTAATCGATTTAATATAACACTATTCGTTGATTTATTAGATAGATAATATTTAATTACATACGTATATTTATTATATACATTTATAATAATACCAGAGATGTGCATAATAGTTTATAAAATGTATTTAAATAGAAAATTAATATACTTTTCATTTTTTCCATTTCAAATTCAAAAAGCAACAACCCATAATTGTCCCACTGCTGGGCTCGGGGTCTCCTCTCACAATGTGAGGGGTATTAGGCCATAGTCTACCACGCTGGCCAAGTGCGGATTGGTAGACTTCACACACCTTCGAGAACTTTATAGAGAACTCTCCGGTGTGCAGGTTTCCTCACGATGTTTTCCTTCACCGAAGCAAGTGATAATTAACTTGTAATACGCACATAATATTTGAAAATTAGAGGTGCGTGCCAGGGTTTGAACTCGGGCCCCTTCGTTCGGGAGACCAACGTTCTACCGCTAGGCTATCACTGCTTCATTCAAAAATTATTTAGAAAAAAAATCATAGATTTAATAAAGAAATATTATATGTACTGCGGTTTCGTGAATCGTTTGTTTTCCGACAAGTAGGTAATTAGCCCGCTGTTTCCTAGTCCGCTGGCGGGGCTGCCACCTTATAGTCCGCAGACGGACTCGGTTTAATTCGGGTATCCTCCCTGGTGATTTGGTTCTATTTTGGGGCGCAGAACACTCGCCCGGTGCCCTGCATCCTTAGCAACTACAGCTCGAGGAGGCGATCGCGCGGCGGTGTGACTGTAGCTGGCCCCAGGGTGGACGACGGGGACGTGGATGACTCGGACTAGCTGGGGCTCTGCTCACTCTCGTGTCTCGCCACTAACATAGCAGATGGATACTCGGCATTTAATGGGGGCCATGACTCACCTATCAAGACTCCAACCGAGGCCATACCCCAACTTCCCAGAATAAACGACGGTAAGCGGCGAGGCATAGATTGGGGGTTAACCGAATATCTGGATGATTTAGACTACGCTGATGACCCGTGCCTACTCAGCCACAAACACGTCGATATGCAGGCCGAATTGGATGATTTACAGCGTGAGGCGATCCTCGATGGCCTCAAAATCAACACGCGGAAGACCCAGGAAATGCGTACTCAAGGAAGGATCTCTTTACCACTGACACTAGGCTCGGAACCTATAGAGCGTGTGCAGAAGTTCACCTACCTTGGCAGTGTCGTGTCGGAGACTGGAGGAACTGAAGAGGACATCGCTTCTAGGGTAGCCAAAGCTCGGGCAACCTTTGCGCAGCTACGACCTATAGGGCAGTCTAGGAAGCTGACACGTAGAGTGAAATTAAAAATATTTCGCTCGAACGTCAAAACCGTCTTGCTGTATGGGTGCGAAACGTGGAGGGTCACAAAAGACATCACGCAGCGAATCCAAGTCTTCATAAACCGATGCCTACGACAGATACTTAGAATCTTCTGGCCGAAAAGGATCTCCAATGAAGAACTTTGGGGTCTATGTCATGAAACGCCGATCGGACACCAGATCAAGCGCCGGAAATGGACATGGATCGGTCACACCCTCAGAAGAGCTCCCAACCACATTCCTAGGCAGACTCTGGAATGGACTCCACAAGGGAAGAGGAAACGTGGCCGTCCTATACACACCTGGAGGCGTTCAGTGGCAGCGGAGCTGAAGACGATCGGGCTGACATGGTCCGAGGCGAAGCGCGTGGCCCAAAATAGAACGAGATGGCGGAGTACTGTTGACGCCCTTTGCCCCACCTAGGGGACATAGGACCCTAAGTAAGTAATATGTACTGCGAATGATGATTTTAGTTCATGTGAAGAATCCGATGATTTGTAATAATAAAAGTAAAATTACAGTGTAGTATTTGTTTTATTTGTTACACTTGCGTTATAACTTGCCACATTTTTATTTTCTCAATTTCTCATGGAAAAGTCAGTCTGAATAATGTTCGATAAGTAAGCAGTTAACTCGATAAATAACAATAATGATAAAAGTCGGAGCTAAGACACATCGCATCACTAGTGACAAGCAAATGAAAGTTCTATGAAGTAATGATTTTTTTTTGTTTATGTTTGCTTGTCAATAATTATCGAGTATCATAGGCATCAAAAGTTGTCAAAAGTGAAATGCCAAATTGCAAAGAATATAGGTAGACTACACGCGATATTAGTTGACTGAATTTAACTATGGAACTAGGTGAACAATTTTTTTTTGGTATTTGAGAATTTAATAACTATACCAGCTATAGTTTTATAAGATTACAACTAGAAGGGGTTAGCGTAATCGAATATGTATAATGATTATGCGCATATCTTAAGTACGAAATTATTCGTATATAATTCTAAATGTCATTCTGATCATTGTCTGGTGAAATCTTTATCGACATATTCCCCTCCGGACTGCGAGCCCCATGGTAACCGACGAATGTGGCGATACAAATCAGCAGACTGGGATTAAATGTGACACTTCTTCGCATCTTATCCTTGGCGGCAGCTCTGCGTCTCTTTTGGCGATCCGTCGAGCTGCGCGGATGCTATAACCGATGTGGTACGCCAAGAGAGTATTTCATCCCTTTTTCTGATGTACCCATCGGTGGCAAAGCTCGCCCATGGTTCACCGCCGAATATGAGCAAACTGAGCAGCGCAAGCATTCAGCGTACATAACCTAGGACTAGGTGGATGCTCGAAGCCGCAAAGCTCCGGATGTCAGCGCTAAGAAGAAAGCTTTTAATCAAGCCGCCAAGTCTTACAAAAAGGCATTACAGAAGACAAATTCTGACCGCATTAATCACATCGGCGAACCGTCCACCAACCGTCCGGTAGTAGAGCTTTTCGAGAATAATTTCTGTCGGCCTACGCTGCCTCCACTGGTAAAACCGGATGGTTCCCTGGATCATATGGCTAAGGAGAAAGCGGACTTATTCCCATCTGTTTTTGCCGAGAATTCACGTCTGGATATCAGCAATAACGTAACACGCTAGTTGACTTATTTCGGTATCTCTATGCCGGAGATCCGCGTTACAAACAATGAAGTCCTTAAAACCTTGCAGTGTCTAGCCGTGAATAAAGTCAGTGGACCGGACGGGATTGCAGCGATAGTGATCAAGACCTGTGCACCCGAGTTGTCTTCTGTATTGACACGTCTGTTCCGTTTCTTAATTGAGACTGGATCAGTGTCTAAATGGCATACCTAGATCAGAATGATCTCCTTAGCGGCAGTGCGGGTTCTGCCAAAACCGATCAACAGGAGATCTTCTAGTGTATGCCACACATATATGGAGCAAGGACCTCGAAAAAAATGGGGAGGCACTTGCTGTCTCCCTTGACGTCTCGAAGGCCTTTGATAAGGTCTGGCACGCTGGCTTTCTAAACAAGCTTCCAGCTTACGGCATGTCCCGTGGGTAAAAGACTTCCTAAGTGACCGGTATTTCCGCGTTGTAGTCGATGGTTGATCATCGGAAACAATGGATACTAATGCCGGAGTTCCTCAGGGGTCTGTTCTCTTCGCCACTCTATTTCTGCTCCATGTAAATGACTTGCTTATTACCGGTATCTAAAGGTACGCAGACGATAACATAGTGGTAGAGAGATACCTACCATGTTTCAGAGCCAGTCAGGGCGAAATTCAGTCTGAAAGAGAGGCTATGGTGGCTCGTGTGAATCTCACACTTCGGGCTGTGTCCGAGTGAGGCGATGCCAATCTTGTGAGATTCAACGCCACTAGAACGCAGACGTGTCTATTCGCCGCCAAGAGGAGCCCTTTCACTTTGGCTCCTACTTTTCGGAATGTGTCCTTGGATTCCCGCCTGCGTATGACGTGGATGTCTTCAAGAAAGGAGTGAATAGGCTTTTACTAAGTTAAAGTGCTCACCACCTTGGACCACATCTCCACTTACTTACTTCAGATGGGATTGTGGTCAATCATTAACTTATCTGTGTAAAAAATGTCATTGTGATGATTTTGCCCCACCTAACAAGACTTGGTTTTCCTATTTTTTAACAAATTATATCTACAATTTACGATTGTAGAAAGCGCGGATTCCAATCTATAGATCTCCGAAGATCTTCATCAGATTCAAATATGTAAAGAACTACAAAAAAAAAATATTAGAAAGAGTCGATGTTACACTAATTTTTTTTAATAAGGTGAATTAAGTTTACTAATACACCTCGGCGGTAGGCTCGTGTGTAGCTTGCCTTAATCACCTAGGTGAATTTAGGTCTACCGCTTTAGTATAGTTAATTCACCTGCGGCCAGTAGATTTAAATCACCTGGGTGCATAGGTGAATAAAGTACACTAAAAGTAGACTTAAGACACCTAGGTGAATTAACTCAGGTGAATAAAGTCGACGTCACCGGAAACTCAACAGGCTACCAACCATGCTTTACCTAAACATAAAAAAATGCGTGCGCGTATAAGTGAAGGTACAAAGCTAAACTTCTTTATATTATTTGTTTTCGTAGTAATTCAATTAAAACTGATTTATTTTATTTCTTATCTTTATTTGCTGTAATTTTTTGTTATCGTTGTGGTAGCCGTGACGTTAAATGGTTTCAAGAAAACGTTGCGTTTTTTGTTAACCTCTCCCTACCGATACAGAAGTATCACTTCAATTTCCTAAAGGTACCTTAAAACTAGTGTCCGACCGAAGGTGCAATTCTGGCCGAAGCCGAAGCCGAAGCCGATTAATCGGTATTCACCAAAACCTTCGGCCGAAGCCGAAGCCGAAGCCGAAGGTGTCATTGACCTTGAGAAATACGATAGTTACTTTGATCTCAGAATATACTAGATACATATTGTGAGAGCTTTAGAGATTTAGCCCAATAACGAGCCGAGTGACCAACATATATATAACATAGTGCTTCCAATGGAATTGAAAATAAATGCACTAACTGAAATGGTTCGATCATTACAAGGAAAATTAGATGCATTCATTACTCAAAACAACGAACAAAAAAATGTACCAACAGTGGGTACAACGTTAGAACGCATCGAAGCAACCGCAGCAAGACCTCTAAAAAAGAGCGAGACGTCAACCGCAGCGCAGCAGTCATTTCAATGCGAGAAAAAGAGCGAGCCGATAATGACCCGCCGCCGCCGTGCCCGTGCTATGATGACTGGCAACGACGACGTCAAAGATGCGACGGCGACCGATGATAACGCGAGCGCACAGGTTCCCGCTACTACTGAGACAAATGAAGCGACGAAAGTTTCCGACGTTGCACGTCCATCGTTGGGTTTTGTCCAACAAGTACTCGGCGATGATTCAAGTAAGGAGCAATGGACAACAGTTGTGCGCCGTAAAAAATCTCGCCCAGTTATTCGAGGAGTAGGCGAAATTGATAAGGGACTAACAGCCGTCGAGAAGACGCGCATGATTCATTTGTGGTCTTTACGTAGTGATACTACAGCGGATAGCGTGCAGGCGTATATGATGAAGAAAAAGGCGAATGAAACTCCGTATGTTGTGGAAAAACTAAATTTAAGTCATTCTAATTATGCTTCATTTGTGGTGTCAGTTCCAGAAAGTGTATTTACATTTTTTATGACACCAACAAATTGGCCGCCTAATACTCGTTTCAATGAGTGGTTTCGGAGGAGGCAGGCAGGGGAGCGCCGAAATCAATAGAATAACTTATCATAACAGACATGATAATCTATTAATCTACTATACTACTGTGAGCTCTGTGTACTCTGTGTACTCTGCAAGCCGATATTATACTACTGTCCGAAACTTGGCTGACGTCGGGGATTGGTGATTCGGAAGTAGTCATGCAAGGATACAATATTCTCCGAGCAGATAGACCAGGCTCAAGACGTGGAGGTGGTGTTGCCATTATTACCAGCTCACAATATAATTTACGACCAATAGATATACCGAATTATACGTGTACCGGGGCCGATGTGATTGGTGCGAGTTTATTTAGAAATAGTAGTTGTATATTAGTTGTGGTGTGTATTTACGTACCACCGAACACGGACGAGAATAAATATTTATCGTTGTTTAAAATCTTAGAAACAGTGTGTTTGAAGTATGATAGAGTGTTGTTATGTGGAGATTTTAATTTAAACTCTGCTAATGTGGCAAGTACTTTTAATATGGATAATTTTCTATCGTTTTGCGACTTACAGCAGGTAAATGGAATTTTGAATGATTATGGTAGCAGTCTTGACTTGGTCTTGGTTAGTTCATCATTGGGCAGGGTATCTGTACGCAAGGCGATTGATTCGCTGATATTACCAGATGCATATCACCCACCTCTTGAAGTACTAATTGAAGGCGAGCTATTTAAAGACGAGGTAAATAAAGTAGACAACAAGGACCCAGCTGTTAACGCTAACAAAGAATGGGATTTTCGAAAGGCTAATTATCACAACTTGTATAAAAGTTTTTTAAATGTTAACTGGAAATCATTAACATCCATCTGTGATCCGGAGGAAGCCGTTTTAGAATTCTATCGTATGTTAAACACTTGTATCGATAACTGCGTACCAAGTAAACTGCGTGCGGCGGTACAACCTCGGTATATTTACCCTGTGTGGTACACGTCTTTAACAAAACGCTACATTCAATTTAAAGCACACTATCATCGTCTGCACAAAAAGACGTCTGTTAGTAAATATCGTATAAAGTTTTCTTACTATAGAGCGGTTGTTAAATTAAGCATTAAAGCTGATTACCAGCTATATAAAGCAAGAATGCAAGGTGATATAAAAAGTAATCCTTCAACGTTCTGGGGCTATGTAGCCTCTAAGCGTAATAAGAATAAAAATTATAAACCACTCGTACATAATGGGAAGCCACTGGCTGATAGTCAGAGTGCGGAGAAACTTGCTGAATATTTTTATTCAGTATATTCAGAAACACCACCAATACTTGATCCGAATACACCTTTATCTATAGGATCCTGTAGTAGGTACATTCATATTGGTTCCCTGAGTATCGAAGACATAAAGCAGGCTCTTAAAAAACTTAAACCGAAAAAATCTGTCGGTCCTGATGGTATTCCACCGTACATTATTAAAGATTGTAGTGCCGTATTTGCTGAACCACTGCATTACATTTTTAACTTATGCCTTAAAAAATTTACATATCCAGAGGTGTGGAAGATCACTCGGGTAGTCCCGGTTCCAAAGAACAATTTCGGCTTAGATGTAAGTAACTTCAGACCGGTAGCGGTATTATCAGTATTTGGTAAATTGTTCGAATGTGTGTTATATCGGTTAATAAGTGTTCAACTTGAGAACCAGCTCTCAGACGCACAGCATGGATTTAGAGGTGGGCGCTCAACTACTAGTAATTTACTTTCTTTTTACACATATACTGCTGGAGCGATAGATGATGGTTGTCAGGTTGACACAGCGTACTTTGACTTCCGGAAAGCATTTGACACAGTGGATAATGACCTACTTCTCCATAAGTTTGCTGCTGCCGGATTCTCTCCCGCCCTGATACGATTCTTCTCCTGCTACCTCCGCCATCGGAGGCAGTATGTGCAGTATAAAGGATACGTCTCTAAGCCTTATTACACGCTTTCCGGAATAAGTCAGGGATCTAATCTTGGACCTTTGTTATTTTTAATTTTTATCAATGATTTGCCCAATATGGTTAGTACAGCACGCTGTCTCTTATTTGCAGATGACCTGAAATTGTTCTTAAAAATCAGGACATCATCAGACTGTAAAATGCTTCAGAATGACATAGACATGGTCTCCGAATGGAATTTACGTAATAAGCTTATGTTTAATGTAACAAAATGCTCTGTAGTCTCATTTACCCTATCGAACAATCCAATCAGGTACGACTATAAGCTTTACGATAATTTGTTAATAAGACAACCAATTGTTAAAGACCTGGGAGTTTTAATTGATTCAAATCTGAGCTTTAATGATCATATTCGTGCTACAACAACAAAAGCTTATAAATCGTTAGGCTTTGTGTTGAGGCAATGTAAGGACTTTGGTAGTGTCGCTGTAATTAAAACTTTATATAACAGCTTCGTAAGAAGCACGTTAGAAACCAACGCAGTTATCTGGAGTCCACATGAAGTAAAATATAAGCTCATGTTGGAGAAACTCCAAAAGAAATTTCTTAGATGGCTATACTTTAAGCAGTATGGCTATTACGTAGGTTTCCCACATATCTATCCTAGTTTATTTCTTTTGGGAATGTTAGGATATGACTCCCTTGAACTAAGAAGAGAGGTGGCGCTGATGGAGTATTTTTATCATTTAATCAGGGGTGATATATTCAATCCATCAGTGCTAGACTTAATATCGTTTAACGTCCCGGAAAGATATATTATAACTCGTCGAAGAAAGTTGTTCGCAGTTCCAACCTGCAGATTAATTTTGGTCAGACAATCTCCTCTGGTGCGTGCATTGACCTTGCTGAATGGTGTGCTGACTTGGGATTCCAGTCTAGACCTATTTTATTCGACGCCAGCTGAATTTCGTATGACGGTCAGAGGATTTATTCATTCTCTAGTCTGTAAGTCTTAAGCTAAGTAAACAAATTGGATATATAATCTGTAATGTTTATTTAGTTATAAATATTCAAAATAAATAAATAAATAAATAAATAAATAAATAAATATACAAGTAGGTAATAAAATATTGTCAAAAATAAAAGTTTCAAATATACAATGTTAATTAAATATTTATTTACTTAAAGTAATTTTAACAAAAATAATCAAAAAATCAGTCACATTTTTTTAATTATCAGACGAACACAAAATATTTCTATAAAATAATTGAGCAAAGTTTAACGCTTTTTCAATATCTATTTTTTACACCCATATAATTTTTTGGAATTTTTGAGAAAATTAAATACTTATAAATAATTTCTTAGGATAATTAAGTTAAACTTGTTTTGACTCGTTTAGTTTACTAACTGCGATTCGTTTGTTCGAAACTCTGCTGCTCTGCACACTCTCCGTCTCGCTCTAGCATCGTTCAGTAAATTTCAATATTTGACAACTAGCAAACCTTCGGCTTCGGCCAAACCTTCGGCAAATTTTTGGCCGAAGCCGAAGATTTGGCCGAAGGTGCTTTTTTGGCCGAAGGTGGCCGAAGCCGAAGCCGAAGCCGAAGCTTCGGTCGGACACTACTTAAAACCTACGCTACGGTACCCTAATGGACCTTACCACATTATCCTCTATTTCAGTTCAACAAGGAATCCACCCCGAAACGGCTGGGCAACTGGCAAGTCCCGCGCTACGCGCCGACGCGCGCGCGCCCTCTGGAGATGCGGTCGGACCCCAGGCCCATCTGCGACCTCAACGGCCGGTTCCTGCCCGGAGCGCCGCGAGGCTCGTCCAAGTGTTTCGGCCACTACACAGGCACTTGGGACCTGCCTCGGAAGATTACTAGGAAAGTTGGTCAGTTACCTACTTAATAAACTTATCAGTCATCACCCACCTAATAAGCTTACTAAAGCGTAAAAAAACTAAAAAGAAAAAAAACAACTTTTTAAACTACTAGGTTTATTTTTAGTTTTTGAAGTGAAAACTTCTTAATACGAGGGTGACTTGAAATTTTATGAAACGAAACTGTCCAGTGGAGACTAGAGATGAGTGGAGACTAGAGATGAGTGGAGACTAGAATTGAGTGGAGACGAGTTGAGTGGAGACTAGAATTGAGTGGATACGAGTTGAGTTGAGTTGAGTTGATTTTACATTCATCTCAATATCTTGAAAACAAAATTTTTGAAGGTTTCACTTCTACCACGTGTGAATTGCACACATTTTAATTTTTACGCAGTCGGGTTTTTGTTTTTTAATTAATTTTTTATTTCTTACATTATAATATTCTTTCTGTATGTGAGGTATATTTTAGTTAGGAAACCCAAAACAGTGCGTTGGCCATACACATGTATACAGAGCATCGGCCTTCAAACGGCTGATGTCTATTTGTCAACAACATACGATGACGTAACTTCGAGTCCCATATTATCATGATATGAAGTAGTTAAGTTTCTTATGCGCGAGCAGAATATTTCCGCATAAGGGGAGCAGTAAACCTCAATGACTGACTCGTATATTGATACTTTTTTGTTTCGCACGCGAATGGATACTTACTTGAAGGTTTCGCGCTGTTATTGATTTTAACGCAGATTTTTTAATGTCATTTGTTTTCTCTTGAATGTACAGCTGAGGAGTTGGCTAAGGAGCCTCCTGATGGGAGGTTTTCAGACTGGGTGAATCTCCGTGTCCAGAGGCCGAAAGCTGCAGCCGGCGCGGCCCGCATGCGCGGCGGTAAACGCGGTAAAGTCAAGAAGGAGGAGCCAAAGACGGACTCTCAAGAGGAACAAACGTTCCGAGTAAGTTGGCACGGCTAGGCGGCTGCACGTCACTAGCAAACCGTACAAGTAGTTAGAAGTTGTTTGCGCGCGGATTTTTTGTCGATTACTTTAGTTACTGCGTGACTCCTAGTGATTTTAGTTAATGACGTGAAAGGTTTTAATGATATAACTTTCGTTTTCAAACTTTTTAAGTCTCAGATGCATTCTTTGTTACAATTTAGCAATCATTCATGTATTACCACACATCTAATCGTAATTTATGTGAGATGATAAGGTAAAATTCCTGATTAATTTGGATCGAACACCTGCACAAATATTAGATAAAGTGTTGCTAGACGATTCACTACAGGTACCTACTTCTTATTAATTCGCGTCACTCTCTTTATTATGATAGCTCCGTAGTAAAATAATTTTATAGTCAGTTTTATAGCGGATGGAGGTATATTCATGTTTGGTGACCTACATAGCATAATTATTTAAGGCGAAATATGTCGTCACACGCACCAAATGAATCCATAATGATAATGGGTCAAATGAAGTTTAGAGTGTTGACTAAATGGGTCGCAATTATAACCAAGTAGAAAATATCTACCACTACAACGGTTACAATTACCCCGTTCAATATTGGAATCCAGTTGAATACTGTTCCTTAACCTTAACGACCTAGTTATACCCAATTCTATGTAATGTATGTATGTATGGTTAGTTTTGATAAGTCGCTAATATTATATTGTTTTCTTTGGGTAAACGCCAAGAGATTCAATCGTACTTTCATATTCCGAGCTCTTCATCTTAAATAAGTAAACAACACACTCATACTTCTACACGAATACTCCAAATGTCAAGTGACATGGAGATATTAGCTATTCTATAAGCTCAACTCAAACCTAACAGCCAAAAAACCATTCGCTGTGCCATACAAACTACAAGGTTGTTAAATGGATGTGCTTGACGATATGCAACTGTCGCTAAACATCAAATTAAAACTTGCTCCAATTTGCTTGTTTTTAAAAGATATTGAGGGTTCAATATTCGATTCATAAGACTAAATTATATTTCTGTTTGGGCAGTATTGAAACATAATAAATAAAAAATGTAAATATAATGTGTAATTACGTTCATTTATGAAAACTGAGTTTCAAAATTCAAAATCATTTAGGTAGGTATCATTGATACACTTATGCACCAAATTTTTTTTAATGAACCAGCTTTTCGCAAAGGAGCTTTGTCATGGAGGAGAAGAAAAGCCGTAAAGAAACTCCTCAGCATATCTTTTAAAAATAAAAATACATTGGTATGTTTATTACAAAAAAAAAATAGTTTTATAAGAGTTTAGGATGTGCTTTTAAAAGTCAGTATCTGTTTAGAAAAAAAGTATTTTTTAGAAATGGGGGTTCAAGAAGTAGGTAATATAATTTCCCTGGTGAAAAGCGATACGAACACTGAGCATGACTAATTTGCTTTTGGGACTATTGCTTTGTCATGTTATTAAGGATAATGTTACAAAGTATTTATCTTATCGTCTTTTACTTGTTATCAGGCAGGTGTCTCAATAGTGTCTCTAAGTAATATTATTATGCCTCTAGAGAAAAAATAATAATAGTATTTTTTCCATTTATTTCAGCACAATCAATGCCCAGTTCACAAACACAAAAAATGTGCCTAAAGAAGAGAAATAATGTCGACTTAATTTTTTAAAAATATTGCGTAATAAAATATTAGTTGTTAAATAAAACGTTATTTTTTTAACTTTTACATGTCTGTGCCTTAAGGATTATCAGGATAAAGATCCGTTAGAGGACATCGATAAGAATAAAGAGGATAGCGAGGCTAAAAAAGTCGATGATGACCCGCTAGGTCTGTACGACACTAAGGGACCCGTTGACGATGATGGGCACGGACCTTACATACCTGGCTCCCTGACCGAGCCGGACCAACGACACGATAGCTACGATCTCTTGGTCAAGGACACCGTAGAGAAGCTTCACGGACCTCAAGAAAATAAGGAAGATAAATTTTGGAGAAAAGTTGCTGAAAAAGCAAAAGATGAAGAACTACATGCTGAGGAGAATATGAAATGCCCTAAAAAAAGTGAAACGCCCAAACTGCCATACGTCAATGTGGCGCAGAACTTCCATTTTGCGAAAAAAATGCACGTAGACAACTTGGAGCATCAGCCTCTTCCGGATACGTTGGGATATCGGAATTTGACTAAAGTCGGCGAGCACAGGGACTCGGATATCGTAGTGAAGCCCTACGCTATCGGCTGGAAGGGTTACGGGGCATCGGGCCCCACGTGTTGCACAAAAATGCGAGTACACAGACCGAAAACCTGCGATCCAAAGAAAACTGAGGGGGAAGCCGATAACCACAAGCAGCGGCCCTCAACTTCTGCACTGGATCTAGGAGCTCAATATAAAAAACCTATGTCCTTAATGGATCTGGCAATATGCTGGGACTTTAGACCTGAGGACCCCAAAATAGAACCCAAGCCTCCGAAGCACATAGACGGATCGAACGGTTCTAAGGCACCGGCCGTTTTCACTATGGTCCACACACCAAAGGAAGAATTTCAGGAAGCCAAGGGACATTCGTTTCCAATTTTTAATAAAAATCGAATAGTAGAAGACGTAGTCGGCCACCACAGCGTCCCACATTTCGAGAAGGACATGTCGAAGGAGAAGAGAAAAGACTCCTGCGACGTCCAGTATTGTCCCCAACATAATAATGTTGAAAATCAGACGAGGTCAAAATCGTCAAGTAGGAAAAGTTCAGCCGCATCAGTAAAGAAGCCCGAATGCGACGGAATTCACGGATGTGGAACAGCCAGTGACACGAGCAGAAACTCGAACAGAAATAACGAGAGACCACCTAGTTTGCGACCCATCAAGACGGCATGGATTGGCAACAACAACAACAGCAGCAACAGATCCAATGATAATCATCATCGAAACAGTCTGGAATCGTACGAAAAAACTCCACTGGCCCAAGGTAAACTGCACCAGAGTTCTCCGAACGAATCCCAAATATCTAGACGTTCGCCGAAGGAAAGCGATAACTCGAATAACAACGTTAAGCACAAGAATTGCCTGTCGTGCAACGGCATGAAGATCGTGCCCAATCCGAAACACAAGGAGGATTATAAGTTTGCGTTCAAGGCCGGCAACCCGAATTCCGTGCAAAGCGCTAGCGGCTCTAACGACTCAAAGGGTATTAAGATGCCGAAAATGCGACATCCGTACACGAAGAAGTCATATACTATTCCGACGTTGGCGCCTCCGTTTAGCATCTGGCGGGATTCAAACGCGACGGGCTATCCAGAGCACTGGCGGCTAGCGAGCGTCTACCAGCACGCTTACAAGCCGCCCGAACTCAGACGCAAGCCCTTGATAGACAGCGTTTACCAATAGAACCACTCGGGAAGCTGTGTTTGTACGTATTTTGATAATCTTGTTGAAATCTGTTTATAGAATATTTGCTTTTCCATCGTGGAACCTTTGATCCGCATCAAAATAGAGATGCCATTTCAGAAATATTGTAGCTATTGGTACTTTTGGGTCAAGGACTTTATATCTTGTTGGCTTCTTTCATAAAAGTTAAATCCATTCAGGTATAGCAATAAAATACAATGTAGATTGAATATTTACTGGGTCCAATTGCCGTATAACGTTAATAACATTGAACAATAAACGCCGATTGATAAATAATCTTTATCGTTTTAATAACACACCTGCGTCTTTATCTCTTCGTCCCGTAGATAGATCCGGCCTTGGGATTAATTTCGTTCAGGGTAAGAATCTTTCGTACTCCATGAAGAAGGTGCACTTCCTGATGGTTTCCCAGGTCTTGCTGCAGTACTGGAACCAGCCCTTCTCGCTGAGGTCGGGGATATTGGTGAGCTGGTGTCGGTGGACGCCGAGCACCATCCACCGCAGACGGCTGGCCAGCCGGTCGAAGGGCGGGTGGCCGCGGTACATGTCAGGGTTGTCTACAACAATGCAGACTCGACGGTTAAGAATCAATATTAGTGTTTATATCAAAAAGTACACTTCACAGAAGATGAAAAAAATATGTGCTGGGACACATAGTAGAATAGGGATGTTGACTAATTTTAGGAAACAATTTGATTTTATAGATAGAATCTTAAGATTCATGAAAAAAATATTATAAAAATAATAATCTTCAATATAAAGACAAAAATTGATAAATAAAAATCATTTTCAAATTTCCCACCATAAACGTCACGTGACGTCACTAGCCGGTATTCAATACTATCTGTCGACTGAAGTTAGTTGCACTTGCATATAAAATAAGAACAAGCTCAAAATGACGTTTGTGGTCACGTGACAATGAGTAATATTTTTAACATTTTAAAATTAATAAATTAATTAAATATTTAATTTATTGTGATTGATTTCGACAAAAGAATAATATTTTAGGTGTTTAAATGTTTTTCTTGATACTTTAAACATAAATTTATTTTAATTTACTGATAGTGTCAACATCCCTATTGTTATTATAATAACTGAAAAGGTATGACGAACAAAAAACGAAGAAAAAACATAGTTTGACTAAACCGAAATAAATGAACAATGTTTAATGGAAAGACAATTCATTGTCTATGATCTTACCATAGTCAGTGTATATCTCTGGCAAGAGGAAGAAGTTAATGGGCGCGCCGCAGGTGTCCGCGCTGTGGCCCTTGCACACGCTGTCCACGTTGAGCCCGTTCTTGTTGGTGTCGCTATACATGTACATGCCCGAGTTCAGCTGCAGACTGGACGTTTTGAAGGCTTTCCTGTTTATCAATACGTTTTTTATACTAATATTATAAAGAGGAACGATTTGATTATTTGCATTGAATAGGCTCCGAAACTACTGAACTGATTTAAAAAATTCTTTCGCTGTTGGGAAGCTACACTATCCCCGGGTGACATAGGCTATATTATATTTTCAAAAAAAAAAATAGGGATCCTTAATAGCCTAAGCAAAGCGAGGGCAGTTACTTGTTGTTAATATTTTCAGGTAAGTGATTGTATTGCTATATTAAGACTTAAGACCCTGCTCCAGCTTCGTTAAGCTTAACTGCTGAGGCAACAGTATTAAAATTTAAAATCCTTTGATGGGTCGATACGTATGTTAGAAAGCTAGCTCTCGCTTGACTTGTAATTGCATTAACTAAGCCACGCCCCTTTTATCGCGCTAACTGTTGACTACACCTGCGTTATATAACCTTAACTCGGTAATTGACGCGTTAGGATGCATCAGGAGCTGGGACATTACAGTAAAAATCGATTCTATACCCATACCTATAGACGGATTATACCTACCAACTTAACCTAATGTTTGCCTACAAATTACAATACGGAGTACTAGGCAACCAGAATTATAGCCGTACTTATGGATGGGTTATAACTTACCCTAATGTTTGCCTACAAAGTACCAGGCAAACAGAACTGTTGGTGTGTATACCTATATAAGTCCTGCATGGTCCTCAAGGCTCCGGGCGTGAAGTCCTCGAGTTGGCAGCGGTTGTGCAGCAGCAGCAGGTGCGGCTGGCTGGTGTGGGGCTCCGCGCCCTCCGCGCCCCCCACCGCCTGGGTCAACGACGGCTTCAGCATCTCTGCCGTTTGGATGTACCTGAAACGCGCTTTCGTCAGGGTACACAAAGCAAAAGGTTTAGGTATGCAAGGCTTGATACAAAAAAATTAAAATTTTAAAACCCCCGACAGTTCTATTTACACTAAACATAGCTAAAACACTGTCAATTAAGTCACCTTTCAGATAAAAAATACTAGATCAAAATTGGTTCATCCCTTTGGGAGCTACGATGCCACAGACAGAGATACAGATCCACAAATGCACAGATACACAAACATATCAAACTTGTAATAACCCTTTTTTTGTTGCACGTTTGACGTAGAAAAATTGCATGATTAATAGAGCAATGTCACACTCACCTTATAAAGTTGTAGTCGGTGAACCAATCCTGTACCGCGATGACGACATGACAGATGGATATGAGGTACGAGGCAAGCTGCAAGCAGTCCACGGTGACGATGTTAGCACTCCGAGATGTTATAGGGTTGGTGTTGGACTCCTTGATGAGGGAGGGTGCCCACAGCGCCTGGCAGTCCAGGAGAATCACTCGGTCATCTGTCACGTACATGTCTATGCCTGCAATCAGTGAATTATACATAAGAATCTGTGTTGGAGACGTCTTGTGATAGTCATATAGTAGCTTAAGCATCTGCTAAATTAATCAAATTATCTGTCACTTAAATGTCAGTTTTAACAAAGTGTCAAGCTGAGGACATGTCACTCAGCAGGCAGGGTAGTCATAGTGGATTTTAACAGTTAAGTTTCCTATTACTTATTATTTATTTATTTATTTATTTATAAGCAGGCAGTCTTACGACTGGTTTTGCTTATATCCATTTGTCATTATTGTTTTGATCTGTGTTGGTCATATTTGTTCTTAAACTCATTAACATTTCGAGCTGTTGCAACTTGTTCTGGCAGATTATTCCAATTCTCCACTACTTTGTTAGTTAAGAAATGCTTGCGTGGATTATTATTACTAGCTCTTTGGCCTACAACATTGAAACTTTGAATATTTAGTTACATAAAACTATTAATTTTGGTCTACTTTGCAACAATCCGCGTTTAACATGTATGATGGGATTGTGGGAGGGAGGGAGGTGCCACGCATGTTTTAAAGTATATACCATCATACATGTTAAACGCGGATTGTTGCAAAGTAGACTAATACTAACTTAATAACAATGGATTTCCGCAAAGTAACGCCTGATACTATTAACTATATTAATTTTGGAACGATAATGATTTTCACTAACCCCGTACAAACTTCCATCTCCAATTTTTATGTGAGGATACATTTCACAAGGGATTATTCACATTATTACCTTTTGTGCAATGAACACCACTCTCAATATGGTCCATGTCTTGCATTTTGAACACAAAGTCATTATTTTTAGTAACATTAACATCAGCTGTGTTTGTGAGGTCTAGATTCTCAATCTGATCTTCAACAGCGGCCACATCACACGGCTGTGATTCACTTGAACGTAGAATCTTCTCACAGAGGTTTGGGTACTGCTTACTTTGTTCTATTAGATTCAATATCATTGATTTCCCTACACCTTGAGTACCTTGAAAAGAAGATTGAGAAAATTATGTGAAACAGTACTACTGAGTGATACAAATAAAGTGCCCTTAGATATTATTCTGGTTCAGCTGGTGGTTAGGAAGTTAATTCTTCTCTCACTTACTTGACCAGAGGCTACCCAGTCAATTTGTAGCCTAGCATGCATTGCTTTAATTAATTAAGCTGATTGTAAATGATTGCTATATAAGTTGCTGGCCAGTACAAAATTTAAATGTCGATAATTCTCAGTACAGAACTAGTATATAATACACACCCATTATACCAACAACTAAATAATTACTGTTGGAGTCATTGAGATATTGTAATGGTTGGGAATTCAATTCCAAATTTTCATTAAGTAATTTCATGGCTTCAGGAAACTTTTTCATAGGTGGACTTGGCTTCTCAGAAACTGAAAGAAAGAATAGACAGCTTATAGAAATAAACATATAAAACACCATAGTGTCTCCTGTGAAACCTATATTATGACAACATTTTGACCTCAAATGAGGTATGAGGGCTTCATACAATATAATCATAATTGCTGTATCTCATAATTAAAAGGTAAATGAACATACTTTCTACTTTTGTCTTTTTATATTCAAGCGTTGCAAGAGGATTGAGGAAAAAATTTATTTACATGAAGGAAAGAAAAGAAATCATTACCCTTTTTATCCTTATGATCATTTTGGGCTATTTTGCATGGATGGGGTGTGACGTCAGATGACTGAGGCTTGGGGCTCTGAGAACGTTCCTCCTTGGGAGCACTTTGTTCACGCGTTTTCAATATTATCGTGGGTTTTTCTTTCTCCACCTTATCTTTTATTTGTTCTTTGGTTGTTTCACGATCCGACTTTAATATAACAGGCTTTCTGGGCGCTATTGTGTCCTACAAAATTAGAAAATAATACTTGTATCAATTCAATAAAAATGTATATTTATTGAATATGAAAAAGTAAAAGGGATACCTTAGATATTATAACTTTTTTCTTCTTATCAGCCATTTTACAGCTGCTAAAAGATGTCTGCGTTACGTTTTTCCATGAAATAAAGTGAGTAAATCAACGCTATTTGCTTTTATTTATTATTTATACGATACAAACAAAATGTTTACTGTAAAGTGTAAACCTAACCTCACTTTAGTGACATACGTCTCATTGACTTGACAATGACATTGACGTTCATATTTTTCTTATCACACAGATGAAATCATGGATATAGATGAAATATGCCTAATACATACATCAGAGTACTAGAATTTTATATTAAAACTGGACCCCAAGCTTTGAAGAGGTACCTCAAGGCGGATTACGTGCCAACGAGTTATAGTCGATTTATTGTCGAATCACTGATCCATCTGGACCAAACTGACAGAAACTTATGGCACTTTGTGCAATAATATTGTCTTAATAATAGTAATAGCGAATTCTTGATCCCTAAAAAATACAAGTTTCTTAAGATTTGAAACATGTAGATCAATGGCTCACATCGGAATCGGTTTGTCACGACACTCACGACCCACGACACTACATTGAAACCAATTTATCTGTGAATTGAAGGAGGATGCTGTCGGACGCATTGGACCAATAATTGGACGCAATTCGAGAGGTAGTAAATGATAAATGAATGAGCACAAAGAACTTATGAATGACGTGACATTAGTTTAGTTCCAATATTTTCGCCGCTTCACTTGCTACACAGACATATATGTCTGTGACTTGCTACGACTTAGCACGCTCTAATGGTTTATCTATATCAATTTTTTATCTGTGCCTTCTGTGTGGTACAAACAAGTAAAAGTAATCTGTGGGTCAGCGTCAGTCAAGTCAGAACTCAAGTCAATGAATGAAAATAATGAAATGAAGCACAGACAGAACACATGAAGCCGTCAAGCAAGTATTGAAAATATTGAAATTTGATTTGAGTGATTACTAGTTTTTGATGTGGAAACAATCTTGAAATCGTAAAATGAAGCAATTTTTTAATATCAGTGGTTTTAAGTTCGTGTTTCTACTATATTCTGTTGTACAAGTTATCTCCGAGGATGTATGTGTGAAAAAAGGGCCTTGTTCTTGCGAGTTCCCAAATGGGACCGGTATTGACCTGACACCTACTGCAAAATCAACATTTTACACTGCACAAACGTTTGCTGTTAAAAGTGATGGCTCCCAATATTCGTTCAGCACGTACTATTACCATCCTTGTTACGACGTGCTGCCGAAAGTTAACTCCACAAAGACTAACGATTCTTGTGGAATTCCTTTGTCGGTAAGAATTTATTGCGTCTTTTGTATTACACTTATTTTTAGATTATTGTAGCTCTTTTGTAACAAATTGTGTCTATCATTATGGCCTAGCTGTGAATTTGTTAATAATTGTATTCCTTGCCTTTGCTCCTACTCCATAGTGAATGAATGGTATATTTTATTGCACTTTTAATTTTTTTATAGATATGTCGCCATGTGAACAACATGAATCTACAAAATGGAACGACGTATATAAAAGATGATGGTACATATGAGTTCATGGGAAGCACAAATGTATCACAATTTAGTGCTGATGCCAAATCAATTGTCTACTTCAATGGACCTTCGTAAGTATTTCTTTGACGACACTGTGGTTAGAGCTGCCTAAAGTTTACTTATCATATTCATAGAAAATAAAATAATACATAAAAATAGAGAAAAATATTAGTAAGGTTTTTGTAAATTTTTATGAGACTTATATTAAATGCTTCCAATATAACTTTCAATATTTTTCTGCTTGACTTGTTTAGCACTGACTTGTAAATCATTTAATTGAGTGTAAACTGTACAGCTGTATAGCTTGTGTAAACATTACTTTTTTTAGGTGGCATAACCAATTTAATGAGTGGTTATAGCCTTGTAGTTTTAGCATAAATCTCCCTCATTAATGACTTTCAACTTTAATTTGCAATGTTCATATCATGTAATAAAATATTTTATCATTTGATTCCTTGAAGGAAAATATGAAGAATACAAATACATTAACAGCCACACTTTGTCAGCGGTGGTTTTATCGCCTTCTTGCCATTTATTGTGACAGAGGCCCTAGCCCAGTAGTGGGAAAGCTATGGTATCATTTTAATGACTTTTTTTAATGATTGTAATTTGTTTATGAAGATAGTTTGTAAATTAGTTTGTAAACATTAAAAAGTCATTTAGTAACAAAATAGGAGCATAATATTTTATAAACTCCTTTAAAAGCTATGCTGATTATGTTTTTAAGTGACATTCTCACTATCAAAACACCAAAAAGTTTTAGTTTCGTTATTAGATATTAATGTCAAAATTTTGTTTCAAATAGTGGAAGTTGTTTTAAAATATTTCAGAAATAATTTCTTTCTGAAGGTCAATAAATAAAACTTGAATAATTCAGACATGGCCTAGGGGTCAACTATTTCTACCAAAGTGAAGGTGCGTAGGGCATACTCTGCTATTTAACTGCAGTGCAGTGTAGTGAAATATATACCAGTTTTGTTAAAATTTTGGGTTAATTATGCATTTTCAGCATAACAACAAGTGTTTTTAAACATGAAAAAATATATTAATGCTGAACCAAGGTTTTACTTTAAAATTGCAATTGTTTGTAAAGGTGTGTTTAAGAATATATCATAAATAATGTTATTTATCCCAGAGATAAAGTTGATAAACTTGTTTGTAAAGTACATAGAACTAGTTATTTTATAATTGTAGAACTCATTACTTTTGCTTTCATCCTATTCATAAGATCGATTTGCGACTTTTTTCATACATTTTTTTGCGTAGTAGCACATGCCGGCTATCCACTTGGTAGGTCCATCAATTTTTTCGAGTTTGGGCCGTCGGCTTACTAAGATAAGCATCCCAAAGCGAAAAGAGGACTGTTACTAGTTATTGAGTCATTCAAAGTCAAAGTCAAAGTCAAAAGTTAAAGTGTCTATTAGCTAGAACACAGTGTACAGAGAGTTGTTACAAAGATAAAATTCAATTGTATGCTTTATCTTGAAAGGTGTGCAAATATTAATATATTTAGGTACAATTTATATTAATTGACGTCCCGTGTGGCGCAATGGTTACCATACCGGATCGCCGCACCAAGGGTCCTGGGTTCGATTCCCAGCGAGGCGGAAATTTGAATGATGAGTTCGAATTTCTGTTCTCGGTCTGGGTGTGAATGTCCTTGTCTAGTGTGTTGTCCATAGCACCCACGATACAGGGAATCCTAGTGTGGGGCTATGAGTGTGAAGCGTTATTTATTTATTTATTAATGAAATCAATCAATATATCCAATTTAGTGAGACTTAAACAATAATAATAATAAATTATAAACAGTTTTTAATTTAAATGTGCAATCTTATTGCACATTTTTCATTTATAAAAACATTATTTGCATCAAACATACATATTATTTACCTAAGTATTCCTTTACTCTATAGAAGCATTGATATAATTGTTCTTCATTTGAGTACTGAAAATGAGAATATCTACTTTAAAAATAATGGCTGTTTTATTCTTAAGTAATCTAGTAAGAATAACAAGAATGTCATCTGAATTTATGTATGTGTTCATAACTTTATTTATTTGGCACATGTAGTAGTAACTATATTTTATTATCTTTCAACAGATCCACTGTAGTTATGCTGATGTGCGCCCAAACTGATGACGATCTTCAAGTGTATTCTCTGGATGAACCAAATAGAATTGTAGGTGGCTTGCTAATAGAAATTAACGTGTGAAATAAATATTAAATAATTATGCATTTTATCTACAGATACATACTATGAAGGTCACCAACTCGAGTTTGAAAGCTTGTGGGTTGATTTAAAATTTAAGCGATGAATTACAATAATTCCATGGTCATATAAGGCAAATCTATTCATTTATACAAAAATGGAGGCTGACACTGAGTGACTCCGTATGTCTGTCTGTGGCATCGTAGCTCTCAAATGGATGAACCAATTTTGATTTAGTTTTTTTGTTAAAGTTAAAGTTAAAGATTATGATTGATTGATTGATTGTACGAAAGGTGACTTAATCGAGAGTGTCCTTAGCTATGTCAATCAAACTGTTGGAGCTTTTTAAAATTTTAATTTAAGATTATTTAGTAGGTACACATCATGAATTTTCAATGTATTCTCTCATTTCCAGGTGCTAGCATTCTACTCTCCGAGCTCATGCTTGAAGCAGCTGGAGGAGCCCGGGCGCTCCCTCGGCTCCACGTTGCTCATCATCTTATTCTCATGTGTTATATTCTACTTGGTACTTGGAATTTGTACCAAGAAGTTCCTCATGGGTGCCACCGGCATTGAAGTTATACCAAACTTAGGATTTTGGTCAGATCTGCCGAATCTCGTCAAGGTAAATTTTATGGTATATTCATATGATTCATACTGTCTTTTGGATTTATTATGGGCCTTTTGGGAGATGGACCTACACAATCAAAGTGTCACAAACAATCCAGATCTGTTGTGTAACATTTTATCTATCACATAAATGTTTACATACAAACATGTATGGTTAACTCATTAAGGATGGATTTGATCACAATTTAATTATTATTATCTAATAAACAATAATAATACCTAACTATTCCTCGAATAGTTTATCAATGAATACATAATGAATGAATTATTTACTAAATGTTAATACGTGTTTCAGGACGGCTGGGCGTTTGCAGTGAGCGGGTTCCGGCTGCCCTCCCGCGGGCCCGGCCCGGTCGCGTCGCCGGACCCCAACAGCTACGACAGCATATAACATCAGGGGGACGCCCGTGACGCTATCTCCGAGGGGCAGCTCGTGCTCATCGAATGATCTCGCGATAGTAACTCCGGACCCCCAGACACCCGGGACCCCGGGTCCCCGAACCCTGGATCCCTGGACCTCTGGACCCCTGACCCCCCATTCATAGGCCGCTTTTTCATTGGACAACACAATGACACCATAGACCGCAATTCACTTGTAAGATCATGGTTTTACGTAAGTAACTTTCGAAGTATGTATATACATGTATTAAAAAATTACGATACAAACTGTTTACATTCGCAAAACGTTGTTAAGTTACTAACGTGTGTAAGACTTATTGTTAAGGCGGCCTTATGTATGCATTTTGTACGGGCAGCGGGCAGCTTAAAGGTGCTGCCACACCAGTAAATGTTAGAGTGAAGTAATGTTTTAATTGTTTCATACCAGCAGTGTGGCAACACCGCTTGAATTATAAAGTTCTGTCATTGTCTTCGTCCAATGAAGAAGCGGCCATACATTGTAATTATTATTATGGTCATTCCCAATATTCTTTCTATAAATAGCTTAAACTTAACTGTGCCGTTAATATGGTACGAGTCAAGGCTCTGCTTCGTCCAATACGAATTGGAGGGGTTAGTGGCCAATCAATGTCCATCCATAATCCTTAAGTTACCTAACAACTTTCAAAAACTCACCTCATAGTGTTAGTTTGGTATAAAACCAGAAATTATGGATGAATAGAATCTTGGGGAGGCTGATATTAGTCCAATCTCTCACTATAACTATTGATCCTATTTTGATTATATTTTGGTATACGTAATTTTGAATGCTTTGGTGTGAGACAAGACATATTTTAGTAAAAATATTAATGCAATTTTTGATGAGTGCGAACCTGTCTATATACTGCGTTTACTTTATTTATTATCTAGCAATCTTTCTACTGTTTGTATTTTGCTTGAAGTGTGGAACGAAAATATGAAGATTATCGAGAGACATTTATACAGATGTTCGTTCTTATTAACTACTCCTATGCATAATATTAATTAGTACATGTTTGATCCTTCAATTAAATGAAGATAAGGATATATATCATAATACGAGTATAATAATAAGTCATTAATAAAAAAAGTCGTACATTAATATTTTGTGTTGCGATCATTTATGTAACATAACACCGATATATTATTATGACCAAGCAATATGTCGGTCATATGGTTAATTTGAATCTAGTTCATTTCGTAATGTAAAACAAACATAAGTGAAACTAATTTGCGGTGTTAATACTTAGCAAATAAGTTTGCGAAAGAAATATATTTTCGATTCATGCACGAGCTTGACACACTATATAAAAACTTTAGTTGACGTAAATGTCAACTTTGAAAAAGTTTCTGTTAACATGTATTTTAGCAAAAAGATCAAATTTATGGTTGCTGTGACTTAAAAAAAGCGAAACCTTTAAATATATAATAAGATACACCCATCTACACGGCGCTTTAAACCTCGTGCATGTAAATAAATCATTGTAATAAAAATTTAAGTATAAGTTCATTGTGTCTGTACCAAACGAAAGTAGTCCTTAGCTTAAGGTATTCTTGCCTAGTACGTTACATGATACGTACACCCTATTCGTGGTTAGATTAGGGTTCCTGCGCTGTTATATACATATATCCATTCATTTTCATTGTTGATTAGATCAAAACTAGAGGATTATTGTAGTAGGTTGAATGTGAGTTGAACGATTCATTATGTTACACTCAAAATACATAGATTGTTATATCTAATGCAAATCTTAATCAAATATGTACACTCTTCAAATATCGTGTAGACTTGTATAAATGTGTATTTTTATATAATTTACATTAAAATTGCACAAACAATACCCATTTACAAATACAGGAAATATCCCTAAAATCAAAAATCTTGTTACATGTTTTTGTACATGGAGAAAATAATAATATAATTATAGCGCATATTAACTATAATAATAATACACAACAGTTGTAATAATAATTTTATACATTTATGCATCTCAGTTTGCTTTTAGTACAGGACATGTAGAACCGAAATAGTTTTCTTTGAGAGGGTTCTGCAGAGTTGATCAACGTCTACATTATAGAAATAATAATCATAATAAAAGCGCTCTATTTAAAGTTTTTTTTAGTAAAAATAGTGGAGTGATTTGTCTCTTTGTTATTTAGTAGTTAATTTGATTTATTTTAGTCATTTTATTGAAGACCTTCAACCCCTCACTTCAGCATATCTTTATTATTAATTGAAATGTATATTTTTGCAAAATGTTGGAATAACAATTTTTGGAAAAGTTTTTGATGAAATCTTGCTTTTAAGATATTGTGTAGGTAAGCAGTTTAGATGGTTTTAAAATTCAGAAAATATTAAAGAATATCATCAGAATGTGAGAATTATTAATCATTTTAATATAGCTTTAATATTAATATAGCTAATATACCTTGCTGTTGAATAATGTTTGTATAGGGAACGCAACGAGGATATTACCATTATTATGATGTAGTGTCTTGTATTGTTCATAATATTCTATTCATATAATATGTAGATATGAGTATTTTATTGTAGTTTTAAAACAAATTGATATTTATATATTCAAATAAAAGACATAATTAGCATTAATTAATATAAACTTGAAATTTTAATAAAAAACCTCGAATATGTACTTTTATTAAATCTTCATTATTAATACTGGATATGTTATACAAATGGCTTTCGACGGCGACACGTTTAAGTCCATAATATTAGCTTATAAGTTGCTCTGCAAATTACTATTGTGACGAATTATAATAAATGTGTTAGTCAATGTGGCACCAGTTACCGTACTTGGTTGCTATGCGTTGTGAGTTTTATATAATTCCATTTTTCAAGTTTTTGTAGCAGCTCAATAACTACAGCTTTCAGAACTGTATAAATGGAATAATGGATTCTGCAAGTATTATTATAACTATATATTGTGGCAACCCTGTTGGTATGTTATCGACTGATGGTTCATTGTAACCTTGACAACCCTTTAAAATTGTATGATATGTGATAGTAACTCAAAGCCTTCTACACATTTTTACGACCTTATAATATTATAATGTTACCTACTGATGAATGCCATATTGTAACGATTAATGGTAATGGTAACTGGCTGGTATTATTGGCGTACGCTAAGAATGTTGTTTCATTGTAATTAAATTCCATTATGATAATTGTAGTCATTTGTATGTAAAAAAATAATTTCTTAATAATATGATGTATAAGGTTATATATAATATACTTGTGCCAACATATCGGCTGTACATATTACGTGTTTATTAGACGATGTTTAACTCACCGGTTGATTTTGTTGGCAATAGGAACGAAGGACGCGGGATAAATTATAAAAAAGTATATTTTGTAATTTTTGTAATGTTTATTAATCACATATATTTTTTTAATATCTATCAATTTCTGGACCAAAACATCTGTTTAGGAACGCAACAGTATTTTTATACTTGTAATTCTGTTGTAATTTAAAAGTTCGTAAAAATAACAATCTAGCAGAAACATGTACAGTATTGTACAGTCACTATCAAAAGTGAATGTCAGCGACAGTAAACGAACTTTGTATCATAACTTCACTATCAGGAACGACCACGTTGGGCTCGTGGTTTTCATTCCAAGTTAGCCTAGTTTGGATTGGACCTCAAGCAACTCTAGGATCATACCATGGACAGTGCATATAGTACTACTACTATACCACTATACTATACTATACTATACCTACGTATAATGAAGCAGTTTAAAAACTATACAATATAAAAATATTGAATTTGAATCACCTATAAGTTATGTTTACTTTTGGTTGTAACTGTACTTCCTGGATGTTTTTTAAAATTATGCAGAATCTCACAACAGACATCTCAGATTGCTTCAGACATCGGAAAACACGAACAGAAGGGAACAACAAACAAAAGCACGCGATGCAAACATTTAAAATTAAGAAGATAAGCCTTCAACGGTAAAAAAATTAACAGGCGGATATAGCGGCCTTTGCTGTCGCTTAAGATATTTTTTTATTTCTGACATCGTGTCTCTTTGTTAATTGTTCCCGTACTGTCCCGTAGCTCATAGATAAGGCCTTGTTATGCACTAATAATATGTATTAGTAAATACTACACAGTTACACAGTGCACGGTTCAATAAACTGATATAATTTTGTATGCTTTATTTAGTTAAGCGCAATTCAGAATTTCACTGGATGCACTAGCAAAAAAATGTTTTATTGATACCACTGCAAAAGTTTTTTTTATAGATTTTGTGATGATTATAATATTATGTTTTTGTAAGGTTTTGAATAAACACTTGAACATTGCTAATCGTTTTATTGTCGCTTCTACTGCACTAAATTAGCTACATGGAGAACTGAAGGCTGGTTTCTTACGGAAGTTTAAACCCCATCTGAAAAATAAGTATTTATTTAATTTCAGTATAATATAATTAATTATCGAACGATTGGAAGGGTGCGCTTGCTGGGAAAATATTCGAACTTTTTGTTCTTTTGAAAGAACACTGATTGTTATCCCAATATAACAAATTATATTTTTTTAGACTTGGGTATGAACAATTTGCCAATAACTCACTGTCGACACTAAAGATCCGTGTATTCGCCAGTAGCAGTATTTCAAAAAAAGGAGGAGGTTCTCAATTCGAATGTATTTTTTTATGTTGGTTACCCATTTGTTACCTCATAACTTTCGACTGGGTGAACCGATTTTGATGATTTTTTTAAATCGAAAATTGATGCTTGTCATGTGGTCCCACATTTTGAGCGACATTTGACAAATAGTTCTTGAGTAATTTTGAAGTCCGTTATTTTTTGTTAGTAAAATTTAGATTATAACAATCTAAATGCCTATTAGCGTAGCTACCTTTGGTGCATTTTCAATGAAGCACTTGGCAAGCGATGCCCCGCGCTCACACTCGCCGTCCGCGCCGTTGTGGGGCTCCTCGTTCACTGAAACCACATTTTCGTATAAATTATTTTCATAGGTGAATATACCTTAACGTTTGCATAGGAAAAATATAGATATTAAAAGATGCATGAATTGAAAATTTAAAGGTAGATGTTAAAAAATACCAATGTCGCTCACTACTCTCACTATAATTAGATACTCTTCTTAGCACTTGTATTTAAGTTCTCCTTCAGTTAATTTGTTATACGGTTCTAGAATTTTTGAATTAAGACAATTAAGGCAATGTACTTATAAAAAAAGCTTAAATTGTGTAAATTTAAAATTATTTCTTAAAATGTTAATATCTTTTCTCAGCGAGAAGTCACGGACGGTTAGGTAAATGATATTTGGTGATCACAAACACTGTCAAGACCAAACCTGTTTTGCACAACGCAAAAAGCTTTTTTGCATTTTCGATCCTTGTAGGGTCGTCAGAGTGGTCTTGCTCGGCAGTCTTTGCAGCGTTGTCCTCTGAAAACATCCCCTTGTCATCCATCTGCAAAATATTTATTTAGTTAGGTTAGGTAGGTACTTATCTGTGGTAACGCTTTATTAGCAGACATGTAGTGTACCTGCTTAGTACTAAGTATACTGTCATATCATACTAAGTAGGGTATCATAAAGACGCGTCGCTTACCCACTCGGCCTTCTTAAATATGCAGGCTATGAAACATTTCGCGATCTTGGAGTCTGGCACTAGGGGAAGGCCGGGCATAGTGAATAGCCCAGGCAAAGCGAACACCCTCTTTTATTTTAAAATGGCGGGCCCGAACGCACTACCGTCTTGCTACGAGGTGCTCCCCGCGCCCCCTCAATCGTAAACAAACAGAGTCAACGCATAGTCACGCGTCATTTGCGAAAAAAATAACAAAAATTAAAAAGTGAACGTTGCTTACGACTTTTCAATGTACGTAGCTTTGTAATTACTTATGTTTATATAGTATTATTGTATTGGCTTGATTCTCTCTTCAAAGTGCATGTTTCCTTGCAGAAATACTGCTAGTTTTATTGGGATTCTGTTTCTCAATTTTATTTTAGGTTAGATTAAATTAAACAAGTACCCGTTGGGCAAAATGAACATGGGCAAAGTGGACACTGTATCCATTGTGACCAAAAGTGTTCATTTTGTCCGCAGATTTAGAAATAATCACTTTTCTTGATTCCACTTTACCCACAAATATACCTAAACCTGACAAAGAAGATCCACTCAGATATAGCGCCATTCAAATATCTTCCACTTATATGTATAACTCCAAAAAATATGTTTAAGACCACTCTCAACTCCTTATATTCCTGTGGGTAACCGCAAAAGAACATTTCAAAAGCCTGAAGTGCCTACCAGGACAGGAAGAACAGAAAAATTAAATTAAATTTGTTAAAACAAGTGCCAAATTTTTGAGAAACATTGAGAAAGATTTAGATACCAAAACAAAGGCCACGCGAAAGAAAAATGCTGACATTGCGACAGCTGAAACGGATTAGCTGTTGTATTATTATTGTTTCCTTTAATTGCATATATTTTTTTCTTTTAAATTCTTCGGTAATCGTTCCTTAATTATCGTGTGTTCACATTACCCTATGTGCCTATCCACTTTACCCGGTGGGTTGGGCAAAGCGGATAACGGTACCAAGTTTAATGTGATTAACAATTTTAAGTAAAGTACTGATGTTACATTATTTTTGTTGATTATATTTAAAAGTTCAATAAATACTGTTCCAAACTCAGTCATTGTTTTTTATCTGTCTGTATCGACTCCCTTACTATAGCCCGCCAAAGGTTAAGGTGTCCACTTTGCCCGGCCTTCCCCTATGTGTTTGTGCATCAGCTGCAGCTCTTCACCGCTCACTGGGTGCTCGTTGATGCATATGGCCCCGCGTTCTATGAACCAGAGCTTCACTTCTGCTTCTGATTTTGCCTATAAAACTTAACGATTACAACGGATGCAATGGAGGACAGCAACAGAATAATATACATTAGCATTGGCCGGGAAGAGAACCAGGAAATCCATGTGTTTGTTGTTCGGTTAGGGAATGTTTGATTATTTTTTTTGAGTTTCACTGAACACATTTTTGTTTTCTTTCTTTTTCTTGTCTCTTGGCCGGCAACGTATCAGTGGATGGTAATGGAGGATGCCTTTGTTGTTGCTGATATCCATGGGCGACGATAGATAGCTGGATAGACGATAGGTGGATCGTCAGCTCGTTTGCCGGCTATTTCCATAAAAATATATATTTAGATACCTACTTATCTGTACATAGGGCACTTAACTTGGGCACTGGTGTATTGACTGGAGTAATTACAGTTTACCTATACCTAATATTACATACTTACCAGTGCAATACCGACGAAGCAACAAATCAACAGTAAGTTTTTAAAACACATTGTCATTGCGAAACTAAAATAATAATGTTTAAATTTTAACTATGTCTGTATTTATAGCTATCTCATTTTGATTCATCCCATTAAATGTTACTTAGGTATCATATTACATTATTTCATGAATTTTGACTCCGTAATTGCACCTAATTTAAAACTGTAGGTCTGTGCGTACTACACAGAGTTAACAGAGTAGTAGAAAGTTAGGTAGCAGACCTGGTTGGCTTGTTGGCATAGAAAAATTAATTGGGTTTTGAACAAAGAGATAAAGATAATATTTGTTGTTGTCAAAAAAGTCATTGAATAAAACGATTGCAAGGATTGCAAGAGTGTGAGCGTAGGTATTTATTTTCAGCTTTATATTTCAGAAGTTGGAACCTATCTAAGAATGTATGTGTAATGTGTTTGGCTATTTGCAGTCATCTAAACAGTGATATTCGAATTGCTGACTTATTATTTATAGATGTATGTAAATGGTAGAATTTGAACCTGACCTAGGTTCAAAGGCCGGAAAAAACTATGTAGATGATTCGAAAAGTGTCTTTTAGAAAGCAGATCCAAATAAAAAGTCAGTTGATAATACACTGCATATTATCATGGTTTATATCATTAAAATTATTAGGTTAGGTAGGTACCTACAATTAGTACGACTATCGACGTGCTCTGTAGAGCACAGTATTATAATTGTTGTAGTTAGATACGAATCGTTAGTTCCCCATACCATAGTCGAGTCATATATCCACAGGTATCTAATTTAAAACTCATTCGTATACAGAAAAACAAACTATTAATTTAATATTATCTTCGTGATCTTTCTACAGAATACATGAATGGTCCAGGTTTCCGTTGTCATTACAATTATACAATACTCACTGATAGTAGGTCCCTAGAGGTATGTACCTGACACTACATAAATAATTAAACTTACCTATAATAGTAATAAATAGCCGTGTAGTTCGAACGACAACATCGCGACGGGGTCCATATCGAGTGTGGGTTCGAATCCTGCATGTACAATTGGGCATAAAAATTTTGAGAAAAGCACAGCGCTCTCTCTTTTAAGTCTGGGTCTACTTAGTTAAATAAGATAAATTATATAAATAAAAATAATAAAAATGCCGTGAATGACATTAAAATTAAATAATATCTACAATAAGTAAGATGTTTTTTTGTATTTATACCTTAGGGAATAACTTCTTGACTGAATTAAAAAGTAAGCTACCTACAGAGGCCCAGGGACTGACTAACACAACTCCATGAGTTCCACGTGTTCCTTTTCTGGTTCCATGTTATTAAACAATAATGGTAGCATAACTGCATTACATGCAGTAGGTATTAACTACCTATTAGTGTTTTAATAATGTCTCAATCGGTCATCAGATCCGTACGTGTGAGGTGTTTTTCTGTTCAGACAATAAAATTGCATATAATTTGCCTTCAGCGTCATGCCTTATGAGGAAGGCAACTACAAATTAAGCAAGACATGGCGGAAAAATGCCTGCCAATTGATCATTATCTTAAAAAAATGCACGCTCGCAGGAAATAAACATAAGTGGTTCTAGTTGACGGTGATTTTTGTCGCTTTGTTGTTCGTAGGAAGATAAACGTTAAATTTAAAGGTTAATCGTGTTTGAACTTGTCATTGCTGGACTTGGGAAACTTGAAACAAATAATGAAAAGCTAAAATCAGCTAAATCGCGATAGATACAAGAGAGAGTAGAGACAGTTGTCTCTGTTCCAATGTTTTGCCATACATTCTTTTAATGCTATTTTTTGCCGTATTGGGGCGGCAAGAAACTAACCCAAATCCCACGCTGGATAGATGTCGTAGGAGGTGAACTAAACCCGGCCCGCTGGTGGTAGGGACTCTCGGAAGGATTATATTGATAATCTTGATTTTAATTGCTAATTAATACCATTATTATTTCTCCATTGGGTTCGCCTGGATAGCTAGCACCCTTGAGCATGAGTCAGCCGCCAAACGACTCGTCGAGTTCCGGCTAGGGGCCTAAGAGCTAAGTTCTTTCTTTCTTTTTCTTCTCTTTTTCTTCTCTTTTTCTTGAATAGTAATGCATCAGTGATGCCTTTGGTGTTATTGATGTTTATGGGCGATGATAGCCACTTAACATCAGGTGTATCGACAGCTCGTTTGCCGGTTATTTCCATAAAAAAAAATCGCATTCTTTCAAAAAAAAAATGTTATTATGATAAGCGTATAACTTCTTACTTACATGTTTGTTTCTTGGTAACAATAGTTGGGTGTCGGCGTGGAAGCTAATAAGCATAGTAATAAAAACTCAGGAAGTGCTCAGTCATGTATTTAATTACGGAAAATAAAAGATGCTCGGATTTTCTTTGTGGATGCATTTTGTAACATGGAACGACGACTCGCAAACATCTTTATATGAATCAGCTGAAAATAAATGCAACAAGTTAAATTTTCAATCTACAATATTTTAATTGCCTATAAACCCGTTGGCCAAGGCGCGTACATGGCGCGTACCTACATATTAGGTACTGTTTTTCGCTGCTGCGGAAAATTGTCGCTACTAAAATAATGATTTTTTTTTATTTTTTTTTATAACAGCAGCAGATACGAACCGACTTTTTTACAAGCTGCGATGGCGGCTTTAGCAGGCTCTTTAATTTCTTCAGGCAGTAGCAAGTCGGCTTGTTTCATGGCAGCTTCAAAATTTAACTTTCCGTTTTTTATCTGTAAATATAAAATCACTTTTAATTAGATACACATACCACTCAAATGCATATACCTAATGACGACCACTTTGACACACAAAGTTTGATATGACGATTTTTAGGGACTTTATCGCCATTTTACTTGTTCAAAAGACATTAGGTAGTTAAGTTAATAAAGTAACTAAATAAAACTGTAACTGACCGTATTCGCCATTTTCATGATGCACGCGATGTAACACATAACTTCCTTCTCTTCAATGAAAACTCCGTCAATTATACCATCTATTTTTTCTGTAAATTTTGCATAACATAAAAATACATTGAGAAACTTGATTGAAAAGTTTTAGTGAATAAATAAATTAGTATTGATTGAAAGATTACACAACCATAGTTAACAGGTTCTTTTTTAACCATTAACGGATTAAGGGTGCGATAATCACAGATCGTCTGCAAGAAAATTAGCTAACATCAAAAATAATACATTGCAACTTTATTATTATTATTTTTTAAATAAACGCTTACACACTACTCAGTAGTAGGTTTACCTGTGTCGCGGGTGGCATGGACGACACATTATAACACATCACACTAACACCCATGACCCAAGTACAAATATTTATTATTATAAATATCTGCCCCGGACGGGAATCGAACCCGGGACCCCTCGCTTCGCAAATAGGGTCGCTACCAACTAGGCTACAGGGTCGTCAAAATTGTAATTCTTGAACTCAGTTATCTGCCTACAAGAGCGAAGGTTTAAGTGGGCTAATGAATAGACTTTTGGCAAAGGGAGATCTCCGCCAGGCGAGGTGTGTTGCCTGGGATTTGTATAATATATGCTAGCGATCATCGGAAACTTCGATAGCGTGATTCAGGGCGACGTGACGTCCCCGTGTGACGCGTGTGCGCTGTCGCCACAGACTGTAATACGGATTTGTAGAATTCACAGATTTTTAAGATTTAATTTCAACTTATTTGAAACAATGTCCAGAATTTGAATAAATCAGCAAGAGGGAGACTAGATGTCAAACCTACATATATCATTTCTGTTTCTTTGCCGGTAGAAAGCTTAACCACGGTAGATAAATCTCGAGAAAAGCACATAATTTATACGTTTAATTCTAGTCATGATTACATGATTTTAACTTCTTAGAAAGTTCTGCAAACTCTTTTACCCTCGGGCACGTTATTTTTTGGTTGACATGTCTTCCTCATCATCTTTCCTGTCGACCTTATCTGTTTCATTGTCATCTGGAATTTGATCAATTTAATTAAGAGCTGTTTGTGTCAGATATCTATTAAATAGTTTGTATCTATTGAATAGTTTGTAGTAAGATTAGACGATTCAACTCGTAGAGGACAACAAATTCTTACGATATGTGGCATTTCATTTTCAGAACAGAAATCAGTCACAACTAATTGAATTACATATGTCTAGTTTTGACTTTGTGTGCGAATCATCCGGATGCAGATGTTGCATGGGTTAACTTCTTCTAGATAAATTAGTGTTGTATTCGTTGTCTTCACTTACCGCATCACAAAGAGATAGAATCAGCAGAAACTTAGAAACAATGACCAGTACTGACATGCCTGTGATTTTCTGAAGGCACTGATCTAATCTGACTGCTTATATCGAGTACTATAATTGGTTAATGACTGAGTAATATTTAACACCAGTTAGTACCTATTCATATACCCATAGTTTCTGATTTTTGAGGACAAGATTTTAAGAAGCTTACTTGACGTTTAATGAATATTGTGTTGGAGTCATTCCGAATTTATTGTGCATAAGTTAATTTTCAAAATACATATCCAAACATAAATAGGTACATCTAATATAAGTATCTAATATAGGTAGGTACATTTTGTTTGATACCAGAGTCCCTTACTATTACGTATATTATAAAAAGCCAATACAATAAACGAATACACTTTACTAACAACAAAGCTACAAGTTCAATTATTATTAGGCACATATTATTGTCCAAGAGTCATAATGTGAATTGTTCTTCAAAATAACTATAGGTGTTGATGTTTGGTCAAAAAAGACTGCTGGTATAATGAACATCTCTGAATACTTAAGGCGAGATTATCCGACCGTTGTAGGCATTTTGTTCACTCCCCTATACCCCGCTCCCCTGAGTGTAAACTCGACCGCCACGCCGTGAGCCGGTCGCGCGCGGCCGTGAGGTTCATGACCCCGTGCGTAGCTTTAGATCCTGTAACCTAGTTGGTAGTGATCCTGCCTGCGAACTGCGAAGCGAGGGGTTTCGGGTTCGATTTCCGGCGGGGCAAATATTTATGTCACAGATAAATATTTGTACTCGTGTCATGGCTGTTATTGTGATGTGTTATATGTGTAGTCCATGCCACCCGCGAAACAGGTAAATTCTTGTAACCTACTGCGGGGGTATGAGTGTGGAAGGGTTTTTATTATTATTATTAGTAACTGCTCTGAGTTGGGGTGAAAGTATACTTTATTTTGATTTATTCATTGGAATTTTAGGTGCAATAAAATAAGAGTAATGATAATTTTAGCTTAATTTTGTTTTTATTATTTTTTACATAATTTAAGGTATTTTATTTTAAATTATTCTTATACTTTTTATCATTCTCAATATACTTGTAAAATATCTTATCCAAAGGGTTTGAACATTTTTCTACGGAACCTGGCATACCTACAAGTCTGCCATTTTGAAAAAACCTCGTTTCGATTTTTAAGTTGGTTATTTTTTGTAGGTATTTACATGATATTAGTCAAAGTATGTAAGTACCTACTTATTTGTTCTTACTGATTCTTTTTTTAATCGATAGCTGGTGTTTGTCATGTGGTTCCACATAAATTTGAGCGAGATTTGACAAGTAGTTTTTTAGTTTTTTTGAAGTTGGTTATTTTTTGTAGGTATTTACATGATAATAATCAATTTTGTATGTAAGTACCTACTTATTTGTGGATGAACCGATTTTGATGATTCTTTTTTTAATCGATAGCTGGTGTTTGTCATGTGGTTCCACATAAATTTGAGCGAGATTTGACAAGTAGTTTTTGAGTTTTTTTGAAGTTGGTTATTTTTTGTAGGTATTTACATGATATTAGTCAATTTTGTATGTAAGTACCTACTTATTTGTGGATGAACCGATTTTGATGATTCTTTTTTTAATCGATAGCTGGTGTTTGTCATGTGGTTCCACATAAATTTGAGCGAGATTTGACAAGTAGTTTTTGAGTTTTTTTGAAGTTGGTTATTTTTTGTAGGTATTTACATGATATTAGTCAATTTTGTATGTAAGTACCTACTTATTTGTGGATGAACCGATTTTGATGATTCTTTTTTTAATCGATAGCTGGTGTTTGTCATGTGGTTCCACATAAATTTGAGCGAGATTTGACAAGTAGTTTTTGAGTTTTTTTGAAGTTGGTTATTTTTTGTAGGTATTTACATGATATTAGCCAATTTTGTATGTAAGTACCTACTTATTTGTGGATGAACCGATTTTGATGATTCTTTTTTTAATCGATAGCTGGTGTTTGTCATGTGGTTCCACATAAATTTGAGCGAGTCTTGACAAGTAGTTTTTGAGTTTTTTGAAGTTGGTTATTTTTTGTAGGTATTTACATGATATTAGTCAATTTTGCATGTAAGTACCTACTTATTTGTGGATGAACCGATTTTGATGATTCTTTTTTTAATCGATAGCTGGTGTTTGTCATGTGGTTCCACATAAATTTGAGCGAGATTTGACAAGTAGTTTTTGAGTTTTTTTGAAGTTGGTTATTTTTTGTAGGTATTTACATGATATTAATCAATTTTGTATGTAAGTACCTACTTATTTGTGGACGAACCGATTTTGATGATTCTTTTTTTAATCGATAGCTGGTGTTTGTCATGTGGTTCCACATAAATTTGAGCGAGTCTTGACAAGTAGTTTTGGAAGTTGGTTATTTTTTGTAGGTATTTACATGATATTAGTCAATTTTGTATGTAAGTACCTACTTATTTGTGGATGAACCGATTTTGATGATTCTTTTTTTAATCGATAGTTGGTGTTTGTCATGTGGTTCCACATAAATTTGAGCGAGATTTGACAAGTAGTTTTTGAGTTTTTTTGAAGTTGGTTATTTTTTGTAGGTATTTACATGATATTAATCAATTTTGTATGTAAGTACCTACTTATTTGTGGACGAACCGATTTTGATGATTCTTTTTTTAATCGATAGCTGGTGTTTGTCATGTGGTTCCACATAAATTTGAGCGAGTCTTGACAAGTAGTTTTTGAGTTTTTTTGAAGTTGGTTATTTTTTGTAGGTATTTACATGATATTAGCCAATTTTGTATGTAAGTACCTACTTATTTGTGGATGAACCGATTTTGATGATTCTTTTTTTAATCGATAGCTGGTGTTTGTCATGTGGTTTCACGTAAATTTGAGCGAGTCTTGACAAGTAGTTTTTGAGTTTTTTTGAAGTTGGTTATTTTTTGTAGGTATTTACATGATATTAGCCAATTTTGTATGTAAGTACCTACTTATTTGTGGATGAACTGATTTTGATGATTCTTTTTTTAATCGATAGCTGGTGTTTATGTGGTTCCACATAAATTTGAGCGAGATTTGACAAGTAGTTTTTGAGTTTTTTTGAAGTTGGTTATTTTTTGTAGGTATTTACATTATATTAGTCAATTTTGTATGTAAGTACCTACTTATTTGTGGACGAACCGATTTTGATGATTCTTTTTTTAATCGATAGCTGGTGTTTGTCATGTGGTTCCACATAAATTTGAGCGAGTCTTGACAAGTAGTTTTGGAAGTTGGTTATTTTTTGTAGGTATTTACATGATATTAGTCAATTTTGTATGTAAGTACCTACTTATTTGTGGATGAACCGATTTTGATGATTCTTTTTTTAATCGATAGTTGGTGTTTGTCATGTGGTTCCACATAAATTTGAGCGAGATTTGACAAGTAGTTTTTGAGTTTTTTTGAAGTTGGTTATTTTTTGTAGGTATTTACATGATATTAATCAATTTTGTATGTAAGTACCTACTTATTTGTGGACGAACCGATTTTGATGATTCTTTTTTTAATCGATAGCTGGTGTTTGTCATGTGGTTCCACATAAATTTGAGCGAGTCTTGACAAGTAGTTTTTGAGTTTTTTTGAAGTTGGTTATTTTTTGTAGGTATTTACATGATATTAGCCAATTTTGTATGTAAGTACCTACTTATTTGTGGATGAACCGATTTTGATGATTCTTTTTTTAATCGATAGCTGGTGTTTGTCATGTGGTTTCACGTAAATTTGAGCGAGTCTTGACAAGTAGTTTTTGAGTTTTTTTGAAGTTGGTTATTTTTTGTAGGTATTTACATGATATTAGCCAATTTTGTATGTAAGTACCTACTTATTTGTGGATGAACTGATTTTGATGATTCTTTTTTTAATCGATAGCTGGTGTTTATGTGGTTCCACATAAATTTGAGCGAGATTTGACAAGTAGTTTTTGAGTTTTTTTGAAGTTGGTTATTTTTTGTAGGTATTTACATTATATTAGTCAATTTTGTATGTAAGTACCTACTTATTTGTGGATGAACCGATTTTGATGATTCTTTTTTTAATCGATAGCTGGTGTTTGTCATGTGGTTCCACATAAATTTGAGCGAGATTTGACAAGTAGTTTTTGAGTTTTTTTGAAGTTGGTTATTTTTTGTAGGTATTTACATGATATTAGTCAATTTTGTATGTAAGTACCTACTTATTTGTGGATGAACCGATTTTGATGATTCTTTTTTTAATCGATAGCTGGTGTTTGTCATGTGGTTTCACGTAAATTTGAGCGAGTCTTGACAAGTAGTTTTTGAGTTTTTTTGAAGTTGGTTATTTTTTGTAGGTATTTACATGATATTAGCCAATTTTGTATGTAAGTACCTACTTATTTGTGGATGAACCGATTTTGATGATTCTTTTTTTAATCGATAGCTGGTGTTTGTCATGTGGTTCCACATAAATTTGAGCGAGTCTTGACAAGTAGTTTTTGAGTTTTTTGAAGTTGGTTATTTTTTGTAGGTATTTACATGATATTAGTCAATTTTGCATGTAAGTACCTACTTATTTGTGGATGAACCGATTTTGATGATTCTTTTTTTAATCGATAGCTGGTGTTTGTCATGTGGTTCCACATAAATTTGAGCGAGATTTGACAAGTAGTTTTTGAGTTTTTTTGAAGTTGGTTATTTTTTGTAGGTATTTACATGATATTAATCAATTTTGTATGTAAGTACCTACTTATTTGTGGACGAACCGATTTTGATGATTCTTTTTTTAATCGATAGCTGGTGTTTGTCATGTGGTTCCACATAAATTTGAGCGAGTCTTGACAAGTAGTTTTGGAAGTTGGTTATTTTTTGTAGGTATTTACATGATATTAGTCAATTTTGTATGTAAGTACCTACTTATTTGTGGATGAACCGATTTTGATGATTCTTTTTTTAATCGATAGTTGGTGTTTGTCATGTGGTTCCACATAAATTTGAGCGAGATTTGACAAGTAGTTTTTGAGTTTTTTTGAAGTTGGTTATTTTTTGTAGGTATTTACATGATATTAGTCAATTTTGTATGTAAGTACCTACTTATTTGTGGATGAACCGATTTTGATGATTCTTTTTTTAATCGATAGCTGGTGTTTGTCATGTGGTTCCACATAAATTTGAGCGAGATTTGACAAGTAGTTTTTGAGTTTTTTTGAAGTTGGTTATTTTTTGTAGGTATTTACATGATATTAGTCAATTTTGTATGTAAGTACCTACTTATTTGTGGATGAACCGATTTTGATGATTCTTTTTTTAATCGATAGCTGGTGTTTGTCATGTGGTTCCACATAAATTTGAGCGAGATTTGACAAGTAGTTTTTGAGTTTTTTTGAAGTTGGTTATTTTTTGTAGGTATTTACATGATATTAGCCAATTTTGTATGTAAGTACCTACTTATTTGTGGATGAACCGATTTTGATGATTCTTTTTTTAATCGATAGCTGGTGTTTGTCATGTGGTTCCACATAAATTTGAGCGAGTCTTGACAAGTAGTTTTTGAGTTTTTTGAAGTTGGTTATTTTTTGTAGGTATTTACATGATATTAGTCAATTTTGCATGTAAGTACCTACTTATTTGTGGATGAACCGATTTTGATGATTCTTTTTTTAATCGATAGCTGGTGTTTGTCATGTGGTTCCACATAAATTTGAGCGAGATTTGACAAGTAGTTTTTGAGTTTTTTTGAAGTTGGTTATTTTTTGTAGGTATTTACATGATATTAATCAATTTTGTATGTAAGTACCTACTTATTTGTGGATGAACCGATTTTGATGATTCTTTTTTTAATCGATAGCTGGTGTTTGTCATGTGGTTCCACATAAATTTGAGCGAGTCTTGACAAGTAGTTTTGGAAGTTGGTTATTTTTTGTAGGTATTTACATGATATTAGTCAATTTTGTATGTAAGTACCTACTTATTTGTGGATGAACCGATTTTGATGATTCTTTTTTTAATCGATAGTTGGTGTTTGTCATGTGGTTCCACATAAATTTGAGCGAGATTTGACAAGTAGTTTTTGAGTTTTTTTGAAGTTGGTTATTTTTTGTAGGTATTTACATGATATTAATCAATTTTGTATGTAAGTACCTACTTATTTGTGGACGAACCGATTTTGATGATTCTTTTTTTAATCGATAGCTGGTGTTTGTCATGTGGTTCCACATAAATTTGAGCGAGTCTTGACAAGTAGTTTTGGAAGTTGGTTATTTTTTGTAGGTATTTACATGATATTAGTCAATTTTGTATGTAAGTACCTACTTATTTGTGGATGAACCGATTTTGATGATTCTTTTTTTAATCGATAGTTGGTGTTTGTCATGTGGTTCCACATAAATTTGAGCGAGATTTGACAAGTAGTTTTTGAGTTTTTTTGAAGTTGGTTATTTTTTGTAGGTATTTACATGATATTAGTCAATTTTGTATGTAAGTACCTACTTATTTGTGGATGAACCGATTTTGATGATTCTTTTTTTAATCGATAGCTGGTGTTTGTCATGTGGTTCCACATAAATTTGAGCGAGATTTGACAAGTAGTTTTTGAGTTTTTTTGAAGTTGGTTATTTTTTGTAGGTATTTACATGATATTAGTCAATTTTGTATGTAAGTACCTACTTATTTGTGGATGAACCGATTTTGATGATTCTTTTTTTAATCGATAGCTGGTGTTTGTCATGTGGTTCCACATAAATTTGAGCGAGATTTGACAAGTAGTTTTTGAGTTTTTTTGAAGTTGGTTATTTTTTGTAGGTATTTACATGATATTAGCCAATTTTGTATGTAAGTACCTACTTATTTGTGGATGAACCGATTTTGATGATTCTTTTTTTAATCGATAGCTGGTGTTTGTCATGTGGTTCCACATAAATTTGAGCGAGTCTTGACAAGTAGTTTTTGAGTTTTTTGAAGTTGGTTATTTTTTGTAGGTATTTACATGATATTAGTCAATTTTGCATGTAAGTACCTACTTATTTGTGGATGAACCGATTTTGATGATTCTTTTTTTAATCGATAGCTGGTGTTTGTCATGTGGTTCCACATAAATTTGAGCGAGATTTGACAAGTAGTTTTTGAGTTTTTTTGAAGTTGGTTATTTTTTGTAGGTATTTACATGATATTAATCAATATTGTATGTAAGTACCTACTTATTTGTGGACGAACCGATTTTGATGATTCTTTTTTTAATCGATAGCTGGTGTTTGTCATGTGGTTCCACATAAATTTGAGCGAGTCTTGACAAGTAGTTTTGGAAGTTGGTTATTTTTTGTAGGTATTTACATGATATTAGTCAATTTTGTATGTAAGTACCTACTTATTTGTGGATGAACCGATTTTGATGATTCTTTTTTTAATCGATAGTTGGTGTTTGTCATGTGGTTCCACATAAATTTGAGCGAGATTTGACAAGTAGTTTTTGAGTTTTTTTGAAGTTGGTTATTTTTGTAGGTATTTACATGATATTAATCAATTTTGTATGTAAGTACCTACTTATTTGTGGACGAACCGATTTTGATGATTCTTTTTTTAATCGATAGCTGGTGTTTGTCATGTGGTTCCACATAAATTTGAGCGAGTCTTGACAAGTAGTTTTTGAGTTTTTTTGAAGTTGGTTATTTTTTGTAGGTATTTACATGATATTAGCCAATTTTGTATGTAAGTACCTACTTATTTGTGGATGAACCGATTTTGATGATTCTTTTTTTAATCGATAGCTGGTGTTTGTCATGTGGTTTCACATAAATTTGAGCGAGTCTTGACAAGTAGTTTTTGAGTTTTTTTGAAGTTGGTTATTTTTTGTAGGTATTTACATGATATTAGCCAATTTTGTATGTAAGTACCTACTTATTTGTGGATGAACTGATTTTGATGATTCTTTTTTTAATCGATAGCTGGTGTTTATGTGGTTCCACATAAATTTGAGCGAGATTTTACAAGTAGTTTTTGAGTTTTTTTGAAGTTTGTTATTTTTTGTTAGTATTTAGATGATATTAATCAATTTTGTATGTAAGTACCTACTTATTTGTGTATCACGCGTATCTCAGTTAGGAAATATAAATAAGTTTATATTATATTTATATGTATATTTCTTAGTATATAAATTAATTGTGTAATTAGCACTTGACTTATACATATACCAAAATACTATAAACAGTTACTAAAGTACAAACACGAACAATGTTATTATTCTTACGATATAATTTTTTTTTATGGAAATAGCCGGAAAACGAGCTGACGATCCACCTGATGGTAATTGGCTATCGTCGTCCGTGGACATCAGCAACACCAAAGGCATCACTGATGCGTTGCCGGCCCTCCCCCTCCCTTCCCCTCCCCTCCACCTCCCTCCGCTCCCCTCCCCTTCCCCTCCCTTCCACCTCCCCCGCTACCCTCCCTCTACCCTTCCTTCCCCTGTTTAACTTATATACAAATATACATATTATACTATACATATAAAAAAACAATACTCAAAAACAATATAAAAAAACAACATTAAAAAACAATATTCTTACAAAATTCTTACAATAGAAATAATAGTAATTATGGCATTAATTAACATTTAAAATCAATATTACCAATATAATCCCTCGAGGGGCCCTACCACCAGCGGGCCGGATTTAGTCGCCTTTTACGACACCCATCCGGCTTGGGATTGGGGTTAGTATTCTAAGCCGCCCTAATACGGCAAGAATTATTGTGTAATTAGCACTTGACTTATACCAATACCTAAATACTATAAACAGTAACTAAAGTATAAAAACGAACAATTTTTATTATTTCAAATTACAGCTGTGTGGATACTTTGGACAGTGTAATATAAGTTCAGAAGGCGCGCGCGCCAAATTCGAAATTAAAATTGGTGTCGGAAATTCGACAACGTGCGGCTGCGATGCCGATTAGCACAGGTCCTACCTCGAAGGCGACTGGCGCGAGAGTAAAATTGAGTAAATTAACGCGTCGGGCGTTTCGTTGCTAGTGGAAAGGGAAAAAATAGAAATTGAAAGAGAAGTTTTTCAAAATTTCAAATTATGATCAGAAAGAAATATTGGTATCTATAGGACCTATACTGTGGTATATTTTTTATTATCTGGAAGCGATTAAAACGCGAATAAAACGCCATTTTTATGCCAGATTAGACCCCACTTTGTGATTTATTTCTATCCAATGAAATAATTGCTATCGTGTATCAAGTATGAGGGAACGAAAGAACAAAGACTGTAAAATAACATATATTTTTTTTAGAATTGTATTATGTACCATTTATGAACAAAACACCTTCAAAAATACCATTTCTTGGGATAATATCGCCTTAAACATTTCCATATTTAATCTTGCAGACTGATGGCTACACTATTATCACTTTTCAGGAAGTCGCAGGTTATGATTTTAATTACTGGCACGAGCAGCACATCAATTACTTTAGCGTTGCAGGCATTTCATCTTCATAGACGTTTTCTATTCAAGCCAGAGTCGTGTACAGCCCTAGTTGCAGCCTGAGTATAGAGGTAAGGTCAAACTGTGTTAAATAGGATGGCGTCACAGTAGCAACATTGTAAAGGACTTCGTAAACAGTTGAAGTTTGGTATTCAGGACGGCCACTGTCTAACTGCAGTCTTTCAACAACTGCTATAATATACCAGCTGAGGTCCCGTGCATCCGCCTTATTGCTATTCGTTTACTGCTTACACTTTCAACTTTCCCCCTGAATGACTCATTTCTCCTTACTTCTATACTCCATGACCCTCTCTCTCTCTGACCATGTCTGACGAAGACGTCAGCTGGACAGGTATCAACACTTCTATTAATACAAATTAGAGCAGAGTGATGGAATTAGGTATGTAAAAGGCTTCCTTAAGGATTCTCTAGTGGGCAACTAAAAAGTAACACCTAACTTCAGATTGCCATTTCATTTTGATAAATTGGCTTCAACTTTCATTTCGTTTTGAGAAGGCCTAGAGCATACTCCAGTAAGCTGCACCAGTGCTGATTGGTGGTGGGGTTAGCAGCCAATCTAAATGTCAGAAGTTTTTATCTGAAGGATAGAAGCGCTCAAGATCAGTGTTGCCAGGTGGGGCTATTAAGCGCCAATTGGGCTATTTCCGTTACCGAGCGGCTATCATATTTTACCCGTTGGCTACGTGTAGCCGCGGGCTATATTTCAGCGCTCGGACTAAAAAAAGAAAAAAAACGTCATTGGGCTTGGATTTCTCAACAAAGTGATATGACGGTCGATGACCTTTTTTTTAACTCCTATACTTCGAACCCTAGATGGGGCTATCTCGGGGCTACACGCGCACTCTGGCAAAGCTATTCGAGAAAAAAATAACTGGCAACACTGCTCAAGATTTTTGTAGGCACTCGCGGTCACCAATCCGACTACCGACCGCGCCCGTTGTTGCTTTAGTTGGTGGATCACAATATAATGTTAATCGACACTAGCCTCCGGGCTATGAGCGCTTCTAATAGTTCACTTTACCAATATAAAAATAAAAAGTTTTACATTACAAAAAAACTAAATTTTTACTTGGGGATGACAATTTTCCAACGGCAAAGTTAAGTTTATTAATCAATTCATTTAAGAGATTATTGATTGTATAAGTTTGTACGGAACCCTCAGTGCGCGAGTTTGACTCGCACTGGGCTGGTTTTTATCTCCAAAAATGAGACACATTAATAAAACATTATAGCGTTGTTTAGTAGGTAAATGACAGTAAACACAGCAACTTATTATAGTTATTCTGTATTAGGTCTTGTATTACACATTTGTGATACGTCACACGTTATTTATATGTCACGGTAATGAGACCCTATTTACAACGCTTGTGCCTCATCAATCCATCACCCTGACACCCAGACCTGCCTTCAGCTAAACTGATATTATAAATAGCGTAGTACTCATTTTTGTTCATATCATAAGGCACTCAAAAATGATGCAGAAAGTTGGTTCTCTTTGCATAACATTATTAGTCGTAGTGACTTTGTTTCATATTTGCTTTGGAGTAAGTAGTAATTATACCTACATTAAATTTATTGAGTTGTAAACCTGCTACGATTATCATAATAGTAGTTAACTTCGAATTATCTGCAATAAATATCTAAACTCTACCTTATTCGTATAGTCCATTGAAATGTTACATTTTTTAGGCCTAACCTTGCGTTTTTTAGAGGACGCAATTTTATTTTTTTGATGTGTAGGGGGGGTCAGTTTAAAGCTAAAACCAAGTTTGTGGGGTCGCCACCCTTGTCCCACGGCCGCCATCTTGAAAATAGGGGTTGAAATGGTTTTTACGATATATCTCTTAAACTATTTATTTGATAAAAAAAAATTGTTAACATTTTTTGTTGCAAATTAAATTCTCTACAACTTTGGTCCAGTAACTTTTTATCGTAAAACTATAAATAAAAAAGTTATAAGCGAAAATGTTCAGAAAAAAAATGTATCCTTCTATGCATTATTTCAAGTTCTTGCCTGCTTTTGATGTCATTTAAATGTATAGAACTATTGTTGGATCTTACAGATCGTACACTTTGGTGGAAATAAATTTCAGTATTGCCATACAAAAAATAATAATTTTCTTAGAAATGTATCCTTCTATGCATAAATTCAAGCACTAGCCTGCTTTTGATGTCATTTAAATGTACAGGACTATTGTTGGATCTTATAGATCGCACACTTTGGTGGAAATAAATTTCAGTATTGCTATACAAAAAATAATAATTTTTATACAAATGTATCCTTCTATGCATAATTTCAAGCTCTAGTCTGCTTTTGATGTCATTTAAATGTACAGGACTATTGTTGGATCTTACAGATCGCACACTTTGGTGGAAATAAATTTCAGTATTGCCATACAAAAAATAATAATTTTCATACAAATGTATCCTTCTATGCATAATTTCAAGCTCTAGCCTGTTTTTGATGTTATTTAAATGTACTAGACTATTGTTCGATCTTACAGATCTCACACTTTGGTGGAAATTAATTTTAGTATTGCCATACAAAAAATAATAATTTTCATACAAGTATAGAAAATTCGCATTTTCGCTTTACGATAAAAAGTTACTGGACCAAAGTTGTAGAGAATTTAATTTGCAACAAAAAATGTTAACAATTTTTTTTTATCAAATAAATAGTTTAAGAGATATATCGTAAAAACCATTTCAACCCCTATTTTCAAGATGGCGGCCGTGGGACAAGGGTGGCGACCCCACAAACTTGGTTTTAGCTTTACACTGACCCCCCCTACACATCAAAAAAATAAAATTGCGTCCTCTAAAAAACGCAACCCTAATGTAACTTTTCAATGGACTAGTAACGATAGCAATAAATTGACACAATATTATTTTATTTTACTTGTGAGTTGTTTCTAAAGAAACCATTACATATTTTTAAACTATTATATATTTATTTATTAACATTATAATTTATTAATCACATTAGATGACAAGAAAACAACTTAAAAACTCGGGAAAGCTCATGAAGAAGACGTGTATGCCAAAAAATGGCGTCACTGAAGGTACGTTTAAAATTATTTCGGTGATAATTTATTAGTGGTATTTAACAAATTCTGCGTATAACAAATATAACTTATGTATAGTATTTAATTGCCCATATTTCAGAGGAAATTGGCGAAATAGAGCAAGGAAAGTTTATTGAAGACCGCAGAGTGATGTGTTACATCGCGTGTGTGTACACGATGACACAAGTTGTAAGTAACCTGATAAATATCATCTTAATATTCATCATGTATAGCATACATATTTTTCAATAAAATATTATTATTGGGACCTGCTGCTAATCCTCACTTTCACTGGGTTGATTGGTAGAGAATGCCGCTCGGCATTAAAAGTCCGCCTTTTGTATTTAAGTAGTTTTAAGTTAATACAATAACTAAAGCTGCTTCTGTAATTACTCCACCTTGCTACATTCTACACACAGTTGGCCGTAAATCTGTCTCTTCTCATTCCCTTCTCATCTTTCTTCATTCTAATTGTCCTGGTGACTTTTAGTTACTACTTAGACTTCAGATTTATTAACCCCTTTAAATTTCATCGACTCTAACCGAATCAGAAACGAACGCTCATTGTTAACAAATTAATTCTGGTTGTAGGTAAAAAATAACAAGCTAAGCTATGACGCAGTGGTGAAGCAAGTGGACATGATGTTTCCACCAGAGATGAGGGAAGCTGTCAAGGCGGCTGCGGAGAATTGCAAAGATATAAGTAAGTCGAACTACACCGTTTTATAAAGTCTGGTTGAAAATAAAATTTATTTGTCACTGTCATTTATAAACCAACCAAATTAAAAGAAATGCTTCCTCGGTTATTAACATTATGGCTTCTATACGTATACTCGTAATTTAATCCTATTATCCTATTAATATTATAAATGGGGAAGTTTGTAAAGATGTTTGGATGTTTGTTCCTCAATCACGCCAGAACTGCTTAACCGATTTGGCTGAAATTTGGAATGGAGATAGCCTATACCCTAGATTAACATAATTATAGACTACTTTTCATCCCCGAAATCCACGCGCGCGAAGCTACGAGCATCAAGTAATACAATATTAGATAATTAATTAAACAATATTAGATAATATTGTGTATCCTTATCAATCATTCTACTAAACTTATAGATGCACTTTATTGTTATGTGGTTCTATAAATCTAATTTAGATTTAGATAAAATAGAATTTCGTTTCGAAACCACTCTACCGCGAACGAAGCCGCGGGCAAATGCTAGTTTATTATAAGTATTATAGAGATTTATAATGGCTCTATGTAGATTGGGAGGTTAGATTTCTGTGTAGTATCTGACTAAAAATTGGTTTAAAACTATAAAAAAAAAACATTTATTTATTCAAATGTTACATCATCAGAATAAACATCAATCAATATAGTAATAATGTATTTTGGGATTGTTAATAATAATAAAATGATTGACTGATTGATTGATCGATTGATTGATTGATTGATTGATTGTTCCAGGCAAGCAGTATAAAGATTTGTGCGAGGCCTCTTACTGGACAGCGAAGTGTATGTATGACTACGATCCACAGAACTTTGTCTTTCCTTGATATCTTCTGCAGTAGCTTCTGTTGTAGCATCTTCTGAACAATAAATGTTTTTAAAATTAGCTGTTTCCTATTTCGCATTGTCTAAGATAAAAAAATTAAGTAACGGGTTTTCTACATTAAGCTTCCTATGCATAATACAGCACAAGATCCATTATATTAACAAAAAAATATTTTGCTGTGTTAAATAAATGACCGAAGCAATTCTAGAAACCAAATCCTTTCATCAGTTTTGCGCGGAAAATTATTTTTAGGGCAGTATTACCTGGATTTGGTAATGATTTTAATTTAAATTTTGAAATTAAATTCCACGTGAACGTTAACACAAATGGTATTTCATTAAGTATATCAAAATAAACTAAATTAGTCGTGTCGTGATGTTTATGTGCCGTTTAACCTGCTATTGTGCTATTCAAGTCAAGTACCTACTAATTAGTTGTGAGAGCCTGTTTCCACACTGTCATTAACTGACCCAAATTGAAGATTATTTTTCATCGAGTAACCATGATATTTCGTTTTCGTTCATATTTAAATTCGACTGCTTCAAAATTATCGTACATTTGCTTTTAAAGATTTGAAAGTTTAAGCAAACTGGGATGTATGGATGTGTGAATATAAATTCGTAAAATCAAAATGGAGTACAAATTAGAATGTTTAATCTTATTGGTGGTCGGCACCGGGATTGTTTCCGGGGTGAGTATTAACAATGTCAATCATTTAAGTGTTGGTGTGATTATTTTAAATTATTTACATATATCTATAGGTTAATTAATACACGTCTAATGAACGTAAATTTCTTTATTCTACTTCTACGTGATATTTGAAAAATATTCAACAAGAAATTATGTATGAAAAAATTACTTACCTACCTTATAATTTCATGAAGGTACATTACATAATTTGTATTGTTTATCTTGTTATTTATCATCGTTAAACAATCGTTATCTACATACATTTTACAGATGACAAGAGGACAATTGAAGAAAACATTGACCGTAATGAAGAATCAATGTATGCCCAAAGTAGGAGTGACTAATGGTATTCGTATTTTTCAGAAGTAAATAATAATTTATGGGTTAACATAATCATTAATTTGGATAATATTGTTTTAGATAAAGTTGGTCAAATCGAGCAAGGAGAGTTCATTGAGGACCGGAAAGTGATGTGTTATATTTTATGTGTTTATAAAGGGATTCAAGTGGTAAGAAAACAAATAAATCTATCTCCTTTTTTCTACCAACACTTCCAATCATCATTTACTGATCATGTTTTCAACACATGTGACATAAACTTAATAGGAAGCTACATATATTGACAATTTCTGATCCGACTTGTTTTTTAACCGACTTCAAAAAAAAAATTTTACTGGGTGAACCGATTTTGATGATTCTTTTGTTATTCGAAGTCCCTAAGTTACCTATATCTAATTTTGAAGTCAGTTTTTTTAGAAGAATTATTAAGGATTTTTGTTCCTTTGTGATTCGCTTGAGTGTATGTTTTTTTTGATTGATTTACTCCTTCAAATGTGTACCAAACTGTACTAAAATTAATCACAAATATACCTACTCCATTTCGTCAAATTGATGTATGACGGAATATCATATCAGAAGTTTTAATAATGACATCGTCTATACTTGCAGTTGAAGAACGAGAGACTGGACAAAGAGAAGGTGTTCAAGCAGGTAGACGCACTGTATCCTGCTGATATGAAAACTCCAGTAAAAAATTCCATAGAGAAGTGTATTATCGTCCGTAAGTATTTTCGTAAAAGATGATAGTCAACGTAATTTATTAGGACTTAATTTACATTAATATGTAGTCACTATACAAACTTATATTTGTCGTTTTTTGTACTTAGTTTGTACGGAACCTTCAGTACGCGAATCCGACTCGCACCGGGCCAGTTTTTCTATTTTATAATAAACGACATAAAAATCTCAAAATATTACTGTAACATTAAATTTGTTTCAGAGGACAACTATTCAGATCCGTGTGAAGCAATATTCTACTCGGCTAAGTGCCTGTACGAGACAGATCCAGCTAATTTCATATTTCCTTGAACTAATTACACCTTTGCATTGTTTCCCGCGTCCTATTGTGAATAATTTGCGAACTCATGTAATGCGAATAATCCGACAGCGAATAGGCGATTGCAGGCCTCTGCAAGCTACAATTAAATAACAAGTTATTATTGTAGTCTATTATGACATAGCTACTCCGTTTGATTCATTTATTGGTGGATTCTGTTGAATTACGAGACAATTTAAGTTACAGAATACATGACAGCTTGGTACCTACGTGTTTAATTAAATACTGTAGAATTTTGCAAAGGTATTAAATGTGAAAACTTTTTAATGGCTATGTTTAATAATAAATACGAAGAAATGACCAAACGTTTTTGACAAAAAACATAACTGTTAAATATTTCTGATTATGTGCGAAATTGTCGAATGACAAGATACATAATATATTTCATTGTTGGAAAATAGAAGGTAATGTGTATTTCTATAGATTAAGGCGCTCCACCCACTGCACCGCGCCCCGTCGCGGTGCGCGGGATGGCAGATTTTACCATTGTATGCAATTATGTCAATTTATATAGAAATCACGCCTAGCACAACACACTGCCGACGCGGCACCGCGCGGGAAATTGCCCCGCGCGCAGTTGTGTTATCCGCCGCTCTGCGCACCGCGGCGGGACGCGTCTTCAGTGGGTGGAGCGCCTTAGTAGGTTTATTTTTTAATAAATAACAAATTTCTTAAAACTTGATGTTTAAATTCACATTTTTTCATTAATAAAACTTAAATACATGATATTTTTATACTTGTTGTGTGTGTGTGTATCACACAAAACACAAAACTTTGGTGATATTTAATTATTGTCACTTTTAGATTATATTAGTCTGGAAATATTAATGTTTCGGATTTTTTTTGAACTAAATGAAAATTTTATATATTGTATTGTATTGTACATATTCTTTATATACATATAACTCTTTCTTGTTTGCACGTCATATATTAGGTATATACAATCGTACAAGGATAAAATAAAAAAATTGCTGAAACATTAAATTAATTTACTATTTTTCACATAACGTGTGACATCATTTACGGTAGTGATAGGTTGCAATAAAAAACCCATATATCAACTAAAGTCTAGGTATTAAGGGTCTGATTAGAATTCCTAACCACGTATTAAGACTCGACAGCCTATATTTAAAGTATCTTTATAAATGATAAGTTTATTCGTAGAGCAAACAGTCGTCTATTTACTCAGTTTCAGAGAGAGGACACACAGGATGAAGTTATTTTTATTAATTATAGCTTTGTTCTGGGCCACTGGTGTTGATGCTGTAAGTGGAAAAATGTTTAAGTGAACAGTTTTTCTTATGTACTTAACTATAGCCTAGGCGACTTACCGCGGCCGCGTGTAAAGCTAGCGCTCGAGACCAGTGATAGTGCTAAACGCTCAGAATGAAGAACAAAATAATATATGTATAATCTGAGGCTAAACGCCGTGCAATAATGGACTACGTACTTACGTCACGAGTATCGTATTTTATTTTATTGTAATCTATATGTATGTATGGCTTTTACACTCATAAACCATGGTATTAAACACTTGTGCTTTTTTTTCTTTATCGCACTAGTGTTTTATTTTATATTCCATCAAATTAAGTTTGTACCTTGCTGAAAGATATTATTTATGCATTCTTTTGCTTTTAACTTAGCCGGGTTATAGTTTTATTTTTAAATTTCGGAAAAAAGTTTTGACTTAGATACGTTTCGTTTCAACATAAGACTAAAAATAACACTATTTTTGTAAAAAAAAGAAGTGTACCACCTTGAATATGATAAATTTTCAACAACTTATTTACTTTAATAATTCAACGTGAAACTAATTCATAAATACATAAATATTAGATTTTTTTACATTTTGCGTTTTGGCTGTTTAGCGTAATTGTTCGTGCCTACCCGCGCGCAGAAAAAAAATATCAGCGCGGAGCGCGCCATTTTTAACAAACTTTCCGTCTGGTCTGTGAGCATTGTTTATTTGAGTACGAATAAAGTCATTATTTGTTTTTTACTCGTAAGTGTGTTGAAAAACGTCGTATGACACACGTGAGGTTTGGTCATTACACTCTCGGTTTTCTTGCAGCACTCGCCTTCGGCTCGCGCTGTGCAATATCACCTCGAGTGTAATGACCAACATACCACACTTGTATCATAATGTACTACTAATAATTGTATATTACCACACAACAGATGACGCGACAGCAGCTAAAAAATTCAGGAAAAATGTTAAAGAAAAATTGTATGGCGAAGAACGACGTTACAGAGGGTACTTCACTTTTATATTGTAAATTAACAGTATTTATTACTTAACTTTACGGTAATAATTAATCATCATGTTCATTTCACAGATTTGATCGGGGATATTGATAAAGGAAAATTTATAGAACAACGAAACGTCATGTGTTACATAGCTTGTATTTACCAAATGTCGCAAATTGTGAGTCAGTTTTTTTAATCAAATTTAAATAGTTAGGCCAGTACCTGCGAGGTGAGAGAAGATGGAACCTCCCCCCCAGTCCTGGTGTTTCATGCAACTTGCAAGGATTGTGTTTTGTCAATATAATTCTATTAATTTATTCTATTAATTTATTGAAGCTTGTTTGGGTAGCTAGTTCCCAAGGTCTTGTTTGAATCAGCTGCAAACTCTTCGTGTTCCAACTGGGAGCTTGGGGGCCACTTCAGAAAGTCTTTCTCCTCTTTTCTATCTTGGCCTTGGCAACTATGATGCTCATAGTATTACCCTCGTCACTGATACTGACCACTTACCATCAGTTGGCACGTCTGGTCCTTTGTTTTTGAATATTTTAACAAAACTGTATTTAATTTTAGGTAAAAAATAACAAACTGAATTATGAGGCCTCCGTTAAGCAAGTTGAGATGATGTACCCTCCCGACATGAAAGAGGCGATGAAGGCATCCGTTGAAAAGTGTAAAGATATCTGTATGTTGAATATATTGTTTTTCTTTTTAGTTTTTATATGTATCACCTACCAGGGATTTAAAGTTAATCTATCGCAAAATTTATGTAAAATTAATGTGGGTATGGATTAAGCTTTTAAAAAGCTTCGAAGCGAAATTAATTTAACTTTTATCACTTGTAAATTCATTTGTTTTTCTGGCGGTCTTCGACTAATCATACGGTCAAACCAACTTCATTAATTGTTATTATTAATTCTTCGTACATTATTCAGCTTTGTTTTTTATTAACATTACATTTTATTTATTTTCACAGCAAAAAAATATAAGGACTTGTGTGAAGCGTCGTATTGGACTGCGAAGTGTATTTACGAAGACAATCCTAAGAATTTCATATTTGCTTAAAATAAAAGCTTCAAAAATTGTTAAGTGTAATGCTGCTTTTGTTTCTTTTAAATACCTGTGATTATTATTATTACTTATTAGGTATTATAATATTATATTGTCTAACTCCGATCCATACCAGATGGGTGTCGTAAGAGGCAACTAAATCCTGGCCGCTGCTGGTAGGGCCCCTCGGAGGGATTCTCATTGGCAATATTTAGGTATGTCAATAACTCATTAATACCATTATTACTTTTATTATTTCTCCATGGGGTCCTGGATACCTTCCAGCCTATTACGTGAGTTAGTCGCCAAACGACTCATCGTCATCCGGCTGGGTGCTAGAGAACCACATTTTTCGTTTTTTTTTTCTTCTCTCTTTCTTGGCCGGCAATGCATCAGTGATGCCTTTGGTGTTGCTGATGTTCATGGGTGACGATAGCCACTTACCATCAGGTTGATCGTCAGCTTACTTGTCGGCTATTTCCTTTAAGAAATTATTTTAATTTTTGATTCTAGTAGTTGCAGAACGAAGTCTGCCGGTTCAGCCAGTACAATAATACATTGTACATACGTCTACGAATTACGTATACATAGATCTAGTTGACCATTGCATGATTATGCAGTGATGTTTCCTCCTAGCAGCTAATCGCCACGTCCTTGTGATTGTGCAGTGACGCTAACTATGATGTAGCGTAAGGCCGGTAATTATCCTGACTGCTCTGAGTAAAAACGCTCAAGTACGAAGTGGAAACTTTTCAAAAGAAGCTTAAATTACGTATCCGACAATTAAAAGTTAGGGAACATTAATCGTTCGTTGTATTGTTATAAGTAAGGTCACTTCTTATGTTAACGAAACAACTTGAACAATAACTTTTTTCTGTCTATCTTTAAACTGATTCTTGGTGGTCTTTGTGGATGAGCGGGGCACCCAGTGGCACCCAGTGGCACCCAATAACACAGGTCCAATACAGACCCTTGCAACTAGCATTTAATTTAACTTATGAATGAATATTTTTTATCATAGCCCATGTGAATAAAGTGAACACTTGTCTTTATTTACAGCGTAAGTACCGAAAAAAATCCTGTGTTAAAACCATAGAATTAATATTACTAGCGTATAGAAGGGACACCGCGAACATCGGGTTCGGGGGTGTGCATTGCAGCCGGCCGGCTGCATTTCATTCTGTCACTCGGCTGTCACTCGGCTGCGCTCATGGCGGCCGCATGTCAAAATTGTTTATGAAAAAACTGAAAAAATGCCGTCGTGCGTAATAAGAATGTGTCACAATTGCACGACAAAAAACAAAAAAGATAATGTTATCACTTTATCATCAGTAAGAAAACAAAATCTTAACTTAAATCAACTAAAACGAATTTAATTAAATTATTGAGCAATGTTCACTTTGTATTTTGAATTGCCATTTTGAATGAAAAAATCATAGGGAGCGTTTGAACTTGGCAAGCCACTAGCGTGTTAATGGACTAAATAAGCTTGCCGACGCGACGCTTGTGACCAATTTAAAGTGTTGGATTTTTTGACACGAATCAATGGTAATTACGTTTGAAATCGTTTAAACGCTTTTGCACGTTAAATAAAGTTGGAGTAAGAACTTGTAAAGATTTGGAGTCGGTGACTGCTTGTCTTGGTTCGACAAGTGTCACATACAAAGTTACTCTATGGCAAGTGTGCAAACGAGGCTTCTAGTTTGAAAAGAGAACGGAGGGCAAGCCGGCGGTGGAACACACATTTTGTTTGATATAGCGTCTCTATGTATTACCTCAATGGTTAAAACATAAAAAAATATATTTTATTATTTGCATTACGTATTAGAATTTAAATTATTCGCACTTGGCAACTTCAAGTTCAGGCAACACCGATTGGCACGTATTATAGTTTATACAATTTTCCATTACGTATCATAGACATACAATATAATTATTTAACTGCCAAAGGCCAAAGGATACGATTTTATAAGAGTTTTGCACTGTCTTACTGGGGAATACCGAGAAACTGACCGTGGACTTTGCTCCGGACTCTTTGATATGCGAAGAGAACTTTGATACAGTTACTAGTCTACGGCATTCTGACATTGCCTGCTATTAATCTTCTCTATAAATGAATGGATGGATGGATTCACGATAATACATAAATGCAAAAATTCTGGGAAGATATCCGTCTAGCTATACCGTGTTCAAAGGGAACTAATAATGAGTTGTTTAACATGCGTGACACATTCCAGGTGCCAGAATAAATAAGTAAAAGTTCCAAAATTTAAAAGAGGAACCAACTGTAAAACCTATGCTATGACCCTCCTCAACCTTCCAACTATAAATATAAAGGTATATTAATATTTATTATACATATACATATTATATTAATATTTCTAATTATTATATCAATCCTTAGATCCTTTACGAAGTTATAGAAAGACCAATATTTTTAGTATGTAGTGATTCAAATACGCATCATAAATCATAATGGATCTTCCCATGGGAATGATATGTTTTACCGCGGTAAAAAGTAGCCTATGTTACTCTCCAGCCTAATAACTATCTCCACACGAAAAATCATACCATAACATCGCTCCGTTACGACGTGAAAGAGGGACAAAAAAATACACTTTCGCATTAATAATATTAAGTATGGAAGTGTGGATACTATGGATGTACAGCGAAGTTTCCTACAATCTTTTCCAGATGTAGTGTCCTTGAACAGCCAATCTGGACATCATTGTGACTGCTCGTAGGTATTACATAATCCCTAACGTCTTCCGCTTAATGTCGTAAAAAACTTTACTCATTTATTCATGTAGTACCAAATGCTTTACACATAATTTTTTGCTTGGTACTACGCAGTGACTCGAATCAGTATTGTTTGTAAATGACAATACTAACAAAAGAAAAAGCATTAAAACGCAGACAAAAACTTTGCAGCCGTAGCGTCTTCTTCCAGGCTGTTCCGTAATTCGTCAATGTTATGGCTCCACTCCGCAGTACCTAGCTTTGAAGTAATTGGAGTACACACGAAACTTTACTCGTAGTAGATTGTATACATTTCACTACGCTACGTATACTCAGGATAAGGCAAGGATAACGCAGGTTTAAACTACGGTGACGTCGGAGAAACTCTTGACCAGTGACAAATCACATTTCTCACTAATACCTACACATGTACCTACTATTAAGTATTCTGTGCTAATACTTACCATAATAAGGCACACATATTAGGCCGTATACAGGTAGAGAGCATTCTATCAGCTGCGATTTACCAGCCCTTCAAGTTTCTGAATGTGCGAAATTAGAATGGCACCCATAATCACCCAACTTTCATGACATTATGAATATTTAGAGACCTGCACAAAACAGCATTTGTAGGCCATCATTTTCGTACTCACTTGCTCATAATATTCTCCGTCAATGGATGGATGGGAACGGTTTTCTGAGAGTTAGCCAAACGACTCGTCGTGTTCCAGCTGGGGGCTTGAGGGTCAATTACTTCTTTATTTTTCTTCTCTCTTTCTTGGTTGGCAACGCATTAGTGACGCCTTTGGTGTCGCTGATGTTCATGGGCGACGATAGCCACTTACCATTAAAAGTGGATTGTCAGGTCATTTGTCAGCTATTTCCATAAAAAAACCTGCATAAGTACTGGTTACATGCTATCTTCGTGAATAGCTCCAATTTACACAAATGTTGGGTGCTAACAATCATCTGCGGATATATCCGGCAGTGACCAGTGACTCACAATTACTATCAACTGATATTAGTTATTATAGAGTCCACATCGTTCATAATTAACTGAATAACCCATAAAACATTGTAATCGCGTTGTATGTATGTATGCATGAGCTTATGCCATGTCCATGTTTATTATTGTTTATACGATTGTTAGCTTATAAAATAATACTTTAATAAAAAACAAAATCGATTAGTTACAAATACCGCCATTATTTATTATGCTTTATCAACATAGGCGAAGCAGGTAAAAATTGTATGCATACCTGCCTGGAACTTAAAAAAACAATTATGTCTAAAAATAAGTTATTAATTAAAACAAGTAAAGTCGCCCTGGCTTTGCTTCGAGAAATACATTTCTTATGTCTTCACTCTTCAAAAGACATTGTACCTATAATTTCTTGTATCTATCTAATTTTATTCTTTTAATAATTTTCAGATTTTAGAATGAGAATTATTTATTTTATATTTATCGCAGTAACTATAAAAAAAAGTGTTAAGAGACTGAAAAACTAAGTTTCATTTCTTACTTTTACTGAAGAGTAAGGAACAGAAACAGTGTTGTTCTCGATTATTAACCCACTTCACATAAGAGGAAGTTGTCGACTCGGTTGTATTTTTACTTGTTTTTTTTTTTTTTGCGTTGTGAACTGTTTAGGAAAAACATTTTTTATTTAAAAGATAGGTACTTCCAGATTCGTCCCATATATTAATATTGAGATCTGATGATGGGATCTACCACACCATAGGAATTGAGGGAACTCCTCAAATACAGAAGATAATGTAGATATTAGTGTTGCTTAATAATATGGACAACAATAATGTTTACGAATTGGTAAATTTTCGATCATATAAAAAAAAATATTGATCCCCGACGAAAAAAGTGGGGTGTTAAAAGTTTGACGTGCCTCTGTGTGTCTGTGTATCAGTGTATCTGTGTATTGTATATCGTGTATCTGTGTATCTGTATGTCTGTCTGTGGCATCGTAGGGATGAACCGATTTTGATCTAGAATCGTATCATATTATCTGAAAGCTGACTTAATCGAGAGTGTTCTAAGCTATGATTAATGTAAATAAAACTGTCGAGGGTTTTTTAAATAATAATTTAACAATAAGATTATTTGGCATATTAAAATTTAGATAAACCTGTATCGAGCTGACAGCCCTAGTCATTGTCCGGAAGGTTGTACTGCTTGTTTTTGGGTCTTGGTGATTTATCAATTTTTAATTATATCTGTTCTTAGTACCTACTGGGGACAAAGGAAATCCTAATGTGCGACTGTTCGTTATTATTCTCAACATTGTTGCGAATATCTGCAGAGGAGATGATAGAGCATAATCTTGAGAAACAGGTTGCCCTCTAAAGTGGTTGATATTTATAAACAAATCGCCATAACAAAATAATACTTACAAAAATACATGTAAAAAGAGAGTGAGGTAAATATCTAATTACGATTTACGAGCTAGTCGTGCTGAAAGTTGATTAGAACTAATTAATTTTAAATCAGTCAACTATTTCACAGGGGACACTAGTAAAGGAGTAAAACTAACGAATCATCGGACATGAGGTAAACAAATTGAACGAACCATCAAATTTAACGTCGCATTTCCGCTCGTTAGGCGGTAACCAGCTGAAATAAAAAGCTTACAATAAACAACAAATGATCGAAATTACCCGAGTTTTTATGTTCGCATCGTGCCGAGTGTGAAGTTAGATAATTATCTAAGGAAAAAATTACCTGGCCACGACATTAGTATATAAAATCTCGTCTTCCACACAACAGGACAGATAAGTTTAGAACGGGAAGCGAGCTGTTCGTTATTCTATATTCATATATAATATAAATAATCATGTTGTCTGTGTCTCATCTTGTATTATGTGTCGGAGTAGTTGCTCTCGGCTTCAGCAGTGCGCATGTGAGTATTGACAATTTTTTACAACTTGATTTGTACTTGTGTATAATATTTGTTTATTTTATTTTATTATTTTAAATAAATGGGTGTCGCAGTAAGCAAAGGTTGCGACTTGCTACGGTTACGATTGCACTAAAAAGGATAATTAATTTAAAAACAAAATCATAACACCTTCTTTACAATTCATAGTGTTAATAGACAAATGAAATTCAATACAAAATGTTCTTTATTTTACACCACTAAATCAAGTCAATTGAATGTCAGAAATATTAAAATCAAAATATTAGATGTTGCAGCTTTTTAAAAAAATATGGTTTACAAACTCATAAATTATATGCATGCTTAAAGTGCATACTGCCTACTTAATTATTAGTGAATAAGATATATTATATTAGTGAAAAAAAAAACTTTTTTTAAACAAAGTTTCTCTTTATATTTTTCGCAGCGCTATTATATTGTGAAGGATTTTAAAACAATATTCGTAAAAAGCTTACGCCGCGACTAGGGCATGCAATTATCCGCTTATTTTCGTATCCGGATATTTCGGATAATTTATGAATACTATCCGCTACTATACTTTAGCTTTCTTAAAGTGTTATCATAATTATTCGTATTATCCGGATATATTCGGATATATCCGGATAATACGAATAATTATGATAACACTTTAAGAAAGCTAAATTCAAATAATTTATGAATTAAATCAATGTTTTTATTACAAAGACTCATTCAAAATTAAATTTAAAACTTCGTAAGATGTATCAGCGCGCTGCTAAGCTTGAAGAGTTTCAGTGAAACTCAGGGTGAAACTGTTTCACCCTGATATCGCATTTGGTCATGAACTCATGAGCAATGTTATTAGAGTACTTCATACTTTTTCACCACTTCGAGCTGGTACTGAATTTATCTGAAACCTAACGCATATGAATATTTCTGATCTTGTAACTCTTCTAGCATCACTGTTTTTTTTTCGGCCGGTAAAAAAGCAGACGGGCAAACTGATAGTAAGTGGTCAGCGTCGCTAATGGACATGACCAATACCAGAGGAATCACCAATGCATCGCCGGCCCTGAAGGAGAACTCTTTTTGCATCTTTTTTGAAGAACCCCGATGTTTCTCTTAATTTCCGAAGGTTGAATGGTAGAGAATGCTTTTAGCATTAAGTCAGCCTTTGTACCTTTTACATAATTGTAAGGTTCAAAAGTTGTTTAAATAAATAAATAAACCCCATGTCACAGCGCTCCGGGAATACCTCAGAAGGAAGCTCATTCCACAGTTTGCACGTGCATGGCAAATATGTTCGTGAGAATCGGACAATAGAGGTTCTCCACGAGTCCAATCGGTGTGGATGAAACTTCGGCGAGTGGTGCAATGATGAAAAGCTGAAGTAGGCATCAACTCAAACTATTCCTCGGAGCACTCACCGTTGTAAAGTCGGTAGAACACCCAGAGAGAACCGATATTTATTCTGAAACTCGGGTGTTTTAACCTGTGAGTGACTCGTGGTTCGTTGACAAATCGGACCGCGCGTTTCTGTATAGTATCGAATGGATTAAGCTGATATTGTAGTGCCCTTGCCCAGTAGTGAGAACAATACTACATGTGAGGCCTGATCTAAGCTTGTGTAGGAGCCTCGCAGTGAAGTACTGCTTAGCCCGGTTCAGGAGCGAAAGCTTTTTGGGAGATAAGCTTGGCTTGCCTTCTAAATGACGCCGATAATGCACATCACTCGAGACGTCAACTCCCAGAATCCCAAAACGTTTACTCATGATGAGCGCGGTACCCTGGAATTGAGGCGTTATGACAAATGGGGTTTTCTTAGCGGTAAACGCGCAAACTTGTATCTTCACAGTCCACTGGGAACGCCGGTATTTATAGGTTTCATAATTATCTGAGCAATTACCGTCTACCTTGATGTGTCGCTCAGATAGAAAAATGGCTACCCAACTGCATAACTTCTCATAGATGGTAACTTCGTGAGAAGGCCAGACCCGGTCTTCATGCCTTAGCGATATCTAGGTTGACTGCCAGAGCTTCCCCATTGCGATCAAGAGCCTGAGCCCATCAGTACTTAAGATAAACTAGAAGATCACCAGCTAAACGACCGTGGCCAAAACCGTATTGTCGATCATTCGTCACCTTATGATCTTCCACATATCTTGAGATCTGCGTGTTATTTCTGAAGCTAGGATGTTATCGCTATAGGCCTATAGTTAGCCGGGTCAATAAGATCGCCATTTTTGGTCATTTGGTCAACTCGACTTCTAGGTAAACTGTATACTGTCATGTGCATACTGTCAAGGTGAACCCTCACGAAGGAATCCTTGTTCCGGAAACACAACTATGCACGGATGTGTCCTTAAAAAGTCCAGTTGACAACTAGAACAGATTTTTTTACTTGTGAAGAATTGAGAAAGAGAAAGAAGAAGTGTACAGAATGTTTTTGCGTCAAAGGAGACGGACCTTGCTCACCTTTTCCGCAGAGCAGAGCGAAAGAGTGAACTTATCGGGCTCACTCTCGACAAGAAGAAAACCGAAATAATGCTTATCGATCTCATCAACTCTCTAGGAGTAGAGAACTTTCGTACGTTGAATTCGTCAACGAGTTTGTATACCTCGAAGGTGTACTTAATATCCAATCAAAGAGGATGTGGGAAGGAAATCGAGTCAAAAGCGAGAAACATGGCTAAAAATGCTATAAGCAAATTAATGAAATATGGCAAGATCTCAAGATCTCTAATGTCACCAATACCAGCTCAAGACATTCGTTTTCTCGATATTTTATATGCCAGGGAATCATGGGCGCATAGAGCAAAAGAGTGAAAGAAAATAGATGCTTTTGAGATGTTATGTTAGATCAGGAAGCGTTGCATACCATGGTCTGTCAAGATTACCAATATTGGCTCAACGCGGCAACGTAGCTTCAATGCACTAGACTTACGAAGATATTATCAGGAAATCCTTGTGTGTTTTGGTGACATTTACTGATGCAATGCAATCGTCCTGAGAAGGTTGGTCACCAGGAAAAGTGAAGGGAGTTGATAAGAGCAGTGAAGGACTTTCATCAAGGGCACGACCCTCAGTAATAAGGATGCAACACAGAAGTAAAGTATCAATTGTAAAGTGATAGTGGCTTTGCCTTTTATTTCTCCCTCCAGCAGTTCCCAACGCTATTCGATTTCTGTAGTCAATTGCTATACAACTGCTCGACTTCTGCTTAGTTTTTGAGCTGTGTTTATAGAAAGCTTGGCACGGTATGTAGATTCGCCAGAACCAGGTTTCTCCTCGATGGAGCACCGTGAGCGAGTGCTCAACCACCTAGACCAGCCGTTGCCTTTATTACCTACCTACATATTATGTATTGATTACGTCGCCTTTTCTGTGTTGCTATTATTGAAATTGCAAACATGATTAGGACATGACTTGTACACTTGCATTTATTGTGAAGAAATATCGGGATTGGCATTTTTTATTTGACATTAAGTCGTATTTTATGCGAATATTGTATCTATTCTACAGTAATATAGTTTAAAATGTTATATTACGGTGCTTTTTACATATTTCAATTAAAGAAACGTATAAAATAATAAAATTAATTATTATCCGGATTATCCGGATAGTAAACAGCCCAATATCCGAATATTAAATTCAGCGGATATCCGGATAATTCGAATATCCGAATATCCGGATAGTAAGCCCTAGCCGCGACATAACGGTGACTCGCCAGTGTGGCTAGGATTCGTAGACAAGAGTCACCACATAAAAATAATGTGACAGCTGTAGTCAAGAGTTTAAATTCAAAGCAAATAGTATATAGAACCTCACAAACATCACCCGTCGAATGGCGATCCAGTTTGGTAACCATTAAGCTACATGAGTCGCCAGTAGTCTATGAAGATGTTGCACAAAATACTGACGATTTTTTCATGGCAATAGCCAGCAAAGCTGACGATCCACCTGATGGTAAGGGGCTAACGTCGTCCATGGACATTAGCAACACCAAAGGCATCACTGATGCACTCCCGGCTAAGAAAGAGAAGAAAAAGTAAGAAAAAGCTGGCACTCAAGCCTCCAGCTGGAACAATGAATCAGTATTACCAATATAATCCCTCGTCGGGGCCCAACCACCAGCGCGCCAGATAGTCGCATCTTACGACACCCATCCGCCGTGGGATTAGGGTTAGTATTCTAAACCGTCCCAATACGGCTAAAGGACGACTCGATTAGACGTTTAATCGCTTATTTAATTGATATTTGATATTCATTCCTTGATTAAAGCGCCCCTAGTCTTCATTAGGACAGTTCTTTTTACATCCTTAGTTAATCCAAAGGTACTTAGTTAATATGCTATATACTCGTATAGCATACTAAAAATTTTACTAACAAAAAATAACCGACTTCAAAATTACTCATAAACTACTTGTCAGATCTTGCTCAATTTGTTTGGACCACATGAAAAGTACCTGCTTTCGTGTAAAAAAATAATCATCAAAATCGGTTCACCCAGTCGAAAGTTATGAAGTAACAAACATAAAAAAATTCAGTCGAATTGAGAACCTCCTCCTTTTTTTTAAAGTCGGTTAATAATACATGCAATGTTTCTAGGGGTTAACCGACGAGGAAAAAGCGGGGATCGTTACATTGGTCAAGCCTTTCGTGGAGGAGTGTGGTAAGGAGTATGGTGTGACCGAAGCCGATATCAAAGCAGCCAAGGAGGCCGGAACCCTGCAAGACCTGGACCCCTGCCTCATTGCCTGCGTCATGAAGAAAATTCAAATTGTAAGTGTCATTTTAACATCCTATCAGTGATTGCGCAGCTCCTAGTGATGTGACTCCCAAATATTGTAGAGATGTGGAACTACTATTTGAATTAAAAAATATAAGAGAAATACTTAAAACATACTACATATTCTTATTAACGCACTAAAATTATTTGCCTCTTCTTCTTCCGAGACTACCCACGGTGGAGATTTGTTAAAACGATGGTGTAGTTTTCTTTTGAAAACTGTTACTACTGTTTGTAAAAATTTTTGTTTCAATCATTCGAATAAAATTACATTTTTGAAGTTGTTCTTTTGGCTGTCTCTCAGGTTTCCGTGTTACGATGGCCACGCACACCGACAGCCAAAAAGAGACATGATGAAGCTAGCTTATAATTGATTTACACCAAACAAGTACATAAGTACACAGACACACACACGTTTTTGGATTGATGATGGTTATTTCTTCAGTTTAAATATTATCAATAAGGCACTAAGGACTCTCCAAGGCTCGTTCTTTCTTCTTTCTTTTTCTTGTCGACAACGCATCGATGACCCCGACTAGTTAGACCACTGCCCATCAGTTAGATTGTCTAAAAACGTGATAAACACGAGTTCTGTGTAATTGCAACATTAATGAGACTTATCATTGAGTTTTCTATTCATTTCAGATCGATGACAAAGGAATGTTTGACGAAGCGAAAGCTACGGAGCTGACCAACAAATTCGTGCCATCGGAGGAAAACAAAGATAAAGCCTTGGGCATTATCCGTACTTGCTCTTCAGGTACGTCAATATGTTTAAATTGGAGAGGAGAAACTCGACTATTTTTTATAAATATGTAAGACCTAAATAAACGCCTACACTTATATCCTTGCAGTAGGATAGTTACGTATATATTTCCAGTATCGCGATTTGCGAGTGCAGCAGTATTAACACAAAACGTGAGTCATGAAGGTAATAATATGCCTCGGCCAGGTATCAAAAGCGGGATCTTTGCTACGCGACGCAAGCCTACATACACATACAATGTAAAGAAATTTTTGAACCTTTTCTTTCGTCCATCTCATAATCATCATAAATAAATAAATCTCTACTAGAGATAGAGAAAGAAAGGTATAACAGTGAGGAGGAGAATTTGTCTAATGATGCGGCTACATTAATGGGATTCGGTGACGATTCGCATTTTCGTGGCAAGTGTGGCAAAACAATTGTGACAGAAACATTATCGATGGCAAAGGCAAAATTTTATCACGAGAATCCGAATATATTTGTCCGTTAATGTACCCGCAGCAAAACAGGTGGTTAAGCAGTGTCATTCTCTATTTGTGTGACATTGTTTACATGGGTAATATTGTCTATTTGTGTGACATTGTCTGTTTTCTGTTTCAGTAAACGAGCAGGCCGTGTCCGATGGGGAGAAGGGCTGTGAAAGGGCGAAGCTCATGATCGACTGTTATCTGCCTCTCATGACAAAGGTACCTATGTTTATTTTAACGAAAAGCAATTAGAGTAAAGTCTGAAGATTTGATCAATGAAGATATATTTTAATATAACCTGCATGGTATGTGCTGTGTTATGATACGAGTATATTGTCATGGTGGGGTTTAGTATTAAGTTAATGAATATAAGTACTTATATTATATTCACCGTTTTTTAAATTTTCTTCTGCAAGAGGTATAAATAAGGTAAAACATAATTTCCGTATGCGAAGCTGCGGGCAACAGCTAGTATTTTAATATAACTTGCATGGTGTGTGCTGTGTTATGATACGAGTATATTGTCATTGGGAATTGGGATCCTTAATTCGTCCCTCTTGCTTGCGTCAGCCACCAAAAGACTCATCATGTTCCGGCTTGAGAGCCAGTACTTCCTTCCTTTCTTTTTCTTCTCTCTTTCTTATTTATTGAACATATTATTATCTTTTGTTCCAGCAATAATGCCGGCCAGCACAACACGCAACTGACAACTCCTTCAATTTCTTGTTATCATTATTGGCTTAGGCGTTTAATGGTCATTTGATGTTTCGAAATAAATGAATGTACTTTGTTGAATTTTTATTAATGTTTTTAATTCACCCTTCCTTCCTTCCTCATAGGCACTAACTATAGGTTTCAAATAGTTATAATTCCTCACCGACCTACAGAATATGGGAAGGTTTTCAATTCTACTGCGCTTTTTTTGAAGTTATTCTTCTTTTGCCGCGTATGGAAAAAAATTATGAGAGTAAAATTTTTATGATGCGCGCGCACACCGCGAGCCAAAAAGCGGCATGCTGAAGCTAGCTGATAACTGATTCCTATAACATACAAAGAGTTGTGGCACACGAGATGTCATCTCTAGCTATTTTTGTTCTGTTGCGCTAAAGAAGTATAACATGTTCCGTGCGTAAACACACACTTTTTTATATTTGTTACCTCAAAACTATCTCAGAACTCTGTCATTTATTAACCAGTTTGGGAGACTACCTATGATTAGATTGGTCCCCTATTTTTTTCGTATTTGTATGATGAAAGGCTCCATGTGAAATTAAGGTAACTTTTTAAATATTAGGGGTTTGTTTACATACCTAATAGCGATTTTGATATAAGGTTTTCTAAGACTATTCCAATAGAGGCAGTTTTTAGGGTTCCAAAGTAAAATCGGAACCCTTATAGTTTTGTCATGTCTGTCCGACTGTCCGAAGTAAAGGGTCGAGAGTCGAGACCCTTAGTGCTAGAAAGCTGTAATTTTGCATCGGTAAACATATTAGTCCGTTTATTTTAGTTCTGATTATAACACTCAATAATTCCAACCAATAACGATTTAGCAATCTTGAATTTAAATCTTCACACAGGAGACTTCTTGCCAAGTTGTTAAAATAATTGAAGAATTTATTATGGATGAATTTTAAGAATTTTGTACTAACCATAATTTAACTGAAAGTGACGATTGTGACGAAGTATGTAGGTACTTGTAGTGAATCGATTTTTGGATTTCTACTGTTTAGAAATAATACTTACATCATTTTAATGCAAACTTATTAATTTATTACATAATTATTATTTAGGTATATTTATTTGTTTACATTTTCATTTCATAGTGCTATAGCCGTTGTTCTCGCAGTCGTATCTCCCTGATGAGAGGATGAGTTCAAGAGATGGTTACATTTCCAATCCAAACTGAAAAAAAAACAAGTATAATAAAAACCAGTGATAGATTAGTGATAAAGGTCTCACGCACAGAGTGCCTGGTTATTTTCTTAGTTTTCAAAGTTAAGTGAATATTTTAAATTAATTAATTTAGGTATTACTTGCCACGTCAGAACAAAGGGCACCTGTATATTTGAGATTAAGGTAGTTACCAAAGATGTGTGAAATATGCCGATTCGCACTTGGCCCGTTGTCCTACATTATGACGGGGTTTCGGTTTACGGCCGCGGTAGACATATATGAGTATTTGGTAAGTATATTTGGCGTCGCTTATTACAATGATTATTATGACAATATGAATAAACACCATCAGCTGGCACTGCAATAAGCGTTGACTTATGTTGTAAAACAAGCAATAATGAACAGTGGCGTAGCTAGCCCTAAGGAGGCCCCATATCAAAATTTGTTGTGGGGCCCCCTCAACGTCAGCTGTCAAACTGTAGTGGTGGTAGACCGCTGATGAGCTTTTTTTTGGAAGTGTTAGTGGGGGCCCCTATACGCTGGGGGCCCCGTATAATTGATACGGCTCATACGGCGGTAGCTACGCCCCTGATAATGAACATACCTGAGAAGCATTTTCCATCATGCACTTGTAAGCCAGGATCGCTCGGTCGCAGCCCTTCTCACCATCCGACACTGATTCACCGTTTACTGTAAAGAAAAAAAGAAAGAAAGAAAGAATTTTTTCCAAGGTAATGTAGATTGATTATTCGTACGTGTATGTATGTAATAGGTATGTGTTTAAAATACAATTGGACAAAAACAAATGGGATTTGCGTGGAATACGATGGTTTCAAATTGTATCGAGATTTTTTGTGATGTTTGCAGAAAGTTAAAAGGACTCAAGATTTTTATTATTAGCCCTTGTCAAGTAACGAGATTTTATTTACTTATTTTCTGGTAGCATTAGCAAAACGAAAGCAACGTAAAAGGAACAGCAAAGATTGTAACTTGGTTAAATGACGTGCTTACTGTGAGAGCAAGAGTGAAGATAATCTTCAATATTCTTCAGTTCCTCTTCGTTGTCGAAGATTTTCTTGGCTTGTTCCAAGGCTTTCTCATTTTGTAACAATCCTTTGTCGCTCATCTATCAACGAAAGGTAAAACAAGTAAATTTTTCTTTTGTACTTAGTGTCAATTCATCTCTCCCTGACAAGCCTTCTTTTTTATGGAAATAAAGGGCAAACGAGCTGACGATCCACCTGATGGTAAGTGGCTATCGTCGCCCATGGACATCAGTGAAACCAGAGGCAACACAGGTGCGTTGCTGGCCAAGAAAGAGAGAAGAAAGATAAATTACGAACTAGCTATCAAGCTCCCAGCCGGAACACCACGGAAACTTACGATACACTATAAAAACTTACGGTACACTATGAAACTTACGATTCCTGATTTTTTCATCATACATCCCAAGAAACAAGGCACATTCTCGCCTGTCGGCAGCTTCCGGGATCTCAGGTTGTTGATGTCATCTTCAGAAATTACATGATCTTTGATGCATTCCATACCGAGACTTTGGAACTCCTCGTGGATCTTAGCTTTTTGTTCATCTGTCATTGCCTAAACAAAATGAGGCGATAACATTAAATGTGAAAATTCACCTAAGGACCTACTGTTAAAATGAAATGTTACAAGTTAGTAAGATGACAGGGTTGAATACATCAATTACGTCAGTTCAAAATCAATTGAGTGACATGAAATCGCTATGATTAGAAACAGTAAAAATAACTCACTGATGTATATGGAGTTAGACCGAAAATAATGAAGCACCACAAGAATACTATTGGACGAAACATTTTTTCAAGCTAGTAGTTTGTTGCAAATATTTGGAGTTTTTGACTGTTTTTGTGACGAATACCGTGTTTTATACAGAAAACTCATCATTAATGAATATGAGAATGCAGTTTATTCGTTCATTACTCTGTCATTAAATCTAATTAGGCAGAAATTTTGTTATTGACATTGGGCATTAATTTCAAGTATCTACCCACGATGTGAGGCCTTCAAATCATAACTCTAGCATTACTAAAATAACCGTAATGATATCGGAGTAACCATAGAAAGAAATGGAAACAGAAATAACCATTTAACAGAATATTTTTTATAGAACCACAAATAATTCCGGTACCAAAATAAATTTCCCCATCGATCTGAAGTGATAATAATGCATAATGATAGGGATTGCTCATAATGCTCATTCAGCAATTGTTACGGCTTTAAAAGCACATGTTGGCGATGATAATAATAATAATTTTACTACTGTTGGATCCTTTATATTCGTTCTTTTGTATGTTTAACACATTGATGTACATATTGAACCATATTTCACAGTAACAAGTGGCCTTTTTGCTTGAATTCTGGACTAATGACGGTGATCCACAATAAAAATGGTTTATAAGTTGCTAATAAACTGATCATTGTGTCATCGGTAGTTGTTGTATTTTCCCTTATATGTATATAAACAGCCTATGCAGTGCGATGGTTCACAGTAATCGCAGTGACGGAATTGCAAGAATTACAGAATGCTTGCTTTCACTCTTCAAACGTTTTGTTGCGCTATTGTCTTTACCTCATCAGTATTGGTAATTATCATTTTAATGCTTTTTTATTTATACCCTACCTACGAAGCGAGGGGTCCCGGGTTCGATTCTCGGCCGGGGCAGATATTTAAGTGACAGATAAATACTTGTACTGGGGTCATGGGTGTGATTGTGATGTGTCGTCCATGCTACCCGCGACACAGGTAATAACCTACTGCGGGGGTATGAGTGTGTTAGCGTTTATTTATTTATATATTTCGACGGCGAAGTGCTAAAAGCTACCAACTGCCTAAATTAAAAGTGCACAGTAAAAAACCCTTTCATTTATTGACAACTTTAAATTATGAATGTGTTTAACTTTCTTTATTAACTTTGAATAATATTATTTAAAATTGATCATATTACTTTAATATTTAATGATGTTGTCGACGAAATTGGCCATAATATGCCTTTTTGATTATAGTATTATTAATTTTTACTTTTTTAGATTTCCACAACATTCCTTGAATTGATTAATATTTTAAATTTTTCTTTATCAGTGTGCTCAAATGGATGACCTAAAGAAGGAATACGTAGGATACCTAATGGAATGCATCAAAGAGTATCCAGTACCTCCAGCGGATATAGAACAGCTGAAGAAGAAACAGGTTCCCGAGAGTCAAAACGCTAAATGCTTTTTGGCGTGTGCCTACAAAAAAGCGGGGATGGTATGTGTAGATTTTTTCTAAATTGTTTCTTTTTTTCAAAATTCCAAATCAGTAGTGTTAATAATTATTCAACTTCTGGTAAATTGATACTTCTTACAAAGTGCTCAAAGCCCAGTGTCGAGACTTTTAAGTGATCGACTGATTGAAGCAAACGCAAGCGCGGTCGGTAGTTTGATAGGTGGCAAAAAAATTTTGAACGCTTCTTTGCTTTTAAGGGCACGTGTTTTGTTTTTTTATAAAACAACCCAAAATTTTCGGTCAGACCATAGTCTGATGTAATTTTCTTAGAACAAGTATAATGTTACGAGTCTGTATAAGCGTTTTGTACTCATTTATATAACAAGCGATCTCTCCTGATGGGCATTCATGATTCATTGAGGAACTAAATGTTCAATGATTTTAATAGCACCAACCAAAATTCTATTGTAGCATACGTGTACATTGCCCAAGGCCAAATTAAATGACTACCTACATCAATTATACGGTCCATGGTTCGTGGATAATGCCCGCTGCAATATTCTAGCTGACTCGTTCAGCGGTTATATTTATTTCAGATTTGAGCATTATATTACTATTTATTACTATTGCGTTTTCTGGGATAATAGATACAGAGTAATAAACATCCATCCATTCTCATTAACTTTAACATTTATAATACTAGTAGGAAATAGGATCTATAACATGCTCATGGCGATGTGAAACATATCTCCATCATGATGTATTTCACAAGGGCTTCAAAATAGAAACGCTGCCGGAAAATTAAAACATTGGGTGTTATGATTAAGATAATATAGCGTTTCTATGTATATTGAAACCTTTGTGGAATACCTACTGTATCATGAATAACTCTAAAACGTCGAATTTGCAGTAAGCAACTGCAGATAAAATCCATTATTGATACACGAGAAAACATATTATCATAAAATATTCAATATCCTGTGAGGATCCCATTCGATATTTACGATAGAAGCATATAATATTAATATGACAAATCGTGTAAGACGATACTTCATTTACCGAACTGTATTTGATCAGAACCCGCCTCCACCAATCCGCACTGGCTCCACCAATCCCCAATGGACTCCACCAATCCGCACTGGAGTAGTGTGGTGGAGTATGCTCTAGGCCTCCTCAAGGGGAGAGACCCGTGTGTAGTAGTGGGCCATTAATGGGTTGCAGTCATTTGATCAGATAACTGATTGACGAGGCCATTCCATGTTGGTTCCAATATTGTTGCTGATGTCCATTTGCGATGATTGCCACTTACCATCAGGTGGATCGTCAGATCGTTTGCCGGCTATTTGAATAAAAGAAAAATTTTATTACCAGGATCCTACACGTTCTGTCGTTGCAGATGGATGACCAAGGCATGCTAGTTGAAGGTTTGAACGGCATGTCTCAGAAGTACCTATCAGGTGATCCGGTACAAATGAAGAAGGCTGAAGATTTTACGAACGCGTGCAAAAGTGGTATGAAATGTTTAGCTTTGTCTTTATGCTTGATTTAGACGTCAATATAGAACTTAAATCTTTAAAAAATTTTTGTAATATATCTGATCCAAGCAAGGTTTGAAGGGAAATGTATTTTCATTTAAGCCTGAACAATCCTCATCGCTACTACCTCACGGAAGGTGACTACAAGCCTTGGACTACCTCCATCTGTTTGATGTTGGTTTTTAACCGACTTCAAAAAAAGGAGGAGGTTCTCAATTCGACTGTATTTTTTTTTATGTTTGTTACCTCAGAACTTTGGACTGGGCGAACCGATTTTGATGATTCTTTTTTTAATCGAAAGCTGATGGCTGTCATGTGGTCCCACATAAATTTTATTGAGATCTTACAATGGAATCCAAGAGAAAACTACATAAGTCGTAAAATGTTAAGATGTGCGCGACAAATTGACGAATAACTCAATATCACGTCAACAGATTTCGATGATTCTTTTTTTAATAAAAAGCTGGTGCTTGTCATGTGGTCCCACATAAATTTGAACGAGATCTGACAAGTTGTTTTTGAGAATTTGAAGTCGGTTATTTTTTGTTAGTAAAATTTAGATTATTCGAAGTTTGCTTCTTTGAAGTCGGTAATTTGTAGGGTTCCGTAAGACAAAAACATAAAACGGAAACCTTACAGAATCACTCGTGTGCTGTATTAAGATAATTTTCTGAAAGTAATTACTGAAAGTAGAAACTTTCACAGCCAATTTGCTCCGAAACTACAGGACTAAATGACTTGAAATCTGGTACTCATCTGCTTTATTGTGACCCAAATACGAAGGTATAACGTAAACAACAGAATTTAGAAAAAATAATGATAATAAAATCAAAGTTAAAAAAACTGTTTCGTGTGGCATGTCAAATGAAAGGGCTTGTAGGGATCTCATTTAGATTCTTAGTGATTCTAATTTTTTTTAGTGATAGCTACACTATTGTTAAGAGTTCTTTGTAAAAAGATGAATGTGTTATAAAATGAGTTTTACCCACAGTTAACGATGAGCCAGTAAGCGATGGGGCGAAGGGTTGTGAGCGAGCAGCCCTTATCTTCAAGTGCAGCGTTGAAAAGGCTCCAGAGGTAAGATTCGATGACATGTATAGGGTAAAACCGGGATAGATGCCCCACTTTTTGAAATAGCCACGTAATTTTAATAATATTAATTTTATACAAATAATTTCTATTAGTATAGCTAGCTCAATCCTTTACGTTGAATTATTATTATTATTTTTTAACCTATCAAATACAGATTTTGCAGAAATTAGCTTTTCGTGAAACACTTATTTTGAGGATAGATGCCTACCTATATGGATAGTTGCCTGACCATGAAAATACTGAGCAGGATAGATGCCTGCAGTGCAGGATAGATGCCCTTTACACCATGTAAACGAAAAACTCAAACCAAATGTTAGCTAGTTCTACTCCTAAAACAGCAATTGTCTCCAAGAGACATGAGTCATAATAATGAAAAAACATTTTGTGTATTTTTAATCTTCTAATTTTTATATGTTTACAAACATTTATTCAACAGAAATGTAAATTCTAAATTGTTTTTATAAAATATTCATATTAAATATCAACATACACATTGCATAATCACACTTTTTTATATTAAAATAACACAATAAAAATATCTTCATTATTTTATCCAATCTAATTGAAGTTTAGCCGGATAGTGCTTTTAATTTTCCACATCTAGAGCAATAATTTTTGAAAAGTGTACAGGTTTCATGTAGCCAGTTCTAACACATTACACATTGAATCCAGTCGGATCGCGACTTCGTATTTTTATAGTTTTCAAAACATTCAATGCAGTTATCTTTACTTATTTCTTTAGGGTTACCCTGTCCATCTCTCTTAGTATTCTTTATAGGCAAACCTTTAGTTTTCTTTCCTTTAATTTTATAGTTAGGTAGATTGTCTTCATCTTCGCTGCTTGAACTGTAAATAAAATTGAAAACTGAAATTGTCGAAACTGGAATTGTCGAATTGTCCGAATTGTTGAAACTGAATTGTTGAATTATTGAAAATCTGAAATTGTCTTTTTAATGATACGTAGTTTTGGCATAGTTTTAAATAATTATCATTTTCTTTATCACACAAATCAACTAGGTTGTCATCGTTATTTTCACTAAAAGAATTTGTGTTCTTTTGTTTTATTTTTTTATTTTTGTAGTCCTGTTCTTTATTGGTGGTTCCTTTCTTTGTTTTCTTAAGTTCTTTGGTAGTTTCAGTCTTGTTTTTCTTGTCTATCTTATTGTTAGTTTTTATTTATTTTTACTTTCTTTCAGCCACATCCTGCTTATATTTTATATTTTCTTTTGAATTCAAAATATCTGCTGATTGTTTCGCCCTCTTAGCTTTGTCAGTGGAATTTTTGGAATAGGTGATGCTTCTATTAGAATTTTGAAGGTGTTTCTTGTTCTATATCGTTTCCTAAAATCTCTGCAATTGTAGAATCACCAATGTTAACAATACTAATATCTTCTAAAATCTCGGAATCGATTAATAGACTAGAAGATACTAGCATATAATATACACTTACTTCATATATGTTTTATGGAGGGATAGATACCCCTAAGGCACCTATACCTCTAAAAAATCAGGGCAGCTATCCTTTTTGTTAGGGATAGATGCCCAAGTATTTTTTAAATAAATTATAAACAAAATAGCATCTACTTACACTTACATGCAGACTCAATGAACCAGTATATTGACTTTATAAAAAATATCACGAAATTTATTACTAATTATAAAGTTATGCAACGCAAAATACAAACCTCTAAATCTTTGAAGTGTTCGTGAATATCGCCACGGAGATAATTGTTCGCACAAGCGAAACGCGTCCTTACTGCACGATTGTCCGTCGGTAACTAAGGTGCGGGGTGACTGCGGCTCCTACTTATACAATTAATTCTTAGTCGCAAGTTCGGGAAGTTAGGTTTTTAGAATATAAGGCATCTATCCCGCTGCGGCATCTATCCCGGTTTTACCCTAAAACCGGGATAGATGCCCCACTTTTTGAAATAGCCACGTAATTTTAATAATATTAATTTTATACAAATAATTTCTATTAGTATAGCTAGCTCAATCCTTTACGTTGAATTATTATTATTATTTTTTAACCTATCAAATACAGATTTTGCAGAAATTAGCTTTTCGTGAAACACTTATTTTGAGGATAGATGCCTACCTATATGGATAGTTGCCTGACCATGAAAATACTGAGCAGGATAGATGCCTGCAGTGCAGGATAGATGCCCTTTACACCATGTAAACGAAAAACTCAAACCAAATGTTAGCTAGTTCTACTCCTAAAACAGCAATTGTCTCCAAGAGACATGAGTCATAATAATGAAAAAACATTTTGTGTATTTTTAATCTTCTAATTTTTATATGTTTACAAACATTTATTCAACAGAAATGTAAATTCTAAATTGTTTTTATAAAATATTCATATTAAATATCAACATACACATTGCATAATCACACTTTTTTATATTAAAATAACACAATAAAAATATCTTCATTATTTTATCCAATCTAATTGAAGTTTAGCCGGATAGTGCTTTTAATTTTCCACATCTAGAGCAATAATTTTTGAAAAGTGTACAGGTTTCATGTAGCCAGTTCTAACACATTACACATTGAATCCAGTCGGATCGCGACTTCGTATTTTTATAGTTTTCAAAACATTCAATGCAGTTATCTTTACTTATTTCTTTAGGGTTACCCTGTCCATCTCTCTTAGTATTCTTTACAGGCAAACCTTTAGTTTTCTTTCCTTTAATTTTATAGTTAGGTAGATTGTCTTCATCTTCGCTGCTTGAACTGTAAATAAAATTGAAAACTGAAATTGTCGAAACTGGAATTGTCGAATTGTCCGAATTGTTGAAACTGAATTGTTGAATTATTGAAAATCTGAAATTGTCTTTTTAATGATACGTAGTTTTGGCATAGTTTTAAATAATTATCATTTTCTTTATCACACAAATCAACTAGGTTGTCATCGTTATTTTCACTAAAAGAATTTGTGTTCTTTTGTTTTATTTTTTTATTTTTGTTGTCCTGTTCTTTATTGGTGGTTCCTTTCTTTGTTTTCTTAAGTTCTTTGGTAGTTTCAGTCTTGTTTTTCTTGTCTATCTTATTGTTAGTTTTTATTTATTTTTACTTTCTTTCAGCCACATCCTGCTTATATTTTATATTTTCTTTTGAATTCAAAATATCTGCTGATTGTTTCGCCCTCTTAGCTTTGTCAGTGGAATTTTTGGAATAGGTGATGCTTCTATTAGAATTTTGAAGGTGTTTCTTGTTCTATATCGTTTCCTAAAATCTCTGCAATTGTAGAATCACCAATGTTAACAATACTAATATCTTCTAAAATCTCGGAATCGATTAATAGACTAGAAGATACTAGCATATAATATACACTTACTTCATATATGTTTTATGGAGGGATAGATACCCCTAAGGCACCTATACCTCTAAAAAATCAGGGCAGCTATCCTTTTTGTTAGGGATAGATGCCCAAGTATTTTTTAAATAAATTATAAACAAAATAGCATCTACTTACACTTACATGCAGACTCAATGAACCAGTATATTGACTTTATAAAAAATATCACGAAATTTATTACTAATTATAAAGTTATGCAACGCAAAATACAAACCTCTAAATCTTTGAAGTGTTCGTGAATATCGCCACGGAGATAATTGTTCGCACAAGCGAAACGCGTCCTTACTGCACGATTGTCCGTCGGTAACTAAGGTGCGGGGTGACTGCGGCTCCTACTTATACAATTAATTCTTAGTCGCAAGTTCGGGAAGTTAGGTTTTTAGAATATAAGGCATCTATCCCGCTGCGGCATCTATCCCGGTTTTACCCTAGTGTAGCATGAAAATTATCTTAATTACGAATGTCTACAAAAGTAAAATGTCCTTTCTTTTTTCTTTCCAGTTTGATCTGGTGAACTGAAGCCTTGAAGACATCTACATCACAGAAGAAAATAATATATTAATTTATATAGTTTGTACATACCTCGTAGAACTGTACACAAGAACTGTATACAAGATTGACTAAAAATTTAAATAAATGAGTAGTAACTATTGTTTTTGTTTTATATTTTACCTACCCTTGTCCTTTTGTGCCTGATCATTCAATCTTTAATTAATCTATAATATGAATCGATTTTGATCTAGTTTTTTTTTGTCTGAAAGGTGACTTAATCGACAGTATTCTTAGCTACGTATGTTTAGTGTAAATAAAACTGTCGGGGGATTTTTTAAAATTTTAATTTAAGATTATCTATAATCCATTCCTAGCAACACAACTTTAGTCTAAGAGCTACTGAACCATCTGATTAACCCGTTTCCCACAGAGCCCGTTTTTTTTTAAATGATGTTTTATTATCAATCAAATAAAAAAGTACCGTTCTGACAGGCATTTCGCGGTTGCGTCATCATCCCTTAATTTTTAGAAAATGCAAAAAAATATTGTTTTTTAACCTTCTCCCACAAGGCTACAATTTTAATAGGTTGTAATTTAGATATGCATAACTGTAAAAAAAAATGCCAACCCATTTTGAGAGTTGCAAACTAAGTATGTGCCAGAACAGAGTAAAGTTGTCATCGGGAGTGCAATTCATAACCTGCTCTCACAAGGCTCAAATTTTCAGGGAACATTCCTTCTTACAACTTACAACTGGAAGTGCTTGTTCACACTGAACTCGCGGGCGCGGGCGCGGGCGCGGGCGCGGGCGCGGGCGCGGGCGCGGGCGCGGGCGCGGGCGCGGGCGCGGGCGCGGTCGCGGTAAACGCTACATACACCGCGCGCGCGTTTGGTGTGAACACTTTCATAGTACGTCATATTAAGTTTGATATTTCGCGACCGCGCCCGCGCCCGCGCCCGCGAGTTCAGTGTGAACAAGCACGAACCGTACATTGCGCGTGGCCTGACACGCACTTGCCCGGTTTTTAAAAACAGTTTTGGGTAATAATTATACTGTAATACATTATTGTCTGAATTGTACGTAAGTTACGTAATTGAAGAAGGTATAGTAAACATTGTAAAATTCCATACTGCACGATACTTGGTTACAATGTTTATAGCCACAAAGCATCATGCTATAACTATCAAAGGTGATGTAGTTTACCAGATTACAATCAGAAAATAATACTTGTGGCTATGTACTTTTGTTCGAAACTTAAATTTAATTTTTTTAGATTTCAATCGTAGATTTTGGTAAATGAAATCATTTCATCGGGTTTTGTTTGTTCAATTACTTTAATAATGGGAAGTTAGTGTTCAAAAAAATTTTCAAATATCAGTGTATTGATGTAATAACTAAAAATAAATGTTTTGTACATTTGTATGTAAATCCAAAACAACCGCTTTTAACTATAAAATAAAAAATAAAATAAGTATAGTATGCCCATTATATGCTTTATTAATACGTGAAGCGTCAGCGAAGGGGAGGATGTCCAGCAGTGGACCTCCAAGGGCTGATGGATGGAAGCGACTGTTGCAATAAAAATAAATCACATTTAAAAGCAAGCTAAAAACTTATTTTGAGCTGTTGGCCACCGAAGAGTTCCTTCGTCTGGAGCCAACAATAATATTGCATTGTCATCGGAACTAAATCAATATGCAAAGTTTCAACTCCATAGGATGAGAGGAAGTACCTAGGTCTAATTCAGTTTGCAAGATTTAACCCATACAAATTACATGCTAAAAAAAGCAAGTTAAATAAAAATCTTGCAATAATGGAGACAAAACCACGAAGCCAACATTGTTAAGGAAAACGGATTGATAATCCCGATAGATATGATGCAATCGTTGCTGAATTAATCTGCCTGTTTTGAATATATAATGGATGCAATAACTTTTATTCACATAGACTATAGTACTCGAATCGTCTGAATTCATTTTAGAAGTATTCATTTTAATATAAAAATGTGGAGCATTTTCGCCGCCCTTCTTTTCGCCGCCTCAGTTTCGGTAACAATTTTATATTTTTTTGTTATTGCACCTTAGATCTTGCTTGCGTGGGTTGATTGTTTATTTTTTTCTTATTCACTAACTTCAAGTAATTAGTTCTAGATTTTTCGAATTTTATATTATGTTCAGATCTGACGAAATTGGTCTAAGATATCGAGCTATATAAATTGTGATTGAGCTATGTATTTTTATTAAATTGTAATCCATTTCTAAAGCGCGTTTTTCTCAGAATTAGGTACCTTCTCTTTGTTTTGTGTCTCAATACTCAATACTTTGTTGTGTATGTTATACCTACATATTTCCCAAATGAACACTAAAAGGCTTCGCCAAAAACTTTGGCCCAAAATTTTTGGCGAAGCCTTTACTAACAAAACACCTTTAACTTTTCATTGTACAGGCGATGACCGACGCTGAAGCGAAGGCGGAGTTTATAAAGGTAACGATGGGCTGTATGAAGGATTACCCGGTGGAGATGGGCGACCTCCTCAAACTGAAGTCTCTGGAGCTGCCCAACAACCGCGAAGCTAAATGCCTTCTGGCGTGCACTTACAGGAAGTTTGGAACCGTGAGTTACAGCCAGTCACAGTAAAGGAATCTAACCTTATACTGTGATTCAGTTCAAACAAACAAATTGGAAATCGCCACTGTATCTGAAGTAAAAAGTAACAAATGTTATTTTTATTAAAGTGATTCATTTTTCAAGTGATCAAGTTTAGATGATGATTAGTGAAGCATCGGTAAATAATAAAACAAATACGAAAAGATAAATGACATCAAAGAAATAGTCTTTACAAACAGTTTTCCATACATATCTAGTCTGCCTACCTATAATATTTGGGGATGGTCTAATATTATCTAAAGCTTTCAAATAAAAAAAAAAATATCGGTTGATTAATGACGGAATATTTCGGCCACAAACATACAATCGTAACGACCAAAATTATAAAAACCTCCTACTTTTTTAAAGTTGGTTAGTAAATAAGTACCTTCTAGTAATAGTAACTAACATTTTGTAGATGAACGACGACGGCATGTTTGATCTAGACAAGTCGTATAAACTTGCTGAGAAATCCAAGGAAGGAGACGAGGAGGGAATAAAGAATGGAAAGAAACTGGCTGATATTTGCATCAAAGGTAATAAAATCAATACAATACTTGCCTGTGATATACGAGTAGGTACATGCTATTTTCTAGCACACGAGCATGTGTATTTAAATGTTTATGCATGTGTGATAAACCAGCATGCTACTTTCAAGTGACACACACTTGACATCACAGACCTTATTAACAATGTACTTTGTTCAATCTGTGGACCTGTTGATAGTCACTTCTTCACTGGAAATATTCTTAACATTTGTTTAATATATTTCAGTAAATGACGAAAAAGTGATGGATGGAAATAAAGGATGTGAAAGAGCTGGATTGATGTTCACTTGTGTCGTCGAGAATGCTCCAAAGGTAGGTCATAAATATCATATAATTAATGACAAACATTAATTAATGAAGTAAAGAAGATGGTTAAAATACATAGTAGGTATATACACAGCTTTCTAGCAAAGTGTTGTATGTTCGATCCCTGAATAGAACAAACATTTGCTACAGACAAAATGAATCTCTTCATGGGACATGTACTTAGTTCATCAAGGCCTTTCTCATCGTATCTCACCGTATACTTCTTTTTCTTGTTTTTTGGAACGAAGTTCCTTATCGCGCGTTGCGAAAGGAGGCTAGGCGGAAAATTTTGGGACGAAAAGTTGTAACGACACTTTTTGCCGTCGTAGTTTTTTTTACATAGAAAGCAAGCCAGATATTTTCGTTTCTTGCAGTCAGTACTAGGATAGCAAAAACATGCAAGCGAGTGTGCAAAACCAAAGCCGATGAGAAATTTAATACCTTAGATTTATTTTGGCACACTTGCTGCATGTTTTTGCGATCCTAGTACTGACTGACTGCAAGGAACTTCGTTCCATCTGGGTGTCCCTTGACACCACTCAAGTTTTTTACTTTTTTTAATTAAACGCGGCTTTACTTAATTATTTGTATATTTTGTTGCAGCTTGGCTTCAGTGTCTAATATCAATAAACAAAGCTTTTTGGCATCAGCGATGTTTTCAACAAAGACTTCTTCTTCATGAAGAAACAGAAATTTATACGCAATAACTAATCTCGAATTGATTTAACAGGCTTAGAAATAAATATTACTGAATGAAACTTTGTTTTATTTAATCCCGAAAGTAGTTGATCGCGTTGAGCATTTTGGCACACAATAGATTCGATGTATTGTGACTGTGAGCTTAGATTAACAGTTAATCTTGTTTTAGTTCAATCGGTTCACAAATAAAAAAGTTATGTAGAAGAATACCGTCCATAAAATCGAGTGTGCAAAAGTAAAGTTGAATATAAAGTTATTTTTTAACCGACTTCAAAAAAAGGAGGAGGTTCTCAATTCGACTGTATTTTTTTTTATGTTCGTTACCTCAGAACTTTGGACTGGGCGAACCGATTTTAATGATTCTTTTTTTCAATCGAAAGCTGGTGGCTGTCATGTGGTCAAATATAAATTTTATTGAGATCTAACTCTGGCATCCATGATAAAACCATATAAGTCTTAAATTTGTATTATAAGTATGTGCGCGACAAATGGACGAATAACTCAATATCACGCCAACCGATTTCGATGATTCTTTTTTTAATCGAAAGCAGGTGCTTGTCATGTAATTCCACATAAATTTGAACGAGATCTGACGAGTAGTTTTTGAGTAATTGAAGTTGGTTATTAGAGTTCCGTAGCCAAATGGCAAAAAACGGAACCCTTATAGATTCGTCATGTCTGTCTGTCTGTCTGTCTGTCTGTCTGTCTGTCTGTCTGTCTGTCTGTCTGTCTGTCTGTCTGTCTGTCTGTCCGTCTGTCCGTATGTCACAGCCACTTTTTTCCGAAACTATAGGAACTATACTGTTGAAACTTGGTAAGTAGATGTATTCTGTGAACAGCATTAAGATTTTCACACAAAAATAGAAAAAAAATACTAAATTTTGGGGGTTCCCCATACTTAGAACTGAAACTCAAAATTTTTTTTTTCATCAAACCCATACGTGTGGGGGATAGGTCTTCAAAAATGATATTGAGGTTTCTAATATCATTTTGTTCTAAACTGAATAGATTGCGTGAGAGACACTTCCAAAGTGCTAAAATGTGTGTCCCCCCCCCTGTAACTTCTAAAATAAGAGAATGATAAAACTAAAAAAAATATATGATGTACATTACCATGCAAACTTCCAACGAAAATTGGTTTGAACGAGATCTAGTAAGTAGTTTTTTTTAATACGTCATAAATCGTAAACCGCAATTTACCTCGATCAATGTTACAACGAACTTCAAGAACTTTTATATTATGTTACTTGCTACTACGGAACCCTTCATGGGCGAGTCCGACTCGCACTTGGGCGCTTTTTTTTTTGTTAGTAAAATTTAGATTATTTGTTTAAGCGCCATCTACCCAGATATGAGAAAACTTCATATAAGGGCACACTTTTCCTCGCCTAGTCCGCGGCTAACCACTTTGTGGCTTAACCGTTGATATATGTAGTTCACACGAATAACACTAGATGGATCTTCACAGCACATCTGTCTAGACATCAGAGAAAAAGACAAATACTCAAACTGCTAAAATTCTAATTCAATCACGTAAAAGTAGGCTCGTTTACCTGAAGTTTCTGAGCCTTTAAATGTGAAATTTTTGACGTTTAACTCCTTTAGAGTCCTTTAGAATATTATAAGCCCGGTAGTTATATGAAAATTTATGGAGGGTAAAATTTTTTCGTTACGATAAGCGTTAGTTTTGTAATTCGTAACACAGAATCTAGATGGCGTTGTTATTGATCAGTAATTACGTAAACTATTTATTTTTTATTTTTCACTCGTATGCTGCAGCATGTCATTGATATGCAGAATAAATAAATAGCGTAGGAGATAACACAGATCCTTGGAGAACGCCGGCATTAATAGGTTTCATATCTGAGCAACAACCGTCGACTACGACTTTGATATGTTGTTCAGATAGAAAACGGGCTACCCAATTGCATAACCTCTCATGGAGACCGTAGGATGGTAACTTCGTGAGAACGCCCCTGCGCCAGACCCGGTCGAAGGCCTTAGCGATATCGATAGCGGTAGTACACACCGCGAGGCGTTGAAGTTCTGAATTTCCAAACTAATAATGGGTGTCCCATGGAAGCTAATCCTACCAATATTATGAATGTGAGAATGTTTGTTGGTATGTCAAGCTAAAACTATTGAATAGATTTCTATGAAATTTAACACACAGGTAAACCATATTCTGGAATAGTATATATTTATATTAAGTTGCGGGCAGAGTGCTGTTATCTATAGATATCCGTCCTAGCTTTGTTGTAATTGTAAACAAGCAGTTTACTTTAATACGATAAGTACTATTAAACAAATACCTTAACATCATCAACGTGTCATGTCAAATGTAAAGTGGGTCGCGTAAACGAACATCTTCATAATTATATTTATTTATGATAACTTTCCGAACTCACCGCTGCAGCCGGTTACTTCTTAAAGTTATTGTGTTTTAACTTGGTAATAATGTTACTAAGCACTAACCCCTCCATCAACCCGCAGCAAAGCAACGTGGAGGAGTATGCTCTAGGCCTCCTCAACCCTCAAGAGGAGAGACCCGTGCTCAGTAGGTCAATTAAGAGATTGAAGCCATTCATAACACCAAAGCTAATCTACAGCTTCCAAACAAAAAATAACTTATGGATATCGGATCAAAAAGGGATGAACTGTTTTTCTCTGAGGCTATTTATATAGATGAATATTAAAGCTATGATATTAAAATAAAATTATAGGATTATACCTATGATTCTAAACGCTTACATATCTAATTGAGGTATCCGGTTAAATAAAGTCCTATTTTCCAAAAAATAAAATAACAATGCACAGAAGGCAATGCGTTTTGAAAATATATATTATTACGTTAAAATTATCAACCTTAGAATCTTGATAGATCAAAATATTACCCCTCGTCACACCACATCCGATAAATTTGAACTCAGGCACACAAACAAACTTCCCAAATCTTGCATCGCCATGTGTACATTGTGTGTGGCTCGTGTCATTCACACACGCGCATCCGAGCGAGTTTTTAAACACCCCTGCTCCTGCGCAGCACGCACACAGAGAAAAGTCAATAGATAACCAACTTCATTCAATGCCGCCTCGTCGATCGGGTTCCTCGGCTCAACTTGTAGTACTTGTACAACTTCACTCCTTTATACGTGATCGGCGCTGATGACGTTTGCTAAACAATTGATGGATAACATTTTGTTTTGTCAATAACAGTGTAATGTAGTGTTATAGTGTACAACAGTACTCTTTGTACCGTACGCGCGTGTTACGATCGTGGTGCATTGGTGCAGTGTTTTGATAAGTTTGTGCTTAGTTGCAGTTCGTAAAAGTGTGTTGGTTATGTTTTCGTAAACAGTTTTGTGTTTTTACTGACGAAGATATTTAGCTCCATTTGATTGGTAAGTAAAATATCGTTTAGCAAATAGGTATTGCCTTATTTTAATCATCAATGGATATCAATTTAAATGGAAAAATGTAAACATCTAAAATTATATTAAGTTTAAATTAATCAAGCCTTATCCTTTAATAGAAGCGGTACGGGTATAAGTTTATTCTTGTTAATATTTTTATTACCAGAAAACTGTCTTGGTTTTTTTAGAGCTACTTCAACGGGTGATTGCACTGTTGGGTGCCCTCGTAATTCTTTAAACAATGCCTCTTGTTCCACAGAATGCATCTTCACCGGCGCCCTATGTTTTAATTCGTCATGAGATTTACTTTTGTCTGGAAAGTTTACAACATTCCTTTGCTTTTTTCCGTTTTCTTTCAACACTTTCTTGATTACTTTTGCATCATTCACTTGGTATTCCTCTTCCTTCTTCAGCCAGCTAAGCTCCGTGTCTAGTTGTGTATCGAAGGCTTCTTCTGTGTCTCGTCTCTTTCTTCGACCTGATACCACGCCAAGCTGCAGCAAAACTGGGTTGCTTACGAGAGCTGCCGCCGCGCCAAGGAGGGCTAAGCCAGCTATCGGCCATAGGAATGCCTTGGCTGCTAATGCCTGGATAGAACACAAATGTTCGTTAGGTATAACTATCATAATAATGATTAATGAGAAACTTACGGTGTTATGGGATTCATACGATACGATTACGATTTCGTACTGTGGTAATTTAATTTACTCGTAATTTCATCAATTTTCTATTATTGAATGAAATTGCGCAGCTGTTACTACTTAACATTGGATGAACCAGAGTAGGTAGGTACTTTTGTACCTTGCAGGGCAAATTGAGCCGTCATCAGTTGTTATCCCTATCGTTATATAATAGTCGTTAAGTTATACAATCTGAGGTTTTGTGGCATAAAAACTGTCGGAGTGGTCTTTCCCCGCGAATTAGGTACCAACAGTTTGCTTTAAGACTTCCTAAAATTTGCATTTGCTGTAGTGGAATTGGATTGGTTGAAGCCAATATCTTTAAAGGACTTACAACATTACACGATTCTATGACAAAGGTCAATACAGAGTGTAATTCTTGTAAATGGAGATGCGGTAAATATTTTGAATGAATGATGTTTTATTATCAACTACCAATGCAATTGATGTCATTATTATCGTTGGAAAACTTTATAGCCGATGAGATGATCGTTTGTTTGTAAACAGTGCTCCCGTTTGACAGCAGGACGCATTTGTTCAAGCGCGAGACCTACGTATGAGTAAGTCACATATTGTGTGATCTACTGTACAAGCAGTGAAAGCCTAGCGGTTAGAACATTGGTTTCCCGAACGCAGGGGCCTGAGTTCAAACCCTCGCAGGGATCTCTAATTTTCAAATATTTTATATTATGTGCGTATTACAAGTTAATTATCATTTGCTTCGGTAAAGGAAAACATCGTGAGGAAACCTGCACACCGGAGAATTCTCCATAAAGTGCTTAAAAGGTGTGTGAAGTCTTACCAATCCGCACTTGGCCGGCGTGGTAGACTATGGCCTGTACCCCTCACATTGCGAGAGGAGACCCCGAACCCAGCAGTGGGACAATTTTGGGTTGTTGCTTTGCTTAGCTTTGCTACATAAGGACACATGATTTACATACGTCCTTATAGTACATAGATCATTTAAAACAGTCGATGTCGAGGTCTGCATCAACTTTCATGCTAAAATGTTACAGTCAATGAGTAAATACATCTTGTACCAAGTAACCATTAACCTAAATTCATGAAAAGCTTTTCACTATATATGAGATTAACATCACAGTTGCACTAATTAAGTCACCACAGGTGGTATTCCATGGTAATAAAAAGACTATTCTTTATGGGACACCCAATTGGAAAGAAATTCCTTATATTCCTAACATTTGGCAAATGAGAGCCAGGTAGCAAAAAAGTAAGATTTTGTGACGACACCTGCTATAGTTGGTTTACAAGTTCCTTTTATGTTTATGTGCTTCGAGTTTAAAATGGTTTAAAATACATTTGTTACTCACGTGATCATAATGTTTATGATGGTAGTTCAAATCATGATGGCCGCCGTGTCCGTGGTAGTGATCAGGAGCGTGGTGATCATACCCGTGATGAATAGGAACTTGTGCGTGATACTCGTAACCATAGACAGGGCTTTCTTCATACTCGTGTAATGTATAACCTGAGAGGTATGGAAATTCAATGAACACACATTTAAGTTTATTAGACATAGTACGGATCCTTAAAGAAAACTTGACTTCCAACAATCATTCTTAAATAGATATTATAGTTCTTTGTACACTATTTCTGAATCGAGCCATTGTCTAATTAGTTTTACTATATATAGACAATACTATTAAACCATTTAAACCTCAAATAGATACTATAGAGAAATAATAAATAACTAACAAAAAGCTTCCACAAAAACGAAGACCTATACAAATGTATCGTAAGACCATGTCAATAAAAGTATAAATAAGACATCTGCTAATAAAAGTTCAATTCTATGGCCTAGTGACCTCAAAATGATGTCTCAAGGACTGTTGCCCTAAAACTTTTCGGATACGACCTGACCACCTAAATTAGTCTATCTCAATAGACAAGTTTTTGATGACGTCATACCTGGATGCTCATGATGAACCAGCCCTCGACCATAGCTGCTGGACAACTCGCTGTCCGGTACATCCTGTTGATGTAAATTAAAATTAATATAACAATTTACATTTACAATGATGTTCTCGTCCGGTTGATAACATTTAAATCAATGAAACACTTTGCATTTTATAGACCTCAACGTTAAATGTCAGACGTTAAATATTATCTAGACACGCGGAGCGTGTCAAGTCAATTTCTTAGCTAACAGAATTGACGAGCAGCACCGTGTGTAATATTACACGAACCATTTGGAGCCACTTTTGACCACCTCATAACTCAAAAACTATTCAACATAAACCTGTCAAATTTGGCTCATTTATTGAGACTTGTGAAATACATACGTATTCCAAATTTTATAAACACATCTCAAACGGTTATTTAGATATTAACGTCCAAAAATCGAGAAATTTAACACTGACTGACCTATAGACCAAAACTATATCCAACTTCCAGGTGACCTAGAAAGTTAAAATTTGGCATGCAGATAGGTAGTCGGCTGAATACAAAGGAATAAATCTGAAAGTAGTAATTTTTTATCATTTTATTATAATTTTTCAAAAAATTGATTCTATTAGAAACACTTAAAATGCCTGAAATTTAAGAGTAGCAATCAAAATTGATGACATCTGGTCATTATGTGGATTCCAAGGTGAATATATAACGAAACATATCAGTTTTAGTACTTTCTGAAGCTTTCAACGGGAGGAAGATGTTCAGTGTCCTAAGTGCCTGTGAGAAGTGCACAGCACATATACATTTACGTGAAGATTAGTGGTTCGTCAGGAGACGTTATTTCCAGTGTATTACGTCGTTTTATTTTTAATGTGTGAAAAATTATTTTTCTCTAATCTACAAGATTACACCACAAAATTTTGTATTATTTCCGTAATTATACCAGTTTAAAGTAATTCGAAGTACCTATTGTTTCAAAATTTATTGTTGCACGATGTCATCGAACACAAACAACTTATCTGTACTAATAGTTTTGATTGTTTGTTTGCATTGAATAGGCTCCGAAACTACTAAACCGATTTGAAAAATTCCGTCACTGTTGGGAAGATAACTATCCCCGCGTGACATAGGCTATATTATATTTTCAATAAATTAGGGATCCTTAAAACTCCAATAACGTAACCCAAGGTGTAAAAAAATAAGAAAACCAAAGCAAAGCGAGGGCGGTCACTCGTAACTAATAAGAGTATAGTCGACTTTCGTATTTATTACGATATTATAATTGGGATTTAGTATTAATTATTATTTCAATATTTAGCGGACATCAATAGTGGAAGATCATTACTTATAAATAATGAAATAATAGGTACCGTATTTCGGACCACGGCGCACTAACTACAGGTTTAGTTGATGAGCACGATACCTCCTACGTAAGTTGTTGTATCACCAAAATCGCAATTTTACAGTAGAGCATTTTAAAGATTCAAATTGGAATAAAAACTGCATTTATCATTGAATCTTTGTGAAATTTGGTATATGTATGTAATTAATGGTATTATTGATTACTAACCAAGTCAAATGTAAAGCTTGAATTAATTGCAGTTAATTTCTATACAAAAAGTAATGATATCCCATCAAAAACATAAATGTAAAGTGAGAGTCAATTTCAAAAAAAAAAGAATTGAGATCTAAATGGGTGCCAATTTCTGTGTAGAAAAGTCTAAAATTTTAGTCACAAGAACATGTAATTCAAGCTTTACATTTGACTTGGCTAGTTTTCATTAGTTAGCAACCAACAAACCAAATTAGAGAAGAGTGTCATAAGTCATCAACGTAACAGATTTGACGAAGCTAAATACATAGATATGATATAGCCTAGGTAGGTACGTGAAAACTAACCAAGTCAAATGTGGAGCTTGAATTACATTTTCTTGTGACTAAAATTTTAGACTTTTCTACACAGAAATTGGCACCCATTTAGATCTCAATTCTTTTTTTTTTTGAAATTGACTCTCACTTTACATTTATGTTTTTGATGGGATAACATCTTAATTTGTCCGACTCATTAATAGCATAAGTAGGTATGCCATGTAATATGCCTTTAAACAAATCATTGTGGATTGTATGTATTATACTACAGTACATGTTACGTACGATACAGTTGCATGGATTGTGGTTGAAGCTTAAATTTGTCTTTACTAAACCTACAAGAATTTTATATGGAAAATCAGTAAATGCAGATGCTCCCTGGTTATTGACGAACGAACCGGGTCTCTTCTGTCGTGTGTCTAGACTCTGTATCAATTTAAATCTGCTAGAAGGTACTCATGCATGTCTTCAAAAAATGCATTAAAAAGTCTGTTTAAAATCAAGGAATTACCATCTGCGTTTAATATTTCGTGAATTAAAAAACAATCGCTGAGAAAAAGAGCAGCTTTTAATACAATTTCAGCCTGTTTAATTCCACCGTTTCCAATAGAATAAGTTTTCCAAAGCGAGAACAGTTTTAATGACCCCGGTTCATTAGGATTCAATCTGTGTCTCGTTTTTTGTTTGATCATTGTTATGAATGCAATTAGAGTTGGGTGGCGCAGCGTGGCACGCTCTGCCGGGCAGCGTGAATCTGTGGGGTCTGGTGCTCCCTTTCACACGGCCAGGTTATGTTTCGTTTCCGATTAAAACTTTGTATCAGGTGCATATCTAATTACCGTAGAACCTTCGCCTGTCCTTACTTTGTAAGAATATCTTTGTTTACTACATCAGATCGATCAGAAATATTTATTATCACATCTTACAATATAACCATGGCTTGGATAGGTTTGCTTTCACAATGTGATAGTTTTACAACGATTTTATAAACTTCAAACTAAAGCAATATGTAAAATATTGACGAGTTTCCCTAGCAAAAAGAGTCCAAAAGTCAAAACTGATTGTAATCGAAAGGACAAGTTTTGAAATGAAACATTCCATCATTTGAAATGAACATAGATATCTGTTGTCGTCCCTAAACTGTTAAGTTAAACCTCAACAACTCAATCAATATCAATAATAGTCGAACGCATGCATTAATTTCAATTCATGTATTAGAGGTTAATGAATTTGATTTAATTATCTTGTCTTGAGTTAATTCACCCGTGATATTAACGATGTTCGTGGTCATGGGTGCGTGTTATTATTATATTATATACCTACCTACATACATACAAATTTAAAAAAATTAAGCTTTCTAAAATCTGGCCACAATCCTGAAAGAAACCTGAAAGTCTTCAAAACTCAGTACAAGCCTAGGTTTTACATAGAAAAGCTACGCTTAGTTCATTTAATTCTGTCAGTTCGGTCCCGAGATATAGTTCCATTTCTGTGTTGAATGAATATCAATGCATCTCAGAGGTCATGATATTTTGGACGTACGAGTATGTAAAGTGCTCGGCTTTGAATGAAAAACATTACGTAGAATTCAATATGGACCGGAAGAGAAATAGTAAAAAATATTTGTGACTCACAGGAAACATTTTTTAGAATTCATTGCTCATGGCGGTACGAGGAAAAGAGCCTCTGGCTAAAAACAGCGAAACCATTGATAAAACTACAATCTATAATCAAAAAGAGTTAATTAAGTTGTTGTAATCTTCCATCGCATGAAAACAATGTATCCCAAAAGTGATACATATTATATTAAATTCGATTATTTAACTAGCGCGATTGCCAAGTCAATCTATTTATTTAAAACAAAAGATTTTTTAAATTGGTATGGTCACTATTTTTTTACTTAAAATAAGTTAACGCTTGACCACAATCCCACTATAAGGTGTTGTTAGGTTAGTTAATTATGTAATAACTTAAGACAGAAGGACCTTTAAGTAGGGACTGAATAAATTAACCAACTTGGTATTACATGGATCTCACAACTTTTTACGGTAGAAGAACTGAGTTGCGAGACTTGGTTTTTTACAAGTTACGTTTTTGATTGAATTAACGTTTTCACCACAAGTTTTGTTTCAATTCAACTGAGTTTAACTTTGATATCTATCCGTTATTGCTTAGAACACAATGGATTTGTGTAAACTTCTGAAACTACATATCGCATGAACTTGTAACCCGTATCACAATGCTGCTCAAAACGCACGGTTGTAAGTGTCATTTTAACTGATCACAGATACGATCCTTTGAATATTGTGTAGCAAAAATTATGTAAATATATCTTTATTGTTGCATTAATTTACGACGTTTATATCGTAGTAGGATTTCAGTTTTAATCCATCGACGCAAAAAATCTTAAAAAATCCTGAATTTTATACCGAGTGTACTTATCTGTAAACTGTACCTAAGTACCTAAATCAAATTTTTAGCACTTCATTCTTTTTGCGTTGGAGGACTAGCGGGTTAAAAATAACCAAACTCGATAAAACGCTAAAATCAGCGAATATATACGCGAATACTCTGATAGTTATTATTAAAAATCGTATTATCCTCATAACTTGGTAAATACTTTTCTACATCTCATACCATGACATGGCTCACAAGTCACAGCACTCACAGAAAGATAATCTTCTGTTAGCCGTTAGCGACTTACTACGATAGTCATCGTCGATACATCTGTCATCCTGTACAAGTTACGATGATCAGGCTTAAAGGGCAAGCTTCTTAGTTAATTATCTTTAATTAGCTGCGGTCTGCATGTCAGCAGACTTATGGCCACGCACCTGCGACTGGTTTTGCTTGCACTGTCAATAGATGATACTGAACATCATTTAATATTTATAATAAGTATCTAGTTTTATAATAAGAGAGACATAACAAGGAAAGTGCTTAGTGGTGGTCACGACCCTTAGCACTGAGGAAACCGACCTATAGACAGAGATCTAGTTTTATAAAAATAGGATTGAGATGCAGCTTCCCATAAAGCCCTTCGGCTATGCAATTCATTTGGTGATAATTTCTGTATGGATACAATTTGAACTTATTTACTTATATTATTCTCACAACACAAGAAGTAAGTGAAATAATTACTTATTGATCTGATGCAAAGTAAACAGGCTACCACAGGGGCACAATATTTTAAGCAAAAATATCTATGTCATCACAAAATTTAGATATTCTATATCTCATCTTGATATAAGATGAAAATAGGTAACCTTACAGACGCAAAAAATAAAGTCGATGTATGTATTTTACCACCAATTTCGGTTACTGACTCGAGGTAGGTAACACCAGATAATCTCCCACCCGGGATGTGGGTGACCAGTGTGCCAATTAGACGATGTCTTTCATGGAACGAATTTTACATATACAAATAACGATTTGTATATATATGTAAATTAAACGTAATTTACTTAAAGAAAGTAGAAACTATTATTAAAGTGAAAACTTCTTTAGCATCGTAGTGATTTGAAACCTGATGAAACGAAAACGGGACAGTAAAAAGAGACAGACACATAAATTCTAAAATGAGATAGGCAGCATTGTATGTACAGGGGGAGGCGAGGGGAGGGGAGGTATTATTAGACAATACGAAGTTCGCCAAGACAGCTAGTGTTAAATATTTATTTTAATGATGCCAAAGAAGTATAACTTCCCACGCACGTACATAAGTACACGTTTATGTTTAGTACAAAATAGTTTTTGAAAGATAATTAAAACTGATACACGTTATTAAACTAATACCTTTATTTTTGAAGGTTTCACTTCTGCCACGTGTGAATTGCACACATTTTTTTTATGCTTATGAAATATCTTGTCACTTTATAGTTGTACGGGCTGAAAACACTTGTTTTGTGCATACGTAATTAAATAACGCATCACGAAACTCGCGTATCACGCGTGAGACTTCCCCGTCGTCACGGGAAAGGCTCCCGAGTTATGCACCTCCAGTTTCGAAGGCAAATTGCCCAAGAGCCCAGAACGGGTGCATCTATCTAATTAAGAGAACGAAGTATTATCTAAAGCATTCGTAACGTTGGTACAAAAAGTATTTTATATCGATACATTGAGTCATGTTTCCGCTCCAACGAGTTTATCAAGAATGTGGGCCACGCGAGCGATATTCCCACCAGGCAGGCAGCCCATGTCAGCGTGTTTGCATTTCAATTATTCGTAACTACACTGAATGCGTTTGCGTTCACCGTGTGATTTGGTTAATAGTTTAGCCTACGCTAGACCTTGTTTGACTGCAGACAATCTCTTAGTTATTCATATTCTAAACATTACCTATAAACGTTGTATTTGTTTGCAGTTGAATACAATGTATTCGAATAAGTTTAGTATGCAACCTGCGAATTATGTTCGCAGTATGCAACAGTGACATTCAATGTATAAATGGTTGGTCTTCGCATGAGGAAGATGATTTCGAATGTTGCACGCACATGTAATTGCCATAAAACGCCTCCACACTAATTACAACAATAATGATCATTTCCTTTGATGAAGGCAAACATCATGTGGAAACTTGCATACCTGAGACTTCTCTGTAAACTTCTCAAGGGCGTGTTAAGTCAGCCAAGGCATATTTTGGCGTGGTAACTCTTAACCTAGTGGGATGTAATAATGGTGATGATCTGGCCTGGTCTGTTCTGTCTACAAGCAATTTTCAAAATCAATTTGCAGTAATCTTAGCGCTTGGTAATGGAGTAATAATTGTGATTGATATATCGTTATTTCATTTATTACGCTGTTATAATACCATTTACTTACTTTACCGTGGTGTTTTCCTATTAAAATACAATTTGTCACAGTCACATCTCAAAAAATGAGAACTCGATGGCGAAGCTGATGTTTCAGGGTCAGGCAAACGATCACTCGATTTATTTACAAAGTTGCGGAGTCTGCCTTAGTGCAATGTGCCCGCAACACCCCTGATTGGAGCAATGGAAGGACATTACCAGGACAGCACTCCTCTATAAACTGAGCGACCCACCGAACATCTCATCGTGTACCTACCTCGTCATTGCAATCTCGACCACTCTGACAAGAATGTCCAACTAGTGATAAGAAATATTTCTAACACCTATTACCTAACCTAACGTAAAAAATAGGTACGAGAAAACATGAATAAGTATAAGTATAGTTGCCGATCATCGCGACATCAAAAAGTACACATTTCCTTAGTACTCCATTTTATAATAGGCTCTGCAAGCATTAGTAATTCAGGTTCAACGCACTCATAAAAATACACTTTATACATATAAATAAATAAAAAGTACCTTGAACCGAACGGGGTTGCGAGCAGGCGAGAAATTTGCGTATCTCTCCGACTCTTCTTTCTGCAAAGTCTTTATGCCAGTGGAATTCTGTAATAAGACACATTCACTGAGCGGAGATAGTGGCATTTTATGAAACCCGAATACCCTGTTACTTACAATACTATCGTTCTTCGAAGAAAACTCCTTGATATGGTCGCTTAAATCTGAATTTGTAATAGGATTACATACAACATAGCTAGACAAAACGGCGAACACAACAAAAAATTTACGTGAAATGGAATGTTTCGAACGCATATTGATATCACATAACACGACACTGTTATAAAAACGCGACATATGGCTCGGTGCTCATGCAACTTTAATGCTGCGTGGGTTGTACGGTATACTTTATAAAAAGACGGGTAAGTGGGGTGGTATGGATGACAATTTGATGGGCGAGAAAACAATGGAGTCCAAGATACCGTCACAGGCCGGTGGCTGTTGCGAAGTCGCATTGTTCGTAATCATAATGATGGTCAGGTGGTTCAGTTCAGGCTGCCATTGTTCCATGCTGTCTGAACATCTCCGCAAATGTTTTCCAAATTAGTGTTTGCTCCGGTCTGTCTTCTGAGGTAATCACTAGTTACTGTTCACTTTTAATAAAATATTTTGCTTTTAGGCTAATTAATTTACGGTTTAAGTTTATCTCATCGTTCAGGGACTATGCAAACATGCAATTTAGTAGGTACAAGACTGATTGTATTTTAGCCATGTCTGGAAGGAAAGAGTAGATACGAGTTTGTGTGTCCTATATCCTCAATACAAATCAGCACTTATTTTTTAGTGCCCCCTCAAAAACAGATCAATCCACGGTAAAGAATCATTACCGTGATCAGACGTTCACCCTAGTTCGGCCCGGAAAGATTCATCCAAATCTGTTTAGCAGTTCACGTGCGATGCATTATGAAAACACAAATAAACAGTTTTATGATCGCGAAAATGATTGAATATACCATAATTATGATGATTTAAAATAAGCTGATAATTCAGAACACTTCATTATATTAAAGTGTTACGTAAAATGGATAATTTCTTCTATTTAGTGTATAATTTTATGTTTTATGGACCTCTAATGACATAGGCACAATCTGATTGAATTGGTTCATAATATTTTCCTACTGACTGCACAAATGTCGTTATTGACTTCCGTTACGATATCTATTATAAATTATGACAACACGTTGAAATAATTGTTTTTATGTTAATGGCATGGTCATATCCGTTTCCACACGATGACGTATCATTTTCCGTTTTCCAATTATTATTATGGCTTCCATGAAAATTTTATCGTTTATCTTCAAATTTGTAAGCAATTTGTATCGGCAAAGGGTAGGTACCATCGACAAAGACACAATCTTTACCTCAAAAGAAAAGAACATTGAATAAATTGGGCACGCTATGTGTAAGCCATTTCATCGCTATTACCACAAACAGTACACACACACTCCAATAATAATTTTCCGTAACTTACTATGTCATGTGTTTGAGGGTTTCTATAACAGACCTTATGTGAAAGATCATACAGTTTTTATTTCCAACGCTAACCAGCACGGAATTGATATTAATAAGGTGATGGTAGTGATACTACATAAAATATTACATCACTAACGTACATTTCAACAGTTATTACTTAGCAACATTCGCAGTGTTTGAGAGTACTAGGTTTATTGTTAAGGAAATATATTTGCAAGCTCAATGAGTTTGAAACATGAACAAATCCTTTCGTAAAAGGAAATATACAAAAAATAACTTATTAACGAATCCTTCCATCCATCTCATGAGTTCTAGTTTGAACTTCTCTTTCATAAGAAAAAGTACTTTCCGAAGCAATCGTAGATTATACAATCTGACGTTCATAAGTGAATCAGTGGTACATGAACCAAGTTGAAGGGAATCATCAATAGCAAATCTTAAAATACCTGGGTGAATTAACTCACGTGAATAAAGTCCACCACCAACTCTGTAGTGTAGCCTAGTAAGTAAATCCTAACTTCGATTCGTGGGGTCCCTTGTTCGATTGTTTTTTGTAATGTTTTGACGTGATAACGTCTATTAAAACGATGAACGCCGGGCGCACGCACGAAAAAATGTAGCGTTCCGCGAGCGAGAGAGCGGCAAAAGCGATAGAGAAGCACGATCGGCTACGATCGGCCGAAGCGCTCAATTTTATCTATAAAAGTATGCAATCATTTCATCAATGTTTTGTCATGACGTTGTCACGTTAACCTACCGTCCGTAAACCGACTTTACAGACATTATTTTTTAAATGAAAATGTTGAAACCACAATAACCTACAATTCTCGCTGACTTCCAATTTAGACTAAGAACAATATCACCAGTCCAGTCGTCGTTCGTAAGTAAAACGAGTAACCGGTAATGAAATTATTTATTTAACCGCCACCAGATTTACGATTGGCACCTCGATATATCAGGAGCGCGCTAATAAAAATTTCGTTGCAAGGATATAGAGTAGGTAGAGGTGTCTGGATTATTGGAACTTCCAAATTAACTTTTTTATGTATTAATTTAATTATTAAATAATTTTCTTATAATATTTTTATAGCACTGCACTTATATCACGCTTCACTTTTCAAATTACCAGCTGAAATTATGAAGTCTTCACTTTTAAGCAAGTGATAATTTAACCCCCGACGAAAAAAGAGAGGTGATATAGGTTTGATTTGACGTGTCTATGTATCTGTGGATCTGTATGTCTGTCTGTGGCATCGTAGCTCCTAAACGGATGAACCGATTTTGATCTAGTTTTTTGTATGAAAGGTGACTTAATCGGGAGTGTTCTTAACTATGTTTAGTATAAATAAAAATGTCGGGCGTTTTTAAAAATTCTAATTTAATATTATTAATTTCTATACATAAATCCATAACTTTTGAAATTGAAGTTGCGTACGAAGTTGAAGTTTGAATATAGCTTATATAGCCCTCATTGAGAAAGACCGATGTTGAAGTTACCAGGCTATCACCAATTAGTAAGACGTACCTACCTATGGCTAATTAAAATAATTACTGTTTCTTAAACCATTCCTAACTAATGAATCGTGAAAATTACACAAGATTATTGGCTAGGGAGTTACGCTTCACGAGTTGAAGTAAAGATGTACTTAATTATTTTGACCTACTTACATAAGCATTTAGTTTCTTTATTAATTAACGCATTTACTACATTGAACACGTGATACTTTCATTACTATACACTTTCTCATAGATTGTAATAAAATATCTTTGAATGTAAAAACGTTACAAGGCAAAGAAAAAAGGCAAGATAGGCGATGACAAAATCCTTATCATAGTAAATTGCGCTAAATTCACAAAAAGATAAAAGATAAGTAAAAAATTATAAGAAGGCACTTAATAAACATACTTGGGGCTTACCATGAACTCTTAAAACAGGTCAATATTAGCCGATAATTGGCCTGTCCTGCTATATCCTACCATGATCTGGCTAAAACACAGGGCAGCCAGCGACCACGTCATCGTAACAGGACAGCGGTCACTTGACTTCAAAAATGATCTTCTGCCCTGCAATTCGTGTACCATGACGCGATTGTTGACGTATTGACATCAGAAAGTGGCATATGTTAACGTCAAAATATTACAGCTCACCGAAAGTAACATTTATTGTCCTGTTTCGGCTATTTCGTTGATGATGATGAAACACGACGGGATGCAGCCATGGCGAATTTCAAATACACCATCATCACAAAATAAATACATTTCATTTGTTTGGAAAATTTTAAAAACATTCATTGTACTTATGCTTTTTAAATTATCGCTCCTAACCCCGGTCACTCACATGCGCGCAAACGTTTGACATTTTTACGAATGTTTGCACATATGTCAGGCAAATGGGTTTGCATATGAGTATACAATACAAGCCCATTTCCGCTTCCTTCTACACTTTCTTCACGAATGTTCAATCTTGCTGTTGTTATTATGTTGTTGTCATTAAAATCCATTTTCAATACAGAAAATAAATGGTAGTACGATTAGACGCCACGAACCACGAAAAATTAAGAGATACGTCACCTTTTTAGTCGTGTGCACAACTGGTCGCACGAATGTGTGGGAGACTAGACGAAGGTTCGAGATTGGCGCGCTGTCATGTGCGACAAAAAACCGACACAGCTTGGAAAACCCCAAATGCCTCGAAAACTTCGCATAATCATTCGCGAATGTCGTCCCACACTTGTGGGTTCGCGTATTCGCGCGAATGTGAGTGACCGGCATTATAAATCACACATTTTAATAGACATTAACCCCGGCCACTCACATGTGCGCAAATGTTTGACATTTTTACGAATGTTTGCACATATGTGAAGGGCGGTCAGGCAAATGGGTTCGCATATGAGTATACAAGCCCATTTCCGCTTCCTCCTAAGCTTTGTTCACGAATGTTCAATCTTGCTGTTGTTATTATGACCGGCATTATAAATCACACATTTTAATAGACATTAACCCCGGCCACTCACATGTGCGCAAATGTTTGACATTTTTACGAATGTTTGCACATATGTGAAGGGCGGTCAGGCAAATGGGTTCGCATATGAGTATACAAGCCCATTTCCGCTTCCTCCTAAGCTTTGTTCACGAATGTTCAATCTTGCTGTTGTTATTATGTTGTTGTCATTCAAATCAATTCTCAATACAGAAAATAAATAGTAGTACGATTAGACGCCACGAACCACGAAAAATTAAGAGATACATCACCTTTTTAGTCGTGTGTGCAACTTGTCGCACGAATGTGTGGGAGACTACACGAAGGTTCGAGGTTCGCGCGCTTTGATGTGCGACAAAAAACCGACACAGCTTGGAAAACCCCGAATGTCTCGAAAACTTCGCATAATCATTCGCGAAGGTCGTCCCACACATGTGGGTTCGCGTATTCGCGCGAATGTGAGTGACCGGCATTAGACATGTCACTGTGTCAAGTGTCAAGTGGTGTAAGATTACGTTCAAAAATGTAAGCATCACTTAGCGATAATTTTTTTTTGGTAATTTTAGAGAACGAAAGGTTAATATATCACAATACTTAAGTATTTATAACAAATCTCAAAATCTTCAATTGAGATTGTTATTTTAAACTTTTAAAAACATCAATATTACGCATTCAATTGAAAACCGGTAAACCGATAAAACGCTCTATTTCAGAACATAATTAGTACAAATCAAGAGATGCAAGACAGAAGTAGAGGCATTGCAGGTCATCGGTAAACGTTCATGGTACAAAATACACTCCTGTCAGGTTTTAGCTACAAGCTGACCTGTCCTGAACATGACACATTTTATTAGAGTTCATGGTAAGGCACCTTGTCACTTATTTACGCGTCGATGTCTCTTCCAGCACCCTTAGGTTTAAATCTCCTTGTGTTGCAGATACTATACCCTACGAGCTCGATCGAACCCACTTTTATTTTACGATCTTAAATTCTTCACGAAGACCATAGGTGAGAAAGCATCGAATGCCTTTTCAATGCCTTGTGAGTTACAAAAGGTAGGAATGGGAGGGTGGCGAAATGGCCTGCTGTGAGATTAATGGGTAATGCAATTAATATATGGGCAGACCCTTTTTCAGTTTTATGTAGTTTCAATACTGTAGCAAGTAGGTGCGTATTTTTAAACATTATTTTGTCTTGTTAAACTAGTCCCAGCGGGTTCTTATTGGTGACTTAGGCGTTTAGTGGGCTGTTTAAAAATCAAGTAGGTAGTTGATTACTTTTTACCATTTAATTATTTTGGCCAGAAAAGTATTATGAGTTCGTCACATTTTTGTATTCATAGCGTTTCTAGTAAACAATAAGTTTCATATCATTACATTATAGATTGTTTGTATATCAATACATATATTATACAGTGAGCATCAATCAATGTCTTCAAAGAAGCATTAAAGATCGTGAGTGTATCGGCGAGACGCGAGCCGCCGGTGAATCGAGAACCAATGGGTTTCGATAAGCGTGATTTATTTGACACTTTTATTGATAATTTTAATTTGTCATGACTCAATAGGATAACATATTATGAAAGTATTAATTAAACATACCCATTTAAAAGAGATTATTTTTTATCAAAGCTTTAGCTTCACGATGAGTAATAAAATTCTTCGACCATATTTAGAACCATATTTAGTCCCCTACAGGTAACGTGAGGATGATTTTTTTTTCATTGCGTACTGCATTGACAAGTGAAAAAGTTCACAAAAATAGTTTATATGATGAATTTACAAGGAAAACTATCACTGCTATGTTAGCGTAAGTAGTTAATGAGTAATAGTGGATAAACTTACTATTTCGGGACTAACGCACTTGCCCGATTTTTTCTTTTAAGAATAGCCAACCGGCTGAGCTGACACCATCGGTAGAACCACTGATTCTAATTGTTCCCGGCCACCCACACGTCACATACATCAATAGGAATTTATTCGCGCAAATCGCAGAGACCTAAAGATATTATGAAGAATATGAATATAATAAATTAAGATACAATAAATATTTGAAGTACACATAATTCAATATAATTTCTCTAGTCGGTTTAGAAAACATGTAACCCGTAGTGAAAATACGAACTCAAATATACTTGGTGCACTGCAAGTAAACGATCAATCAATGTCGAGAGCTATCAAAGCTCGTATCGGAGGAAAAACAGGTGTCACGGCGGATGGATCACGGCGAAATCGAGTTTCAAACGAGTCATGAGATTTGTGATTGTGCTTGACACGGGGTCGACTGTGACGCCGTCTTTCTATTTGTTTTGAAAGAACAAAGTATTGAGGGGCTATTGGTAAATGAAACTGTACAACAGCAACTAGGACGTAGGAGAGATTATGATGATACGATGCAAAAATAATTTAAAGAAAATGTTCGTGAAAAAAGACAGTGAAATTTACGACGACTAAGTTTAAGTATTTCATTGATTACGAGGGCGAAAACTTGTCCAACATAGATAATGGTTCTAGGACTTGAAAGTAATTATATTAGAAGACAATACAGGTATCTTCCGCTGGTAGAACTGTTGACGGTACAGTTGTTTCTCGCAGCTGCATAGTGCATCCTGTAGAATGTAATACCTACTGTAAATAAAAGTGATCGATGCATGGCAGACATAAGAACAAGGCATGTACTAGGAATGCATATTTCGATGACAGACGCCCCATCTCGCCATCTCGGCAATATGGAAGTGACGTCCTATGAAAAATGCCGCGCAATACTGCTTGAGTCGCAGACATTAATGCATCCCAACTTCTGAATATGCGAGGGGCACATAGACGTATGGGGATCTGAATGGGGTGACTTTGAAACGCTATTACTTAAAAATATTCGATGGTTCAGCGAAGTGTGGAACCATACAGCTTCCTTTTATCAATATACAAATGAAAAGTTCCAATTTTTTAAGACGCAGGGTGCGTTGCAATCTACGCGGAGTTCTTTTATATAGAGAATCTTTGTTTACACGCAAAAGGACTTTCCATTAACCAATAAGAGATGGCACCACGTGTATTCTTGAATCATGCTATCAAAGATTTCTAAACAGCTTACGAATACACCTGGCGATCTCCCCTTATCACAATACATTACAGTATCAATGACCTCTCGTGAGTCCGTGAAAACAGTTTGCCACCGAAAAAGAACCCTGAGAGGCCGGAAAAAAATTACACTCGTTAGAGCGCGAGAAATTGGCGTTAATAAAAAACGCGTCGTAATTCGGAAACGAGGGCGTTGACAAATGAGCCGAGTGGAGATGGCTAATGAGGCGCGCCCGCATCACCTGCGGCTGAAAAGCGACTATCTGCAGGAATTTATACGGAAATCGATGCGTGTTTTAAATGCGTTTACTTGCTTTGCGCTACGCTGCGTCGCTGACGAGCGAAGACGCATGATGCGCTGTTTTATTACTGTACCTTGTGTTAGACTGTTAGTGAAGACGTTTCTGCGTGTTTGTATGTTTATTTGTGTTTGTTATTAACTCTATTTCATTTCACGTTATAGCTCAAATATCTATCTCAGAAAAACTGCTACTATTCATAATATTCTTTTTACAACTTCGCCTTTACACATATCCAATACAAATAAGATATTATGCTCATTTAAGTATTCTGAATTTCTGATGTGGGCTACTCCCACAATACATACACTGACATACATATAAACACATACATACACATACATACACACATACATACATACACATACATACCCACATACATACACACATACATACCCACATACATACACACATACATACATACACATAACATAAACTCATTATATTTACAAACCAAGGCGCACGTAAAATTTAATATAAATTACAACCGTGCAGCCCGTGGTCGGGCGCAGTGGAAACATGCCGCGCCGGCGGTACCGTTATCCATGTATCACGCCACCGCCGGCCGCCGCCTGCGCGCGCGCCTCAGTCACGATCTCACTGCGCCGTGGCGAACCCGTGTCGCTTTGCTATTTAATGCGCCCCGCTTATTTACGTTATTTCGCTTGTAAATTGTGTAATTCTGTAAACCTTTCGCTTCCGTCCTTCTTTCATCTTTCTACTTGTGTTGTGCTATCGCTGTATTCTTCTCCTTCTGAACTGTACTGTGGATTTTGTGAGAAAATAAAGAAACTGTGTTCGTGTAAGTTTTTGGACTTGTTTTCTCCCGACACAACAATACGCTTACTACATTGGTGACCCGTCTGAACATTAATATGAGTGCCGACCACAGCAGCAGCAGTGACTCCGGAAGGACGGCCGAATCGCTACAAGGCGTAAATACCAAGCCACGTAAAAGGTGCGTTTCCACTGCACCCAACGTCGAAGCTTCCGTGAACCGGATAATTAATTTAAAGATTCCCGTTTTTTCACCGGAGGACCCTGACATATGGTTTGCCTTAGTGGAGGGCCAATTCAAAAATTATCGAATTACGGAAGACGAGGTAAAATTTAATATTGTCATCACTAACTTAGACATCGTTCACGCCAAGGCCGTAAAAGACATTATAATGAACCCTCCAAAGGACAACCGATATGAAAAATTAAAATCTGAATTAATCAAGCGACTCACCATCTCCCACGAAGAGAAAGTAAGGAAACTATTGATCCATGAAGAGCTCGGCGACAGAAAACCATCGCAATTCCTTCGCCATTTGCGCGACCTAGCAGGATCCAATGTCCCAGAAGAATTCTTGCAAACCATCTGGAGTAACCGACTCCCACGCAGCATTCAGACAGTGTTGGCATCCCAAACGTCCCTGAATTTGGAACAACTAGCTGAACTCGCCGACCGTGTGCAGGAGATATCAGCGCCCGCAAACGTCGCAGCCACCTCCGCAGCATGCAACGTTCCCGGACTCAATAGCAACACCTCTAATGAAATCGCCGAGCTAAAACGAATGGTGGAAAGTTTGGCTGTTAAGTTGGATGAGCATACGCGTGAGTCACGTCGCAACGCACGAGGCAGGCAAGAGCGGCGTCGTTCACCGTCACGCAGTTCGACCAGATCAGCTTCCATGTACCGAAAATATCCGATCTGCTGGTACCACGCTCGGTTCGGTTCGAGCGCGTACAAATGTCAAAGACCATGTGACTACAAGGAGTCGGAAAACAACAGGGGCAATCATTAATAATGGCGACCGACGATTGCCCAGCAGTACCTGGTCGCCTATTCGTACGTGACCGTAGCACGAAGACCCAATTTTTAGTCGACACGGGTAGCGATCTCTGTGTGTTTCCCCGATCCCAACTGCGAGAGCGGCGATCACCTACAAGTTACGAACTCACTGCGGCTAACGGGACCTCCATAAGCACGTACGGCTACGCGCACCTCAACCTAGATCTGGGCCTACGACGAACTTTCCCCTGGCGATTTGTGGTGGCCGATGTCACCAAACCCATCATTGGTGTAGATTTTTTGTGCTATTATAATTTGTTAGTAGATTGTAAAAACCAAAAATTAAAAGATGCCACTACCACTTTATCAACTCCAGCTTCACTGGATTTTAATTCGAATAATATCCATTCAATAAAGGTTTTAACTGGTGACTCGAAATACCATAGCTTGCTTACACGGGAATTTCCCGAGATTACACGGCCTGCAGGTACACAACGCACTATACCACACTCTACACAACATCACATTCGCACCACACCAGGCCCACCAGTATCTTGCACACCTAGGCGCCTAGCACCCGATAAACTAAAAATAGCTCGTACCGAATTTGAATCAATGTAGCAAACGGTACAGCTAGACCTTCTGAAAGCCCATGGTCATCGCCACTACACCTCGCAGCTAAAAAGGACAATGGTTGGCGCCCTTGCGGCGATTATCGGAAACTAAACGCACGTACCATTCCCGATATGTACCCCATCCGTCATATACATGATTTCACTCACAATATCGCTGGTTGTCACGTATTTAGCACGATTGATCTAGTCAAAGCGTACAATCAAATACCCGTGTGCGCAGAGGACATACCTAAGACGGCAATCACAACGCCCTTCGGTATGTTCGAATTTCCTTTCATGACGTTCGGCCTGCGTAACGCAGGCCAAACTTTTCAGCGTTTTGTGGATGACATGATGCGTGGCTTAGATTTCGTCTATTGCTATTTAGATGACTTCCTTATATACAGCAAGGACGAGAACCAACATGAAGACCACCTGCGTCAAGTATTTACCAGGCTTCGTAATTACGGTATGGTCATCAACGTATCGAAATGCGTTTTCGGGGCTTCTGAAGTCAATTTTTTAGGATTCCACATCTCGACGCACGGTACGAAGCCTATGGACGAGAAAATTCAGGCCATACGAAATATTCCCCCTCCCAAGGACGTAAGAGGCCTCAGGCGGTTCCTGGGCATGGCCAATTTCTATAGGCGCTTCTTGCCTAACGCCGCCCAAACCCAGGCACCCCTCAACGCCCTACTTACTGGAGCAGTGAAAGGCTCCACACCAGTCAACTTGACCGGCGATTCCCTTAAAGCTTTTTCGGAGACGAAAGCAGCTCTTTCCAACGCTGCTCTTCTAGCTCATCCTAATTGCCAATACAAACTAGCACTGGTAACTGACGCATCCGATACAGCCATCGGTGCCGTTTTACAACAGCTCAATAAAGACACATGGGAACCTCTTGCTTTCTTTTCACGAAAGCTCAGCCCGTCACAATCAAAGTACTCCCCGTACGATCGGGAGCTCCTCGCTATTTACGAGTCAATCAAGTACTTCCGCCATATGATTGAAGCAAGACATTTTACGGTCTACACAGATCATAGGCCAATTACGTATGCCTTTCACGAGCGCAAGCAAAATTGCTCACCCAGGCAATTTCGGCATTTGGACTATATCGCTCAGTTCACGACCGATATAAAGCACATTTCCGGCAAAAATAATGTAGTAGCCGACGCTTTATCACGGGTTGACGAACTTGTGCTACCAATCAATCTCACCGATCTCAGTGCAGCTCAAGAAGGAGACGAAGAAATATCTAGTTACCTCACTGGGAATTCATCACTACGTTTACAAAAGATGGATTACCCTGGGAGCCAAAAGTTTTTGTACTGCGATGTCAGCACATCATCCCCCAGGCCTTTCGTGACAAAGGAGTTCCGCAAGCGGGTTTTTGATAGCCTCCACTCTTTAAGTCATCCTGGTGCTGCCGCAACCGCCAAAATGGTAGCTGAAAGATTTGTATGGCCTGGAATGAGGAGAGATTGTAGAGAGTGGGCCCGAACATGTTTGTCATGTCAGCGATCTAAAATAAGCCGCCACGTGTCAGCCCCAGTAGGAGATTTCGCGTTACCCCGCGCCCGCTTCAAGCACGTTCATATCGACCTTATAGGCCCCCTTCCAATTTCACAGGGATATAAGTACTGCCTGACAGCTATAGACCGTTTTACACGGTGGCCGGAAGTTATCCCGATACCGGATATCACGGCAGAAACGGTGGCTAAAGCGCTTATATCCGGCTGGATTTCGAGGTTCGGTGTTCCTACTGACATTGTCACAGACCGCGGTCGACAATTTGAATCCTCACTCTTTCAATATTTGGCAAAATCCGCTGGGTTCCAACACAAACGTACTACAGCCTACCACCCGGCATGTAACGGGCTTATAGAACGCTTTCACAGGCAGCTTAAATCATCCATCACATGTCACGCAACAGCAAACTGGTCGGAGATCCTACCATTAGTTTTACTTGGCATCCGCAGCGCATTCAAAGAGGATCTACTAACTTCCTCCGCCGAGTTGCTATATGGTGAGCCGTTAAGACTGCCTGGTGAATTTTTTGACCCGACAACACCTTGCACATCTGACATGTCCGATTTTACAGCTCGTTTACGTTCGTTTGCCGAGAATTTGAAACCGGTGCCCGCGTCCCGCCACAACAAACACAAAGTTTTCGTTTTCAAAGAGCTGGCCACCACAAACCAAGTCTTCCTACGTGAAGACGCTGCGCGTGCCCCTTTTCAACCAGCCTACACAGGCCCCTATAAGATACTTGAAAAAGGTGACAAGGTCTTCAAGATACTCGTGAAAGGAAAGCCAGTTACTGTCACAATTGACCGATTAAAACCAGCGTTTGTACTTACCAGCAACAGCGAAGACAGATTAAGTACCGCCGAACCATCTTTGAGTCCATCCAACGCATCCCAAGATTCCCAACACACTACACCAGATTTTCCAACCCTTCCTTCGTCAGATCCACCAATCCCCCATGCGTTTACTAAAGTGACACGCTCAGGACGGCGAGTAAGATTTCCGGATTATTATCGCCCCTAACTGGGTCTCTGGGGGGGAGTCATGTGGGCTACTCCCACAATACATACACTGACATACATATAAACACATACATACACATACATACACACATACATACATACACATACATACCCACATACATACACACATACATACCCACATACATACACACATACATACATACACATAACATAAACTCATTATATTTACAAACCAAGGCGCACGTAAAATTTAATATAAATTACAACCGTGCAGCCCGTGGTCGGGCGCAGTGGAAACATGCCGCGCCGGCGGTACCGTTATCCATGTATCACGCCACCGCCGGCCGCCGCCTGCGCGCGCGCCTCAGTCACGATCTCACTGCGCCGTGGCGAACCCGTGTCGCTTTGCTATTTAATGCGCCCCGCTTATTTACGTTATTTCGCTTGTAAATTGTGTAATTCTGTAAACCTTTCGCTTCCGTCCTTCTTTCATCTTTCTACTTGTGTTGTGCTATCGCTGTATTCTTCTCCTTCTGAACTGTACTGTGGATTTTGTGAGAAAATAAAGAAACTGTGTTCGTGTAAGTTTTTGGACTTGTTTTCTCCCGACACAACAATACGCTTACTACACTGAATTAAATAAATTTCAATAAAAATTGATATGAAAATTAAAAAACTGCTAGAAAAACAAAAAAAAAATTCTATTGGTATTTATTTTTCATGAATGACAAAAATTATAGTGAAATCTATATAAATTAGCATACATCATTAGTTTAGGCCGTTAGGGTAATATCACCGGAATTTTTACGATATGAATATTTTACACACTAAAATAATGATGCGCCGGTCTCACGGTGTGGAGTGCAAATAAAACCGTCGCGTTCCCGTAATCCGTGGCGCGGTGGCGCGGGGCAGACTGCTGGGATTTGAATTTGAACCACTAAAATATTATTTATTACCCACCGCACTTTATATGAAAAGTATATGGAAATTAAGAAGCCCTACGTCTTCCACGAATGTAAGTGAAAAGTGAACACTGAACTAAGAATGAAACTTCTAAAAATGTAAGTGAATCACAAGTTCGAATAGGTGCATGCTTTTTTGCCGCTTCTTTAGTGTTCGTATTTTTACTGTATCTTTGACTGAAAATACGTCACGGTTGATCATACAAGCTATTCATTTAGATAAAAGTTCGACCAGGACGAGTACTATTACCGGCTAGTGGTAAATCAATGACTATTACGTGTAAGTTTATATTAATCACGCTTTTATTAGCTTCATACGTATCTATGTAACGGAAACATTGAACATGATTTTGACCTCCTTCAAAACGTCGGATTAAATCCTTTGGCATACTTATGAAGGACCGATGACAATTTAATATTAAAAAAATTAAAATGTGTGCAATTCACGTGGTAGAAGTGAAACCTTCAAATTTTTTGTTTTCAAGATAATGAGACGAATGTAAAATTTCGGGAAGATGATAAATGTAGGTTTCACTACTCCGCTCCGCCCCGCTCCGCCCCGCCCCGCCCCGCCCCGCCCCGCTCCGCCCCGCTCCGCTCCGCCCCACCCCGCTCCGCTCCGCCCCGCCCCGCTCCGCTCCCCTACCCCTCACTTCTCTACCCTACCCCCATACAATGCTTCCTATCTCACTTTAGAATTTATGTGTTTGTCTCTTTTTACTGGACAGTTTCGTTTCATAAAATTTCAAGTACCCCCGTACTAAAGAAGTTTTCACTTCAAAAAATAGAAAGAAAAATATTAAGTAAATTAATTTTCTATTTTTGACGTGATAACGTCTATTAAAACGATGAACGCCGGGCGCAAGCACGAAAAACCATGACTCATTGTCCCGTTCCGCGCGAGCGAGAGCGCGGAACAAGCGATAGAGAGGCACGATCGGCTACGATTGGCGTATCGTAGCCAATGCCGTAGGCAATCGTGGAGTGGAGCGGAGTGGAGCGGAGCGGGGCGGAGCGGGGCGGGGCGGAGCGGAGCGGAGCTTTGTCATGACGTTGTCACGTTAAATTACCGTCCGTAAACCGACTTTACAGACAACCATTTTTTTAGTTGGATTTTCTATAAAAGCGTGTTTTTTAGTTTTTTAACCATATTTTTTAAAAAATCAATAAATAATTAACCTGATGGAGTAAATATAATCTTTGAATATAATTAATGAGTAGGTACCCTAAGCAACTTTCTACTTACTTAAACTTAATCATAAACCTGCAGTCACAGTCTTATCACATTCGTACTATCCAGAGGATTTCAAAGATAAAGGATTCCAAAGATTTATTTAACACATGAACAAAAACAAGTATCATGTACAAAATATGTAGTAGGTACCGTAGGCAGTTCGCGGTACGCTGCTACATAAAGTTTGAAGCAAAAACGTTATCCGCGAAATTATTTCATCGAAAAAATATTTTGCTTCCATATTCAAGTTGTTTTATGAAACATCGCAATAAATACGCATTCGCAGTACCTACTACAGTACTACAGTTCGCTCCGTAGTTTTTAGGTCACGCTGAGAGCTTTCAGCCGCTCTCATTACGAACTATTTTCATAAAAAAGTTCATGAATAGGCACGATATTTCATTTTTTACAAAAGGGAACCGGAAAATGAATTTCTGTTTTAATTTTCTCCGCTTTGCTTTCTTAGTAAAATGTCTCGAGAAGATGTACCTAGGTAGTACCTTAGTTTACTTGGAATATTTCATTATCTTAAATCTTTGCTTGTGGGTAAATAAATGATCCATTATATTCTATTGAAATGAAACAAACTGTTAGTCGGAAATGAGCTTAAACCAGAAATCATAATCGAATAATTTGAATATGAATGTAACTGTCACTATTTGTTTTATGTATTTGTTGCTAGCACTAATTTTAAATGTTTCAAATACCTAATTTGATTCGAATTGAAAATGTTTTCACACCTTTATCACACGGCTGGTGTACCTACGTGTAGCCAAACACAGGTGGCTTAATTAGCAAGCCGCCGAGCGGATCATCTGCCCATAATTTTGGAATCGGCACGTTTGTACGAACTACCCGCTTTTCATTTTGGAACGCTATTCCATTTCCATAATCCTGCTTTGTTTAATTTTAACAAGGGCTCTGGTTATTGAGTTGGGCGGTTTGGCGTCATACCCGACAGTTGAAGTTTTTGGAATCGTCCAGGGAAATCATTAGGTATCTTAAAATTACCTCTGGGAAATTTTATATTACTAAAATGATTGCATTAAGTTTACTTTTTCCTTAACTTTATGTCTGATTATTATGAACTGGACTACCTATGATGGACCTCTGGGGAATGGGAATAAAATTATGAAATCGGCTTGGGTGATGAAATTCATTTGAACTAAGCAATTTCGTTAGAGAATGTTCTTTGAGTTCTAATTTGACGGCTTTGTACACACCCACTTGTAAAACATCGAATACTTTATTAAAGTTTTGTCGTAACATGAGACGGCGTCTTAGCATTCGAAACATGTCCAAGCGCGGTGACCGAGACGACACGACGTTGTAATTAATTACACAACTACCAACAATACCTCTCGCCAGACTGTTGTCCGGGTTGGCCATGTTGGCCCACCGACTTCAGCGCCGCATAATCCTCTAATACATAACGTAGCACCCAGCACCCTCCGTCATAAACACTCATCCCGAAAGCTTTCCCTCATGCAAATTGGCCACGTTTACCAACACTACATAACTCACGCACGACCGACGACTACCTACCCTTTTTGTAAAATGACACTTATTTTTGGCAACCAGGAAATTGCGTGCGACTCTAAATACAACGTTTAAGCGCTGATCGCCTGGTGGGCAATTTGTTAAAATGTAGGGAGCGCAACTTTACCGGAATAAATTTAGATTTTAAGTGCAAGGTGCGTTGACAATTTTTAGCAGTTCTTGTTGGTAGCTCAAGTTTTATTAAAAAGCGGCCAAGTGCGAGTCGGACTCGCCCATGAAGGGTTCCGTAGCAGCAAGTAACATAATATAAAAGTTCTTGAAGTTCGTTGTAACTTTGATCGAGGTAAATTGCGGTTTACGATTTATGACGTATTAAAAAAAACTACTTACTAGATCTCGTTCAAACCAATTTTCGTTGGAAGTTTGCATGGTAATATACATCATATATTTTTTTTAGTTTTATCATTCTCTTATTTTAGAAGTTACAGGGGGGGGGGGGGGGGACACATTTTTCCACTTTGGAAGTGTCTCTCGCGCAAACCATTCAGTTTAGAAAAAAATTATATTAGAAACCTCAATATCATTTTTGAAGACCTATTCACAGATAACCCACATGTATGGGTTTGATGAAAAAAAAATTTTTGAGTTTCAGTTCTAAGTATGGGGCACCCCCAAAATTTATTGTTTTTTTTCTATTTTTGTGTGAAAATCTTAATGCGGTTCACAGAATACATCTACTTACCAAGTTTCAACAGTGTAGTTCTTATAGTTTCGGAGAAAAGTGGCTGTGACATACGGACGGACAGACAGACAGACAGACAGACATGACGAATCTATAAGGGTTCCGTTTTTTGCCATTTGGCTATGGAACCCTAAAAAGTATAAGTAAAGCCCTGTGGTAAAGCCGAACGTATAGTATATTTGTAGCGTAAAGAGAGGTTATCCAGTTCTTACTACAGTGCTTAGTCTAAACTGTAAATAGTTGATAATTTAGCAGACAAACCACCGAATGTTATTAAATTGAAACGCATCAATGCATTTCAAACTTAAGCAAAAGAAAGTGAGGGCTTCCTCAGTATTCTGCCATGTCCATGCCAGTTTGCTAGTTTCATTTAAGAGATAAAAGTTGATATGCAAATCCCAATTGTCTGTTCTGGTGTGAGCTACGAGCTACGCCCATCTGTCAGCCTACAGTGCTATAATCTTCCGGGAACATTTAGAGACACGCGTCGGGGATTTTCATATTTTTTGTACGGCCAGTTTTTGTCCCTCACAGCCTTGGCAGTTGGCACATACGAGTAGTCATGGTTTATGGATAAAACGATATTGCGTATATTTTTATTATCTTTGCTCGCTTGAATGTTCTCATCTTACGATTGGTTAGAGTTAGATAAAGAAAATGTCGCGATGGTTAATATTAATATTTTTAAGAATGATTACGCTAAACTGGGAAGCTTGAAATTAGAGTAAATTTATTATCTCATCATTTTATTATCTCGTTAACAATATAATTAATTCTAAGGTAAGTGTTGATTTTGTTTGTAAAGGGTAAAAGTCGGATTCATGAAACGATAAAATCAAAGTAGAATAATTTGTTTTGTCAAGGGGACCAACGGCTCACTTAATGAAAATCTAAATTTATAAAACACTCACGACATAAATATAATAAGCATACAACATAACCATTGCAGTTCATTTTAATTTTTTTAATTAATTGGTAACATTGGATTCCTTGAATTCCTTCTATATTTCAGTCTTATCGCTCCCAAAAGACTCTAAGGGCAACATTTAGGCTTCGTCAGTCAGTCAGTCACAGTAATTTTACTTAGAGATCAAAAGTTACTACAAAAAAAATAATTAAAATGTCAATGCAGCAGTTATACATACATTTATTTTTGTTTAGTTAAGCTTAACAAGTTCGGGAGTAATAAATAATTAGAGTTTGGAATTCGCTTACACTATCCAGGACTCGCATCTAATTATAGCGCTATCCATTCAGTAAATATCCACAGTATTGACTATTGACTGATGCTGGTCCGCCGTATGCATTTAATACTTCCCCGGCCGCGGCGTCTCCGATTACACATTCCGGATGAGGCGAGAATTAAATTTGTCGACGACTTGCCCACTGTGCACTACACAGAACTATAGGCATGACGTATTGACTGGAAGAGAAACATATTATTTTAATGATATTTATTAGTCACATCTATTGCGTTGTTTACGTTGTATTTTCTACGACTTGTATAATTATAATGGTTTACCATTTTTGTTTGGCCATTGCAATTCTAAGTTATTATTTTCGCTAGTATTTTTTCTGTTAATCTTATAAAGTAAGCATAATAAGTAGTGTAAAATTTTCTATTTTTTTAAAATAAATATGATATTATTATCTTAAATTTTGCCACTTCTAGAAAAGTTTTGATCTCAGTGTAATATTTGTTGTAGTAGGTACCTACAGCTTTCAAAATGTCTGGACAATCCGGACATAGCATAGCCCTGTGAAGATAACTGTAAGAACTAAATATTATGCTAAATCTAAAACTCATTCTATTTGTTTACGAATCAAGGTGATATTTTTATGATCTACTATTCGCTTCTACGCTTTGCTTTTAAAAGGGTTTCGTTCCTCATTAATTATTTAGGTATTATATTGATATTGGTTTATTATGCTTTTTGGTTATTATTTATGTTTAACCCATATATGATTGATAACGTGTTAACACATTTGTGTTAACAAATTCATGAGGAATTTAAATATTGCTTTGCCGAACGCAACCATCGTTAGGAAATCCGGCATACCTTCAAAGTTTTCTACGATACTCTCGAAGCTATGTGAATGATTCAAAGAATGGTGAATAACTTAAATGGTAATATCATTAGTTTGAACACAATAAAATTGTGTGTTCATTACGATTGATTACGTTACGGTGTATCAAGAAACGTTCACGTTTTTTGCGTGGACACGCTCTTCAATTCCATAAAGCGTTTCACACGTGAGTGGTTTGAGATCGTTCGTAGAAACAGAAACAGTATTGGTGAAATAGAATAGAAACATGTGTATTTCTCTGTTCCAGAACGCACCATGTCAAACGTCTGCACGCGGTACATCAGACGCCACTGCGACGAGAGGAATGGCGGCTCCTATATGAAGGTAACATCAGTACTTCTTTATTCTCCTTGTTTCTTTTTCGTCTTTCCTCATCTCTTTTTTTCCTTTTTTAACGATGTTTTTGAAGTTGAAATAAAATATTGTAATTATTAAAAGGACACAACGTTACATCGTGTCAATCCTGAGTGATGGACAAAGTTAAGCAACAGCGGGCGCGGTCGGTGGTTGGATGGATGACCGCTGTGGCAAAAGTTTCCGTGTTTGAGAGAACACGTAATGCCCCGGTCGTTAAGCCATGTCCGAGGCCCTCTACTACTAACCCTTTACTAAACTACTAACCCAACCACCAATCCGCACTGGAGCAGCGTGGTGGAGTATGCTCTAGGCCTCCTCAAGCGGAGAAACCCGTGCTCAGTAGTGGGCCATTAATGGGTTGAAGAGATGTGGATGGGAGTATAATTAACGCAATTCCGTGCACACTTTTATTTGATGCTTTTGTTTAATATTAAATCAATGAATGCTGGTAAAGCCGCTATGCCGCTATCGGTTATCGAGCGGTCGCGTGACTGAGCCCCATTCGCTTTCACACGACACCACTGTTTGATTGCCCGTGTTGTTTGGAATCCTGGAATAGTTTTACTTTTTGATTCACTTCAACGAAATGCTAACAAATTCATTATAAATGATAGATATATTAATTTATTCGCAGTGCCAGATAAATATTTTTTTTGTAAATTCGGTTAAAATTAATAAAGTATGAAGAAGAAGTGCTTAGACCTTCTGGTGTTGATCCTAATCGATTGGTCGAATTGAGCAACAACGGGTGCCGTCGTTAGTTGAATGGGTGACGCCATGTTGCAGATCTTCGGAAGGCATGAAAACTTCCGATGCTTGGGTTGGTTACTTACCTCTCCACCAATCCGCTTTGGAGCAGCGTAGTGGAGTGTGCTCTAAGTGTAAGTTATGAGGACAGATTCGTACCTTGGAGTAGACCAAAAATGGCCACAAAGTTGGCCAAACAAATATACACAAAGAAGGAGAGAAAAGTAAAAAATACTACATATTATTTAAATAATTTTATGTTAAGTGTAGTGTGACAAGACTATTGATAATGTGATTTGAATTAAAATTGACAAATCATTGCAGCAGCAGTAGGACTTGGAAACGTGTTATTCAATAAAAACATCTGTGATTCTAATGTTCAGTTATAAACCAGAAAGCACGGCGTCTACATCACAGATAAATTATCCGGTAGTTGCGTGTTACCGAGCCATAAGCGAGCCGAGTGTTTGATTGCCTCGGAGGACTCGCTACAGATAATGCTTGTAATGTTTTAGAAAAACTTATTGTTTTTTCTTAGTATCTGTTATTAGTATTCTTAGATTTAATGTTCACAGACGAAAATAGGTTAAAACAGATCGGACGGTTTTAGTGTTGTGTAGTTGGCAAGAGAATTGTTAATTTTGATCTGAATTAAAATTAATGATCACTGCAGCCAAAAACTTTGTAAGCTTTGTACGATAATTGGCAGGCGAAGAATTTTAGAGCTCTTTCTTTAGACTTCATAATTGTTTTTCAATTTCATGTTAATTTTTTGCTTGATGTAACATTATTTTTTCTTTCTCTTCTTCTTTAACCGGCATCGCATCAGTGATTCTTATTTATAAAGTTACTTTGAATCACGTTTCTTTTAAGCTGCCAAGGAAAGACTTTGAGATTTAGTTGTATCTTTTGTACAAAAAAATCCCTGAAATGTGATAAAAAATACTATCACTGCCATCCTCCACTCCACTATTGCGCTATGATTCTAAGTTATACAGATTTAACTGTTTAATTAAATATTTGTACCTTCTGATGTACTATTACTTACATTTAATTTTGGCACGCCTAAATTATTAAATGTCTGAATTTCATCATTCATCATGCATAATAGCTAAATTTTTTTTAAATCGTTTGTAATGCACATTTCACTGTTATTCGATAACTCATATGCATATTGTCACTATGAGATGCGAATTTTGGCGCAAATGTGATTGTAACTATACATTTTCATACTCCCGTCCGGAAATGTATGTTTATGTAGGCCATTTTCTATTTTTTTACTATACATACTGCGGCTGGTCGGTTGTCGGGCGGTCTCTGAGCGAGTTTAAAACTGAGCGTGTGTATGACGTTTTCATTTCCTGTCATAATAGCATGGGATGGTAGGACGGCCGCCCCCCATGCGGGCGTGTGGTCAGCACAGCGTTTGACGGCAGCCGCGTCTACGTTATAGAGATAGTTGAAACGTGATTATCTAAGGCTATGAAGTTAATTTGTTTGAAATATCCAAAATGCTTTTTTATACTAGCCAGAGTAGTCACCTGATGGAAACTGATCAGTGATCAGTGTTGCCCATGAACATTAACACGATACGCTTTACCGACGCCTACACCTTCAACGTCAAGTTATCTTTCTAAATTTAAATTAAAACCAATACAAATAATGCGAGAATAAAAACGCGTGACTCTCTCAGTGCTACATAGTAGAATGCTTCTCTTCATCTTGCGGTATATTGCGATAAATTACGCTAATTACAGAAACAAGCACCAATACAGTGAAGAATATCGTTAAAGAAAACAAAACAGAGTGGAGTGACGTCAAAGTTCGTGAAGTGAAGTCGCGAGCTTCTCATAAATCCAATAACATCAAGACTAAAAGCTTCCCTGGGAACTTTCAAACGGTGATTAAAACTTTGACTCTCAATTTATGAAAATTGTCCTCAAAGAGGGCGATAGGACTGGCCTGACAAACAAACCGGCCCAAAAGATTCTAATTACTGCTTTTTGATGGGCCTTCAACAATTTCACTTCGTTAAGGGCCAAGTAAACTTAGTCGCCCGTGAAAAAGTCCGGATTCGAACCTTAATGTAATTTTTCTAGAGCTGCCGTCCTTCCACTAGAAAGCCGTTATGCCCAAAAAGTTGATTTTGAGAAAACTGCAAATACCCACGAACCACTGTTTTTAATGTTTGTCAAAATTACGAAAAATTGCTTGCTAAAGTTATGTAACTGGTTTATAGCCTAGGTTCTTGCAGCCAATACTTATTCCAGTAAACTAGGTATAATTTAATGTAATATACAAGTACATTACCTCTCCACATAAAAAGAACCAGATATTAATTAACTCTGCAAAGCCAACACAGCGATAATGGTTATTTATTAAAACAATAATAAACAAAAACCATCACTGACGAACACACTATGAACATTGAACATCCACGAATCTCGTTAAAACTTGTCAAAAGTTAATTATTGCGCCCTCGCGTTACTGGAGAATACCCGTTACGTGCATTCTCTTTAGCACAATCCCTTCTTTATTAAATGTCATATACGCTTTTCTGTCTTTATGAGTATTACGTACCTATAGGGTAAAATACAACAAAAAATTTCTGGCTTATCTCATCTGTCGTCGATAACGTTTCGGCGATGCCTTGGGTGTTGCTAATGTTCGCCTGCTTGTTTGTCTGTTATTCATAAAAAATAACGTGCATTTCAGACAGGAAAGAGTGAGTGCTAACTGCTATTCTCCTGAATAAACGGTCACCGTATTTTTCCAAAATTTTAATACTCACCTGCTTACATTTTACATTCTTCTTTGTTGTTATTCTTGAGTTCTTGTTTGACGTTATTGGTATTACTAGGTCCTGTATGATAATGATAGCTCGCGTAATGACTCTAACCCGGAACATGGCGACGAGTAAAAGTTATACGGTAAAATCAAAATGCGAAGATGTTTATTTGCTTTCACGTGTACTACGGAACATGAATTTTTAAGTACCGCGTCATTTGTAAAACAAAGCTTTTGACAGGTCGTGCCTTGCGCAGAACAATGTCATTTACAAGGTGACATGTTCCCGTACACTTTCAGGGGTTTTATTTGTGTGACATGGAACTTTTATGTATGTTAAAACATCGGTTACAATGCTTTTCATAAAATATAATTATTATTAGAGGAGGGAGAGAGTTGACTTCGCAATAAGTAATTTTAGATTTTAACTGGTATTTGCTGGATTGAGAAGGCTCAGAACCAGTCAGTGTCGCAAGTTAGGAGAGCCCCATGTTCAGCAGTGGACTTGTAAAGGCTGTTGGATGGATGGTAGTTAATGCCTGATGGTAAGTGACGATGTGGTCTTGAGTGGTAACGTACGTGCGTACTAACTAGTGAAAGCCTATTCTCTCGGATAGATGTTATAACAGATCGTAAAGCATAGAACGGCAGGTTTTATTAGCGGCATTGGAATAAAGTGTTAGTCGCGGCAGGAGGGTAGAGTCCGGAAATGTTTCTTCATAAACATAAATATTTGATGAGGTCGTTAATTACTCACGTTTATGACAGCAATGCGTAATATTCACATGACCTCGGTTCAAAAAGGACTGTCGTAAGAAAAGTTTAAGGTACATACGATACTCGGCTGTAAAGACATCGACAGGATACGTATACGATGTCCATGCTACCCTCAATTGTACGATTAACAAGGTGTGATTGAATGAGCGTTTATTAGTTACCTAGCGCTCTGCTCGGCTGCTCGCGTCGTCCGATCTACCTACCTGTGTTGTCTACCTTATTTCGCACCCTCAATGGAAAAAAAGCATAAGTCGTGTTACTTTCAATTTCAGTTATTAATATGATTGGAAAGAAGGACAAAAACTGCATATGCTCAAATTTTTTTTTCAAATTTTTATCATTAATCATGACGGTTTTGTCCATGAAATCGTAATGTGAATTCTTTTGACTACTTACTGATATTTTAACAGTTTTTTTGCTCTCCTGTATAATTGCAATTTTCATCTTATGCCTTTTTTCCACTGCGGGTACGATTCTACATGTCTACCTACATGTACAGTCACCTGCAGAGAAAAGTAACCCATCTGTTTATAAATATACGAACAGCAACGTTTCCATTGCCTATTGCGTTGTAAACAGATGGGTTACTTTTCTCTGCAGGTGACTGTACCATGGTCTACCTGTGTACAAAACACGAAAATCCATCCGAAAATGTGGTTTTTGTGAGAAATAGTAACAAACATTCATCCAAACATTCACATTTATAATATTACCAGGATTTTTATTTAATATAACCGCTGCTTTGATTACAGTTGACGCTTAATCAAAAGATGAAAGCGAAGTATTAGGCGGGGACCGAGATTTTTTTAATCCGGAAAACGATGGGACTTTTCCCTTTAAGCAGCTACTTTTGATTTGTACTGAAGGTATGAGTATTTTTATTTCCCCCAGGGTTCGATTGTTTGAGAGCCTTTATTGTCCGTTTTCCTTCACTCGAGACAATTTTTAATTAATTCTAACTAGGATTCATTATGGATCGTGTAAAACGCGTTCAATTTGAGTGCGTTAAATATTTTGGTTTTAAGTATGTGATTGAACAAAGAACAAATAATTTAACAGTTTGAAGTAGTCATATTCTTGTGAATTGAATTTTGAGGCTCTGGGTTCGAATCTCTTACTGTATACATCTAATATTAAAAGTTGTGTGCGTATTATGGTATTAGAAATTAATTAGGTATCACTTTTTTTGATGTTGGAAAACTTCGTAAAGAAATGTACACTCACGAATTTAAGTGACTAAGTAATTTGCTCCAAGCTCGATCGTAAGTGATCGTTCATTGTTAGCAACTTTCCCGACGTTGTTGGTTGAAATAAAATAAGTTTTTCACGTGATGTTAAGTACAAATAGTTATCTGTAGTAACTAACACGGGTAGGGACGCTCGACGCCGCTCCGAGCCTCCATCGGAAATTGAACGCCGCCGCAGCCACCCGCTCGGCTTCAACTGCCTTTTGTTTGTTCTCTGTTTTCACAGCTACTCGATGTTTCTAAAAGATATTTGATACCTGTAGATCACTGAACCCTTGCCTTATTGTTATTTGAGTAAACATCCATATCTTTGTGGTTGTCGATTCCATCGTGGAAAACGTAGATATTGCAATAGAATCTTTGCATTAGTACTTCAGAAAGGTACGATTAAGGATCATGTTAACTACTATATTATTAATTATTATATACTACTATTTTACAAGAACTTCACAAGGAAAACCCTTTGAGATACTTAAACAAATTGTCATGGTACACAGGGCGGATAATATGCCCTGAAGTCTGATGTATGCGTAAGTGGTCTCTACCCTGAGATGGAACTATAATTATAATTATAATATTGTTTGATGGGTGAGAGTCAAGTTTCCAATGGGCACTGCGACCAGTATATAGTCTGGATTTGGTCTGTCTATAGTTAAACCCATTTTCTTTTAATTAGGTTGAGTCAGTCAGGTCCCAAAGACTTCGGTATAATGATTCATGTCGCGTTTTGAGGCGGGACTTGCTGCCATTCATTGCTGCCATCAGATTTCTCACCCTTAATTTAACTGACTACAATAGGTTATACACACGAGTCCTCAGACAGACAAGCGATGTTAGCCATCACCAGATATAGCAGCCATCTGCATTTTTGTTTTTTTTCATATGTCTGGCCGGATCGTATAGACATAGAACCGCCAGACGGATTTTGACGGAACTTGGCATGTTAGATGTTGATAACACAGGACGTGGCACTATATGGGAACCTCTATAACTGCATACACGCTAATGGAAGGCTTTCCGCAGAACAAGAGATTAAAAGATATCTACAAAAGTTTACAATGGAGTAGAAATTTGAAACACTAATAGCCGTAACGAAAATGGCTGAACGAAATTGGAAATACATTTCATTTGGTAGTAAAAGAATTAGGTGAATCTTATCTTGGTTCAAAATTCGATTTAGCACTCCATGAATTTTTTTTTAAATGCAACGGGTACTTACGATTTGTCTATACTAATATTATAAAGAGGAAAGATTTGATTGTTTGTTTGCTCCGAATATAGGAATCCGAATAGGCTCCGAAACTACTGAACCGATTTGAAAAAATCTTTCATTGTTGTGAAGCTACACTATCCCCGGATGACATAGGCTATATTATATTTTCAAAAAATTAGGGATCCTTAATAAAACTTCAATAATGTAACCCAAGGTGTAAAAAATAAGAAAACCGAAGCAAACCGAGGGCGATTACTCGTATTTTATAATACTGATATTTCTACACAAAAATATACTATTCTTTTCAAATACAGATAAATATTTCCCTGTCAACAAAATTTAATAACCGCAATAGATCTGATGACAGCAATTTTCCTTCGGAGTAAAGTAGAGTGAAGTTGCTTAAGTTACTCAAAGTGTCTTGTTTAATTAAACCCTATCTTCCTTGTAAAGCACTTTACAGTCGGAGCGTCGATTACTCGCTACACGCCCAAACGAAGCAATAAAACCTATCGAGCGATCAGTTGAAAAGGTTACTCGCAAAAGAGACAGCTAAAAGTTTTATAGCTGTCCCAGTAACTCGATAGTGCACCGCACAATGGAGTGTCGGCGAAACAAAGGGACAATGTGACCCCGAGCCGAAAGTGATGGGGTTATGGAATGACATCGACTGTATGATGTGTTCGATTGATAGGTGGTAGAATGTATGCTTCGCCTGGAGCAAACTACTTTGTATTTCAGTTTTTTATGATCGTTTAAATATACAGTAACAATGGTATTAATGAACTTTAGTTATAATGCAACTATAATCGATTGATGGAAAATATTTGAGAAAATCTATCATTGGGTCTGTTTAATATTATAATGCATAGATCCTACTTTTCATCAGGTAGGACTGCAGTCAAGCATTGACTTATCTTGTATAAAAAATATCCATGATTTTTAGTATTTTTGTTTGTTTTTCTATTCTTCTATTTCCGTTAAGCTCAGAAGCGTTTTAACCGATTTTAATGTGGTTTTGCAGTCTGTTGCTTCTAGTGACTATAGCGTACTTTCTCTGAAGCAATGCGAAGGCTGTTTCTTTATATAACGTTGTCAGGGTAGTCATGTCCAAGACTATTTATTGATTGGATCTTTCAATTTGTTTGTATTTCATTATTTGTGTATACTTAGTTAGAAAGGAAAATGGAATGGATTCTCTAGAGCGGTTGACAATACAATGATTAATGATGATGACTAACGGAATAGAAGGCAGACATGCTTTATTGGTATCTGTTACAATAAGATCGATATATCAACAAGTTATTGATAGCTTGGCGGTTTGACGTCAGTCTCCCACACCCCACGGGTAAATGGATTTAGAATCCACACTTCTGTTTTAAAATTATGTGTGTATTAGAGATTAATTATCACAACTTTGTAAAGATCATCGTTTGGAAATTGGATACCTGAGAGATACTCGATTAGGTTCTTAAAAAAGTAGGTGTAGATAATGTGTCCGCACTTACTCAGTTTAGAAACCCCCTTCCATTATGTGAGAAAATCCACAACAAAGAATCAATTGCTAAAAGTTACGTTAAAAGTTGCGATATTGATATTTGATATGCTCTTAAATATTAGGTAATTAAATATTAGTAGTTGTCAATTCAAAAAAAAAAAAAAAAACTATTGTTTGACAGGTTAGCAAGTTTCTTCTATCACCCCAGGGTCTATAGTCTACACTGTTCCTACTAGGAACTTCCTAGGCATTGGCAGTACAATACAATTTGTCTGCAGTTTCCTTATGTTATTGCGTTTCACATAGTTAAGTCTTCATTTCGTTATTTTGTTGGTAGATTGAATTTAGTGTTTTTAATGTTTCAGTCTGAAGGTTGCTTCATATTTTTTATGAATTGATCGGAACAAACAAAAATAATGTTACCACAATGGTTACCAATTTTAAGTTATAGAAGTCATTCGCAACAAAAGACGCTGCTAATAAATTGGCGGGTCCGTAAAAGATACCATTTGCTGTCATTTGTAACGCGACAGAATGACAATATACAAGATGGCGTCGATTTATTGTGCTGCTATCCGGCTATCCGGGGCATCGTATTATATTAATTCGCATTTATATTATGTGTATAAGTTCGTCTGGGGATCAATATTGAAAGTTTTATTGAGTGTTTTCGTATTGTTTTGAAAAATACATCATAATAGGTAGAGCAACTCTTATAAACGAGACGCGATGCATTTTGTGGGTTTAAATAAAATTCATAATAATTAATCATAAAAAATATTGACTGTACTGGTTTGTACGGAACAGATATATGTAATATGTGACAGGTAACCCACAATGAAGATTTATTATAAGTTAATCATATTAAAGTCAAATATAATGGCCAGAGAGTAAAGCACAATTAGTGACAAGTTTAGTCCACGAAACATTCACGACTCAGCAACATCTTCCATTGCACTTGAAAGTTATTAAGTTAACGGGCTTAAGAAATATAACTTACTAATAGTAACGTGACACTTTATTCACACCGGGGCCGCCGGGGTTACACCGGGGCAGCTACACCGGGCCGCGGGTGTCGGCAGTCGTCGGGCGCCGTCGAGCGTGGCTCCTCGGGGACACGGCTTAATGTCGGTATTTGCATTTCCTAGACAATTTTCAATTTTCAGACAAATTCCATTCGACAATGTTGCGACATTGTAAATAAATTGTTGTGTTTAAGATGCACAAAGGCACTATGTCTAGACTTACGAATAAATTTGACGTGGTTTTTGACTTTCTATGTTCGTAGGCGTAGGCCATATTGAAATTCCAAGTCACTGTATCACCCTCAGATGAATGAATAAAATAATGACAATTAAATTCGTAAAATTTTGCAAGTGATAGCAGCGCAAGGGTCTAAGTTAGTTCTGTAGAAATTTGAAGAATTGACTAACATTTTCACTTTATCTAGCGTTTTACATTATACTGGCGAGATATAAAATATCATCTCATACATTAAATGGCGAAAAGAAATAATAAGTCGGCGCTCCCGCCGCATTAAGGGACACTTCCGAACAATTAGATGGGGCTCGTTTGTTTCATACTGAGGACGCGTCGCGCTTTGTGCTTTGAAAATTGCATAACAAACTCTTCATTTTGTGACATTATTAAGTTCCTTTTTAAATTAAGAGTTTTATGATACTGGTATCTTGATATTCATGTGTTTAGATAATACCATAAACTTTAGATAATACCACAGAAGAAATAATAGAACTTACAATAGATAATACCTACCTATGTAGTTACCCTCCACTCTCCTCAAGAGCCTCAAGAGGAGAGACTCTAAAAAAGTGTTATATGCAAGTAAGATGTCTGGACTCTGGTCATCACATGGTAATTGGTTACTAATGGGCTACACCAAAGTAGTTACCAATGTTCAAACCAGAAACTAGAGATCTTCATTTTCTTTAGCTTTGCTTGAAAGATCCCTTTGCATAACGGAAGCCCAATTCACAATTTGCAAGTTGGTGCGAAAAATGGAACAAGAAAGTCGAATTGTTGAAGAATTCCACGAATTCAGTCGGTGAATTTTATGAAAACTCTTCAGAAAGCCTCAAATTGATGATCTGGTTTATAAAAGTATTCAGATTTTTTTTATGTTACTAAAATTTTAATTCGTTTACATTTCATAATAATTTTAGTACCAGAGTGGAACTGGCTAACTTTTTTCCCAACTATTGCTGATTGTAACGGTAAACCCAACCAATCTTCTGTTATCAAGAAAAGAATAAAACTACCTTCAGATAAGTACTACTCATACTCGTAATAAAACAAACCGGTTACATAATGTAATCATTATTGGATTAATTTTGTGATTCTTCTTCTTCTTTTGTGAATCATTATTGGATTAATTTTGTGATTGTGTGTCTTCTGTTATCAAGAAAAGAATAAAACTACCTTCAGATAAGTACTACTCATACTCATAATAAAACAAGCCGGTTTACATAATGTAATCATTGGATTCATTTTGTGATTCATTCAAAAGAAAAATACTGCAATTTTCGGAACATTTGTCTTTTTGTTGACAAAGGTCTTACGCGAAATCCCAAAAATGGCATGGTCAGGAGATAAGCATCAAAATTGGTTCAAAAAGGTTGGTATTGTCAACCAAAATGATGAAAATTATAGCAACTTCATTGTGGATGTAGAACGGATATAGTTGCCTTGTAGTGCGGTTTCCTTAGTCCTGATGCTACACGGAGTACACGGATGCTGTTTGTAAACGTAAGGATTATGTTTCCCGCGACCGTGGTCTAGCTGTTAACCGAGTACATACGTCTATTATACTTATAATTCCCGTGTTATAATTATTTTGTACTGGCTCTGAATTATAAATTAAACCGTGGTCCCTAAGCAGAACCACAGTAAAGTGAAGTCTTTATACAGTTGGCCAAGAGAGACTAACAAGAGAGTTCGTTATACATGTGGTATGGTAAAAGTTGTCTTTAAGACATGGCGTAGGTTTTCAGATGGTTCCTAAAAGTTTCGGATGCTTGGGTTAACTAACTTCTCCCATGATTATCACTGAAGAATGATGGTGCAGTTTGCTCTATGTCACCAAAATTACAAGAAGACATCTTAACCCTACGGAAGAAGGTTGAAGGCAGTATCATTGAGTAATAATACTGCCTTAATAACAAAGATAATGCAATTTATGCAATATTTACCTGACCCGACAAACGAACATGATGATTTGATGATAAATAGTTATGGTGGTCATCTTGGTCATCACTCATCAGCAACACACATCATCAGTCTTGCCAATCAAGACAGAAGAGAAAAGAAAGCCGAGAAAGAAATGTTAACGTTTCATCCGACTTCAACGATAGAGCAGTGCAGCAAGGCTATTCTGTTTTGTAGCTTGACAGCGAAGTTTCAAAATTGAAGTTCGAGTTCGAGACTCACTTCACTTCGCAAGTGCGTACTAGATGATTAGAGAATCACATATCAAGATCTCGGACTCGAACTTCAATTTTGAAACTCATCGCGGATTCCGCTGTCAAGTTACAAAACAGAATAGCCTTTCTTAAACTGTGGTCGAGCTGTCATGTTTTGGTTCTGTCACCTAGCAACCATATTGAGGGCATTAACCTCTCATGACCAGTAACAAGCTGAACTTTGTATTTTATGTGTTGCGTCATTTTGATAACGGTAGTAGTGATCGTTTGCATTTTCATAACCATGACGTTATTATAATCATTAATGTCGAACCATAATGATAACATTATTAGTCGGCTATGTTCCATCGCCTTCCTATAATAATATTTCCTTTAAGTATTAAAGCACTTTTTAAGCTGATTGTTATTAAACTAAAGAGGCCAAGTGTAGCGGTCAATATCTGCTTTCTGACCGCCCTAAATCCATTACGATTGACAAGAAGGACGTGATAGCGTGGCGTAGTAAAAGCCGCACGCCGCATGACGCACGCCGCACGCTGCAAGCCGCAAGCCGGTGCGGAGCTTCCATAGATTTTATTTGAGCAACTTTTTACACCACCGCGCCGCCCCGTCTGCGAACTAAGCAAATAACTGACTAACTACACACGGATCATTTGCTTAACTAGCACTAGGCCGAGCTAGTATTCGTCTGTGTAGATCGGGGCTTCGAGACGGCGCGTAAGCGATATGCGATCGGGATAGGGACGTCTTTCTGCGAAACTGTGTAGGCACAGGTAACAATTACAGTCAATTTATATTTGTATGTATTTTATATCCTGACCTAAGCGGAATTAACTTATCATGATTCCAATGACAAAGCAGCTTGCTTAAACCATTGATTTTTGACTGTTAGCACAAAAATTATGGAAGTAAAAAATTGGAGTAAGTTACAAAGTTTTATTTAATTAAATCAAAAATAAATAAATTAAGTCAAAAATATTTAAAAACTAGAAATCGTTCAACGCGATGAAATCAGTGTTACCTACAATTCAAAAACAATAAACTAATGGTAAGTATCTGAAAATAACAACGCATTTCTTTCCATTGCTTCTAGTATAGACAATGCATTCAAGTACAGGTGATGTATAAGTAAAAATTTGTCTCATATCCGCGGTGATCGTATGTCACCCAATCAAACAGCCGAAGCTCCGGTTGCGGTGAACAAGGTTTAACTCATTACCGTACAACTAGGGCATGCAATTATCCGCTTTTTTTCGTATCCGGATATTTCGGATAATTTATGAATACTATCCGGATATATCCGAATATATCCGGATATATCCGAATATATCCGGATAATACAAAAAATTATGATAACACTTTAAGAAAGCTAAATTCAAATAATTTATGAATTAAATCAATGTTTTTATTACAAAGACTCATTCAAAATTTAATTCAAAACTTCGTTAGATGTATCAGCGTGCTGCTAAGCTTGATGAGTTTCAGTGAAACTCAGGGTGAAACTGTTTCACCCTGATGTCACATTTGGTCATGAACTCATGAGCAATGTTATTAGAGTACTTCATACTTTTTCACCACTTCGAGCTGGTACTGTATTTATCTGAAACCTAACGCATACGAATATTTCTGATCTTGTATCTCTTCTAGCATCACTGTTTTTTTTTCGGCCGATGAAAAAGCAGACTGGCCAACTGATAGTAAGTGGTCAGCGTCGCTAATGGACATTACCAATACCAGAGGAATCACCAATGCATCGCCGGCCCTGAAGGAGAACTCTTTTTGCATCTTTTTCGAAGAACCCCGATGTTTCTCTTAATTTCCGAATGTTGAATGGTAGAGCCTAGAGGTACCTTTTACATAATTGTAAGGTTCAAAAGTTGTTTAAATAAATAAATAAACCCCATGTCATAACGCTCCAGGAATACCTCAGAAGGAAGCTCATGCCACAGTTTGCACGTGCATGGCAAATATGATCGTGAGAATCGGACAATAGAGGTTCTCCACGAGTCCAATCGGTGTGGATGAAACTTCGGCGAGTGGTGCAATGATGAAAAACTGAAGTAGGCATCAAGTCAAACTATTCCTCGGAGCACTCACCGCTGTAAAGTCGGTAGAACCGATATTTATTCTAAAACTCGGGTGTTTTAACCTGTGAGTGACTCGTGGTTCGTTGACAACTCGGACCGCGCGTTTTTGTATAGCATCGAATGGATTAAGCTGATATTGTAGTGCCCTTGCCCAGAAGTGAGAACAATACTACATGTGAGGCCTGATCTGAGCTTGTGTAGAAGCCTCGCAGTGAAGTACTGCTTAGCCCGGTTCAGGACCGAAAGCTTTTTGGGAGATTAGCTTGGCTTGCCTTCTGAATGACGCCGATAATGCACATCACTCGAGACGTCAACTCCCAGAATCCCAAAACGTTTACTCACGATGAGCGCGGTACCCTGGAATTGAGGCGTTATGACAAATGGGGTTTTCTTAGCGGTAAACGCGCAAACTTGTGTCTTCACAGTCCACTGGGAACGCCGGTATTTATAGGTTTCATAATTATCTGAGCAACAACCGTCTACAATTACCTTGATGTGTCGCTCAGATAGAAAAATGGCTACCCAACTGCATAACTTCTCATTGATGGTAACTTCGTGAGAAGGCCAGACCCAGTCTTCATGCCTTAGCGATATCTAGGTTCACTGCCAGAGCTTCCCCATTGCGATCAAGAGCCTGAACCCATCAGTACTTAAGATAAACTAGAAGATCACCAGCTAAATGACCGCTGCCAAAACTGTATTGTCGATCATTGATCACCTTATGATCTTCCACATATCTTGAGATCTGCGTGTTATTTCTGAAGCAGGGATGTTATCGCTATAGGCCTATAGTTAGCCGGGTCAATAAGATCGCCATTTTTGGTTGTCTGGTCAACTCGACTTCTAGGTAAACTGTATACTGTCACGTGCATACTGTCAAGGCGAACCCTCAAGAAGGAATCCTTGTTCCGGGAACACAACTATGCACGGATGTGTCCTAAAAAGTCCAGTTGACAACTAGAACAGATTTTTTACTTCGTACTCTGTCACTCATTCCTTTCAATATTTATGGGGAGTATACCATGCTATAAGCCTTTGTCGTAGCTTAAAGATCAATAACCTCACTCACAGATGATACCAATGTTTTTGCGTCAAAGGAGACGGACCTTGCTCACCTTTTCCGCAGAGCAGAGCGAAAGAGTGAACTTATCGGGCTCACTCTCGACAAGAAGAAAACCGAAATAATGCTTATCGATCTCATCAACTCTCTAGGAGTAGAGAACTTTCGTACGTTGAATTCGTCAACGAGTTTGTATACCTCGAAGGTGTACTTAATATCCAATCAAAGAGGATGTGGGAAGGAAATCGAGTCAAAAGCGAGAAACATGGCTAAAATGCTATAAGCAAATTAATGAAATATGGCAAGATCTAAAGATTTCTAATGTCACCAATACCAGCTCAAGACATTCGTTTTCTCGATATTTTATATGCAAGGGAATCATGGGCGCATAGAGCAAAAGAGTGAAAGAAAATAGATGCTTCTGAGATGTTATGTTCGATCAAGAAGCGTTGCATACCACGGTCTGTCAAGATTACCAATATTGGCTCAACGCGGCAACGTAGCTTCAATAGACTAGACTTACGAAGATATTATCAGGAAATCCTTGTGTGTTTTGGTGACATTTAATGTTGCAATGCAATCGTCCTGAGAAGGTTGGTCACCAGGAAAAGTGAAGGGAGTTGATAAGAGCAGTGAAGGACCTTCATCAAGGGCACGACCCTCAGTAATAAGGATGCAACACAGAAGTAAAATATCAATTATAAAGTGATAGTGGCTTTGCCTTTTATTTCTCCCTCCAGCAGTTCCCAACGCTGTTCATTTCTGTAGTCAATTAATATACAACTGCCCGACTTTTGCTTAGTTTTTGAGCTGTGCTTTATAGAAAGCTTGGCACTGCATGTAGATTCGCCAGAACCAGGTTTCTCCTCGATGAAGCACCGTAAGCGAGTGCTCAACCACCCAGACCAGCCGTTGCCTTTATTACCTACCTACATATTATGTATTGATTACGTCGCCTTTTCTGTGTTGCTATTATTGAAATTGCAAACATGATTAGGACATGGCTTGTACACTTGCATTTATTGTGAAGAAATATCGGGATTGGCATTTTTTATTTGACATTAAGTCGTATTTTATGCGAATATTGTATCTATTCTACAGTAATACAGTTTAAAATGTTATATTTCGGTGCTTTTTACATATTTCAATTGAAGAAACGTATAATATAATAAAATTAATTACTATCCGGATTATCCGGATAGTAAACAGCCCAATAACCGGATATTAAATTCAGCGGATATCCGGATAATTCGGATATCCGAATATCCGGATAGTAAGCCCTACGTACAACACAGCCTTCCAATATGTGTTCCTGCGCTGTCTACGGGGCGGGGGTGACAGGGTGACGACAGACGGCAGCTATTGTCGACCAACGGACGGACGAAGGCTGAATAACACGGATTATACTCGAACACCTCGTTTGTCGATTGCCTTGCTGAACTCTAGGTGCTATGAACCGATTGAGCATTTTCAACAATACTAGAATTAATCATTTTTTAATAATTGTTAACATTAAGAAAAATCTAATCAAAGAAATGCATTTTATGATTAAAGATTTAAAGTAGAAAATAACTGAAAATAAAACTACTTTATTCATTGCAACAGTCGACATCTATAGCTCTATTTCAGTCGTGAATAATTCACATGGCAGTATGAAGCTGCACGAAAAAACCGAATGTCAATGACATTGCACCTCTCGTTCGCAGTTGCTGAGCACGCTGTCAACGGATCTGGAGGAAATGCTGACCGAGATCTGCGACGAGCGAGCGAGGTGAGTCAGAGCCATCTACCGACTTAAATAGTTAAGCTCCTCTATGAATTCACTCTCCATACTCGACTGTTCGACTTGGCTGATAGCACCAACAGTTTTATTTTAACAAGTACCATTATACTACAGGTTATTTATGTTAATTCACTCGGATTCTACAATAAAATATACATACACAGTACCTACAAACTCTCATACTCTAGGACATTTTGAGAAAAGGATATTCTGAGAATAGGACATTCTGCGAATAGGACGATCGGACATTACGCGAATGGGACATTTTGCGCCTAAACCTTATACAAAGATTCCTTGTTGCGCGTGCCGTGAAAGAGCATAAACGACACATCAGAAATACCCACTTGGATGTCAATATTTGTTTGCTTAAGTCAAGAAACACTTCTAAGTTCTAACTCTCCTCTTTCTACAGGTTAGGTTAGGTTAGGTTACGTCGGCCAGTACTCGATGACTGGCTCGGGAGAAAGCACGGCTCCCTGTCGTTTAGGGTGACGCAGGTGCTGTCGGGCCACGGCTGCTTCGGCAAGTATCTGTGCCGCATAGACAGGGAGCCGGACGCTCGGTGCCACCACTGCGTCCATTGCGGGGAGGACACGGCGCAACACACGCTCGCCGATTGTGCAGCTTGGGAGGAGCAGCGCCGTGTCCTCACAAATGAAGTAGGAGGCGATCTGTCGCTGCCGGCCGTAGTGCGGAGGATGGTCGGTAGCGCAGAGTCGTGGGACGCGGTGGTGTCCTTCTGCGAGGACGTGATGTCGCAGAAGGAAACTGCGGAACGGGAGAGGGAGATCTCGACTCCCTTCCCCGGCCGCAGAAGGCGCACCGGGCGCAGGGGAAGGGCGGACAACGCCCTTTTCCGGCCCCCATAAATGGGTCCAGGGGCGAGGGAATTGGGGAAGTCCCCGCCCCCCATTCGATGGACGCTGAGACGCTGCACGGGGTAGTTCAACACCTCACTACCCCGTGCATGAGACGAGGCCCGGGCAGACCCGGCCAGCACTAGTGCGGGGCTGCGGAAGAATTTGGATTCCCGCGGCCCCGCGCGCACGTGCGAGGAGACACCGGGGTGGTTTTAGCCGGTAAGAGTCCGGCACGCCCCTCCGCCTGTCCCCAGGCGGAGGTAGTCCATGAGGATTTCCCCCCGTAAAAAAAAAAAAAAAGGTTACGACGGACAGGAGTAGCCTAGTTGGTAGTTGGTTAGTAAACGGATTAATTGCTTGTTTTCAGATCGTGGATATTTGTGATGTGTTAAATTATGTAGATCGCTACAAACTAGATGTAGTTATGCTAATGCTAGTGCTAACTGGCAGTACGTTTGTTACGTTTGTGAACGTTTATTATAGTGTATTCATAAATTATAACTGACAGCCAATGGACCAAGTTTTATAGCTAAGAACGTGATATTGTTAACATGCTCGGAGCTCATATTCATGCAAATTGCGATCGGTAAGTGTTTCGCCGTCATAACAATATATTGGTGAGTCGAGAATGGCAAATCACCCTTATCTGTGATGTATGCGGCCGTCTTAACTTATTGTAATAGAATATGCTTCGATCGCTCCACAATACTGAATGAATAGGAAATTGTAGTTCATCATTCATCAATGTGTATTGAATGAAAATATGCTCTTAATAATGTAGACTTAACGTAACAAATAGTTTGTCGGTTTCAAAGGATCGGATTTTAGTCTGGAAGCTAGGCATCAAATTAATTTGGGTCAAGTTACTATAAGCGAATGGATAATGAAGTGTTTTAAAATTTAGGTCTCTATTTGGGTGGTCTGCGTTTGGTCCTATGGGCAACTGTGATGACTTTGCGTAATTTATAAAATGTTGACGCCACAGAACCTAAGTATAATTTTAATTATGATAATAAGTTTCAATTCCATCATCAAATCAAACATTTAATGGATTGGCAGACTTAGCACATCTTTTAAGACTTATTATTATTAGGTATGCGTGCTTGCTTATGATTTTTCCGTTTTAAATAAAATAAGTATTTTCCAGCATTTTTAAAACCTTTTAAAATTTTCAGCAGAAGTAGTAGCGCTATTTGTAACTGTCGGTAATATTGAGGACGAGGCAGCTCTCCGTAGCAGCGGTTGCTTTAACTAATTGAATTTACGACACGCACTTCCGAACCCCACGGACCACGGACCACGGACCCTTCCCGGCTGAAACCCGGCTGAAGTACGGACGAGACCAGCGTATGTTATTCATATAGCGATAATTTACTTAGGAACTTTAACTTTGAATAGAAACATGTAGCATTATTATCATGAAGGCAATTATTAATAGATATAATTTTATTCGTTTCTCTTATTTCTTGGTTGGCATCGGTGATGCATTTGTTTGATGCCTGCGGGCGATGGTTCGTTTTTCATTAGGTGGCGTGTCTCCTCTTTTGACGGTTATTGACAAAAAAAATCACTCACCTACGTTAAAATAAAAGAAATCACTCACAAATATACCAATTCTGCTTCTATCTTCCACTAATAGAAACCAAGAAATATCGTTCGTGCCTTGAAAATTTTACATCCAACCCCTTACTTTTTTGAAGTCGCTTATAAAGGCAACTTCAATGTCCGTCCATTACTTCGATATCGATAAAAAGTAGAAAGCTATGGAAGTAAAAAAATGTATTTGATGTACTGCATCGTGTTAAAACAAAAATGTCACGCAAACGAACCATACAGAACGTGTGTTAGGGTCATTATTTTTTCTTATTTCACAAACAGAACAGCCCGCGCCGTAAAAAGAAGAGCTATCCCCCGATATGGGATTAGGCAGACCGCACGGTTTCTGAAATTCAATTATTACCTATCCCTTCAATTTCGATTGGCAGCTTCGAATCCGCCTCCGTGTTAATCTTTCAATGTGTTATTCCTTCCGTTCTATTCGGTTTCGTTGATTAAAACAATATGATGAAATAAAATAATGATAATTAATAATAAAGGAGCATTGGACGCCCTCGGACCAGGTAGAGTACGACCTAAATAGTGGGTGTGAGTGTGTGTGATAGATTCAAAAGGCTGAGACATTCCTTAGCTTTTTGAATCAGTAATCAGTGTAGGGTAAGCTAGAAAAGACCTACGTCCAGTAAACGTTAAATTTGTTAAACTTGGACTGAATTTGTTGTGCCGGTAAATTATTCAGAGTTGTCCCGAAAACAATAACCTTAGGCACTACCTCTCTACGTCTGCCGGCTCAGATAAACAACATCCACCTTAACATTTTCATGTAAAAATTTCACACAAATCGTCCCATCGCATTATGCGACGAGTGTGAGATTATCATAAACGTATAAAATATATCGCGCAAGTTAAGGATCCCTAGAGTTCCCCTCGCCTACATTTTTCAAGCATGGATTTATTTAAATTCGCCGTAAAACATTTTTGGAGTACGTACTCAAGTTTTTACGACTAGAAAAATTACGGGGTGTTTAATTAATTGATTAATCTTTAATCAACTTTTATTTTTTTGCCAGACGTTAAGAATATTAACAACATGTTCTACAGATACGAGTCTAATTGAATTTTTAAAGCTGTAATAAAGAATTTATAACTCATTGTGGAATAAGCAATTGATTCTAATTAGAACATAAAATAGCATAATTTAAGGCCTTACTTGGGAAAGGTAAAATACTGCTGAAAAAGCGTGACGTTGTGCGGGTGTTAATTAAAAAGGAGTCGAGTTGTTGACAGTATCGTGACTCGCATTATTCCTTCTAATTTAATGTACAAGAGTCCTCATAAGTGTTTAACGCAACCGACCGGGCGACCCAACAAAACAACAGATGTCCCGAACAGGAGCTGAAGTTTCGAACAAAGCATTATGAATAATGAAATAGATGCCCTGTACAAAGGACCGTTTTACTCCCTTTAAGGAGAACAGCCACAGGGTGCGCTCAAAAATTGTGGTGAAATCGTCGGTAGGGCGTCGAGAGTAAAAAACGGGAGCGCAAAGTGTTTTTTACGGCTTTAATACGAGTTTATTAAAATATTTAAAGCGTAACTTTAGCGTGAATTTCCCAAAAGACACTCGGAGAGGTCCCCGACCCTCGGATGGAACATGGAAGTTTAGCGACCCGCCGAGGAATGATAAATTAAAAGGCGCAGAACGAGCCGTGTCAGCTCGAGCCGCCTCATCGAAATGCTTTTATCTTCATAAAGTAAATATTTTATAATATCGTTGCGTGTTTGCTCGGCTTGCTTGTGTGTTGATGAAAGACCGTTAGTAAACAAACGCATTCATGTTTGAATGTATCAAAGTGAAACGTCACCAGAAATTATTGGAAACCTAAATAAGGCAAAATATAGCAATTTTATAACTTAATTTTTTTAAAGAGCGTTGCCGGTTGATAGCCCCTTAGATCAGTAATTGTTGCCCGATTTGTGTCACTAAAATTTAACAAATTCACTTTATACGAGTAAGTTCGATTTTCTTAAAATTTTTAACCGACTTCAAAAAAAGGAGGAGGTTCTCAATTCGACTGTATTTTTTTTGTTTTTATGTTCGTTACCTCAGAACTTTGGACTGGGCGAACCGATTTTGATGATTCTTTTTTTACTCGAAAGCTGATGGCTGTCATGTGGTCCCACATACATTTTATTGAGATCTGACAATGGCATCCATGAGAAAACTACATAAGTCGTAAATTTGTGTTAAGATGTGCGCGACAAATTGACGAATAACTCAATATCACGTCAACCGATTTCGATGATTCTTTTTTTAATAGAAAGCTGGTGCTTGTCATGTGGTCCCACATAAATTTGAACGAGATCTGACAAGTCGTTTTTGAGAATTTGAAGTCGGTTATTTTTTGTTAGTAAAATTTAGATTATTAAAGTTGTTTTTGTATTCGATACTTACTTAAAATAAAGCAATCTTTAATAACGACGATTACAATCAATTAAGGAGTCATTATTCCTTTTAATGCGTTCACCTATTACCTATACAATTTCCTAAGCCTAGACCACACAATACATTTATCAACAATTGTTTGAAGCTCAATCTTCCGAGCATTGTTCGAATTCGATTGGTATTACCTACTGTGAAATTGGTTACACAGATTATCTGGGCATGACCCTTGAATGAAAATCACTGAATGGGAATTAAGATTAATTGGATATAATGGCGACATTGTGTTCTACTTGTATTGCATCTATCATATTATTATCAATAAATAAGTTTAGTTTTAGGTTAGCAATACACCTATGATCAATTTCACTAGGATCGTAGTTCTATATATATATATAGGATAGCACTTACTACCTTCTGTGTCTGTGTATCTGAGAGAAAAATGTTCGCTTCCAGAAGTTTAATTAAATGAAAAATACATTACTTAGTTGCACTTTAATTATCAGTTCATCGACAGCCCGCAAAGAGAACATAATTGCAGCAGCCGACTCCAGCCTGCATTGTACAATTCAATTGGTCTGAGTGTGGAATTGGCTTGCAATCCAATAAATCTAACAGTCCAATTGGTCTACTACACACAGACGGTCTGCCTGAGACCCTTTCAAGACAGACTTTGATTCAAGAATCTACAGGGCAGGGCTTATAGGATCAGACGACTTAACCTGAACATATTACATTTAAGGGTAAATTAGACCATCCCCATTCCCATTAAGGACCATAAAAACAAAAGAATTATATTTTCATCAAACTTTAAAAAATAATGTATAAAAAGGTAAACTGCTGATTATTGATGACACTTATTGTAGTCCAGTTGCCAATGTCAACCTTGCTGTAAAAGATCCTAGATTCGATTGCAGACTGGGAAACGTATGTCCATCCCATCGATAACACACTAACGCCCCAAAGAGTCGCTAGCGGTTACTTTAATCGCTCCATAATAAATAATTATCATACAAATTCTGTACTAAGGAGCAATTTAAGTAACTGGTGACTCTGAGTTGGGGCGTAAATACCATTATGGGGAAGGTTTGCAAGTGTTTCATGAAATGGATGCAAAATATTCATGTAACATTAATAACAACAAGAACTGCAATTCATTCCTCACAATTTGACACATGAAGGTTTTTGAATTCGCACCCAAACCGGGGCCTAAATTCACATTCGTCTATTGTGTCGCAGACATTGTGGGTAGGCCTTTTGTAACTGTGCTTTTAGTTCTTACCGCCACCCCTTCCTGCAGGCCGGGCAGATCTAGCTCGTAGTGATGTGCACTTTACATATCGATAATTGAAAAAAATGTGTGTGGCAGCTCCGACGCACGACTGGAGTTTAACGCCATCTAGTTTGTTATCATATTATTATCATTAGATGGCGTTGTTACTATTATACTATTATATTATTATCTAAGTTACGACTTACGACGATAACGAGGATGATGATGATGATGTTTCACATCATCAGAATAAGATATAACAAGATTATTATTATCATTAGATGGCGTTGTTACTGATCAGTAACACCTCCATCTAAATTCTGTGTTATGAATTACAAATATAACGCATAACGCACAAAACGCATAACGTAACGGAGAAAGTTTGATTTTACTCCTCATAAAATTTCATACCGCGGGCTAAAATATTAAACTCCAAAAATATTTTATCTGCAACGAGATCCATTGAACGATATCCATTAATCCAAGTCCTATTCGCATTACCTACTCATGATCAAGGTGAGACTGCGTTGATTGACGGAAAAAAATTTTGACAGTTGGCAACAATGGCAAATAAGAAACACTACAACTGTAAGTCTTTCATCTTTAGTTAGGTATTAAAATATCGTTGTATATCGGTTAAACACACATTTTTAAGATATGGTAAGAACAATTATTAATTTAATGATAGAAAATTTTCTCAAATTCCTTACCCTCGATCAAAATGAAGACAGACTAGAACAAACCATAGTTGTTAGAATTCAGAACTAATAATAGCTATAGAACGAAATTAGCATTCAAAATGGAATGCTAATATGACATAATTATAATATCGATACAAGTATACAACGGTAAATCTCTATTGAAAACAGCACTTTTGAGTGATTGCAAGCGAACTCAACAAACAATACGCGGAGAGTCAATCTCGCCATGAATGCGCTGTAGTTATATGGGATATTCTATGGCTTTTGTCAGTGTTTATATGGAATAGGCTTTATGGGGATCGATGGGCACCACCACTCCACTGTCTGCACTGCCACCACCGTGCATCACTGACTGCGGCATTGTGATTAAAACAATCGCGCCAATGTTGCCGACGGAACGATAAAAATGAACAACAGTTTCTATAAAGTCTATGTTTTTTGTTGGCTTCACGGTAAAATTATCAGCAATGTTGTTATAGTCTACTCGATAAGTTCAAAATGGTTGAAATTAGAGATACTGCTCTTAAAAATACGTGCGATAGCTCATTCTGTTCGGAATGATGTCTAGAAAAATGTTTCGGAAGCGTTTACCAGCACGTAAAAATTGCAAAAGTTATTGACAAAATAAAGTTGAAAAAAAAAAGTATTTTGTTTTTGGTAATCACTCCGAAACTATTAATATTTAAGAAATTTTAAAACAAGATTCTTAAAGTAGAGGAAATTTCCAAACAATGACTCGCGACTCTCGGAACTCTATCTCCATTATTTATAACTTTAATTTAACGCTGAAAATGGGTCTCCACGCTGCATTTTTAGGTTGCGCGTGCGGCGTCAAAACCGAGTTCGTCACACTCAATAATTTTTAAGGTATTAATTATTAATTTTAAAAAATAAAAAAAATATGGTGTATTCGAAACACTTCAAAGAATTTTCTCCCGTAGGAAATTTTGCTTAAAGTTAATTTTTCAACAAGTTAGACGATTGTTAATTAACTAAATTTTCTCGAACTTCCATTTTCATTGTACATTAAAAAAATGTTTAAGTAATTGTCCTATAAATTTTTCGCTTCGTGGAGCCCTTCTTATATACATGCTTAACGAGATCACGTCATAAAAGTTTAAAAAGTTTTAATACTTTGTGTATAATAATTTTATAAGCAGTGATAGCCTAGCGGTAGAACGTTGGTCTCCCGAACGAAGGGGCCCGAGTTCAAATAAGAAACACTACAACTGTAAGTCTTTCATCTTTAGTTAGGTATTAAAATATCGTTGTATATCGGTTAAACACACATTTTTAAGATATGGTAAGAACAATTATTAATTTAATGATAGAAAATTTTCTCAAATTCCTTACCCTCGATCAAAATGAAGACAGACTAGAACAAACCATAGTTGTTAGAATTCAGAACTAATAATAGCTATAGAACGAAATTAGCATTCAAAATGGAATGCTAATATGACATAATTATAATATCGATACAAGTATACAACGGTAAATCTCTATTGAAAACAGCACTTTTGAGTGATTGCAAGCGAACTCAACAAACAATACGCGGAGAGTCAATCTCGCCATGAATGCGCTGTAGTTATATGGGATATTCTATGGCTTTTGTCAGTGTTTATATGGAATAGGCTTTATGGGGATCGATGGGCACCACCACTCCACTGTCTGCACTGCCACCACCGTGCATCACTGACTGCGGCATTGTGATTAAAACAATCGCGCCAATGTTGCCGACGGAACGATAAAAATGAACAACAGTTTCTATAAAGTCTATGTTTTTTGTTGGCTTCACGGTAAAATTATCAGCAATGTTGTTATAGTCTACTCGATAAGTTCAAAATGGTTGAAATTAGAGATACTGCTCTTAAAAATACGTGCGATAGCTCATTCTGTTCGGAATGATGTCTAGAAAAATGTTTCGGAAGCGTTTACCAGCACGTAAAAATTGCAAAAGTTATTGACAAAATAAAGTTGAAAAAAAAAAGTATTTTGTTTTTGGTAATCACTCCGAAACTATTAATATTTAAGAAATTTTAAAACAAGATTCTTAAAGTAGAGGAAATTTCCAAACAATGACTCGCGACTCTCGGAACTCTATCTCCATTATTTATAACTTTAATTTAACGCTGAAAATGGGTCTCCACGCTGCATTTTTAGGTTGCGCGTGCGGCGTCAAAACCGAGTTCGTCACACTCAATAATTTTTAAGGTATTAATTATTAATTTTAAAAAATAAAAAAAATATGGTGTATTCGAAACACTTCAAAGAATTTTCTCCCGTAGGAAATTTTGCTTAAAGTTTATTTTTCAACAAGTTAGACGATTGTTAATTAACTAAATTTTCTCGAACTTCCATTTTCATTGTACATTAAAAAAATGTTTAAGTAATTGTCCTATAAATTTTTCGCTTCGTGGAGCCCTTCTTATATACATGCTTAACGAGATCACGTCATAAAAGTTTAAAAAGTTTTAATACTTTGTGTATAATAATTTTATAAGTTGAACAAAAAATGAAAAATCCAAATAATATTATTGAAAATATTTTTTTCTCAATTTATTATTACATAATCGTTTTGGCATTCATAAAAGACATTTAATGACTTGAAAACAAAATCCCTAATTTTTTTATAATTTTTTTTTATACACAAATAGACTATTTCAATGCTTTCAAGAAAAAATTTCTTAATATCTTATTCTTTACAAAACATTATGATTTTTGAAAAAAAAAATTTTTTTCTTAATAATGATATTTAATTGTTTATAATTGTTTTTTAATATTTCTATTGTTTGAATAATTAGTTAATAATTTTTTTTTTCTTAAAGATTATAATTAACCATCTTTAATAGAAATGTAAAAAAATATTTTTTTTATCAACAATTTCATTGTTTTTTTAACTTAACAATTTTTTATAAACAAATTCTCAACTTTTTTATATATTTTTTCTGAAACACCTAAAAATAAAAAAAAACAACGATGTATAACAAAGTACAGATAAAAACATTTTTCAATTTTTTAATTTCGATTCGATAAAAAAACGAAAAAATTGTTTGTTCAACTTATAAAATTAAAGCAAAGCAAAAGCAAAGCAACAACCCATAATTGTCCCACTGCTGGGCTCGGGGTCTCCTCTCACAATGTGAGGGGTATTAGGCCATAGTCTACCACGCTGGCCAAGTGCGGATTGGTAGACTTCACACACCTTCGAGAACTTTATGGAGAACTCTCCGGTGTGCAGGTTTCCTCACGATGTTTTCCTTCACCGAAGCAAGTGATAATTAACTTGTAATACGCACATAATATTTGAAAAATTAGAGGTGCGTGCCAGGGTTTGAACTCGGGCCCCTTCGTTCGGGAGACCAACGTTCTACCGCTAGGCTATCACTGCTTATAAAATTATTATACACAAAGTATTAATACTTTTTAAACTTTTATGATGTGATCTCGTTAAGCATGTATATAAGAAGGGCTCCACGAAGCGAAAAATTTATAGGACAATTACTTAAACATTTTTTTTAATGTACAATGAAAATGGAAGTTCGAGAAAATTTAGTTAATTAACAATCGTCTAACTTGTTGAAAAATTAACTTTAAGCAAAATTTCTTACGGGAGCAAATTCTTTGAAGTGTTTCGAATACACCATATTTTTTTTATTTTTTTAAATTAATAATTAATACCTTAAAAAATTATTGAGTGTGACGAACTCGGTTTTGACGCCGCACGCGCAACCTAAAAATGCAGCGTGGAGACCCATTTTCAGCGTTAAATTAAAGTTATAAATAATGGAGATAGAGTTCCGAGAGTCGCGAGTCATTGTTTGGAAATTTCCTCTACTTTAAGAATCTTGTTTTAAAATTTCTTAAATATTAATAGTTTCGGAGTGATTACCAAAAACAAAATACTTTTTTTTTCAACTTTATTTTGTCAATAACTTTTGCAATTTTTTACGTGCTGGTAAACGCTTCCGAAACATTTTTCTAGACATCATTCCGAACAGAATGAGCTATCGCACGTATTTTTAAGAGCAGTATCTCTAATTTCAACCATTTTGAACTTATCGAGTAGACTATTAGTTATACGTTGTTAGTTATGGTTTTAATTACCTCATCGTGGATTATGCATATTTTGTGCTACGAGAAATCTACGATAATTACTATATATCAGGTATTATTAAAAGTATCATATCGTACTACGGTCTACATGCACGTGGAATGATCACGTACCTATATTGATTGAGAGATTTGTTTAGTCTCTACTAAACTTTTCCTTTCCTCCTGTATTATTCTAATACAACTCAAAATTTATCAACTATAAATAAGTAATCAATAACAACGTAAAGCAGGGATTACATATTATGTAGTTAAATGGTAGGAGCTATTGAGACGTGTTGGTGAGGCATCGTCGCATGCTCCACGCAAATACGAATGTTCAGTACACAATGTGTAAGGTGGTTGGACAGTACGAGTACGAGATGCATATTGCTGTGGCACACTCGGCAGTCTATACACGTCTCTGTAAAACATGACATTTTTAGTGCGTGGCGTGTTTGTTAAATTAAATTAAAACGGTTGATGTTTTTAAAACGTTTTACAGGGGAAATTTTAATAAAATATTTTCAGAACGTAAATGTTTTAGAAAATACACAATTGATTCAATTACTGTGAATCGGTCGAATACGATATATCGGGTTGGCACGAAAGTAATGAGACACTTAGTTTACGTTTTATATTTTTTATTATTATTAAAATACAAAAAGCTTAGTCAATGATGTAATCACCATTAGCATCTAAGACTTCTTGCCAACGATCCGGCAAAGTTTGGATGCCTTTCGCCCAGAACTCTGATGACTGTGCCTCGAAAAAGTTGTTCAACTCCGCCTGTACATCATTGAAATCATTAAATTGTTTACCCCGCAAATGTTGTTTCAGGGCTCTAAACAAATGATAGTCTGATGGGGCGAGGTCTGGGGAATAAGGTGGATGGGGTATCGTCTCCCAGCCCAAGTTCTCCAGCTGTTGGCGAACGGCAGATGCGACGTGAGGTCGAGCGTTATCGTGTAGTAAAAATACATTGACACGTCTTCGTCGTTTTTTCTTCATAGCAGATGATAGTTCGGTGAGCTGGGTTGAATATTTGTCAGCATTTACAGTTTTGTTGTGTAATAGTTCATGAAACAGCATGCCTTGCGCGTCCCAGAAACAGCAAAGCAGAACTTTTAAGCGGTTCTTTTGACTCAGCTTCGGTTGAGTTGGGGGCGTTTCTTCTCGAGGCAGCCAAAAAGCACGACGTGTATGGTTCTCATAATGAATCCATGATTCATCTCCAGTAACCAGATCAGACAAAAGCTCTTTACGTCGAGGTCGCAGCAAAAGTGATTGACAGATAGCGACACGGACTGCACGACTGGCGTCGGTAAGGATGTGCGGTACCCATCGAGCCAAAACTTTTCGATACCCAAGTTCATGCAGATGGTATTCCACGGCGTGGTGACTGCAGTTAAGTGCTTTCGCTAATTCACGAGTGGTAGCATCCGGATTCGACTGCAGTTCGTGGCGTAAATTGTCATCATTCAATGCAGGTGGTCGTCCTGAGCGTGACTGACTTTCAAGGCTCCTGTCTCCTGATTTAAAACGGTCAAACCATCTGGACACCGTGGCATGGCTTGTACTTCCAGCGCCCAATGCAGTGTTGATATTGTCAGCCGCAGCACGCGCACTGTGGCCTAACAAGTACTCGTATAAGTATATTGTTCGAACTTGTCGCTTGTCCATTTTTCTTCAAACTGACGAAACCGATCGCAAGGGCGGCTTTATATACCCTCACATCACAAGTACCTAGAATGTTCTACAACATACTAAAATATTATCGAACACAATTAACTTGAGAAAGGAAATGTACAGAATTTTGTAGAATGTCTCATTACTTTTGTGCCAACCCAATACATATAATATGGGTAGTCTATGAAATCACTAAGAATACCACGATTAAGATGTTGATTAATGATACTATGATGGTATTACATACTATACATGGTATTTTTTTAATCATCATATTATAAATAAAACTTTTGCTGAAAAACAAATCTTTCTAAACAGTAGGTATCGTCTATATCTGTGTCTATGAAAAATGCAGATTAATCGCTTGAGCCGCGTTCTTTCAGATTATATTAGATTTTATCTTCAACGCATTACGCTCAATGTAGAACATCTTCATTAAAACCTGCGTTGAGTACGTGATAGGTATACCTATGTATGAACATTTCATCAAGAAGACATTAGGCGATTGCATCACTTCTTCTCGATTTTTTGCTTCGTCCGTCGGGGAGGGTGCGCTGGCCATAATTATTTCCAAATTAACCGGAGGCAGGGTAAGCGCCGCGCCGGCTGCGCTAAATTAAATCGAACGACAGCCTTCGACAACCTACACGATCGTATCGCATCGTACAGGCCATATCATCGTGTTAGACCAAACTTGGCGATTGTCGCAGTCATAAATCATCTTTGATAATTATAATTTCTTGTTAAAAACAACCTCATAATTTGTGAGGTATTTGATTCAATTTCGATTCATGAACTTTGCAGTCTATAAATGTATCTATTTAGTTCCAATATTCAATTCCTTCTTGGGTAAATGCCAACTCACGAACATAAATCTTATTCCAATCGTAAAGTAAAGCAACAGTAAAAATTAATAATATACAATTGCTGCATCATAATATTTTATCAATACGTCTATTTGAGACTGAATTTTATGACATACACGTAATTATGTTTTATAACAGTCATCATGTATTTTACAGCTGAGAGTAGGTAGGTATAGTATTCAATTTAAAATGTATCATTCGATATGACAAACATACATTAACATCAATTAGTTCTACGTACCTACTCCTTTCACGCAACTAGTTACAAAACTATTGCTACAATAGCTGCAATAATAATTTGTATCCCATTGTATGAATAAAATAAACTAAGTTGAATTCGCCAACGCCAGTGTGCAATGAACCTTCAGATGGACAACGATCGGGCCGTTTACCCTAACGTAATGGCACCATCAAAATCTACGGCAAAAATGTGTTGCAAATGGCGCTTGTGAGCCGTTATTTAGAGTAATGGAGAAATGTTCCGTCACTCTTATTCGTTAGTCCCCAGTCTGGACTGATGCCTCATTACACGCCATCAACGCAAGCTGTCATGTCCTTCATTAAAGAGATTATTTTTATGAAATGACGTCATTAAAATTAAAATTATTTCCTTTTTTGGGTTCGGTAAACTCTGTTTTTGTTTGTTAAAGAAAATATTGTTATGATGGGTTCGTGATGTACAGTGAAGCCTTGTATAGTTAGTGCTTGGGTCTTCATGAAATCTAATAACTGTAATTATAATGTGCGTTTGAGCCTTGGCAAACTATTTACATGGTTCCTGAAGGGATTTCTGAAGGGGGCAAGAGTTGGCTCGCAAAAAAACTAGTCTCACTAAATCATGTGAAAGGAAAATGAAATGAAGAGGAATGATAAATATTGCCGCCATAAAATGTTTAACGTGATGCTTCACGACGCGGCACCAAGTAAAGTGTTGCCAGCTATTACAAACGGCAAAGACAACGGGCAATAACTATAACAGTAACATTTGTCTATGCCTCGGTTTGTTGACTGCCGGAAAACCATTCCTGAACGCTGCACAAACTTATCGTACCCCTGCCAGTAACATTTAAGACCTTATTATTGAGACAATAAGGTAGACAAAACATTTCGCAAACGAAACTGATAACGTTGTAAGATAACATTAGTTGGTTAGAGATTTCGGAATTCCTGCATCCGGAAATTCTTAGTTGGCGTAAGAACGGTAATAATATCGTCCAATTTTGTAAATTGGAAAATTTTAGTAAAATACTGTGTTTTTCATCTTTCGAATATTACCCCGTTCAGCTTTTGGCGTGTTTTGGGCCATTTACCAAGCTGGCCAAATAATATGGGTTAAAAAAAATAATACATTTAGTAAGTACATTCATACTGTTTTTTTTCAAAGATTAAGATTACATTTTCAAACTCTCGCTAGCTATAGTTTAAACTAAGTCTTTACTCAAAATAAACCACTTATTATAAATCCTATTTATCAAAACAGTGTTGAACATATTTATGTGAAGATAAATTATTTAAACAAATGAACGCTTTCCGTTTACAATATACATATTTAGAGTAACTATTGTTACAATAACAATTGTTGTGACAATTGTTATGTAATTTATGTATGTAATGATCATTTCAAAGCAAAACAAGCGTGAATTACTTTAACAATAACAATAAAAATGTAAATGACTGTTTTCGCATAAATAATATTATCCCACACGACACAGCCAAGCTATTTAATTTATTTTCCTCCCTGATTAATCCTCGCTAAACTTAGAAAACATTTTCCGAGAGTAAATTCCGAGATATTTAATAAGAAGAACAAATACCGTAATCCATATTATCCCCGCTTCGCTTCGAAGGAATTATTTTTATTTCCCCTCGCTTGCGAACTAGCAGATGTTGTTTTGCATAGTTTTACGATTAAATTATTCCTTACAAAAGAAAAATCAATCTCTCATTAAACTTGTATGAAAATAATCTAAATTTATTAACAAAAAATAACCGACTTCAAAGTTACTCAAAAACTACTTATCAGATCTCGTTCAAATTTATGTGGGCCTACATGACAAGCATCAGCTTTCGATTAAAAAAGTATCATCAAAATCGGTTCACATAGTCGAAAGTTCTGAGGTAACAAACATAAAAAAATACAGTCGATTTTTTTTTTTTTTTTTTATTTATTTATTTAAACAAACAAGTACAATTTCACTCTTTACATGTCTGTCAAACTGCGAAGCAGTTTGTCGGCAGTAGTTCTCGTGGATTACAATCTATAAATTATACTTATTGTTAAAGCTTATAATAAGCAAAAATAGACTAATTAATTAACTAATTAAATAACTAATTACAGAAACTATTATTAAGTAAGTAAACTATTTTTATTTTATATTTTAAAATTTTAGCTTATTAAGGTTGTATGCGACGTACCTTTGTGTGTGTGTGTGTGTGTGTGTCTTTGTGTGTGTGTGTGTGTGATTGACACACACACACAATTGAGAACCTCCTCCTTATTTTTGAAGTCGGTTTTAAAAATGTAAAAAATGTATGAGCATTATAAAAACGTTTAAAATTGCTATCGTCTAACAACTTTCTCCAATATATCTTAGAGGTCCGACTGGTCTGAGATTGGTGGCGTGGAGTAGAATCGTTAATCTCGTTTAGGGCGTGATGCGTGAACCGTGTCGCCGGCCGCAGCCGCAGCCGCAGGATCCGCGGTAGAATTCATTAAGGCACTATTCTCTAACCTTCTTTAAGTAGACTTTACTTCACAGATGGGATATAAATTGACGAACGTTTATTTATGACCTTAGCTATAGTAAACTGATACAGATTTATTGTTTTTATATAAACGCATAATCAACACTAAGACAAGAACACAGATCATACCGGGAGCAGAAATTCAAACTCATCATTTAAACTTCCGCTGGGATCGAAACCAGGAGGCCCAGCATGGCATGGTAACCAATGCACCACACGGGTCGTCACCATTAGATACCAAAAGTTCGATAGCCGCCCTTTCAATGGTAGGACCAAGTCACTTTCTGAATACCCCAATATTTGAATTATTAAACGGAACTGATTTGCTTTTAACTTACTTGAAACTTCTTGCGTCGTATTCTTCATAACTGAAGGTCGTGTACACAATGAAAGTAATTCAGTTCTTATGATATGCCTCCATTGTCCTCGTTCTTCGGCTTTCTTTAGAGCAGATGTTACAGAGAGACCAGTGAGTGCGGTCACTTGGTCACTCCAACGGCTAGGTGATCGGCCGCGGGGTCGTTTCCCTTCGACTTTCCCTACCACCATCAACTTGTCGAGATCGTCTGGTTGACGGTGGGCAATGTGACTAAAATACCAAATAATTACTTGAAACACCAATTAATACCAATTTGAAGGTGTTAAAACTTTAATTCATGTTATACTTTCATTACATTCATGGAATAAAACACGAAGGCTAATGTAGTGTTAATTAAAACGTAGTAGATGAGTGTACAACTGTACACTGTACGTACAGAAGGTATTGTTATACATCCTAGATCCTGTTGTCTCGTGGTTGACTGTTGTTGCATAATATCTATTGTGCAGCGCTGTAGCGCTGTAGCGGCTGGTGGATTGCAAGCCGAGGGCCATTATCCGCTTTGTATACAATGAAACCCTGCAATATTCTGTTCATCGCTAAATAATGATGAATTTTCTGTTATTCTCGGCGCCTGAAATGTTTCGGCCTTGGTAAGTCCCTTGTTACAACTGCGTTCGAAATAAAAGTTTTTCGTCGTCATTTTATACTGCCCGGATTAAACTGAAATTAATATTCAAAATTGAGATTCTCAGTCCTATGAGAAATGCCGTTTTGTAATGAAATTAAGAATTTTATTATGTTGGTCAGCAATTACATAATTTTTCTTCAGGTGTTAGTTCAAGGGCCAGTTTAAAAGAATTTGGATATTTGAGATTCTAAAATTCGATCAAACTAAAACGTCCTTTGGACAGGTAAATCTGTGCTTTATCCTCTAACCAATTATTTATATGTCTATGTTAATAGTTTGCACGCATAGCTATTTATTTTGAATACGCAAACTCTAACCAATCTCGTTACCCACCCGAGTATTAATATCAGCGGTATCTGTTAACCTTATTACATTTCCTGTAACATACTTTTCTCGGTAAAGTGTATTTACAAGGCTTTTAAAGATAGCGCACGTGCCTCGAGTCGTAAACCCGAAAGGTAAAAGCATCTCAACTTTCCCGAGTAGATTATTATTTCATGGTGCAGGATGGATATTAGCATAAATAACCGAGTACACACCACTTTGTAAATTGAAGTGGGAAATTTATTCGGCCGTATCGACGGTCATATCGTGTACGCCACCTCCACGGCCGTTTAAGACTTTGGCAACATGCGTTCGAATTTCTTCACTATCTCATCTTGCTTTACGGTAAAAGTTTTGCTCCTTAGGATAGACTCAATGTTTAGAACTTCGGTTACTTTGTTACTTCAAAGGACTTTTTTGTGGAGACTAGGTCTTCGCTTTGCTCTGATATTTATAATCCTTATTAACTAATTTGTTTCATGATAATTTTATGAAAGTTCGAAAGTATGAAAATTTTACTAAAGCACCGCGAAATTCGATCAAATGATGAAAACCGTTTCATCATTACCTTGTGACATGTGAATTGTATTCGACTAGCTTTTGTAATTCGCTGCAATATCTGTACGTTCTAGTAATAGCTAGGCAACAAAAACAACTAAAATGCGGCTAGCCTTGATAACAAAATACAATAATAATATTATCTCCTTATTATGATTAGTTGAAACGGTTGTCGTATGCGGGCAAGGGCTCTTACGAGGATGTTAAGAAATAAGGAAGTCGACAGTTAAGCTAATGTGGGACACAATTCGGCAGCGATACAAGTCTATTGACAAAGATAATTTAAGAACTACTAACGTTTATTCATGTACCTAGGACTCCTTAAGATTATTAGGATCCTTTTGATCTCCATACTTCCCTCATTAAGCGTGGATTTATTTGGGATCCCGTAATTTCATTTGAGATCCTATAACGGATGGCGCACACTTTTGAAGTTTTGACTAAGGAGAGATTTGAATTAGCACTTACGTAAAATCTTGGGAAACCCGACTAATAAGAAGTAATATTTTTTTTAAGTTATGTACAGCTTGTAGTCATTACACATGTATAACAAAACAACTCCACAATCAATTTTTTTAGTTCATGCGTAAAATGACGATATCGTCGTAATATTGTTAAATGATCGGCAAAAACTTTTTAATCAATGCACGCTACTTACCCAAGTTTAAAGGCCCTCGATACAAGTTAAGCCTGTATCCTCGCAACTTGAGATAAGTTACAGAGTCTCGTGTCTGACAAGGATATGCACTTACCGCTCGGGGACGCCGCGCGGCGTGCGGCGTGCGGCGAGTAGCGCGTCTCTACGACTAATCTAATACCCAAACTAACCGAACTCCAGTCTCCTAAAGTTAGGTATTGTTTAGCTTTCGGTTACAGATATTGGTTACTGTTGCTACATTAATCGAATCAAAGTCTAGGAATAGACATTAGAGTCGCATCCAGTTCCGCGGAGGTTGCTTATAAACATTATGTAACTGTGTAGAGTTCAGGAGTTTCATTCGCTTTTTCTTCTCAATATAAGTACCACACTATAACGTCTTGTGTACCACTTAGTATAATAAATGAAAAATTGGCGTATAAAATACATTAATGATAACATTCATCGCTAACGGCACGGTAAAGTAATATAAAAGCCTTTTCAATATTCTATCTACCCTTGATATTCCATAATTTTTGTACATTTTATGAACTGGTATTATTACCTATAAGTTGGTCATAGATGTATTGTTTTTCTTAATCAAAAATCTAAATTACTATTATAAGTAAAATATAGCCTGAAGGGCAGACGAGATCTGATGGTAAGTGATTACGAGCCTCATTTGGCAGTATGAATTAAACTTTGCGTTAACTAATTTCCGTCTGACCACGCAGTTATCTCTGTGGTGTGATTGCGGTCAGTTTGACCGCCCTAATGTTTGTAAATTAGTTTTCATGTAAAATTTTTGAATTAGGGTTGTCAAAACGCTCTGTGTCTGTAATTTATATGAAGCATTAAAGTGCCTTGATGGTGCCGAAAATATATAAGTAATTCGTAGTAAGCTCCCGGTGGAATAAAATGCTTTTCTATATGACGAACCAACAAATGAGCTGACGATCCACTTGATGGTCAATGGCCACACCAAACCATCAGCAACACCAAATGCATGCACTGATGTTGCCGAACAAGAAAGAAAGTGTTCTTACACTTGGGTTATCAAGACAAATGTAACGATATCTTCTAATACATAAAGTTCTCATGTCACGCTTTTTTGAAGTTGAACTCCTCCGAAACGGCTCGACCGATTTTCGTGAATCTTTGCGTGCATATCGGCTAGGATGGAGAATCGGACATCTATTTTTCATCCCCCTAAATGTTAACGGTGGTCCACCCCTCATTTTTTTTTACTTTTGACAGAACGAAGTCTGTCCGGGCAGCTAGTAATTTTATAAATTGGTCCAGCGGTTTGAAGGATATGAGGTAATGAAGAATATTACATGCATAATACAAAAATATAACCCTTCCTTGGCAGTTGGGTAAAAATGTAAAAGTACCTATGGATGTTTGATACTATAAACCACAAAAACTACTGAACATACTTTTATGAAATTTAACGAACAGCTAGAATATGATCTCATTTTTACTATAATAAGGGTACTCACGATATAATTATTTTATTTATACGCCTATATTTCGACCCAGTTGCAGGGATCGTGGTCACGGCTAGCCGTGATAATTATATCGTGAATACCCGTATTATAGTAAAAATGTGTTCAGTCCGCGATGAGTTAAGTTTAAAATCATGTAGACTATGATCTGTATGTACATTTGATCCCGGTAAACGCGGGCGGAGCTAGTATCGTAGGAACCTATATTTGTGGCCGTGTGTACATTGAAAAACATTAAAATAAATATTGCCATCGATTAGGGGTGCAGCAGCCGCGGCAGTCGGGATGTTTGTGACAGCCAAATGTTTGCTCTCGTCTGGGTGTATTTTCACCGTATTGTGTTTACAAAGCGAACATTGGTGCGAGTGGCTATGGGATCTACGTCTCTCTTTAACAACTTACCTTGTTAAAATCAAACAAGGTACGAATTTCCTTTTTAAACGTGATTTATTTTGTTTTTTATTTAAAACTGGCGCTTTGCCTGCAGCTTTGCCTGTGTTAAGTAAGATACCCTATGTATTCAAGATAATTTCTACCTGTGTACTTAACTTATCATTGCAAACTAAGTAGTTGGCTTCGCGATAATTAGCCAATAAATTCGTAAACATCAGTGTCCAACTTTGAATATAATTAATGATTAAACGAACTTACCTGTAAGTGAAGTTCTATCATAATTATGCGAAGGCTTCGTCCGAAGGGATTAGTGAATCATACTTGTAGTAGCGCCTAGCGCCTCGCCATTCACGCACTTTATTTGAGGGTAGATATAAAACAAAACATCCATACCCGCCCTCAACCTGGTAAGATATCTGTTCTACAGCGTCAGTTAGTTTAGAGCACAGCAGTTGATATTTCACAACATTGGGGAGAAATAAATTAGGGCTGGGAGGGTTGCTAATCCCTTCGGACGAAGCCTTCGCATAATTATGATAGAACTTCACTTACAGGTAAGTTCGTTTAATCATTAATTATACTTAGGCTTCGTCCTCGGGATTAGTGAATCATACTTGTAGACTTTTAGAGATTGTTGTGAAATATCTTTGAAACAAAATATTGTTTGCAACATCATCAAAAAATTGAACTATAATTGACAAAACATCAATCTAAATTAATAATTATTGGCCACTGATAATATTTTTTCTTTCTTTTCTAAATAGTTCTATTTATAGAACCGATAGAACGTATTAGATGATCCGCTCCATCCAGCGGTCTTTGTGATTACATCCAAACTAATTAATACCTAAATTATGGGCTGAGGATGTCGCCGCGTGCCTTGTACGCTGTGAATACGTTTACAATTTACATCTATTCCACTTTCACGTAAGGTTTCATTTACCTTTCGACTTAAAGACTGCGAACTTACAGCTCTCCACGGTTCTCTTATACTGAAAAAAGTTAATCAATATCTTAGCGAAAAAGAATTGTTTTTTCTAAATATCATTATGTTAATGAAACATTTACTGGACAAATTCAAAAAAAAAAGAAAGAAAAAGGCAATACAGCAATTGGCTGTAAGGACCCTTGACCCGTTGGTTTTAGAAAATCTAGAAACTTTATGTTATGTGTTGTTTGTACTCTCTGTGCAGTTTATAGTGCCAAAAGAGTTACAAGTTTCTTTGAAATTTTATTAAGATTTAAGGTTTTATTTGTCTGACGTAATTAATTACAACAGAAGTGTCCCATTTTTGGAATACCTTGGTAGTGGAGGTCGTAAACGAAACCACCCTTGAAAAATCTAATTATATCGTCTTCTCCTTGATTATTGCGAAATAATAAGGCTAATGTAGATCTACAGAGGTTAGGCGATCCGTATTGCAAGCAAACCCTCTTCATAGTTTTTTTTTTTTTTTTAAATAGGTATCATACTATTTAAAAGAACTGTTACAGAGACCTCATTATTATATTAATCACCGAACAGTGGCGTAGTTAGCCCTAAGGAGGCCCCATATCAATATTTGTTGTGGGGCCCCCTCGACATTAGCTGTCAAATATAAAAGCCAACTGTACAGTAGTGGTCGTAGGCCGCTGGCGAGCTTTTATTTTTTGGGAATGTTAGTAGGGGCCCCTATACGCTGGGGGCCCCGTATAATTGATACGGCTGATACGGCGGTAGTTACGTACGGTAGGTACGGTGGTAATCCTACCACCAGGGTAAACTTGTTGTGTATGCTGCTATGGCTAGAATGAAAACACATAGTCGGTATTTTTATTAGCCTGGAATGTTATAAAATATTCAGATACCAAGGACTTTTAAAAATAGGGTACCATGCGTAGGCCACCATGGTTCAACGACTATGCCCTTGCCTTTAACGGAAATACATAATTTTCCTTAGTCTCTTTAACAACGACAGAGATGGGGGGAAAGTGTAAAAATAGCAATTGGCCCAAGAAATTGTAAATGTGTTAACCGTCATTACATCTGGGTCTCTATGCCATGAGACATAATAAGAACATAATATTTTATTTTTAATGCGACTAGCGAACAAATCCAGTTCAGGTAGGACAAATGTGGATATGCTATTTCCTGGTATGCCCAATCTGCTTGTTCCCATTCTATATCGTGATGTATGCGTCTGGACTCCGCATCTGCTGTCGCGTTTTTTGAAGACTTCATATATGAAGCTACAATATAACGGCATGTACGCCATTGCCATATTTGACGTGTAACGTCGGTGAGATGAGGAAACTGGACGCCGCCCATTAGGTTATATAGGAGATGGCCGTCGTGTTATCGACACGGAGTAGAATTTGACAGTTGTTTGAATTTTTAGCAATTATTTTTAAACTGAAAAAAGCAGCTTGGAGTTATAAACAATTGATATGGAGTGTTTGTTCTTGAACACTCCATAACCGCTAGCATTCTCGCTTCCACAAGCAAACCCTACCCCGTATTTGAGGCGTCAGAGAAAATTCCAGATCATAGGTATCCTCTTTGATTTTACTAAAAGGTTCTATTGCGTTTTACCACCGTTTGAAATCAGCTTGCAACTTACGAGGTAGATTCATAAAGCTTTCATAGTTATTATTATCAGATCCCAAATCCTAATCTTAAATAATTAGCAGGTACGTTCGAAGAACTTTCTTTGTGCATAGCCAACTATATACTATGGCTGGACAACAGAAAATAATGCTCCAAAAAAAAAACGTGCAGTCACATAGGTATTTTACATCTGATAAGGGTTACAGGGGTAACATCTTTTGTATTTCTATTTTAACGAGATTTATTTCATAGGTAATGTGATCTGAAAGTTTTCTGAATCTAGTAAAAATTCTAAAAATGTATACGTCTTACTTGGTACATACAATGATATTATGATGTGAAATATTTTTTAAATATCATTGGGTACATACAGCTTCTCTCTTAATTTATGAGAAAGCCACGTAAGATCAATTTTCGAATTATTGTAATTTGTCGAAGCTGGTCCAGTAAAACGCAGTAAGCGGAGGTTTCATTACCTTTGTGATTAAGGTACACAAACCAACCGGCAGTACATTAAATTCGAACAAATATTGTTCGAATTTGAATCTTAAATATTTTCTACAATTTTCTTTAAATCTATCTTTGTCACGAACCGATCTTTAGTGATAAGTTTTAATATTGTACGTAAGTCTTGATTCGTATAGACGAACTGATTCAATTTGAGTTCTTTTTTTTTTATTTATTTATTTAAAATAAAACAATAGCCATTTGGCTTGGGTACTAAAACACATTTCATAAAAACTGCCCCTCTGTAGGCTCACATTTTGTGATAGCTTGTATAGATAATAAATTATCTTTAGTTTCATAAAGAAAATATTTTTCTTTAAGTCAAAATAATTTTCATTTGGAGAGCTGCCTGGTTAACTGGGCAATCTGGACATGCAAATGGAATTTCCGTCTCTAATACATAAAAGTATCAAGAGATTATTGGTGAGTAATGACCATTATTTGTAAAATAAGGACAACTGCCTGTATATTTTACTTGCCGCGAGTGTTTCGATGAACACAACGGACGATCGTACGACGTTCGCAGGAACCTCCTTCGTCTTCGGATGGCTCGTCAGTTTCCGAGTAAGGAAGGGACTCTTGAAATCTAATGACCTCGACGTCTTAGTCTGTGACGGCTGCTTAGGTGCAGGTATTTTTAGCTTGGCACCAGTTTTAATTGTTTCCGTCAGATTGTGGTCGAATAATGAAATATAAATAAAAAAATAAAAAATAGACAAATATCCGGCTTAGTGTCCAAAAGATGGACTTTAATCTCTTACTTCAAGGATGAAAGAATAAAATTTCTCCGAATTATCTATCATTGCGCAGGAATCAGAGTGATAAATGTATATCAGGTACTGCACCTGGTAAACTGCACTGCAATAGCGGTCGGCTCTGCGCAGGTAATCGGTTCAGAAATATATTATATTTCTGAACCGATGGTTGAGACGGGCGCCACGGCAGCAAACAATTATTATTATTAATACCGCAATTATAACGCAGTCCGGGATGAGCGTTACAGGGCCCATAAAGATGCCTCCATCGCGTAGCCCGGCTACGGTGCGTAAAATCGACTGATTTCAGGTTATTAGTTTAGAAACATACCAAAGTACTGTTCGCAAAACTAATTAGGTGGGTAGGAATAGGAGCATCTCCAAAGAGAGGTACGCAAGCCCAGTGGAACATTATAAGAATTCATCCCCCATAGGGTAGTACAGCTTCCAAAGAAGAGCACGCAAACCCAGGGTTGGTATATAATACCTACTATAGTATGCCATAAAGTATACTAACATGAAATATTCCAATATGATATACATGTTAAAAATTTGGTGTCAAATTTTACACTAGCATGTTGCTGTTCACTAGTTAAGAAACAGACCAAAGTACTGTTCGCAAAACAAGTTAGATGGGTAGTAACATCTCCAAAGAGAAGCACGCAAACCCAATGCAACATTTTAAGAATATATCCCATATAGCATGTTGCTGTTCATTAGTTAAGAAACAGACCAAAGTACTGTTCGCAAAACCTGTTAGATGGGTAGTAACATCTCCAAAGAGAAGCACGCAAACCCAACGCAACATTTTAAGAATATATCCCATATAGGGTAGTACAGCTTACATAGACGAGTACGCAAACCCAGGGTTGATATTAATTCCGATAAAATATATCTACTAATATGTAATATTTCAATATGATATCATAAAATAACACGTAAAAACTTTGATATCAAATTTATGCTAGCATGTTGTTCAGCAATGAACTAATATATGTACTAACGTAGATCGTTCATTGTTGTTCAGTAGTTAAGAAACAGACCAAAGTACTGTTCGCAAAACTAGTTAAATGAGTAGTAATATCTCCAAAGAGAAGAACGCAAACTCAATGCAACCTTATTAGGTATAATATGAAGGTTAAATATCTTCTTGATGAATAATTTTACTATGTAGATATATCGTAATTCACATGGTACATGACACATTTTTCACAAAATTGACATGTACGAGTACATTTGCATGTACGTAATATTATGTAATATATTAAAGTTATAACGTAACATATCAGTTATAAGCAAATAACATCTACCTCGCAGGAGATTATGCGTTACAAATCTATTATTATTAAACAGATTTGTTTAGGTGACTATAATCATTATAACGGTGTACTATTAGTCTATTACTAACCTTGTAACATTACATCTATTGAAGAGCTCGAACTACGACGTTGTTGACGTAATTTCTTTTTTCTTTTTGACGTAACTTCTCATAACTATCTTCACTTTTTACGTTTCGGCATTCTTGCCCCGTAAACCACTAACTAAAATAATAATACACTGAGCTATGTGAAGACACTGCGTGCGATCGTGGCGAGCACTAAAAAGCAACTGACGCTGTAGAACAGATATCTTACCAGGTTGAGGGCGGGTATGGATGTTTTGTTTTATATCTACCCTCAAATAAAGTGCGTGAATGGCGAGGCGCTAGGCGCTACTACAAGTATGATTCACTAATCCCGAGGACGAAGCCTAAGTATAATTATAGTTCTTAAGTCGGTCGTTTACAGTGTTTTGTTTATCCTGAGGATAACGATTACACTGATTTACTTCATACGTTAGAGACTTAGAATAATAACGCCTATTCTAAGGTTAGAGATAATACCCAAGTCCCCTTTAAGTTGGAATGCAATGTTGAGCAACAGAGTTCGAAATGAACGGGGTGGTGCTATTAGTACGAGAACAGTTTAAAAAACACGTCTAGGCATTTCTAAGACGAAAGCAAAGAAATGGATATTCTGTTTAACTACACAAAACTAAATTTTCAATAGTGCTCGAAAGCAAAATTTTCCTGAAGAAAAATGCAAAGGAAACAATATTAAATCCATCGAAGAATATACTGCTCAATCCTTCACATACCTGGTAAGGTTCTAAGACTTTCAAATAAAGTGAATACATTTTTTGAAGTGTATTTTAAAACGGAAAACTCGAAAGCGGTTACAATAGTAGTTTTCCACTAGCGTAGCCAATATGTAATCACAAAGGAATATATTATTATTAAGTATTAATAGAAATGCAGGGGCGGATAACCAGGACTTCATTTTGTAATGTAAATCTGCAGGCGCCTGAGGTGATTTTAAGAGCAGAATCAAATCCCAATAAACAATATTCTCAGTGTCTTGTAGACCTTGCTTCAGGCGCTGCCGCTACCCATTCAGAAGGCGTTTTAAATCATCTGCGCGCTCCCACTGGACTCCAACCATTATTTTTTACTGTCTCAAAGTATACGTATCGGTAAGTAAGACTCCATACTGAAATGTCGAGTGGTTTTACTGTCGTTAAATTGGTTTCTTATTGCCTTCACAACAATGGCGAATATTTTGTAGTGTACAGAAATTACCAGTTGCGAAATTGAATGAATTAGGTTTTTTTTTTTCGTTTCTTCGAACTGCAAGTAATGGTGGTATTGTGTGTTATTATTTGACAAGTATAATTGACTTGCGAAAGTGGTGTAGAGCTTTTTGTGAATGCTGAAAATAAACGGACTCCATATTCCTCTTCTTACATATGATTGAATTCGGCTTTCATATACTTAGCCCGTAGGTATTTGAAATTGAATTGCGCATGAAACATGCATTTAGTAAATAGAAATTAATGCCTAGGACAATCTTTTAATTTTCATGACAAAAAAATCTGTGTTATTTAATTAATTCAGTTAATGATAGTAAGAGATATTTTTTATATTTAGGCGCCTATGACTAACTAGTAATCTGCTTCAGTCAATTCGTATCATCTCAAGTAGGTATGTAATTTTATGAAAATCACGTAATAAAGATGGAGTACCTATGTTACAATGGTACTCTATGTATTTTTGCCATGATAACAATATAAACGGTGTTTATATAGGTACATACATACTATTGTGTAGTATCTATGTAGTATATTTTCCAGTTCAGCCCCAAACTGCCGTTCCGGAGGACGAGAAAGGAAAAGGGTCAACGCAATTATGTATAAGAGCTAGAATAATTAGTGTTTTCCTCAGCGAGGGGAAGGATAATTACTGCCGCAGGAGGCAATTTAACTAAGACATGACATTTCAAGACTATTTGTTGAGGGAATATAGTGGTGGAGTAAAAACAAGGCTGTGAGCTTGCGTCTACAACTTAAGGAAATACGGAATTACGAATTACACAGGGAATCCGCGGACCAAACTTCCATTCGGTTCTCCTATTCTTCCTTCTCTTTCCTCACTTGGCCGGCAATACAACAATAATGTGTTGCTGATGTCCATGGGCGATAATGATCGCTTACCATCAGGTAGCCTCCTAGTTCCACATGTTGTGTTGTTCAAAGACATCAAACGATTTACAGGTACCCTATTATGCATATTTTTTTCTTACAAACGAATACACATAATGAAATTATTCGCTAAAATTTCAACGCAAATGAACAAATTTTGCGCGTTCCGTCTTGCGGAGTTTTGAATAAAAATAATATGCAACGCGTCGCTTACCCCGAGGGGATTTAATTAGACAGCTCAGCCATAGGTTAATGGAGTGTGAAGATAAAGACTTAGGGAGATCCCAAATGATTCGTGGAGATGAATAATATCGCTCCGGCCGTGTTCCGTTCCATTCAAATAAGTCTACGTGTACAATGCAAAAGTGGAAAAGAAATAAAAGAACGCAAAAACCATTATTTGAGACGCCGCGCCGGAGGGACAGTTATTATTTTTAACAGTTTAAATAACAATCTGTTATGTTGTTGGGTTATACAGTGACAGAGCATTAAAACCTATGATTAAAACAAATAATTAAGGATGATTAATTATTTATCTATCAATTAATATGTAAAATTATGTTAAGTAAAATAAACTTGACAAGTGCGAGTTTAACTCGAGGCGAGGGTTCCGTACGTTGATTATCTATTAATATGACATTTTCATTTCATTAGTCTGTGGCACGTCGCACTGCACATTTTACAGTGTACATTTTTAAAAACTTACAAGATAAGCTTGTACCGGAAGAAACATCCTTATATTTATTCTAGCAGTAATGAGCAGTGGATGCGGTGCGTGTAACAATAGTCAGTGATTGCGTGCGCGACGCAATGCGGTCTCCCCCCACCCCTCCCCTCTCTCCCTACCGACCGCAACCCGGAACAACCTGATCCTACTATATTTATTACTTCCACTTCATTATTTAACTATTAACGCTTTGATTAGTGCTGCTGATTGTATTTGTTCAGTGTTTTAAAAAAATGTAAGTATTCCTGTACCACGCTGGATGCGTCTCGTAAGAGGCGACTAAATCCAGCCCGCTGGTAGGAGGGCCCCTCGGAGGAATTATATTCTTAATATTGATTTTTGAACAGTTTATTAATACCATTATTGCTGTTATTATTTCCCCCTGGGGTCCGCCCGAATAGCTACCACTCTCTTTGCTTGAGCCAATCGACTTACCATCAGGTGGATCGTCTCGTATGCTTACTATTTCCGTAAAATAGTGCTATATGTCTAGTAGAAGAAATTTAAAACAAACGAAATTTTATAATGCATTTCACAATCCCATAAGCATTAGTTTTACCGTTTCATACTGATATATCACACAGGCAGTGAACGAATTAGTAGGTATATTAGTTCATTGCACACAGGTCATTTACAGTAAATGAAATTAGATGAAACTATCTAGTTTGCGAATTAATTATTAGCTAAACGCTTACTAATGAGTAGCGCGTGGTATTTGCAACAATACTCGGTGATTGCGCCATGCGGTTCCTCCCTCGGACCGCATCCGACAGGAGCAGATAACTCCCGTTTCTGTATTACGTAACTTTCATTTGATACCTGATTAAATTCCTGAGCTATTTCTCGTTTTCCGATTCTTTGACTTGGTCCTTCGAGTCGGATCTCTAAAGGAACTTGTCTGGGTCAAAACTCAAATCACTAATAGATTGTATTGCCACACTGAAAAGTTTCCATAAGTTTTTAAATATTGTGTATTAGTAGTCTCAAAACGTTGCTAGAATTCTCAATCCAAATCATTAGTCGCAACCTATTCTGTAATCGGTTCTCTAAGTTAAATTGTTTAATTAATATCTTTCTTGTATAACTTGAAGGCGCTGTAGTAAAAACCTCTAGGGAAAACTGATTGCCTATATGTGAAAACAAAATAATCTCAAACAAAAAGCATATATTTAGAATCCAACCATGACAAGATATCTGAAAATTTATGAAAATAGTTTGTCGAAAGAAAAAATAAACTAAATTGGAATAAAGAGATAAAGAGATAAACAACTGTCGAGCAATCAATGCCCGATAAATTCCCGGAATGCTCAATAATTCAGCATTCCTGGAAATAAAAAAATTTAGATTATCCCATGAATGTGGAGGAAGGCGCGGTTCGACTCAAAGGCGATTTTTTGTAGAGCGACAGAGGTTGCCGTCTGTAATTCAATTTATTGCGTCTACCCTCTACTAGGGAGTGCTTCTAAGCGATAATGCAATTTGATTGAGCTACTTATTGGCCCTTTACCTTTTCATTACGGCGTCTAAATTTCAATCGAATCGAATAGAAAATTCTTATTCGCTCAAAGGGGTGACTGGGAAGTTTTCCGTAAGTGTATTCGTAAATCGCGTTTTTACCGAGCGTGAAAGCACTTCGATACAATAAAAGTCTTTACTGGTTACAATGGAAACTTTTCGCTTTGCCTCTTGACACCTAGAAATACTGAGTGATGAATTGAATGGAACATTTGCGAAGGTACTTTGACGCCCCCGCGTCGGCAAGCAACCCTTCATCGTGCGGGATTAAAAAACTTCAGAACAGCTTTATAATATTTTCTCTTTATAAATAAGAGTGGCGACAAAATAAGGAATTTATGTTTGTATTTTGAAAACCGTTTTCAACAAAACATTCTCATTCCATTGAGTGAACAAAAGAATACCATTTATTATATAAGACAAATAGGTAATGCTATCGAATCATTATGATGCATTATTTTGGAGCATATTTCTCGCTAGATCTCGTACTTTCGGCTGATAATTTCCGATATTCGGTTTGGCCATTAACCCCTCAACTATGGATTAGTGCTCATAGCCCGGCGGCTTGTGTTGATCCTATGTGATCGACAAAGTTAAGCAACAGCGGGCGCGGTCGGTAGTTGGATGGGTGACCGCTAGTGGCAAAAATTTCTTGAGCGTTTCCGTGCTTCGGAGGGCACGTAAAGCCGTCGGTCCCGGTTGTTATCATAAGATAACAGTCGTTAAGCCATGTCGGAGGCCCTCGGGCGGTTTGAAAACTTCCGACACTCGGGTTGGCCACTAACCCCTCCACCAATCCGCACTGGAGCAGCGTGGTGGAGTATGCTCTAGGCCTCCTCAAGAGGAGAGACCCGTGCCCAGTAGTGGGCCATTAATGGGTTGAAGCCATTAGCATGGATTAGTTTACTGGAGCGAGCATAGTGGAGTATGCTCATCAATTATGATAAGGCCGATACCTTGCAGTGGAATACTAATAGGTAGAAACCACATTTACATCATCGCTGTCTTTCAAATGGGCGATTTGGGTTTGGATAATTTTTCTTTTCCACTCTTTCATGTTTACTAAATTGACGACCCTGTAGCCTAGTTGGTAGCGACCCTGCGAAGCGAGGGGTCCCGGGTTGGATTCCCGGCCGGGGCAGATATTTGTTTGACAGATAAATATTTGTGCTCGGGTCATGGGTGTTATTGTGATGTGTTATGTGTTGTCCATGTCACCCGCGACACTACTACGGGGGTGTGAGTGTGTAGGTAAGCGTTTATTATTATTTGTTTATTAAAACACCTTTTCAGGACCTCCTTTCAATCTTTCACTCAAATCATTCTATATCAAGCTCTGAACGTTGAGCTTTTAATTTAAAATTTGGAGCTTACATTTTCGGCTAAAGTTTGCTCCAGTTACTGGTATTTTCGTGAACAGAAAACAGCGAAGTTGTTCTGTCCTGGTTTACGGAGAGGCGTCGTAATTACCAGCACATGAGTTGTCATTGCACAGCAACAAAGCATCTGCCTTGCGTCGAGGGCGTTATTACTAAGCAAGGGAGGGCGTTCCATTTTAATCCGTAATGAACATGCGACCTTATTTTCTTGACACCCTTGGCAGCTTGCTAGAAAAGTGTTTTTAAAATCTTCAAAGATATTGTTGATTTGCTTTCGTTCGCTTCGGGGCTTAGATCAGTCGCTCCACGAAAGCGTCCAAGTTTGTTCCCCAAATATTATACCTCATTACAAACTCTCGGGGGCCTTACAGTATAGATGGAGAGCACGGAGTCCTTAATTAAATCTTACTTTTGTGTGTGTGCACACAAAACTACCTACTTTGAGTATTTTTATGATAATAAAAAATATTTATTTAGTTTTATTTACATTACATGCATTTGTTTTCATTAACCATCAATAACATGAAGCATATACTACGAGAACTGAGGCTCTATCTGCAATTGATAAATTACAATGAATGCTGATTGCAGCATCTATTATTCTCTCTATTATCTATCTATTATCTATCTCTCTAGCTATTGAGCTAGACTGCTAGCTGACGTCAGGTGGACTCCCGTTTGTTACATTGAGTTACCTACATGGATGGCCACAATAGACCTCGTTTGATTGCAATGGCCACTGGGGACAGAACCCTCATCCGTCATTGAATCAATAAAAATGTTTCAGTAACATAGTTACTCGCTGACTTGGTAAACTACTGAAATAATTCAAATATGAGTTTGCAAAGAGTAGCTTGGAAATGGCTTTTATTTAAATCGAATTGCATCCACATTCTTGCAGCTATTGGACTCATATACATATATACAGTTATTCGCCCTGATTAGTCTTTACTATCAGATGAACTGTCTGCTCGTTATTTTGACTAAAAAACAAAGAAAAACTAAGAAAACAAAAAACGATCTATTCCTTAAAAATTTAGCCTTAAAAAGCCTTTAAAAACGTGTAACAAAAAAAATTCAAAGACGTCCTATGGTTCTTGTGAATAAAGGATGTCGCTACGGTCCCGCAAAGCGCTGATTTATCAACGTTCGGAATATGCTTTAATGGAGTCTGCTCGCAGCTTCTCCGCAACTTGATTAATAGAAGGGAACAAAGTTTCATGCGAGGAAAATTCCCTTTTAGGAGCTTGGCTCCTTGTGTCGCGCGACGATGAAACATTGCCTTTAATTGTACCTAGTCGCTTGTGAAAGGTAACTCGTAAAGGTATCATGGAGAAGGTAAGTTCGCAAGGTAAACTTTGGTTACGTAGATATCTATTTTTTTAAGGTGATATTTGTAGTAGCAGTAAATACAAAGTTTGGCGCATTGGCCGGCATCGAAGGGACCTGGCTTCGATTCCCAGCGAGCCAGTTTAAGTGATGTGTTAATATTTTTGTTCTCGGTCTGGGTGTACATAATTATGTTTTTATCTTTGTGTGTTATACTTATTCATGATACCAACGCCACAGGAATTCTAAGCATGGGACTACATACTACATATAACTTAATGTGTAGCTCTAAAAAAGACTTATATACACCGCAGTCGAATGATACCCTATAATTATTTTAATAAGATGTGCTCATCATTTAATTACCTGTTAAAAATAAAAATGTTTCTACCATCTATATTTATATTGTATCGTATCATCTGGTAAAACATTTATCAACAGTGCACCCGGATATAAATGGTAGCCGTGCAATAAAACTGAATTGGAGTGTTAAGGTATATCCAGTTGGCGGATATTAAGAATTTGGTGAATGTTAACGCCTGCAAGAGGTTCTCGGTACTGTAATTGAGGACATAAATCACATCTCCATCGAAATGAGACACTTGAGGCGTTGTACGGAACCCGTAGAGTAGTTGCACGTAGATAAGGATTGGGGAAATGGTTGGGGCAATTTTAAGATTTTAGTGGCACAGAATGTAGAGGTAAAACTTTATCGGATAGTTTAGATTGTTAATCTAACATGCAACTGGGTCGAAATATCGGCAAATACGTAATTATCGATATTCATACAATTACCCTAAGTGAAGACTCAGTCCGCAATAAGTTTGAAATGTTAGAAAAATGTTTGTTATTTATTGTATGCCCTCCTGCCTATTACGTGGATGTCTGAAAGAAAATAGTGAATAGGCTTTTAATAAGTTAATGTGCTTACCTTGGACCACATCTCCACTTAATATCAGGTGGGATTGAGGTCAAGCATTAACTTATTTGTGTAAAAACAAAATCTTCGCGTACATGACATAATTATGCTGTTGTACCTTCCAAAAAGCAAGAATGTTGAAGCATTATTAACATAAAACAGTATAATATCGGCAACACGCTAAAAATAGCGAATAGCATTGGGCTTATTTTTAAACGTTTCGCTTAGTATGGGATTTGGACCGTAAATATTAAATATCGGTGACCACCCCCACAGGCCCACAGGCCCACACGGACCTGAGTTATGTCTCAATATCGCCCGCCGCCGCGCCGTGGCACGACAGCAACGCCACCTGCAGGTTCCTTTTATCGCCGCCATTGATTCATTGTTAATAGACTGCTACACGCACGGGATTGTATCGAAATAACATTTACGTTGCATATTGTGGATATATGTAACTATTATCGGGAAAGTGGAAACAGGGGAAAATCTTGTTAAGGAGTTTGTTTGGATAAGGCTCTCCCTAAAAATGTATTAACAAAGGACTAATGTAAGCGGGATGAACAGATGATGATCACAGGATGCATGCCGCCATGCACAATGCAACACAAAAACGATCATAGAAAAATATAAGAATAATCGAACCCTGATCTCTCGTTCGAAAGGTTAAAATTTTCCTATTCGACTATTAATTTACGTATCACCACACGGATTTATTATCTGTTTACAGTAAACAGATTTCTTTCAGTTAGGCATTCCAATACTGAATTTGACATTTAACTTTTCACATGGCGCTAACACATTAATACTTCACTTGTCTCGTACCTACTACATCGAGTTGTACGTTTTATACCAGTTCAATACAGTGTTTGTACCACAATTCAGAGCAGTTAGTCAAATAGCTAGACTAGTTCCACGAGGAAACTTACCCATGGATCTAGTTTCAGATTCAGAGTAGCGCAACCGAACTAGAGAGCTTAAAGTTGCTTGAATTTGGCTTAAGCGTGCATAAGTTATATGCATTAGGAGCTTTAGTAACACTTGCATTATGAAGTTATTAGAACTTAATTTTTAATCTAATTCAAGTAACTTAATTCATTGTGCTGTGAACACGCAATATTTCAAGTCAGTTGCATTAACCGTGGTCACGGTAGATTTAAATATCGACGTATCATACGCATGTAGTGAGTCTATGACAGTTTTTCAACGGCAAAGTTAAGTTTTTTACTCAATAGTTTGGTTAGCTACAAGTTTGTACCGAACTTTCCAACTCGCACTTGGCCGGTTGTTTATTTTTGAAGTGAAAACTTCTTTAGTACGGGGGTGACTTGAAATTTTATGAAACGAAACTGTTCAGTGGAGACTAGAAATGAGTGGAGACTGACTTGAGTTGAGGTGAGGTGAGGTGAGGTGAGGTGAGGTGAGGTGAGGTGAGGTGAGGTGAGGAGTGGAGTGGAGTGGAGTGGAGTAGTAAAACCTACAATTATCATCTTCCCGAAATTTTACATTCGTCTCATTATCTTGTAAACAAAATTTTTGAAGGTTTCACTTCTAACACGTGTGAATTGCATACATTTTAATTTTTTTTTCTACATCATCATGGCAGAGAACTACAGCTTTGTTTGCGAAACATTCGTACCTTGACTAACATAATTTTAAGAATAACTCGTCGACGAACTGGGAATGAATCGTGTGCCAACTGGGATCAACATTGCCAACTGTGACCTAGGCAACCTACATCAATACTGTTTAAACCGTAACGCGTCTGCTGATTGGTATTCAGTGGGCGCGTGTGGGTTTGCTCGTCCAACGGTCGCTGTTGGTTTGATCCGACCGTGTCGCAGACGCTACACGTTGTTTGTTTGTTTGCTTAGTTAACTCGTGAAAACCTGCTTGTATTCTTAACTATTATTAAATAAATTTATTTTTGTTTATAGTTGTTTTTGTATAAACCTAGTCTGTGTAATAAATGCGGTCGAAATTCAAAGTTTATGGTTGGCATTATGAATTTTTATTTGATTGTATTGATTTTTAACCGACTTCAAAACAGGAGGAGGTATTGAGGACCCACGTCACGTGGTACCACTTAAATTTGAGCGAGGTAATTATGAATAGTAGTTTTTGAGTTATCCCTAATTTTGGAGTCGGTTTATTTTTTTTCAAGAATTATCTTGCTTTCTGAATTCATTACCTTTGCCAATTTTTTTCTCTTCCACACGCGAAAAATATGTTTAATAAGAGTTCCGTTTTAACAACAGAATCCTACAAAGGGGCTTAGAGATTCTTCACATTTATCAGTTTTTTAAGGTTTTAGAAAGCAGTGTACTGGATGAGTTTTTTCTGTCCACATGTTGGTAGGTAATTACAATGCACGCACTGTCCGACGTCCGTGTTTCTACGGTTGGTTTGATTCATTTCTAACACGTAAACAGAAACGTTATTGTAGAGCGTTGATTGAATCATGATTGATTCAGTTGCTAAACATACCGTCGGTGGTATCAGCTGTTACTGTTATACTGGACCCTGTGGGGACTCTGTGTATTAGGCCCTTCTTTCCTTGCTACTAATTTTGCAAGCTTGCATATGGCTCTCCGTTAAAGGGTTACATTATTACTAATTATTCGTACATTGCTGTATACCAGCAAATAACAATTACTTCCTTGTAATAATGTATAACAAATCAGTGCTAATTAGTTACTGAATTGAATTTAGGAAAATATACCTACAAACCCTTTCGTTCAGATCAGCCAGTCTATTGCGCGTGTATTGACACTCATTCTAGTCCAGAAACTTACTGCTGCTAACGGATCCCTTTTAATTCATATGTATCTAACTTAACATTATTTTTAGGAACAAAAATATTTCTTTTTCTAAACTTAAAATTCCTCGTAACAATACGAAACCACAAAGTCATTAACTCGGTTTGTGTAAGCTTTAATAAACATTGATCTAATCTAAGTCGACAGTGAAGTGTTCAAGTTGTAACGTTCCCAAAACGTATCAAAGTCGGTTGGAGAGCACAGCCTCAGCTACGTTACAGCCACGGAGTCACGACTGTATTCTCTTGTCGCGTTAATTAATTAAAACAACAAAGTTTCCACTCCTCCCTTACACGCTCTTACTAATTAGATTGTACTACTGCGCAACAATATATGTTGTACATTTCTAAGATACAGTTGCTTAAAAATAAGAAGAAAGGCAATAAGAATAAGTAATGCTAAATACTTGGGACACTTGAACCGTTCAATTCGATGTTATGTAAAAATATATTATAGTTCGAAACTTAGAACGTAGCTGCGTAGGTCGCGGCCGTAGCACAAAACAATTCTTCTCTTCAGTACCCACTTTTTACACCACTCTGTACGGCTTCATTGTTTATCTTTTTTTTCTTCAAAATTACCATTAATAATCCTATTAGCGCTATTGCATCGCTGTCAACCACCGCTGCCGGTGCCATGATGGTTACTGAGAGCTTGTGGAGGTGTGTCGTTACGTGTGTGTGCCATATGAAACTCGGTCGAGCCTGTCGGTTTTGCTTGCACAGGCAAAACTGACAAGCACAACCTAGCGTGTGTGGCTACCTTAATGCCGCTCCAATACGGCTGAAAAAACAATCCTACCAAAAATATTTCATTCACACAATACGAGTATGTTGCCTAGACTCACAATCTCATAAGTATCATAACACTTTAAGTGTAAAAAAGTTATCAGATCTCATGAATAGCCAATCATGAGATCTGATAACTTTTTTACACTTAAAGTGTTATGATACTTATGAGATTGTGAGTCTAGGCAACATACTCGTATTGTGTGAATGAAATATTTTTGGTAGGATTGTTTTTTCAGCCGTATTGGAGCGGCATTAAGGTAGCCACACACGCTAGGTTGTGCTTGTCAGTTTTGCCTGTGCAAGCAAAACCGACAGGCTCGACCGAGTTTCATATGGCACACACACGTAACGACACACCTCCACAAGCTCTCAGTAACCATCATGGCACCGGCAGCGGTGGTTGACAGCGATGCAATAGCGCTAATAGGATTATTAATGGTAATTTTGAAGAAAAAAAAGATAAACAATGAAGCCGTACAGAGTGGTGTAAAAAGTGGGTACTGAAGAGAAGAAAATACAGCCATGTCAACTTACTATCTTGCATTTTCTGAGAACATTTACCATAGTAGTGTATAGGTTTTTATATACCAGTAGAAAGTAGAGATTCCAACAAACAAAAGGACTACCGACTTTTTAAAAAAATCAGATATTTTGACGTCAGATTTTTCGACTGAAAATAAGGGTGTTTCTTTGATTTAAGGTCAAAATAAGGTGAAAAAAAATATTTTTTTGAATCAAAAAAAATTACAGTATGTTAAGGACATACAAAGATAAGTTTTCACCAAATTTCGTGAAATAAAAATATTTTTTGTAAAAGATAAAAATAAAAAACCAAAAACGTGGTTTTTTTAATTTTTCACATACATTTTGAGGTTATGTAAAAAACCGTAAATACAAAAGTTGTAGATCTTTTTATTACCTACAACTTTGCCATTCAACTTTTTTCAATAGGACTTGTAGTTTTTCCGGAAATCGAGATAAACCACTTTTTTCCCTTAAACCCCCCCTCTCCCCCCCTTCCCGACCTCAGATCGCCCATAATTTATATTTCCTATAATCTTCGTTATATTCTCTTCCTTTTGCAATAGGTTTCATTCTACTATAATTTTTTTTCGTTTAAAAAATTATCGGCACTGGACTATAATCACTCAAGACTCATGAAAATGATTAAATATGAAAGATTACGGATAAGGTTAGTCATCATGAGAATACTGTAGAAGCGTTTATTGAATATTCATATCGTATGCTGAAGGAAGTGTCCCACAGAGCTCGATAAAAGCCTCGAGTGTCCCTTGACACAATCTCCATCGATTGTGCCCCTAGACCTCATTCAAAGCTTTCTAGGCCACCATCTTTTAGCCTGAATTGCTCGAGCACATAAATACAACACTGATGTGTGTTTGTCAATGGTTTAAAAGCTAAAGCGAAACGGGGTAACTGGGACTTACTGTAAGTGACTTATTGGCATCGTTAGCAGGCTATAATATCTATGACATCTATGAGTATCAGAGTATGAGTTATGCCTATTAAGAATAATAAATGAAGATAAATTCCTCGTAGAATTAAGTAGAATTACTAATTTATTATAAGTTTAATACTTAAAACAATGATGACAATAGCCTAGTTGATAAAGAAGAGACCCTACCACCCGATCAAAGTATTTCTGGTTCGATTCCTGGTCTCAATTTTAAGGTCTTATGAAATTTTTCTTTTTGATTTTTTTAGCCACTTTATAAAAGTCTACCAGTAATGCTATATGCTCATGCCCGCACACCTACAACAGTAACCAATAATAAATAAGTCATCTAATAAGCTTTATTCCGTTCACAAATTTTAGAGACTAAATTGACGTTTCATAGGTGACCAATTTCGGGTGCAAATTAAATAGTGATGACCATAAACCGAAAAGTAAATCGGAAAAATTTTCACAGCTTTTAAGGAAGGTCAACTATTTGTGTGATTATTGAAGAGTCTCTAAAACTAGTATAAAAACAACTTTAAGCAACCATTATTATTCATATATCCATAATATATTTGCCCTTACTTACTTGTGCGATCTACTTTTCCGGTTTTTTGAATCGTAAACTATGTCGTAAGAATAGTGACATATCAGTAGCGACACTCATATCTACCTAGATATTTAGTATTCGGCTAAATAGTATAAAATTAGCTGTAGGTATACCGAATGTAACCATAACCAAATACTCGTTCTTGTAAGCAAAATAACTTATTTTAGCTGGTATCATTATTTCGAACTTTGACATTAGTGGTTGTCATTTTAGTCTCTAATGGGCGCCATTGACGATGCGATCGATCGGTGCGATCGATCGCACCGATCGATCGGTTCAAAAGTGCCACTCATGAGCGGTAACAATCTTTAACATACACTACCGATCCGTCGTTGCGATCGGTCGGCAACGACGGATCGCACCGATCGATCGCATCGTCAATGGCGCCCATAAGATTTATGAACAGGGTATATTATTTATTCGTTAAATAACTGACAGTAGCTTGGCTTAGTGAGAGACAAGGTCACTATTGTTTGAGCTACGGAGCCGTGTAGACTAAATAATAAACACGTACAAGATACAATAATCCACCTACAATAACAATAAAGGAAACAGGAAACATCACCCGTTTCAGTGATTTACACAAACAGACCTATCCTAAAGTCACTGCTCCAACTTTACACATCTATTAAGATTTATGAGAGTGTCCCTAAATAACTTAAGCAGTTGGCGAACCTACCGATACTCGAATCCCTCGAGAATACAAACCGCGCTCACTAAATTCTGAAAACTATTGTGTGGTCACCGTATGCTCGGTGAAAAGGGTAGCCTTGCTTGGAATTTTGCTGCTTCATTACTTACTCGACGGTTCAGGGTTTAGCTAAAGTTTGAACAGATGTTTGGGATTTGAGGTTTAGAATTTTGTACTACGTTTTATACTCAAGGTTGCATTATTACTGAGTGTACAATTTTTTTTCTAAACTACTAGAAATTCTTTGGTCTTATTGTTAGGTTTTAGAGCAACAAAATATCTGATGAGGCCTACAGTCTCAGCAAAAATCAATCTCATATAAAAATTAATAGGAATAAACGTTTTTTTAATTACATCTATGGGAATAAATAAACCAATTGTAGCAGAATCAGATGCTTATCGAATATAGAATGAACATCGAAAATGTAACTTTAATTTTATAACAATCGATGCATTCATGGTGATTTAATTAACATGTCGACATGAAAGAGTACGTTACACAAAATTATCGGGAATTCATGCGGACATGAAAACCACATTCATAGTTTCCATTGCAAAATGACAATGAACAATGATATTATCCTCTTATTTTCTACTGAAATAAAATTAATAATTCACAAGCTAATTCCTGTTATGATTGTTAGCAAAAATTACTATTGATCTGTGAGACGGGGGTCCATTCTCATGGGTCGAGATTTTGAATTTATTCAATTTTAACTTTATAGACTTTCAGCAGTAAGTGCGTTCACCATCTTGGCTACCATTGACAAATGGGTGGTATTGGGCAGTGTTGGGCGGTGTCGGGCGGCGTAGGACGGCATTGGGCGGCACTGGGCGTCAGCGGCCAAGGCGTTGATTATTCATATCTTTGGTGTTTTGGATAATCAAAAGGGATATAATGCTTAGGTACTAATATTCGCACCTCGCACTCAATAGTGCTATTCACTTGTCTGGTTAGCTTATTTGCTGGATACACACGAACAGGGTGAGTTTGGACTCTGGATGGATAAATGAGGAAATCCTAATTCACACGTAAATGTAGCTGCGTGTGTTTCTTCTCCCTCGTTGCAATATATCGTAACGTAAACTCATAAGACTCCGATAGGTATCTCATTTCACTGCAGATCCCTTTTACGACTTAAGGTAAAACTTTTCATGCAGTCTCATGGCGAAATAAACCCTGTGCACAAAAAATCTCGCGAGGAGGAATATAAGAATACACTGTATACTTTTTGTACGACCACGTAACCTAGCAGGTGATATTGATTGCAACGAGTACGATTCCCGGGCGAAGCAGACATTTACGTAAAAGTTAAATATAAGTTCCCGTTTATTAATCAAGGTAATATTTAGTATTTTTTTACCTTTTATAGTATGGTCACGCTCATTGGGAAGAAACCCTTTGACGCTTTCGGTCGAATTTTGACCACAGAGCGAGTCTCTAGTATTATTTAGAATGGATTTATTGAATAAATTAAAAATAAACTTTAATATGACCCTAAAATATTATACTTACGAAAGACAAACAGACATAATGAATAACTTCAAAAAATTGTTTGTGTTTTAGTATCGTACTGTTATAACTATGTAATTAATTCTAAATCAACAAACAGTAGATTTCCTAACATTTACTTTTCATTCATTTTTTCTATAACAAATAAAGTTAGACTCAGAGCTCCGTCGCGGAAATCATCCCGATCCGTTTTGTGTGGTTTTGTGATTCAATAAATCAATTAGTGGTGAAGTAGTTTTTTTTTAAAAGACTGTAGTAGAAGCCCGCGTAACAGTACGAATAACAAGAAACACTTCAGGAAACATAGTTATTTTAAAATCACTATCACACATTTACATTTTATTTACATGTATAGATTAATAAATTTCATGTAATATTTCGCTTCAACTAACCTCATAACACTAGGACGAGTACCTCATCCTATCCCTCGCTCCAAACGTATGTAAATTAATTTTCGCAAATCTTTCCCTTCGCGACATTCGTACGACATGCGCCATTCATTACACTTGATAATTATTAATGAATTCACAGAAGGGAAACATTTGCATAATAATCCTGACACAGTAACTGATGAAGTAATCGGCTGTAGGCGAGAGCTGCTGGTAACAATGTATTACAATACTCGTAATAGTTTAAAGATGAATGTTGTTTACATAGACGGTTTATAAGTAATTACATGGGAGGAAACTTGTCTAATTTATCACATCATACTTATAGTATGTCTTACGTCTGTGGTTATCCATGATGGATTTTTTATGGAAATAGCCGGCAAACGAGCTGACGATCCACCTGATGGTAAGTGGCTATCGTCGTCCGTGGACATCAGCAACACTAAAGATATCACCGATGCGTTGTCGGTCAAGAAAGAGAGAAGAAAAAGAAAGAAAGAACTGGCTCTCAAGCCCCCAGCCGGAACACGACGAGTCGTTCATTTCTAGTTCATAATTAAAAGCTATGGCAACAACTACCAAAACGAAAGACTTGCTTCTTTCTGTAGCGTCAACTCTCCATCTTCTCTCTCACTCTTGTCAAGTCTTATCATTTCGTTTGTTTCATCTTAAGTGAATATCCATCCCTGCCATGGAAACAAAAATACCTTATCCTAAATGCAACTGAGTTACGGGATCGTCAACAGAACAGCCAAACAGACAAATTTTCTACACGAGTTTCTATAATTCTTGCATTTGCTAAAATAATTATTTAAGCTCGACAGTTTAACCAAAGTTTAACTCCGGTGTGAATAAATGCTCAAAACACTTTTCTCTATGTTTAATTAGTTAGATAGTAAAAACCATTTCTTTCACACGTTAATCAGTACTAGGAATAGGAAAGGGCGGAACCTGAGCTGGCAGATACATTGCAGCTACTGGCTGAGTCAGCTGTGATATTGTACCTGCACTATTAGAATTGGATGAGAAACCGACTATTTCTCCTTTCTATTGGAGCTGAGTCATGAGTGTAAAAGTGTGAACACAATTTTATTAGAATTGTGAAAACTAATACAATTTTCTGATTTTCTATCCTTAGACTATAGTAAATGAAAACAATAAAATTTACTTGACATATTAAGTGTTCACTATGAAGTCCTACTACGAAGCAGTTTGACTTGAAGAGCTTAAGATTATTAAGCGAAGTTACTAAAGCTTAGCTATGGTTCTTATTACATTCTGTGTGTAATAAATTATATGTATAAGTGGCATACTCTGTGCTCCTAGTAAACCTAAATTTTATTGCCGGCGGAGACCACTTAAGATCAGTTGCCTCGTCTTCAGTTTTTTCAGCGATTTATATTATAGTAAGCATAATTATAGTTTATATATACAATAAAAAAGTTAAATAGAAATATAACTGATTTGCTAACAGCTTCGCGTGGCGTTCTTCAAGAGCATAGAGTTATTATTATTACTACTTTATGTTCAAGAGTATGAATAAAGCGGCCAAGTGCGAGTTGGACTCGCCCATGAAGGGTTCCGTAGTAGCAAGTAACATAATATAAAAGTTCTTGAAGTTCGTTGTAACTTTGATCAAGATAAATTGCGGTTTACGATTTATGACGTATTAAAAAAAAACTACTTACTAGATCTCGTTCAAACCAATTTTCGTTGGAAGTTTGCATGGTAATGTACATCATATATTTTTTTTAGTTTTATCATTCTCTTATTTTAGAAGTTACAGTGGGGGGGGGACACACTTTTTACCACTTTGGAAGTGTCTCTCGCGCAAACTATTCACTTTAGAAAAAAATGATACTAGAAACCTCAATATCATTTTGAAGACCTATTCATAGATACCCCACATGTATGGGTTTGATGAAAAAAAAATTTTTGAGTTTCAGTTCTAAGTATGGGGAACCCCCAAAATTTATTGTTTTTTTTCTATTTTTGTCTGAAAATCTTAATGCAGTTCACAGAATACAATAGTCAATAGTCAATAGTCATTTATTCATATGGAAAATACACGTCAATATAAAAAAATAAAATTACAAATACCTATATACGCAGTATATAAGTTGTAAAATATTATTATAATGGAAATAAAATTTCAAGAATAATTAATAAAATTTCAATGTCAAATCTTAAAAAACAATAATATAAAAATGATTTCATTAACCAGTAATAAAATACAAAATGTAAATTTGTTATTAAAAAATCAATAATTAGACATTTTTGGCTAAATTATAAATTATTTGTTAGTGATTATTTAAGTAGCATGAACTCCTCGACACTGTAGAACGTCTGTTCCATCAGCCACCATTTTAGCTTGAATTTGAAGCTTGTTAGGCTTTCTGCCTCCGTTATATTACTGGGCAGCCTATTGTACACAGCCGGGCCCATTACGTGGGTCAACTTAGACGATTTGGTGAGTCTTCGTGGCACTGCCGACAGCTTGTTGGCGTATCGGGTGTGGTGGGAGTGACCATCTCCCTTCTTTTCGAATGACATCAGGTTCATTCTCACATACACTGCTATCTGTAAGATCACGATGGAAGGTAATGTAAGAATCCCCAAGTCTTTAAAAAGATGTTTTGCAGAGGTGTCGCGACCTACTCGCGCCAGTAATCTCACGGCGCGTTTCTGCATACGAAAGGCACGCTGCCAGTCGGAAGAGCGACCCCACAGCTCCGCGCCGTATTGCAGAACAGAGTGCACCGTCGCGAAGTAGCACGCGCGCGCAACCTCGGCGGACACAACCCGACACACACGACTTAGCGCGAAACAGGCACTTCCCAGTTTTGCACACACCTTTTGGACATGGGTTTTCCATGTGAGGGCGCTGTCGATTTCGAAACCAAGGAAGGTGGATTCATGTGTTCCTTTAATCATCATACCGTTCACTAGGACCGTAAGAGGGCTTAATGTTCGACCTGAGAGATTAAAGTGAACGTAATGTGTCTTGCTTATATTTAGGGAAAGGCCGTTTATAGCAAACCATTCGGCAAGACGGGCCGCTGTACTATTCAACCTCTCCTCAAGCTGTTCTGGTTTAGGTGCAGTGACTATCGCAGCGACATCGTCCGCATACATTATTACATGTATATGTGCGTCATACACTGCGTCCGGAAGGTCATTTAAGAGGAGAGAGAACAGTACATTCGACACCGACGAGCCCTGCGCAACTCCTATGGCAGTTGATAACGGGTCAGATTTTGTCTTTCCATTTCCTGCATCTACTACTTGGGTCCTGTCACGCATTAGGTCCGTCAAGATATCGAGCGACGCACCGTCAATGCCATAATGCTTCAGTTTGGCTGCAAGTACTGCATGGTCGGCAACATCAAAGGCCTTCGATAAGTCACAACATAGAACAGCAACCTGGTGATTGTGTTCGCGCGCATCCATAACACGTCTGATGATCTGTCGGACCATAGACGTAGTGGATCGTCCAGCGCGATACGCGTATTGTTGATCTGACAACACCTTATTTGATGTGAGAAATGCTGTGAGTCTAGAACTCAGACCGTTTTCAAAGACCTTTGCTATTGCCGGGATGACAGATACTGGTCTATAGCTGTCGATGTTATTCCTATTTCCCTTCCCTTTAAAGATAGGACATACCTTGCTCACCTTTAACGGTCCCGGATATGCCCCCTCTGTCAGGCACATATTGAATAATACGGCTAGTACTGGAGCTAGTGGAATGATTGCCATTCTCAAGAGCTCCATGGATAAGCCGTATATATCCTTCGACTGCTTTGGAGGTATTTGCACGGCAACAATGCGATATACTTCGTCTGCAGTGAAGGGTCGCAGTACAAAGCAGTGGTCTGCGGGCTTGCGGGTTGCCGCTAGGGTAGCCGTCGCACTACTAGTATCTGCTTTAGGGGCCCCACATGCACACGCAGCATTGAGGAATCGCAAATTCATCGCATCGACGGCTTCCTTAGGCGTGTCGAATTTTTTGCCATTGGAGTCTACCACCACGTCTGTAAAATTTATTTTTGGCGTGTTGGTTTTTCCCCTTTCTTTATTGATAACTGTCCACATTCCTTTCGATGCACTCGTACTATTATTTATCTTATTCGCATAATAATTAGATTTTTTGTTTTTAATCAGCATGTCATATTTATTTCGAAATTCGTCTAATTTTACTTGTAATTTAATGTCATTTGGAATTAATTTATGCAATTTTTCTATGTCAAATAGCAAATTTTTCATATTTTTAACATCGGGACATACCCACGATGAGTCAGATGTTCTTATTTTTTTAAATGGAAAACAGACATCATGTTTGTTAACGATGACGTTTATTATGGAAGTCGCAAGCGTCTCAGCGGACGGACTTCTATCTATAATCGCCGTCCAATCTACGCTGTCAATGGATCGGGCGAAGTTGGCGCGATTACATTGAGAAAGATCCCTAACGAGGCTAGGCGGCGGTTTTGTTAATTTCTGGTCACACCACAGCTCGCCTCGCACCGCTAGATGGTCACTCAGGTGTGTTACCACCGGAGAGGCCTGCACGGACCCGGCGCGCATGTTCGTGTACAGATGGTCCAGGCTAGTAGCAGTTGTGGCTGTGACTCGGGTGGGGAAGTCTACAATATTCCTCTATATTATTACATCTACTTACCAAGTTTCAACAGTATAGTTCCTATAGTTTCGGAAAAAAGTGGCTGTGACATACGGACGGACGGACAGACAGACAGACAGACAGACAGACAGACAGACAGACATGACGAATCTATAAGGGTTCCGTTTTTTGCCATTTGGCTACGGAACCCTAAAAAGGAAATACCAATGAGCGTTGCAGAAATTCAGTAAGTACAAGATATACATATATCCATAAAACTGTTATTGGATTTACATTATTGAATAAAATAATAAAGAATATAAATTATTTATAAATGGCAACATAACAATAGGTTTTTTCCGATTTTAATCGGTAGTTGAATGCTTTAGTTAACTAATATGTTTTCTGGCCATCTAACATTAATTTAACGTGTATCCACAACACTAATTTAATAGCTGTATTCGGTTGTCAGTTGTCATGTCATCAAACGTTGTATTGAGTCATTAATCAATGTAATCTGATAGATTAGCGAACACTTGCGCGGCTGCCGCGGCCGTGTACAGTGACTGCTAATGCATATCCACCGCAACAGGGACATATACGAGCGACCCTGTAGCTCAGTTGATCCGTAGAGACCTACTGAAAGAATACTTCCGGATTCGATTCCCAATGGGGTAAATACTAAAGCGATAAAAATTTGACATAAAACTGTTCTTTGTTCTTCTTTGGCTGTTTTGTGATGCCTTATTAATTTAAAAAAAAATCATACACACCGAACTAACTTATCTTAAGTATGTGATGGTTGGCATGAACACACAAATAACAAATGACAGAAGTTTACGACCCGAGGATAAACATTTATTTGCCACAAAAAAAAATTGGCTCCAGCCGGGAACGAACTTGGAAATCTATTAACCGTCTCATAGCTGGACTAGGATTTATCTTTTAATATTTAGAATAATTTACCCTTTTTTCCTTCAATATAAGATTTCCTCTATCTTTAAGTAGGTAATTAAGAAAATAGCACGACAGTTTTTTGTTTAGGTCTTGTATAATACTTTCATTACATTAATAAAATTATGACTGTATTGTTATGAAAGGCATAACTTTCCTTTTGTGCCTTGAACATTGTAGGTTTGTTGGCTTATGCTAGAATAAGATAGAATCATATTTTTCAGATTCATAAACACCATGTTTCAGTCGTAATTTTCATTCACACGCTTAGTAGGGCTGAAAGGTTAAAACCCCGTTCTCACTTGTCGAATGTCGGATCCGACAAAATGTCGTGCACTTTAGAGGTGGCTTTCTACTTTACAAGAAGCAGTTAATATTTTGTCTTCTTGAACGTTTCCGACAAAAACCGCATACCTACAAGTGGGTACGATGCTGTTCACATCTGTCTGATATCGGGCCCATATTATGGAAAATGTCAACTTTGGCTCCAATATCCATCGAATCTGACATTCAACTAGGAATAGTTGCTGCGACATCTGATGAAATGCACGGATCGGTCACCCGATGAATAGGAATGAGATTTTAAAGTTTGATACTTTATTCCGTTTATTCAAACTGCGACGGACAGACGCCATTCGAACCTTAGAGTCGCACCTGATAACAAACAGACTACATGACGTGAATCTCTATGCTTTTGTATTCAGACAACTCGTATAAAGTTAGGGCTAACTGAAAATCACGATTTAACTTTGATCACAAATTAACCCCTGAATCTGATGTACCTACTTCAAATCAATAATATTTTTAATGTCATTAGTCGAAAAACTATCAGACGAGTAACCGCCAATGTATATGAAATCCGCGTTATGTACTTGTATATCTATTTATAGCCGTATCGGGGCGGCTAGAATATAACTCCAATCCCACACCCGATGGATGACCCTTTGGAGTGACTTACGTGAATAATTTTTTTAAAGGTGACTGTAATTTATTAATATTATCTTAAGAAAATAATGTAATGTCCTATAAAACTAGTAGGTATAAAAATCGCGGACGGAATCTGGGGCCACAGTCGTGCCCGACGCCAAGTCGAGAGCATGGATGTACGAAAAGGCTAATCTACATAATTATATGTATATGACGGCGAGCGACCTCTTTGATCTGTCATACGAGAAGTCATGAAGAAAAACCAAATGTTTAGAATAAGGAATGTGTCAATCTATTTTAGAACAATACGTGTGGGACATTCTATGGGATTCGAATAGGGATCACGGACGACTACAGATTGTTATTGATGTGAACGTTAGGAGAACTGGAAATATAACATCATGGAGCAAAGTAAAAGGAATATCATTTCATAACCAACACCGTAGAATGCCCCTTCTTCGTCATATACGTATTATTTTGACTAAGGTGTAGTAGTGTTTTTGAAGATAGGACTTGTATAGTTAGGTCGTGTAGAGTTAGAAGCTTGGCTCTAGCCTCTACATGAGATCTGATACCTTTTTGATGTAGAGACATATGGTCTCGTCTTGGCAACATTTTACATGAAATTGTTTTTAATTAAGACCTGTAGATATGAATTTATATACATATTAACTCAGTATAATATATTTTACTCAGTATTTTACAATCTCTCTTATATTTTAATCTGCTACATTTCTTGATTTGACATTCATGAGCAACATTCCACGAAAATTATGAATAGAAGTGCGCAAGTAAGTTTAATTTAGTGTTTTGTTCAGCGACGTTAGTTCTATGCTTTGTTGGTAATAATTAATTGCGCACACGTTAGAGTCCCTGAGTAAGACAAACATTACGCTATCCTGGAGTAAAGGGATTGCTGTTGTTTCAAACAGAAGTAATTTAAGTTATTACAAATAAATTTAAGTTGTGTTAATAAAGTTTGGTTAAGAATGTGAAATAAAATAATGAACCGATGCGTACGTACAATCTTTAACTCTCTCCTGAATTATTTTAACAACCGCATAAACATTAGTGTAGTTATTTATTTATAAATCCTGTTCAACGAGACTGTCAAAAGGACTGTAAACAACCCAAGAAAATATATGCGTTATATATCTACGGACCTACCTAGTTATACCTAGACGGGAAGTGTAAGTCTTCACATCCATTACCGTTGAAAATAATAACTTATCATAATCACAATGTGTGCATCCGCTTGGTAGGACACAATGGAGCTTTAACAGTTTTGGGATATGATATGACGGATGATCTGTATTCGCTCTTTATCTACTGATATCCTCATACTCATCTATAATTAACTTGCAAGGAGGCCTTACTTTACTCTGTTTTTCTTATTATGTGTAATATTTAATCCCATCAAAAACATAAATGTAAAGTGAGAGTCAATTTCAAAAAAAAAAAGAATTGAGATCTAAATGGGTGCCAATTTCTGTGTAGAAAAGCCTAAAATTTTAGTCACAAGAACATGTAATTCAAGCTCCACATTTGACTTTTTCACTGGAATTGTGAAAATGACAAGCTACAAGACGTATGCAGTGCCTATGTGTAGAAGTACTACAATTAAACCTGACAAATTGTTTATACCTAGGTACACGTTCCTAAATGCCCTCAACGTCGAAAGCAGTGGTTACAACTAGCACGTCGAGACCCAGAGTTAAAATCTGTTATATCAGCAATATTCTTTTGTGAGGACCACTTTGATGTAAGTATTTAGAAGAAATCAACTTAGCCTCTGATTTACAAAAAAAAACAAATTAAACCTAACCTAATATTGTTCATAAACATAAAAGCAAAGCAAAGCAACAACCCATAATTGTCCCAGTGCTGGGCTCGGGGTCTCCTCTCACAATGTGAGGGATACAGGCCATAGTCTACCACGCTGGCCAAGTGCGGATTGGTAGACTTAACACACTTTTGAGAACTTTATGGAGAACTCTCCGGTGTGCAGGTTTCCTCACGATGTTTTCCTTCACCGAAGCAAGTGATAATTAACATGTAATACGCACATAATATGTGAAAATTAGAGGTGCGTGCCAGGATTTGAACTCGGGCCCCTTCGTTCGGGAGACCAACGTTCAACCACTAGGCTATCACTTCTTGCATAAACATAACCTATAAGTAATTTAAAATCATTAGTAATATGGTGTCGTTAAGGGGACGTTGAGGAAAAACTTAGAAAAAAATCCCCCTGTGACCACTTAGCAAGACTGACCAATTTTACTTTATTAATTTCAGTACTTACAAGGAGGTTTTTGCATTCCGAAACTCGGTAGAGCAAAATTCAGGGTTACACGCAAAGAAATTTGCGACCATAAATGAATCAACTTGAGGCAAATTCGCACTGTCAGCTTTTGTATAGCCTGACTCCATTTTACAAAACCTTTCAAAAGCAGAAATCAAAATATATCTTATTAATTTTCTCAGTAAATTGCACAGTGCACACGACATAGTTAGTAGTACACGACGCTTTATTTTTTGAATTGTGACGTCATAACATGCTCAGTCATGGCCGCCCGCGTTTCGGTTCTCGTATCCACAGGTAAAAAAACTCAAATCTATTTTTCAAAAGTAAAAATATTTACAATTTATTTTCATGCAAGAAACGTATTGTATAATTATTGATAACCATTAAGCAACCATATTTAACACATTTCATATTTTACCGTGACAACTGTCAAATAGCCAATTTGAATCTTTAAAATGCTCTACTGTAAAATTGCGATTTTGGGGATACAACAACTTACGTAGGAGGTATCGTGCTCATCAACTAAATCTGTAGTTAGTGCGCCGTGGTCCGAAATACGGTACCTATTATTTCATATATAAGTAATGATCTTCCACTATTGATGTCCGCTAAATATTGAAATAATAATTAATACTAAATCCCAATTATAATATCGTAATAAATACGAAAGTCGACTATACTCTTATTAGTTACGAGTGACCGCCCTCGCTTTGCTTTGATTTTCTTATTTTTTTACACCTTAGCTTGGGTTACGTTATTGGAGTTTTATTAAGGATTCCTAATTTATTGAAAATATAATATAGCCTATGTCACGCGGTGATATTCCCAACAGTGACGGAATTTTTCAAATCGGTTTAGTAGTTTCGGAGCCTATTCAATGCAAACAAACAATCAAAACTATTAGTACAGATAAGTTGTTTGTGTTCGATGACATCGTGCAACAATAAATTTTGAAACAATAGGTACTTCGAATTACTTTAAACTGGTATAATTACGGAAATAATACAAAATTTTTTGGTGTAATCTTGTAGATTAGAGAAAATTAATTTTTCACACATTAAAAATAAAACGACGTAATACACTGGTCTCCTGACGAACCACTAATCTTCACGTAAATGTATATGTGCTGTGCACTTATCACAGGCACTTGGGACACTGAACATCTTCCTCCCGTTGAAAGCTTCAGAAAGTACTAAAACTGATATGTTTCGTTATATATTCACCTTGGAATCCACATAATGACCAAATGTCATCAATTTTGATTGCTACTCTTAAATTTCAGGCATTTTAAGTAAGTGTTCCTAATAGTATAAATTTTTTGAAAAATTATCATAAATTGATAAAAATTTACTACTTTCAGATTCATTCCTTTGTATTCACCCGACTACCTATCTGCATGCCAAATTTTAACTTTCTAGGTCACCTGGAAGTTGGATATAGTTTTGATCTATAGGTCAGTCAGTGTTAAATTTCTCGATTTTTAGACGTTAATATCTAAATAACCGTTTGAGATGTGTTTATGAAATTTGGAACACGTATGTATTTCACAAGTCTCAATAAACGAGCCAAATTTGACAGGTTTATGTTGAATAGTTTTTGAGTTATGAGGTGGTCAAAAGTGGCTCCAAATGGTTCGTGTAATATTACACACGGTGCTGCTCGTCAATTCTGTTAGGTAAGAAAATGACTTGACACGCTCCGCGTGTCTAGATTCAAAAATCATCTTTCATACCATTAATGAAGTGAATGTATCTATCTGACTTTGTTTGGCTAGAAATAAATTAACAACATTTCAACAATTTGTAATTGAATAAATAACACGAACATTTGTCATCAGTCATATCTCATCTATAGAGGTCAAAGTTGAATTTAAGCTGGCAGTGAGTGAGTGGTCGTGATGACCGGTGGGTACGGTCATACGGTGGCGGTGGCTGACTCACTCGGCTGTCTGCGGCAAGTGTTCTCAGTGCTGTGTAGCAACATCCGTTCCAAGCCGACGAGATGTCGTAACTTATCATCAATCTATGATACTATAATATGTACCTAAGTATTAAAAAAGAAGCTTATCATATAGGGAAAAATACATAAAATAGTGCTGATTGAAAAAATTACATCTCAGCAATAATATTATACGTAAGGCAGATCTTAAATATTATATTCTTAAATTAAAATTAAAAAAACCCCTGACAATTTATTTACTCTTAACATAACTATTATAAGTTAAGAACACTTTCGATTATGTCACCTTTGAAACAAAAAAAAACTAGATCAAAATCAATTCATCCGTTTGGAATATTATAATCTTAATTATAAAAAACCCCTGATAATTTTTGTACTCTAAACATAATTAAGGTAAGAACAATCTCGATAAAGTCACCTTTGAAACAAAAAAAAAACTAGAACAAAATCGGTTCATCCATTTGGAAGCAACGATGCCACAGACAGACATACGTACCACAGATACACAGACACACAGATACACAGACACGTCAAACTTATAACACCACTCCTTTTGCGTTGGAAGTTAAAAAGAAAAATATCGCTATTCTTTTCTATTTTCATATTTTTCATGACTTAAAGTCCTACATGGTAATGTGTGGACCTTCAACTTCTGCGATGCCTTGGTTACGTCATAATTATCATAAAAATATGCGATGTGAGAGCGCTGACCGTTGACACAGCTAATACACATTCCTTATTATCTTTATCCTCAAGACAAGTTACAAATTGTTGACTTCAATCGTTATGTTAAGAGGACACCGTCATGGGAATTTATGCATAAAGTGGGCGTGGCCACCATCTTTTGTTTTCTATGTTCAGATTTCCGACCGTCATTCAGGTCACAAGAACAGCACAGAAAAACTACGGAGTAGTACTTATTATTAATTTTTATTGCATCTAAAAATTATAAAACAATTACTTTAAAAAAAAATTGAACCAACGAAAAAAAACTGAAAAGCGAAAAACAAAATAAACCAATTAGTATTATAATTTAAGATCCTAAATTAACAGTAAATAAATAATTTTGAGGCGGTGCCAAACAGATGAAAAACAAACAATTGCGGATCAAGGATAGTAGAGTAATGTAATGACTTCTTGTATAAAAATTGTCAGACAGCACCTACTAAGCGTGCGCTCGGAAGCGAACAACATAAGCGCCAAACTTTTTTTATTTGGTTTTTAAAAACTACTATATGGATTTTCACAAAAATATATGTGAGTTTACATTATTTACATCATATTATAATTTTCAATTTCAAATGTCAAGGGAAAACAATAATTATTAAAATTTCTTTTTTTCTTTTTCTTCTCTATTTCTTGGCTGGCAACGCATCAGTGATGCCTTTGGTGTTGATGAAGTCCATAGGCAACGATAGTTACTTACTATCAGGTGGATTGTCAGCTCGTTTGCCGGCTATTTCCATAAAAAAATAATTAAAAATTGTCATATAAATTCTTTCATTGAATAGTAGCATTTGTCAGTTAACCATTTAAGTAACTCTTTTTAAATTAAGTGAAAGTTAAGATTTTAATGTTTTCAATGATTTTATTGTTATATCATTACACACATGACGTGAGTTGAATTTTTTGAACGTATCGCTGATCGAGAAGGTGGTACCATGGTACACATAGTCGGTTAGGGTATCTGGTTGCAAAATAACAATTATTTTTATTTTCCTGAAAAAGGTGCAATCTCATATATGCATATACCTACCAGTCAATTACACTAATTTCAGCTTCCTAAACAGAGGTTTGCAGCTAGTGTCTGAGGTAACATTACACATAGCGCGTATATATCGTTTTTTAACAATGAAGACTTTATTGAAATCTGTAGAGTTTCCCCATAAAACTATACCATAACTTATATTAGAGGCAACATCAACATAGCCGTGGTAGGCTTTTAAGGTTGCTGACATATTACTTATTTTTGGTAGAACGAAACGAGAAATTTTTGTACAAAGTTTGATGATGTTGAAGAGAATAAATAATCGAGACACGGGATAGCGTGTAAAGCCAATTTCAAGCTAACAGAATTGGCGAGCAGCACCGTGTGTATTATTACAAGAACCATTTGGAGCCACTTTTGACCACCTCATAACTCAAAAACTATTCAACGTAAACCTGTCAAATTTGGCTCATTTATTGAAACTTGCGAAATACATATGTGTTCCAAATTTCATATACACATCTCGAACGGTTATTTAGATATTAACGTCCAAAAATCGTCACTCACTCACTATCACTGATTGACCTATAGATCAAAACTCTAACTCAGTTCCAGATGACCTAGAAAGTTAAAATTTGGCATCCAGATAGGTAATTGGGTGAATACAAAGAAATAAATCAGAAAGTAGTAAATTTTTATTATAATTTTTCAAAAAATTGTTTCTATTAGAAACACTTATAATGCCTGAAATTTAAGAGTAGCAATCAAAATTTGATGACATCTGGTCATTAAGTGGATTTCAAGGTGAATATATAACGAAACATCGGTTTTAGTACTTTGTAAAGCTTTCAACGAGGGGAAGATGTTCAGTGTTCCAAGTGCCCGTGGGAAAGTGCATATCATTTACGTATATTTAAGTGCAGATTAGTGGTTTGTCCAGAGACGTTATTTCCAGTGTATTACGTCGTTTCATTTTTAATGTGTGAAAAAATATTTTTTTCTAATCTTGTACGGCGTGTACACAAGAAAATTTTGTATTAGTTCCGAAATTATACCAGTTTAAAGTGATTCGAAGTATGTATATTGTGGCATGTTATGTCATCGAACACAAACTACTTATAACTAGTAAGAGTATAGTTGACTATCGTATTTATTAATATTACGATATTATAACTGGGATTTAGTATTAATAATATTTCAATATTTAGTGGACATCAATAGTGGAACATTATTACTTATAAATAATGAAATAATGGGTATTTCGGACCACGGCGCACTAACTACAGATTTAGTTGAAGAGCACTATAACAGTTCATGTATAAGGTAAATAATTAATCAGTAACGTTATGAATAAATACCTTCTAATAATTTCTGTACAAAAAGTAATGATATCCCATCAAAAACATAAATGTGAAGTGAGAGCCAGTTAAAAAAAAAAAGAATTGAGATCTAAATGGGTGCCAAGTTCTGTGTAGAAAAGCCTAAAATTTTAGTCTCAAGAACATGTAATTCAAGCTTTACATTTGAATAAATAATAATAATATTATCGTTGGAAGGTCGAGGAGGTTCATAGGTTTTACAGTTGGTTCCTCTTAGTATCTTTTAAATTTTGGATCTGTTACTTATTTAAGAATTATTATTATTATTATGTTATTATATCTAGGAATGAGTCATGCGTGTTATACAACTCATTATTACTTCCCTTTGAACACGCGGGCGAAGCCGTGGGTAATAGCTAGTACTGTATATACGTATATTTACAATCTGAGTGTGGATGTATGTTTTAAATCTTTATAAATAATGTATTGACTTCCCTTTAAGGGAGGATTTTCAAAAACATGGGTTAAAGTTAACTTTGGTTCATAACAATTAACTTACATAAAAAAAACATATTACTGTTAAGGTACTTGAACGCAGCCCTCTGTGTTAGGTATTGAGGTAGATTAATATTATGTCAATACTGTTTGTTCTTACTGGCATGTTTTAATACTTGTATTAAGTGTTAAAATTCAATTGACGAAAATATCAGACATCAGATACTTTAGACGTATTTTATTTTTCACTATCCTATATTTTTATAATATTTTCCTACATGGTAGCAGAGCGTGGTAAGGTGGATAGGTTCAGTGACAAATAGATATCTTCTCCGTTAAATATTTGCCGGTAACCGAGTTATTTGCCGGCCCGGTTAAAGTATCTCCGAAAATGTCTTCGTGTTCGTTCAAATTGAAGAAGTTGACGGGACGAGCGAATTACTCTTCATGGAAGTTTGGTGTGAAAACGTATCTACAGCACGAAAACTTGTGGGATTGCGTAGAACGTCCGGACGGCACCAAACCAGATTCAAGTAAGGACGTCAAAGCCCGTATAAAAATCATCCTTCTTCTCGACCCCGTGAACTAAGTGCATGTTCAAAATGCTGAGACCGCGAAGGATGTATGGATGAATCTTAAGAAAGCCTTTGACGACAACGGCCTGACTAGAAGAGTCGGACTATTGAAAGACTTGGTCACAACTACGTTAGAAGGTTGTGGTAATAGTATTGAAGAATACGTGAATAAAATAACAAGCTGTGCAGCATCAACTTTCAGATTGAAGACGAGTGGATTGGTAGATTGATGTTGGCCGGACTCCCCGATACTTATAGGCCAATGATTATGGGTTTAGAGAGCTCTGGAATACCCATCACTGCGGAAGCTATAAAGACAAAACTAATCCAGGAGGTTAAAAGTATAGAGCCCTCGACTTTTTAAACTAACAAAAAAAAGTATAGGTCTGCACGGGGCCAAAGCCCTCGTTGTTTCAATTTCACTAAGGATGAACAAATAAGCCGATACTGCATAGCTCCGAGAAAGTCCAGTACTAAAAATGATGTAAAGAGTCAAAAGTGTAAGAATTATAATACTTTTATTGCAGCTTTTTCAGCATTCAGGGAAAACAGCATGAGCAATGACTGGTATATAAATTCCGGTGCAGCAATGCACATGACGAATAGGAAGACAAGAAGTCGCTGCCTGTTGTGAGTATGGGACATGTTAATGTAAACTGCGGTGATAATAAAATAGAAGTTCGAAATGTCCTCCATGTTCCAGATATAGCTGTTAACCTACTCTCAGTAAGTGTAATTAGTAAGAGTGGAATCAAACTGTTGTTCAACAACAATTACTCTAAAGCTGACGAAGTTGGTTTGTATGAAAGTGACTTCCAACCCCTATTTTTACCCCTTAGAAGATGAATTTCAAAAAATCCGTTCTTAGCTGACGTCTTCCTGGCAATCTCCTTGAAAAATTTCATTTTATTCATACATAAAAATTCTTAAATTTTATTTATACATAAAAATGTAAGAAACTACCGAACCGAATAAAAAGCGGCGAGTCTCCTTTTGCTTTTATATATATAGATAATGTATGTATTACGCAACTGAACAGTAATTTAATTATTCATTCTCTTACATATCATCAAACATTTTTATTTAAATACAAATAATAAAAATATAAATAATTAAACAAAACTACTCCATATCTCTGTGCTATTTAGTTTTCCCCATTTAACGTTTTGACAATCATAAGCAAATGTCAAAAACTTTATACGCTACTTCAAATTCTATATTAAAAATCATTAAAAAAATAGCGCAGAGAGACATACGTCCGACGTCCATGAAGACCGCAGTCGACTGAACGCACATCATAAAGACAGTGTGGGAATGAGTTTTTGTATGAAAATTGTGAGACAGCTATACTGAGCGTGCGCTCGAAACTGACCGACGTAAGCGCCAAACAACGTTTTTATTTGGTTTTTAAAAACTGCTTCATGTTTTTTCACAAAAATATACATGGATTTAGATGTGATAATGTTCTATGTTTTAAAAGGAATTCCGTGCAAAAATTACTTAAAATATCGCGGTGGCAAGCTATAATGTAAATAATTAGACCCTACTTTATGATTTTTTTCTATCGAGAAAATTTCACGTTATCGTGTTTTCATTTTCGAGCAGATTTAAAGTAGATAGTCAAGAAACATATACCTAAGTATTACACTAATAGCGTATAAACTTTACGAGATATATGGCAAAGAAAATCAACCAAACGGGCGCGGCAGCGCCTTAATGTACGATATAATTAATGTCTTTGTATTATGAAATTATTACTTGACCGCTGGACAGGTTTACGTATAAAATGTAAGCCAATGTAACAAATGTGTCGTATTTCGGCTGGGCACTTCAGAATCAGCTTCGTTTCTTTCAGCATCAGTTGACTTATATAAAAAAACTAGTTTTCAGCTGGTTTCTGCGTGCTGCGTCACCCGTAAAAAAATGATTTCACAAACCGAAATCAAAAACTTCTATACGTCCCAATAACCACCGGAGAACGGATAAAATCAATTTCTTCTCCTGGACATGGGTTATCTCTGTGCCAAAGTTCATCTTAATGTTAATAAAAATAATGATGAAAAGACAAATATCCAAACATGTAAACATCCAAATATCTTCACAAAATTTCACATCCATACTAATATTATAAATGTGAAAGTGTGTTTGTTTGTTTGTCCGTCTTTCACGCCGCAACGAAGCTGTTATATGGTATGGTTTTTGTGTGTGGAGATAGTGAGGAGGGTGGAGAGTAACGTAGGCTACTTTTTACCGCGGTAAAACATCCCCATGGGAAGATCGATATTTTGTTAGTTGCTAGATATTTAGTTCCGGATGTTGTTAATAGATGGCGTTAGTAAAATTCATTTGCAAGTTCTGAATCACGTTATCAAATGATACATGCTTACTTAAGTCTTTTGCAACTAAAATCTAAGTAAAATTAAGTAGGATTTGTAAAGAATCGATCTCTACCGCGGGCGAAGCTGCGGGCAAAAGCTAGTTAAAAATAAAAAAAAACTATAATGTTTGTGTACACAGTAGTCAGTGACAATTCTGCGAAGCGGGGGGAGGGGTTTTGTTAGTCAATCATATTTCCCGGGTAACATTACTCCAATTAAACGTTTAATACTTGGAACAGAAACGGTTGGAATGCACAAAGTGCGTTGCGTTTTATTTATATTGCGTATAATTACACTCCTTCCGCCCACGTGTTCACATCAATCTGTTATACGTGAACCTCACTATAGAAGTTGAGAAAACTGTGTATAGATTTTATGTTATTGGACGATATCTCCTAGACCAGTTGACAGTGATCCTGTCTCCCGAGTCAAGCGAGTAGTCCAGAGTTCGATTCCTGATCCGGGCAGAAACTACAGATACGAGTAAATAATTATGATGTTCCATTTTTGTTTCTGCATCGCATCGCAACATATTGCGAGTATCTGAAGAAAGTTTATGTGCAAGCATTTGTTGTTCGCTTGGTTAAAGCTTATTGTTAGTCGAATTCGTTGTAACAGGTTCTATCACAATCTCTTTGATAGTCATGAATTTTTTGTTGGTAGTTATGTCTCTGCACACATAATCGAAATCAACAAGCCATTCTAAACATTTATTGGTAGTTGAACTTGGAATCCGATTTAGTCATTAACTATAATCCGTATTAAGTTAAACCGTTACCAGTCCCTGTGTATTGAAGCGCCGTCACGAATACATATTGGTGTTCAGTACAAGTACCGATGATGTTGAATAATTAATACCAACACCGTTCTTAACTCAGCCGCAGAGAGCAGTTTTACTTGCCTGGGAACTACACAGACTGTCTGCAACTTAGAGGCATCTTACTGTTAAGAGGTACTCACGATTTTTGTACAAACTTTGATGGCCAAGATGAACTCTTCACGGTAGATACTTAACACACGGATGAGACAAAATAGTAAATAATTGTGCTAAAGAAAAATTATCCTGTCAACTTTGCGTCTATGTTTTTAAAAATCGGGAGTGGCGGGTGTCATGTTGTGATGTAGGAAGGGTTTAAAATTATCGAAAGAAATATTTAGTTACGGAATAATAATTCCAAATACACAAATAACAGAATATAGGAATCGCATTAGAGAAAAAAATAACTTTTTATGGTATTCTTTTAAGTTTTTAGCCTTCTGGTAAGTAAGTTGTTAGAATCCCTAATGCTTGTGGCATTGCAAATTATATAATCTTAATGCTTCTCTGTCGACTGCATGCTCTGTGAGTTTCGTAATTAATTTACCATCGGGAGGAGCGTGAAATCTCTAAAACGAAGTAATTGGTGCGCGCATCCATTTCAGGCGCGTAACCTTAATATGCAGCCGGATTGTTTAATGTTTAAAAGCTTTTTAAAAGCTCAATGCATTTCATTAAATTACTGAATTATTAATTGATATTGGTTGAACGACCTTGTTGGGTTTAAATTAGACAAGCAGGTAATATGAATGATTACTTTAAAATTCCCATAACTTCATGTCTAAATTTGGATTCGGGACAATAAGAGGTCTAGTGTATTATACGATATATTTATTGATTTATTACTCCAATGAAAATAAAAATATTATAAACATCGTAAATAAGTATTACTTACAGCTTTTGAAATTACCAATAACATGTGAAACAGATTACATAATAAAAATTAAAGTCAATTACTTATCGATTAAGATCATTTAACATTACTGCGTAGTGCAGGGTACACTGTACATATTATAAATCACCAACCGACTGCGATCACGACCAGATTAAGACGTGAAATTGTTTTCCAATGTTCGATTAATTAATGCGATATGTTAAGGTATAAATTTATAATATTATGTATCTGCTCGGATCACAACTTTCTCGATATGTCCCTATAAAACATTTTCGCCTGACCGAAGGAGTAAATGTTATTTTGAAAGTAATGACGTTTCCAGTGATTTAAGCAGTTATATCTCTCCAATTTTCGCACTGGGGATTAGGGTCACACTGCCATAATTTAATGAACTGAAAGACATAATTGTTTTTACTTTGATATAAACCTTGCATAACCTTCCGATGTCGTACAGACCTACTTATTATTACAGATTTTATGATGAAAATTAATAAAAATTCTCAATATTGTAGGAGTCTACAATCTCTCTCTATAAAAGTCGATTTCCTCATTGCTGAGGGTGTGACCGCCACTAAGCACTTTCCTTGTTATCTCTCTCCAATTGTTGCGATTTTCGGCGCCTTTTAAAGCATTGTGGAGAGTAGTATGAAGAGATGTCCGGATTTGATCGGACCAACATGGGACCAACGTATTGGGCTTCGTCCTCTAGGCCTCTTTCCTTCGATCTTACCGGTAATCATAAGCTTTTCCAGATTGTCGTCATTTTTCCTCACGATATGACCGAAGTACTCAAGGATTTTCTTGAGACAGGTGGTAGAGAGCCTCGTTTGTATGTCTAGTTGTTTAAGGATTGATATGTTCGACCTACAACCATGGGTAGGAGAATTAATTTAGTGCCATCTATTTGCAACAATGAAAAACTATAGCATTTAATATTAAGAATGGGTTTTGATTGATTTGACATGTATATTTTATTAGCATATTGACAAAATAATTTACTAGTGAGTATATAGAGGGCACTATTAAATTCAAGAGGTAAAAGCTGAATCACGGTAACGAATGTTACTTGTAGATTCTATAAGAGCCGTGGTTCAGCAGAGTACAAAACGAGTGAACAAGAGAACAGTGAAGAGAACATTAGTGGAGTAAACCAGTGTAAAGTAGTAGTACCTAAGTGGTGTCAATAAAGTGAAGTGGAAAGTGCTACTACGGGTTTTATTTTTGTGGAAGTGACCACCCCTAGTGTTCCGGGTTCCAACATGGTCCTTCGAGCCGGATTACCGGTAGTGTGCAGTGCGTGAAGTGACGCAGGAAAACGAAGAAGTCCCCGGTGCCTCAAGCAGAGGCCGATCCAGCGGAGCCCTACAACTCAGGCGGACGTTGTAAGGGCGGATCACCGAGGCAACGGCGAAGCCCTACAACTCGGGCGAAGGTTGTAAGGGTGGATCACCGAAGTGGAGGCGGTGCTCTGTAGAGAAGGCGGAGCCCTGCAGACCAGGAGTCTTTAAGGCGAAGGCACCACAGCTGGTGCTGGTGGTGCATTGGGGGTGTGGCCAGCCAAGGAGGCTACAGCCGCAGGAGTCGTGCGGTGTAAGTGATATGTGCAGTGCAAGTGAGTACTCTTAAAATTTTAAAGGGTTTCTTCTAAATTGGAACTTAGAAAATTTTCAAGAATTTTTGGACTTTAATATTTTTCGTAATTGGACTTATAATAATTTCTAGTTATTTTTGGACAAAGCCTAATTTTTTATTGAAACTTATATTAATAAAAAACACTTGTAAAATTTTTCGAAATTGATTTTGACTTGTAATTTTTTAGGAATTTATTTTTTTCTTGGTTTCAAATACTTGGAATTTTTTTGCATTTCAAAATGTCGTCATTAAAGACAATGGAAATGAAACAAATTAGCTTATACGAAAGATTATACAAAACCAAAATTAATTTCAAAAAGACACCTAAAGAGAGGCTTATTCCAAGTCATTTGCAATCAAGGTTGGAAACAGTAGAATCTGTGTGGCTTGAGTTCAATGATAATCATACTAAAATGCTAGAAGAGTTCAGTGGGGAAGAGTTGAACGCTTCCTCGTATATGTCTAAGGATATTCATAATACTGTCGAGGAATTATACATTGAACTCAAAGGTGATATTAGACATGTATTGAGTGTACAAGGCAACGCAATGCAAGCATCCAATGAAGTTAATAGGGGTGAGTCTTGTGCTAATGTCAAATTGCCTAGAATAACAATTCCAACTTTTTCAGGCAAATATACCGAGTGGCCTACTTTTCGCGACATATTTCGTTCTGTCATTGATAAAAACAAAAGTTTAGATAAAGTTCAAAAATTACATTATTTAAAGGGTTACTTGAGTGGGGAAGCAGAGCAATTACTCAGGCAAATACCAATTTCAGAGGCAAATTATGAAAGGTGTTGGGGTTTGCTTGAATCACGGTATAATAATAAAAAGTTTCTTTCACACTCTATATTAAAAAGGTTACTGAGTCAAAGAAACATAAGTCACGAATCTGCTGGGGCATTAAAGGACCTCGTAGATACAACTACAGATTGTTTGGGAGGTTTAACTAATTTAGGTATCGATGTTACATCGTGGGACATTTTGGTGATTCACATATTAACTTTAAAGTTGGATCCGGAAAGTAGAAAAGAATGGGAATTACACGCGAGCAATGTTAATGGTGAATCTGAAGAATTGCCCACGCTTCAACAATTTAAAGAATTTCTAATGAACCGTTGCCGAGCCTTGGAATTTATTGAGTTGAAACCTAATACTAAGTATTCCAATGTTAATATTAATAAATTTGATAATACTAGAACACCTAATGTTTTTTTATAAAACATTACATGCAACAACTAGCGCAAGTTGTAAGTATTGTAAGGGTAATCATAGAATAGTGCATTGTACCCAATTTTCCAATGAACCCGTGGCTACTCGGCGTAATTTCGCGCGTGATGAGAAATTGTGCTATAACTGTTTAGGTAATCACCCAGTGCGATTTTGCACAGTCAAAGTTTATTGCCGAATTTGTAGACAAAGACATCACGATTTATTACACTCTTTTGAAGGGCAGGGGAGTTGCAGTAGCAATCGTGATGCGGGGCAGTTGAACGACCGGCGTTCAACAAATCGGGATGAAAATATAAAGCCTCAAGATCAGACTGGCGTTGTCACTTGTTTTTCAAAGGGTGGACATGACAAGCAAGTCATATTAGCAACAGCTGTGGTAAAGGCTATTTTGAAAAATGGGTTGAAGTTTACGTTGAGAGCTTTTTTGGATCAAGGCTCTCAGGCATCATTTGTGACTGAGGCAATGGTGCAAAATTTAGGTTTGCAACAAAAACCTGTAAAGGGATTGATATCGGGAATTGGTGGAGGTTGTCATTTGGAATCAAATGCAATGGTGGAAGTCAAGATCCAATCTAGGATCGATCCATCTTTTGAGGTGGTTGTGAAGGCTTACGTTCTAAAATCAATAACGTCTCTTTTACCTGCACGAAAAACAGTGTTGCTGGATTGGGTGGAAAACAATAATTTGCAATTAGCAGACCCTGAATACAACATACCAGACAAAATTGACTTATTATTGGGAGCGGATGTATACGCACAGGTGTTACTAGATGGAGTTAAACAGGGTCCAAGTGGTGCTATAATGGCTCAACGCACCACATTAGGATGGATACTTTCAGGAACGGTGGATTCTGATAGAGGTGTAGATTCAAATATTTCTGTTATGCACACTTACATGCATGAAGATGAAGTTCTGAAAAAGTGTTGGGAATCGGAATCAGAACCAGAAATAAACAACAAACATAAAGTTACCAATGAAGAATCAAGATGTGAAGAGATATTTGCAGCGACTACAACCAGAGATGACAGTGGACGCTATATTGTTGACTTACCTTTTAGAGAGGAAGACCCTAGCTGCAAATACGGGAAATTGGGAGCAATAGCTGAAAAAACATTGAACTATAAACTGTATTCGGATGTAAAAGGTGAAGACGTCAATCTTAGCTATTTGAAGCTGGCAGTAACGGCTGAAAGGGAAAATCATGAATTACTGAATTTACCATATAACGCTGTTATGAAGCATGACAGGGATGTTACTAAGGTACGCGGTGTCTCTGAGGCGTTCTGTAAAATACGAAATGATAAATCATCAAACGACGGCGATGTGGAAAAGGAAAACTATGATCTACTTACCTTTGGTACTGCATCGGCGCCCTGCTTGGAAACTAAATCTATGCAGCATGAAGCAGTTGACAAAAAAGAGAATATGAATGGAAAAATAATGATTGAAGCGGGAATGGAGAGTGAAAATGCAGAGAAAGAAATACAAATAAAACAACATGGAAAAATTAAATTGGGACTTACCTGGAACCAACGTGAAGACTTCCTTAAATACGTTGTTAAACTAATGCGAATAAATGGAATAGGATGGAATAGTGAAATAAGATTCTGCAATGCGACAAAGATGGCTATGAAAATACCAAAGGTCAATAAGCATACTTGGACTGTTGCTAAAATGGTATTGGCATGGTTAAAGAGCAGTCCTGAGCAGTCTTTGTAAATAAAGTTTTTAGATGAAGTTTTTTGTAGACAAGTGTGATCGGTGGTTTTTATTTTGTTTATTTAATTTAGTTACATAAAAGAAGATTTACTATTATTTGAGTTTCAGTGATTATAGGTTGAGTTTAAATGAAAATATACGAGTATAAGGATGAAGCAATAATGTATAAAATTCCGTTATACCACAGATAGGTGAATTATATGCGTTGATGCATCAAATATTTTGAGGGTGGGCGGTAGAAACGAAGAATCAACTGTTAACAAGTTGATTATTAAATATTTATATACATTGTGGTTGCCAGTTACCAAAGGGTAATGATTTGTTGATTGGCATGGAAACTTAAGCAATTGGGAGATAGTAAGAGATCTATCCATCTCAGGATTTAATTCGCTTTTAAGGGATTTGTGGCGCGACAAGGGAAAAATAATGAACGGTAGAGTGATACTGGAAACAATTTCTTAGGGGCTTCAAAGGAATTGGAGTACTGGTGTAATGAGGATAGAAATCAAATAGCAAATGAAATTATTTGGCGTAGGGAATATGTTAGAGTAAGGGAGGATAATTTACCTCCAGCGCAAGGTGATAGAGAAATATCTCGGTTACGACGGAATTACTCGAGTAGTCACATTTAAGACAAAGGCTTCAATAATTAAAACATTAAAACTGTGTGTTTTGCTTATTGACTAATGTTTTTTATTATTTTATGGGTTGTTTGAAAATATAGTGAATTAGTGAATGTTATATTGGAGGATTATTTTGTTATGGTTTGATGGCTTAGAAGTTTTATTTTATTGTAATTTGTTGTAATTTTGTTGATGATTTTAATTATTGTTCTTTGAATTGTAAGGTATTGTACTAACTTAAAAGGGTATTTTGTGGAATTGTTATTTAACTCTTAAGTCTAGAAACCATTATATCAGTGTTAAGAACATATTGCAATCTGTTCTTGGTGGGCGGTATGTTCGACCTACAACCATGGGTAGGAGAATTAATTTAGTGCCATCTATTTGCAACAATGAAAAACTATAGCATTTAATATTAAGAATGGGTTTTCATTGATTTGACATGTATATTTTATTAGCATATTGACAAAATAATTTACTAGTGAGTATATAGAGGGCACTATTAAATTCAAGAGGTAAAAGCTGAATCACGGTAACGAATGTTACTTGTAGATTCTATAAGAGCCGTGGTTCAGCAGAGTACAAAACGAGTGAACAAGAGAACAGTGAAGAGAACATTAGTGGAGTAAACCAGTGTAAAGTAGTAGTACCTAAGTGGTGTCAATAAAGTGAAGTGGAAAGTGCTACTACGGGTTTTATTTTTGTGGAAGTGACCACCCCTAGTGTTCCGGGTTCCAACAGATACGTTGGTCCTATGTGCTGTCCACGGTATTTGCAGCATTTTCCTCCAACACCACATTTCGAAGGCATCTATGCCGTTTCGATACAATAGAAGTCTACAATATAAATACTATTTTCCTCAATCGATTATGTGAATCTAATATATATTAAGCTCGTTGCCACTAACCTTCTTCGAAATAAGAATACGACACGGTCCTATAAAAGGTTATGTCCAGATAACTTTATTTCACATAATGCGTCCCTATCCCTTTGAAATGGAAAGTTGTATCACATGTTTTGAGACCGCTTTCCTTTTAAGGATAGGGTGAGGACTTTTTATTGTTCAAACCGAGAACTGTCCGGCCTGTCCCGGACCCGGCTTCCCGGTCGTGATCAAAGGGTCCATCCGAGGCGAGGCAATGCAAACATTTTTTATACTTCTGTGTCCCTTTAAACAGCGAATTCAACATTATCAAAGGACTGTCACAAAGTTGCAAGGTTGAAGAAACAAAAATATTGCAATGGTAGCCGGGCAGCGCTTGGATTGTCACTGTATGTAACAGCCATCAGCCACGGTATTAAGCTAAATTGTGCTACCTTTCATTACTGTTTAATACAGAGTTTTACGATCATAAATACAGATTAATAAAGTAATTATTACACGCAGATTACAAAAAAATTAAGTAATATGTGACATGATATCCTTACAATTACGTAACATTACGTACGAAATCTCGAGGGCGGAAAGGTCGATCACCTTTCATGGTATTCAGAACAATTAATAAAGATCACGTCGCCCGGTCCGGCAAAAAGATGTCCAAAATCGCATCCCGTGCGGAGTTCCAAGTTCAAATTAAAAACATCGTCCTCAGTCCTGCAGGGTGTGTACGCACGTCGCACGACGCGGCGACGCAAGCGCAAACGGCGCGGCTGTGCCTATTCAGTGCGCCGGCGCAGAGGTATCCGATCGGACGATAGTGTCCGTGTCAGCTGTGAGCGCGTGCGATTGTTATTGCGAAAATCGTAATTACTCGTGTATGCTCGTGAAAAGTGCGCCGCGAACGGATTCTTTGCACAAGTGTTCCGGAATCGGAATCGTCCTCAATATTTTGTGGTATTTTCCTCGAACGAGTTCAGAAAACGCGGTGCAAATTCGTGATTGTGCACTATTAGTAGAACTCACTTAAATTGCTCTGTGCGCTGTGCTTCTACATTTGTTAATTGGAGTTCATTGACTCTTGTATTGTTTATTACTTTTTTAAATTTTTATGTTGCATCCAAATTAGGCAAGTTGCGGAAGCGTACCAAACATTTATGACAAACAATGATTCACTAGAACTTCCAGAACTCATCAAACTAATGATGATCTAATCACCACCTACTGATTTATTGTAATTTTAGTAATTTACATTACATTTTGTAACTTTGTGATTTATGTAATTATTGTAAACATGCCAAGGTACCTATAAACCATTCATAAGTTGCACTAGAGCTGCATTATTTTGGTTGGTTCTGTTTTCAAGTTGCTACTCAACAATGCAGCAGTAAGATGAAGTAGGCAATTGCTTTGTGTTTTTACTTGTTACATTGTCCTTACAACTCTGCGTATTTACGATTCTTTCTGGCTATTTGCCATGCGGTTCATGCGACCCTACTTATTTAATGTTAGGTTGTGGTATAATTACAATAACTTTGTTTCTTTATTCCTTACAATCTTAACTGGATTACTCTTCTTTATTCTTTACAATCTTAGCTGGATTATTAACACAATTTCTGTCACAAGATTAATAAGAATTTTTTTTTAAAATATTGCTGACATTCGAAAATTCTGAATGATCGAGGTATCTATGTATGTTTCAACTTTGTGCAACTGTTATTTTTGTCTAGTTATCTCATTCTCGTAAGTTAGCATTACTATTGTGTGGGTAGATTTAAAGTATTTATTTATCGTTAAGTCGTCACACCTATAACATCGTCCCACGCAACCGGAGTCTGCTACGTTTTATCGTGTTCAGGCATTTCGTGTGAATCGTCAGCATTTTTCCGGTCTGCGTTGCATTCTGCATATCTTGCTCCCTTGAGGTGTGATTTATGAACCAAATACATGGAGATATTGTTACCCTATCTAGACGGTTATAACGTTATTTTGCTCAAATGATTTTCAAACATTTCAACGCCAATTTTGACTAAATGCTTATTAGAATGTTTTTTTCTGAATTTTGAATAGGATGCACATATGTGTATTTAAATAATCAATTAGATCGAAGATAAGTGAGTGCTTAGTAAAGTTACCACTATTAAAATTCGGGATTTCCGGTACAAATACTGTTATCGAAGACCCAGATAGTGTATTTGAAGCACAGTAATTACACTGACTGGGACCTTTTTATCCATAGCTGTTGTTGATCGTTTATCTTTTCATATGTTATAATCATGTTAACCTTTAAGTATAAATACAAAGGTACTTTATGTCAAAGAATTTGTTGTGGCGATAGACCCAACAAAACGTATATAAATACAATTTTATTATTCTACTATCTCTAAAGGCCACATCTTCAGCATTCCAGAATACAATGCGTATTGTCAATATGGTGAATTTCTCTAAAGTTTTTGTCTTTGAAATGCCACGAGTAATAACAAGAATAGCTCTATGACCTGTCAACTCAAATGTCACCCATGCGTAATTGATGTCGCCATTTAAGGACAACAAATAATGGGACGAAACTCGTCTCGCCATATCAAAAGCGCTAACAGTCGGTTCCCGTATATATTAACCTCGAACTTGAGGCGTATCGGTTCAGATCAAACGAGAAGTTAAAAGATGTAACAATGCTTTTCTTTATGATTGATCTTCATGATGATTTTAATCTTTAGTCTTCAACCATTAATCTAAAAAAATTGAATTGAAATGATCTATGACCATATTGAACATCCGATTATCTAAAACTAAAACGGCCTACGAGGTGAATGTCTTCAAAAAAAGATTGAATATGCTTTTACTAAGATAGTGCGCTCACCATCCTGGTACTTACCATCAAGTGAGATAGTGGTCAAGCAGTAAAAAAATATATATTAAAAGCTTTAATTATATTTGCTTAGTTCGTTAGTTTGTTGAAGTATGGATCACATCAAACAGTCCGTAGGCTAAATTCGCTTCCTCACATTCTACCAAGTTGAAATTTTACATTAAATTGCTTTAGTTCCAATGTTCCAATAATTTTTTTGTGAGAAGCATAGCCTGATGCTCAGGATTGCATTAAATACAAATATTTTTCAAGCAAATGGTAATAACATGTTAGGTATTATGGATTATTGGTTTTGAAGACTATCTTAAGAATTTCACAACATTGCTATTTTCAACTCCCTTCAATTAAAGGTCACCTCTGTCTTTGTAAGTACTACCATTGTAATTGGTATACTTGGTTGCTATCAAAGTGTATTATCTGTCTGCTAGCTAGCTGCTAGCCCTTCAACTAAAATCATTACGTGTTCCGGTCGCAATGTCTGAGAGCTAGTTAAGTAGCGAGTTTGTACAATAGTTACTTTTGAGGCTGACTTCTGACATGATACCAGACTAGCGTCTCCAATTACTTCAGAACTTAGACTTTTTTACTGGTTTGTAAAGAAAAGGTATAACCTGGTTTGAAAGGCGTGAAATTTTTACTCCGAAACACCATTACGGAGTCAGTTATCAAAGAGAACTATCCACGGATAAGCAGAGATGATCGCGAGATACAACATGATACCGTATTTTATAAATTATAATCCGGCCAAGACGATTATGTTTCGCAATTATCTTTAAGATCGCGGAGATAAATTCATCCGTAACGGGCAAACGGCCGGTCTTCGGCCCTTGTCAAGCATTATTTCAACGTCTCCATATAAAACTTGTACTCATACTGACGTGGTTAGTTCCACCAGCTTAATAAAATTCTATCATCAAGTTTTTATTTCTGCCAAGTAGTTGTTCCGTTCGCGGGATATCAGTTTAAAACTTTAGGCGATTCATATATTTATGTATATTTATATTTTTTATATGTATATTTTTTGTAAAAAATGTAAGAATAAGGAATGTGGAATCCATGGTTTTTATTACGATTTTAATTTAAGATACCCAACCCAAAATCTATTCCTTTGACAATTCGTCAATATTTTTTAGTTTTACCCATAACAAAACAATTTTTGAGTGAATAATAATATTATGCTAATACTTATAATAAACCATAATTTGTATACCATAGCAAATTTGAATAATATTGAAGTCTTATTCATAGCAACTTGAATATGAAATGAGTTAGCTAACAACACCGAGGTATCGCCTATTGAAAGCCATTACGCCTATTTCACAAGAGCTAATAAAATTATACCAAGCTCATAGTACCCTTGAGCTATTTTAAGCTAGGTTATTTCTACCGTTGTTATATTCGCAATGCTGGTCAACGACTCGAGTTTTGTCTTCAATTGCAGACCCTTTAACAATCGCCGCGCCGGTAGCTAGTAACGGAAAGACGATTGTCTATTGCTACAAATTTTTAACTCTCATTCTGTGAATCGAGCTACGTTGGAACTCAGTTTTGAGCTGTTTGAAGAAGAACTAAATTGAAATGAATTACGGTAAAGATTGAATCCATTTGTAATATTTTTTTATTAATTATGTATTTCTAATGCATTTTATATAAAAATATTAGCTCTCTGCACTCCTCCATGTAAACCTCAGTCCGCGAAATTGTCGTAAAAAGTACAGAGTACAGACACAATATAGGAATCTAACTTTTATTGATAGGTTAGAACCTATATTGTGGTACAGAGTTGCTTCACGTATTAATATACAGATTTCATAATGGCCCACCAACAGAACACATGTCATTGTCATATCAGAGACTATCAATAAAAGAGCGTATTTCAATCATCGTCATCTCTAATGGGTTTAAATGCTCTCCGCGTCGATACAGTATGGATATTGTCCCCTTTTATGGTTTCCTCATTTAGCCAATTAGCTCGGCGCATACAATATTCATTTCAATGAATATTTATGTGTGGTCACTAGGAGTCTGAATGAATAATGCTGGTTGGTATATGCAGGATATTTAAGATAACCTCATTTAGGTGGTTTTCCAAATAGAATTAATAGGTAGGCTTGAACGACAACTAACTTTACTCAATATCCGATAATAATCACACTGTAGGCCGTTGTCTTGTTTTACTTTAACAGCTTAATTTAAACTATAAAATAAGTTATTAGGTACATACTTAGACTATTAAATTATACGAGCTATAATAAACAAAAAATATGAAACATAATTCTCCCAAGTTGAAAAAAGAATGAAGATTAGAACCTTGCTTGTTCTACAGACGAGATAGATAGCTTAAAAACAGAGATGGAAGATAGTCATCTCACAAAGCAAAGGAATGAACGTGGGTTCATAATATGATTTTAAAACGATCACCGCTCATTAGGGTTATTCCACTCGCATGAGTTACAGGGCGAGTCGCGTGGGAGGCATAATTCACGATATCCCGTTGCAATATAATAACGATGGTGACCACCGTGGCATGACGTCATGGATGGTGAGACATTACATTCGTATTTACTCCATGTTTTGTTTTTATACAACTTCCGCTGACCATCATAAGGGACCATGATAGTTAAGTCGTTATAGCCAGACACGTCACGGTCAATAATTGCTGTAACTAGTGCTGAGGAGTTTCTTCCAGCATTTCTTATTCTCATTAATAAATCAGATTTCCGAAACTGTGGTTGTCGCAAAATGACGTGCATGGGTGTATTGAATTATATCTACATGGTGAAGGGATTTGCTTCTGACAAAGTTTGTCTGTATGTAAATATGTATACCTATTGCAAGTATTATTGGAATGTAGGCAGTCACGGATTAACCCTTAATCAAATTAAGCAATTGCCTAGGGTATCACGTCTGGGGGGCACCAGAAGAAGCACAAAAAAGCACAAAAAACCACGTTGACATACGGATAGGGGGCCCCACAGGCGTGGATTGCTTAGGGCATCAAGTAGTCTTAATCCGTCACTGAATGTAGGTAAATATTATTAAAGTTAGAAAAATGTTTTGTAGCTTCCGCAACAAGCTGAACAAATCACGTGACTAATCTAAACTTAAAAACGTGATGAAAACCAGTGCAATACTGACAGCCGTTCAAACCGATAAATCAATTTACAGACACGCAAGAGTTTGTGTCGAATTGTGATTAGGCGAATCTGTTGGATAAATGCAGTGAATGTGAGTGCAATGTTGATAACGAAGTACACTGCCATCTTGTTGGAGAGTGCTCGGAGCTCGGAGGCCAGGAACACCGTCTCCAGGTCCCGGTCTGGTGCTAGTGACTTGTCTTCGTCAGTGGACAGCGTGCCTGTACATCGGGTTCGGAGACGACGACATTTTGCTTACAGGTATGGTTGGTTGTCTCTTACGCCCCACCTCAGAGTCACTAACGGTTACTTAGTAAATCAGCATACAAAATCGTGTACTAAAGAGTGAGTTAAGTAATCGTTAGTGACTCTGAGTTGTGGCGTAAGTCAATTTGTACAAATGTACGGTGCCTGATTTATCTTACTCAATAATTAATAATGCTCATTTATGTAAAATACCAATATTTTTATGGCGAGTTATACTGAACTTTTTACTCGATAACGTTCTAATGACTAGTAGTCTACTCAATAAGTTCAAAATGGTTGAAATTAGACATACTGCTCTTAAAAATACGTGCGATAGCTCATTCTGTTCGGAATGATGTCTAGAAAAATGTTTCGGAAGCGTTTATCAGCACGTAAAAAATTGCAAAAGTTATTGACAAAATAAAGTTGAAAAAAAAAGTATTTTGTTTTTGGTAATCACTCCGAAACTATTAATATTTAAGAAATTTTAAAACAAGATTCTTAAAGAAGAGGAAATTTCCAAACAATGACTCGCGACTCTCGAAACTCTATCTCCATTATTTATAACTTTAATTTAACGCTGAAAATGGGTCTCCACGCGGCATTTTTAAGTTGCGCGTGCGACGTCAAAACCGAGTTCGTCACACTCAATAATTTTTTAAGGTATTAATTATTAATTTAAAAAAATAAAAAAAATATGGTGTATTTCAAACACTTCAGAGAATTTGCTCCCGTTAGAAATTTTGCTTAAAGTTAATTTTTCAACAAGTTAGACGATTGGTTATTAACTACATTTTCTCGAACTTCCATTTTCATTGTACATTAAAAAAAATGTTTAAGTTATTGTCCTATAAATTTTTCGTCCTTCTTATATACATGCTTAACGAGATCACGTCATAAAAGTTTAAAAAGTTTTAATACTTTGTGTATAATAATTTTATAAGTTGAACAAAAAATGAAAAATCCAAATAACATTATTGAAAATATTTTTTTCCCAATTTATTATTACATAATCGTTTTGGCATTCATAAAAGACATTTACTGACTTGAAAAAAAAAACCCTCATTTTTTTATAATTTTTTTATTAACAAATAGACTATTTCAATGTTTTCAAGAAAAACTTTCTTAATACCTTATTCTTTATAAAATATTATGATTTTTGAAAAAAAAAATTTTTTCTTAATAATGATATTTAATTGTTTATAATCGTTTTTTAATATTTCTATTGTTTGAATAATTAGTCAAGATTTTTTTTTCTTTAAAATTATAATTGACCGTCTTTAATAGAAATATAAAAAAATAATTTTTTTATCAACAATTTCATTGTTTTTTAACTTAACAATTTGTTATAAACAAATTCTGAACTTTTTTATATATTTTTTCTGAAACTCCTAAAAATAAAAAAAAACAACGATGTATAACAAAGTACAGATAAAAACTTTTTTCAATTTTTAAATTTCGATTCGATAAAAAAACGAAAAAATTGTTTGTTCAACTTATAAAATTATTATACACAAAGTATTAAAACTTTTTAAACTTTTATGACGTGATCTCGTTAAGCATGTATATAAGAAGGGCTCCACGAAGCGAAAAATTTATAGGACAATTACTTAAACATTTTTTTTAATGTACAATGAAAATGGAAGTTCGAGAAAATTTAGTTAATTAACAATCGTCTAACTTGTTGAAAAATTAACTTTAAGCAAAATTTCCTACGGGAGCAAATTTTTTGAAGTATTTCGAATACACCATATTTTTTTTTTTTTTTAATTAATAATTAATACCTTAAAAAATTATTGAGTGTGACGAACTCGGTTTTGACGCCGCACGCGCAACCTAAAAATGCCGCGTGGAGACCCATTTTCAGCGTTAAATTAAAGTTATAAATAATGGAGATAGAGTTTCGAGAGCCGCGAGTCATTGTTTGGAAATTTCCTCTTCTTTAAGAATCTTGTTTTAAAATTTCTTAAATATTAATAGTTTCGGAGTGATTACCAAAAACAAAATACTTTTTTTTTCAACTTTATTTTGTCAATAACTTTTGCAATTTTTTACGTGCTGGTAAACGCTTCCGAAACATTTTTCTAGACGTCATTCCGAACAGAATGAGCTATCGCACGTATTTTTAAGAGCAGTATGTCTAATTTCAACCATTTTGAACTTATTGAGTAGACTATAGGTACTAGTTGGTCACACACGGTCTTAAATACAGAGAATATAAATTATTTCGCCCGTCAGTCATCTTACCAATTTAAAAGCTCAAAATGTATTCAAAATGATGTACCGCTCGCTATGCACGTATTGCAATTATTATCTGTACCTCAAAAATGTAATATTCTATTTTCCCTCACAGTACGTCCAGTGTCCATCTTACGGTTTGCTCTCCACTCGGTCTATTTCCGTTTGTTTCCTCCGCTCCCGTCTCAGGGAGGATTGATTATTTTTTCTCGTTACACTCCCGATGGCAGCCGGAAGGAAAGCTTTCACAGTTTACTTTACTTTGTTGTTGTAATTGAAATAAATGCAGTACTCACATTTATTTTGGACCGGATCTGTACAAAATTAGTAGGACATTTGAAATTAAATCTTCATATAACTAAAATTGTAATGATTGTTAATATAGTGAGAGCTACTCTGATGTAGCTCCGAAGGTTAGTAAGGAAGGAAGCAATAATACCATCACTCTTGTTGTATGGTAGACAATCGTAAGGGTGTGTTTGTTTGACACGTGTGTTTGTTGGCCGTGTAGGTTGATCATTGAATTTGAATACTGTGTTAATGATCCAGTGGAATGAAGCTGGTTAATGACATAGGGCAATAGTATCTCCTAATTTAAGCCACTTTGACCGGGCCTGATTTTTCTGAATCAAGCTTTAAGTACGTCTACAAGTAGTCAGTCCTCGGTTGAGGTTGTTTTCCTTTTACCAATTGTGATCGCTATTCAAAGACCGTTCACAACATCGTAACACCGTTTTTCATCAACGGTCCTTCGAGCTATGCGTCTAATATCACCACACTCGGTAATTATTGTTTGTCATCAAGGCTATGGCAATATAACCTATCTACCTATCTAGGATCAATCTATCTAGGATGAAGTAATTAAATTAAAATAACGGGACCAAATACGTATCAATCAAATTGGTGCAGTTTGCTCCAACGATGCTTAAAATCCAGCCGTTATAAAATTTGCAATTTAGGGCATGTTAAAAATGACTACTATGCCTTCTGATCCGTAGTTTAGTGAACAAAACAAAACGAGCATTATATATTCATCGAATGCAGCACCACGGCGGCATTAAAGGGTAGTAATAAATAGAGTCGGGACGTATTACGAGAATTGCATTTTTATTAGCCTCAATTGCATCGAGCCGCTTGAAGTGGCACGAGATTGCGCTTTGTCAGTCAGTTGGCCGTTACTGGCCACTGCCCACTTATGGCCGATCTCTAATAACATATCTATCGTTTTATATCGATACGAGATGTTGCTATGGCCTTTTGAACAGTATTTATTTTCGATATAAAATTATAAGGTGGTGGACTCGGTATCAAAGAAAAGGGGAAAATGAGTTCAAAAGAAATGCACTTTTAGCTGAAGCAATAGTCAGAAACCAGCCGTAACAGACTGGTAAATTACATCTAAAATCGAAGTAGGTATAGTAAGTAAACACAAATACATATCAAATTTTGTATAAATCGACTCTCAAATTGCATCTGATATCAGCTCTAGACAATCGTGTAGCCCAGTAACCTTGCTATCCAGCTCGGGGTCCAAGTTTTAATTCCCGCCCATATTCTACTGTAATGCCGCGCCGCGCAAGAGCTGACGTCACTGTTGTGTTATATCCCTAATATCTCGGGCCGAACTATATTTACAAGCTGTACAAAGCAACCGTAAAGATTCCGGAGCAACCACTGCTTGCTCGTGTCATGTATCACGTATAAATTGGTGGCATCCGAGATACCGCCGCGTGCTCACTGCTCACTGGTCACTGCTCACACATACGATACATTTGTCTTAATTTGCTTTAATGAGCTGCCGACAGCTTCTCTTATCGACAATTATCTGGAACATCTTAGGTATACCAAATAGTTCTTCGTGATTTGTTTTAGACTATTTTCAGTCTATTCCAATTTTAAGAGTGAGTATTTTGTATTTCTTATAATATAACACAAGGGTGTAACCCAACTATTTCGATTGTAGATACATTTGGACTCCATTGATGAAAATCAGATATTCACACCAACGGATGAGGATTACCTGTGCAACATGGATTAGATTTTCAGAGTGGCATGCACAAATGAATGTTGAAACATCGTACGTGTACACAAGATCTTAGACGACAACAGGGTGCCTCGGGAATCGAACCCAGGACGCCAGACGCAGACAAACTCACTAAAAAGTCGATTACAAACTGGCGGACAGAATTTTGAATCTTTTAAGTTCTTTAACAAAAGTTTTCCAATTTCAATTGCATAGATTTATTTTAGCTCGAGCACTTCCTTTCTGACCAAATAAGGTAACATCGAATACCTACGCGCGGCAACAATATTGTAGTCTATTGACTGCGAGATGTGGTCTGAATCACGCTATGGTTTATCAAGCAAGTTTCTACTGGCCACATAGTTACCATTTACATGCATTTACACTTCTAATCGATGAAATCATGCGTGAATCCGAACGTATCTTAGGTAGGTACTTACGCGGGACATTTTTTAACCGACTTCAAAAAAGGAGGAGGTATTCAATTCCACTGTAGTTTTTCTATGTTTGTTACCTCAGAAATTTTGACTGGGTTCTTTTTTAATCGAAAGCTGGTGCTTGTCATGTGGTCCCATTTGAAGAGCTAGATCTGACAGTAGTTTTTGCGTTATTTTGAAATAGGTTATTTTTTGTCAAGAATTATTATCTATGAAATTAGCAAACATCATACGCCTCTCTAACCAGGTTAAAATTAACCAAATCAGACAAAACATTTGCGTACAGTAACATACATAGTATTAGTACATTTGCTCCATGACAGAACAGGGAGGGTGTTGCTGCCATACAAAGTTCCTGTCGTCTTGTTCGTGGTCTAACTTTGGATCTTGTATGACCAGCTTTGTTTCATAATACACTGTAAAATACATACAGTTACAACCATGGGCGTAGGCAGGTTTTAGTTTCGGGGGGGGTTCAAGTTTCGCGGGGGGGGGGGGGGGGGGGGTTCAAGAAAATACAACGACTAAAAGTACATAAAATAACCCTAAAGAAAATTGAGACTTTATTTTTTCTCACGACGTATGTAGTGCCATCTCTTATTAGTTTAGTCAAAAAGTTCAAAAACGTGTAATTTAATAGAAATAAAGGTCCTAAAATATGTGCGATAGCTCATTCGATTCGGAATGACGTCTAGAAAAATGTTTTTTAAGGGTTTATTAGCACATAAAAATTTCAGTACTTGACTTTTCGGGGGGGGTTTGAACCCCCGAAACCCCCCCCCTGGCTACGCCCATGGTTACAACCTCTATTGAGGAAAAAACTATAAAGTTTTAGCGAATTGAATCGATGCAACTAAGTTGCGGTAAATTGATGCATTAATGTCAACTTCAGGTTTTGTTGGCAATTACTTTGACAGGGAAAGAAAAATTACAAGTACTTTATCGTCATTTAACCGAACCATTTACGACGGCATAAGGAGTAATTTTTAATGGCTATTTTCTGTGTATTGTAGATTTAAGTAGTGTTTGTAGGTGCGCCTAAGTATCCAGACTTCACACATATATTTTTATAACCGCAAGCCAACGAGAATACAGACCATCTGGTGGTCGCCTGGACATTAGTAACACCATTAGGTAAAGCAAAAATTAGTGCAATTTTTTTATCTCTAATAGGATAGTTTTTTGAAGTCGTTAAATTGTTTTAAAAGTTTTATAAAACATATTTTTAAACTATCTACGATGATATTTCACAATCAAAAATCTCTTATCGCTTTTGGGTGTCAATACCGTAATAAAATGCGTGCTACATAAATAAAAATTAATAAGGAGCTGCCATTGTTCAGCTTTTCTAAAGAAATTACCGGCAAAGTGATATGAAAAAGTCTGTTACGTTTATTTATGGCGACCATTACGGTAATAATTGCCATACATAAGAGGGAGAATATTGTTCTTGTGTCGTAACATTACGTTATCTGATCTGCAGCTCGGATCTTGGAGCTCGGAGCTCGAAGATTAATCTAAAGATAGCTAGCTTACTTTGTAACGATGCAATGCACTTACTAGTTTTATAAATCTGCAACGGCAATACGATTTGGATCAATGGCTTCAACCTTAACTGCACAGAAAGGTAATAGGTTCTCGTAACTTAAAAACTATGCTCCCGTTTGAATGGATGGTTAGATTGACCTTTGAGGTGATTTCCAAGAATCTAACCACTATGGTTAATTCTAGCCCTCAGAACCCCTTCATCATCTTCATCTTGCATATCTTTGCATCCTAAGCGCAAAGATCAACATAATAATTTTAGGTATCTCGAATTCCCAACAGGCCACATCTACCAGGACAACAAAAATATGAGTGGATTGCATAACATGCCAAATATGTAAACCACACGTACGTTACCACTCGGCGTTTACTAAACTTAATTTATAATCCACACGTTTTAAATCTAATGGTGGTCACTCACGGTCATTCCATCGCGTCATTTTTGGAGCCACGCCTAATGACATATGTCAAAATGGCGCGATTGGACATACAAATTTTTTATATCACTCCATCAGTTTTTCACATTCACGATCAAATTTTGGCTGTATATCACGCCATTTGACGCGATGGACTGACCGTGAGTGGCCACCATTAACACTGTAAAGCTCAATTTACACACTGAGTGCCGGGCTCTTATTAGAGTTTAACAAACTTGCAACTAAAGAATAGTTCAAACTTTCAAAGACCCATGCTTCATCACATAATCTTTCCTTAGCACATAGGTAAATGTGCGAAACATTTCGTTATTTAATGGTTTTCCTATCGGCGCGTAAAGGCATGCGACTTTAACTTCATGTAGCAAGTTTAATTTAAAGTTATATGTCTAACGTCATTAGCAACCCGTTAAATGTAGATGCAAAGTGAGCGTGAATAATTATTTTACCGTCTTTTGTGAACCGATATTAAGATAGTACAGTCAGTTCCATAGCAGTGATAACCTAGCGGTTAGAACGTTGGTCTCCCGAACGAAGGGGCTCGAGTTCAAATCCTGGCACACACCTCTAATTTTCAGATATTACGTGCGTATTAGAACTTAATTATCACTTTCTTCGGTGAAGGAAAACATCGTGTGGAAACCTGCACACCGGAGAGTTCTCCATAAAGTTCTCAAAGGTGTGTGAAATCTACCAATCCGCACTTGGCCAGCGTAGTAGATTATGGCCTAATACTCCTCACACTGTGAGAGGAGACCCCGAGCCCAGCAGTGGGACAATTATGGGTTGTTGCTTTGCTTTGCTTTGCTTTGCAGTTCCACAGATATAATAGTAATCATGTGTGTCGGCATTACCTTTAGAATCAGTTATAACTTAGAAGCGATGCACTTCGAAAAGCAATTTATCAACCATTTCAACCGCATAACAGTTTTACGTTTTGGCAATATCGTTACATCGCTAGAATTGTATTTTGTAGTGTTGTTGCGAAAATTTTCGTAACAGACTCATCGTCAGGTTAATGAACCGAGCCAATCAATTGAATAGACAATCGTGACCGATAAATCCAAAGGACTGTGGGACTGGCTTTTGATATTGCAGTATCGGTATTCGTGCGTTTTCAATGATATTCTTATAGTCTTGGGAGTTAAAGCAAGCCTACATCACGATACAACGTGAAGTTGACAAAGACAGATTATTATAATGCATATTAAATATATTAAAATGGGTTCAGAACAAAGGTGATAGAAAATATAAAATAATATAAATAAAATATAAAAATAGTACGCTGAAAATGAGAGAAAATTTATTCCAAATTTGATGTTAAAAAGATACGAAAATGAGTATAAATACCGGTTCCCGAAGCGAAGATATTAGCTACCGTATATGGACGACAATGTAAGCGACATTGCATAATTTGGCGATACGATAAATACAGTTCATTGTAGGGCAATGAACGATTTCTTTTACATCCAGTTTAAAGTGAGTTTAGCTGTTCCAATTTAACAAAGAAGCATAATTGTATAGCTTGCGTAATCGTGTTAACTCTAACATCCTTTTAATAAACACGTGTACTATCTCTGCAGCGGAGTCAGTGTTGCAATTTACGTAGCCTTGAACTGATTTTTTATCTTATCTATTTTAAGATAACTATACAGCTGTTTCTATTTTAAAATGTTTTAATAATAATTCAACTATAGATAAGAAAGTACAGTTTAGCATCCTGGATATCGAATGTCAGCGAAAATCTGTGACTGGAAGAAATTATTTTTACATGAAATGAAATGAAAATGAAATGAAATGTCGTTGTCTGTCATTTCTGAGTCTGCTTACAATTAGTTTAGGGAGGATCGTCATTTACATAAGAGCGCAGCATAAGAGTATATTACATCATCGTATATCGTCTCCAAAACGTAAATAATTTGACTGTCATTGATGATAAATTAGTCTAAACTGGGCATACTTAGCGCAGTACTAATATCGCTTAACTCACAAAGAAAACACCTTACTGTAAAAATGTATTCTACATCGAAGATATTGAAACCAAACAAAGTATCGTTCAGTCTCGCAGTGCTATTTCCACCGTCCGGGCCTTTCACGAGACGTGAACGTCGCGAACTGACCAAAGGTTAACAAGGAAGTTTCAGATAAGCATAAATTACGAACAGTATGAACTCGATGAACTACACTGAGGAATGGTTAAGGAAACAATTTTAATTGTTCGCTTCGAGTTAACTTGAACGAATTCTATTTGAATTTTTAAAATCTTGAAGTTATTCCTGTTTCGGAAAGCTTTGATACAGCATTTAGATTTTTACATTAGTACTAGCTACCCGGACAGACTTCGTTCTGTCAAAAGAGATTAGTATAGAAGTATAGATAATATCAGAAGCGCTCATAGCCCGGCGACTTGCGGCGATCCTAAGTGATCGAAAAAGTTAAGCAACAGCGGGCGCGGTCGGTAGTTGGATGGGTGACCGCTAGTGGCAAAAATTTCTTGAGCGTTTCCGTGCTTCGGAGGGCGCGTAAAGCCGTCGGTCCCGGTTGTTATCATAAGATAACAGTCGTTAAGCCATGTCGGAGGCCCTCGGGCGGTTTGAAAACTTCGGACACTCGGGTTGGCCACAAACCCCTCCACCAATCCGCACTGGAGCAGCGTGGTGGAGTATGCTCTAGGCTTCCTCAAGAGGAGAGACCCGTGCCCAATAGTGGGCCATTAATGGGTTGAAGCCAAGCCATAGATAATATCTGAAGCACTTGTATCACAATATAATATTTATACTGTGCTTGTATGATGGCAAGTAAAACATTAATAATTTCACATACAATTCGGAAAGAGGTCCAGTGAATATCACGAGTTTATAGCATTGCGCGCCATTAAAACTTTGTGTGACCGCGGTTTAAAACAGTTTTACTAAGTGTCGGAGTTTCGCTTCGGAATGAAACGCATCTTTAGTGCTGTTGGTTGGGATAATGGTTTACTGGATAACTACGACCGATGAAAACACACCTATATCTTGTTTTAATTACATATCCTTAATGACGTCAATATTATGAAAGTACCTAGAAGATGTTTGGTTGACTGCTTAGAACAATAGGTAAATGAATTACTATTACCTTCAGTGGCCTTTGTATTCTTTTAAGCCAGGTTCAAAAAAAGGAAGAGGTATTCAATTCAACTGTATTTTTTTTATGTTTGTTATCTCTGAACTTTCGACTGGGTGAACCGATTTTGTAAATTTTTTTTAATCGAAAGCTGGTGCTTGTCGTATGGTCCCACTTAAATTTGAGCGAGATCTGACGAGTAGTTTTTAGATTTATTTTGAAGTCGGTTATTTTTTGTCAAGAATTATTGGGCAATTCAAATAAATAAATTCAATTTTTCTAGGTTGCGTAAGTTATTATTTTTAATTATTTACGATGAAGCTTAGTTAAGCAATTTGGATTTACATAAACTACTAAATAAACAAAAAATGCACCACGGTTATAAGCGGAAAATGTATAATCAACTTAATAATATTTTCTGAACGTACGAAGTCAAATATTTCATATAATTTTCCGGTACTGAATACGCACGATAATGGATTACACAGCTGACAGTCGCACTGCACGCATTGAACGTTCAATTTGAATCATATTATCTGCTTCTACCGACCTTTATTATATGTATTGAATACTAGTAACCGCCCTCGCTTTGCTTCGGTTTTGGTACAGATCTTTAATTTAAATAAAATATAACCCATGTTACTCAGAAAAAACAAATTAAACCTTCAGAATTCAAAATTTTAAATAATTTATTCATACAGGTATCACTGACATACTTATGCACGTCACTTTTTAAATCTACCAGCTTTTCGGAAAGGTGCTTTGTTATGGAGGAGAAGAAAAGCCGTAAAGAAACTCCTCAGCACATCTTTTAAAAATAAAAATACATTGGTATTGTTATTGATTACGAAAAAATATTACTAACTTGAACGGAACTGGTCGCAGAGCTAGTCATTTCCAGGCATCTTTGTCATTTAAGTACTCATCTACAGACTACAGTAGGTATAGTGAGTATAGTAACTATTACATAAAAGTTGAGATTTTACGTATTTCTTAAACAATTCCACTGGCAATTTTGTTATAGAATTGTACATTAAGCCCCATAAAAATTCGCTGCACTTTATAATATTAAAAGTATAGATAAAACCAAACATTTGTCACATAATGTTGGAAGCTCTGAATATCTAATACCATTACCAATAATCATAATATAAGATGTCGCATTAAACTTTTTATTTACAAAAGCAGCATTTGCTGCCGGTATTTTTATACTCATAATAAGCATAAAAAATGTACTCAAATTTTATTGTAAAACGAAAGCAATACCCGAAAAAGTACGATATCGGTATTGCATTGCGATGGCGCGGGGAGGGGGGGGGGGGAAGGGGGGTCGGGGAGAGTGATATTTATGTTATTATCTCAGGTCGATTGTTTAAGAAATAATTACGTGTTGCAACCCACGTACCGCACTTATTGGAAATTTACGCAATTGCGAGAAATTTAGTCGACCGTATCTCCGATTCAGGATTGTACAGAATCGATTTATATTACATAACTGTCAATTAGAGTAGTAGTAAGCATTGTTAACTCAGTGTTAACAGACAAGCGAGTTGATGAGTAGAGTAGGTATGTTTATTTATTTATTTATTACTTGTATTCACAGCAGTTATCACAATTTTCTGTTACTCGTTACATATAACTTAGTCTTATGCCAGTTTGAATACATATTATGTAGCTTATTCTTTTACAATATTTGGAGGGTTGAAGTGATGATGTTAAACCGCTCACATCCCCAACGTTAAGATACTTAGATCATACAATGGAATAACAATACAATGGAATGGTCATAAACATAATGGTCGCGATTGAAATGTATTAAACCGCAGTTTATTTATTTAATTGGTAAACATTGAATAACAACAACTTACAGTAAATAATGTTTACGAAAATAACTTGTTAACAGGTCCTACCTTACTAATATTTTATGCATGTACATTTATAATAGACCTGTAGATATACTCGTAATATCTAAATAGACAACAGCTACGCAAGCGAATAGACAATTATCGTAGATTTTTACACCAGTAATAACATAATGATAGTACAAAAATGAAAGTTGAAAATATTTGGTAATACGACCGCGGTATTATTTTTTGTATCTCGTTCTTCTTTATTCCTATATCATTTCTCGCGCCATGGGTTATGAATCTCTAAAAATTATGGGTGCGGAAAAACCATATCACGATAATATTGCAAAGGGCTGCTATAGTATAATATATTTCATGTTGATATTAAAATGAGCATGTCGGTGGTCTTCTACTAATAATACTTACCATTGTAGGTACATAAATAATAATGTTCTTCACCTCATATAAAAATTTGAAACGGTTTTAAACAATTATACATATTCATAATTCTAAAAACATACGTATAATTTACCGCAATGTTTCTTGGTATTGCTGTGCTTAATCAGAACGGCCAGAATAATTAAGACGAACAGACGGACTAACTTCTTAATGATACATATCTTGGAAAATGTGATGAAGAACTCTCAAATATATATAAGATATGTATGTACATTAAATAATCGATTCCTGCATTCATTCAAATCAATAAAAAATTTCGCATTGAAAATATTCAATTGACATTTTTGTAAACATTCAAAACTCTCACCGTGACATTTTACGGTTCCGAATTCGATAAAGTTAGGTTTTATCCCTCATTATTCCAAACACGTAGGTACCTACATGTGCGGTATTGTGTAGTTTGCAAAAACAAATCGTTTCGTGAATTTGCGAATGTTGTAAATTTACTTTTTTTTTTGTTGCCGTGTTTCCTGATTATGACCACTTGTTTCATCTCCAAGCGAGTCGCGAGCAAAATATAAATAACTTAAATCGGATAAATTTCTTCCATTCATGGATGGATAGCTCGTAGACTAGCCATATAGAAATATATCTTTATCGCCACCAATCCATGACATTAGAGATATCATAGGCAAGTTGCTGTCTTAAACTAAATCGATAAATCGATGATTACCTATCTAGTTTTCTAACGACTAAAACTGAAATAATATAAACATATTTTACTGAAGAATTTAGTAACATTTAGTACTGAAGAATTTAGGAAACATTTTGTTATGTGATACAGAGCCAAGCGATGTTCAACAAAAACCTTCAGTGAACACTGTCGTAAGTGAAGCCAAACATTGACTTAATTTACGCGCGAACATTTTTCCAACACAAAATACTGACACTTTACTGACAATAAATATATTGACAAATATATATTTGACAACAAAAATACGAGGTCTGTGGCCTTGTTACATGTTTTGGGACTCGAAGGAGTTACGGTACGTCACGCGTTTTGACTTTGTGTTAGCTTTGGTCATATTTTTTAACAATGTTCAATAATGTCCATAAGTTTCCGTTATATTCTTCCTAAAAAGATTCCATTGTATTGTACCTCCTGTGTTTCTGGTTAAATTATTATCATAATTTAAAGACCACTTTGCTCTGGATTTTTATATGCTGTAATATTTTTATACTGTTTTATTACTCGATAAAACGTATTATTAAAACTGTTGTTTCGACAATATCAACAACTTTTATTTAGACAAGTGACCAATGACAAGCATTTGCCTGTTGTAACAATTCGCTTTTTATCTTCTTTTCTGGGTTTTACCATTTGATCTTCATATTCTGTGGTCGTCACGTTACATAATATTTATATTTTTAACAATAATTATGCATTTGATAACTGAACACATTGTCTTTAAAGTATTTAAACGTGTTTTTTCAAATTCCATGTACTTAAAGTACCCCGAATATTTACGTTTCAGTACCCACCACCTCGACTTCGTTTTAATTTACGGTACATAAATACGATGTTTTATCAAAGTATTGTTCATCAATAATTTTTGTTTTGTTTTAATGAGACAAAACAATTGAAAATTAATGAGCAATCACTTTGGTAATTACTAGTTAATTGCACACAACAGCAATATGCATATCTATACTAATATTATAAAGAGGAAAGCTTTGTATTTTTATATTTTTGTATTTTTGTATGTTTGCAACGAATAAACTCAAAAACTACTGAACCGATTTTCAAAATTCTTTCACTATTAGAATGCTACATCATTCATGAATAACATAGGCTACATTTATTACTAGAAAAAATTAGGGATCCTTGCTGAAACATCAGTAACGTGAACCAAAGTGTGAAAAAATTTGCTTAAAAATTTCTTTCATCGCATACGCTGCGGAAACTATTGATGATAGAACAAAAAAATGTTCTACAATATTATAGAACATATCAATATCTACAAAAAACCTCGCGATAGTATATGTCCAACTATTGTCGTTATGTCACTATAACCACTTTTTACATTTTAAAAGTTAATAAAAAAGATGACCAAAATCAGATCATGAAAATTGAAAACCATACCTTCGTATTAATCCTTATCCAAATAAATCATTTCATATTCAAAACTGTTTCAATACCTATAGATAACTTTTTGAATTACTCAAATCGGACATTCCATTCAGAAGATATTACGTAGTAAAGGAACTACGTGAGAACGTACAGCGCGGCCGGACAGCTCGCGCATGTTCCGCGGATCCCGATTATGTAACACGGGGAGGGGAGGGGAGTGGAGTGGGAGCTTGAGCGGGAGAGGGAGAGGAAGAGAGAGAGGGAGAGGGGGAGGGGAGGGGAGGGGAGGGGAGAGGGAGAGGGAGAGGAAGGTAGCGGGAGCGGGAGCGGGAGCGGGAACGGGAGCGGGAGCGGGAGAGGGAGGACACGGAAACTATAACGGTTAAGAACGGCTGTACCGATTTTAATGATCTCTGATTTGTTATATTCTTAGGCGATACGAAGTTCGCCGGGTCAGCTAGTTTTCTATAAATTAATTGTTTTTAACCGACTTCAAAAAAAGGAGGAGGTTCTCAATTCGACTTTATTTTTTTTTTATGTTTGTTACCTCAGAACTTTGGACTGGGCGAACCGATTTTGATGATTCTTTTTTTAATCGAAAGCTGGTGGCTGTTATGTGGTCCCACATAAATTTTATTGAGATCTGACAATGGTATCCATGAGAAAACCACATAAGTCGTAAATTTGTGTTAAGATTTGCGCGACAAATTGACGAATAACTCAATATCACGCCAACCGATTTCGATGATTCTTTTTTTAATCGAGAGCAGGTGCTTGTCATGTGGTCCCACATAAATTTGAACGAGATCTGACAAGTAGTTTTTGAGACTTTGAAGTCGGTTATTTTTTGTTAGTAAAATTTAGATTATCCGGCTAACGGTTCCTGTTACCCAAGTGATTATATAATGTAATATCGGCCTAATTTGTTATTTGTTACATCCTTTTATGTAAATGTTACTGGAACTACTGGAACATATTCTTCTCAGCATAGAATTAGGTGTTTTTGAAAGTTCTATGTAACCATATGACATGACCCTCGAAGATATTCATAAATAACCTGTCTCTGAAAGATGAATGAAAAGATGATTTTTTTCCAATAATTTGGGTCATTGTAATATCATCGCATATAGCAAAAGTATTTTCTGTCAAGCTGATATACGAGCTACGAGCCACCTAATTGATGACAGAGATGCCAACTCATAAAATTTGGCTACTATTCTATTGCCTACTAATAGAAGTACCACAGTTTAGAATCTTTGGTAAATATTCTTTGATTCATACTGTTTCCAAGCGATTGAGAGCATTGTGGACAAAATGTTGCTAGATTATGGGGTCGCATCCCTTGTCAAAGGAATTTATATTGCATGGGAGGCGTGCACTATAGACACAGGAGTATTCGTCAATAGCCCACTATAAATATCCAATGATTACACGTTGAGATGGGTGGTTGAAGATGCGTTTGAAATTTTAATATTCCTGGGAATTTTGCTCAAAGCTCAGACTTAAAGGATTTAATATTAAACTAAGGACATGCGGTGAAAGAATGACAAGAATTTTCAAATTACATTACATTGTAGCTATCACTTTAGATTCATTTCATAATATTCTTGGTAAATAAATTTTATTACATAGAAACAATAAGTTGTAGAACAGGAAGGCTATTCAGATTTGTAACTTGACAGCGGAGTTTCAAAATTGACGTTCGAGTTCTAGGATCACTTCACTTCGCAAGTGCGTACTAGATGATTAGATAATGACATATCAATACGATGCAAGTTCGCTTTTGTTTTGTAACTTGACAGCGGAATACACGACGGGTTTCTGAATTGAAGTAAGAGTTCGAGACTCCCTTCACCTCGCAAGTGCGTGCCAGATGATTAGAGAATCACATATCAAGATCTCGGACTCGAACTTCAATTTTGAAACTCATCGCGGATTCCGCTGTCAAGTTACAAAAGTGAATAGTCTTGCAGTACAGATGATTACTAAAAAAACTGTGGAGTGATTTGGAATTTAACTCAATTAAATCTTTTAGTACTATCCTTATTAAGAGTCTCTGTGATTAAAGTAGAGGTCTCTCGGCTGAATTTTTGCCTGATTGAAAAACCACAGGAGCTTACGAGACCATAAGTCAGAAATGTGACTGTTTGCTGAATATCTTTGTCCCAGGATAAATAAAATTTAGTTGGAGTAAAATATTTTTTTTACAAATTTTAATACTTTTGAAGTGTATGTTATCGCTTAACGTACCATGCGAGTGTTCGAAAGAAGAAGCGCAGGAAACTATTAAGGAGATTTTCATGAGCATCTTTAACTTAAAGCTAGTTTGTTAGCATGTAATCTATGGGTCAAATCTTACAAGCTCAGTTAGAATTACTTCCTCTCATAATACGAGGATAAAATTTCACAAATTGATTTGGTTTCGATAACAAAGCATTTTTATAATAATGGTGACCTGGAGGGCTATTCAGTTTTGTAACTTGACAGCGGAATCCGCGATGAGTTTCAAAATTGAAGTTCGAGTCCGAGATCTTGATATGTGATTCTCTAATCATCTGGTACGCACTTGCGAGGTGAAGGGAGTCTCGAACTCTAACTTCAATTTAGAAACTCATCGTGTATTCCGCTGTCAAGTTACAAAACAAAAGCGAACTTGCATCATATTGACATGTCATTATCTAATCATCTAATAAGCACTTGCGAAGTGAAGTGATCCTATAACTCGAACGTCAATTTTGAAACTCCGCTGTCAAGTTACAATACGGAATAGCCTTCCTGATACCTCAGCGTTGGACAAGGTAACTCTTCAGCGGTCATCAGTACTAACACAAAATTTTAAAGCTGGTTTTTCTTAAAACATTTAAAAAAAATATTAATTTATTTCCTGCTCACGTTCAAGCCACTGGGCTATCATTGCTTTTCACTGTAGCTATATTAAAAAAAGGTGTAAAGACTTCCAGAGCCGCTGTCCATTGCCGAGTCCTGTGGTATTGCTCATTACGGTGACTAGTTACCATCAGGTGGTCGCTCTGCTTTTTTGTCAACACATAAGGAAAAAATAATAATAAATACGTATGACAGCCCAGAATTCAGTATGAAACTTGATCAAAGCCTTCTACAAACAGTCAGCAAATACGACTTATGGCTATATAATTATATACCTATCCGACATGTCCAAGCAGTCTTGACTTTAGCTATACTTATCTGGATATTATAACATACTACATTAGGTCCTGTGTGTGGTATGCAGTAGTTAAGGAAGGAATTTATATTAAACAGCAGGAATGCAGTGCTCCTGTGCGCCGCGGCGCGGACGGTGGAATTATCGATGGAGCTCATAAATATGATAAAACGATCATAGTAATTTATTTCTCCAGCGTAAGTCTTGAAGTCGCTCATACCTACTATTATTTTTACTTAACCTAAATCGTTATTCATTAAATTTCAAAGCCTTCTGTTCTTATTTATCTGTATACCAACAAGATTGTAATTGTTTATATCAATGGTTAGGAAACCCTGTCGCAGGTGGCATGACAATATACATAAAGTTATAAACTATAAAACATTAACTAGTAAAAATAAATAAAAAACCCGCCTGCTATCATAATATGCGTTTTTGAAATCCTAATGTTAAGCTCTTTAATTTGATACCCATATTGCGTTTTTCGATTTATTTTAATTTTTTGATACTTCAAACAATGACATCTCGCAGCCACCATATTAATTAACCGACTTCAAAAAAGGAGGTATTCAACACCCTCAAATAACAATTAACACTCTCATGATCTTGTTCTTGACAAAAATGTATTCCACACACCACAAATCACTTTAAAATGTCTGCCACGACCAGGAATCGAACTCGGGAGCCCTCGCTTCGCAGGTAGGATCAGCACCTACTAGGCTATGGGTTTTCTAATCAATAAGTTAGAATAGATTAATTAAGACAGAATGCATGCTTTTAATAATAATAGGCATCTACATGTTATACATTCTTTGAATTTCAATTAATAGTAGATCCATTAATTAATTAACTTTGAGTCGATACTGATCTGCTTAACTAACTAGCTACCTTTACCTGTGGGAGTAGATTTACTTTGTTACTTATTTATCTTTATGTTCAGTCTTTAAGGTAGTTAGGTTTTTAATGAAATATCAGGAAAACACGTTGACTTGAGACAGGACGTGCGACGCCCACGCCACCCAGCGCGGCGGCGCGCGGGAGAAACTTGCTTTGCGACATACAGCTGTTGCGTGTGCGCCTGCGCAGGCGCAGTACGCAGTGCACAACCGATACAGAACTATGTATTATTTATAAGTAGTATGCGAATATTACATTAAAGTTTAATTTCAAAGTAGGTAGTTGCAACTATAAACTTACCTTATTAAATCTTATTAAATTACCTTATTCAAACCTTATTAAAACCCTCCCTATTAGTGTTAGTTTATGATTAACTATGCTCATTTAACTATGATACGGGAACTTACGATATGTATTTTGCACGCCGACATTTGATAGACCCATGGATGGATGAACGCACCCTGCTGTCCAGGCCCTGATAACAATGGATGAGCCCATGTTGCCAGGCCAGGTCCCTTGTATTGGAAACTGGAATCTACCACCAGAGGGTAAATTTCTGACGTTTGTATTTATTGCCGGGCAAAACAGAAAAAAAAGGAACGCGCTTTGAAGCTCCCAGCCGGAAATGCCAGAACATATCGACGTGTTTTGCTAACTCAAATAAGAGGGTGGTAGGTTAGGAGGCACCAATCCACACTGGAGCAGCGTGGTGAAGTATGCTGTAGGCCTCCTCAGAATAGACCCGTGTTCAGTAGTGGGACAGTAATGGGTTAAAGCCAATAATATTAATCAGCATTCGCTAATAAGGTTCATCTAATAATATAAGACCTTCGGTTCTACAAGTAAGAATCTTATTTCTAACAATTTATTCACACGAACGCTGTATCCATGAAGTGAGATTGCTGCTCGTACTCGTATAAACGTAGCGCTTATGAATGTTCGCTGTTGAACGTCGAAAGTTGTTTACATTGCAGCAGTCATTAAAGCGAATGTAGGCACTAAATACAGACATACTAAAATATACGCTATTTGTAAACATAGTAGGGTGGCCATGCTCAACGGACAATATTACATTTTTTTTCTACTACCGTGACGTCGTGACGTGACGTTTAGATTCTAAACAATGAAATTCTCATCATGGTTACATCGGTGATTGCCATTCGTTGTCATTACTGCTATCAATCTTCAACGCACAGTCCAAATTGTATGAATTTTACTCACGGTGAAGTTGGTAGTAGTATCATAACAATGCTCAGCTATTTTTTATGCCTCGTTATTCGAGGCCTGGAAGTGTGGGGACCCTACAGTATCTGCAAATAGTTTAATGGAGAGCGTGACGGGGTCCGTTTAGTGTTTAGGGACACTCCGACCTCACTACACCTGCCTGCCGCCATGCCGCGCGCCTGCTTAATTGTCTGAATAATTGGATTCTCTTCAGTAGACTAGCTGTTAAGTTTCGCTTCAGAGACGTTAATTAGGTTTTTGAAACAACACAAGGTTAGATAGTAATTACTTAGGCGATAGATTTAAAAACAAATGAAAATTAGTAAACTAATAAACCTTGACACATTTCCATGCTGAAATTTCCCTGGGGGTGGCAAAAAATCACTACATTCCAAATAGCAGCACAATTTTTGACAAATTTTTGTTCTTTTTCTTCAAAAATATTGAAAAATTAGAATACATAAAATCTGTCAATTAAAACGAGGAATGTTACTAACTTTTATTTCCGGGGATAAAAAGTTTTCTAAAATATAACCTGGAATGAGTACTTATCAAGTTACATAATGTACATCGAAATCCGTCCATGGATTTTCAAGTGAAGCCTGGAATGCTCGGATAGATTAATAGAGGGACAGACAGTAATTCTAATCTAATTTTTTTTTACTTTTATCTCGTTACTTGTTCTCCCTTATTGAAATTGAAAAAAAAAAATGTATGGAAAAATTTATTGTAAAATAAAACGATGATTTCCTACATTCTATATTTTCCTGTTGATCTCACGGTCTTCTACCGAAAGTTACCTACCGCCGCTGAGAAACCACTATCGTGTGTGTTTATTTCCGTTATGTGATCATATTTTACGTATAATAAAATAACAAAATGTGCATTATGTTACAGTGTCACTAAAGTCTTACTCATTGCTGTGTTTGTGCAATCGTGTAATCGTCCAATCAATGTCTCGTATCAATAACTTGTTATCTTTCATCGATTCTAATCCAATACATAAGACAACAATTAGTCAGATTTAATCATAACATAACTGGCCCGGATGTTAGTATTACGATTTATTACTATAATACTATTACATTATTCCAGTACAATATTACCTACATTACAGCCTACGATGTGAGCTTTATGTATTAGCTTATTATAAGTACTATTACTTCGTCTGTGGTATTAGTTAAACTTAATGCCATTGTAATAAAGACACCTTGTAGATACAGATTACTATTAATAGTAGAAAACTACGAAATCTACAAAATTTTGACTTGATTTCTCTTTGTTGCTTACTTATATTATGTGGTGGCGATTAATTATTGTGAAGTAATAATTGTGAAGTGAGTATGAGAGGAATTCAAAATCGAATGAAACATGAAGAATAGGCTCATTAAAATCTTTGAAATAACACAGTTAGTTGTCAGTTTGAGTTCTATTTTATCGGATTAACAACACCCTGTATAGAATCCGCTTTGGAAAAGTGTTATTTTAGTGTTAGTGCACATCATCTGCAAGCTGTAAGCAAATAGTCGCTTATAAATCGAAGCCAATGTATTTTGAATTCTAAACTTTATTTATTTCATGAACTTGCAAAGTTTATGGTTTTGCCAACCCTGTTTGTATTGTATAGGTACCTCTACGAGTATCTTGTTCATAGATCGACGTTACACTTCGTTCGCAAAAGCCTTATCGTTAAAAGGAATTCTCAGCTGATTTGTTTCTTTGAATCGAAGTCTGCAAACGAGACACGACACCTCTGTCATTTTTACTTGCATGCACTGCTAAGTGTCTACTTAGAATGACACGCTATGTATGCTATAGGATATTGCTAGATAAGTAGAAATATCAGCTTTTCTATAAGATCATCGTGGAGGGATAGCCTTTTCAAATAACCTTTCAAAAGTTTTCTGTTTTGTACGACAATGACGAGTTAAGTTATAACAATTTGTGAATCAAATATCTAAAGTTATATTAAAAGTACTTGACCGGCCACATCGAAACCAATGACCCAGCTCCCAGCTTCCGCGGCTGGCGTTACCCAATGATCATTGCTGGTGCATTAGCTCAGCCCACGTCATTAATGAATAAACTATTGATTCGTCTGGCCGTGCTCAACCGTTCTATAATCGCTTTAGATGACACTTGACACGAGTTACATTAATTATTATTATTAGTTTAGATTCAGTTCACACAGCATGGAATGCCGTAAGTACATTATTTATTTCATGATAGTTATCAGTTTTTGGCTGGACATTTGGGCAGCATAGCTAAGGCCTTAACCATCTTAATGTCGCAAGCCCCGTGGTATAATAATGGATTGTAATAATGACATAATTTATAAGTCGTAAATTTTTGTATGTATTGTAGTAATTGAATTGAGGTCTTACAGTATAGACTAATGGGGTTCTATAAACGAATGTTCTGAAGCATTCTGCTAAACAACGCCATCCGCTCCAAATATGTATTTTTAAATATTTTTAAACTTATAAGTGGACACCGAATATTTTAAATGCAACGGTTACTAATGATTCACATTTTATAATACCGAATCGTGAGTACCCGTTGCATTTAAAATATGTAGATTAATTTCGAAAGTACTCTTACATAGTGGTAAAGTTAGTTGCTAGAGTACAAACACTGTTCTGGGAATCGTTTCCAAGTGTTCAGCTTAGCTTGTATCATTGGGTAAGAAGGTATGAAGACTCGTCCATTTCTTTCTTGGTTATCAACGTGTCAATATTGCTCTTAGAGAAACTGAAGTCTAACTACTTATAAAAAGTACTATTATTTCTTTTGTGGTCTAACAAAGTAAGGCTAAGTCTAGGTAATCAATCTCTTACCTTTAGGTGTTCGTCTACCCGTAAAAAGCTGGGAACTAGGTGTAAGTAAACTTTTTTATTGTTAAAAGCGTTTAGAGTGTAAGGTGCTGTTATGCAAAATTTTTAACAAATCGTGCATAACTTGTAAAAGCGTGCTTGTTTATAATTGGCTCAACTTGGCTACGGAGAACACCTGACTCAAACGAATGAGCAAAGTTCTTTTAGCATGCCCCCGCTCGGCGTCTCGCTTAGAAGTTTTGCTTTGCATTATTAAAGACGCTTTTAATAAATATCAGTTATGGGGTATCACATAAGTGTTTTAGGGGCTGAATTCACCCTTATTAAGAAAAGGTTTTTTTGCTCGTGCATTTGGTATTTAATGTTTTACTGCCTTTTTAATTTGAAAAAGTGATCAAATTAAAATCAAAACGGTATTGTGATTTTCAGTGCCGTTCTTGAAATTGTCTTGCTTCGAAGTAGTTTCGTAATTAATTTTCATTTACGTTTATGAAAGAAAATTTTAAGATAATTCTTAGTAATGTGTATTATCAAAGGTGTATAATAAAATTTTGATATCATTTTAACAGAAACATCAAAAGAAGTAAAGAAGGATGTTTATTCCTCTAATTCTGAGCAGAGATTACTCTTTTCACATCTTGAATAATAATAAAAAATTACAATAAAATAGCATGCATTTTCATTTGTAACATTTAATAAAGACATTTTTATTTGTCATAAGACAATTAATATGAGAGCCACAAGATATACAACTTTATCTGTTTGCCAAGGTGATTGAGATCACGGATATAGCATTCCTTGGCAAATATTTGTTTCAATCAGCCGTCTCAAAGGCCCCTCGTCTTCCATGTCAAACAAATGGCGAGAGCTATGAGTTGATGAGGAATGACATTCATGCTATCAATAATTCCGCTATAGTTACAATGTGTCCAAATGAAGTTAACAAAATTGTTAGAAAATATTTTTTTTTGAACATAGCATTTAATAATACAATAGTCGATGATTCCATTTTATCAAATATCTGAGAGTTCCACTTATATTAAGAATGTATTAAACGCAATCTAGACGGATAACGTTGCTTCCAAGGATATTGGCGGATACCCAAAATCTTATGCAAGAAATGCCTCCGAGTTTGACATAGGAAATGTACTTACCTACATAACAAGTGGGTAATCTGGCTTATTGATGTCAACTGTTAAACATTTTGTATTTGTAACTGCTAGGTAATAATTGATTGGTTAGGTTGATGGATTTCGTCTGCAGGAAAACCACGGAAAGATTGATTTAATGTCAATAAAGTGGACACCCCTCAACTCGTGAAACTTCGCAAAAGAATTTTGATTTTCAATGAATGAACGTCAAAGCCAAAGGAAATTTCAACGTAATACGTAATGAATTGGTTGAATGGGATTCGAGATAAGGGTGCGATTTGGTAGCGCCACGCGCCTCACTCCGGTCATTATTATTTTTTGCGTCGTCTGCGCTTTCCCCTTGACGACTACGACAGTACGACCGTCCAACGACCCCCGTGACCGCCTTCCGACATCTTTAATTAAACACGACTTAAGACTTTAATGGCTTTAGGCAATTTTTTCACGTACATCTACATATTTAACCGCGGAACTCGATTAGGAAACGTCTGGAAAGTTTCGCGATACGAGGTTTCTTTACGGTTTCCAAGATTAAGAACTTCATTTGCGTACTCGGCTGTGAAGAGTCGTGTTAATTTCAAATGACTGGTTTTAGTTATCTACCTTGAAGTTTCTTTATATGAAAAAATTGTAATTTTAAAATCGTTGATGTCTTTTGTTTGTGGCTCAGAACTTTTTCTTTTCGTTCGCAAATTTCTACTTTAAATAATACAATATTTTTTTAACTAATTTGTTTTTCTTAAGAGGTCGGTTCTCGTGAGATTCTCGTGGTCATTTCATTCCCCTACATTCTACATCTCAACCTAGTTCATATCAACAACTAAACTCTTCTTCCAAACATAATTTCAATTACAGTTTCCGCACTAGCGATATCTAATACTGCTACTGCACTTTTGTAAATCACGATTGTCATAGTACGTGACAGACTGGACAATGGTTACGGTACTTGCATTATTTTAGTTATGCCTTTGGAATTGGAACCGTAGACTTTGACTTATTTCTTGGTGTACTAAATATTTATTAGTATCTATTACGCAAAATGGTGTAACGTTTTGTGTCCTCCTACTTTTTAACCGACTTCAAAAAAAGGAGGAGGTTCTCAATTCGACTGTATTTTTTTATGTTTGTTACCTTACAACTTAGGACTGGGCGAACCGATTTTGATGATTCTTTTTTTAATCGAAAGCTGGTGGCTGTCATATGGTGCCACATAAATTTTATTGAGATCTGACAATGGCATTCTTGATAAAACCATATCCCCCTTATTACAAGACGAGGTCTAAAGTTTAGGTTTAAACCATGACTAAATAGTCCAGGCTTGGTACGATACTGACTATAGTAACATACTGTAAACCAAAGTTTATTACAAAACGCAAAGTACTCGTTGACTTGTTAGTACTATTGGTTACAATTTTAGACCTTGGCTCACCCTTGGCTGAAAATGCTGACATAACTGACACGGGTTTGACACGAAACTGATTCAAAACGTCAGTATTTATTCGATTACGACGTTCCATAAATTCAGATAACTGCCAGTAGCAGCTGTGACAAGGAGGTCCCTCGGCCGCGCTCTGTTTTATTTATTTTTACAATTAAATAGTACAAAATATACAAAATGCAGTTCAGTGCGAACTTTATCATTATTATAATGCAATATTAAATTGCGTCGCCTACAATTTATACTACGATGCTGTTTATTGTTTTTGACATATTTAATGGAACACGTCTATTATTAATATTGAGAGCGTAAATATTATTGCAAATAAATAATTATACAGTTTTCAATCAATTCTATTGATTGTTGTTGTCGTGGATTTTATTACATGTTAAAACATGTATTTTTTAAGAATTAATGTACGCGTGTGGATTTCTCGCGCGTATTAATAAGAGTCCATAATTTTACGTAAACAAAACCAATCTTAACTAAAATAAAATCCAGTTGGCTTCGAAATTTATTACACTGTTGAGATCTTTGGTTCATAAGTGCTATTATGAACAATTGTACCTTGAGCAGCAGAGTGTATTGTAAGTAATAAATATTGTGACTCATCCCAATTCGTAAAATTCACAAAATGAATAACAATCTACAAATTACTAAAATATAAGCAAAACTTTATTAATATTAGTACACTTAGGTTATATAAAAAAGTTCTGGTCGTAATCTAAGTATTAATTATTCATTATTCAGGTATTAACAGATTCCTTCATATGAATTGAAAAAACATTACAATGCAATATAAAATTTTGAATCTATGGGATAATTTTGCAATTGCTCCGGCTCCCTTTAGTTGGCTCAGCAACTCCTTGCAAATCAACTGCATCATCTTGAATCTAAAATAACAAAACAAAACAATGTTATTATCATTGGAATAAATAGGTAATAATAGCATAGTAAGGGTCAGTACCCTTACTCAGTACCTTACTTGGCAGTCCAAGGTTTGAGTGAGGAAGAGAAATATATCACCAACTAATTTTATATCTAGTGTGAAGCAACATGATAATATTTGTGTTCGTTTTGGAATTAGTTTGATAAATGTTTATGCATTTCTCATAACCCATAATAGGAGTAGCAACAGAATATACAACAAACCTTAGAAAGAAGTATTTACTTAACATCAGGTGGACATAATTCTCACTTGCTAGTTCACTTTCATAAAATAATGCTACAGCTACGTTATAATTGCAGTGGTACTGTATGTAAACAACATTATTATAGATACTTACTTCGTGGCGAGTCCAGCAACGTATTGCACAAATTACTGGAATTTCAGAGGACAAATGGATTTCCACGATGGTCATGGAGTCCAATTTTCTCGCACCAAATCCACAAATTTCATTGTAAACCTCTTGGTAACTATATTTACATTAAATATCTTCATCACTCAGTTCGGCAAACGGATCCATAACAACACGATTTTTATGCCTACCTATTTGTCTGTCAGGTGATACTGAATATTAAAATATCTTCAGTATGTACAAAATACATTGAATAAAACATTTTAATAAATATTTTTCAACAATTTGGAAATAAACATGACAACAACCTCAAAACTGACTTTGACATTTGTGAAATAGTCCAACGTTAAACTAGGGGGCTCGCAGGTTTAGCTATAGTCTCAGATGAAAGAAATAAAAGGCACGTAAAGTCGTTCGAATACGACGTAAACCTACCACGGTAAATACAAAATAAAAATCAAATACAATCTCGTGTCACAAAGCGTCAAAAAGCATCGCGCAATGCACGTCGCAATTGTCAAAATTCTTTCATCTGAGGCTTTCGTATCATAGTTAGGCAATGGCTTAAGCGTTAAAACGCGTCTTGTAATAATAATTTGCTTAGTCCAAGGTTCAAAGGAGGTTTAGTACCAGGACTAACGATAGACCTCGTTCTGTAATGAGACCGTATCGGAGGTTGTTGTCATGTTTATTTCGAAATTGTTGAAAAATATTTATTAAAATGTTTTATTCAATGTATTTTGTACATACTGAAGATATTTTAATATTCAGTATCACCTGACAGACAAATAGGTAGGCATAAAAATCGTGTTGTTATGGATCCGTATGCCGAACTGAGTGATGAAGATATTTAATGTAAATATAGTTACCAAGAGGTTTACAATGAAATTTGTGGATTTGGTGCGAGAAAATTGGACTCCATGACCATCGTGGAAATCCATTTGTCCTCTGAAATTCCAATAATTTGTGCAATACGTTGCTGGACTCGCCACGAAGTAAGTACATATCTATAATAATGTTGTTTACATACAGTACCACTGCAATTATAACGTAGCTGTAGCATTATTTTATGAAAGTGAACTAGCAAGTGAGAATTCTGTCCACCTGATGTTAAGTAAATACTTCTTTCTAAGGTTTGTCGTATATTCTGTTGCTACTCCTATTGTGGGTTATGAGAAATGCATAAACATTTATCAAACTAATTCCAAAACGAACACAAATATTATCATGTTGCTTCACACTAGATATAAAATTAGTTGGTGATATATTTCTCTTCCTCACTCAAACCTTGGCAGTACCCTTACTATGCTATTATTACCTATTTATTCCAATGATAATAACATTGTTTTGTTTTTGTTATTTTAGATTCAAGATGATGCAGTTGATTTGCAAGGAGTTGCTGAGCCAACTAAAGGGAGCCGGAGCAATTGCAAAATTATCCCATAGATTCAAAATTTTATATTGCATTGTAATGTTTTTTCAATTCATATGAAGGAATCTGTTAATACCTGAATAATGAATAATTAAATTAATACTTAGATTACGACCAGAACTTTTATATATTACCTAAGTGTACTAATATTAATAAAGTTTTGCTTATATTTTAGTAATTTGTAGATTGTTATTCATTTTGTGAATTTTACGAATTGGGACGAGTCACAATATTTATTACTTACAATACACTCTGCTGCTCAAGGTACAATTGTTCATAATAGCACTTATGAACCAAAGATCTCAACAGTGTAATAAATTTCGAAGCCAACTGGATTTTATTTTAGTTAAGATTGGTTTTGTTTACGTAAAATTATGGACTCTTATTAATACGCGCGAGAAATCCACACGCGTACATTAATTCTTAAAAAGTACATGTTTTAACATGTAATAAAATCCACGACAACAACAATCAATAGAATTGATTGAAAACTGTATAATTATTTATTTGCAATAATATTTACGCTCATAATATTAATAATAGACGTGTTCCATTAAATATGTCAAAAACAATAAACAGCATCGTAGTATAAATTGTAGGCGACGCAATTTAATATTGCATTATAATAATGATAAAGTTCGCACTGAACTGCATTTTGTATATTTTGTACTATTTAATTGTAAAAATTAAATAAAACAGAGCGCGGCCGAGGGACCTCCTTGTTACAGCTGCTACTGGCAGTTAACTGAATTTATGGAACGTCGTAATCGAATAAATACTGACGTTTTGAATCAGTTTCGTGTCAAACCCGTGTCAGTTATGTCAGCATTTTCAGCCAAGGGTGAGCCAAGGTCTAAAATTGAAACCAATAGTACTAACAAGTCAACGAGTATTTTGCGTTTTGTAATAAACTTTGGTTTACAGTATGTTACTAAAGTCAGTATCGTACCAAGCCTGGACTATTTAGTCATGGTTTAAACCTAAACTTTAGACCTCGTCTTGTAATAAGGGGGTATAAGTCTTAAATTTGTATTAAGTATGTGCGCGACAAATGGACGAATAACTCAATATCACGCCAACCAATTTCGATGATTTTTTTTTCGTCATTTTTTGTCATGTAATCCCACATAAAGAACGAGATCTGCCAAGTAGTTTTTGAGTAACTTTGAAGTCGGTTATTTTTTGTTAGTAAAATTTAGATTATTGCTAGTAAAATTTAGTAACGGTAACAATCAATATGATTTGTTATGTTAAGAGTATGACTTCTCTTCTCTATACCACACTACGATACAGATAATATCTAATTTTGTGTAAATCTGTCGTGCATGTCCTTCGATCAATATTGGTCACTATGTCATTTAATAAGCTTACGTGATAATTTATCCTACCCAACCACCGACCAATTTAAACCAATTGAATATAATATAAGTATTGTGATTTCTTGGCCATAATGAACTAGGTACTAGAACTAGGTACTATGTAATGAACGCTACGCTACCTAACGCTAGGATTCCTTGTGTCGTACTCGTCAGTGCCATGAAAAAAACACCCAGACTGAGAACATAAATTTAAACGCATCATTCAAATTTCCGCCTGCTAGGAATCAAACCCACGACCCTTAGGACGCGCGGACGGTGCACCCGCACCGTAACTATTACGTCACATGGATCGTCTAAGCTAATTTTATTGTAAGTGCATTAACTAGTAAACTGAAACTCTCGAACTAGACCAGTAGAGAATAATGAAAATGCAATAGGACTCTGGTATGTACCTGAAAATCATACGACGCGCTGAATCATAAATTCCTGCGTTTAATAATAATTCAAATTGATGGGCTCAGGGCTCCACCACTGACAGAAGAAACACTGAACGTACCTGTTTCGGTGTTTAAACTGCGACGAAAGTCAACAGTCGAATGTGTTATGGTTCTCAAGGTAAATAAACTCTTAATGCGTTGCAATAGAATTCAAATTACACTGTGTTAACTGAAGTATTACTACTCTACGCGGTAAGTCAGTATAAAGCGCTTGTATTCCCAGTAGATGCCTGCGATAGTTCGGTAGCAGCGTTGCGTCGCAGTTGGTTGCTATGATCGAAACACTAGGCGTCGGTATTTGCTTAAAATAAGACGGCACATTATTCCGATGATATTTGATGATTTATGCATAGTTAAATGGTTATACTCAACGTATTTTATTTTTAAAATTGAATTTAGAGTTTCATAATACTAAAATTTATATTTTAATTATTAATGTATTATTTTAATATGTAAATTTTTGGTTACCTATACGTTATCTATTTTTTTTTCATTTCAGGTAATGACAAAGTTGCGGCTTTGATTTGTAAGCTGGTAAAAGGTAATTAATTAGCTAAAAGAAACCTTAGTATATTATTATTTTGTGACTTTGGAATGCAGCCAAATAATTTTGTTGCAATAGACTCCTTTAGTTATGAGTTTTATACAGTTTTTTGTCAGTCAGGTTTTTTTGTGTAGTACCTAAGTGAAGAATAAGCGTTTATTAACAATCGAGTTTAATTTAAGTCCAACTTCTCAGTCTTTCGTCAGTTTTTATGCCGCCCTGGCGGTCTATTATGAACTCTTACTTCCAGCCAAGTTCCAGCGTCAACGTCAAATTCGTATTAACAAAGCGGTCACGTGACACTCTTTAGCCAATCATACGTCGTTCCAAGCCCGATAAATGAATTGCCTGGAACATGAAAGGTTTTATAAAAGTTCATAATAGGCCCGCTGCACTGCAGTTTGCCATTCATGAGTTAAAGGTTTATGGCTAGATTCTTTTATGAATATCTTACGCCTCAACTCAGAGTCACTAACGGTTCCTTAAATCGCTCCTTAGTACAGATAAGTATGGTGATTAATAAATAAATAAATAACGCTTCACACTCATAGCCCCACACTAGGATTCCCTGTGTCTTGGGTGCCATGGACAACACGCAACATAGACAAGGACATTCGCACCCAGAACAAAAACAGAAATTCAAACTCATCATTCAAATTTCCGCCTCGCTGGGAATCGAACCTAGGACCCTTGGTGCGGCGATCCGGCATGGTAACCATTGCACCACACGGGTCGACAAAACTGCTGAAAACTCGTCAATTATTTGCTAAGGAGCGATTAAAGTAACCGTTAGTGACTCTAAGTTGGGGCGTAAGTCTTGTTACTACAAAATAACGAATACTTCTTTGATAAAATTAAGCAGAGGATCTATTTTAATTTCAACCAGCTTAATAACTAAGTAGGTGAGTACCCTATCTGTTGCATTTAAAATGTTCAGTGTCCGCGATGATAGGTATACGTTTAAAATGAAATGCTTTAAATATTGTAAGCTAGGGCTAATACGGCTAATTAAATTCTGTTTTTTAGGTAACATTAAAACGTAATGCGATAAAGTTTCATACCTAACGAAATTATTTTGCTGATGACATACATTAATAATAATCTGTAAGTCCAGTGTTCGCTCAGCTTCCTCCCCCAAGTAGTCATGCATGGTGATTGACATTTTTGCAATAATGTTAAAAATATTAAAATTTAATTGTTTATAAATAATTCAGCTGCAGTTTCGGAGTTCGAAAATGGATATTTCGACGCTTTTCTCTTGCCTGGCGGTACATGTAATACTGACCATGGTGACTTCCTTCCATTATGTGGTACATCGGTTGGTTTGTCAGCCATTGCTCAAGGTAGGTTCTTCAGAAAAGGCCCTCTTACAATATTATTAAGTAGTTTTTGGAACATTAAATTTCAAACAAAACAGAAATCTGTTTTTCTATGCGCGCATGTACATAAAAAAAAAAAAACTGTAGTCCCAGACAAAACATGCCGAGTGAAATTTAAGAGCAAAGAAAAACTGCAAAATTGTTTTATTGTACTCATAAACTCATTTAAAAGCCCTGCAGGCTGGAAACTTAACAATTACTCTTATTCGTTTTCTTTAATAAAATTTATACCGAGACCATTCGCAATCAGACTGCTTTGAACCCCTGTCCAGAAGCAGTATATCTGGTTAACAAGGCAAATTGCTCTAACTACCGAAACGGGGAAACTAAAAAGACGCAAACGAAGGTTAAAGAAAGATTTGAAACGCTAATTGTATTCTATTGTTGAACTAGCTAGAGAGCTACTCGTACCTGGGAACAATAAGGCACTTAAACTGTCAAATTAGTAGTCGATTTTTTCCGGTTTTTAGAATAACTAGTTTTAAAATACAGCTTTGATTGCATGCTATTCGTAGTACAGAAGTTTATAACGTTTTATGTCTCGTATTTACATACTACTGATGATTGTTCATAACAGTCATTGAGCTTCGAATAGCGTACTTCAAATGGGCGGTAGCTGAATTTGTATGTGCGCAGATGCATGTTTATCAATTACTAATTTTATAGGTAGAGAATAAGAAACATAGCTAACTTGGTGCTGCAAAACATATTTTGTTTCGGTTGCAATTGGAGAACCAATGTATGTTTTTGGCTTCCTTCTAAGATGATCACTCTTCTTCAAATAAAGCAGTGGTGACCACTTACCGTAACGCAACTCTTCTTATATAACTCTAAAATACCGGTAATTTTAAATTAAAATTTCAATATTCATATTAAATGTTTCGTTAACCGGATACCGGAATAAATCGAATTTTTCTTTCGCTCCAATGACTAATATCATCTCGGAGTCTTGCCCCGTAGTCTCTGGTGGTTAAATTCAATGAGATTCCCCGATTCCGTCATGCGGAGGGTGGACTCGCTACTTAAAAATAATTTATTGGCGATCCCCTTACATTAATTAATGGAGTCTTTTAACAAATTTCACGTTTCATGATTATATTAGGTACTCTCTCAAGTGTAACCGTTATAGCTTATTATTACCAGCGGGTAACAAATAGTGCAATAGGCAACCGATAATGATATTAAAGTCCTCGGATGGCAACCACGCCTCCCAACAGGTGGGTTAACGACCCCAACAGCAGGTTTCCGCTGGAGGCTGGCCCAGGATGAGAACCGGTCTGAATGCCGTCATTTGGCGAAGCTCGATCCAGCAGTAGACCTCCAAATTGATCAACCGATACAATTAAATCCTCACCGGTGTCACCTACTGATTATAAAAGGTGATCAGATTATATTCTGTGTTGAAAGTAGTTTTGCATGACGTAATTAAAAGGTACCATCTCTGTCCTAGGTTGCAATTCTACAACAGCTTAAGTGAAATTTTGTGTTAGTGGATTGCCTTAGTGGTTACTGGTTAGTGCGTCTGGCATATGTCAGCAAATAGGTTTATTTTCTCGAATTCCAGGAGGCCTAGAAAATGCCTCGCCATGCTATCTACTTCGAGCAAATTGGTGAAGCAATTTTTTAAGGAGGCCAAGTAATCCTTTACCAAGTTCCGGTACCGCCAGACATTTTCCGACTTAGCTAAGCGATTACTATTTAAGATAACAACTTGCCTTCCAATCAAACATTTACGATAGGCACTTGCCGTCAGTCTATGGCCTATATCTTTCGAGGTAAATAACATATTTTTGTTCGCACGACAAACAAACAAGCTATCGAAACAAGGAACTACAAGTATTAAAGACAAGGTCAAAGTTATATCTTCGCATGAGAGAAATTACCTCAAACTTTTGGGAAATATTTGTCTCTGTCGATTTACCTTTGCAAACTTCCAACTCTCATCATAAAGGTATGGGTTTCGGCTTTATTACAATGTACGATTCGACTGTTATCATAACGATATCTACCCGAAACGATATCATTACCAACCTTATGATCGTCCGGTAGCTTCATAATATATTTAAAAATGTCACTCTTAAGTCTTATGTTATTTTTAAAGTCAATGTTGTTATTGTGCAAATAATTTTACACGTATCTATTACTAGCTGTGCCCCACGGTTTCACCCTCGTTAATTTGTGGAAAAAAGTAACTCCTACTAAAATATATGAAGATATACAAATACAAAAAGAATTTTCCAATTCGAACCAGTAGTTCCTGAGATCAGCGCGTTTACCAAACAAACAAACTCTTCAGCTTTATAATATTAGTATATTTAAAAAAAATATTAGTTAGTTCTTGTTTGAGTTACCAATGGTGCTCATGTTATAATTATCCGACGCGGTTCTTATGGTTTAGTTAGCCTTCAATTAAACCATCATTTCAGTACTCGCGAGCGCTGTAACAATTTCCACAAATTCTCATTGAAGCAGCTTTTTATGTGTTTTGCAATTTATTAATAAGTAAAATAAAGATGCATGCTTTGCAATTCGTTTCGATACTCCGGTGATAGTATGACCTGAATGATATAATCATATCCTACGATGTAAAGTCGTTGTAAGATCCTTATAACGTTTTCTTTGTTTAGAAATGTGACACCATGATTTTTTTCTCCCCATAATAATAAATAAAATTCTTTTTACACCAGAGCCACCAACCCAGTAACGATAGTTGTTGCAAAGTGGGATGATTCCATGGAATTTATGAGATGGCTCGCTGCCTCCGTTTATGGTTTTACAACATATTTATCGCTTTATGGCGTAATGGGGGCAGTTTATGATAATTCCGCGTTGAAATACTCTCGCCAAAATGCTGTGGGAGGAAAGTATTGGGATACGAGAGGAAACAAATTTCATATTTGACGACCGTTTTGATGCTTGCACGCGTCAAAAGATATTGCTGGAAAGCAATAACATCTTTATTGCTTCATCTACATGGACTCAGTTCAGTCTTGCCCTTCAACCTTTTACGGATCGGTTTTCACAAACACTTTTTGTATACAGACTTCGGATTGCCAGGAATATAGGTACATTGATACTTTTTTGTCTTTGCATTTAATTTATCTCAACATTTTCCTATTGTAATGAAGATTTCCTAGAAAAATCTTCCACTATTGCCTATGATAACAGACCATTTTATATTAATTTGTTATCGGTAATTGTACAGCTAGAATCCAGTCTCGCCTTCGCGTCCAATGAAGCATGTTAATACACCCAGCCGCAAGTTATCGACTTGGCCAGAGGGCAGCTTTGGCACGGCTCGCAGTGTGCGCTCATCCATAACGCTTCCGCACATTTTGGCTTCAGAGGAAATTGCCTTCGGGGCTTAAGTCCATATTGTCGCTGGAAAGTTTAGCATTTGATTGAGGACGGTATTAGTTTTGATCAGTAAGCCTTTGGTTACGGATCAGTTGGATTTAATCAAGATAATGATCATAAATGCAATATGAGTTGTAACTCAAAGGCTATGGGGGTTCTATTAAACCTTAGCCATCTTGCAGATCAAGCCAATCTCCCGTGATGCGCCTGCTGATCTACGGGGATGCTTCAGGAAGACAACGGTACTAGATCTCGTCTGGTAGAGGTGTCCTCTGGTAGAAACACCTATCTAAATACTTGCAAGTTATGTGTAATGTACTCCTAAGTAAGTTAAGTCCATTAATTTGTATTCAGTTTGTTGGTCAGGACTGGTTGTTATTTTTTAATTGCGAAGGGTTAACCAGGTCCAGTAGTGGAATAAACCTATACCTATATGCATGTGATGATGATGATGATATTAAATTAAGAGTTGCGGGTGCCGTCAGTGCCGTCACAAATAGATGTCCTCAAGAATAAATCATTCATCCTCAAGGACAGGATAAGGATGTGAAAATACGAAATCAGGCAACAATTTACTGTTGAAAAGTTTTTGTTCAAATAATCTTTCTCCTCTTATCTACAACGAACTTAGCTCAGCTTAAGAAGGCTGCAATAGATTTATACTCGTTAAGAACCGACAACACAACTTGGCGAATAAACAACAACAAATGGTTCTTGCGAGATAAAATGTTTTCCTATAATGTCTGACAGCTTTGAGAGATATCTAAAAAGTTAATGCTCTGAATTTCTCAGCCTTTATTCAGGTCACTAACAAGTAATGTAATGTGATACTTTTGTATTTCTTAATAGTATACACATACTGGGTTATATCTATAGGTAAGTATAACTATAATATTATAAGAGAAGGTCTCTTAGCATAATATCAGATTCATTATAAATTGTAAAGTTAAATTCTTGTGTTCATTTTATACCAAGCTTAGTTTTGTCGTACATTGCTTTTCTCATTAATCCAAATCTCAAAATTTTCTAAGTAACATAGTGATGGATGTAGGTTGACTAGTCGATGTCGACTCAATATTGGTATATTAGTACGAGGATTGAGTTCTAATAACATTTCCGCTCTTTACCCCGCTGTTTATCGAGTCAATACTAACATGAGTGATTGTCCTGTGAGGCTTTGCGAGTGTGTTCTATTTGTTAGGCAAGTATTCCTCTTATCGGGTTCGAAAATAGGCCTTGAAGTTTTTTCCGGTTTAAATCTACAGTCTTCCGTACCGGTCTACAGTCTACACCGTGTAGGATGTCCTCCCCATGGGATTCTCTCCAGGTAACGCTAATAACCAAGGCTATTGGCACATAACTTCTGCCCTCAGTACCATCATAATGAAAAGAGCAGAAAGTGGAAGGAGGGAGTTGTACAAATACATACCTATTAATCAACGGCGAGCGAGACTATCTTCGGTTGAATATTTTTTTGTTAAATCAGATGAATGAATTATGTTATGACAATTGAAAATTGTTTCATGAATCATGTTCATTGAAACTGTTTTAAATATTGCAAGCTTTCCTTCCATGAACTCTTAAAAACTAATTCATTTCATTTTATAAGACAAATCGCGAGAAAATGGGCATTTTTCTTACTTCACCTTGGAAACCGCGTATTTAATATACATATTTGCGGAGCAGCGCATTTATTTGCCCCATGTCACACTACATTTAAGTCGATGAGTTTATCTTGTCTTACCTTGTAGACGTGGATCTAAATTAAATTGACGTCATTTTTTACCTTTACCTATTACTTCTGTTTACCTGTATTTACCGCATTCTGCATCATAATAACACAGATAAGTAACACATAATTATTGTGAATTTTATTTATTCTTCGCCACTTCTTCTTCGGTAACCATAGGAGCAGAAAATTTATGAAAGATATATTATTATTATATCTAATGACCTTTTATCATAAGTTATCATAATCAGATTTGTATGATTATTATACGCTATCAATATTTAATATGAGCTATAATTGCCAGCTAACATAAAACATTTTAGGACTATTACATTACCAAAAGGACCAAGTCTGCAGTTTCAAGGCATATTTCAGAACAAATTTTTGCTTCAAAGAAAAAGGATTAACACGATATTTTTGACCTGATCTAATTATGAACCCGAATACTTCTTAAAGAATACAATACTGTTCCAATTTCAACCCAGTAGAATAATATATAAAAATATTTTTGAATTTGAATTTACATCGTGTTCCTAGAACTGTGGTCTTCAATGTCTTCATTAGCAGCGTTAATATAAACGAGACCAAAATAGAAGCAGCTTGATATATTTGCGGAACATTGTTTGTCTGTCGCCAGAGATGAGCAAACATCGACTGATGAGTTTCTGTTGTTCGCAGGAATTTATGTGGAAACGTACGAGTAACTATTGTCTTGTACACATTCACGTCACTCCCAGCCAATATCCACAAGTACGAGATATATTTCAATGTTTTGTTGATGAATGAACTATGTAACTACGTTGTGCTGTGACTTGTGAATGAGATGCCTACTATAGTCATAACAGTTTATGGTTTTATCGATTACTAAGTACCTAATTATGTTGACATGTTAAAAACTAAATTATACATAAAGCTTTGCTAACTTTAACATCCTGTTTTAACGAATAGTCTTCATTCACACTATTTTAACACCACATAGGTAATACTTGAGATCAATAATATCAAATCACAAATAACCAATACGAGAGACAATCCTATGGGCGTGACTGAAAGGCTGATGAATATCGCACGAAACAGCTAACTATTCCACGATTTTTAATTTAATTGTACATATGTATTAATTGTGGCTAGACCTACTGCTCGTATCAGACAACAAGCATCGTAGTTGCAAACCGTACCTTAAATAAACGCAAAAAAGTTATCACAATATCTCCTCGGTGAACCGCATTTTTTGCAGTACGTTTTTCACATGCTAGCTTTGTTTTATCTCACGTATGTTAGCGTTGTCATGAACTAAAACAATGGGTTGTATCGTATGTAAATATTATAGCTATAGCTGTATTAACTTATTCTCTCAACAGGTGCTCCAATGTCAGTTGGTTTGTATTTGAAAACCAAAGTGATGTTTTGCCTTGGAATATTTGATAGTATCGCTAAGTTAGGAATTTTGTTGTTAGACCGAGTTGGTTACAATATAATTCTGAGCTCGATTTTTTAAATCATTTTACTTTATTTTCGCTTTATGTCAAAATTTTTATATCATTCCATAGATTCATGTTGGCACGAATAGCAAAGATTTAATATAATATAGGTTTGAGAATTCTACCCTCGGATACCGTTTTCGAATCCAATTCATACTGCTGCTGTTGACACTTTTCTAATCTTTCTCTTTTCTTTCATTTCTTGTCTTTTGAGTCCTTATAAACTGAGTTAAAAGTATTTTCTGCATTGCATAATAAGTGATTAAAAAATATACTTCTTCTTGCAATATCTTTTGATTTCAAGCAAAAACTTAAAATCATTTTCTCGTAAAAGCTTTAATGAGCGCTGAAAGCATTCTTTAATTATGATCCAGATACTGTATAAAAACTTGCCAGCTTCAGCAGTTCGTTATTTCTAGTCTAGTATTCTCATTTTTATCGAATATTAAGCCACAGCTCTATTCATTTTTCGCATCGTAAAAAAAATATGTTTTAAATGCTTCAGATGACACTTCAGATTTTACTTGATATAAAACTTTAATCTGCAGTAATTTATCTGCATTGCTGATGTTTTTGTGATTAAAGACTTTCATTATTTCGTCCCTATTTTTTACTTACCAAAATTTAGTATTTAAATAGAACTAACGAGCTTAATGCATTTTATCAACCTCTTGGCTATAATATCTATATATATCGCTGTTAATCATCGTTAAATTGTTGGACATATTAAATTTAAATTGTTAGTTTACATTTAAAGTGGAAAGGTTAACTCGATTACTTAACTCAAGTCATCATATTATTGTATAAAGCTTATTATTGATATTCATATTATTATCATATCATCATTGAGTCCAAGCTAACCTACCCTGTTCGCGTTGTACCACTCTGGACAACGGACAAGTCTCTTCCTTCTGTATTGTTTGTCGACCTTCCGGTAGAGGGAACGATACCGTGATTCATTAGCTTGTTTACCAATTTTAACATCTATTATCATAATAAAAGTAACGGAAAGTGCCTTGAGTATGTAATAATTACACGTTTTATGTTAGTATTGTGTTACCACTGCTGCAGTTTCATCATTCAAAAGTGTGGGTCAAAATATGGCTCCCAGAGACATGCCTATTGTGCATTGTAATTGACAATGTTCGCTTTCATTCCAGTACCATATGTGCTAAGTGAAAGCTGATGAGGTGTTGTTATTAATGAAAGTATGGAGCTAATTAGTGATATTAAGTGTTCTGGTAAAGTGACATTGACGAAAGACATAGAACTACCTCTTCTTTTATAAAGTAAATTTTCCCTCCAGTGGTGTAATAATATATAGCATTCGTTAAAGAGTGGTCGCTCTATCATTAATATTTATCGACAATGACATACCTAAGTCAAACGATAAAGTATTTTACTAAATGGGGAAGATAAAATGCCTCCTTAGCGGCGAATCAGAGTCAGATTGTCACCGGCGCCGGTCGAACCCGAGCTTAAATCGCCTTATCGACATCCACCAGACGCAACCAGGTGCAAAAACTAGGATTTTGTCTGCGTCCGGACGGAGTTAAAACAGAAAATCTGGTTCGAAGAAAAATATAGCTTTGGAGCACTAGAATATTTCGCTACAAATATAGATACATCAGAAATGATTCTTTGGATACCTGATTCTAAATGTTTAGTTGTCGATATGCTATAATTTTGAGCAATGATGGGGCATGTGATTAAAGAAATGATTATTTAAGAAATAAGTAGAATATATTCTATAAGCAATATTCTAAAAGCAATATTGTAGGTAGCAGGCATCTACTGTAAAATATGAATGTCCAATACCCACTTACTTTTGTTATCATTATTTATAGCAAAAGTAAAGGTGAAAGTTACTCAAATAAATGTAATTCAATTGTGCCTATTAAATAATATCCAACATGCGATAAAAGCAACCGAATAACTAACAAGTTTCTAAAGTCTTGTTAAGTTACTTTATTTTCACTTTCTTATGGTACTTTTGATAAGATATATTAGAATTTATTTTGAAGCTCCAAGAGGAAATGAAAATGACAAGTAAAAATTTTTTTACAGGTTTTTTTTAATATCTTAAATCCCAAAAATAGGTAAGTGGGTAGGTAAAGTGAAAATGTTTTATTTTATGTATAACTATTTATGTCCTGCTACTTTCATTCCTACATTTCGTAAATATAAACCAATACGTGACATCCAAAGCATGAACGACGTGAAGGAAAATGAGCTTTTTCGAGAGCCATTAATAAAATAGACATCGAGGTGTGAGAGTATTTATTTACTGTTATTTTAACTTATTGTTAGATCCAAATTCTTTAAGAAAATTCGTTTATTGTCAAGGCATTACTCATTAGTTATTTCAAATGATTAATCAATCAGTGTTTATTGCCTCTGGGTTAGGTAACGATTGAGATATTAAAAGGTACTTGTCGTTATTTTAAAAGCCGTTTTATTTCAAAAAGCCATGAATGTGGATTGGGAGTCTAGTTCCGGACATGCGTATTGGAGAGAGACGGAGATAACCGGCCACTGGTGTGGGCAAACGAAACGTCAGTTGTAGCCCGGTCGCCGCGCCGTGCGTACCGTACGCTTATCGCTTGCGTGCTACTCGGAATTTTGTACACATATCAAATTTCACTACGAAAATTTGATATCGTCGTCGAATTGTGCTCAAAGTGTTTGAAAGTTCGCGTGTTCATCGGTAAATCAGTCAAGCCTATTATCCACTGTTTTCTTAATTTGTGCAGTTTATTTTTTTCGCTCCTGTGTTTTTGTTGCGTTAAGTGTTTCTTCAACGGATCTCGTTTTAGTAGTACGTATCAGTTGGTTTGTTTTTATTTTTATTTTTGCTTGCATACCCTAGATTGTACTGATTTTGTATTTTTATTCGTTGTTGTTGACCCCGTATTTTTAATTGACTTACCTGTACATCATCCTTAATGATATCATCAACACAGTTGCTTTATCTTACTGATAAGCCTTATCATGTACTACCAGATTGTGACGTATCTTTTAGCTATAGTTGTTCATAAAAAGTGCACATGCAGTTTTATAATCTTCCTTCAGCCACGTTGGTTCAGGATTTGAGAGACTATTATTCATTTCAAGCATTTGTTCCTTTGAATTTTTTATTCTAATTTCCTCTCAGTAGATGCCAATAACTTTTTTGTTATTATTGATATTCACACTGATTGCTTAAATTTGGGCACAAGTATTATTTACGAGAAAAGGAGAATGATTGGTGAACAAAATAAAATTAATGACAGATCGATACGAAACACGCACGCCGGCTTGAGATCACTTTATTGTGAATCAGTGGGTGTATGAAATGAGAAAGACAAAGAAGGGATTTGAATAGGTAAGGGGCCCTTGAAATTGATCGTGGGTCCCCAACTTTGTATTAAGCGAACCCTTGGTTCCTACCACACGATATGTAGCCACCTAATTCACAGTAAATTTGATTTGGCTTTCAGCGTGCGAAATAGGTATAATGAAGTTAAAAGGGCCTGCTACCAGGGTAACAGTTGTTTTATTACCAACCCACTTATCTACCTGCCTCGGTTATTTTGTCCCAGGTCGTTATATCAACACAACACATACAGATGCGAAACCAGATTTGATACTTAAAAACACTTAGCACAAAAAATATCGCTCTCAAAATTTTAAATTCTAAATAATTTAATCATAATATCGGTATCACTAATACGTTTATGATCATCACCATTAGGTACGGAAAGGTTTGATTTGATTTTTCATAAGGGGAGAAGAAATGGTGAATGTAATAGATTTCAGATTGATACAATAAATAAAGTCCTTTCATTTTTATCCATAACAATTTTCCAAAGTTTAATTTGAGTCCATAATTATTCGATCTAAGCACATTTAATTTTTTTCCATACCATAATCACAATAAAGTACCTATTTATTAAGTCATTTTCATCTTATGAAAATTTATAATCCTGACATCGTGATCTCAGGCAAGAGAATTGACAAGTTCAAAAATGTTCATCACATCATCTTTGTGTAACAACTCCAACATGTAACAACATGTTATAGCATGTTGTTGGTTTAATAAATAATCTTTAACTTAAATTTTCAATTAATAAAATATCTATTCCTTGATGTCTAATCATTAGATGAATTTTTTTATTTATCCATTTTTGTTACTGTGGAATTCTTTCAAAAGACGCGTGACAATTTATGTAGAAACGCGTGTTATTAATACCATTGAGTTGACCATTGTAACGATTATTTTGACCCCATATACCATAAAACCCCCTTTTATTTTTGATCACTCTCATTGTTGCAACCACGGGGTGTGGGTCATTGACATTGGCATTCCCCTTTATGTTTTAGATTTGCAGCGATATTTCTCATCGCTTGTCAGATTTGCTGTATATCACTTTTAATCTCGTTCCATTCACACCAACTAGGCTGGTTATAAAGGTAATCTCTGACATAACCATATATCCGCGTCTCCTATTGTCCGCTAACGCTCGAGTCCTCGATAAAACCGTTTTTAGATCGTAAAATTTTACTAGGTCATAATTTCTTGTCATCATCAAAGGCCTATTTGTTTTCGACATTAACATTTTTTTAACAACGTTTGAATTACATTGCAGTTGATGTATTCAATAAATCAAATTCAAAATAACATCGAGAACATAAAACTTTATAATAATCATTTCGTTCATTAAAAAGCAATGAAGCTTTTCCTGCTATCGGCGATTTCGCTGAAAAAACAAAGTACCTCTACATTTACCGGGCTTTTCGTTTTTCCTTCGCTCGGTAATTGTCGTTGTTTTTCGTAGGAGTCTCCAACAATAAATGAAATTCTGCAATGTTTCTTCTCTGAACCATTATTCCGTTTTAGTAAGCTTAATCGTCGCTACAGACAGTTAAGATGCTTATGCACTCTGAATAGTGGATATTAACCAAAACAATGCGGGCACAGAACGCCATGTACCGTTAGAGAGCGGCGCATTGGATATTTGAGTTGCAGTAGCTGCGAGGGCAACAATCTTTGATAACTTGCTCGTTGCTGCTGATTACGCAAGCGGCCTCCTTTTCGCACGTGTTGTCGATAGTTTCGCAATACGTTCCGTGGTCATGAAGTACTTTCCGCTTTACTAGCTTTGATGCGCGATCTGTTGTCCGGTGTTTCCTCAATATTGCTTAGCGAAGATGAATCATTCGATACGCTAAAAATATGGCCTTCACACTCAGGTAAGTATTGCATTCATTTTTCCTGCATTCATTGAACTAAATATACCGTGATTTTCTTTATCAACACTATTTAATCTCAAATTATCATTAAAGTTTGATAAACAATATTAAAAAAACTCTTGCTTCGGCTGATTTAGAATTTCTTAGATTTTTAAATATATGTACTATGGTTTGATCTACTCGAACATAATCAATAAACGGCGCAGGTCTATCCCTGAGGGGCGTTGCACTGTCCGCGATGGAATGCGCCCGATTGTGGTTACGAAATACATACTTGACTCTGCAATAGGTAATCGCGCTTCTCTATTTGAATAGGTACACAATTTCGCGTTCATAAAATTTGTTGCTTCATCTCCAAGCTTAGCTCTTAGATGAAATTCAGAAATCAGCGTATACGCAACTGCTTAATTTGCAATGCAGTTCGTTGAATGCGATTCCTAATTGCGATTCCAGCTCGTCTCGCTGTTCTCTTCATGGCTTTTTAATTGCCTCGTCGTATGTGGCGGAACATTCGCTAATGTGTACGGTTAAGGTTGCTCCGGAAAGCACAACGGGCTCCATTGTTCTGAACAGCTCCTTATTTGCGAGTAGCGGTCCCACTTCATAGCCACAAGCCCACAACCGAGACTCGATGCGCCCGAATTCTTAGAATGACTGCTGAATTTAATTAGCCATGTATGGTGCTCTTAAATATTAATAAGGGCACTCACCTTGCGACGCCTTAGCTTCCTCTGCTCTATTTTGAAGTAAATTAAGAAATTGTAGTTAATATCTCCAAAAAATTTATACCTACATGAATTTCTATTTCATTCATCATACAAAGTATTACTCGTATTACAACGGAACCAAATATCTTTAGTAATATGCAATGCAGATATAGATGTGCAAGTTTGACTTGCTCTTGAAAATTTTTTTGGCAGCGAACTGCACAATCGTGATTTGTTGGACAGTTTTGAAGACTGGGCCGTTATTTTTATTACACAAAACATTCCTGTTAAGATGTTTACATATCTACCAAGTCTATATTAATACATTTTTCGTTTTATTATTATTATCCATCATTTAGAGATTTTATAATATCTACATAACTCTCTCTACTAACAAACACTCTTTACAAAGATTCGTTTGTAATTAAACTAGGATTTAATTATGTTGCAAAGTAGACTTAGACTAGTACAATTAATATCAGTTATGGCATTTGTATAGTCTACATTTCTTATACAATCTAACTCATCTATTACAAGTTATACTATATCATTTGACTTTTTTCACTTATTATGTAAATTGGAATTATGTTTAACTAATGTTTCACTATCAATAATTTGCTTTTAAATGCAAAAAAAACTAAATGTATAGAGTTTGTACTACCTAATGTTAAAAAAGTTAACAAATCTCTCAGACTGAATAATGAAATATTGCACATGGAGGAATCCACGGTCTTTTTAGGGGTGACCTTAGATAGTAAACTTCAGTGGGGCCCACATATAACAAATCTCGCGACTAAACTCGGTAGGGCTGCTTATGCTGTTAGGAAAATAAGGCAGTTTACTGACGTCGAAACTGCTAGGATGGTTTATTTTGCATATTTTCACAGTATTATGTCATATGCCATCTTGCTGTGGGGCAAAGCAGCCAGTATAGAACAAATTTTCATACTACAAAAAAGAGCTATTAGGGCTATTTATAAACTTAGATCTCGTGAAACTTTGCGTGACAAGTTCAAAGAAATAGGTATACTTACAGTAGCCTCACAATATATCTATAGTAACGTGGTTTTTATACGGAATAATATAAGCGCGTATAAACAAAATTTTGATATCACTAATCGCCAAACAAGAAAAATGCACCAGTTAGTAACGCCATCTTACCGTCTTTCTAAAGTGAAGCGATCTTTTATGGGCCGTGGTGTACAGTTCTATAATAAAATCCCAAAGTTAATACGTGATTTGCCAGTGGAATTATTTAAGAAACATGTAAAATCTCAACTTTTAGGCAAAGGCTACTATACTGTAGATGAGTACATAAATGACAAAGACGCATGGAAATGACCAGATCTGCAACCAGTTCCGTACAGGCTAGTGATACTTCTTTGTAAGAAATATACCAATGTATTTTATTTTTAAAAGATGTGCTGAGGAGTTTCTTTCGGCTTTTCTTCTCCTCCATGACAAAGCACCTTTCCGAAAAGCTGGTAAATTAAAAAAATGACGTGCATAAGTGTATCAATGATACCTACATGAATAAATGATTTTGAATTTGAATTTGAATTTAATTATAGCTGAAATTATATTGAAGAAATAATTTATCAATTTGATAAAATATTTAACCTGGCGAGCTTCGTCCGTCCTTAAACTTTTTCTTTGAGTACTGTAACGTTGATTAATGACTACTACTTCGTTTACCCAAAATGTTAAACAAATTATGAAACAACTCGCTTGACTTGCAACATTGAATTCTCATCAATCCTTATTTTGCTCAGTTTAAAAAACACTACATTTTTGAATAGCAACCCTTTTCCTTTCGTATCGTTTTCTTTGGTTCCCTGTCGAGGTATTTCTTTATAATTTTAACCTTAACTCCTAACGTTATTAAAATTTACGTGACTATACTTACTGTTGCTATAGGTCTATTAATTTACTTAATTCAATCTACTTTTAACTTGAATGGTCTGTGATATAAAGAATACCGAGGGATCTCTGCATTAAGTACACGATTACGTCTTTGAACTCAGTAATAAGTTTTGTTACTATCACCTGCAAATTAATGTTTATTGTTATTCTTTGTAGTAGTTATTCTCATAAGCGACCCAAATAAATAAAGAAAGTTAAGGGCCTCGCTATAATAATAGAAATATTGGACACGATTCGGATGTCAACGACACGTTGTGGCTTTTGCCTTCCTGTGTTCGACGCTCCTTGAATACCAATCGGCGTTAGCTGGTGTACCTATTAGCAACTTGTATTTTTATCGCTAATTTGTACTTCGTAGTTTATGAACAATAACGTTTTAATGTTTAAAGTAGCTAATAGTATGGAGTTGTATACTGGGTTAAATGTAATTGTTATTGCATATATGTATGTATATTTTTCTTTTCTACTTGTTGCATTAAAGTCCTTTAAAAGTCTGGTTTGATAGTGTCATTGCAACAAAATACAACACTTTTATTAGTGAACACTAATTTTCTTTCACTTCTTACTAAGTAGGTACTTTGGGCATCGATAGTCGTTCCAGAGTGACAGATTCCAGTCAGTTACTACGAGTACTGTACAAACAGTCTAATTACTCTAAACAGTCCTTCATACTTGATAAATACACTGACGGCAAAATTGATTTAATGATATTGACAATACCTACTACGAAATGTAAATTATACCGCGTGCTGTCTCTCAAAACTTATGACAGTGTGAGGTAACTCATTGATAGCTTACGAGACGAGTGTGATATGTTTATTTTTGGGTGTTTGTTTTTGGGTGAGATTATTATTGAGGATATACTAATGAAAAAAAAGCAGTGATAGCCTAGCGGTAGAACGTTGGTCTCCCGAACTTTTATATACTAATGCAAGTGATAAGCTTTAGACAATTGCTATAATACTAGTAATAAAACCATAAAACCGTATGTGTGGCAATCCGACAAGTGAGCAAGTGACTCATTGAAAATTCTCTATAAATATGTCTGGTAAAGGGATAAAGGGATCCATTTTCAAAAAGACAATAAAGATGACATAGGTCGTAATTAATATCATAAAATAAACCCAAAATAACTATCTACGTGATTATAATTTCCCAAGTAATATTTTCTGAAACATTGCAGTTGAAATATCTGCCGTGAAGTGCCGTGACATCTGGCGTGGAAACAATAGCTCGGTCAGTAGTCTCCGGTAATAGTTCAATGCGATTAAGGTAAACAGTTGCGTGTGCGCCGCCGCCGCCGCATTCCACAGCCAGCGTGAATCACTTGACGATATGTAAGTGATATGTAAAGTGTTGGGTATGGTTTGAAGTAGCCTATCAACATGCATAAACAATGCGTTAATGGTTTCAAGCGCATGGTTTTACCTACGTTCTTTATCATAATATGCATAATCGTCGTCTTTAATATCTTTAAAATTTGTATCTTTTTTCTGATAGTAATAATATTTATTATTATCATCAAGATAACCTAGCTTTCCCGTTTCTGAACTTTAATATCTCCATATAGTTGGTTCAGGCAGGATGCAGGCTTTTTTTAAAAGTGAAACTTTTATTACATCGTCTCAAACTTTTTCGTCTGTGTGTTGCATGTCGCGTGACGGTCGGCCCCGGAATAGGGATAAAGTGAAAAGCGCTCGTCAAAGCAGCCTAGGCCAATATGGCGGCGCCTACAGTTCGCAGCAGCTGACCGTGTAGTGTATAGACTATTACTCATTTGATTCAGTGCTCCACGCTATTTTGTTTGTTTTTGTCAGTTTTTAATGTTTTTAATACCCTAAATCGAATAATTTTCTAAAAAAATTTCGTTAAATGCCTACAAACCGAAAAAAAGTTTTACTTGCATCGTGGTTTCATAAAACCACACTTTCTCTTTTATTTTTTATTAAATCTACATAAGTAATATTATACTAACGATGTTTACCTTTATCGAAAAAACTGATCCAATAACTTCGAAATATTTGCACTGCTCATAGTTTTGCAGGAAGAAAAGTAAGATAGGAAATTGCTGTTATCAGTGCGACCAATAGAAAGTAAAAAAATAACAAATAAAATAAAATATAATTATTCAACAGCTTTCTCTACATTAAAGTACAATAAAGTATAATTAATGCAATTAAACACAGGAGTCTACTTCTCAGAAATGAGTTAACCGGGTTGTTTTTACATGTAACCATTCAAGGGTAAAAAAGCAAATTATTTGTTCGGCACCTGCCCACGTCCCCACGTGCCCACTCTGACAGATGATTGCGTGCTGTTTTTGTTTGCACAGTAGGAACACCTTTCAAATTAGCACCTTTAACGAATCCTTAACCTGTTGTGGCACAACATGCAATCAGCGTAGTATGAACTGCGAAAAGTTTTTCAACATTGAATATTTCTTATTCAACATTCAATGTCTAAGTATGGGAGATGAATGATACTTCTACTAACGCCTACCGTTAGATGATTCATCTTCTTGTTTTTCGGCTTTTAGCATTTGAATCTGATATACTAACAATGCTAATAGTTTGTTTATATAAAATAAGTCACAAATCTCTGTGTTGTACGAAGCGACTTTAGATCAAGTCGGTGGGCTTTGCACCATTTATTTATTTATTTATTTATTTAATCTTTTTTGTAAGACCTAAACAGGTTTTTACAAAGGGCGGACTTAATGCCTTGAGGCATTATCTACCATCCATCTACTTTAATAACTTATGTTCAAATACACGGTGTTAAAATTTTTACTCTGTCCAAGTTATTCGCATTGGCCACTACAATTTTTCATGAAATATTTTTATGTGTGTTCTAAGCGTGTCTTCTTGGCCTTTTTGTGTTAAGTTGACACAATTTTGTTTGAAAACATGAGGACGTGTGTTCTCATTTGCCAGCTTTATATGCCCTTGCTATTATGAACAAAATAAATCAAGTAAGCCTCTACTTTACTCGGTGTCAAGTGACCACTGGAGCAGTGTGGTACAACACTTGTACCCTTTTCTTCTTAATTGTGAAGAGAAATTCTTGCCCTAAAATAGGTGGCCAAAAGGTTGATGCTATATGGATTATTTCCACTACGACTTAGGTACTTGCAATTGCAAGTAATGTAATTCTTTGATAAGCCAAGTGTTGTACCTATAGTTTTGCAGCCTTGAAATATCGTAAATAGCAAGAACATATAATTTACAAATGTAAAGTGTTTGTCATGATCGCCCATTCATCAAACATTTCTCATTACCTTATTCATTCATCGGAGGTTATTTGCTTGGTGGAGTTATTGCGAGACCGGCTAGCGTGAGCATGACTAACACATTAATTTGTGCGTACCGAATTCAACTTCAATGATAATCTACTACTTATAATCACGTAGTATATTAAATGTGAGTATCTAAAATAAACGCTTGCACACTCCTACCCCTGCAGTAGGTTATTTACCTGTGTCGCGAGTAGCATGGACGACACCAATAACACCCATGACCCGAGTGCAAATATTTATCGGTCACATAAATATCTGTCTCGGCCGGGAATCAAACCCGGGACCCCTCGCTTCGCAGGCAGGGTCGTTACCAACAAGGTTATAGGGTCGTCTAAGTATCTATTATCATCATATTTTAAGATTCTGAATATTAGCGGTTACAATACCTACTTACTTTATTCATAAAAGTTTTTAAACATTTGAACTCAGCAAACTTCACTCCGTCTACAACACCTACGTATGTTCATATCATAGTTTTACCGACTTTAGTTTTTCCGAACCTCTATTTTCAGTATACAGCTGGACACTTTTTCAACTTGCCACCATATGAGATGGCTCTCGGATACTTAGCTCTATGCTCCATGATTGAAATACAGAATTGTAGTAACATCAGATACCTGCAACACAGACCGGATTTAATGGACTTCTACTCTTTGTGATTCTAAGTTTCATAATATTGCAGTTAATATTATATTTTAATAGTATTTCATAGTTGGAACTATTTGAGAGTAGTTTCTAAATGTCTGTACAATCATTATGATCGACGGTACATACCCTAAACATGAGTGTTTCTCACTCTACACTCGTATTCTTCCTCAATATTTAATTGCGACAATCAAAAACGTTGTAGCGTTTAAATTCTGGGTTAGTTTACTTCGAACTGCTTTCTAAACGGTACAAGATAAGAATAATTCTACTAAGGTGTTTTAGGGACACGAATACCTTTCTAATTATCATACTACTGTTTATCGGACTTGATAACACGATAATGTAACTGGGGCTTTTATCTGTGCATTAGTGGCGAGACCGTATAGAATCTGTAACTAGGCAGTGATGGCAGATCACCGTAAAATAATTTTAATATTACTCTAGGTGCCATCCCATCTATGGATCTACGAGTTTTATTGCCAAATCTACGGATTTTTGACTAAACATATTTTCCGTAGAAAAGGATAATCCGCCGATAATTATAAAATAAATTAACCCCAGATAGGCCAACTATCAAAACCTGGCGGGCCGCACGTTGCGTACAGCTGCCTTAGAGGTTTGGACGATGATCTCCCCGATGAGGAGACTTAAGCCCAGAAGTGGAAAAGATGTTCGTACCGTTAATAGCCAGTGGTAACCATTTTAACGTAGAAAAAAAAATATCCCAATGTCTTGTATTAAGATTCACTTTTAAATAAGAGCCAAGTAGTTGAAATTTTAAAGTCTTTATTTCCAAGTGAATCTCAACGGACGGTACGAAACGTTCGCGTTGTGCGCAATCACGCACGTCCCGACGCTCACAATACTCGCGAGAGATCTGTCGGATAACGGATATCCGTTTGCGATTTGTAATGCTAAAGGAGACTGCACACCGAGGCCACGGATCGCCGTTCGCTAATTCTACTTTTACCACGAAATCACCTTGGATTTGGATAATCGCATGGTATATTGCTCACAAGTTTCGCTAAATACCAATTTTGAATAAAAAAAAACTTATGAAAACTGTGGAAAACATTCGCATCAAGTGTGTAATTAGATTTTAATAGTGGCTTCGTAAAGTAAATATAATAGTTTTCCGGGTGCACTGTGAGTTTGTGGTTTTATTAAAGTGATCAATTATTCTTTCTACCTTTCCAGTATCCTAGAATTAACCAGTAGCATACAGTAGTTTCACACTTACCTTAAATTTTGTTTATAAACTCGAGCAGGACATAAACCTTGTCTAAACTAGCCGTGCTGTGAGTGTGTACACTCCATAAAGTCGAAGTTTTGTTAAGTGCCACTAGAAACTGTTAAACGAGCATTATATTGCACTATCTGAAAACTACAGTGTACGTTACCGACTACCGTCGTGCGCCAACCGCTCAACTTCCATTTCCACTTTCCACCAGTTATATTTTATCTTTTTCAATAGACTTTTGACGTGTCGTTACTATAGCTGACAGATTTAGTTCAGAGTGAATAATTTTTTGTCGACGTGAAAAATTCTATTGGATTTTTGTCACCTTTTCTTTTCATGGATTTTATTTTTATATCAATCGGTCAAATCACTAGTGGAGCGGTGTAGCGCAGTCCAGTAAACAGTGATCTTTTCCGATACAGAAAATAGTCCCGGCTTCGATTCTCAATCTGGTAGGTGTGATAGATAAAAGTTTAAGGCGTAGGTTGTATTGTCTTCGTGATGTATGCCGTCCGCAGAGCAAGGAATCTTGTAGTAGTCCTTTGTTATAATAATAAGAATATTATGTAACTTATATGAACAGAATTTTCGCTGTGCCGCTTTGGAAATTCCTTTGAAGTAGGTATACATAGTTACATAAAATGTACCTACCTAAATATTTGGTCGTTTTTTATATATACGATATCATTGCATTGAGTCGTTCAAAGCAAAGCTGATTTAGGAACATCTACCATGAATAAAATGAATAAAAGGAAAGTAGGCCCTCATGCCTTTTAATTGGAAACATGAGATTGTAAATTGCAATTTAAATTGTAAATGTTATCAACGAATGTAAAATTTAAATGTAGTTTCTTCGCCCACGCCAAATATATAAATTGTTAGGGCTCTCCAATCTGCTAAGGTGACGTTAAATAGTGCGTTTCAGTCTTAATCTGTTTTCCGTACAAATCTCTCCAAATACTGAATAAATAAATCCCTATATAATACCTGGTAATACATGTATCTAATAAAAATGTCCGTCTAATTTTATATGCAGAATCTTCGCTATTGTCCTTTAAAAGTCAAATGCTCCAGCAATTGTTCACATAAGATATTACTTTACCCCTGTACAATGACGTCCATTTTGTGAAGTTCACCACATTTCGATTGCCACTCAAGTAAAGCCTGTCGCTCCAATAAAACAGAAGTTCTGATAGGAATTTCAAAGGCCCAAAGAAGAAGAAAGGTTGCCAAAGAATGATTAGTTCTCGGAGCATTCTCCGTCATGCCAGCTCTATGGTTCATATCTTACCATACCTAAATAGACACATCATTTAGCCAACAAACCTTCCGTAAACTCTCAAACATTTCTAAAATAGCCTACTTTTTAAGCTTTTTGATGGAAATAGCCAGCAAACAAGCTGACGTTCCACCTGATGGTAAGTGGCTATCATCACCCATGGACATCCAGCATCACTAAAGGCATCACTGATGCGTTGCCGGCCAAGAAAGAGAGAAGAAAAAGAAAGAAGGAATTGACTCTCAAGCCCCAGGCCGGAACACGACGAGTCGTTTAGCGGCTGACTCATGCTCAAGGGTGGTAGCTATCCAGGCGAACCCCATGGAGAAATAATGTAATAAAGGTATTAATTAACAATTAAAATCAAGATTACCAATATATGCAATCCCTCGATGGGCCCTACCACCAGTGGGCTGGATTTAGTCGCCTCTTACGACACCCATCCGGCGTGGGATTGGGGTTAGTATTCTAACAATAAGCCGTCCCAATACGGCTTCTCCTTTTTACTCCTTTCAAAGCGGTTTTTAATAACTAAGTGCAAACACCTTGATAGGCAACTTATGCAACTAGTCAGAGTGAGACGGCTTACGCAATCCTTACATAAGAGATGGTTGCGCATGAGTGGTCAGAGGACGCCACTCGCCACTGGTTGCCGGCTTACCAGCTGCTTTATGTAAGGGACTTGAGTTAAATCTGCAACCCGATCATAAATTTTTATTATTATACCATCGCCTGAATCAAATAACGCAGAAGGTGCAATAGTCGTAACGTTGATTGAGTAATTTCTTGTGTTAATTTGAAGAAGATCTTGCAAAACGACTCTCTATCTTATCTCCATAAGATTGACAAACAATATATTTATTGAAATTTTTCGTCCATATAGCAAAACTAACTTTTGGTAACACAACCCTAAATGTTTTTTCGTATTTCGGTAACGAAATTGAAGAACTATTACTTACTATAAGTACTATTATTTCTTCTGTAGAACTATGTAGTAACGCTTTTGGAGATTCCAATTACTTTTAATATTAGTTTGCCCACTTCTTTACCAATCCTATGCTCCGAGCAGTATAATGCTTAAGGCATCATCAGTTGCGAAGAATTTGCTATGTTCCATTTGTAAATATTAACGTGTTTAGTTTCCACTTGGTATAACGTCGCTCTCAATATAGTAAGCTCACGAACTCAACCGCCAACGGGTTTAAATAACATAACGTAATCTCGCCCAAGGTCGACCTGTTCGCTCGCACTGTGTGCTTAGTGCGAGTTGCATCGAAGAGTTCTCGTACCTCGTTAACGTCAACACATGACTAACGAGAAATTGCGAGTGCCAGTCTCAAAACGTGACGTGTGTAATTCCACGTTAGTTCACTGAAAATATCTATTATTATGTTGGCAGCAAAAACGTCGTTAAATCTCGTTAAACGTCGTGAAAGAACCCAACCAAATTGAAAATAATACATTTATTTAGTTGGAGCAATAGTATCAAGCTACAATTGAAATAGTGGTGTTATACTGTAGTTTACTTGCTATCGTGCTATAGATTAGTGTTTTGGTTGTTTGTTTCATATTAATAAATATAATTTTTTTCAGTACTTACCTATCAATCTTATTATATTGTGACATTTTAAGCGAGAAAACAGGCAATATTAAATAATGGAACATAGCTACAGTGATAAATTTGATATGGAAAAGTTTTTGTGTGGTGAGGTTATGTGAATGAAATTTATTATTTATTTATCAAGCTCAGATCAATAATTAACAAGTTCACGATTGGTGTAATATTTATTTAATAGGATTTATATGTTTAGGCACAGTGACCTTTGGCTGTAAATACTAAACTTATTCACGATAAGGGGGGTGTTCAAGAAAATACAACGACTAAAAGTACATAAAATAACCTTTAAGAAAATTGAGACTTTATTTTTTCTCACGACATAATTATATAGTGCCATCTATTAATAGTTTAGTCAAAAAGAATGGACTTAAATATAAAGTTCAAAAACGTGTTTAATAAAAATAAAGCTCCTAAAAATATGTGCAATAGCTCATTCGATTCGGAATGACGTCTAGAAAAATATTTTTTAAGGGTTTTACTAGCACATAAAAATTTCAGTCCTTAACATTTCGGGGGGGGTTTGAACCCCCGAAACCCCCCCCCCTGGCTACGCCCATGCAGTATGACCATTGTAATTTACTCATTGGTTTTCTATTGAGATTGGAATTGAAGGTGTAACATTATGTGGGAGAAATAAAACTTTAAAAGACAGATTGTGGTTTTCTTGATAATTTTATTTTAGGAGGCATATTATGTTGAATATTAAATTAATGAGGCATTACAGCATAATTATTATGTGATTTTGATTTAAAGAGTGGAAATAAAACGTTGAACGGTGAATAATTTTTAATATAATATTTTTGTAATTCTTCTCCGGGCAACAGTATCCAGCTGGATGTCAATAGTCTTAGTTGTAATTCAATCTTCCCCTTTTGTTATTGTATTCTTCTTATTTGCTCTTCAACACCTTTCCTTTATTAAAAATATTATATTACAAATTTATTGTGTTCAGCAGTATAATGAAATCTTTTAAAACAAGGATTAAATATATGTAGATATGTTTGTAAAACATAATACATAAATATCTATGTTTTATTTATTATATTATGCCTTATTAAATTATTCTCTATCTATTTTGAAATAAAAAAGGCTCATATCATTTTGGCACATTGCAATGGCATGCCATAATATAGTGAAGTACTATCAACAGATCTTGCGGGGTATATTGGCTTGGCAAGAAAGTTTAACATTATGAACATAGATATAATTTAGTATCTCAAAAGTGTAGGTACTGATACATAATGTTAATATAGTCCCAAGTAGATATATTGAATGTTAAGCTCGCAGCTGGGTATTCAGTTTATGGGTTTATCAAATATGTAATTATTTAATAAATATTTTCCTTGATCCTTGAGGGCTCGTATGCAAACGATATTATCACCTTTGGCAATATTAAGTTGCATAATAAAATAATTCATTGAGTCCATACTTGTAGACAATTTTAAATAAACTTATTTAAATCTTAATTATGTAGGTAATGTAAGTACCTTTTAATTCCAAGAGTCCAAGTCAAGACACAATAATATTAGGTTTATCGAGTTCCTTGCAAGTAGATTAAAAGGTATTGTCTTTATAAATATCTCCTTAAAGTTTTTAAAAGCTTGGTGACATTCGCCATTGGATTAGTGTTTATGTTTAAGTACTCTGTGACTGAGATTGCGTAGTGTTTAAGTACTCTGTGATTGGATTACCGGAAATTATTTCTTGCATGAACAATACAAATACTACTTAACAATAATTTTATTCACTTTAAGATTTAGTGGCCGCAAACATGCTCCGAGCAATTATAAATATCCAGTCATAATTTTCAAGAAACAGAAAAAAAGTGTAATTAAATTAATAAACCATCTTTTTATGATTTCACTTGTAAATTTCACGTGAAAACTTTTCGGTCACGTGGTCCCATAGTTTTCGCAAGCTTCGTATTGGAACTGTCAAATAAAGCCACTCGCACTCGCGCAATGTTCGAGGAACAATACATTAACCACTGACAGTAAGACTTCACTCGAGTGAACGTGAGCGCATGAAACTCGCACTCGCGCATTTTTTTTCTTCACTTTCCCGCTAGATGGCTCTGCTTCGGTCCCATACAAATTTGCATTTACGTAGCGAGCCCGTTATGTCACGTAAAACTCGCACTAAGCACACTGTTGACACGATGCTTCAGTGCCGAGATCAAGTGCTGCTAATGCGCTTCGGAAGCAATCACAACGATCTAGTGCAACTGATTGAATAGTAATTGTTTCTTAAGAGGGGTTTTATTGACCTGGGCTGCATACGGGCGTACAATGTTTGTACCTAGATTTACGAGCATTGCAAGACTAATTTAATCTGTGTTGGTAGGTTTTGGCTTTCGAAATGGCGTGCAATAAAGGCCATAACAATTAAATGTGGGTAATTTATTTAATCAACAGAGCATTTACCTATCTTTTGCAAAGTATTTTTTTCTCTTTTGGTATCAGTTGAAGTGAAAACATGAATTCTAGTTTTAACCTCCCAGCAGTTATGAACTATGATAAACGTAGTCTGAGTAGGCACAACACCGGCCGTAAGGCGGCCTCATTGACACTTAACCATCAGACGGTGCAGCAATTGCGTCCGGCTATTTAACGACATCCTTTGCATGACTAGCGACTACTAAATGCCTAGCGGTCATTGCTTACTGACTACCTGTGAAAGTTTAAGGAGAAACATTACCTTTTAGGATAATTATTTCGTGTAAACTTTTTATGGAATCTTCAGTAGAAACCCAGTTTCTTTGTGAAGATGACCGAGATATGTGAGGTTTTTTTAATATTGCAAATTGCTTAAACTTTACAGTTATGAACATTTGGAAAAGTTTTGAGTAAACAATATTTCATTAGCTTTTTCCAGAAAATTTTACAAGTCCCTATAATTTTCCTTCCTCGCCGCCCTCCTTTCATGTAAGTACCTAATGACTATGAATTTCCATGAATGTCAGCTTTGATAACTCGTGACCTCGAAAACAAAATAACGCAACCTATTTCTAACCGACAAGAAACACATACCTCAATCAAACTAATGAGTTACGCTTATCACCAGGTTACGGAACTCTTCTATCCATTAACCCAGATTGAACGCCATTGTTCCGTCGCCTTTTATTAAATCCTTGTCTCGAACCCTGTCACTTAACCAGTTGATATAAAAAGCCATCTACATTCAATAGTCGAGTATCAAGATCGGGTCGAATTGATATCCGACACCGCTCGTTGCCCAAGAAACCAGCGACTGTGTTGATGTTGTCATTGGTATCTAATGTGATAGTAGCTAACACCTTCATTTCCTTCCTTTGCAGACGAAAATGTAGATAGAAAAAGTAGATTGCGTCTACTTTTGTAAAAGTACGATGTCTATTGACCAGGCGTCGCCACTGGTGCCGATAAAGCCGCAAATCGCGCTGCAGAACAGTGCCTTCATAAAGAACAGCCACAACCGCAGCAGCTTCTGCGGGGTCACGCCGTCGCCGACGAATGGTAACAGGACGTTCAAAACTTTCGCAGTAAATCGGAAAAGTTGGAGCGGCAACGTAACGCTTCCACTCCAACAGTTCGCTTTAGAGGAGACGCCTCAGCTGGCGACTTTCCGCTCGGGAACAGGAACCTTCCCGAGAAACAGGGAGCGGAACAATAACAGCGCTGCGAACGGAATATTAACGCCTAACGGGAACTCGATACAGACTCTGCGAGGAAATGAAGTGAGGAGAAGCGGATGCTCTAACGGCCGACGATACGCTGAGATAGGAAACTGGAGTAAAAGGTAAGCCCGGTGAATATTGTTTTAGAGAGCCTGTTTAATTCAAACATTTACTTGACGACTGATATTATGATTTTAACTAAGGAGTCGACAGGCAGAATATTAGTAAAACTGGTGAAGATGAGCTAATACTGAATGTATACGTGGCTAACCACGCATTCGCAGCTTAGTTTGCTAGTCATCTTTTATCGTATGCCTATTACTTTTTTCACAAAAAAAAACTTGTTTGGCACAAATTGGTGTTTGGGATATAACCCCTTATACGAAAGCGCCAGTGACACTCATAAATGAGATGATCTGAATACTGAGACTTGATACATTTATAACTCATTCCAAATAAGTCTCTGGTACAATTATTTTATTCGAGACTGGTTACGGATGTGGGCGGATCTATAGGTGGCAGTGACTTCTTACCAGATGAACTACTTCCGGGTAAATAAAAAATCAGCTACCGAGTCCAATCATAAAATACGATGTTATCACTTCTTCCATAAAGAAGATTTACTCGAACATCAGAAATGTTTTTCCCAGGTAAATAACAGTAGCTAAACTGGGCACGTCGCTGTAACTTTCACTAGGCCTTATTTATTTTCTTTTTCATCTCGTGTAATTTTGTAACAAGTTTTCCAATTTCATTCTCTCGTCGCGTTCATTTCCTCCCGTTCGAGCCGCACTCCCTTAATATTACTTTTATTAGCTCAAAACGTTTAACAAACATTGGTTTCAGAATCTAATAAAGATGGGTTGAGTTTCAATAAAGGCACAATGTACATCGTTGATGGATTATAAATTTAATTTTACACTTTCAATATCTTCCTCACACATATTTCATGTTTCCTATTACTATTGTTTGTTTAATAATTGCCGTAGAATTAGTTAATAAGCATGCATTTGAACTGTTGCCTTATAACGATTAAGTAACTTTAAACAAGGTCTTCCTTTTCTGTGAATAGATCTCTTGAGGATTCACGTATAATATGACCTGAAAAAATAACGATCTCGCTTATTTCGTACATTTTTGTATTTCTTTGTATAATCCTGTTTTGTTGTCTATTGGCGGAGAATCTGAACGCTAAACGTATTTATCTAATCGGATTCCTCATTATCTTTTATTCGTTGTAAGTAGAAACTTGGTCCATAATTTTCGTCCACTCAATTTGGGGCAGGCCAAGTTACTCGATAAGGCTATGGCCAAATAATCTGACTGTTAGTACTTCGTCTTTTATAGTGGGGTGAGTTTATCTCTCCATGATTCCACGAAACTTACTGATTTTATCATCTTTCTGTGATGTTTGAAGTGTTTCTCCTTAACTTGCAATTAATACGGGATCATAATTATTGTTATTATATCTTACTATTAACTTATTTCTTGTTTTTGGCTTGAATTTAAAAGAAGCATTGCATAATCCCTTATAAGCATAATTTTTTGCTTCGTAAATTATAAGAATATGGTGAATGGAAATTTAAAAGTAATCTGCAGTTTCCAAAAGAAAAACAGAATATATACGAATAAGAAAAATAATTTTATTCAGATACCTTTCGAGTCACAAAATGACGCCTTAAAATTAGTATGATAAATGCCAACAACTTAATTTATGTATAAAGCAACAACCCTTAATTGTCCCACTGCTGGGCTCGGGGTCTCCTCTCACAATGTGAGGGGTATTAGGCCATAGTCTACCACGCTGGCCAAGTGCGGATTGGTAGACTTCACTCACCTTCGAGAACTTTATAGAGAACTCTCCGGTGTGCAGGTTTCCTCACGATGTTTTCCTTCACCGAAGCAAGTGATAATTAACTTGTAATACGCACATAATATTTGAAAATTAGAGGTGCGTGCCAGGGTTTGAACTCGGGCCCCTTCATTCGGGAGACCAACGTTCTACCGCTAGGCTATCACTGCTTTTCTAGGCTATCACTGCTTTTAATTAATTTATGTATGCCACTGACCAATTAAAATTTATTGGTAATTACTGAAATAATTCATTGATTAAAGTTAAACAAGCAACGGTCAAGGCTTTGTTGATTTCTTTAACTTACTTTAATACTTGTCATTCGTGCGTGTACAATTTGGTTTGGCAATAAAAAGAGTCGGCCCAATGACATTACAATTTGAATTGTTCTGTGATTCAATGAAGCATAAGTGTGCAAGATTGTGGGCAACCAGAGAACTTTGGACTTGAAGACCTTGGATGCAATAGTGTTATACCTACCTCTTTTTCTTGTTTATCATAATTATACTTATTATACCAACCTATATACTACATATACTCTGCATTTACGTCCTAAGAAATATTGTTTGGTAAATGAAAACGGAAAAGAATGTAGGAACAAATAATTTCCAAAAAAACTACAACTTAATACACAAATTCAGTTCCTAAAACGGATTGTGATGGTTAAACATAAAACATTATTCTTAATTCTCTGAAATAATGTCTGAGCTAGAACAAAACCGTTATTAATAAAGACAGTTACTTATAATACAGGTATTATTCTAAACAAGGTGCAATATTATGTGAATGCACAAATGCATCGCGGTAACAGTTACTCCACCGTTAACTACATAACTTGACTACGGAAATGCACCTATTGAATGTAATGCATCGACGAACATAATGTCTACAGATACGTCTCGGTCTCTGTATATTGTCTTCTTCTTCTTCTTTTTAATCGTTTCGCTCTTGGCAGAGCGGTCGTGGTCGTCATGTAGGATGCCTGAATTGTTATAAATCAATACCAGTTGATGTTATTTCATGAATAGGTTTGTGCTACTCTGTAAACTGTAAATAAGGTGTCACTTACGATGTCAGATTCACTTTGTAAATTTTGTTTCTCATTCGAAAAAGCATTTTTTGGAATAGATTTTCGAAACAGAAATTTTCGTCGTGTTTTGTCGTTCAAGGAACTTTATAAGCGTAAATAGAGTTTACAATTGTACAGAACTCATTACGGCCCTCAGTTTACAAGACTCGATTTGTCATGTCTGATTGCGAAGTCGTCGACCTAGGCGCTATCTACAAAGATTACAGCATTACGATGTTTACGCTTCAATCGTAAAAGCGAAAGTTTACGCAAAATAACTGGTTTTCTTCAGCGGAGAGCTATTTTATTTATTACTACTATAAAACTACAATTTATGCTAATTACTTGCCACAGTCATCATAAGATAACGTATTTAATGCCCGCCTATTGCCTGTTAACATCACCTATAAAATTGATATGACTTTAATTTGTTTTCTAGTCAGTTCAAATAGTTTTCATAGTCAATTGATTGCTTTGAATAATGTTATTTTAACACCTTTCCCACTCGTTTTTTCTATCCATAAGGAGCGCTACAAAGATAACTGGTCCTTGTAACTGGAACTTCTCTTTGTAATTGAGCCATGAAGATCTTCACATCACACTGCCCATGTCGCCATCTATCGTGTCTAAAGGCATCTGACTCGGTTTACATTTGATAAATACACCCTCTGAAAACTCCGAAGTGCACAAGATTTTATTTTCCCTGAAGCAAGTCCAAGTACGAGTAGCAATACAGCTTTCGACTGAGTATGAAATTGCTTATTGGTAGATCATTTACACTTCACAATTAGTCAGGCTATGGGTGTATGGTTTTAACTGTTATTAAATCCCGTCTAAAACAGTAACGGGAGCCTAATGAGAAAGCAGTGAAGCCGTTTGCCGCCGATAGAAAAAGGTTAATCTGATTTCATAATTGCACTGACACTAAACTGACCAAAGCTACTATACTACTCGGGAGACAGAATGGAACGTCGTAGAAGACATTGTTAGAAACAAATCCAAAAGTAACTTATTAACTATCTCAGGCAGCTGTTCCTAATAGAAATTCTCCACTTCGTTGCTCTCTTGACGGAAAGCAAGTGAGTCACGCTCATGCGTAAAACCGCAAGGTTTTCGTGTAATTTTAGTGAAAGTCGTCTCAGAAAAACAATGGCATAGTTCCTTCCGTTCTTTGTAGTATGGTACATTATATATTGTCATCTTACAAAATTATTGTTCGTATTCTATCTGATTTATTTGAGGTCAGTAGAAAAATCAGTAACGGTTACAGCTAAGATTAGATACGGTTGATTAAATTAAGCCTAAAAACATTAGTATACGTTATTACGAAAGCAAAGCATTTTTTTATCATCTAGTACCATTTCTATAACGCTTTAACTTTTAACTACAGTTTTTAAAATTACGAACAGGTACCTTTGGATTAAAACACCAACAAATAAGGTCTCCCTTGTCAGTTGTAAAGTCTAGTCAACAATACAAAAGCTTTTTTGTATTGGCTTAACTTTGTTACCAGAAGAGATCTAGAGTGTAATCTATGGCCTGTCTTTTCCTTGCAACATGCAACTCCAAGCGCCATGTTTAATCAGACGCCCAAGAATAATAGTCTCGCGGGAAAATAATTTTCTTTCGTAAAGCCGGGACATCTTACACTATTGTGAAAGGATTTCAAAGACCCTCTTCATGGTTTCCGAGGTTATTAAATTCTTTCTTCAGTAAGGAGTCTTTTATGCTCCGATAGGTACGAGTAGGTATGTTTTTGTTATTGAGCAAGGATTTGTAGTGAGGATAGATACGAAAATAATGGTTATGATGTTGAATTGTAGTAAATTCATTCTTGCGTTTGAGTAAACGTAACCGTAGAGTAGAAAAAACTTAACGAAAACAGAATATTCTTATTATTATGTAAAAAGTATAAGATACAAGACAGCTGTTTAGTGGCTTCAAGCAATCTTTTGACGTTTAAAGTATACATATAAAGTGGTTACAAAATAACTCTATCCATCAACTGTGATTTATTAGTCAGTGAAATGTAAGTAACCGTTTACGTCTTAATTATCAAAAATGGCCAACAGATAAACGCAAATAAAAATATTTCTCAGGAAAATATATAAGTAACAGGATCAAAGAAATCTCTCCATTTTTCGATATTCAGTAGAGCTTATTTGAATCAATTTATTTAGTCCGGAACACGCCCGAATATTTGTCTACATAAAAACCCAAAGCACCTGACGGCACCGTTTGCGGAGTAAATAATGTTGCAAATAACAAAAACGTGGTGTGTACCGATCCCTTATTGAATATCCGAACATTCGGTTGTAGTCCTGGGCCACTCATTGCGTATTCAGGACGCGTGGCGAGGCATAAATATCCCTGTCGTTCTCATTACAATAACTTCGTCTTGGATGGTCCCCGCAGGCTGCAGCGCGAGCGGTCGCCACACTCGTCCCATCTCCCGCGGGACGTCCCTGATTTAGATAATGGAATTCTACGCCGATCACTCCTGTAATTACCGTGATTTCTTTTGACTTTCACGTAACTTTAGTGGCTCGGTCAGTTCACGCGTAAGTTTTTCTATGAAGTGGAACTTTCTTGGGTAAGACAGGAAGGAAAAAAAGTCAAATAGTCAAGCCTGTACGTTGAATACGGGTCAGGTAGAATCTGTCTGACGTTTGGAATGTTTGAATATAGTCTGTAAATTTTTTCTGCAACAATATCAGAAGATCCAAGAAAAACTAATAGTTTTTGTGTGCAGTTCTTTACTAATCATTTCATTTTCATAGAACCTATCTATTCACGGGTCGCCCGGTCGTAAGCACATGCTATCGTATTTATTAAAAGAAACATTAAAACAAATGAAACAAAAACAGAAAGAGGCGGCAGTAAGACAATTAAACGAGATCTCCCATACATGATTCTGTCAAGTTTCCCTTCAAGATACTGCGAAGGCCACATATGGCGATAAGCGCAACAAAAGACAATAGACATTCAAATCGATTCATACGAGAGAATGCGCACCGCTACGTGATGTGGACTGGTTTAGATAAAGGCGGTTGTTTAACGTGGAGCTAACGAACCTGGTGAACTTGTAATACATGATCAAACCTATAGACCTGCTGATGTGAATAAAAATTGCACCAATCTTTACAAAAATCCTCATTCTGAAATTGTGCCTTCATAAAAAATAATTAAACGTAGTTCGGCTTCAAAGTCAGTTTAATAACGCACTCACCGTGATTCACAAAAAGACAAAAATGCTACCTTCCTACAAGGTGCTTACGAAAAGCTCGAAAAAGGTTCTTTACAATTTCACGTGGGGGTTTGATAAAAGCGTCAAATTCGAACGTCGATGGCTGTGCCCGCACGGTCTGGTGAGCACGGAGTGGACGTGTGGCCGATACCAAGCAACCCTAGACCAGGACAGCTGTTTGTTATGCTAATTGCGCTGACTGATTTGCACAATAAAACCCACACGCCTTTCGGTATAACGAACGCACGCGATAATTTGTTGCAACTACCCGAAAGGTATTCTAAATTGGAACGCTAATTGACTTAAATTTTTATGCGATACACCATTACGCTTGCCGATGTTGAAGCGTAAATTATGCTTATTACGTGTTTTTACTGACCACATAGTTATTTCTAGTTGCCTTCCGGTTGGTAGCACGCAATCTATCATAAATCTCATTAGTTAATTAACCCACGCGTTTAAACTGCAATATGATGACCGGTGTAAGTCTATAAAAAGCAGTATTTCTTAGTACGTTGCCTAAGTGTCAAGCTGCTTGAAGTAATATTGTGTTTCGGTTTATGGTTTTGGGGCTAGCGATATCAACTTAGAAATTATGAAGCGATACATTTTAATTAAGACAAATAGTAACGTACGTAATGATTTCAACGGCTCGATATCTATTTGATTTTAAGTACCAGCTCATATGTCCAAATGAACCGCAACAAAAGCATCCGACTTTATAATTATTTATTTATTTTTATTTAAAGTCGATTACAGAAGTCCATGGATCACATCCGATGATCGGATGTTTGTACTATCTATTTTATCGGTTTCTGTCCCTGACCCCTCACATCTTTGACTTCATTGACATCAGGTGCGAATATTGTAGAATTGTTTATTTATTTAGTGTACAATAATCTAAATTTTACTAACAAAAAATAACCGACTTCAAAGTCTCAAAAACTACATAGTTGTCAGATCTCGTTCAAATTTATGTGAGACCATATGACAAGCGCCTGCTTTCGATTAAAAAAAGAATCATCGAAATCGGTTGGCGTGATATTGAGTTATTCGTCAATTTGTCGCGCACATCTTAACACAAATTTACGACTTATGTGGTTTTCTCATGGATGCCATTGTCAAATCTCAATAAAATATATGTGGGACCACATGACAGCCACCAGCTTTCGATTAAAAAAAGAATCATCAAAATCGGTTCGCCCAGTCCAAGGTTCTGAGGTAACAAACATAAAAAAAAAATACAGTCGAATTGAGAACCTCCTCCTTTTTTGAAGTCGGTTAAAAATTAGCTTAGACGATCCATGTGACGTAATAGTTACGGTGCGGGTGCACCGTCCGCGCGTCCTAAGGGTCGTGGGTTCGATTCCTAGCAGGGCGGAAATTTGAATGATGCGTTTAAATTTCTGTTCTCAGTCTGGGTGTTTTTTTCATGGCACTGACGAGTACGATCATCAAAATCAGTCCGCCCAGTCCAAAGTTCTGAGGTAACAAACATAAAAAAAATATACAGTCGAATTGAGAACCTCCTTCTTTTTTGAAGTCGGTTAAAAATAAGCTATTTTCATGTCAGTAAATTTAAGGCAATGTTTCTCTACAAGAGTCTGTCTTACCTCAACATGCGGTTGTTCATGTTTTTAAAATGCAGTTCGAGCTTCGCCTATCCTTGCGTTCAGACCGAATAGTCTACTCGATAAGTTCAAAATGGTTGAAAATAGAGATACTGCTCTTAAAAATACGTGCGATAGCTCATTCTGTTCGGAATGATGTCTAGAAAAATGTTTCGGAAGCGTTTACCAGCACGTAAAAAATTGCAAAAGTTATTGACAAAATAAAGTTGAAAAAAAAAGTATTTTGTTTTTGGTAATCACTCCCGAAACTATTAATATTTAAGAAATTTTAAAACAAGATTCTTAAAGAAGAGGAAATTTCCAAACAATGACTCCCGACTCTCGAAACTCTATCTCCATTATTTATAACTTTAATTTAACGCTGAAAATGGGTCTCCACGCGGCATTTTTAAGTTGCGCGTGCGGCGTCAAAACCGAGTTCGTCACACTCAATAATTTTTTAAGGTATTAATTATTAATTTAAAAAAATAAAAAAAATATGGTGTATTTGAAACACTTCAGAAAATTTGCTCCCGTTGGAAATTTTGCTTAAAGTTAATTTTTCAACAAGTTAGACGATTGTTAATTAACTACATTTTTTCGAACTTCCATTTTCATTGTACATTAAAAAAATGTTGAAGTAATTGTCCTATAAATTTTTCGCTTCGTGAAGCGCTTCTTATATACATGCTTAACGAGATCACGTCATAAAAGTTTAAAAAGTTTTAATACTTTGTGTATAATAATTTTATAAGTTGAACAAAAAATGAAAAATCCAAATAACATTATTGAAAATATTTTTTTCCCAATTTATTATTACATAATCGTTTTGGCATTCATAAAAGACATTTACTGACTTGAAAAACAAAAATTCCCTCATTTTTTTATATTTTTTTATTAACAAATAGACTATTTCAATGCTTTCAAGAAAAACTTTCTTAATACCTTATTCTTTATAAAATATTATGATTTTTGAAAAAAAAAAAATTTTCTTAATATAATATATATATAATAATATTATATATTATATATATATATATATATTATGATATATAATTGTTTATAATCGTTTTTTAATATTTCTATTGTTTGAATAATTAGTCAAGAATTTTTTTTTTCTTAAAAATTATAATTGACCGTCTTTTATAGAAATGTAAAAAAATAATTTTTTTATCAACAATTTCATTGTTTTTTAACTTAACAATTTGTTATAAACAAATTCTCAACTTTTTTATATATTTTTTCTGAAACTCCTAAAAATAAAAAAAACAACGATGTATAACAAAGTACAGATAAAAACTTTTTTCAATTTTTAAATTTCGATTCGATAAAAAAACGAAAAAATTGTTTGTTCAACTTATAAAATTATTATACACAAAGTATTAAAACTTTTTAAACTTTTATGACGTGATTTCGTTAAGCATGTATATAAGAAGGGCTCCACGAAGCGAAAAATTTATAGGACAATTACTTAAACATTTTTTTTAATGTACAATGAAAATGGAAGTTCGAGAAAATTTAGTTAATTAACAATCGTCTAACTTGTTGAAAAATTAACTTTAAGCAAAATTTCCTACGGGAGCAAATTCTCTGAAGTGTTTCGAATACACCATATTTTTTTTATTTTTTTAAATTAATAATTAATACCTTAAAAAATTATTGAGTGTGACGAACTCGGTTTTGACGCCGCACGCGCAACCTAAAAATGCCGCGTGGAGACCCATTTTCAGCGTTAAATTAAAGTTATAAATAATGGAGATAGAGTTTCGAGAGCCGCGAGTCATTGTTTGGAAATTTCCTCGTCTTTAGGAATCTTGTTTTAAAATTTCTTAAATATTATTAGTTTCGGAGTTATTACCAAAAACAAAATACTTTTTTTTTCAACTTTATTTTGTCAATAACTTTTGCAACTTTTTACGTGCTGGTAAACGCTTCCGAAACATTTTTCTAGACGTCATTCCGAACAGAATGAGCTATCGCACGTATTTTTAAGAGCAGTATGTCTATTTTCAACCATTTTGAACTTATTGAGTAGACTAGAAGTCGACTAGACCAGGCAATTTATTGTTATGCCTCGCAGACCGTATTGGGCAAAAAAAAAACTTGTTCACTTTCCTAACAACGACTGTTATTTGTCTCCTTGTTCATTTATTTTGTGTTTACTCTGTGCCGTGAGATATTGACTGCACCGCACAGGTTTCGTTTAACATTTTGTAAAGCAATCGAAATTTGCTTTATTTTATGGTATGGGTTTAAAATAGTTCTTTTTTTAATCGTTTTTTATTCGATGACTCTAGATAGATTTAAAATTTTTCTTTTAAAAGTTCTTGGTTTTCTCTTTTTATTTCGTCTCAAATAACAATATATCAACTTTCTTTAGGTATGTGTAAAGAAAAATAAAGATGACGTAAATAAAAAGTCTGGATTATGTAAACAAAGTTATTTAATAATATAGGTACCAAAGAATTTTCCAGTTGAAGTGACAATTGGTCATTCAGGCATTGGTTAACATTAGCCATAAAGGTTTCTTATGCATCGTACTAACCGGTACTTGATCTATAATTTGCACAGCGTACTTCAGTACGTTTTAGACCGCCTTTATTATGGAAACAGAACCTTCCAGTAGAACCATGCTTCGAAGAAGCTACAAAACTGTTTTAAGAAGATTTAAGAAAAATGTAATTTGTTGCCTAATCTGGGTTAAGGATGGCCTTATAAACGCGTTGTAAATTGCTGTAATCTTCAAGAATTTGTTATCCAGTGGTGTTCACTGGTCGGCCACAATTGGCGCCGTCACTAATTGTTCCCGAGTGGCCTTTTAACGAACATCAACGTATGAATGGTCCACTTAACGAATTTAATGTGTGTCCCGCTGTCCCATCTGTGCCATCAGCTTTTGCTGGTCTTGTTACTGTATAATTAGCTACTTTCAAATGGTACTTCTAAATTAGGTCACAATTTATTGTCATATTATTATAACTAAATAAATATTCTCATGGTATGTTAATTTATTTGTATTCAAAGTCTACTGCTGCAATAGTTAAACAATTGTGAATGTTTAATACTTGTTGAGTCAAATTAATTTATTTTTTACTATTATTATTATGTTTGGATAAATGAATGAATAGCTGTTAATAAATTATGAAAGCTTCAATAATAATAGCAGCAAATGCAGCAATACAATTTCAATAAGTACTCATCGTTAAAGAAATAGCTCTGAGATAATTCTTCTACACTAGAGTCATCACTTTAAACTATACCGCGTACAGATTTGCTATCATCTGTCCAGATTAAACTTTTCCCTTTCTTATTCCAAGTATTATTTTAGTAGTCGTCCACTATGTGCGAGGAAATACAGGAAAAAGTAACGCACGGTGACTCATTCTATTACAGCACTGCGTTTGTACGGATTCAGTTTTGCGAAAGAATGTGTAATGCATAAAAACATGTTCTTTTATGGATTACCATTGCCCGTCTTAGATGAGTGCTCCCTTTTAAGGTTAAGATAAGTTTTCCTTATTACTCATTGATCATGGTAATTTCTCTTCTCAGTCAGAAAATTCCATGACAGCAGTGTCTCCAACTCCAGCCCATTATCAGCCCACTACAGAGCGCGGGTCTTTCTTCCTTGTTAGCCCTAGATCATACGTCACCACTCTGCTCCAATATGGACTCCACTTCAGTTAATACCCAGTTCTCAGTTTCGTTTGATTTTGCAGCGTTAATAAGTTCAAACTTTGTGTTCTAATTTGTTACTTCAAAATTTTCTAATTATGCTTCATTATGCTAGCTATACATATTCATAGCCATACCAAGCGCAAACTGAGTAAGTACTACAGTGATAAATATGGCGTGAACAAGGGATTTTGAAAATTTAATATGATTTTATGCTAAAGCGCTTTACACAAATCCCTTTTGTCCTTGCTTCAATCGACTGCTCACAACAAAGCTCTGAAGCTGATGCAAAAATGCCATATTTTATGCATGCACCGAGATGTAAATTTGCATGTGAAGTCTGACGGACCTCGTTATACCCATAATGTCGGTGGTAACTTGCTATAGCGAAACTTATCTGTTGTGAATCTCGGCTGGGAGGATTAAAAAACTTCGCTTCGTTTTCGACGTACGATAACACTTTTACTATGAACAGCATCATTGTTACCAATAAAGATGTTGTTATTGCCAATAAAGATGTTTGAGAAGTAATAGATTAAATATTACAAATGTCGTATTTGTTTAGTAATGAAAGTTACTAAAAATTTAAATATTGGCGTATTTGAAAAAAGTGTAGTATCAGTGAAGTAAATCGTTTGTGGCGTGTGTAGAGTTACGTAGTTTAAATGGTGTAAATCCCAAGAAATGAAGACCACGCAAATGTCTACGAGCTCCTTTTGTCATTTAATATCGGGTAAAGATTATAAGGAAACATTAATATATCAATATTTTTTTTTTATAAAATGCATTATAGTAGAGTTGGCTTCAACCCATTAATGGCCCATTTATACTTTTAGCATGGTTTTTTCTCTTGAGGAGACCTGGAGTACCACCACGCTTCTCCAATACAGACTGGTGTAGAGTATTTCAATATAATCGTCATTGGATTGAGTTTATAATTGAAACAGACAATATGCAACTGTGTGGCGTGACTGCATTGTCTATCACGGGACATGGGACACGCGACATGGGACATGGGACACGACAGGTCAATCAAAAGATAAAGGCTTCGGGGCTCAATTGCTTCGGGCATTAATTACATAGAAGCGGATTTGATCTGTCCTATGTTAGATTAATACAACCATAGAATATAATATCCGTCAGAACTGACTTGAGATTATTAGAGCTGTTTACTGATTGCATGTATTTGAATTTATAAAAAAACAAACAAAAAAACAAAAAATACTGTATAAAAATTGTTATTTTATTAAACATATTTTTTTCTCTTTAATAATTATTTGTAGTATTCTTAAATATGTTAATATTCGTCAATGTAAATATTTCGTGGAAATTGTAGTACCTTAAATTATCTAATTTTAATAGTTCATAGAAATATTTAATAAATTAATTATATAGTTATTAATTTTATATTCTGCTTGTGTCACTATACATTCATGTACTGGTAATGATAAATACATATTTTTAAATATCACTATAACTTAAGTAAACGAAATAAACATTTTAAATCAACACATTTTAACAAAGTAATAGGTTTTTTTGTACATTTAAGATTTGATCACATTGCGAGACAAAATTAAAAACAGTGTGTATACGGGGTGGTCATGCAATCGTAGGAGATATTTCACCCCCCGCTTCACCTCGCGATTCTCTGCCCGAATACGTAAAAAAAATCTGACCTTAATTTTTACCCAAATTATCCTTTAAAATACATTAATCATAGACACTGCGCTCGAGAAAGCGGTGACCTAGTAACCCACATATTGCAAAAGAACACCGCCGCTCTGTCGGCACACCACAAAGGCACGCCGCGCCGCAAACGCTCGCTTTTTTCCATTGAATCATGCCGCCTAAGGGTCCGTTCACACAGACCAGCTCGGAGAGGAGAGCAGATTTTTATCACGTTGGAAACAGAGTTTTGAATTTTAGTAAAGTTTATTTTTGCATGTGCACCTTTTTTGTCATCAAGAATGCTTGAACGCCCTTCGTGTGAAATAAAAATTGTGTGCTCTTTCTCGATCGTGCAGCTTGTCGGCTCCGATTGCGTGCTCTTTCTCGCTCGCGCAGCCTGTCTGCTTCGATTTCGTGCACATGAACACACCGAAAACAAAACTTGTGTAACACTACTAGCTGGTGTTAAATGAAAGAACAGCGTAGGTAACTAAAGTTGGTTTAATAAGCTAGGGGTCGTGGGTACATTCGTGCTCGTGCCGCATTAAATTAATGATCCCTGTCACCACCACTCTCCTGTGCTGTAGCGTGTAGAACTCAGGCGCAGCAAGTCAGGTGCAGCAGATCAGGCCGCAGCTCTCCGTACAACGTCCAATAGGGCGGCCAGGTCGCGACGAGGGTACTACTACCCGAGCGGAGGAACCCTGGAATTATGTTTTCCAGCCGTTAAAGCAAGGTGCTTGGATGTACAGGTAGACTGCAGAATGCGGCATCACGGATAGCGAAGCACAGGTGAAAAGCGAAGAAGTGATAATGAGACTATGCAATGAATAGTGATCAATGATGCGGCAGTCATACATAATTCACTTAAACCTAGGTAGAAATAAAAGTAACACTCAACATCATACGTGGTTATGGGATCCGGATATATCCGGACTCCGTAACCACATACATTTAAAAATATTTTGTGCAGGACAGAAGTTCAGTATAATTTACTTTAGTTCGTTGAGCATTACTAAGGCCAGGAATCGAACCCAGAACAACATTTTTAATAATAGAATTATAACGGTGAACCACAATTTGAATTACATTCACACAAAGAAACACACAAATGAAAATGACTTAGAACGTTAAAATGACTAAAAAGAACAATTACTGATATTATAATTCGGACCCGGACCGGAGATATCACCCCAGAACTCATAATATATTATGTAATAACGATCTAAAATTACAGCAGTTTAATGTTAAAACCTTCATCAAAGTATCTGTTCAAATAAAACTATTTTAACGTTCGAGATGAATAAGCATCTAATGTTGTAGGTAGAAAAATATTTGAATTTGCAACGTATTCAATGCAAATAGGAAGAATAGTAAAATTAATATTTACAAGCATCACAAGTAACACGACACAGCAACAATGAATAATCTAATACTACAGAAAAGTACAATAGTTTAAGACAATTTAACAAAGAATAAAATTTGCAACACTCACCCAGTCGGGGTATAATACGGCACTTGTTATGGCGTTTATCAACCTTATTTACGATTGCGAAATATAAAATAATATGCGAATAAAAGCACTTATTTAAATAGATGAACAGAAAGAAAATTAGGCGTTACGAAAAGTAACTATTATGCGAGTTTAGTGCACCGTGCGCCGTTAATTTCAAATAGAGAGGTCAGTACGCTCCGGTGACTCGCCGTGGATTACTCGATCGCGTCGCTTCTTCTCATTGTCCGGTGCACCGTGCATAAAAAACGAATCGCGAGCGCAAGTACACGGCAGATATAGAAACAAGACACATACCGCGTCTATGTCTGTGAATTATTAAATAAAGTAAAATTCTGTTTTGTTTTTATTAAAATTTATTTTATTTATTGAAATTATTATTTAGTGTAAGGTAGGATTAAAATGTAAGTTAACTTAGTTATATAATTTTATTTTTATTTTTAATACAATTTAGGTTAAGACCGTTACACTTGGACTGCGCGGAATACTGATACTGCCTTTGTAGTGTATCCACCCGTCTCCGAGCGCATCTGACCGGCTCCGAGCACATCCGACCGCATCCGCTTTCAGATCTCTTCCAGCCGGTCTATGTGAAATAGTTGGCGGCTCCGTTCCGGCCAATTACAAGCGTATACGATCCGGTCTGTTGAAAAGAAAAAAGCAGGCCGATGCTCTCCGAGCCGGTCTGTGTGAACGGACCCTAAAAGTCGCACCGCCGCCGCACCGCTTTGTCGGCACGTCGCAAAGACACTCCGCAAACGTCAAATAATCGTAACAGGTCATTCACCTAGTGACCTGATAACGCGAGTTCAACGCGCTGCTAAGGTGTCCACACGTTTTGAGATTTTTCGTATTTAGTTTGATATTATTATCTTTGTGATTTATGGATGTTTTTATTATTTCTTTGTTTATTCGGGCAGAGAATCGCGAGGCGAACCACCCCCTGAAATATCTCCTACGATTGCATGACCACCCTGTATATCCTAACATTGATCAAAACACTTCTATTCCGTATCTGTTGCATGAAAACTGAATTGAATAGCATGTGTACACACATAGCAACATTTGGACATACATATCTTAATACGCTGTCTTTTGTTAGATGTCCAAACAGTGTTGGAGATAGATTAGGTATTGTTTACACAGGCAGAGCTTCCGAACATTCATAAGAGCCTTACATAATGAGATGGAATGAAGCTTTACAGTATACCACGATAATAATGTACCTAAGTTTTTGTAAGATTTTATTTTCATACTTTAGTGTGCGGTATCCTTGAAAAGGTCTTTCAAAAATATTATGGGTCTTCTAAGACCATTTTTGAAATTAGGGGTCCGTTTGCGAAATATTTGGCTTTAAGATGGTAATTTTGGTGAGAGTAAAGTGTCTCCCCCTCCCTGCCGGCTAAACGGTTTGAGTTTAATAGTCGATAAAATTACTACTTCGGAACCCTACATTGCGCGTGGCCTGACACGCACTTGCCCGAATTTATAGATTTTGAATTTATGAAACCTACAACATGAAAACCTACTGCTTAATCTCGTATTCCCGAAAAATCCATTACGTTTATGTTTTTACATCGATTTGTTTTTAATGGTATTTTAAGCCTATTAGCTTTCGTTATCTTGAGCCAAGCGAAATCAATTGACACAATCAACACCATTTATCATCGACTTGGTTTTTAAACCAAGTAATTTCACGCCCGTCAGTTGTATGAACGAGGCGTCCGTCCAAATATAAATATTAAGACTCATCCAATTTACCAAGAACACTCGATCGAGCTAAATTTGGTTCGTCGTCCCGTCAACGGTTGTTAAATCGATTGCTGTTGGCATGCACTTTATGCAGCAACTTGTTACAATATCGGCTGGAGCCGTTGGAGGGCCCCTAACGACTTCCCGATGTAATTACCGGAAACAATATCAAATGGAAAAATATTTTCCAGCTTGTTATAAACCAACAATATACGGAACTGTGTCAAGTAGAATTTCAAACAAATATGAATCGTATTTTCATTGTTTTATTTTGTGAACTGCACGTTGCTTTTTCATGCCTACTGCATGAAAAATGTAATGAAATTAAAAGTACCTAAGCATAAGTCTATTGCCGAGATTAATATTAAATGAAGTCTGAAAGAAAAATGCACACCGGAATTAAAAGATTGTTGGTTAATATGTAATAGGATTGATAGTGAAAAGTTTATCTTAAGTTCTTTAAAATTAATCACTATGCTTATTTTACCATTAGTAACCGTCTTTGTAGTTAGTAGAGATGCGGTGTAATAAGCTAAAAATAGTAAAAAAAAACAACATAACCAAGCTTGCGTAATAGTCTTATCTATGTACTCAAGGGTTAACATAAATAAGAAGGCATACATGTAATGAAAATAATTCTGAGCCCTATTAATAAAAGTTACGCTTTGATAAAAGGATTGAAACTCGTCATTTATCTGGCAAACTTGACAACGGTAATCCATTATGCTTTCTGCGCTCAGTTCAAGGCAAGACGTGTGTCCCTGTCCTGGCACTCCTGTCTCCTGGCAAAGACCACTAGAGGGGATTGTGCCATCCATATTCTAGTGGCGTGCGGTAGCCGGTATGTACGGGAAAAAAGGCTAAAGGCCGGAGAATGTGAACTTTAGTCTGGGGATCTAGACTCCAGATGCGTTTATTGAATAGTTTACAATAATGAATGCGCTTGTCTGTACTTTTATCGTATGTAAGTGCATACATATTAGCACACATCGTATGTTCTGAGAATCAGGATTTTTTGCTCTGAAAAATCATGAAGGTTGATATGATAACGTTTAAGTAGTTAATTATCACAGCAATAATTTGAATTATCACAATTTCACGCTTAACTATAACACAATTATCTTGGCAACTGAAAAAGGTACTTAGCAGGTACATACAATTACCGATAGGTACTGTAAACATAGGTACTTCGTACAATTATGTATAATATAGTGGTAAAATTTAAAAATATGTACACGGGTCACTAAATGATAACTACATATATAACTAAAATGAGTAAATTAATGAGTAAAATTTGTCAAATAGAATCTTTTGTCATTTGAGATTAAGAGAGTACTCTACCTTTCGTCACCATTAAAGTCTAGGAGCTCGCATTAGGATTAACTTTAAACGAACCGTGTGATTTTTTTCATTGGCATCATTAAAAAACAAAATAAACATGATAAAACCGTGAATGGACGCTCAGGGAAAAGGCTCAGGGGGCTCTCGTTATCCTTTATGAGCGGGATAAAGCTTCTATTGAGGTGGGTTTCTAACTCCTACTGTCCTGTGCTCCGATTTGAATTTTTATAGAGCCATTGCTTTTTGTGTCCTATAAATAACGGTAATCATAACAAGCTTGGTCTGATATTTATTTAGTTGTTATTTTGGTACCTGATGATACAAATTGAGCTAAGTTATAAGATAACTTAATCCTATGTAATTTGCTGTTTAAGGCAACAACATACGGCATACGCATATCACACCAAATTATGCAATCAATTGAATTATAAACGGTTCTATTTGTGCTGAATTAAACCTTTTTAATTTGTAATCATTTTCAAATAGAACTGTGCTGAGAATGCATAGGTTGAACATAGCATTGACTCGTTGTTTGTTTGTTTGACACTTCAAAAATATGGCGTAAATATTCATAATCATAAATAGCTCTACAGCAGGTAAGTACCTATATACTTTCAAGGATGCGAAGCATGAGGTGTTTAAATAAACATTAATTAATTAAAATGTTTCCAAGACAGTTGCAGAAGTCAATATACCCATTTGAATCCCGTACAAACACAATCTTGTAAAATTATTACTAAAATTAATTAGGCCAGCTTCTGTGACGTGAATGTTTTCCAAAGGCTCCGTCAATGAGGGGTTCTTTATCCGTTTCCCTAGCTCGACGCCTGAGGGCTAATTGTAAGAGGCCATCGAATTACTGCTCGAAGCCTTTCGTGCTTCGACAGTGATTTATGAAAAGAGCCAAATTTCCGAAGTGATTTGAATCGCGGAAGTCGCATTGTTTAGCCGTTTAGGTTTTGGACAGCTTTTTAGATCGTTTCCTGAATATTAATGACTATTTTTGTTGATGTGCCTTCGTCTATAGATGCTGTGTATTCGAATTGTAAATCTAATAACGTTTTGTTAAAAGTGATTGACACTCGTATATTTTTTAACCCCCGATGAATAAAGAGGGGTGTTATAAGTTTGATGTGTCTGTGTATCTGTGTGTCTTTGGATCTGTACGTCTTTGTGTTCGTCATCGTAGCTCCCAAACGGATGAACCGATTTTGATCTAGTTTCTTTGTTTGAAAGATGACTTAATCGAGAGTGTTCTTAGCTATGTTTAGTGTAAATAAAACTATTACTATTAATAACAATTGAAACTTTAACATACTTAAATTGAATCTCGTTATGAAATTATACAATGTTATTACGTAAAAATATTGATTATCTACTATAATTTGCTTTGTATATAATGGATGCAATACAGACACCGCAGTCGGCCGTGGTTGCAGGGATTAAGATTTACGGAACAGTGCGTTGTATTTTCGTCCCAAAAGCTTCCAAGTGAGAGTTCAGTTTTGTACTAAATCTCAGTCCAACCCACAACCGGTATTAGGTTTCCGAGCCTCGGGCTAGACTACTCTAGAGCGTGAAACGGTCTAACTGCTCTATTTTTGTCTTCCGCGACTTAATTGACGACACACCAATGCAATTAGGTAACTGCCAGAGACTTCGATATATTGCGTTCATGTCCTTTATTTTCAAGAAAACTTGTGGCTCTGCAAGGAGAAATAAACGGACGATATTTTAATTTGTTTCGTTTAAGAAACAAAGACATAAAAGAAAAGTTGGTATCGTAAAAGAAAATCTTTCTCTGAGTCCTTATAAGGCTCGAGTTGCCATATTAAACAAATGGAGCTCATTTCAAAGAAGGGAAACAAAAAGTACCAAATGACATACCTACCTAAATGCCAGTGCGCGTGCGGTACCTCAATATGATTAATTATTAATTCTGGCCGGAAATTATAGTAGGTTAGGTAGGTAGTTGATTGCAGCTTTGGAAGTTAAATACTCATATCACGTATTGCTCAAACTTAATAAATAAAGAAAATGGTCGCAGGGAACGCTTCATGACTTTAAAATCGAAGAGAGATCTGTGCCTTTTAGTGGGCTAGAATGAGTTGAAACGATTATAAAAAAACATTAAGGTGTTACGATCATAAATTGTACTGATATTAAATTTTGCATTGTATTCATATTATTGGTTGGTCTTGCGTCCTGTAATGATATTGATTGATTCGTAGAATCGCACAGAGTACGAGACAGCACAGCGGTAAACAAGTTACGTTACCCACGCAAAAAGTCTTACATAATAATTATTATTAGAACACGACCATTGATTCTTAAGCGATATCTAGTTCAATCGAGTATTTTTTTCAGATCGTTAAAACTTAGGTACCTACTTAATAGTCAATGTCAGTCGCAAATAACATAATTTTAAAATGCACCAATTTTCGAAATCCTTTTAAACCTTTATTTATTATTTTATTTTTGTTTAAAGTAGTGTAAAATTCAAGTCAGTCTTTCCCTACGAAGATGTAAAGTCAATTATGTGTAAACTAATTAGCATTTATTGAAGCTAAAATCAGTTTTACGGCAACAAAATGTAGTTTAAATTTCGAGCAGTCAAGAACAACACCAATATTCTTTACGAAATTATTACCACAGTATGCCACCTTACCTACCATACCATACCTACTGCAAGTACCGTAAGTAGTAACTATTATTATGCGAATTTGACGGTAAAATTAATTAACTAACAGCAACGAATTCCCATCGCTCCCCGCCGTCATACCATAGACACAACATACCCCAGGGTTCATCAATAGCCAATACCCAACATCCTATAGTTACCAAAACTAATATTTAATCCGCACCTGATATTGAATCGTTTTAGGGCTGCCTTCGGCCTCCGGTATCCGATATCATGTTACCGCAGGATTTTAGTGCATCCTGATTGACAGGCCGTCCTCTGGCCAACCCTAATTGCACCGACCCTCATATTACGGGGAATTTAATAAACATAGCTCGCAAGCGCATACTTAACAACCTTGTTTGGATTATGAATGGTGAACACTGATTGAAAATGCGTAGAGTGGTTCATATACGTAGGTAAGTGTATACCTTAATCCGCTATAGATATGTTAAAGTTTTTGTGGTATACCCACCTACACCCTTCTTATTCTGATAAATTCCGCTAACCATATAAAAGAAAACATAATGCTATATTATTATTACTATGAAAACTTTCGGTTTTTCAAATATATTTTTTACACTAAAGTCGTAAATATTACTTTATCGATGAAGCTTAAACATCAGTTAACGATATCTATTAATTGGAATTTTCTGCTTAAAATGCCCTCCAGAACATGAAACCGTTCATGTAAATTTCGCTATTAATCGCCTGTCTTAATAGCGAAACTTTCAATCTATCTTACTTTCCATCGCACCTAAGTCCCCAACCCAGCTTAACGATTTTGAAGTTATACCACAAAGATAAGACGCCCAGTAATATTCTTTAAAACTAAAGTCGAAATTTAAAATCAGACTTTTCCCGGGAATATAATAAATATTATTTTCTCCGATAGCTTAAGCATCCTTGTGTGCTTTCATCGTCCACTTCCCAATAATCGAAATAAATCTCGAACGTGGTTTCGTTTTACAATGGATGCGAGTGGAAAGTTGATTCGGTTTGAAGCCCTTACCTATCCGGCACGGTGGCGTACATTCAGCAAAAGAGTAAGATATGCAGGACATGATACAAAAACGTTCCATAATTATATAATACGAGTAACCGTCCTTTGCTTCGGTTTTCTTATTTTTTTACACATTGGGTTACATTATTGGGGTTTTATTAAGGATCCCTAATTTTTTTGACAGTATAATATAGCCTGTGTCACACGGGCATAGTAGAGCTTCTGCTTTCAGAGCCAATTCAATGCAAACAAACAATCAAATCTTTCCTCTTTATAATATTAGTAGGTGTAGATTACAGAATGTTTGTGTCATTATCAATGTCAAATACCTTACGTGGCTTATAATATTGATAATAAAATAACACTAAAGTCTTTGGTTTTTATATCAAGCGCTGCATACCAAATTATTTTGCCGACTGTACCTACCCGCGAGTGTTCCCCAATACTCCAATACGTTCCGCAGGGAAATCCAATATCTGTTCGCTGTAACCAAATTGCAGTTTGAATGCTCCCGTGATTTCCATTATTATTATCATATTTGCAAATAGCTTTAACTGATTATACGGATATTTGTGGTTTAATTTGGAATTATTTAGCTTCCATTTAGTCACTTGGGTCTTGGGTGGATGGTAAAATTTAATAGATTTGAAACAATGTTGTACCTACCATTATAATATTACCATTATAATGTAGGTCCTGCATTATAATGACTAACTTGTTGTGTTACATGCAAATCCAAAAAAAGCAAAGCAACAACCCATAATTGTCCCATTGCTGGGCTCGGGGTCTCCTCTCACAATGTGAGGGGTATAGGCCATAGTCTATCACGCTGGCCAAGTGCGGATTGGTAGACTTCACACACCTTTGAGAACTTTATGGAGAACTCTCCGGTGTGCAGGTTTCCTCACGATGTTTTCCTTCACCGAAGCAAGTGATAATTAACTTCTAATACGCACATAATATTTGAAAATCAGAGGTGCGTGCCAGGATTTGAACTCGGGTCCCTTCGTTCGAGAGACCAACGTTCTAACCGCTAGGCTATCACTGCTTTTATCATGAACAATGACAAATAAACAAATGAGTGGAACTTGTTGGTGAAGAACTGAAGAGTGAATTATTTGGTAATAGCTTAACAAATTAATACTTTATTATTCGTAATTAACAGACCATTCTCTTTTAAATTATTAGGTGCTACGACCTCCAATGGCATTTGGTAAGAAACATGGCCTTGTTAGGTATTAAAACAAAAACAGACGTGCGTTGATGAGTTAACAATGAAGAATACGTTCCAGTGGGCGTGTTCCGTTCCCGGGTCACACACGCCCACCAAAACAATCATCACCTTCAAATGTATCTACCTACGTCGCGAGGTCATCGTTTTTATCCTGTTGTTTTTTACTTTCAAAGTTTAGTCACTATTAGAGGCCTCGAAATACCAATATACTCACACGTGCTTCTAATTATTATAATATCAAAAACGTTTGAAGATCTGTAGCTCGAGCACGAATATTGCTTACGTTAACCATACGAATACTTTCTCGCAAATATTCGTGCTCGAGGTACTGAATAGTAAAAAAGCTGGCCCCAATATTTTCTCTCTTATTCGCTTGTTCTTGGTCTTAAAACGCATCGGTGACAGATACCACACTTACCACTTACTTTCTGCTCTTTTGTTAACATGAAAAAAAAATGAAAATCAAAATGTTCAAGTTATTATTATGCACTTTTTAAGATGGAATTAATTGCATTGTAATATCGTCTGACATAACAATAAAATTTATTTATTTAGTTTGCTAAATATATTCGTACCTTTCGGCTCGCATGGAAATATTTTTTGTATCTGGTCCACGTTTCGACACTTCATTAAAGCTAAATTGTTAGTGTAATAGGTTCTTTGACTTCGACCTTTTGAATAATCCACGAAGCGCGATTCCGAAATTCGTTAACAAATATTATAATGTAGGTGTGTCCAGCAGGAGTATTAACATAAATAAATTATGGTATAATATACATAATTAGGTATACTGTAGGCTAAGATCATGTTGTGAGAGCAAATAAAGTATTTTATTGTTAATAGTAATATTAGTAATTTATATCTTAGTAAATTATTTTCGCCAAAATGCACAGGTGCTACTGAACATCTGTTGATGGTTCTGGAACTACAAAAGTAAAGTTGTATGCAAATCAACAACTGCAATCTCACCTGCAACCGCAGCCTTACGTGGTTTCGGTTACACTTGTAGTATTGATATTATATCTTGTAAATATTGCATTCAGTCTCAGTTGCCTTAATAAGTATGATTTACGATAATAACGATCTATTAAATTTTATGTAAATAAAAAATTCATTTATGAAAATTTACCTCGCACCAAACATATTTTTATGTCAAATGCTGCCAAGACGAGTCAATATGGCTCTACATCAAAAAGTTATTACATCTCATGTAGAGCCAAGCTTCTGACTCTACAAGCCCTAACTAAGGAAAGGTGCCCTCTTGGCGACGCGGCGGTGGCACGACCGTGCCCCCAGGTTTAAATAAGACACTTAACTCGTCTTCGTTCTTCATTACTTAATTCCGTTGAGAAAAGGGTTCATTTATTGAAATAGGAAAAGAAACTCCTCAGTTCATCTTTTAAAAACTTTTTTATTGGTGACACTATAGTTTAAATTAAAAAATAACGCACACATCTAGTTAATGACAGATGTCATGTGTATTATGCAAAAGGCATTAAGTATGAATGTCACGTATAAAGTAAACAGAAACGATCAAAACCTACACACCTATCTGCGTATCTTATTTGACTTCAGTCGCCAAAAGTTTTGCTACGACAATAGTGGCAGCCAATAATCCGAGCCGCGCAATATACACGTCTGATACAGGCTCCATATTGTATCCTATCAGATAATAACGTTATCAAGTATTAATAATGTTGGCAAAGTTCGGTGTCCTTCGATATCGAATGGGTACTGAATATCGATAAAGATACACCGCAGCGTGTGCGAGTTAACTTGGAACTTCGCTCTGATGATGTCAGAAAGTAATTTACAGTGTGCAAAATAAGCTTTATTTCTTAAACATATTTTATTATTGTAATGTTTGTTTCACAATATTTTTAATAGGTATCCACCGTAGCCCTTCCAGCGAGTATAAAGGGAATCGTTTTTCTGCCAGGTGTCAAGTTCAAATTCAAATTCAAAATCATTTATTCATGTAGGTATCATTGATACTCTTATGCACGTCATTTTTTTAATCAACCAGCTTTTCGCAAAGGTGCTTTGTCATGGAGGAGAAGAAAAGCCGAAAGAAACTCCTCAGCACATCTTTTAAAAATACATTGGTATATTTATTACAAAAAAGTATCACTAGCTTGTACGGAACTGATTGCAGAGCTCATTTCCATGCGTCTTTGTCATTTATGTACTCATCTACAGTATAGTAGCCTTTGCCTAAAAGTTGAGATTTTACACAATTCCACTGGCAAATCACGTATTAACTTTGGGATTTTATTATAGAATTGTACACCAAGGCAAGTTAAATAGCACTAAGTATATGATTTGTTAACATTTTTGCGAAATATGTGAGTACATAAGAAAATGTAACAAAGATCGACACACATATCTTTCGCATTCTTACAATCATCTCACTAAAAGCTTGAAACTGAAAAGGTCTGCACCGACCGCTAAATTGAATCTGGGACCCAAGCAACTGATCTGCAAGGTTGTTAAATATTGTCCATAAAACAAAAGCTCTCTTTAAAAATATACATATCTGCGGGTAACTAACCATAGTGACCATACCACTTACCTACATCGTGATTATCCCAGACGTCGATCACTTCGACTGCCTATTACATACGTAACGAGGTAATTGATGACCGATTCGTCGTGGGAGACAGGGAAACCCTGAAACTAAAACGTCATAACTTACTTCGAATGCACGCGATTATAGCCATTGTGACTCGTTAATAAAGCCTTCAATGCCATCTGCATTTGTTGTTTATATAGCGTTGTTTTTATGATTGAAGATGATAGGATCTGAATGTATGAGTTCTTTACTTTCTCCATCTGATAATCGCGATAGGCTCGCATAAATCTATTGCATGCGGTTATTATCATATTATTTTTATCTGGAAGTATAAATTATTCTTACTCCGGCTAGGTGGTAACGTGGCAGTCGCGGCTCGCATCGGATTCTCGTAGAGCTATAAATCACTATATTGTGTGGAAATGTCGTCAGTGAAGTCGTTCGGAGCTTACACGACACACGACCACTATCTATCTTAAGACTGTTATTTTTCGAAGTGACAATAGACGATTAAACGATCTAAAAATATATTCTCACATGAAAATAATCAGTTGAACCTAGGTAGGTTCTTATAAGCAGGTGCTTATAAGGGTCCTGGGTCTGGGTTTGATTCCCTGCAAGATATTCCTGGAGCAGATTTTATGTGGCAGATCGTGTTTTTAAGTGACAATAGCTTTCGTTGTAAGAACATAGTTGTATGTGAATTTTGTGTTATACTAATTGTTTAGTCCATGTAACACATGGCAAGCGTTCTTATTGCGATGGTATGAGTGAACGCTTTTGTATTCAAAATGTTACTTTATTTCATTTTATTTTCAATTCAAAACAGCTATATTCGCTTGCAATTTGTACGAAACAGCTATTGTTACGTCATAAAATTGATTTCAATCAGCGATAAAGTCCAACCCGTACCTGCTATGACTATTAACGCCTGTATCAGATGGAGTTTAGCTTCCACGAAGTAATAATCGTTAAATTTATCGAAATAATATTCAAATATCCCAGCGAGCCTCTGGGTGCAGATAATGTCCTTAATTCTTACTCGGTCCCGGAAGTCACTATTCTAAATCAAATACGACGCGAATCGGCAGATTTCCCGGAAAGCGCATATTTTAATATCTCTATAGTCTAGGAACTGCCGGATTTGCTGGCAATTTACGATGTTAGGTAAAAGGGCCACTGCCCCTTTATCTGAAAGTAATGGACTGGTCTTTGAAAGCTAAATGTAATGCTAATGACGTCTAAACTCAATGCTTTTAATTTTGTTGTTTAGAAGAAGATGCAAAGGCCGATAAGGCCAACTGTAACCGGTCATTCGAAATACAATGAAATCACATGATTATATAATCTCTAGGATTCATTTACATGCTTTGTCAATTCAATAACTTCTGAGCTCCAGTTAAAAAACAATTAAAATTAATCCGAAACAAGTTACAGTTTCTGTATCAGTGGTCGTAAATACCTGTCGCGGCGCTGATGAATCAGTTTCCCTGAATAATTGATGCGCCCATTGACAACTGCGATGAAAAATTGTGCATGCTAATGGCGCAGTGTAATGCGAGTCCTTTCAATTTAATTGAATTCAGCTTGACCGTTTTGCAAACGAGCGGCCATTAGTATTTCGATATTGTTTCTCCATTTGTCAAGCGATCTGGCAGTGCCAATTAATATTCCAAATGGAATTGCACTTGACATCCGGAGTGTTTTTAACAAGCTATTAGGAAAATCTTATATTTGTATATCTACCGTAGTTCGCTCGTACCTAATGTTGTACTTGGATAAATGGCATAAACGGTCGCTATTTCCGTCTTTTTTGCTTGCGCGCTAAATCAATAAATTATGAAGACCTCTAGGTCAAATTAAGCATGCTTCGTGACTGACTGAATCTACCTACTGATGAATCAGTTTGAGACCGACTGTAGCAATAATTGTTCAGACCAATAAATATTGTTATAAATAACGCTAAACACTCTTATTGTTATATTTTTTGTTTTTTACCACGCAACCGTCTGTTACGAAATATTTTTAGTGATTTGATTCCTTAGTTAACAGGGTTATTAGTATACGAGAGTTAAATTTTTGTGCCAAAATGTCGGAGACTAGAATGATAGTTTAAGGTATCTATATCTATGCGTCTAAGATCAAGTATGTTCCCAGTTACAACGCTATACACAGTACGAGTACTCGTACTAGTTCCGTCAAACGCAGGATCTGCCAATAACTTCATCGGCAAAAAAAACAGACAGACATAAAAATGCCGCATGCGTCAAAACAATGGCTTTGCGTTAAATAATTTACGAGTAGCGCGCGCCCGTCCCGCCAGCGCAGATAAAACAACACAACACACGCACAGGGAATGTTTAAATGAGATGATGTATAACTACTCGTATTACGTGCGTATATAAATAAACAATTGATAAAATAAATATCAAGAGTTACCTTACCTTTTAGTAAGAAAATTTACCTTCGGAAAACTATGTGAGGGTGAGGCTCAAAAACATTGTCAGCATTTCCGTGTAATGGAAGATGTTCCACATTGTAGGCAAAGCTGGTTTGATATTTTAGGCAGCAATCTTTAAGCCTTGCTAGACTTTGGTGGCCTTTTTAACTAAGCTTCCAGCTGTACTTATTTAGAAAACTGTAAGCAGATCTTGCTAAAGCGATCGCGAAAAAAATCCGCTCTGGACATAATCGGTAGAAAAACCCCTACACTTGTTTGTTGAGCAGCATGATAATACTCCACACAAAAATGTAAGCATTAATGTATTCATTTTATTTAAACAGAATGTCGTACATACTCCTTACCGTTTCCAGATAACAGCTTGAGTTCTCCTGAAAAGCGCGTGTACAACAAGTGAATCTTTGTTTGAGACCCTCTCAGCGGCAGATGATAAAAGGAGCGCAATATAGGAAGGCTCAAATAGGTGTAACATCAGGTGTATCCAAATTGCGGGTGGAGCGTAAATATTTAAATCGGTAGTGTAATACCGTTAGGGGTGCCTATCGGACGATGCACGCTCAGTCCATTTCCATAAAAGCCTCTTCAATCTCGCAAAACGCTGGGAGAATTTCAATTCGCGCTTAGCGTTTTTTTCCGGGGCCGTTGGTAAATATTTAGTAATACATTGCATCATTTGAGTGAATTATTTGACTGAAATTGACGTTTTAAAAATTATGGCGTGAATTTTTAATTGTGTCTGTATTGAATTGAAATACTTTTATATATGCGCATTTAAGAAAAATATTGTTCAAATTTCGATTAAAATAATTTTTTAGCAGGTGTATAATATGGGGAGAATTGAAGATTAATTTAGACGAATCCCAGGGTAGGTTTGCGAGGGGCACTTAGATAGAGCTACGTTGTAGACTGTAGAACATATTATACCATACCAGGAACTTTGTTGATCAGCCTGCCTAGCTATCATTACCATTATCAATCACGTCAGCTTTTTCTATTTTATTTATTTTTATAAATCACTAGGATTGATAAACTACAATAAATCATTCAAATTTCTGAATCGCTGGGAATCGACACTAAAATTCACTCTGTTGCGGGCGACATGAATAATACAAATAAGACATAATTGACATTCACGAACCGAAAACAAACATGACTGCCGGGAATCGAACCCGGGAATTCCCGGGATCCCTCAGTCAGGACTTATACTTACAACCCTAACGACTAAGATCATGAATTTGACAGAGATATGGACAAAAATGTACTTCTAAGCGTCAAAATGTTTATAACATTTGTTTACTTCCGTAACGATCTATTTCTTTGATCTCCGTTAATTTTGTTTACATTTTTCCTAACAGCGCTCTGAGTAGCATGGTAGTAAATAATAGCTCGTAAAAATAGCAAGTGACGTGGCGTAAAGTGGAACGCAGAACAAATTTTTAACAAGCGAAGGAAAACATAATGACACGGCAAATTGTTCACCTTTTACGGCAAAGGACACTTACTTGGAGTGTTTCGGTTCTGCGACCGTTTATATCTATTTTCTAGAGTCTTTTCTCTAATGTCGTCTAAATAATATTATAAACAAAAGCCTAGCGTCTAAATAATTTTATAAGAAAATCAAACGCGGTTGCTCTTATTTGTGACAGCTATTTGCTACATTGAAGTAAACAAAATGATAGTATTTTTAATTAACCGACTTCAAAAAAAGAGGAGGTTCTCATTCGACTGTATTTTAATGATTCTTTTTTATTGGAAAGCTGGTTCTTATCATGTGATATTTGCGAGATCTGACGAGTAGTTCTTGAGTATAATGTCTAGTTTTGAAGTCGACTATTTTTTAGAAGAATTTTTTTTCATGAATTTTCGATTTCTACTTACGCAATACTTTAATGTGTTTAGTTCTCTATATGGGTTCAAAATAGTACGTTATATGACATCATAATTTAATGTTTCACATACACAACGCTCCATCGAGGGGAAATTCCTCCGGTGATAATTTTAAATATCGTCTGTAGAAGCGCGAGCTTTTAATTTATGTCTGTTCCGTTATTAAGTCATACAATGTCGACGTTTACGGATGTTAGCGATATATTGTTCATGACTTCATGTTTTCTGCCGCCTGTCAGAATGACACTCAGTATATATTCTATATATTTTTTTAGTAAAGACTTTAACGTCTAAAAAGTTTAGTATTATATCGTTTACCAAGTTCTATCTTCTGTTTCAATAACATAGGAACTGAGAAAGCGTTTGAATCAGAAACGTGAAAATTTTAAAGTAGGGTCGACATTTTTCGTTGACTAAGAAAAATTTTAAAACGACGCACCTAGGGGGAGAGTTAGAAAGAGATTTTGCTCTTCGTTCTTGGCAACGCATTTAGGTATTCCTTTCTTGGTGTTACATTAATGTACAATGACCAATGTTTAATTACGAAATCTGGCGATTTTAAAAACACAAGTCAGCGAAAAATATAACTAATTAAAGCAACTACAATATATCATAAGCTAGACGGACACTATCTTATCATTCTGGTGAGTTATGTTCAATGACCGATGTAATAAATCATGCTAACAATGTTGCTAAAACAGTAATAAGCTAGTTATGACCGGCTTCGATCAATTAACGAGGTGTATTGAAGTTCGCAATTACTATCATAATACTAAACTTGTGAGCAGAGCTGTAATACCACGTGCGTATCTTATACTGTAGTAAACAAATTCTAGTTATAACCGAGTCTAAGGTTCGATAAGTCAATATCGTAAATCAGGGTGATTGTATGGGTTTAAAGGGTACTAATGTCGCGTGTAAGAAATAGTAAATAAACCCGTAGACTGATGTGGATTTGCACAGGACTCCGTACTGTACGTACATAAATATTTTACTATTTCGTATTAGTTTTTAGGCAGGACGCGTATCAATTGGTCATTGTTGCCGTACTTATTCAGACTATAGTGTCACTATAGTATAGCATCATCGACACGTCCAGTCTAAAATGAAGCAGGAAAGCTACTTCTTTCCATTTTCTTGTTATAGGAACAATCTGAAGCAAATGCGTAACATTGACGATGCACACGTAATTCGTGTGATATTTCACCTTTCTATGAAAAACAACAGCCATTCAGTAAAATAGAAGTATTAAGTGACATGGTTCTGTTATTTGACAACTATGTATATACGATTTGGAACCAGCGACATAATGATTCATTAGTCCCCATTACGCAACCATTGCACCGCTGACAAATCAGTACAACCATTGCAATGCCTCTAATCCATTAGTGTGTGGTATGGACATACAGAATGAACACACTACTGTCACATTTGTCTGCCTGCTCGTATAGCTGACAAGGTCATTTAACTGTTCATCATTCGTCAAAAATATTACCACGTTATCTAAGAATTGAACAAGAAACAATGAATTTTAAATCAGTGTATCGTGGATAATCCGCTGAGTTGCCAGAGCGTATCCAATCGAATGTAAGATTATGTGTGTGTGTGAGTGGTATGTGAAGGTCAGTGACCCGGAGCGATGCGGGCTCCGAATTCGGTAGTTATGCCATACCGGCGGCGGGACATTAATCGGACGTCACTTTCCTTAGATACGGAGCTAAGATGGCGTGACGGGATCAAAGGAAATTCTATTACTATTGTCTCGTTCAATATTCGTCCGCCTGGGCGTTTGGTATGACTCAATTTGGCAAATGGTACCTACCTACCTGCCTATTATACTAACAAACTGCCTTGTTAGTTAAGAATATATTATTATCTAATTTTAATTACGAGTTACTTGAAAGTGTCTACATCTGTTTAGGGCTTAGCTGTTGAAGTCATAAACTTTTAAGCTTTTAAGACGAGTCTTTTTAATGAAGAAAGCTCTGGAGATTAAAGCTCTTTATTAGATTAGGAGTATTAGGACTTTATTGTAATACTCTGTGGTCAGCAACAAAGCCTGCCTTATAACTTCCAGCGATCGCGACCGCTTGTTCCATTTTATTTCTTGGTCGGTGACGCGTAACGTGCTTATGGCGACGTTGAACACTTACCATGATGCTTATACGTATGCTTATTTGTCGGTTTAATTGTTAAATATTTATTGGGAAAACACGTTACCTCTGACCGAGTCCACTACGACATTTAGGTGATAAATAAATAAATAAACGCTTACGCACTCATACCCCCGCAGTAGGTTTTCACCTGTGTCGCGGGTGGCATGGACGACACATATACCACATCACAATCACACCCATGACCCGAGTACAAATATTTATCTGTCACATAAATATCTGCCCCGGCCAGGAATCGAACCCGGGACCCCTCGCTTCGCAGGCAGGGTCGCTACCAACTAGGCTACATTTGCTTTTTACTTATAAATACTTCAATCTCAATTCAGTCTCAATAAGTACAACTTTATGATTTTCTCGAGAAATAATCTTTAAACCCGTTTCCCTCAGAGGATTTATAAGTTAAAAAATACTGTTATGAATTTGTCTGGCCAGTGATTCTGTATCAAAAGCGCGCTTCAGGTAATGAAATAAATGTAAGTGTACCTATCCACCAGTATTTGTTACGGCTGTCAACTTCGAGATAGCTATTACCCGCCCGCTGGATATAATATTGAGTTGGGTTTCCAAGGAAATATACCTACTTTAATGCATTATACACAAATCTTTGGAAACCTAGACCTGGATATATATTTTTTAATATAAATAGGTGTAAACGAATATTATAAAATCCCGGAAGATCCCGAAGATCTTTATTTTTGAAAAATGAGAAATAAAGTATCTGTATCGCTTTTATCATACTCGATGATACATCGATGATGAACTCGATAATATTTTTGAGCGATTTTTTTTATAACTGTAATTGATTGACAAGATTGTGTTACAATATTTTAGTCGGAGTGTTAACTCAAGGGTCTCCAGGCTCAAATCTCTTCTCATTTAACTGAGGAAAAGAGTGAAAACATGTGCTCACCATCTTCGACCACATCTCCTCTTAACATCAGGTGGGATTGTAGTCAAGTATTAACTTATTTGTGTAAAAAAAGGAGGCCTAGATCATTTTCCTCCTAGCTGTTCCATAGCGGGTATATGTAGAAAAATGACAGAGTAAATAAATAACAGGTTCAACCAACCTTATCAAGCAATTAGTCACAACCGCTGTCGATTTCTAGCTTATTGCCGGACACGAATCGATTACACTTGAGAAGTCGAGACATCGATTACGCATGTCGAGCAGCCGGTATCGATTACGATCCCGATTTGATTTACATTGCACGGTAGGTTTATCCGGTTAGTATTTAACGATATCAATTTTTTAGTTTATGAGTGTGTGTTTATTTTTGTATGTAGATGCACGAAGTGAATCCTTAATATTTTAAGCAAGGTGTTCGAAGTTCTCGAGAGATTGAATACCTTTACCTTTGTGGATCGAATACCTTTGGTCCAATGGATACGACACTGCCCTACTGGCGAGATTAGATAAATCTTCGTAAGGCAGTTTCACGCACCACTGCCGCACCCAACACGCCCCGCTGCGTTTTGTTTTGTCACGTGATGTTGCAACGTTTGCAAAATAGTTTAGATGTTCGCAAGCATCAATATTTGCATAGAATTAACAATCGCAAAATAAATTAGTGAGCGCCGGATAGTTTTAACTTATGAAATAGTTGATGAACACAAATCTGTTGCAACATCCGCAAAATAGTAATTATAGTTTACAAAATATTTTCTTACTTGCTTTGCTGATCCTATCGGTACGTCACATAATTATATTGTACATTAATCCACCTTTAAAAACCTATTACTACCAGTAGAAAATGGTGTCGCAAAATTAATACTAGATATAATATTTGTTCCTTATTAACAGTATGATACAAGATTACATTAGTATCCAAGAATATTAATTGGATTGTAAAATAATTACTTCTCTGTAGTATTTTCCTTTTTTTTCTTATATCTTTTTACTTTTCCCTTCGTTTGAGTGTTTTATTTCCTTTGTGTTACATAATTATGTACCTTTCTACTTGTCTTTTTATAGTGGGTTGTCTGGAAGAAATAGCTATGTAACGATAAGACCACCCTTTGTGTTAGTATATTATTTGTTCTTTGATTCTCATATTCTTTGGCATACAAACAATAAAGAGAAAATAAATTGTAAAATTGTTGTTCCCTTTATCTACCTGTTATCGAGCCAAACCTTTATACTATTAGTATCTTTGTAGTGTCGCTATTGAACGTATTAAAAGGCATGTTGGTATAAATCAGCCTGACATGACCCAGTTGATGCAATACTAATAGTAACGTGATACTATTGAGGCCCGAACGCACCAGCCGTGCAGCCGTGTCGCTTTGTTGTTAGCCCGTACGCAGTTTATACAAAAAGTGTAAATAATCTGTTTTAAAATGTTGGGAATAACCTTGTTGTTATACTGTATTAATAATATATTTATGTTTCCACACATAAATATGTATGTAAATACCTAGTTACCGATTTAAGGACAATAAATAGTAGTTAAGAACTAATGTATGTATATTTTTAAGCGACTTCAAAAAAGGAGGAGGCAACTGTATTTTTTTATTTTTGTTACCTCAGAACGACGTTCGACTGGGTAACCCGATGTGGATGATTCTTTTTTATTCAAAAGCTGGTACTTGTCATGTGGTCCCATATTTTGAGCGAGATCTGACAAGTAGTTTTTGAGTTATTTTGAAGTCGTTTATTTTTTGTCAAGAATTATGTTTAGTTACATTACACCTAAAAATTATATTAAAAGGTGTTTTATTACGAAACTTTCTAAAAAACTACTACATTAAATTAAATCCATAAAAATAATTAGGACGGATCGTGTGTGAGGATCTTAAGTTCAATAAAATAAGCTTGTCAAAAACGACGTGTGTTGCTGATTATGGAAATTTCTATAACGCAAACATAATTAAGTACGGAGCGTGGATTTATAATTAGAAATTAATTACAAATTATGTCAGGATTATATTCGTTACCTACCTCTTAATTACCAATTTATTTTACGTTTCTTAAAACAGGTTTGGTTTTAATTACAACGCAAAATTAGGGTCAGTAATATTGTAACAACTACATAACTGACTTTAGTCTTGACGAGTTGGCAAGTTTAGTCTTGGAAGTTGCAACTTTATTGGCAATGATCCGGGTTTGATTCTTGTCCGAGGTAGACATTTGCATGACAAAGAGTACCTATATTCTTGATTCGTGGGTGTTTGTGATGCGTCATTTACGTGTTTTATTACCTATGTCATAGGGAATCCTGGTTGAGAGTGTATTATAACTTCACTTATTTTTGGTGTAATAAGACTAAAGTGATCAATAGCTCAATACTGTAAAGTTCCCCGCTGCCATGACAAAATGATGACAAAATCGAATTAAATTGCTGAAACGCGATACGAATTAAATTCGCAGCGCCCTTTGAGAGAAACATAATTGTAACAGCAGTTACTGCGAAATTGCTTTGACCGCATTAATTCATGAACTATAAGTTTACATACTAGGAGTAACTCTCAGGGGAATTGAGGAGATTTGGGGCAGAGTTGACAGGTTGTAGCAAACATGAAACATAGCCAAATCGTGTGATGAAGAAGTACTGTGTAGGTATACTATAGAGTTCAAAATTCAAATATTACGTCCAATAATTTAAAAAAAAATGCGATTCTTCTCACGTTATATTTACTGTAAGATGGCTGATGACGACTAAAACGAAAAGGGAAAGAACATTATCCTTCTAAAATCTTAATACCTACGACATTTAATTGTTTTGAGTAATACAACCCTGTAGCCTAGGTGGTAGCGAACCTGCCTGCGAATCAAGGGGTCCCGGGTTCGATTCCCGGCCGAGGCAGATATCTATGTGACAGATAAATATTGGTACTCGGATCATGGGTGTTATTGTGATGTGTTATGTTATATGTCGTCCATCCCACCCGCGTCACAGGTAATAACCTACTGGGGGATATGATTGTGGAAGCGTTTATTATTATTATTAAAATTAGTTATAGTTAATGGGAAGCTTCCGATAGGTTGTTTCTTTACGTAATTTACAATTTTGTTTGTGGTCACTGGTCATTACTTTTATGGAATTTTTCAATTTGCATTTTTTTTTTGTTTCAGGTAAGGAGTTAATTATGCAGTTTAATTTAAAATTTAAGGCAAGTAGATAATGGGAATTCGGTATAATACTCGTATGTCAGGAAATTCTACTCGTATCAAACAAACAAAAAATGATGTCGAGAAATATGGTGTTTTTACCTAACATAAGTATTGGTGAAATATAGACTTACGAATTCACAAAATTGTCTGCAAATTTGTTTTTCCTGAAAATATTATAGTCGTTCTCCAACTAAATAATTATAAAGAGAGTCATAATAATTTAATTTAAATTGAGAAACGAAACGTCATTCGCATCTGTTGCATTCCGTGCTTGAGCAATAACAATAAAGTTATCAACGCGCCCCGCTCTCCCGCGGCCGATAATTTTCTCTGCTGTCCAAGGTTTTTATTTCCAAGGCAGCCAAAATCAGAGAGAAAGTGTTTCTTTTTAAATTAATCTTAATTTTAATGAACTGAATCAGTTAACTTTATGACTTCATCCAAAACATTAAGATTGTAATCGTAGTATATTAAGTTTCATAGTCGAAATTCTAGAGCTTTAACTGGCTGCGCCATTCAGTGGTTAATGGCCCACCACTGAGCTCTGATCCCTCCTCTTGAGGAGGCCTAGAGCATCCACCATGCTGCTCCAGTGCGGATTGTTGGGGGCGTTAGAAGCCAACCCAAGACTACAGGACAAACTACTGGGCTATATGAATGGAAGCACATGGCATAAAGGAACTAAAATAATGTTAGGTACTTAGTAAAGGCGCCGGTGTTGGTAAAACGGTCGGTTTATGAGATCGTTATGCGCTGCGCTCCACTCTTTATGATATCAACATGACATTATTAAGACACTGGAATCTGTGGGCTAACTGTGCTTTAAATAGATTGACGTTTCCTAGAGCTGTTACAATACAACGATAGATCAACGGAAATTATTTAGGTCTTAGAAGCTATGTAGATTTGTTAGACGGAAGCTTTGTATAGTATTGTGTGTAATAATCGTAAAATTAGTATCAGTAGTGAAGTACCTACGTATAGTATATTATTGTCTCTAATAACCTAAACATTGTTTTTAAGAAATTTGTCGTGTTTCTAAGACTTTTGTTTCATCGCAAAAACATTTTCATATTTTTGAAAATATACCATGAAATATTACTTCAATTCGTCAACTTCTAGAAACAAAGTATAGTGGCATGTAATGTAGGTTTGAAATAAAAAGATATACCTATAACAATTACTACAACATTACGATATAGCCATAATCATGCAAGCTACACGGAATGAAGAATGTCGCGCCGCGCCGATACAAAAAGTGGTAGAACATTGGATACTAACTTTTAACGAGTACAATGACTGGCCCGTTCTCGTGTGCGTCGAGTTTGTCCACTTTACGCAATTAAACGTGAGATAATACTGCAGCCATTATCAAGTAACCTTCTGGAAAGACTTCGCAACCGTGTTGTTACTTATTTTTGATAAACTTTTTACCCCACTGCAAACGACGCATTCTTCAACCAATCAAATCTTCCTAAAGAGCCCTGTAAAATTTAAATGCGTCCCGGCTGTTTATCCTTCTATTATGCAAAAAAAAATTTACAACATTCTAAACTAATTAAAAAATGCATTTCATTCATTCATATACTGGGCTTGTTATAATTAGCCTAACGCGTTCATTACAATTTCATGAATATGTTAAAAATCGGAATCATGGTTGAATTGATCGCATGACGCATGTCTTTCTGCCTCTTCTGTCCAGCTAGAAAGGCGATATCTTCTAAGTTGGCTTTGTGTAAAAGAGGGTTTGGTACAAACGCAGGATAAGGTGGTGTAATGACGCTTAAAATCATCTTAATACATATACATATAGGTATATAAATTACGTGTCACGTTGTTTGTCCGCGATGGACTCCTAATAAACCTTACATCTCAAAATAAATAAATAAACTTTTGACAGAACGAAGTCTGTCCGGGTAGCTAGTAAATAATATAATTTAAATTTGTCTTTTGTATTATTATTTGTTTGAAAATACTATTCTTTAAATTAAATTACTATTTTTAAAGGATGTCAAGCAAGCAATTCCAAAAAAAATAAAAATAGTTTCTTTTTAAATTAAAACAAAAAAGAAATTGCCAAATGTTTCAGTACATTTTTATAATAAACACGTCTCCTCACATAACTCTCATGACTCAGTGCCAACAGTAATTACACGTACCTATGTATGTATGTACTATGTGCTTACTGCAGTAGCACCAGTCGGTACTCCGCCGAGCTTCACAGCTCACAGCTCACAGCTCACAGCTCACCTACAGCAGACTAGACGCGACTTAATTGCACTGAGACACACTTAGGCCGTAAAGAAACACTCGCGAGCTCTCTAATGCATGTGGAGCGGATGCCTAGAGTCTAGACTGTTACGAGTATGAGGGACAAAAATATAATAGCGTCGCCATAAACATTCTCTCGTAAGAAAATCTAATATATTAAATTCTCATGTCACGCTTTTTTGAAGTTGAACTCCTCCGAAACGACTCGACCGATTTTCGTGAATCTTTGCGTGCATATCGGCTAGCGTGGAGAATCGGACAACATCTATTTTTCATCCCCCTACCCCTAAATTTTTTTGGCAGAACAACGTTTGCCCGGTCAGCTAGTAATGTGTAAAATTAGATAAATGGCAATATTAATTTATTCAACTGAATCTGTTATATCAGTAGACGATAGTAATAAATGATTTAATATCCACAGATACATATAGATAGCCCTGTGATTATATCAGTAACATACGAATCGAAGGACCATTATCTAGACACGCGGAGCGCTCCGCGTGTCAAGTCAATTTCTTAGCTAACAGAATTGACGAGCAGCACCGTGTGTAATATTACACGAACCATTTGGAGCCACTTTTGACCACCTCATAACTCAAAAACTATTCAACATAAACCTATCAAATTTGGCTCATTTATTGAGACTTGTGAAATACATACGTGTTCCAAATTTCATAAACACATCTCAAACGGTTATTTAGATATTAACGTCCAAAAATCGAGAAATTTAACACTGACTGACCTATAGACCAAAACTATATCCAACTTCCAGGTGACCTAGAAAGTTAAAATTTGGCATGCAGATAGGTAGTTGGGTGAATACAAAGGAATAAATCTGAAAGTAGTAATTTTTTATCATTTTATTATAAATTTTCAAAAAATTGATTCTATTAGAAACACTTACTTAAAATGCCTGAAATTCAAGAGTAGCAATCAAAATGGGTGACATCTGGTCATTATGTGGATTCCAAGGTGAATATATAACGAAACATATCAGTTTTAGTACTTTCTGAAGCTTTCAACGGTAGGAAGATGTTCAGTGTCCCAAGTGCCTGTGAGAAGTGCACAGCACATATACATTTACGTGAAAATTAATGGTTCGTCAGGAGACGTTATTTCCAGTGTATTAAGTCATTTTATTTTTAATGTGTGAAAAATTATTTTTCTCTAATCTTGTATGGCGTGTACACCACAAAATTTTGTATTATTTCTGTAATTATACCAGTTTAAAGTAATTCGAAGTATTGTTTCAAAATTTATTGTTGCACGATGTCATCGAACACAAACTACTTATCTGTACTAATAGTATAAAGAGGAAAGATTTGATTGTTTGTTTGCATTGAATAGGCTCCGAAACTACTAAACCGATTTGAAAAAAATTGTCACTGTTGGGAAGCTACACTATCCCCGGGTGACATAGGCTATAATTATATTTTCAATAAATTAGGGATCCTTAATAAAACTCCAATAACGTAAACCAAGGTGTAAAAAAATAAGAAAACCAAAGCAAAGCGAGGGCGGTCACTCGTAACTAATAAGAGTATAGTCGACTTTCGTATTTATTACGATATTATAATTGGGATTTAGTATTAATTATTATTTGAATATTTAGCGGACATCAATAGTGGAAGATCATTACTTATAAATAATGAAATAATAGGTACCGTATTTCGGACCACGGCGCACTAACTACAGATTTAGTTGAAGAGCATTATAACAGTTCATGTATTAAAATTAATCAGTAACGTTATGAATAAGTACTTACTAATAATTTCTATACAAAAAGTAATGATATCCCATCAAAAACATAAATGTAAAGTGAGAGTCAATTTCAAAAAAAAAAAGAATTGAGATATAAATGGGTGCCAATTTCTGTGTAGAAAAGCCTAAAATTTTAGTCACAAGAACATGTAATTCAAGCTTTACATTTGACTTGGCTAGTTTTCATTAGTTAGCAACCAAAAAACCAAATTAGAGAAGAGTGTCATAAGTCATCAACGTAACAGATTTGACGAAGCTAATTACATAGATGTAATATAGCCTAGGTAGGTACGTGAAAACTAACCAAGTCAAATGTGAGCTTGAATTACATGTTCTTGTGACTAAAATTTTAGGCTTTTCTACACAGAAATTGGCACCCATTTATATCTCAATTCTTTTTTTTTTTGAAATTGACTCTCACTTTACATTTATGTTTTTGATGGGATTTAGAATTAACGTTTAAAAGCATCTATGTATAAAAATTATAAGTTGGTTTGTATATGCTTCAAAAACTCAAATGTTCTCCATTGATTGAGAAATTTTGACACAAGGTACCTACAATACGGTTCAAGGAAGGTTGTTATAAATTCGCGTCAGCAACTTATCTGCAACCAAAAACGGTTATGTTACAAAACAACTGTAGGTGTAATCATCCTTTATAGAAAGAAATAAAAGTGATTCTAAAACTGGATTATAAAATTTAATGGAGCTGAAATGTTTCTGAGATTTCACAACTCTTTATACAAACATTTCAGTAATAAAATCGGTCATTCGTTCAGTCTTGACAAGCTTGAGTGGGCTCCCCGCATCACAATGTCACATTATGAGTCAGTAGTTAGATATTAAGGTCTCTGGATCTGGATCAATCAGAGATCCAGATCCAGAGCCCTTAATATTTAACTTTTCACTATTCATATATCAATTTTAATCTTTTATTGTGGTATGTGTGTACTTACTATTCATCTATCAGTTTTAACTTTTCATCTATTACTTCTAACATTAAATAATTAGCTTTTTTAATTTTAAATAAAACGAAAAAAGGTGTTTATTATTATTATTATTATTTATTATCTATTTATTATTCTTTAGTGTATGTACAGAAATGCTACCTATATGTATAAATCGAATGAAAGGAAACTTGTATAAAATGTGTAATAAAAACTTAAATAAAACATCTGTTAAAGTTTCATTTATATATTTTATTGTATTTTTTTTTCACATTATACATAAGTATATTATTCAACTGTTACTGTTTTATAATTTTTCCATACTGTTTTGTATTTTTATCATCAAGCTTTTTACAGAATTATATATTTCATCAAAGTACATATTATCGTTATCTACAACATATTGCATGCATACTCCCGCATTACATTCACAAAATACTCTACTTTGAATATTATCAATTTTGTCGACATCATATATCTCCAGTCTAACAATTTTTGTTCCGTATTTAGGCCTCTTAATGTAGGAATAAATTGTTTCATTTTCCTTTTTCTTCTTTTGGTTTGCGACCGCCTCAACAGCATTATCTTGCTGCTGCATGTAATTGCCTACGCGCTGTGCAAGAACACTTTGATTTTTTAATTGAAATGGAAAAATATCTTCCGAGTCCTGAAAAGTAAGTAAATTAAACATGTTAATATTGTAGATAAAACTGTGTAGTATTATTAATTTCTTATTGATGAGTGATTTTATTATTTATTTATAACTAACTGTCTCCACACAACATTAATACTTCTTCTTATTATTTATTATAACTTTGTTAAAAACTAATAAGTTAAGACTAACACGAAATAATAATTTTAGTACTTACCGACATTTTAATAAGAGTTTACACGGAGCGTTGTGAAGAATGAATGAAATTTCGATTTTTAATGCGTATTTATATTGTTTCCATATTATATATTTATATATTTGAATAATGTTAATAGAGTTTATAATATAATGTTAATAGAGTTTAAAATTGAATTTTTTCGTAACCTATTCAACGCTGTTACAAAAATGGTGCGGGTGAAATAGGATTCTCCCGACAGACAGACGCCGGAGCTGGGTATTTGCTGGCAGAGCACTTTCCGCTCTAGAGTCAAGCGCACAGGCGTGCTTAGACCGCGGGCTGCATCATCGCTTGATCCGTCGAGCATCGATAGGCCTACCGATCGAGCCCCCAAGTCTAAGCATCCCTGCCCCAGTCCATACTAATATAATAAATCTGTAAATAACTTGCATTCGTCTGTTTGCGTCTGTCTGTCTGTCTTTTATGCTTTCACACTTAAATTGATGAACCAATTTTGTTGAAATTTGTAAGATGAGGGAATATAATATGATAAATAAATAAATGCTAGATTTCTTTTAATTACAATGAGTACGAAAATAACCATGCTAGGTAACCTAAATTAGGTAACCTGCATATAGTACGGGGCGAGATATATGCACACCAAGTAAATATCAACCGAAAATTTTGTTACATGTCAACGAGTGGCACTTACCTACTCGTACACACACTTTTTCAAATCTAAACGTGGAACCGATTTTGATGAAATTTGGTACTTTTTTTTTACCTAAAATATTTTTAATTAATACAAGTATGAGCGTAACATGTCTAATCGAATTCCATACGGGTGAAGCCGCGGGCAGAAAACTAGTATGAACGATACAAGACTATCTCCTTATGATTATTTTTGTCGGCAAAGCATTTTCCATTTTGGGTAAGCTTGGACTTTGTACTTTAATCACGTGGATTTAATGATATTTAAGTCATACGAATGCACAGGAGCATCACTGTGCTTTCTGGAAGCGGAACACCAACAGTTAGGATCTCAAAAGTACCAATTATTCTGGAAAAAAAATGTAAGTTATGTTTTCGTTTATAAATTAATATACTTATTTATTTAGTTATCAATGTTCGTTTTTCTTAGATTCAGTATTCATACATTCAGTATTCATAACTTCAGTATTCATTTAGGTACATCAGTTTTAGTTTTAATCAATAATGATCATGATTGTTGATCGATCATTTATATTCTGTTTAGTCTTACTGTACCTATTTATTGTTTTGTGCAGTTTTCTTTTTTAATTAAGTAAACTTTTCGCTCATGCTAATCAATCTGGTACAATCATTAAAACTGTAGGCCTTTTTAATTATTGTTTTGTGTAAATAAATGAAATATACCTATATATATATATAACTATATATTTTTTACAGGTCCCACGAACGAGCAAATGCCGACTTATTATTCCCGTCCGACGATGAGGCTTCGCGTCCGCGAGTGGAAAAGAAGTACAAACGAAAACATTCACCGGAAGCGAGCACCTCGAGCGCGAGTCCTGCTCGCTCTCCGATTCCTAAGAAGAAGAAGAAGCCGGTGTTCAAGCCGATCGAACCCGTGAAGAAACCCTCTGCTCATGATCTCTTCGGGAGCGACAGCGAAGAAGAAGAAGTCATTGTTCCGGCAAGTTCTGGTAAAAAACCACCACCTCTCCTTTCATATATAACGCGTAGGCTCGCCAACGGATATTCCCGCCAGGTGTTTGATGAGAAACCCGGAACACATTACATTGACTTACGAATATATAAGTGTGATGAAATCGAAAAAGTACAGCCGATGAATCGTTGGCGGCACTCCATAATATGCGTGAAAAACCGCACCGATGAAAACTCGGATGCGTGGCAACATCTGGCCAATTTCATAGTGGCCACACGCAAAGAGTTCCGGGGGTGTCCCCCTACATTCATAAGCAATTATTATTAATTTTGCATAAAATATTGCTCAAAAGAAAATAAGGGCCATTCGTAATCCTACGAAAAGCAATAATGTTTTTTTTGATGTTAATAATTATGATAAAAATGTAATTAAGGTTTTTCAAACAATTCAATAACACTTATTAATCTTCTCGACTTAAAAAAAAATAGAAACAAACTAAGCAGTTATCTAAAAAATCAACATAATTCAGATGTCCCTTATTTTCTTTTGAGCAGTTTATCATCGTTTAATAAAATGTATTAACTTCACTATTATTATTATTATTGTAATGTGGTTTTATTATGCTATGTAAAACTCTGTATGTAATATATACTCAACTAGATTAAATACATACTTGTTTACTCAATTAGATATAAGGATTATATTCAATTGATAAATATAGGTGCCAACCCAATATAAAAAGAATAATAAAATATAATATAAATAAACATTAATTTGGCTTGTCTTTTTTTTTACAGTACAACCCACCGCCAGGCCAAGATCTGATTATAATTATTTATTGAATAATGATTTAATGAAATGTGAATACTGTCAAACTGAAATGTCTAAAAATAAATACCGATTTCACCTCAGAACTAACTTACATAAATCTAATTGCGCACTGAAATCAGAATTTGAAAATGTAAATATTATAGCTACAGCATTTAAGAATAGAATTTTGTCTTACAGGCTAAATCCATTAGAGGAGTACCTCATGCCAGAGGCTTTCTTAATGGACAGCCAAAAGGACATTATAAAATTAATTTCAGATTGTCTTGCGAAGCATAAGTGTATTAAACTGAATTTCGAACTGTTTGCTTATTTTATGAAGTCAACGTCAGATGAGCAACATCTCAAATCATTTATGACAAAATATGAAATAGTTTGCCAAAATACTGATATCGAAGAATTATTTATGAATGCTATTTATACATTTGAAAGAAAAATATCTGAACTTGAACATTGCGAATCTGGTTGGTCTTGTGTTTTAATGAGTCATTTAGAGATAAACATAAATAAATATTCTCCGTTAAGAGGTGGTTCTTATATTGGTTTACCAAGTAAAATAAAGAATACTAAGAGTTGTATAAATATTAAAAACAATGATAACCATTGTTTTCTATGGAGCGTTGTTGCGGGTCTATTCCCTCAGAACAAAAACGTATGTAGAACTAGCTCATATCCATATTATACTACAGTGTTAAATACAGACGGTATGACGTTTCCGCCAACTTATAAAGATATTAAATTGTTCGAAAAGATTAATAAGGAAGTGAGTATAAATGTGTATGGATTAGATAATAAAGATAATGTAACTGGCCCTTTATATGTAACTTCATCGAGAAAAATAAATCATGTAAATTTGTTGTATATTGAGAAAAATGGAAGCGGTCACTACTGTTTAATAAAAGATTTATTACGTTTGGTTAAACGTCAAATAACTTTCAATAAAGGTAAATTATTTTTATGCGAATTATGTTTACAATTTTTCACGAGTGAGATTAAATACCGTTCACATATGTGCAATCAAATATTAACAGTCCTTCCAGAAAAAAACACAACTTTGCGTTTTAAAAACTATGAAAGAAAACAAAAAATTAATTTTGTTATATACGCTGACTTTGAAAGCCTTCTTTTGAACCATGATGTATGTAAAACTGAAAATACAAGACTTTATAAACTACACAAGCCTTCTTGTTTTGGTTATTACATTTGTTGTTCGCATGATTCTAATTTGAACAAGTATGTTTCATATAGAGGATCAGATTGTGTAAAAGTGTTTATCGAATATTTACTAAGAGATATAGAAAATATTTATCATGAATTAAGTTTTAAAAAGCCTATGCCCCCTTTATCACGGATGGAAGAAGAAAACTATAAAAGCGCTTCTAAATGTCACATCTGTGGCCATTTCCTCTTTGACGATAAAGTTAAAGACCACGATCACATTACATCACAATACAGAGGTGCCGCGCATTCGCGTTGTAATCTGATATATAAAGTTTGTCAATTTGTGCCTGTTATTTTCCACAATTTAGCCGGTTATGATTGTCATCTATTCATTCGTGAATTAGCGAATTATGAGGGTTGTTTTAAAATTATACCTCAATCAAAAGAAAAATATATATCTGTTACCAAAATTATCAAAACAAAAGAAAGCTCATATCCCATACAAATCAAATTTATTGATTCTTTTCAATTTTTAAGCTCAAGTTTGAATGAATTATCTAGAAATTTAAATGAAACAGATTTTGTTTCTCTTGCAAAAGAGTTTCACGATAAAGAACAGATCAAATTATTGTGCCGCAAGGGTATTTACCCATATGAGTATATGGATAACTTTTCTAAATTTGAGGATGATGTTCTTCCTCCTAAGAAATCGTTTTACAATAGCATTAAAGAGGAACATATAACTGACGAAGACTATGAACATGCACATAATGTATGGCATAAGTTTAATATTCAATCTCTAGGTGAATATACTGATTTATATTTGAAAACAGATGTCTTACTACTTTGTGATATATTTGAAAATTTTAGAAAGACTTGCTTACGGCATTATAAACTTGACCCTGCTTATTATATTACTGCGCCAAGCTTGAGTTGGGATGCCATGTTGCTTTATACAGGTGTTCAACTAGAGCTTATAAGTGATTTAGAGATATATGAGATGATAGAAAAAGGAATACGTGGTGGTTTATCGCAATGTTCTCTCCGTAATGCTAAAGCAAATAATAAATATTTATCAGATTTTGATAGCTCTCAACCATCAACTTACTTGATATATCTTGACTGCAACAATCTTTACGGTTATGCAATGACAAAAAAATTACCGATATCAAATTTTCGCTTTTTAACCTCCCAAGAAATTGATGCATTAGACATTGTTAACGTACCTGATGATTCACATGTTGGATACATTCTAGAGGTTGATTTAGCTTACCCGAACCGACTACATAATGCGCATCGTGATTTACCTTTCGCACCAGAAAAATTTATTCCTCCCGGAGGAAAGGCTCCTAAATTAATAGCTAATTTATATGATAAATTTAAATACGTAATTCATTACGTTCATTTAAAGGAATGTATAAAAAACGGATTACTTTTGAAAAAAATTCATCGCGTCATAACATTTACACAAGAAAACTACTTACAAAAATACATAGATTTAAATACTCGCTTACGTCAAGCTTCATCTTCAAATTTTGAAAAAGATTTCTTCAAACTATTAAACAATGCTATTTTTGGGAAAACTATAGAAAACAGACGCAAACAAGTAAATGTCAAGTTAGTAACAAATTGGCGTGATAATCAAAATGTGACAAATAAAAAAATTGGTGCGGAGAAACTAATTGCTAAACCTAACCTAAAAAATATTACAGTGTTTTCAGAAAATTTCGCAGCCATACATTTGACTCCTGAAAAATTAATTCTTGACCGACCAATATATATCGGGTTTACAGTTTTAGAATATGCAAAACATCATTTATATCAATTTCATTACGACTTTATTAAAAATAAATATCAAAACAAAGCAAGACTGTGTTACACTGACACTGATAGTCTTTTATACTTCGTAAAAACTAGAGATTTTTATAATAATATGAGAGAAGAAATAGCAAAATTTGATACTAGTAATTTTGAAGTTAATAACTGCTACCAAATACCTAGAATTAACCCAAAAATTCCAGGACTATTCAAAGATGAATTAGGAGGTGAAGTTATCAGTGAATTCACTGGATTAAGATCCAAGTTGTATTGTATAAATACTTTGAGAAGGGAAATTAAAAAGGCTAAGGGTGTAACGAAATCAGTAAAGAATAGACTACATAAGAATAATTACAAAAAAGCACTTTTATCTGATAAAAGTTTCAAATGTAAAATGAATGTTATAAGATCTATAAAACATGTATTGTACTCTCAAGAATTTGATAAAGTAGTAATAAATCGAAACGATGACAAGGTACAAGTTCTACCCAATCAAATAGAGACCATACCTTGGGGTCATTGTAGTACTATATTTTAAGTTGATTCAATTAAAAATATATAAAAATTAAGAAATGTAAACAAATTGTTTAAGTTAAGAAGATGATTTTATATTTTTAATACAGATTATGATTATAATTATAAATAAATGTAGGTAATATATTTTTTATAGTTGGAAATAAATTTAATATAAATATAATGCATATTATCTTTATAATACAATAAACATGTTAACGTACTACCTTTTGTTTTCATTTATAATCTCACGTTGACCTTTTTCAAAACGCAGACCATCGTCAGGCTTTGAATCGAGAACACCATGAAATTTGTGAAGCAGTCGTTAGATCTTGAAGTTCACAATATTAAAGTCAACAAAAAATCTTGCAAAATAAAACATAGTATTCTTTTACCTAGCACAATCCGGTGTATCATCTGTGGTCCTTCAAACTGTGGCAAAACTAATGTTATGTTAAATCTTTTATTTCATGAAAATGGTCTTAAATTCAAGCATGTTTACTTGTACTCGAAGACAGCCTTTCAACCAAAGTACCGTTTTTTGAACGAAGTAATGAAGAAAATTCCCGAAGCTCGATATTTTATATTCGATGATAATAAAGAAGTGATTCATCCTAATGACGCTTTAAAAAATTCAATCATGATATTTGATGACGTTGCATGCGAAAATCAAGTAAATATACGCAATTACTTTGCCATGGGCCGGCATAAAGGAATAGATTGTTTCTATTTATCACAAACTTATTCGAAAATACCTAAACAATTAGTGCGTGATAACGTGAATTTCCTAATAATATTTAAACAAGATGACATTAATTTAAAACATATTTACAACGAACATGTCAATACAGATATGGAGTGGTTAAAATTTAAAAAACTGTGTTCTTCTATATGGCAAGATTGTTTTAGTTTTTTAGTTATAAATAAAGATTGCAGTCTTGACAAAGGACGATATAGAAAAGGTTTTGATACATTCATTATTTTATAGAAATTCAATATAAACTGCATTCTATTTCAAATTTGTCATTTGTGTTTATGTTTCTGTAAATAACACTTGCACATCATATCCTTATCTCAGATGGATACCGACATTAAAGAACAATTGTTAAAATCAGTACATAACATAAAAAATAAATTAAAAATAATTCGTAATGAAGAAGATGCTTCTAACCTTAGGTATAAAAAAGTATTCAAACCTATAACTGAACCTTTAGAAACTCTTATTAAAGTGAAAGAAAATGATATTCCAACTTTAAGAGTAAAAAATGATGAAAATTTAAATTCTTCTTTCGGATGTGACGAGATTAAAGAAGCGATCATCCCAGATTACAATACAGGTTCAGAATACTACAGTGATGATGACAAAAGTTTGATAAGAAGTAAGAACGACACATTAATGTCACTTGATAAAGAAGACATTTTGGATATTTATGATGATATAAATATCCCATTTGGAATACGTAGTGAAAACAAAAAAATGATGATAGGAAACTCTGGGGTTAAGATTTCTTTGTCAAATAGTTCTACAAACACAGACAAGGTGTACATAATAAGCATAAATAATAAGCATTATGAATTAACCCCTGGCTTACAAGAGCTCTTGATTCGAAACAAACCTAATCTTAACTTAGTATCCGAAATGGATAAAATAGTTTACAAAGATATACTGTCTATAACAAATGTACACAAAATAGGTTTCAATCCTAATGGAAAAATAAAAGGTGATAAGGGATTGAAATACCGTCAAATTATAAAACCTCTATTTAATCAGATAAATGAGCAAGGAGGTGAATCATCCCAACCTAAGATTGGAGGTTACATACCGATGGTCAAGAAATATAAAAAAAACACTGATTACGTTTATTGGGATGACCCAAATGAATTAGTTGAAAGGTTAAAATTATTAATTGCATCACAAAGTGCTGGCAATACTAATCATGACAATGAAATTATATCAATTATTGAAGAATTAAAAGAAGCCGGTATTATAAAAGACTGAAATCTTAATATAAATTTCATTAGCAATATATTCATGAACATGAATACTCATAAAGATAAACCTCATATTCATGTTAATAAAAATAGTAAAAGTGATTATGTTAAATTAACATCAAAAAACACTACATGTGGAAATATTCATAATGAGAATTGTACCAAAATAACTGATAAATGTATTTATGAGAAGCTAAAAACTATTGATAAACATTTAGCAAATTTAAGTGAGCGCATAAAAAATCTTGAAAAATCAATATTTTTAAATGAAATTGTAGGGAAATTGAAGAATTATTATGAGCAAACTAGATGTAATAAGTGAAATTCACAAAAATGTTCGAAAAAATTTCCCTCGTAGAAAAGTATTACTCAAAGATATTGATGACCTTTGGCAAGCTGATTTAATTGATATGCAGAAAATCTCAAAAGCAAATGGCGGGCATAAATACATATTAGTTATTATAGATTGTTTTTCAAAGTATGCATGGGCTGTTCCACTTAAACAAAAAACTAAAGAGCTTGTGTCAAAGGCTTTTAAAACTGTTTTACTTGAAGGAAGGGTTCCGAAAAATTTACAGACAGATTTAGGAAAAGAATTTTATAATAACATGTTTAAAGAAATGATAAAAACTTTTAAAATTAACCATTACTCTACATATTCCACAAAAAAGGCTTCAATTGTGGAAAGATTCATAAGAACATTAAAAAATAAACTTTATAAAGAATTTCATTTGAAAGGTAACTATAAGTGGATAGATGGCACGCTTGAGAACAAAGTTTTTGAGTACAATCATACTTTTCACAATACCGTGAAACAAACACCGGTATCAATAAATCAAGATAACAAGGAAATAATTCTGCAACGATATATTAAAAGATATAAATGTATGAAAAAAATTAAGAATGTAAAATTACAACTAGGTGATTATGTAAGAATCAGTAAATATAAAGGATGCTTTGAAAAAGGTTTTACCCCAAATTGGTCTACAGAGATATTTAAGATTGTAAAAGTACAAAATACTGACCCTATTACGTATCTATTAGAGGATGCCAGAAAACGTCCAATATTAGGAGCATTTTATAGCCAAGAACTTCAAAAAACGAAGCATCCAGATATTTATCTAGTTGAAAAAATTATCAGAAGAAAGGGTAACAAGGTTTATGTAAAATGGTTAGGGCTATCGAATACAGAAAACAGCTGGATAAACAAAAATAATGTTGTATAATTTATATAGTTCATTTATGGTATGCATATAAAGAGGTACTTAATGTTTTTTTAGTCAGTAAGATTAGATTGTTACTAAAGTAAACAGTTTCGTTGGAATTTATCACGTACTAAAAAAATGTCTAAAGAAAAAAAAGCTAATAATAATAAAACCCATGAAAACCATACCATACCTTCAAAAAAACGTAAGTCTGGAGCTGGTTTTAAGAAAACCTTTAAACGTATTGTTGCACACACAAAAAAGCATCTCAAAAATCTGAAACCTAAATGTAAGAAGGCGGTCGTGGAGCTAGCAATGGCAGCTGCAAAGGAAATGTCTTCGAATCTACCAATAGAGGTGCCAAGAATTATACCAGTACCGAAAACTGGAGGATTTCTTCCTTTAATACCCATATTTGCAGGCTTATCTGCTGCTGGCAGCTTAGCTGGTGGAGTTGCTGGTATCACAAAAACAATTAATGAATATAAAGCGGCTAAGAAGCGACTAGCAGAGTTAGAAAGACATAATGAGAAAATGGAATCATTATGTATCGGAAGAGGATTACATCTCAAACCTTATAAAGATGGATTGGGAATATACGTTACGAAGAAAAAAAACTAAATAATCGGCTACCCAAAAGACCTTTGACAAATATAGACTTAATAAGATTCTCGAAAAACATTCCTTTTTTTCGAGGTGTATTTATGAGAGATGAATTACCATGCCAGCCATTACCAATAGAATGCGGTATTATTAACTTAGATTCATCTAAAAACTCAGGTACTCATTGGGTAGCCTATGGGAAAATATATGATTATATTCAATACTTTGACAGTTATGGTAATTTGAAACCACCAAAAGAATTCATCAATTATATGGGGTCAAATATATATTTTAATAATGAAAATTTTCAAAAAAATAATTTATACAACTGTGGACATTTATGTTTAAAATTTCTCAAATCATTTTGGTTAAGAAAACAAATTTAATATTTATACAGAATAATATTGCACTTCTCATCATTCTAATCCTTGCATTCATGGTAAACGTAAGTACACATTTTTCAGGGACAAATATTTAAAGTAAAAATATGATTATCTTCAATAAAAACCCGAGTGATAAAAAAAAACTGAGTATTTTACTCTCAAAAGCGAAGGTGGGAAGACGGGTGAACAATAGTAAGAATTTTAATAAAAAAATTACTAAAAATAATAAAGAATTTCTTCGTGCTCTTGGATTTAAAATTTAAAATGCTGCAAATCACAGAATTACCACAACATGATAATTCCATTGAAAGTTACGAAATACATACGTACAATCCATATAATAATAGCTTTAAAGAGAACGATGAAATCAGAATACCAATTCACCAACAAGACATATACTTGCTGCCATCAGCAAGCTCTATTTACATTGAAGGATATGCCAGTGTGTTTACAAAAGATACGACTGGAACAATTACAAGAAAAGATGTGCAATTTATCAACAATCCGTTTTCATTTTTATTTCAAGATATAAGATATGAATTAAATGGTGTTGAAATAGACCACATTAAAAACGCGGGAATCACAACTACAATAAAGTCGTATATATCTTTGAATGATGGAGAAAGTAAAGCTAGTGCAACATGGGGGTGGAATGTAAACGGCACTAAACAAAAAAGTGGAAGTTTTAGTGCCATTATTCCATTAAATAAAATATTAGGCTTTGCGGAAGATTACAACAAAATAATTGTTAATTGTAGACATGAACTAATATTACAAAGAAGCAGATCCATCATGAACTGTATAACTATGGAGAAAAATGATAATTTTGAATTAGATATACAAAAAGTACAATGGCGTGTACCACATGTGCGAGTGGGTGACCGCAATAGATTATCACTACTTAAATTATTAGAAAAAGATCGACCACTACAATTGTCATTTAGAAACTGGGACTTGTATGAGTACCCAGTATTACCTAAAACAACTAAACATTCCTGGTCTATTAAAACAGCTTCTCAATTAGAGAAACCAAGGTTTGTTATACTCGGTCTGCAGACCAATAGAAAAAATAATGCTACTAATAGCTCTTCTATATTCGACCATTGTAAAGTAACAAACGTTAAATTGTTTTTAAATTCTCAATATTATCCGTATGACTCGCTAAATTTAAAATTTGACGAAGGCAAATACAGTATATTATATGAAATGTATTCATCTTTCCGTCAGTCCTATTACAACCTTCCTGTGGACCCGCTGCTTGATCTGTCCACATTCAAAGAAAAAGCTCCGCTGTTTGTTATTGACTGTTCACGACAAAATGATTCACTAAAAACCGGGCCAGTTGATGTTCGGTTGGAAATTGAGTGTTTAAAAGATATACCAGATAACACAACAGCCTACTGTTTGATCATAAACGAGCGTCTATTTGAGTACAAGCCGTTAAGTAACATTGTGCGAAAATTATCATGAATGTTATTGTCGATGTCCAAGGATTTAAAAATGAAAACAACGAGTTTATACCCAAAGAAATAGCAATTCAAAATGCAGGACAAATCTTTACACTCTTGATAAAACCTCCATACCCGTTTTATGATTTGACTAAAAAAGAACGTTTACAAGTAGCCTGGATTGAAAAAAATAGAGGAATATTATGGAATGAGGGATATGTCCCTTATTTAAATTATAAGTTCATTATCAGTGATTATTTTAATAACAAATATATTTTTACTAAAGGTGTTGAAAAGGTGGTTTGGCTAAAAAAAATATTACAAACTGATAATGTGTACAACTTAGAAGATAAAAATTGTCCTAGTTTAAGTGTATTGTATGATAATTATAAATTATCTTCAGATATTTTAAGATGTATCTATCATAACAAAATATGTGCATTAAAAAATGTATCTTGTCTTTATAAGTGGTGTTTAGAAAATAATATACTTGTATGAATATATTGTATTTTTTAAGATTTCCTTGTATTTTTTTCTTCAATAAATAATAATAAAAAACATATTTTTCGTTTTATTTAAAATTTGAAAGCTGATAAATTTAATGTTAAAACTGATAGATGAATAGTAAGGACATACATACCGCAATGAAAGATTAAAATTGATAGATGAATAGTGAAAAGTTAAATATTAAGGGCTCTGGATCTGGATCTCTGATTGATCCAGATCCAGAGACCTTAATATCTAACTACTTGAGTCGTCACAAAAAGCTGCTTGCATTACGAAAGGGGTCAAAGATCCTTTCATATTAGGTTAATTTCCATTGTGTCCATCTCTGAGGGATATTGCATCATTTTAAAGGAAGTTTATTTCCCCAAAAAGACCTTCCGGCGTTGGACAGACAACGTATCGAGACAACTCGGGGTTCACTTCATTCAATATTTACTCCGCTTGTTTGCCAGTCTCTCTGAAAATAGTACCTACAGCGAAGCACTGAATTGCAGGAAATTCATGCAGTAATTTTTAATATATTGCGAACACCCGTTCAAACTTATGAATATTTGGAACTGTGTAGTTAAGTGTACTTTATTGACTTGGGTTCTTCGAATTCAATAAATGGACTGTGAGTTCCCTCTCTTCCAGTCGGTTGTAATGGGCCAATATTGTCGCGTGATTTATGCGAAACAATTGTTAGTTTAGTTTTCAATTAATTCTCAAAATCTCACAATTTGGAAGTGTTTAAACTTTTGGAGAAATCTATCATAAAACTAAAGTTCTGTTTAAAATTCATCGTAGCACCATTAGAGTCTGTTTAATAATAATTAAATGATAGGGAAAAAAAACGGTAACTATCGAGACCAAGTAGGGCATATAAATTAACTGAGTGTGCGCCCAATATGGACGTGAGTAAATATTTCAATCAGTGTAATGATTACAGCTCAATTATATATGAGAATGCAGTTATTTGCCAAAGTATTACTTATTATTCGTATTTTATTACATTTCATAAAAACTTTTTATAATATTTATTATTAATTTGATACTAGCTTAAATTATTGTGGATCGAACGCTGGTGCCTTTTCAGTTACAAAGACCATGGCCCCGCTATACGATTACATGATTGTGAGGTATGGAAAATATTGCCGACTAATAATTATTAATTAATAAAGAATCGTAAGAACCCATAAGTAAAAAGAACCACATCGCCATTGGTGAGATATCAGTCCCCTAAAAGTGGGTTTCTCTACAAAGAGATCTAGAGCGCTCCTTGTTGGAGACAAGCGTTAGATGTTATTAATTATTATACTGTAATATTACAAATAAGTCTATAAGAACAATAGTGATAATTATCAGATAGCAGTTAAGCTTAACCACGCCGAGAAAATTTGTTCGAATTTGGATTAGGTATATCACTTGAATTTACGTATAAATTCGAACTCCCTAGCACCTACATTACATCTTATAATATTTCTTAAAGCATTTCCGATTAAAATTCGACTGCAATTTCCTATTTTACACGCTTTATATTTTTGTTAATAATAAGCCTTATTTAGGCTCTGTAGTAGCTGTAGTAGACCTCTAAAGAAAAAGCCTCAGGTGAAAGAGCAGAATTTAAAGCAAGTGAGGTAAATAGGATTTCTATGGAGCATCGTTTAGCCCTGAGGGAGTAAAAAATGCCGCGTCGCTTCTTGTTGGGGGAAATTATATACTCATCTTCTTACAAATAGATTGTAAAGGGTGCAGGGATGTGTGGGGCTCGTCAAACAGATACAGGGGCACGGAAGCCCCGGGGCTATTTCACGTCACAAAGAAAATCTGACGGCATCCGTCACGTGAAAATAATGGGGTGTCTCAATCGATGACGGCAATGCTAGCAGCCACCGCTTAAATATTGACAATTAATTAAGGAAGCAATGGATATTAAAATGATGTATTAGAAGTAATGATTTTTATCAACAAAAATATACCGATACCTTTTGCTAAATTCGACTTGATCATGAATATTATTCAATTGTAGTTTATAATTAGGTTGGTTGTTGGTTATCAAGGCTTTCTTAGCAATAAATAATCATAGGTATAATACTTACCGTTTTACGATTTAATGAATTACGTTTAATGAACCATTAAAGAGTTTAAAGTTACGACAATCTAGTCTAAGTTTTGTGTTTTGTCGTGTAAACTGAAACTTCCGAGATAACAATTACTTTTATTACTACGACGACTACGACTTATATAACTACGACGCCAGTTGAATTTCCTTCCAGAGATCGAGAAAACAGAGTCATAATAGAAATTTTAGTTGTAAAACAAGTAACATGAAAGTTTGCTAGTCTTGCTAACGGCCCTAAATGATCATTGCTTAGGGCTACTAATGCCTTGTCTATGCGATAGGGTTTTCGGTTATTTGCCTACTTTTGTTATTATTGTGAGACATAGTTTTTTATATTTTAATTTTGCGTTTACCAAAACACTGCAAAAAAAAGCCATGTGCCAGATTTTGACATAAAAATGTGCATTAATGGTATAAAAACATATTTTTTAAATCTTAATCTTAATATAGATATATAAATTACGTGTCACGTTGTTTGTCCGCGATGGACTCCTAAACTACTTAACCGATTTTAATCAAATTTGCACACTATGTGCAGTTTGATCCAACTTGAAAGATAGGATAGTTTATATCTCAAAATAAAAAAAAACTTTTAACTATAAAATATTTAGCATCGATTTTATTTGTCGAAAAATAAGCCAGAAATGAATAATTGTGTTATTTTTAATGCATTTAATAACTAATTAACCGACCTTTAATTAAAAATGTCCACGCAGAGAGTGACTTTCTTCTAACTTCACCTCTACTACAATTCCTACGCCAACATTTCAAACATGAATGAATGATGAATTGCACATAACGCATCTGTAATGTGATTTGTATGAGCGTTAGGTCGTTCACCATTGTAGTAAGTAGGTCGGCACTCGGCAGCGGCCAGCCTCACCGACACGCTCCGTGTCTCAACTGAAGGGACACCTCCAGTATTAATTACCTGCTTTGTACCTACTCCATACTGGTTTGTAAATGAATCTTGAATGCTATTTTCATGTTCTAGCTATTACTAAGAAAATAGCACTATAGAAGTGTCGAGTAACTTGTGTTTAAAGATCTTTTAAAAGGGCTCTTTGCTTGCTTGTGGATTGTTAATGATTATCTATTCAGTAAAACGGATTCGTTTGTACATTGACTGGATAGCCACGAACTTTTAGAGGGCATGATAAGCTGGTCTCAAAGTGTTTATTGATGGATGCCTTTATCGAGAGTCTAAAAAGTTATACGCGCAACCAACGAGCAAGAAATAGAAATCCTAGAACACGTTTTTGCGTTTTTTCAGAATCAAAATGAGAAACTATTCATGACTCAAGTAGGTACCTATAAGTTGGATAAAAATTTTATAGAAAATATTGCAGTGCCATTATCTTCTTTGCATACAAAATAAAAATATATATTTTTATATTCATATATCAACATTATTCAATAGAATTATTTTAGCCGAATTTGGGTATTTTTTATAGGTTGCACACAAGTTCAGTTCAGTAACTCTGTTAGTTAATCTTGTGTTAGCCTGATATTATTTAAAAAATAACTTCCACGCATTCCAGTTCACGTAACATACATAGGTACATTATGGGAAATTTAATTAAGAGCTTATTGCATTGTAGACGTTAGTTACTGCGCACGAATTAGCTGATGCGGTGTATTTTAATTTAAAATATGTTATTTTTATTGATATAAAAATGTGAGTCGTCAGTGTCGTCACACAAAAAAACTCAATAAAAATGGACCCTGAACCAAGAGCCAGTTTCCCTCGTGTACAATAGGGATGTTGACTAATTTTAGGATTCAATTTGATTTTATGGATAGAACCATAAGATTCATGAAAAAAATAATAATCTTCAATATAAAGACAAAAATTGATAAATAAAAATTATTTTCAAATTTGCCACCAAAAACGTCACGTGACGTCACTAGCCGATATTCAATACTATCTGTCGACTGAAGTTAGTTACACTTGCATATAAAATAAGAACAATGACGTCATAAGCTCAAAATGACGTTTGTGGTCACGTGACAATGAGTACTATTTTTAACATTTTAAATTAGTTATATTTAATTTATTGTGATCAATTTCGACAAAAGAATAATATTTTAGGTGTTTAAATGTTTTCCTTGATACTTTAAACATAAAATTTTAATTTACTGATAGTGTCAACATCCCTATTAAGCCAAATCTACTCATGGTACTTAGTAGATTTATTTGTTACGCTTGATCTACTAGTGGTCCAAATTCGACCATAATTTGCATGTTCCCGAAAATTTTACATTTATCTACATTATTTGTGTTTCTTACGCAACTCAGAGTCACTAACGGTTACTTAAATAGCTTCTTAGTACAGAATTTGTATGGTGATTCTTTACTAAGGAGCGGTTAAAGTAACGTAAGACAAGTACAATGATAAATTGTAATCTTGAAATTATTCATATCTTGATTGTTTACACAATATATCAATTCAATAAGTTTATTATGCCAGTCGTCTAATAAAACCCAAGCAGTGCTTTACAAAATATTCAGCACGTGTTGACGCGCCCTTATACTAACAACGTTAATATCGGCCTCGTACAAATAGCGATTGATTTATTACCATTGATGAAATATTAAAAGCCATGGCGGTAACGAGTGCAATAAAAAAAATAATGTCTGTAAAGTCGGTTTACGGACGGTAGTTTAACGTGACAACGTCATGACAAAACATTGATGAAATTATTGCATACTTTTATAGATAAAATTGAGCGCTTCGGCCGATCGTAGCCGATCGTGTCTCTGTATCGCTTGTTCCGCGCTCTCGCTCGCGCGGAACGGGCCAATGAGTCATGGTTTGTCGTGCGTGCGCCCGGCGTTCATCGTTATAATAGACGTTATCACGTCAAAAAAAATTGTCGTTCTAATTTTTAACAATGTGGCTTAAACACCATATTTTTGGAGTAGCAAAGGTGACCACGATGACTAGGAACCCTCCCACTAAAACCTCGTCCCCCATCATTATAATGAACCCCCAAGGGATCACTTTCACTCGCTCCCATGACGCCCCACTGGTTAAAAGGATAATGATTGATTCGTGGCGTTCCTAAGTTGCAATAAGGCCAATGTATTCTTCACTAATAATCTAAATTTTACTAACAAAAAATAACCGACTTCAAAGTTAGTCAAAAACTACTTGTCAGATCTCGTTCAAATTTATGTGGGATTACATGACAAGCACCTGCTTTCGATTAAAAAAAGAATAATCGAAATCGGTTGACGTGATATTGAGTTATTCGTCCATTTGTCGCGCACATACTAAATACAAATTTAAGACTTATATGGTTTTATCATGGATGCCATTGTCAGATCTCAATAAAATTTATATGGGACCACATGACAGCCACCAGCTTTTGATTAAAAAAAGAATAATCAAAATCGGTTCTCCCAGTCCAAAGTTCTGAGGTAACGAACATAAAAAAAATACAGTCGAATTGAGAACCTCCTCCTTTTTTGAAGTCGGTTAAAAACAAGCATTTATAGTGACTTTTGATGGTGATTGTACTTAGAACTAGTTTCTTGTAGCTATTGCCACTGAAAGTACCTACTAGGTTTGAAAAGTAGTAACTTTTTGGTATTTAAGTTATCTGTTAACGGTATTTCTTTAAGTGAAATATTTCTGGAATCGCATTACGAGATGATTAAGAAACGCATGAAGTCGGCAGCAGCGGGTTAAACTAACACGAGAGTTAAAATAACCGCTTCGTTGAGATGCGAGTGACGCGACCAATTTGTTCAGGATTTACACACTTCTCGAACGATTTACACATACCGTAATGTGGAATAGGAAGGGAATTCAGTGAAAACGAATACCCGTTATTTTGTTGCAAGTCCTCCACCCCTTTTTTATTGTATGAACGTGTGGGATAGCAGGTCTTTCCTGCTTTTTTCAAAATTGAAATGGTGCTTTCTTCTTGTCACTCTCACACTTCACACGAATATAAAAGATATATCAAAAAATCTTTATTTATCAGACTTGTGCAAGTAAAACTTACCATTTGTTATTTATTACTTAATTTTTTTTTTACTTTTACCTGTTATTTTTTTAATGTTTATTAAACATTGTATTTTCCTTTGTATGTTATTACTGGTTAGTGACAGGCTACAGCATCCTGTTTATTTAATTTATTTTTGTTACTGAATCACTATGACGTTTACCAATTTTTTCGAATTATAAATCAATTCCCAAAATATCATAATAATAATAATAAAATCCAATAAGTTGGTCACTCCTGGTCTGGCATTGATAAAAAAGTTTTATGGTTTCCTTAGCACTGCCTCAGTGCCTCTAATGAAAATTTTATGTTTGCAAACAATGCTCTATTTACAAAGCAAATTGAATACATCTAGATAAGAAGACTCGTGACAGTTACAGGGTGTGTTTATATGGATGCTGGATTCCATCATACTTAAATCAATGTAACTTACTGGCAGACATCACACAGCACAACCAGTAAACCCCGCTGTTGCAGAATGTACAATATGTACATATCTGTAGTGGTAGAGCCGTGTACCTACTTCATGTTAATAAATATAATGTACAATGAACATCAAAATTTATTCATAGAATTTTAATACGTATGTAATATTTCACACTTTCAATAGAAGTTATGCCAATCAAACAAAATTTCCATTAACTTAAAACTATCCTCTACAAACGCACCTGAACTAGCTGTTGCGAACGATAATGTATTCTCTTCGAAATACTCCAGACAGTCTCCTCACTCCGTACACTTCTCTTTTTACATTTGCATATTTTATTAAAAAGTCCATTGCTGTCTTGAAATTAAATTCAAATTGTTTTCCGCGATTTGTACACTCCTTTTGCGACTTGCTAAAGGAAAGTTACTGCGTTTTTAAAGCGACTGAAAGATCGAGCTATCAATTGAATCGGTTGAAACGATCTCATACCAACTAGTGCTCTTGAAATCGAAACGAGTGCACGAGAAGTTGCTGAAATGGCAACTTTGTAAGAGAATTAAGTGTAACAGTGTAAAACTCGGTTTTGGGTTCTCCAAACTTTTCAATAACCATGATACGAAAACACGTTCAATGGTCGTTTAAGCGCTAAACTAAAAAACCTCTTTCTTTCTATACAAATGATGATAGGTATTTATTTAGAAAAAAAAAACATGCATTATGGTATAATACAATCAGCTAAAATAAATTCACAGATGTTTCTTTTTAAAAGTAAAAAATATAATTGTCTTGACATTTATATCGGCTGCATTGTAGCAGAGATAGCCGATTGCCTGCAGCGACTCCGATATCAGACACAGACATCCTTTGTGCATACCTGACTGTCTTCCCCCCCCCCCCCCCCCCTCCACTACTCTACAACAGGCTACACCAACATAAAGGACGTCATTAATACCGCACCACACCGGCATGAAAACAGCAACTGAAGGACTTCACAAACTTCGTGCTTCGTGTATTTTGTTGTAATTTATTTCTTTATATGAAGGGAAATTTGAATACTTTTACCGTGTTCATTTTGGGTGTGGTTACCATAACATCGACAGCTTCACGACTAAATTGTATAATTTGAATTGTAATCTGATAGCTACGAATGTTAGCGGTTGTCGCGTGATTCGTTTTCGCGGTTGGCCTTTGCTTTCAAGTGCTCCCGGATCGCTGCTATACTGGACTGGTGTGTCCTTTATATCACTGAAATGCTTTGAATGATGCAACTCTACACGTCAATGGAAACGTATTTGATCAATTCAGTTTGTGTGTGATTCACCACAACATTTGTGGAAAAAGAATTCCAAATGTGCCCTTAGTCATATGTAACAAAAATCTGTCATCTTTGTAACTAATACAACAGCCTTATCTTGCACTATGTGTTCGCTTTGAAATACGCTGACACTTTTCAAAGCTCAGAACAGGCTTCAGGCTTTAGCGGATCAAAGCGGGTTGACGCGATGACATAGCTTTATGCAACTCGGTATTATTCCGTGACACAGATCTTACCGCAGGCATGATGCTTATGCTGCATACTTCAATATATGACCTAGATCAGGCCGTATGCCGTTTACATTACAAGTTTTTATGAAGTGCTGTTTTAGGGCGCAGAATATGTTCAATGATTGGTGATTTCATTGGCATCGTATTCGCAACCTACAGGTTGCGTCGACTTTACGTATGAGCATTTCTGCTGAAAAAATAAATAAACGCTACACACTCATAGCCCCACACTGGAATTCCTAGTGTTGTGGGTGCTACGGACTACACACAAAGACAAGAACACTTCAGGCCACAAGAAAAGACATACAAGAAAATTTCAAGCCGATCGGATACGTGGCAACAAATAAACTCATTTTCGCGGTTAGTAGGTCCTAATCATAGGGGGTATAGCACATGTATAGCATGGGTATAACGTAGTATATCCTGCAATTGTTAGAATGTGTATGGTAGGCAAATTAATTATAATAATATATGTAATATATAAACGGGCACAAAGTTCGATAGTAACCTCGGCCACGGTTGCCAAACCCCGGTTGCGTCGGTCTAGTAATTTTCAAGGTGATTACCGCTAATGCCCACTGCATGTGTTTACCGCTCTTCTTAGCCATATTATTGTTCTCATCGGGTAAATAACATTAAAGTATACACCTTCGATGACCTTGTTGCCAGTATTCCATGCTATTATAGAACGACTACGAGTATTTATTCATCTGGTGAGTATTTTTGGATTGTTTTTCCCGAATTACCCAAAACTTATTTTAATTTATTTATTTATTTAGGTAGGTAAGAAAGGTACATTATTCGAGATTGTTATAGGATATATATATTATGTATATATGTATAAATTAGCTACAGCCATGACGATATTTGGCGAGTGCGTCGGAAACATGCGTGCATTTTTAGAGCATTTCACGGCGTGCGCTGCGTGATTAACTAGTTGATTAAACAAGAAAATAATGTATGGCAAAATTGTTCCCCATAAAAAGTTCTTAAGTTAATGTCCGCGATAGCTTTTTTTTAGGATAATTCACAGTAACCATCTTTAAAATTTCAAGTACATATTAGTTGCAACTGACAACGAAGTACAAAGTTATTATAATCCGTTAACGTATCAGTTTTGGAGTCTAACAGTATATTACTACAGTCGCTGTGCTTTAGATTTCATTAGATCATTATAGGTAGTAATAATAATAATACAGAGTATCGTTGTGGTACCATTTGGGGCTACAACATGCCAACCGCAGTGAATAATGACCTCAATCGTTAAATTTTACCACTGACTGGAACTGTTGCTTTGGTTTCACCGTAAGCGGTTAGAGAGTAGATGTTCAAAAACGATTTTATTAAGATAATAAAATATGATAAAATATGGTTTACTTGGAGGAAGATCGATGCGGACTGCGTACACAAGAGGATTGCGTCAAAATAGCTTTATCACTTGGTTGCCCGAACGCCTGCCTGATTTCAACAGCAGTGGGACAAAATGAGTTGTGACTTTGACTTCTAGCTTTATCAGAGGTTTGTAACCTATATTTCATAGAAATCTTGTTTTCTAAGAGATTTAAGAAAACAAAATAATGTATTTAACAACAGCTGTCCATAAAATACAGACTATTATTGTAATTAATATTCAAAATTGATTGAATTGTTTTGTAAGTTAATCGCTTATTCACTGTCTGTGTGATAAGTGTCTAACTAAAATTTTTAGAATAGTGACACATTTAAAGACTTCAAAGAGAAATATGGCCTCGATAACAACCACGTTGAACAGTTTGTGTGTGATCGTAACTTACGGCCGGTCTCAATAATGTACTAACAGATGGAAGGCTGTGAATAGGGCTACCATTAGTATGTTATCTGTCATATTTGTCAATTTTTGCCTCTGAAAAATTGACAAATATGACAGATGACAGCCCTATCCACAGTCTTCCATCTGTTAGTACATTATTGAGACCGGCCGTTAATGGATATTGAATGAAAAAACATCGTGAGTTGTTTACTATGGAAAAACTTAGTAAGGAAACCTGCGTACTTGAAGGTAAATTTTCTCGATAAGGTACTTGAATTGGCTATTTGACAGTTGTCACGGTAAAATATGAAATGTGTTAAATATGGTTGCATATTAGTTAACATTAATTAAACAATACATTTTTTGCATGAAAATAAATTGTAAATATTTTTATTTTTGAAAAATAGATTTGAGTTTTTTTACCTGTGGACACGAGAACCGAAACGCGGGCGGCCATGATTGAGCATGTTATGACGTCATACTTCCGAAAATATAGCGTTGTGTACTACTAACTACATCGATTATCGTGTGCAATTTACTGAGAAAATTAATAATATATATTTTGATTTGTGCTTTTGAGAGGTTTTGTAAAATGGAGTCAGGCTATATAAAAGCTGACAGTGCAAATTTGCCTAAAGTTGATTCATTGATGGTCGCAAATTTCTTTGCGTGTAACCCTGACTTTTGCTCTGCCGAGTTTCGGAATGCAAAAACCTCCGTGTAAGTACTGAAATTAATAAAGTACAATTGGCCAGAGTCTTGCTAAGTGGTCACAGGGGGATTTTTTTCTAAGTTTTTCCTCAACGCCCCCTTAATGACACCATATTACTAATGATTTTAAATTACTTATAGGTTATGTTTATGAACAACATTAGGTTAGGTTTAATTTGTTTTTTTAGTAAATCAGAGGCTAAGTTGATTTCTTCCAAATACTTACATCAAAGTGGTCCTCGCAAAAGAATATTGCAGATTTATCAGATGTTAACTGTTGGTCTCGACGTGCTAAATTGTAACCACTGTTTTCGACGTTGAAGGCATTTAGGAACGTGTATAAACAATTTGTTAGGAAATTTAATTGTAGTACTTCTACACATAGGCACTGGACATGTCTTGTAGCTTGTCATTTTCGCAATTCCAGTGAAAAAGGTGTAAGTTTTTCACATAAAATATCTTCAGAGTTAGAGCATAAACTGTTGTTATTTGAAATGTGACGTCACAGCCAGCAAGTGACAGATGGCAGACTATTTTCGCGCGAATTTCAAATTAATGGATTAAAAGTTATTTTTATTCCTACTAAATAACACTTTTTTGAAAAAATAAATATTGTAAGAGGTATAAAATAAACCTACGAAAATTTTAAAATATTTTTCCAAAAATTGTCTAATAGCCAATTCTTAAAAACAAACGGTATAAACCAAGCGCTTTTAAAATGAAACAGTTTGAATGACCCTAAATAATTTTATTTATTTTTATTTATTTATTTATACAGGCTTAAAAACTAACATTACGGGTATCCCCAATTCGTTAGTCTACCTAATTTTAAATGTTATCCCATAAATATATCAGCCTTAAAATATTTACGATTCAAATATTCAATTTAAAATAATCAATAATAATAAGCACTAAATAATTAATTTAAATGTCATCAATAGTCCCTTGTAGAATAATATCTATTTTTGTCTATTGTGTATCTATCAAGAATAAAATTAAAGCTGCCATGGATTTTGAACATCACTGTTGAATTACAATTTTCCCCGATGTTTCCAATTCATCTGCACCTACGTAAACTCCCTCACATAAATCTACAAGCCTGAAACGTTATCAGAAAGATAAACATTTGAAAGTGTTTAGTAGACTTACAACCAAAATATTGCACGGTTCTAAAATTGGCGTGCCCTACATTCTGCTGAAATGAAAACAAGGAAGCGAGGTAATGGTGCTACTTGCCAGCTATTGCATTAGCTAACAGAAAACTTGTTGCCAGTCCATACTACAAGGGATTAGTAACATCTTGTTTTAACTATAAACAATACCATTATGGGTTTAGTGTTATCGCTTGGCTCGGCAAATGTTTTTAATCCAGCTTCTTTTGCGTATATGCGTAGTATACGGCTTTTTGGTCTTCAACGACTCTATGCTGCTTTTGATGTAGCTCACGTAAATGGATGACGTAAAGTACTAAGCACTTACCATCAGGTGACTCGTTTGCTTGTTACTTGGTTATTATTTATATTACTTTTTAATAAATAAATAAAATAAATAACTTGACTGCATTTTTTTGTTTGTTACCTCAGAACTTTCGACTGGGTGAACAGATTTTCATGATTCTTTTTTATTTCACCCTCTTGGGGGTTGAATTAGTGGATGGATGCCTACGTCATAAGAGGAATAGCCTAAGGGTTTGGCCTGTGCGTTGATACATCATTCAATCGCTTTTGCCTTATAAATACACAGATAAAAATAATACCTACATTTTATCCCGATACAGATTTTACAACAATATTTTTGTATGAATAAAAGTTTTCCTGTGGAGGCTTTATTTGACCGACAACAAACAATAGGTGTAACAATAATTTAATGCCAGATGTGTCATTGACCCGCCAGCGTGTTCCTAACCATTGTTTTGTATTATTCACCACACACGCTGCGTTTCGGTTCAATACATTTATTCTGCACCTGTAGCAGGTATTTAATAGCTACATTTTAGTTAGCACTTGTAATGATTTCAATAAATAAAGTTACACATTCATAACACTACACAAGGATTCTCTGTGTCGTGGGTGCCATGGACAACACAAAAGACAATAAGCCTTTCAGGGAATTAGAATCTAGGGCCCTTGATGTGGCGGTCCGGCTTCATAACCATTGCGCCACACGGGTCTAAATATATAACTAAATATTTGTCGATTCAGTTATCAACTCCTGTCGTCATAAATGAAACGCTATGAAAACTATACACCGTATCACCAATGAGGTTCTCGTAGACATCTGACATCTTCCGACGCTGTAATGCTTTTCATGCGTATTATAGGATTATAACGTGGTAAATTATTCATCTCCTTTCATCCATTAAGATTAACGTGTTAATGTGACATAGCAGAACACATAACGAGCGTTTCCCAAAAACAGTACCGTATCGTATTCGAAAGCCATACAGTTCTGTGGTCGTCACGCGCTGGTAATTCGAGCAATATCCGAAGGGGTGCTAGGGTTTCCACGTTCTTTGGAAACTGAGGATTGTGCGGATGTTAAACTTAATTAATTTATTTATTATGGAACACCCAAGGCAGATAAATACGTACAGTCGGCAAAAGAATAGGGCATGGAAGGCATGAAACAAAAACGTTCGGTCATGTTTAATATCACAGAATGTTTGTGTTATTATCAATGTTAAATCCTAACTTGCCTATACATTTATGTAGTACTTACTTACCATCAACTGGATTGTCAGCTCGTTTGCCGGCTACTTCCACAAAAAAAGTCTGTAGCCTCGGCTGGCAGTAGATCACATAACTGCAACACATAACACGTATAGTCCTGACATAATCCAAACGCATGGTGACCGCAGCGCCACCTGGTGTCGCACCGTGCACTCCGTACTATTAGTGCAATACGCCATGTGCGTGAAAACACCGCGCCGCCGATCGATCTACTTCCATAATTTGCTTGTGTTTTAATATTGACTAGTGATCCGCCGCTTTGCTTCAGATTATTCGGATATCCCGTTCCCATAGAGCAACTCCTTTTTAAACGGTTTTATTTAGCTTACTTTGTTTGTGTTTGTCAAATGTTGCAAGTTTAGTTAGACCCACTTCCTCTTATCTCATTTTTAAGCTTCCGAAGTCAAAACAGAAGCCTTATAGTTTCGTCTTAACCGTCCGTCCGTGGTATAGTGCAGAGGCTTTCAGTGCTAGAAAGCTGTAATTTGGCATAGATATACGAGTACACGTACCTCTACAAGTACATATACATAGAAAGATAGAGGTAGACAGAGGCAGAAAGCTGCCAAAAGCTGTAAAATTTAATGGTAAAGCAAAGTTAACCTGTGGCAACTTGTCTTGGCAAGCTCCATGCACGGCATACTAGAAAGGCTTAGGAGTTTGTAGACGTCAGCATAATAATACGACACTTTATGCCTTTTCGAACACCGTTTGATGTAAGTACATCTATAAAAGATACATTTAAATAACAGGCTTAAAATTCAAGAATTAGAGCCCTGTATGACACGGTAAACATTTAGAAAATACTTATTTTACACATACCTACCACGGAAAATATTTTAATAATAGAATAGAATAGCAAAGCAAAGCAAAGCAACAACCCATAATTGTCCCACTGCTGGGCTCGGGGTCTCCTCTCAGCAAGGGTTAGGCCATAGTCTACCACGCTGGCCAAGTGCGTATTGGTAGACTTCACACACCTTCGAGAACTTTTATGGAGAACTCTCCGGTGTGCAGGTTTCCTCACGATGTTTTCCTTCACCGAAGCAAGTGATAATTAACTTGTAATACGCACATAATATTTGAAAATCAGAGCGTGCCAGGATTTAAACCCAGGCCCCTTCGTTCGGGCGACCAACGTTCTACCGCTAGGCTATGACTGCTTCTATAGAATAGAATAGAATAGAATATAATTTATTTCTTCAAGTTAACACTGCAGTACAAAAAGGCAATATGATATCTTACACTATACTTATAAAAAGAAATGTTGAATAATGTAGCAGTAAAAACTTGACGAAATAGGACTCAGCACTGGCCGCAGCAAGCCACGACCGCTGATTTTCAGGGCGACTCTAATTCGTGTAGTTCGATTAGTGGCATTAAACGCAAAAAAAAAGAAAAACTAATATAATACGTGAATCTTAATAAACATAAAAATCTAAATAACTAATAATGGAACCTATCAAATTACGTGATACAAGCAAATATACCCCTCTACTATTTCTACCATTAACCTCTCTTTTATTTACTCAAACCAATAATACGCTAAATAATTGGCTTTACTACACATAAATAAGAAATCATACACCCGGAACATATTTTTAATAATAGTACGCTAAATAATTAGATATACACTACACATAAATAAGAAATCATAAACACGATCTGAGAACAAAAACTTAACAGTTACATAACTGACATAAATCTGCCTCAAACCTAGGACCTCACGCTTCGAAGATAAAGTCACTACAAAGCTACAGGAATACAGGATCGTCGCAGATATTGGTGTGATATCATAACTAAAACTATCAAATATTGCAACCATTATTAACCCTTTATTATAATTTCTTTAATGTTTATAAGTTAGTATAAGCTATTCTACCCAGGCGTTTATAATTTACAACCGAATCATAGTTGATTTATTAAGTTATCTTCAAACCAATTCATTATTGTTGATTACTGCGCCTGTATCTGGCCACTCGGCCGCTGGCCGTTGACATTAAACCTTGCAGTTGTATACCTTACGCGTATATTTTGATACTCCCAAGAGTTCGTAGCTAGTAGAGTAGTAGACATCGCGTGAGACCGTCCCGGGAACCGCACGTTCTCGTCTTTATTCCTATCGTAAATAACAGTAAGAACACAACAATCTAATATAGCTCCTCCTCCATTGTGATAGGGTTTACAAACGCCATTATCTATACTCGTAGTTTCCAGCCTCGCGACTCGCTTAATTACTCGACAGTGACGAATAGAAGCCGCGTGCCGTGCGAATTTTCTATGAAATCTTTATACCGAATGCTAGTTCAGTGATATCGTCTAGCGTAGTTTTTAGCGTGACTATGTTTACGACTAATAAATATGTTACTATAGAACTTTACTGATTGAAATGTGCCTGTGACGTCAGACGACAATAAAGTTTTACTAGTTCGTTTATCGCTTCGGTAGCTATCGTCTTTAACGTAGATATTATCGCCTTTCGATTATCAGGTAAGTGGGTTAAGTAGCTGTTACACTGTAATGTCAGGCTCATTAACTCCCGTGTTCTTAATACCGGTCATGTTTACTACAATCTTCTAGCTGTTTGCACTTAACACTATTATTGTCCACCAAATGTTTACTGAATTCAGTCAGCATTGGATATTGCATGTGGTTATCGTATTTGTCGTTTAGTATGTATTGCTTTTTGTTTATCTGCTTGCCTTGGATACAATTCAAATTCTGACAAGATCCTTAATATACTTACATAGGTACTTCGGTTCAGCTGCAGACACTGTAATCACTTAACGCTTATGTAGTTAACGATATTGCAAATTCGTTAATAGTTGAAATTTTAAAGGAAGCAAAAATTCATTCATTGCAATAATATAGGTATACAATTTACTCTTGTATGTTAGTTTTTAGGATTGAAAGCTTTTTAACATTAATAAACTAAATCACAACAATTTAAATTCCACTAAGGTTTTATTTCCGTCCCATATGGCAACAATATCTTCTTTTTCATTATCATCAGAGGCTGTGGAGAGTTCGTAATTTTAACGAATTAGTATGCTGGAAAGAAGACAGAAATTGATATTCATAGTAAACTACACCAGCCCCTGTTAACACTTCGCCTTCTAACGACCAGTGTGGCTTGAGGTTTCTAATGGATTGCTGGAACGTGCGTATTTCTCACTTAGGAGGAGTGCACATTTAAAAGGCAATTTATTAATTTTAATTCCAAGCGCAAACAGTTTTTGTATTTATTTTTATGCAATTTGTGTTTGGATAAGCATGAGATGTATTTCTTCTATTAAACTTAATTTTTAATTGTAATTTTCCTTTATTTCAGGTACGTCAAAATTGGATGATGTCAATTTTGGTATGGTATAACACAAAATTCTCTTTCAAACGCAAAACCAGTGAAACAAAGAAGCGAAGATCAGAACATTTCTGTTTCCCAAAAACACCGAGGTATTGTCCCGACACTACATCATGCCTTATAATATCATAGGAAGACATTCGACTCCGCCCGAAGGCTCGTTTAACATAAATATTTGCAATTAAAATTAAGCTTCGGCACCCTATCCGTGCTATTATTCAAATTGCAAGCCACGGGAGACCTCAGAAAGTTTCAAATTAATTAAGAGGGTCATAAGACGGCCCGTTAAGGAAATAACAATGGCGGGTCCTAGCTTGTAGCCTTATTTATTGTAGTCGTGAGGACCATTGCCTCTGTCATCATCGCGCTTTGGCTACCCCTTTAAGTTCTCTCCTATTTGCGTGCAACCCTCTTGCATTCAAAAGGATGGGTAATATTCGCCGCTGCTAATGTCTTTGCGGTTATAGAGAGAGCAATAACTTCATCGTTCTCTTGAGCATTGTTAGGTAGTTAGGTATAGTTAAGTATTGTTATACATAGTAAACCTTTTTTTTACTGTATACATGTATATGCAGAGAAAATTTTCAGGCCCAACAAAGTCAACAGAATATTTATAATGAATTTTATTTTTATTTCTTGGATCTAAATAATATTTCCATCCCTTCAATAAGTAACAAATATTATTATTACACCCCCGGTGGTTAATACTGTTTATCTGCTATAACAGGCTCATTATGTTAATTAAGATCATTTCATTACAAATTACTGTTATTTTGCTCTTTTTTAATATTTTCATTTTCGTCTTAGATTACAATGCTAGCAGCCATATTTTCAAGATTATGTAATATTTTTTCAATGAGCCTGTGCTTCTGTGTTAACGCTGTCTTAAAATCTTTTTTTTTTTTGTTTAGCCCAAATCCCGAAGTTTTTGAAAATTACCTATTGGCTATTATGGCGTTATATCATTGCAGTTCGCTATTTTAATATCCTTTTCAACGTTCTACAGTATGCAAAATTAAATTACACAAAGTCTCGGGTTTACCAAGATTGTAGGGTAGGTAACCAAATATATTTTTGCGAAACATTCCTGCTGAACTCGCTGCTACAAATTCTTGAATAGTTCTCGTAACCTTTGAAATTCACGTGAAATACGTCTGAATAGCAAGACGGCTAACAAATCAGAGTGTTCTCGGGGAATTCTCAGCGGAATCTATTTTACACACGTTCAAAGCGCCCGTTGCTTACATCTGGAATTAACCTTCGGAGTCAGATTGCCTTTGGCTTGATTGAATCTTGTCGCTCACAAGTCGCAGCACATTTACATGACGTTTACTTAGCATTATGTCATTGTCTTGACATAGTTGACTCTCTATTCAATATACAATGCAAACTGCGTATTGGAAATAATTTGCTGATTTGACTTTTTGTATATTTATTTAAAATGTTTATCCATACAGAAGTAACGAAACATAGCGAGCAAATTGCTGAATTCTTGGCTCATCATTAATAAACGAAAGATTAAAAAAAATAAGGGTGGCGTTTGAAAAAATAGAAAGATATTATATAAAATACTCGTATAGATACCTGACTTAACACAGGTATGTGCTAATTGCGTGAATGAAGAGTTGCACTTGAAGCAAATATTTTTATGACTCTTGTTATCAGTTCCTTTCTTTAAGGATTTTGGAAACGAGAATTCCATGACAGTTTCATGGATTTATTCATAAAATTCTAAATCTCAGTCCCAATGTTAATGGATCTGTTGTTTTAATTAAAAGTCAACAAATCATCTGATCAATGTTTTACCTAAAACTGGCCAACGTGGTCCGTGGACATCAGTAAGGTATTAAGGATGCGGGGACTCTCCCAATATACTATTACCTTCATATCATTGAACTTGTATGTCAGTGACCTTTGATAATGAAGTATACTAACAATCGTAGACTTCTTATCGTTTCTTGGAAAGTAAAGTATTCTTGTTATTATTAGTTCACAATACACTCACTCCATTTGTATTAGTTTCCACTATCTCACTACGTTTAAAAAAGCTTAACTTTAGTCTACTATTTGGTACAATTATTTTCTAGGTGGAGAATAATAAGTTGAAGACTAAAGTTAAGTGCAACAAATATGTTGCAGCATTCTTATACTTATTTAATTTTATCCAAGATTATTATATTATTAAATGCATAATATGTATGTAGGTAGGTATATCACTTTTAAAATCCTGATAGATATTATTGAATTTTCCTCGCGCTTCTTAACTCAGCTTATCTGAGTTAAATAAATAAAATAAAATTAGTTAAGTCTTAGATAAGTAAAAGGAACTATTATTTACATTTAGTTATAATTATTATAAACAGATTTGTGACTCATTTTGTTTAATCTGTAGTGTCTCGTATTAATAAATTTACAGACGAACTTCCTGTCACGTTCGTTTGATAAAAAAATGTTTACATTTCGCTATTATGTAAATAGTTGTTAAATAGTCGCTTGTTTCACTGCAAGCGACTTTAATCGATAATAATACTTTGCAATTCAATAAGATAAATAATAAATACTCTACTAATTTTACAACTGGTCACGAAATCCTCAAGACTCCAATAAAATCCAGGGCTCAAATAAACGACGAAGCGCTTCGAAAAAAGGTAGATAGTGGAGGCACGGATACTTATTTTCCCAGAAAACGCGAGTAAACCCGTGGACAGAGCGCTAGTTTAAAAAGCTTTGCATTTTTCGCGTGCTATGGGACCAGTGCTGCAGTGGTCGGCGGCGATCCTTGACAGACGACACTTGCGGCGAGATATATCGCGAGCCATTACTGGACCTTGCCGATAACTGGGACAACGTATCCTGTTACTTTTATATGCTTGTACTTCGCTCCAAGCCATTTGGCGCATTTTTAATGCTAATTTTATGTAGTCGGTATCTACCAAACAAAACAATTTTCATTTCAAAAGTTGTCATTATTTTAGCCCTGTTTTTTATTTCCTTGTCTCTCTTTTTCGCTCTATCCTCGTAAGTGTGTATCTTTCTCTCTATTTTGTTTGGTCATTCAACTACTTTTAGCTTTTGCTAATTAGAGCGCTTTCACACGAACGGCACTTTGCAGTCGAGAGTCCCAACTGCAAACGTCGACGCTTGCAGTTGGGACTCTCGACTGCAAAGTGCCGTTCGTGTGAAAGAGCGCTTAGACGTCATACAACACATATCATTCAAATTGATTTTCATAACTCCGGACTGCTCTATTTTCAAAATAATTTTGTCTCTTTAAGCGGCTTTAGCTAAATTAGCGGACGATTATTTTGTTTCTGCGATAAAACTTCGCCTTTACCACTGGCGATATTGATCCCATTACATTGTTGGCCACACTTGTAGTGATAACTTGAATCGCCGAATCTAATATAGCCGCAGCATTATACTATTGCGATTGCTACTGTAATGTCGAAGTACATAACATATTTGTTACAAGTGCAACATGAATATTAATGTAAGGCCTAGTTGAATCCCAGATGGCCGAGACGTCAAGCCAAGTTTCGAGTAAGGTCGGTTACATTACTGTCACTGGTAGTGCTCATCTTGGCATGGATTATGCATTTATTAACAACAATAGCTACGAATACCTACTTCAGTGTTACGCTAAACTATGTCAAGCTAAATTAATGAACTTCCAAGTCTGTTCCATAAGGTACGAGTATATCTACTTGATTAATAAGAATCAAGCACCTTTGGGACTTCCGAGATGTTCGAGTTATGTATCGTATTTGCAATTCAGTCAAACTGGTGCCTTTGACCATACCTAAGATAGGTATGGTAAGTTAAGACAATCAACAGTCAACTTATTTTGTTACCTGCACATAAAAAACTTGCAAATTGGAATCCATAGATCACACTCAGATGGCTCTATTGAAGCTCTAATTATGCAAATTAAACCAAAGCAATCAAACAGATGCGTACCTAACCCTCGTATTTGTAGTTTTAGTGACCTTGCCTGCCAAAAGTCACATATGATCCGGTATTTAGATAAGTGACACATATTTAGTTGTCGTATCTTCGTATACTTTCTTTATTTCTTTTTCTTCTCTCTTTCTTGGCCGGCAACGCATTAGCTTTAAATAAGTGTTGCTGATACCTAAATGAGGTACGTGGGCGACGATATCCGCTTACGGTACCATCAGCTCGTTTGTTGGTTATTTCAATAAAAACAAATTTATTCTCACAGTAGTTCAATAGACAAAAGCAATTGTCCGAAAATTTGCAACCAAAACAATTCTTTCGCAATGTACTCTATACGCCTGCATCGAGTATGGTAACACATCTGGCCCATGGCAATGTATCCAGTTTGATGAGAGCGATCCCCTGGCGCACAGCCAGCGTCACGCCAGACAAATATTTCGAAGCGAATGATCCGCGCCTAGTGCCGCCACAATAAATCCCACTACTATTTACATTGCGGCTAAATATAAAACATCCAGTCATATTGTTTATTATGATCGCTTTTCATGTTAGGCATGTGTGAATATCTTTTTAGGGTTCCGTAGCCAAATGGCAAAAAACGGAACCCTTATAGATTCGTCATGTCTGTCTGTCTGTCTGTCTGTCCGTCCGTATGTCACAGCCACTTTTTTCCGAAACTATAGGAGCTATACTGTTGAAACTTGGTAATTAGATGTATTCTGTGAACCGCATTAAAATTTTCACACAAAAATAGAAAAAAAACAATAAATTTTGGGGGTTCCCCATACTTAGAACTGAAACTCAAAATTTTTTTTTTCATTAAACCCGTACGTGTGGGGTATCTATGAATAGGTCTTCAAAAATGATATTGAGGTTTCTTAAATCATTTTTTTCTAAACTGAATAGTTTGCGCGAGAGACACTTCCAAAGTGGTAAAATGTGTGTCCCCCCCCCCCTGTTACTTCTAAAATAAGAGAATGATAAAACTAAAAAAAATATATGATGTACATTACCATGCAAACTTCCACCGAAAATTGGTTTGAACGAGATCTAGTAAGTAGTTTTTTTTAATGCGTCATAAATCGTAAACCGCAATTTACCTCGATCAAAGTTACAACGAACTTCAAGAACTTTTATATTATGTTACTTGCTGCTACGGAACCCTTCATGGGCGAGTCCGACTCGCACTTGGCCGCTTTTGTGAAGATTAACGGTTGGCTCCACTATGAGGCTGCGAACGATCCATTAGCGAAATGATGCACTGTGCAAGTTGGCTTTATATGTGTTTCCTTCAAAAACGGCAAATGTGATCAGGAGTTGAATGGTCGACTCCTAGTAAAATTTCTTAAGCTTAATCTGCGTGAGGGCTTCCATTGTAGTTACAACTGATATGTGACTCCTCGCAGTCGACGAGTCTTGCAAGTCTTGCAACTAATATAAAAATGCTCCTCGGTGGTTAGAATTGACCTTGCCCCAACAAAAGGGTTCGATTCCTGGCCGGAGCAGACATTTATGTGACAGATAAATGTTTCTTCTTTCATCGCCAGTTTTTGTTTGAATGTATAAAAGTGTTAGGTTAATTTTTGTCCATTATTTACAATCAATATCCCATTCACACACAAATATTGCAAATGCATTTCCACTATCAAACGTACATTTACACACAGAGGTAAATGGAATAAACCTAATATAAAACTCGGTGATCGTTCGCCGTACGGCGTACGTACGAGTAAGTATGCTAAACAATTTCTTTAAACGACGTTGAATATTCCGCTAGCGGGGTCGCGACCCGGGAAGCTCAGGAGTGCAGAAAGAGTAATGCACTTGCATTTTTCACGAGAACTAGACGGCACCACTGAAACATTACCACCTGCATGCCGTCACTGATATTTCGCGTATTCACATATCTACGGGCGATTGTTACGAAAAAATGCACTTACAAAGTTTTCATTCTAACCTGTATCCTTTACAGTTGTTCACATGGGTTGGTTTTTGCAGGTAAAAATTTTGTTTTTATAATACGTCCCAGATCGTAATCTGTCGGTGTTCAGAAATATTTGGAGGATTTTTATGACAGCACTAGTAGAAATCAGTTAACACAGTCACGGGTAACTGAAACAGAAAATTATAATATTTAGGTAGATAGCTATAAGTGTTCTCTTCCGCGAAGGATGAAGTTACTGAAGATGGGGCCATCTATCCATCCATTCATATATTTTTCTTCCACATTTCATATTGTAAGGTTCACGACCTTTTTAATTTAACGGTCATAACTGTCATAAGTAACTGAACACAAAAAAAAGGCAATCCCGTTTCTCTAAACGTTTGCACGTGTTACTACGTTGTTAACTGAAGTAATAGCACCGGTTCAGACCTAACCTACGAGTGACCTACATGCCGTGTGTATTGAGACATTCACTGTTTGAACAACATAATACGAGGCTCCGTACGAACTGATATCGCGAGCTAACATTCCATAAAAAGAACTACATAGGTGGTAAAATATTTCAATATTTCATAAACTAATAGAGAAGTTCTGAGTAAACTATAGGCTCTAGACTAGACTGTAGAGTAGAATAGACTCAGAGCGTTTGCCATCGTTAACTCATGTAATGTTTAGGTTTCTACTTGCTACTGTCAAAATAACCGTGTAAGTCTTGCAAATGTATATTTTAAAACAATTTCTGGTGTGTTCGTGTTATGTAGGTATTAGCATCTCCATAGCTATCTCCAAAATATCTTAGTTTGTATTTTGAAGCAATTTTACAGATATACACACTTTGTGAGCATAGAGAGAAATACAATTAAACAAAGCGTGGATTTCATCAGCACTTACCATTAGGTGGGATTGCAGTCAAGCAATCATACCGTGGTCACCCTTTCGATATCGTAAACACAACGCTAAATAAATCCGTAAACATATTTAAAAATATATACCTAAAGGAATCTCTACCTCTTCCTGAACTCTAATATTATTCTTTTATCAGTACAGGCTACAGGTACTAAGTACTAATACTAAGCAAGTATTTTGCGCGTTTCAGTAGATAGTCAATATTTAACAGTTAAATATTTAGTTTACAAACGACGTCAGCACTTCAATAGTATTCAGCCGCTAACATTATCAAAGGATTAATGCTAAGTTTAACGACCTAGACGTGACTTATATGTTATGAGAAATAACATTATGTTGGACTAGGAAGGAATGTCTAAGAATATCATAGTGGACTAGATATAAAGGTCGATGACATCGCTTCTGGTCTCGGTTTAGATCATAGGCCATTTTGATAATCCGTTGACTATAAAATGTTCAGTGCTTTGCGACAAAGAATGCGCGTAAAAGTAAGAAAACGCAACATAAATAAAAACATGTTTAATTTTGTTTTTGTTATTTGAAACTCAAACTCAACAAAATCGTTAATTTTATTTATGAACGTCAAATATTTTGAATGTACCACCGTTTCGAAAATGTGCCTAAGATGAAAAGAAATGGCGAAATAAACTCCTCGGATCTACTTTTGAAACTTGAGCGGCACTGGTCGTGGAGGTCTATAATATCCTTCCTGTTCTTCCTATCGGCTATCCTATTTTGATAAGCCATCTTATAACATCTTCTTATATAATTCTACTGGCAAATTAAGGATTTTATTGTCATTCTTATAACCTGATCCCAAACTGTCCTATTAATCTGTCACAATTGGGAATCCAACTTTAACGATCGTGTCATTGCAACGGGGACTTTTAAGTAATTGAAACTCATATGTGTCTATAATACCCACCAGATACCGTCATGACAAGACTCTAGACCACTAACTAAAGCTTAAATGAACTTTGTTCCCTAGCAACATCAAAGCTTAAAGCTCGGCGCGCCGTGTCATTAAGTCAGTGGACCCGAAAACAGATTTTAACCGCAGCCGTGACTCGAAGCCTATCTAGAGTACACCTTTCAACCCCTGACGCTCACGTGTTTGTAACCCCCATATAAATCTTGCTTTTCACAATTCACATTTACCCGTCTATTGATTCTTATTGCTTGTTAATAAAGTATTTATTTGACTAAAACTTGTGCCATCCTCACATGCACCTTTGCAGACGCTTGAAGTTTACTGGCAATACTCACTAAGCCTTCTACTAAAATAGTTTATGTACATAAATAAACGTAAAATGTATTCAACACAAAGATAGTTATTAAATTAATTTCATCCAGTAGGAATACACTTTGTCTTTATCAGCCATTTATTTATACCTGTTTAAATAACATTCTACGTGTATGGTAAATAACATGAAAGATGTAACTTAAACAAAATGTTTAAGCTCAATCCAACAAAACAAATGCTCAAATAATTTTCCTACCATTCATCAGAAGAGGATGACATAATATGTAATCTCCATCCCATATTTATTATCTTTGCGTAATAAGGTAGCAGAAGAAGCCTGGAATGTCGAGAAAATGATAAAATACAGTAGCAGTTAGTTCATAAACGGGCTAGTTGCGCCTAGCTCTTTTCTTCGGTGATAAGATTTAGTAGAAGTCATAAATATATAAGGCACAAGGCAAGCGGCCTCTCTCAAGATAACCGGTATATCGGTACGCACGTTTTAAGCGATAATTTTTACCGTAACGATTTAGTCCGTTAATTTTTTAACTAAGCTTAAATCTACACAATATTTAAACTTTAATTCAAAATATTGTATCGTTAAAGGCACCAATGATGTACTTAATTTCAGACTGTAGTTAAGTTACGACATTAAGTTCTTACAAAAATTGGCGTATGCAATATAATATTTACCTGAAGATAAATACTTTATTACTCCATTAACAGTACGAGTACCTACGTTTTGTCAAGCAAAAGCCCTTTTCGAGGGTGGATAATAAATCCCTTCGTGGTAAATCTTGCACGGGAAATAGGGACAAAGTGTTTTTCCATTCGCTAACTTTCTGGGGAGGACAGAGTCACAAATTATCGAGTAAACCTTCAACTATCGTTTAATGAGAATTTAAGCATTAGGTACCTTTGTACTTTAAATAATTTATTTCATATTTATACGTCCACTTAATATTGCACTAAAGTGAAGGGCATGATTATTTTAAATGAGTTGGAGCGTAGTCCATCCAGGTACGAAATTGGTAAATATAACGAAAAAGACAAAATCGAGAATATATTTCCTGTTGTATTAAAAATAAATTAATTTTGTTACAGGTACAGCATCATCTATGAATACATAAAAAGTATATTAAGTGACATACTATATTTTTCCGTGAGTATCATTGGATGTTCTTCAGAATTGTATTGATATAAAGTGATTTAAGTTTTAAGCGTTTATGATACACACACTTGAAATATTTCCAATATTGATGACAGAGTGGCATTTAGCCATTGTATGTGGATGAATGAATCTGAAATTATCTGAATTAAATAAATTGACATTGAAATTTACCACTTCACATTAGGTGATTCGGCTGACAAAAGAAATATTGTTTCCCATTTCCTATATTTCATTTATAAGTCAGCAACAGGTATAGTTCAAGTTAGTATTCAGTTAGAGGTCGCTCTGACGTAATATCCGTAAGTCAGGCTTGTTACGAAGCGGAGATTTAATTAACAGTTCTTTTACTCCATGCTTGGGGCCATCTCAAATCTATTCACAGACTGACCCCCTACAGGAAGTGAAGACATTTCTCCCAAGTAATGGCGTGTGACGCTTTATGTAGTGTGAAGCCTTCATACTTTCCCCAGTCGGGGGTGAACACACCCCTTCAATCTGTTCTTTGACACAGCTTTTCCTACCTTAGAGTTGGTTTGATATATTTTTAGTCAATTATTTCTTACTCTATTTTTTAATTTTAAATAAATCAGAAGAGTGAGGAAACTTTTCTTTTATGAAAAAAACCGAAAAAACGATCAGACCTGATAACCACCTGATCGAGGGCATCCCAGATGCGTTGTTGGCCACAGATAACAGAGTAGAATGAAAGAATGAAGTGCCTTTAAATCCTTCAGCCGGAACACAACATACATTGAAAACATAATCCTTACGTGAAGCCTTACCACCAAGCAGAGGGGTTGGCGCCTATCGCCTCTTACGACCCTGGCGTGCCAGCATGGGATTGGAGATATGAGATTGGAGATATGATGGGATAGGATTGGATATAATGTTAGATATAGGTCTCGTTACAACATACCTTTGAGAATTAAGTAGGAGTACATTGAAACCTCGGTTACAAGTACCTACAATGAACACGTTATAACATCCTTCAGAGAAGCCATCTTTCCCAACATTCACTATTAAGTGACGTTATCAAAACTCCAATAACTCGTGTCGGTTACTGGATTTAATTAACCAAATTATCCCCGTTAATCCCTCGTTATCTGACTGACCCACTTGCACACGACAATGCCCGATTGCCCACGTGTTTGTATATTTGGGTGAGCATCAGATAGTTCACTCGTAAACGGATTATGTGATAGTAGAAACAATTATCTGCGATGAAGAATGAATGGGTATCGCTCGCTATGCTTTAAAATAATTTTGATATGGTTACTGTATTCTTCAACAATGAAGTAAATTTAAATAATCCTATTAAAATTAAATGGTCCTGAATTTCTAATTCAAATATTATATGTAATTATGAAATGTTCAATGTTACCAAAATGAAAAAACTATTTAGGTACATAGAGTACAAGACTTAATATTTTGCAAGTGTATGACTGTCCTGTATCACGTTAAATCCACTAATCAATTACTAATAATATCAGTGAAAACATAGTCAAAATTTGCATTTTGTTATAAAGATAAAAACGCCTTAAGTATACATATAACTAGTGTATTTAAATAGAGTTGAAATAATACATAATAATCAAGGGTTTAGGCGCATCAAGGTGTGTAACTGTGTATAACACCTAATTCTGGTTTTGTAACAATATTTACTTGCCTAATTCATCATCCATGTTTCCACATCATAGTTTTCTCAAAGTACGATATGATAATCCTATAGAGATCCCGATGGATTCGGCCAAAATATCTTGCCCTAATTCAGTTCCACTAATCTTACACAACGCAGACATAAGGAAATATTTGAGTTTTGTTTTCCGCGTTGATTTATGCGACGCGCATCTTCGAACGTTGCGTTTTGACGGTGGCAGTTAATGGTTTGATTTATTTGCAGGAAACATCGACTTTTGATCTCCTCAATCTAGTGGACACGCAGTCTTAGGTAACAACGACTTAAAATTATGTCTGAAATGAGATATTGTTCATGTTCAAATTCCGACTATGATTTATTTATTTTGTGAACATTTATTATAATGGGAATTTATCTACTTAAATTGTCTACATGTGAACATTTTATAACAGTGAATAACAGTCTACAGTTAGATTAATTCTTACAGGTTCTATACGTGCTGCTTATTTTTAGGAAACTTCGTTGTTAGCATAATTTTGACTATAATTCAACATCATAATTAGGTATTTATCTTCGTCACCCATTTGTAAAAATATAATTCCTATATTTATTTTTATACTTATCATAGAATTGCTATAAAAGCACTCCAGTGTTTTATTATAATACATAACATCTAAAATGTAGTATCGTTGAACATATAATTTGACAAACAAAATAAAAAAAAGTTGTTCCGTGAATAATACCGCACCGACACGTAACAAGTTGATTGGATTCATTGATCACAATTGATTAAATTTGTTCGATACGTGACCAATATAAACAAACCAATGATGTTCTTACATCACGACCGACGCCGCCGAACCGATAAAAAGGATACGCATGCTATTGTTGTTCCTTCAATAACAACATAATATACCTAATTTATAAAATTATGTCAATGACGTAGATAAAAATAAGAACAAAGAGAGAGAAGATAGGCTTTTTTGTGCCTCATATCACTAAATGCTTCTTTTCAATATTATTAGGCGAATTTCAACTTTTTAAAAGTTCCATGTGGTCTTGCGCGAAACAGATGTCAATAAATTGGTCTAAACGAGGATGTTCTAGATTCATTTTACAATTAAATTGGACAATAGGAACACATGCGGCGCAAATGGCATAGTTTTGTATTGTGAGTTCACACAATAAGTTTTGTTAACATTTTGAATAACTACTCTCTTGACCTATTTCTCACAAGAAACATGGTGAATATGATGAGGAAACGATACTTGAGGCAGCTATACAAAAATTAGATGAATCAGATATAGGTATTAAATTAGCGTAAATAAATAAAAACTAAGTACAATAATCTAAATTTTACTAACAATAATCTAAATTTTACTAACAAAAAATAACCGACTTCAAATTCTCAAAAACTACTTGTCAGATCTCGTTCAAATTTATGTGGGACCACATGACAAGCACCAGCTTTCTATTAAAAAAAGAATCATCGAAATCGGTTGACGTGATATTGAATTATTCGTCAATTTGTCGCGCACATCTTAACACAAATTTACGATTTATGTAGTTTTCTCATGGATGCCATTGTCAGATCTCAATAAAATTTATGTGGGACCACATGACAGCCATCAGCTTTCGATTAAAAAAAGAATCATCAAAATCGGTTCGCCCAGTCCAAAGTTCTGAGGTAACAAACATAAAAAAAAAAAAAAAAAATACAGTCGAATTGAGAACCTCCTCCTTTTTTTGAAGTCGGTTAAAAAGTAACCGACTTCAAAGTCTCAAAAACTACATAGTTGTCAGATCTTGTTCAAATTTATGTGAGACCACATGACAAGCGCCTGCTTTCGATTAAAAAAAGAATCATCGAAATCGGTTGGCGTGATATTGAGTTATTCGTCAATTTGTCGCGCACATCTTAACACAAATTTACGACTTATGTGGTTTTCTCATGGATGCCACTGTCAGATCTCAATAAAATTTATGTGGGACCACATGACAGCCACCAGCTTTCGATTAAAAAAAGAATCATCAAAATCGGTTCGCCCAGTCCAAAGTTCTGAGGTAACAAACATAAAAAAATAAAATAAAAAAAATACAGTCGAATTGAGAACCTCCTCCTTTTTTGAAGTCGGTTAAAAATACTAACTAATAATTATAATTAATGAGGCTACATGATAATCTTAAATATTTAAATTAATGTAGATTTGTTGTGTGTAGGTACGTGATAATAAATGTAAACATTGAAAGATATTCGTACACCAGGATACACCGGTTGCTAATGTTAGAGATAAAACAAATTTAGTAATGAAAAAAGATGCAATGAAATGAGCTGTGGTTGGTCTTGAAATGTATACTCCTTTCAAGAATTTTAATATAGAACGTCTGGGTACTCGAGCTTCGTCGAGATTTAGTTTTAAAATTATAATATTTTATGAAGATATTTATGCACGCCCTAAAGAGGAAATATGCAAATGGTTCGTGTTTCTTTATGACTATGCAAAGTTATTCAGTTATTTTATATTGAGGATTAAATGAATTTGAATTTAGTTTACGTACGACAAGTAGTTAATTATGTATAACTACTGCGGTAAAGATTTTAAAGAACTGCCTAGCTAACACCGTTGAAAGACGTTACTTCTACTTATATGTTACAATAGTCACGAGACATGTAAAATGCATTCCCATTTGCGAAATCTATAAGGGTCAATGCTTCAGAATCTATATTGTAAGGATGAAAAATAGAATGACCATTTATTTTATTGATATGACTTCCCCTTAGTTACTCTAGTATCATCGAATTTAGTGTTCCCATTTCCAGATCACCGTCAAGTGCTTATTGCATCAATAAAGTACTTCGTTAGTGCTACGACCGTTTTCTAACACAGCTACTTCAAACATTTTGATAACTTTTACTTCAATACCTTAGATCCTATTTTCCTTTAACTGAAACGCAAATAATTTTGCTAGATCAGGAAATGCATGTAGCTCTATTTCAGCCAGCAGCTTCAGACGAATAGATTTAAATGTCTTGAAAGTTTCCTTCGTCTTCAGTGAAATGAATTTGTGTTGTACTTTAACAATTTCTAAAGAACTTATTCAACTCGTGATGCGGGTACATTTAGTTCTGATTGATTTAAAATGTACGACTTTACATCTTTGTCTGTGCCTACAAGTTTTGTTGCTTCTTCAATAATGTTTTCTTCTTTCTTTATTGAATTCTCTTTTCATTCAACAGTCGTAGAGTGAGAGTAATTTTGTTCAGCATTTATGTTACACCGTGTATTAAGTAAACCAGACGGCAACACAAACAATCAGCCGTTCACGAGACGAGGCCAATTATCGTCATTATATCTGTGCACGTGAGCTTGGATAATGACGACAATTTTAAAATTTCTCATTGCTCCATTCATATCTGACTCTTGTATAGAATCTATTTCTAGCCTGTTATTTTTCTTACCTTTATATTTTTAAAGGCTTTGCTATTTCTGACCTTCTATTTATTTCATCATACTAGCATTATGGTATTTATAACCTGTATGATAATATCATAATGGTTTAACTAATGTGCAATGTACACATGTCTATCGGAACACTGACCATACCATCTGTATGTTAGAAAAGAGCTAAAGACTAAGGACGTTGGTTCCACGGTCATGATGAAAAAGCGATCATTGTTGTACAATTAAAGCATTTGAAGCGCTGTTTACTCAATTATTAGCTAGCTGTAGCTTTGAAATTCGATAGTGCTCTTAAGTCAACATGGCCTGTGGAACATCAAACAGTAAATTGTGGACGCTCAGTGAGCTTAGTGCAGCGACCAGCAGTGACCAGCGGACAGACAAATTGCAGCAATCAACCGCCGGCGCCGCTACCGCACTTGCACTCGCTGCCTCTGTTATCTCTTGGTCTGTAACTGTACTTGTGCAATTTACTAAGTCAGGCGTTGTTGCTCGAGTCTTGTGATGTGCGTGTTCTTGTGCAGTTTATAACTGACTTCAAAAAAGGAGGAGGTTCTCAATTCGACTGTATTTCTTATGTTTGTTACCTCATAACGTTTTACTCGGTATACTGATTTTGATGGGTCTTTTTTTATTCGAAAGCTGGTGCTTGTCATGTGAGTTTATTTAAATTTTATGTAATATATATTATTTATATTAAAAAAATCTTTATAATCCCAAAATATGAATATAACTACACAATTACATATGTATGCAGTAAGCCAGTAATACAACAACGTATTATACATTTCGTTATAAAATATTATGGGAACTATTCTGTATAGCATAATATTAAAGTAATAGAGCGATGTAGCTGAGTAGCAACAATAAAACAAATTAAACTCATAGTCAGTACCTTTTGGAGTCGGTAAGGCAAAAGGTCATGCAGTAAACATTACACAACAAACACATTCCCGCTCCAACTAATTCCCGACAAAATAGACTCGTAAAATTACACGAAAATGAAACAAAACCAAGTTCAGCGGGAAGTTTCGTGCAACATTTATACATTCGCCAAATTAATGTAAACACGGCGCTCGGAGAACCTTCATTATATATTAACCAAAGGGATGTTCCCATTTTGCTCCTCTTTGATCCTCCCTCTTTCCTCTAATCCAGGGATTAAGAAGGCTACGAAGTCCCGCTTTTGCATAATTATCCGCTATATCAGCTTGAAAAATCAATTTTAGCCTGTAAACTGTTGCCGCAGTCGCCACGTGCCATTTATATTAGGGGCTTAAAATATTTGTTACGAGCAACTAATTTATTTTTTTAAAAAGACGCCGTGATGTGGCTTTAATCGACTTACGCAATTTATACAGCCTGTTACAATTTTATATCGTAGGTACTAAAAATTACAATTTAACTTCCATTATGTTTATGCTTAATTTCTAGAAACATGACAGTAATTCGTTATTATGCCAGCACGTTTAGTACAACGCTTATATTAGCAGTATTTTGTAATTTACAAGTACAAATAGTTGACATCGAAACCTGTCATTGTGAGCGCATTTCCTGTAGAAAGCAAAATCCGTTTAATAATGTTAGAAATCCGCGGAACCGGCTACAATAATAACCAGATATAATCTCTATAACACTCGGTAATTGTATTTCATTAATAATAAGTGAAGTTCGTTGTTCTTGTGTTGTGGAAATTATTACTATTTATTTTAATGGTGGGTTACTGTAAGGTTTTAATAATGGTGGAATGTTGTGATGCCTGTAGCCTTTATGAAAGTCACTCTTCCAAGCGAGTAATCCCGAGTTCGATTTAGTCTGTGGCTGACATTAATGTGACATATTTTTCGGATCGTGTGTTTGTGACGTCTCCTTTGACGGCTTGGTACAAACCACACAAGGGGTTACTGGGCTCAATATACCGTCCTTAGTCTTTACCTGCTGGTAAAATTCCTTTACCTTCTACAACCTCCTAAATAAATCAACGTTTTTTACGTATTATATTATTGCCTCTAACATTTTATTTTCTTCTTAGACTCCTATCTAAATATTAAACTAAACAATTTATTTTGTTATTAATTTTACACATGTTTAAACCTTAGTAAATAGGGTTTAGTATAATCAATCGTTTAATAAAAGTAAATTTCAACAAGTTATTACGATATTTTTTACATTTACTAATTTTAATGTAAACATGTAGAGTAATTATATTATTACCACACGAGGGACAGCCTTAATCACAGAGCACTTAATTACAAATCTGTATTTGGAGTGTTGTCCTAAATAAACTCGAATATCTCATGAAATTGCTTTAAGTTTTTATTTTTACTAGGATGTTGGTTGATATTCGTAGAGTGGTTTATGCGAGTATCAAAAGAAAAGTGGAAATAGTGACTCAATACACTACAATGACTTTATAATTAATAACATTACTACCAACTAAGAAAATGGAAGATTGCTACTTCATAATCAATGTGCTTAAACAGAAAACTGTGTGGGATACCGGCTGCTACGACATTTTAATCGCTAGCTCCTTCACTGGCGCCTGCGGTGCACATACATTATATCCAGCCTTAAACAGATTAACCGCTTTATTTGACAGTGATAAGTGTTGCCCTCTTATTTGGCGAGTGGTTACATAAATTGACTTTTTCGACAAAAATATTTAAACATGTAAAATGGAATGTAAATGGATAGGCCTGATAAGAGGCTCATTTTAAATTACCTTAAAGGTTAATGTCGTGTCGCTTAAGTGAATGAGGGTCAGTTGTAACACGATAGGGTAAGTGAAAATCCGAGTAACAGTGTCAGTTATGTGTTGTAAGTAGACTTTTGGGGTTATGCTATTACGGTAGCTCCTACATAAGAAAAATTTCGTCAACAAATTAACGCAGTAAAAAAACAGAAGTTTTTTTAAGTTGGCCCTATCGGAGCTGCACGCAAACAGAAACATAGTAGAAGTCCGCCATAGACCTGATTGAAGCCGGCGATGAAAACTTTTGGATTGAGTTGCACTTAAGTGATTTCAATGTACACACAATGCAGTGAAAGGTCCAGCTTAACGAAAGAGAGCGACACTCATAGAGCTCATGAAGTTTCCTAAAAAATATAACAGACAAAATGAGTTTAAATTCGCTCAATCGTGGAATTCAGTGGTTACTAATGTCGGATAAATTGAATAAAATCAACAGAAAAATGTCATTATTATAGTTTCGTGTACTGTAACTTAATATACGTAAAGTTGATAGGTTTAACTGTCATTAGTGCCTGTCAAGTGTCAACTGTCAAGAATTTCTTTCCGTCACCGCTGTCTCGCCGTGATCATGGTCCAAGTGTTTAGTTAATCGTCCATGTTACGGTTTAAAAAGAAATAAATTGTTAACTGTAGCAAAGACGTTATCCGTTTATTAAAAAAGTTATTGAAAGTTTAACTTTGTGCGTGGTGTGTCTAAACGAGCAATCATACTCCTATACCTTTTTATAAATATAATAGTGATTTAGCAACGTGTTTTCGCCTAACGATCGTAATTTGTTTTGTGACCTTTTAAAGTGAGATTCATTAAACCACAGACATGTTCGGTAGGCTGGTTGGTGGCTGGTGCACCATTAGTTAGACGCCGGAAGTTTCCACGGAGACCGGAGACCGACAGATAGACCGGCACTAATAGGGTTTCCTCTGCAAATACTACTAACACTTGTCGTGCGGGAAAACAAATTATGCAGGCACTGCCCAAAATCCCTCAACAGAATCTACTCTCTCTAGCTAAGCTTATACTGAGCTCAGTACGGCTCCACTTTTGTACCGATTAATAAAAAAATAGTACTAACAAAAAAATCTACTCACAAAGAAAGTTTTTAGGCCAATTCAGTTAGACATTATTTTCTTGTAACGAAGCAGCGTACGCCGTGAAAACTTTCAAGAATTATTTAGACTTAATTGACGATTATCATTAGGGCTCTAGCTAATTTATATTGTACGATATACTAATTATGATTTGACCTTTTGTAAATATGTTACCTTTAAAATGGTGAAAGAAAATTTTCAAATATTAAAATTCACTTCTCACGTAATGGTACAGTAGTTGTGCTCAAAGATTTCGCCCTCCCTCTTTATCACGTTGGCATAGATTAGTAATATTTTATTGGATTATATTCCAGTCTAGAAGATTCCGAATCTACTATTTTATGATGTTATTTGTATACTGGTCCGGTTCTTTATTGCTCTGTACATCTACCACCCTGATTCAAGAATGAATGTACCTACATATATTATGTAAAGCCCCTTTACCACCATCTCTGTTGCTGGCACCCAATGCAAACAGGTTTAAAGTCATAGACTGCGTAAAAATTAACTTTGCTTAATGGAAACCTTCCCGTATGCCATTACCGTTGAGACGGGGTCTACAAATTATTATGAATGAGCTGTCGCACCTCGCAATTTGATTTTACGTGGCGTTTTGTAGGAAAGCTAAACGTTCCCAGACTACAGCTGAATGTCACCCTCCATGTGAAAATCCTAGGTAAACTAAGGGCTGCCACATCTTTATATCTAATCTAAACTAATATAAAGAGGCAAGCTTCGATTTTTTGTTTGTAATGGATAAATGCTCTATTGTTTCTGAGTAATAAGGGCTAATTTTATAAAAAAAAAATAAGGGATACGAAACCCGAAGCAAAGCGAGTTCGTTTACTAGTTTGTTATAAAGTTATGATTTATTTTGGAAACAAAGGTTTTAATCTGAAAAGTACCTTTATATTTATTTCCTGAAAATTTATTTATGAATACAGAGGTCTAAAATGTCGGTACCTTATATACTTACAATTATGCTGATGAACTTGGCATATTTATAAAACTAAATGTTTTACATAACTTTAACTCTACATCTTTATATCTCAAGAAGTTTTTGTACCTACCACGTAGAAAAATGTTTGTTTAGAAAACAACATTCTTGGAGTTGTTTTATTCAATTTCTGATAATTTGCACTATTTTGCATTTGTTGTAAGTGCCTGTATGTTAAGTGAGTTTCTTATGTTTCATGTTCATGTTATTCCATGTCATATTGTTATCTAAAATACCTTGTTGTATGTTATGATACTTATGATGCAGTAATTGATGTTCCAAAAGCACAACCCTAGGTGCACTTATAATCGTATTAGCAAAGGCGACGTCCTGCCCCGCTGGTATTATATAAGGCTTTCAGAGAAATCTGGTTAACGTACAGTGATGTACCTACTGCGTTATTATAGTGCATTGACGCGAAGAAGCGTCGCGACGGTTTTGAGCGATCACTGTAAGTATTGTCCAGGGTAGCACTGGAGAATATTTGTTGCCTGTGATCGCTGCCAGTGGACCCCCGTAACTTAGGCATCACACTGCCACTGGCGATGATGAAAGTTAGAAACAAATTGATTCAAAAAATATATGGTATAATAGTCATGGTAATGGTAAATGGTAGACATGGTAGCCAGGCAGTTAAAACATCGCGTATTGTAGTACTGTTCTACTGCTCCGGCTAATAGCCAAATCAGCAGATGAGCCTAATGATAAGTGAACAGTGGACCAATGGACATCAAAGTCACAATAACAACAAACGCATCATCCATGCGTTGTCCAAAAAACTGGGCAGAAAAAGTACTGGCACTCAAGCCACAGTCGGAACATGAATAAAACAATTTCGGCAAATATCAATTATCATAGCATTAATTAAATTTCAAACTTCTTAATGGAGGAGTTGAAGACTCGACCGTCGACCGTTGTAATGAAGTGCAGATCAGTGGCGCAGAGCGACGAGTGTCGGAGTGTCCCGAGTGTCGTTATCGGCACTCTCGAGAGCTCGTTCCGGTCCCGACACTTCGTAGAACACTTCCCAGCGGTCTAGACTTAGTATACAAATACTTCTGCTATAAGGAACTTTAGTAATTAGTAGTTGTTGGTTGAATTAATACGTGGACAATGATGCTGCTGACTTCGTTTAAAATACATAGAGCGATAATAACGAAATGCTTTTCAAAGACATTGATAGAAAGTCTTCCCTAAAAATATGCATTTAACTAACGAAAACCCCATTCCAAACGAATCAGTATTTTTTGAAAAATCGCGGGCATACATATAGACATAAAATTATGCAAATACATACAGTTAGTTAATTAAATTTAGAACACTACTTGAAAGGCCTTTGAAAGAAAAGAAAAAACCTATCAGTCTACTACTCTAGGCAATACGCTTTGTTCCAACTAGTGCCGATGCTCACCATTATGCAAATTCAATGTTAATTTCCCAAGTTCCCATCACATCTTATAAGCAATAAGTAGATAGATATATTTAATAAGCTGATGCATCCATAATGCGCTCGTTGAGATGCAGGCGCGCAAAAAGCGTGGGTACGCACGTAGGTGCGAAACTAGTCGATCCATTCTATTCAGTATGTATGTAACTATGTATCTAGTTAGAAAACGCATTGTGATTGATGATACTGCCGGTGGGTACTTAGCCTAGTGCAGGTAAGGTGACTCAGTCATGTACTTCTCTGGAGAAAGTAGTTAATAAATCATAACTTATAATATATTTTAAAATTTTAAAAACCCTCGACACTACTAGCTAATAACCATCTCGATCGTGTTAACTTTCAAGCAGAAAAAACTGCATGAAAATCGGTCCATTCATTTATTAAGCTATGTTGCCATAGGCATACAAAACACAGACACACGTCAAACTTGAAATCACTCCTCTTTTTGTGTTAGGAGGAATTCTCAAAAGCACAGGCAACTCTTTGGTTTGATTTTTTAATTGACAATCAAGGATATAAACCACCTGATGGTAAGTAAGGACTGGATAGTCACCACCGACTTCAGTATAACCAAAGATAACCGCAGCACAATTCCGACCGAACATGAAGAGCAGGGAGTACCATTTACTGGCTCTCCCACACAATAGAAGCGCCTAAAATTAAACGCGGTGATAGAATTCGTCAAAAGCTTTCATGTGAACTTCGTGACATCTTTCAATTGAAATTACTTTTGGTGCTTTCTTCTTAATTCATTCATAGAACGAGCGATACATTAGTAGTATGCCCATTTATACTTTATTATTGCCATATTGGTTCGAAGTATTTTTTATAAGCTTCAAAGGGCAATATAAAACTAGCCATTTGTGGCAAAGTGAGGCCGGCAGCAGACCAATTCCACTCCGCTCTACACCCTCAGTGGCTTGTGACAGTTTGTGACAGATGCAATCGAGTTCACGCGCCACTGCCTCGCGATACTACTGCAATAAGACTGCAATTCAACTATTCAAGGTGTCGCCATAACGTTTGATACTTTATTTTGGAATGTATTTGTATATCGTGGTGATTTCGTGCAATTTTATTTACGAAATGCAAGGTTTGTGAACAAAGTGCCTTTTTTGTGTTCTGTTTTAATTATGCTTTTGACAATGACGACGCGACGTGCGAATTCAATATGTCTGTCTTATGTGATGAGATCAGTTTAGACTTCAGTTTGCAGAATAAGTAACAGGCTGACGGATTTAACGGCTAATTTATCAGGTAATTGATAAGAGAGGTTTTTTACCCGGATTCGTGGTATATAAATTATGTAGGTTGCATTGCAACATAAAATATTTGATGTCATCATTCACAAATTGCTTTTAGAATGATGAATGGCTTGATATTACTACATTGTTATCGATATAGATTGTGTAAATTCCCCCAATTTACTCTTCTTGTACAGAAAGATTGACTCATTCTGAAAAATACCCGATTCAAAATGTTGGCTTAATTTATTTTATCTTTCAATGCTATTGTTGTAAACTGTAATATCTTAAGATAAATTAGAGACAAAAAGCAAAAGCTTAACATTATTTTCCTCATAAAGACAATATTAAACCTATTAAAAATAATCAACATAGAGAGCTTATCAGATAAAGTGGAGGTTGTTAGCAACTGAACACGGTATTTAATTAGCCCCACAATGGCTACCAGACGGGTATTATACCTAAGCATGCATCCTCAGATGAACCGCGAAGAAGAATTCCTTTGTCCCACAACAACAGTGGATGTCCTGGGAATCTGGGGACGACTGACGAAAAACAAAAGAACCTATTACACTTATCAGAGGTCTACACACTGCTTTGCTATACATAAGAGAGAATTGTATTTCTTATTAATGCTATTTTTCCGTGAAAAAATAGGCTTTTGTTAAATTGTTGCCCTATCAATAACGTCACTGAGCTAACAGTAACGTCAGCAATTGTCCATTCGACAAAAATAATTAGGTAGATACTTTTATCACAAAGATGCATCTCTATGTAAAATTGTGGTATTTCTGATTCAAGTTTTCTTGTTCTTCAGAAAAGCGTTCAAAAAATATCCTGTTGAAAGTGGTTTTACCGATTTCTTATTGGTCAAGGCATCGATAACCGATCAGTGATCACTATCGATTGACAACTCGTAGCAATAGCTTCGACGTAAAGCTAAGGTAACCAAGCTAACCTATCTATAGGTAACCTTCCCAATAACTTTAGTGAAGACAAATACCCACCACGCTCCGAACACATTAATCTGGGGAGCCCGGCGCCCGGTGTCCAGTGACAAATCGCGCATGTGACGCATCTCCCGTGGTCATTACGCCCAACAACGGTATGACGTCATTAATTAAAACGTCATAATTTGATGCTCACTTAGCCGCAGGTGTAGCAGTGACAGATGGTGTTGATTTTGTTGTGATTAATATTGCTGACCCATGTTATATAATAATGAATCAGTCACCATCGTCAATAGACATCAAGAACACCATAGACACCGGTGATTTGTTGGCCAAGAAAGAAGAGAGAAGAAAGAAAGAAATTGCCCCCAAATGACCGCTTTCAACAACTTGTTTAAGACGACCACTTTAATTCAGAATTCGTTAAGGGAGGCTACGATTTCTTATTCTTTCCCTGTAGACCCCGTATATTTTGTAATAAGATATCAGTGCTATCATCCTCATCCGAATATCTCCAAACCAGACATTGTCTCGTTATAGAACGGTCTGATACAACGAACCAGTATCATAAATCATTAAAAAGTTGTTGCCCCGTCATGAATATGAGCTGTAAAATTCCTCAGCCGCTCAAGCACCATCTACGGAGTTTGCACTGCACTTCACTAGGCTGCCGTAACTGACCCGTCAACAGCCAACCGATTAATTAAAAAACGACCTCTCCCCTCGACATACGATATTCTCGTTACACGGGACCGTCCGCGTCTAAACAAATAGACTGTCACCGCCGTGAATATGTATCAGCTTTGTATAACACCTGGTGCCTTACCATGAACTCTAGTAAAATGTGTCATGTTCAGGACAGGTCAGCTTGTAGCTAAAACCTGACAGGAGTGTATTTTGTACCATGAACGTTTACCGATGACCTGCAAGGCCTCTACTTCTGTCCTGCATCTTTAGTCTATGACATGCAAGGTACTTGATTTGTACTAATTATGTTCTGAAATAGAGCGTTTTATCGGTTTACCGGTTTTCAATTGAATGCGTAATATTGATGTTTTTAAAAGTTTAAAATAACAATCTCAATTGAAGATTTTGAGATTTGTTATAAATACTTAAGTGTTGTGATTTATTAACCTTTCGTTCTCTAAAATTACCAAAAAAATTATCGCTAAGTGATGCTTACATTTTTGAACGTAATCTTACACCACTTGACACTTGACACAGTGACATGTCTAAATGTCTATTAAAATGTGTGATTTATAATGCCGGTCACCCACATTGGCGCGAATACGCGAACCCACAAGTGTGGGAATGATTATGCGAAGTTTTCGAGGCATTCGGGGTTTTCCAAGCTGTGTCGGTTTTTTGTCGCACATGACAGCGCGCGAACCTCGAACCTTCGTGTAGTCTCCCACACATTCGTGCAACCAGTTGCGCACACGACTAAAAGGTGATGTATCTCTTAATTTTTCGTGGTTCGTGGCGTCTAATCGTACTACCATTTATTTTCTGTATTGAAAATGGATTTTAATGACAACAACATAATAACAACAGCAAGATTGAACATTCGTGAACAAAGTGTAGAAGGAAGCGGAAATGGGCTTGTATTGTATACTCATATGTGAACCCATTTGCCTGACCACCCTTCACATATGTGCAAACATTCGTAAAAATGTCAAAAATTTGCGCGCATGTGAGTGACCGGGGTTAGGAGCGATAATTCAAAAAGCATAAGTACAATTAGTGTTTTTAAAATTTTCCAAACAAATGAAATGTATTTATTTTGTGATGATGGTGTATTTGAAATTTGCCATGGCTGCATCCCGTCGTGTTTCATCATCATCAACGAAATAGCCGAAACAGGACAATAAATGTTACTTTCGGTGAGCTGTAATATTTTGACGTTAACATATGCCACTTTCTGATGTCAATACGTCAACAATCGCGTCATGGTACACGAATTGCAGGGCAGAAGATCATTTTTGAAGTCACGTGACCGCTGTCCTGTTACGGTGACGTGGTCGCTGGCTGCCCTGTGTTTTAGCCAGATCATGGTAGGATATAGCAGGACAGGCCAATTATCGGCTAATATTGACCTGTTTTAAGAGTTCATGGTAAGCCCCCTGATTTATTTTATGACAGTCAAATTTTAACTTCAGCCAAATATTTTAAATTAAGTAATTCATTACAGTAACCAAGTTAAAGACAACTTGGCTTGCAATCCAAAACACGAAAGTGTTTATGAAACTATGAAGTACTGGAATTTTCGATGTCGTTTTATTATGTTCTTACACTTAAACTATATTTCAAAGGGCTATCGGCGAACTTTTTTAGATAGGTACTCTTCGATTCGACCATCTACATCGTCGTGTTGAGTAATATCAAAATATATTTCAACGCTGCACTGTGTGTTAGCTTAATTTTTATTGTTGCGCATTTATCAAACGTTTTTTTTTACTGAACTCTGAACTGACTAGCAATTAAATGTATTTGTTAAAATAACCCCGTTGTGTTAGTACATTAAACAGCTTGTCGGCGCGAAACGAATTGCCTGTCAACTGTCAGTGCATGACTCGTAACATTTCATGAAACTACCTAATTTTATGTTAAAATTTATTTTGTAATAATTTATAGTAATGTTCTGAATGTCTATATTTAAGAAAATTTTACCCCAGCAATCAGATACTCGATGAGGTTCACTAGGCAAGTAGGTAACGGCCATTAGTAAGTAACGTGATGTCACAAAATCTTACAGCTACAAGGCGACAGAAATTGACACTTTAAAATAATATCTTATTATTTTACTTCTTTATATTCGTTCCCAAGTAACCCTTCAATCTATATTTTAAAATAATTACTTCCTTATTATTAGTAACAACGTTAATATGCTAACATTTACACAATATTTCTGCGATACGATGTGCCTATCAGCACAACTAAAGTGGTTCATCTGAAACCATACAATAAAACTGACCTTTCAACTGGCACACCGAGTTAAATTAAAAACACAAGTCACCCATGCAATTAAAAAACAAAGTCACCCCTTTACCGTCACATGATATTCTCGTCACGGCGTGACCGTCCCGTCTGAAACAAATTGAGTGTCACCTCCGTCATCCTGACTTCACGCCCGACAACATACGTTGTAGAAAGCAATTTTATTCATTTAAACTTGTGGGGAATGTTGATACTTATCCTTATTATTGTCGTGAAAGTCTTTTCTCTGAAGTTGTCTTACCCTTTCTTTGCAAAGGCGCCTTTACAAAGGATGTCTCGAATGCTATTGAAATACGTATTGATTTAGTTACACCTTCTGGTCTAAAGTACCTTGCAAATTCAAATTCAAAATCATTTATTCATGTAGGTATCATTGATACACTTATGCACGTCATTTTTTTAATGAACCAATCTTGTAATAGAATTGATTCTATTTGTCATTGCAAAAGAAAGGTGTTATCAGATTAACGTGTGTGTGTGTGTGTGTGTGTATGTGTGTGTGTGTGTGTTTGTGGCATCGTAGCTTCTAAATGCATGATGCAATAAAAGCCGACAATAAAAGATTACCATTACCACTACTTTATCTAACGCTGGGAGTCGCCAAAATGTCTATATTATGAAAATAAATATCATCTCTTCATTCGTATGTATCCATGTCCCAAGTCGATTCCTTGTTCCATGTTTGCGTGATAAATGGTTGTTAGTCTGACATGTTTCTGGTAAAATATTTTGTCTATGTCAAACATAACAGCCACTATGCTAGCTAGAGAACAGGCAGAAGTATTTTAAGCGTCTACGTTTTATTTCTTCCCTAATAACAGTTCACTGGAAATAGTATGAAAATAATATAATTGGACATATTCTATGCAAACGAAATCAATGGTTCAACCAGAAATAACAATTAAGAAACAATACATATAAAACAAAAAACAACAACAGGAAAATTAGAACTTCAAATACCAAGACCGTAGAATAAAGAGAAGTGGTATAAATACGAAATCTTTAAGCAATAATACAATTTAATAAAATCTAAATTCTGTAACATTTGTAAAGCTAAGTAAACATAAGAACATGCGATTAACGGCCGGTCTCAATAATGTACTAACAGATGGAAGGCTGTGAAAAGGGCTACCATTAGTATGTTATCTGTCAAATTTGTCAATTTTTGCCTCTGAAAAATTGACAAATATGACAGATGACAGCCCTATCCACAGTCTTCCATCTGTTAGTACATTATTGAGACCGGCCGTAACACACGAACAATAACAATAAGTTATCGCTGCGTCCGAAACTCTCGTTTCGTTCGGCAACTCGCGGCGTGGAGAGGTTTTTAATTAATACCGGGTGCCGTGTACGGTGCGGTGTAGCGAGATAAATCTTGGTTAATGTTCGCAGTGGCCAGCCTGGTCCGACGACTCACGTGCACCAAGTGCGTGGATCGATTCTGTTGTGGGATCTCGAATTGCTCTTTAATTAATTACTAATTGTCATTCTATTTGTAGAGACGGGAAAACATTTTAACTAAAATACATTTTGTTAATACCTACCGCTCGAAAAGATAACACTTCCCCGACAGTCGAAAGCTTACATTCGTTATTTCTTTCTCTCAAACATTTTGAAGTCATGAGAGTTATGATTTCAGGTTTCAGTTTTTGCGGTAGTAATAGAGGCATTGTTACTCGTACGTTATAATAAGTACTATTGTTTCTTCTGTGCTCGTTCATTGAAACAAGATAACAAACGCCGCAACACATACTAATTTTGGTCCATGTTTATATGGCATCGACTAGATTATTATTGAATCATAGCGCCCAAGTAGGTGAGGATTAGGTGCAATTAAATTATCATCTTGGAATGAAAACCATAAACTAATCATAGTCTATGTCCATGGCCTGTGACTTGGAAATATTATTAGGATTAACTGTTTTCCGATACTTACTTTTTTAAATTCCACCATTAAAGTAACGCCTCATTTGTTCCAGAAATGCTACATTCCTCGAACCGCATCTCCAAGGCGTGAGGCGTCGGGACAGCCGCAGTTCAGACTCAGAGCACGATGAGCGCTCCACCGAGGATGACGAGCGCTCCCTGCTGCGGAGCTCCCCTCGCACGCGCCTGCCGCCCCCGCCTCCACCGCCCCCCGACGACCCCCCGATGAAGCCCCGGGAGTTCTTCGAGCGCCTCCAAAACCAAGCGATGAGAGAATCCCAAGACAGAAAGCGGCTGCAGCATAAAGACGCTCTGTTCCGACCGGTCGACGCTGACGGCAGTCTGGGAGACAGCCTTAGTCAGGTGAGTTGTTTTGTATTTCAAAGAATAAACAAAGAGTAGATGAGCCATTTGAAGGTTGTCACCGGCCTCCATCATTAACACCAAAGGTCGACCCGATTATAGCAGTTTCTCAGACACTATAAAAGCAACACTTGACGGTAGATTCCAGGAGAAGACTGATAAAAAACAGGAAAGACCTAACTGCCCCCCAGGTGTGGAAGATATGATCGTAGAATACTGTCGAATTCATCTATTTGTATCGGGTCTATTTCGACCGACGATACACCGCGGCAATTCGGAGGAGTCGGCCGAGCTTTGCATGACAAAGTTAGTCAGTTTCTACAATGTTTGAATGGGCAACCGGAAACTTTATTCCGGTGGACTAATGAAGCACGTCTGTCTGTTTATTTTTTAGTTTCGCAGACTTTCCTCCAACTTTTCCTTCGACGTACCTGTAGCCGTATTTACATGACAAATTGGATAGCGGGAGATCGAGACGTGTAGACTGTAGGGTAACATACATTTAGCCCTTATTTATGTTGGAAGTATTCGGAGTTACGGGAACTGAAAGTATACGTACTTTCTGTTATTTTGCATCCATTACCATGTGAATGAAGCGAGGATAAACTTATATAAATGCAACATGTAACAATACCATCCTCGAAATTAAATTTAGGAATCCCTATGACGTCGAGTCTTTCTCGAGTTGATCCTACTTTCTTCGCTACTTTTTATAAAGCAACGGAAACCGAAGGCAAACCTTATTATTGCGTCTCGTATTTTCCTCATTCATTCCATAATTCAAGCTTATACGAGGCTCTTAACTCAAATTACTCTGTTGAATAAAATAGTCCTTCACGTTTTAGAAGGCGGCTTATTCTCTCTTTGTGTTTTGTTGGGAATGGATTTTGCTTCTAATTTTCTTCATAATTGAAACGACTGTATTACGTAAGTGCTCGTAACAGTAATATTTGTTTAGCTAAGAAAATTAAAGTTAAACAACGAGCTACAGCAGGTCAGGTCGGACGCATAATGCTGTGTGAATGTTTAGGTACTAGATACATTCTGTAAGTATTATCCTTTTAAATTACAAGTAAACCACCCTCGTTAAATAAACGTTAACTTTCTACATAGTCAATATTACAGCTTCTAAAATGAATCAATACAGTAGGGACATGTTTCTTTGATGAAAATTCAATTAAATACATACACATGTACAGACGCTAGAGCTTTGCCCCTTTCACTCGCACCTCAGTTAGCAGTCCGCATTTCGCATGCTCGTGTGCTAAAAATCATGTGTATCACATGCAATTTTTCTTTGTACAAAAGTGCATTTTCTGGCAGTCAATTTGTACTCGATCACCACTCAGACATTCGAACTTGGTATCGTCTACAACCATTCCCATTGCGTCTGATATTCCCCAAACAATATTTACGTATAAAACACGGTGCACTCCGAGATGCACTTACACCGGTGACAGGAGTACACTCGGCAACACTTCACAGTCAATTGTGGGTGTTGCTTTGTGCATACTCCAGCTACCCCTTCCATTGTCGCCGGAACTGCGTTTTGCTTCCTCTCGGTATAATTATAACGCATTTCAATTGTTACGAACCTTGAGATTAAGAAAGACGTTCTGTGAACGAAGGAAACTTGAGTGAAGATTTTTAAAATGTTGAAGACATTATAGTCACATAAATAATTACGAGTAACAGAAGTCTCGTCTCATCTGAATAATGACATTTAAGTGTCAACTGTCAGGAGTTTTTTCCTGCCATATTGTGGTCTCACTGTGATTATGCCATTTTATTAATGCATGTGTAAGATCGAAGTAACGGTACAAAGCACAAAAAAGTCCTGGCTGTTAAAATATAAAATGGTCTGTTACCGACGGATAAACGGTCCACCGGTGTATCATGATTTTGTATTTAAAATGTACCTACTTATAACTGTGTCATTAATAAAATATTATTAAGTTATACTTACCTCTGCTGTATCGTAGAACCTGTAAAATATAAATAATTAGTTAAGTTAATATTAGTCTAGTATTACAATGTAACCTTTGTGTTTGGACTTTCTCAATAATAAAGAAAGTACTAGCCGAAAACTGCTGAGAAAAAAGATGACATACCTGTCTGTCTCGCGACAACCGCTGAGGCGAGCGTGGTCTGTGGCCCGCGCCCTGCACCGCCATAGGAGTCGACCAACAACGCGGAAGCTCTCGTGACCTATATCCGCGAACAAAATTGCATTATCCTTTGATCCCAGTATTTTTCGGTTCGGCTTATTCTACTTACGTCTCGCCTTTCTCATTTCGCACCTCTTGACCCGCACCATCCCCAACATGGTCCATGGAGTAGAAGTAGAGCTGCTTAGTAACAATTACTATGACAACATACAGCGGTTGTCTAGCAACAGATTACCAGATTACAGTTAGGTACCCAGCAATGAGCTTCACGCGGAATGGAAAAATTATATATAAAATTAGGAACAGAAAGTGCTTTTCCGCTAATAACATTGTTTTCATTCGATTTTTATCTTCCTTTCCCTTAATTAAAAAGGATTTCATAATGGGTATTTCTTGTAACACGATATTATAAAACCTATCCGTTTCTGTTCAGATTAAGTACACAACTTTGTAATCGTATAATGTCATTAAAGACTTGTATTAATTAAGAGTTACATTATAAGTCCATTATGGCGTTAGTGCCGTGTTTCCGTAAGAGTAAAAGCCAGGGATGGGTGGAATGGGCTAACATTATATTCATTACATCGGCCGGTCCATCCGACCGACATTTAACCCTTGAATTAGTGCCTTCCTTCAGAACTTAACTGCCATTTTGTGGGTCATAAATGACATGCGTGAACTGTAAGTTTTGCATATTTTTAAATTAGTATTAATAAAACATTGTTACAACTTACTTCATTGCAACAAAGAAATTCTTATACAGGTTGTTGTGAATAAGATACTTTATAAATATTTGCAAAACAACAATATTATGCATAACCCCTAGACATACATAGCTTTCTTCTGTTCCGACCGGTAAACGCGGTGAACAGTAACTCGATAACCAGCCGGGGATCCATGATCGATTGTCGATTATTAACAAAAAGAAATCACATAAAGCATACAAAAATGTTCTTTCTGCATGACTATGAAATATACCGAATATACCGAATTCTAAAAACTAGCACTAACTATCTTAATATATATAAATTACGTGTCACGTTGTTTGTCCGCGATGGACTCCTAAACTACTGAACCGATTTTAATCAAATTTGCACACCGTGTGCAGTTTGATCCAACTTGAAAGATAGGATAGCTTACATCTCGAAATAAAAAACTTTTGACAGAACGAAGTCTGTCCGGGCAGCTAGTTATAAGTATGTAATATATGTATGGTACCCATAAAGTTCCCTGGCTTTCAGCCCGCGCGCACTACATTGTCATGTCATTACGCTCTTTGTCTTTCCTTCGTGTTGTACTGTGCAACGTATCTTGGAACGTATCCCTGTCTTCTCCTTTATTTAGCGTAAAGTGGAAGAGTAACGTTACTCGTTTAGATGCCGCGGAACTTTTCCTACATTTCTATTTCAGTGTGTCGTAGGTTTTATGATTTTAGACAATCGCTGAGCTGCGAAGTGGTGCTGAGTTGCGAAATTGTATTACGTTTTTTCTTATGAATCTCGTTTGAAAACTACATGACTTATGCTTACGTATGTTAAGTCACAATAAGTTAACTCTCACTCACTGTTACGATTGTATTCTTCTTTTTTAAAATAATTTGATTTGATTCAAGCCTACGTTCTAATATGAAGGAACCACATGAATATTTTAATGCATTATCATTGCAGGCGACCGTATCTTCATTATAAGCAACTATTGTTTCCAGATCATGAATAAGTAGGTATCGTGTTATTGAAAGAAGAGAGGGGTGTGAAAATAGGATATAATAGTTCAAGTAAAATATGTATAACCTCTACATCAAGATACAATATCACGAACAAAATCGAATATTACCACGATCTGTTAATAAAGTTACTCTGTACTTATCACAGAAAGGTAAAGTAAGATTTGAAAAATCATCGTCTCTGAATTGGCGATTACCTTTTAATCGCAACCGCAAAGTGTCGCTTCGCTAATCGGGTTCTTGCATATTCAACAGCCACAGATCGCCGACGTCGGCACTCCTGAAAAAGTTTTAAAACCAGTTAATTACTACCATTGTCAACAGCGAGCGATTATCGTCCGCCCCGTCACTTCCGTCGCCCTCATGAACGATTTAGGGCTGTTACAGAGGTTTTTAATTGTTCAATTGTGAATTTTCGGATCATGTCGCGTCGTATTGACTATTGATTTTTGTGGAAGATAATGAAAATACTTTTTTATAAAATAAATGACTGATGAAAACTATTTTAACTTTATACCATTTTTCAAGGGCTATAAATTTGGTTTTATGAGAGGTTAGATTTTCTAAGTAGAATAACTGACACCATAACATTTTATGTAGATAGAATGACAGTCAATCAGATCTACCTGACGGTCCATGGTTTACAGCATGTCAGTAACCAGCCATGAAGTAAACTGGGAGACCCGCTTATCACTCCATATCTGCCGTAACGCAAATAAATGACTACGAGAGATTTTAATCGTCAAAAAAGGGTAATTTGCATGTATTGCAGGCAAATGTATCGATTCTGTGCATCCGTTGCAATGCAGTGAGTCAGCAGTCAATGGTAGCCCGTAATACCTACAGCCAACAACACCATTGTTTCCCTTTTTCGATTTACTGATTTATAAACGTACAAATTGTTACTGCGTGCAACTCACAATGTGTTTTGGTATTGTAAATGTGCTATTAAAATTACAAATGCTAACGCAGTCATGCCCCCGCAGGAAAATTAGGTTAAGAATGGTTAGGTTAAGAACGCAATATTATTTGACGACGTCTCATTTCGTCAAGTAATTTGTCTTAACGTGTGTGATACCCTACACTAATAGGGTGCGCGACGAAAAAAAAATCATCCTCACGTTACCTATGGATGGACGGACGGACAGACGGACGGAAGGATAGACGGACATGACGAAACTATAAGAGTTTCGATTTCACTTAGAAATCCTAAAAACTAGTAGTAAGTAAGTCAGAAACTTAGAAGTTGAATACGAAACTGTATCAAAACGGTCACTATATCATAGTCGAGGGGTAAGAAAGAAAAGTGCTCACTATCACAACTATAGCATAGTCTAGGGATAAGAAACAATTTGTACTCCGTAACAGCTTAGGGCCCCAATACATTATAATAATGAGTCCCAAAAAGCGTGAGGGGTCTTACAAGTCACAGTGGCCACAAGGCTTGACATCTGACATATGCGTCGGGATCCCCGCATTGTGTCCTCTAATTGAACATTAGGGACATCTGATGAGCCTGAAGCTTAATTTAATACTAATTAGTGCGGTACTTACTGCGGGGTGAATTTTTATTAATTGAAATGTTTTAATTTGGCAGTCGGGAGATGGGAGAGCACATTATACGCGTGATTTTACGGCTGGGTATTTAAACCTAAACGTTATGGGTGTCTACGAATGTTTTAAAATTTTAAGGTATTTATAGAAGGAATAAATAAAATTTTATATAGCCACAGAATAGATAATTGTTGGTGTCTTTCAAACGTTTAAATTTTTTACTAATATGTCATTAAACTAATATCACCAAAATTATAACAGATTTATTTTGTTATATAATTTACCAAATAGCCCACATGGAGAATTACTAAAATAAACGAATTTGTCTAATTTTCACATTTGCTCTTTCACAATCTAATGACATTTTCTCGTGTATCAAATCTGCAACCTTTAGCATTTCAGGTTTAGTAGCAACACTAGCAACCCATAAAAGTAAGTTAAGCTCTATAGTTAAACTAAACACAAATTCAATTATTAGTCAGATCGGTTTACAATTGTCGGCGACCGCGATAGTCGACTTATTGATTCCCCTGCCCCTGTGACTCACCCGGTCACCCGCAGTCCCCTGCATTTCCCCTGCATCTCGCACCCCACGGGCCCACGAAGTTGTGTAGCTGACAAAGTATTTGCACAGAGTAACTTCAAGTAAACGAGTGACTAACTGTCACAGTTAGTGGCTAAGGTAATCTTGCTCGGAATATTGATCTAATCCATGAATATTCAGAGCAATTTCAATAATAGTATCATGTGTATCTAATGTTATTAATATGCTTACTGAAATATTGACCAATTGTCAAAACGCTAATGGATTTCAGTTTATGCTTCTACCACCTGTCGGAAAGGAAATCAGAAAGAGAAGAATTGGCGAAAGTTATAAATTTTAAAAGTATTTAATGTAATTTGTGTTATTGTGTTCTCATGTTAACATTTTTTTATGTTTTAAGAAAAATTCTGTCAGTTAACTTAAAAAAAAACATTCACAATTCATTTTGACGATGTCCCCTAAAACGTTTTTTATCCCATCACTATCGACGCTAACAACTGTTCGACTGGAGTCCCAAACATTGGGTATATTTACTCTCCTTGATTGAACTTGAAGAAACGCAAAGGGTCGCCATAAGTTTGTTTGCGAAGTAATAACTGTTTTATTTGACCCGTAGGTACTTTTTGCATCCGCTTCGCTTCCACGGTTCTTTTTCCGTCTGCACTCGACTCCTGCTCGTTAAAACTTTGTAGTTTTGAATTGATGGTTTGAAGTCTTTGGAGAATTTCTTCAATTTTCGATGTTATAAAGCAATACCATTTATATTACTCGTATGTTTTGGGAAACGAAGCGCGTTATTTCAAGTTCGGTTTTAAGATTTACGAAAATACAATTATACCGATTTACCTGTTTTGTTTTATAGACGGTACATTCAATAAACAATTCCACAACATTTTGTTCATTTAATATTTTTATCCACCAATCTACTTTTTACACAGATTCACATATTTAACATAGTGAGAAACTTTTGCAACTACATAAATGCTACTGTTGAAACACCGTTTTCACTCTAATGCCCCAACTCAGAGTCACTAACGGTTACTTAAATCGCTCCTTAGTACAGAATTTGTATGGTGATTCTTTACTAAGGAGCGATTTAAGTAAACGTTAGTGACTCTGAGTTGGGGCGTTAGTGTCATCCATCAATTCTCACACATATTCTTCGTTAGCGGAAACTCCTTTTTCAACACCAATTTGACCTTTCCTAAACTACTCATTAAATCGGTATTAAAGACCTTTTAGATTAAGACCGCTAACTAAACTTTGAACATAGAAGTGATCAGCAAATAGCGTTTTGCTAGCATTAACCTAATTAGAAACCCCATTCCAAAACTTGTGCCGGTCCCAGGTGGCCCTCATTCGGTCCTAAAACGTCTCCGCCATTAAGAGAGCTCTAGCACGTGTGTTCTCTTCGCACTCACTCCAAACTGGAGTAAAACCAAACGGTTATGCCACACTCAACGTCAAGAGTTGTATATTTTTATGAGTTTCAGTGATAACACAGCTGAGACCACTTCTAAGATGAGAGTTTAAAGAAATTTCCGAATGAGGACCCTCCATAAACCCGTCGTTTAGAATTTGACAAAGAGACTTAAACAAAATATGTCTGCGAAGTTTGAACTTGTCGAATAAAATCTCAGGAAAGACTGCCAACGTTCTTATCGAAGTAATCGCCTTTAAGCCGAAGTTGGGCTTAGAGTTTTCGTAAGTGTTATTTTTGTGGGTATTTTACACTTTCAAATTTAAAGGGGGCTGGAAGTAAAACCGTTTTCGTGTGCTATAGAATATTCTTTCCTAGAGAGATTAAATGTGCCCTTTGGTGATTTGTCAATAAATTCAACTGCATATTTTTAGAAGCTGATTACAATGGTTTACAAATAACATCTTCAACAAATAACTTATAGTAAATCACAACACAAGAACCCTAAAACTTCCTTTTAAACTTTACGTATTAACCTCTAAATATGTATAGAGCAGATACAATATTAATTCGAAGCTACTTTTACTTAACACTAACAATCGAGAAAGGCAGGCACTGCGCGATAAAATTAATTTGGAGCTGTTCGCAGCATTTAAACACTTCTATTATGAAGCGATAACGCGACAATCTACTGTGGAAATTAATTTCGCTATCGGTGACAATAACCGCCGCGGTGTCGCCATGAATCATACATACAAAGCCTTCGCGGGCAAGGCGAAGCACAATGGCTGAACACCGAACAGTCTGAACACCGCGATTCGGGATTATATTGCAGTATCAAATTGTTGAGCGGGATTTATGTACCGAGTTGGAGTGCAATTAGTTACTCGTGTGTTTAATGGGCTTGTGGGCGACATATCTGATACTGACTATATCTTCGGAGCGTTGAAATGGTTGTTTGTTCAGCTGTCAGCGCATTTGCTTGCTGACAAAGCGTCAGTGACACTTGGTACGTTGAAATGCGACTCAAATCTAGATATGAATCTAATTATTCGAAGTCGCTTTGTGTGTGTGTGGTAGGTATTATATTGTTTATAATACATGGTTACAAAATTGTAAATATCACGTAATATATGGGAAGATGTAGATAGACCCAGATTAAGACTTCCTTTATTCAGCATCATCACTTTACTGCTGAGTTTACATACCTAAATCACGAAAATCATATCACAATAACCGCAACTTGCTACTCAAAGTAAGTAATATTTTATTCAACTTAATATAATATATTTAAATAACAAACATTTAGTACAAATTACGAAGTCCAGCTCCGAATAAATCTCTTAATTCTCCCCACAGGCTGAGCAGAGTGCAAATGCGGGGACTATATATCGTTTATTTGCCACAGACTATTAATTTATAGACCAATAATATCGGCTGCAGATGTGCAATGATTTTTGTTTATTTTACGAGCTATGATCGTTATTGGGATATTTCGAATTTGGTTGCCACATTTAAGCGTCCATAACGCTTTTTCTTGGCAACACAATATGCAGTTTTATTGAATATTATTTGTGTCGAAATAATATTCTACTAATATCATCACCCTCGTTACCTTTTTAAGTTGGTTTGACATTTCTTCAGTTGGCATTCTATTCTACAATGTATTAAGGTGGCCTCAAATCTTAAGTAATAAAGGAATCCTCCTCAGTCGGAAGATACTCGACGTGAACGAGATTCTCTTACCGTTATATCCCTCGAAAGTCGTAAACAATCCCTGAGCTAACGCTAAGTTATTACCTTCGTAAAATAGCTCTGTCGCCATCGCCAGTAGATTGATACTCTAAATTAACTAATTTCATTAAACTGTTTCACGAACTGAACTTAGCATTAGATAATAGCAGTAGCTAGTTAGTTTTTTAACCGACTGCAAAAAAAGGAGAAGGTTCTCAATTCGACTGTATTTTTTTTATGTTTGTTACCTCAGAACTTTGGAGTGGGTGAACCGATTTTGATGATTCTTTTTTAATCGAAAGCTGGTGGCTGTCATGTGGTACCACATAAATTTTATTGAGATCTGACAATGGCATCTATGAAAAAACCGCATAAGTCGTAGTATTATTAAGAATGTGCGCGACAAATTGACGAATAACTCAATATCACGCCAACTGATTTCGATAATTCTTTTTTTAATCGAAAGAAGGTGCTTGTCATGTGGTCCCATATAAATTTGAACGAGATCTGACAAGTAGTTTTTGAGTAACTTTGAAGTCGGTTATTTTTTGTTAGTAAAATTTAGATTATTAATCTTCAGCTATTTAGTGAGATAATCAGAAACCATCTTATCATTGCATTCTCGTCAGGGAAAGTGTGTTATAAAACACAATTTTTTTTTACAATTCAAATATAAGACTAGGCAATAATTTCTCCTGCTCGTTGCAGTAAATTAAAGCCTGTCATAATTTAAGTAACATTACAAAATCAACTTTTTTCCCGGCATTAACACACTTTGTTTCTATTAAACTTCCACCGCTCCCTTGACACCGTCCTCAGACTACCAGTAGCCCCCAAAGAATATCGCTTCAAATTTTAATGAAACACCAGCGATACCACTACCTTACGTAATCAAATTAAAATACTTATCATCTCCCTAAAGCGGCCATTTATTTTTATATTAAAGAAAGTTTTCCGTCGCTGAAATATAGCGCTCGCCGCCGGCTACTTGAAATTCGTAAAATGTTTGAGTAGCCCAACGTCGAGCATATTTTCGCTAGGCTATTTTCGCTACGTTATTTCGTCGTCCATCCGATCCTTTTTATCTAACTCGGCCGTTACCCGAAAAGGGTAAATACGACTTCCGTATAAACAACGAAACATAACGCAGCTTAAAATGAGGATTCATGACGATATATGAAATTGCAAGTCGCTCCCCCACTACGCCCGTCGATCCTTTTGCGGCGAATCGGGTAATAATATTTCCATGTCTGTGAACAAAGAACCTTTGCTTGAAGCCGCTGTCCTGAAAAATTGTCGCATAAGGGCCTGGCGAAGCGTAGCTTTTAGCGGTCTTCGATTTGAATACGTAAAGTTCTCGTTACCTTCATCATTGTGGATGCACGTTATGCTACGTGTGGCTGGTTTACTGAATATATGAATGGCGTTGCACAAAACCGATGTCAAATTCAGAATCTCCTAGAATAAATCAATTGATAAAATTAATCTCTCCAGCTCTAACACAATACTTTTAATTTTTGTTCCAGAGTTTCTAGTAACAAAATAAGGATTGAAAACAATTAAGTTTCTTTTTTCAATTTAAACATTAATTTTACATATTTAGTAATCTATTTATACAAGGTATTTTACGTATAAGTGGGTCAGTATGATAAGTTTTATAGTACTCGAGTACCGCGTATTCGCAAAATATTTCAGTGTAATAAATTTTCCACTGCAGCCGCAATGGTTAACTATCCTCATTTGATTATTCCACCCAACATATAGACCACATGATACAATGTCCTAAGTATCTCGGTTGATACGATATTAGTACTGATATAACTTCATCTCTGCATTGCCTACACATTTCGTATTTGTATTTCGCAAAACTTTATACATTCTACGACAGTATTCTCCAGTTCCATCCATGTATTCATCTCGAGAGAATAGTGTTGTCGTCCAGCGAATATAATCAAAAGAAATAGGAAGTAACTCTCGCCCGTTCCCTCTGCTCGTATGTCGTCGCTGGCTGCTTCCTGCTTCTTCATCAAACGACACGACATTGACAACAACAACAACAGCAAAATCCTTTATTGTACACCAAAAATGTTATGTATGCATTGTGTACAGTCGGCCGCAGAAACAGCTTAACATTTTAGTACCTTGTCACATTACATTTCTTGAATTTGTCATAGATGTTGCTAGGAACAAAGCAGTGATAGCCTAGCGGTAGAACATTGGTCTCCCGAACGAAGGGGCCCGAGTTCAAACCCTGGCACGCACCTCTAATTTTTCAAATATTATGTGCGTATTACAAGTTAATTATCACTTGCTTCGGTGAAGGAAAACATCGTGAGGAAACCTGCACACCGGAGAGTTCTCCATAAAGTTCTCGAAGGTGTGTGAAGTCTACCAATCCGCACTTGGCCAGCGTGGTAGACTATGGCCTAATACCCCTCACATTGTGAGAGGAGACCCCGAGCCCAGCAGTGGGACAATTACGGGTTGTTGCTTTTTGCTTTGCTTTTTTTTGCTAGGAAACCGTCGAAACAGTTACTATTACAAAGTACTATAATGTTAAGCTACTTCTGCGGCCGACTGTACACGCTGAAATGACCATATGTGCGTGCGAGTGGCGTGGAGCATAAAAGTGCTGCCGCGACTGATAATGTTATCGCGCTAAGTAATATTTAGCCGCCTATACATGTTGGCCAATGCTTGCCCAGTGACGGCAAGCGGCATCGGGTATAGGGGTCACTTGCGGTGACATGCCGGCGTTTGAGATTGCCCGCCACGCTCGCCTCACTTCAGAACCTTATAGATGTTTGTGCACAAATCAAAGGCGCTCGCCTCCTCGGTAAACGCCATCCACACGTTGGTTCATCACCCGTCATTACGCACTCACTTGTCGCTTGATTCAGACTCGGCCAACATTGTATCTTAATGGCGGCTTAACACATTATACATATAACTGCAGTGTGTCAACAGCAGGAGTTTTTTCTTGGCCGGCAACGCGTTGGTGACGCCCCCGGTGTTGCTTATGTCCATGGGCGGCGGTGATCACTTACCATCAGGTGATCCGTCTGCTCGTTTGCCTGCTAAAAGCATAAAAAAGGAGGTGGCACCGGTTAAATGGTAATGCTGAGTCTTTGTCGTGTCGTCGAGAAGAAGCAGCCATTCTCGTCGCCGAGCGCCGTGTGGGCACCGTGCCCAATACCGCTGCAACGTTTAATCTCTAACTTCTATATTTATTATTAATTTAGAGAGAAACTATCCAGTTTTAGAAAGTAATCACTCTAAACTTTACTGCTCTCCGCTGCACTTTAATGCAGTGTTTATGAGTGTAGGGAGCGTATTATCTGCTGGAACCTCCTTTGTTGGAAGGAAATTGCTGCTTTTATCAGCGGATTTCTACTGTAATGTCAAAACTAACTAACTATAAAGCTAAAGTTGATTTAACTTAGTTTCCAAAAAAACTAAGTTGTATGGTAACAAACTAGATTAAATTCAGATTTACATATGTACAAAATGAATATGATAATATTTTATCTCTTTTATATTAGTCATAAAGGGCTCAAAGTTTCCTCGAGTTTAAGCCACGCTCCTTTGTTTGTGTTTAAAACTTTGTTGAACCATGAGGAGCCTATCGCGCTATTTCTCTCCGCTGAGAATCTGGGCTTTGTACAACCTAGCTAAATCCTAGCGGTAGACGCATAGTAGCAGATTTCCTTTGGTTGTAGAGACCCTAATTAGCTACCATCTGCCTTTAAGAATTAATTGTGAAATATTTTTAAGTTGGTTTTGCCTTTGCAAAAGAGTCAATAATTTGGAGTACGTCGTACGATACAAACTACGTCGAATTTGTTTTATTCTGAATTCTGTTAAATTATAATATGTACTTATTACATTGGTTTATTGGTAATAGGTATTATTGGTATTGTCTTTCACTTTATGTATAAAAGTGTCACTTTTATTTAAATTATCAGAAAATTGTCGAGTAAACATTACCTAAAATAGGAATCATTATTCCTCAAACACTCGTAAAGCCGAGACGTAAACACAATGATTACACCACAAAGCCAAGGATTATTTTACCGCGAACAAATGACAAATAATCGAAATTAATACCGCACAAACTGGATGAAAACCTAATAAATATTAAAATCATTCTCTCCCTCACAAAATTCACTCTACTTTAATCTTAATAGGCTGTGCACATATTTGCGTACAGCCGACCGCAACTTGCCTCCCTCCGAAGCTTTAAAGCTCGCGCCACCTCGCCTTGTTAAACTTTAAACTGAAATGATGCATGTTGCTAATGAGTTAGGGTTAAATTTCATAAAACGTCTCTTTGAATAGGTTGAACGATGTTTAAAATAGTCTGATGCGTGACGATGGTTAAATTATTATCTTTCTTTTATTTCTAAAGAATGATGTCCATTCTTTATTATTTTCATATTTTCTTACTCTTACTAATATTATAAATGTAAAATTTTGTGGGGATGTTACCTACGCTTTCACGCAGAAACTGAACTGAAATCTTCATGAAATTAAGCACACAGGCAACACTTAATCAGGAATAATATACTCGTATAGGGTTGTTATTAGCGTTACCTTCTAAGACTTTTCTGTAATACCAACAACATTGCAAGAAGCTAAAAAACTGTCTCCTCTATTTCAGAGTCGTGAAAGCCTGTCATCAGACGGCGAAGGCGCCCGCGGGGACTGCTCCTCAGTCGGCTCGTCAGGGTCAGGGTCCGAGGAGCAGCCCCCATGCGACATCGGGGTCCTGGAGCGACTCATCAGGACCCATCCCGTGTGGTTCCTGCCCGGCATCCAGAGAGCCGGCGCCTTCCATTTACTCCAGGGCAAGGAAGAAGGGGTATGTATTATTTATCTACTGCATTATTTTGTGACTGAAATAACTTGTTTAAAATGATTGTGCTTGTTCATTAATTAATTTCATGTAAGGCATTTGACTGAACAGTCATTGAATTATCAATAAATGATAATACTGTATCAAACAAAGCATTCATGCCAGGCCCGATCATGCCTGAGGAGCGACCGATCTCCCATAATTCATGTTCAGAACTTGTATATGCTAGCGATGTAGAAAATATTGATAGCGCGATTCAAGCCGAACTTGAGAGAGTGGTACAGTGTTACCATAAAACCGTTTTTTTCATTAACCAACGATTCATTAATTTTAAATTCATAATTAAGGTATTATAATAAAGAAAAAAGTAGAATACCCAGTTAACGACATGTAAATGGTTTACCGATACATTGATATACTTTTTCCAGAACTTCGTTGTTCGCCAATCTAGTCAGCCGGATACAATGGCGATCAGCGTGCGCCTCCCGGCTGACAAGGGACCCTACATCGAGCACTACCTCATCCAGGCTTCTGGAGGCCGCATCGGCCTCGAGACCTCACACAACCGCTTCGACAACATACCGGAGCTGATCGCCCATTATTCGCAATGCTGGTATGTGAATTTCTTTATTATTAAAACATACTGTATGAGTGAAGCCAAATACATATTGGTTACGGTTTGAGTTCTTCTTTTTCTCATTCTGGGTGACAAGAGGTATTTAAACAGTGATCAGTGTACTAATTATTATGGAATGGATCCTTTCCATACTAAAAAGAACCTCACGCTCAAAGCTCAGGCACAATTGCAATTTATTTATGTTTCACAAGGCTTTAATTACATTTGTTTTGTTGTTGACAATCTCTAAGTTCTCCTTTTATTTTGTCACAGTGACGAGTTACCAGTGCAGCTTCAACTGCCTCGAGCACTCCGAGAGGCGAAGAGCCGGCATCAGCTAAGCTCCTTAACGTTACTGGGCCAGGAGTTCTGGGGATATCCAATGGCCAACCCTAAGAACAATCCGCAAAGCATACTCTCGCCTTGTCAGCTGGCCAATGGAGTCGTGCCAATGGCAGTGACACCGTCTGACACTGGATCTAGTCTTAGCAGCTTCAACGCAGGTAAGTGTCTTGTATCAAAGATGTTCATTTTGACATTTAATTTAAGGCGAAGACAAACAGTGGTACTAATTGGTTCGATATTACAGGCACAGCAGCAAATAATCGTGAACACATATTGAGTCCTGAAAATGAACAGAACGTAGTACTCAAGATGTCTCCCGTAGACACATCAGGTTCCCCACCGAATCAAAATCAGAACCTGAGTACATTCAAGGGCAAAACTGCACCTTCGCCTCCAGCGAAGCCTACCAGTTCGTTCGTAAGAGCACCTCGACCGACCCCACCAAACACATTAAATCTTATGTCCAGCACCGTAAGTTTTCATTTTAACACATTTTATACATAACAGCTTTTCGGTGTCGTTTTTCTTCTAATTCAAAATTAATCAATGCTTCACATGTTTACAGGCACACATAACACAGCCTCATACATTTCCAACGACCAACACGCAACATTCTCCCACCCAAATCTGCAATGTCAAAACCACCCCACCGCCTCCACCTCCACGTTGGGCCAAGCCACCTCTCTCAAAGATATCCTTGTCCCCCAAATCAGAGGCTCTCGCTTTCAGCCCCATTAACAAGGCTTCCCATACTGGAAACATAACGGTTACGACGACTGTCACCTTCAGTGTGAATAACACCCAAGTTCACAACCATCAAATAAACGAGAGCATTCAAAGTGACCGGTTGCAACTAACGCTTGCGTCTAATACAATGAATAATAATAGTAATAACGCAGACGCTCCGTTCAGTATCATGGACGCTAAAGACTTTAGTGAATCTAACGGAGAAATGCAGGTAAGAAAGCCATTACTCACCACTATAGTATCATGGGCTTATTACCGATGCATTCATATGCATGGTGTTCACAGCATGTCCTTGGTGTGTTAATATATTAAGTAACTAGCTAAAAGCTCGAATATGATTAAATATTACTAATTTGATGTATTGTATTTTGTGTAAAGAGGTATAAACTGACACGTTGTTCCTGTTCCTGTATAGAGTATGATGCATCGTCTGTCACCTGAAGGAGAATGTATTAATGCAATGACAACTAGCTTACACAGCAGTTTTAAACGGCAAACTATCGAGCAACAAACCACCGATGTTGGATCTCCAAACGAACCCCAGTCGCAGACAAACACATCGGAGTCCATTGATCCCGTAGTTAATACGTATACTAAGTCGAGCAATGGTACCGCTCCAAATCAACTCGTGTCACCAAATGGGACGAATTCTGTTACCAGTGGAATATTTTCACCAACAAGTCAAATAAATTCCCCAGTATCGAATGATACGATTTCTTCCAAGAGCAGTGTATTTTCTCCCATAAGCCAAACTAATAAAAACGAGGTGTTCTCACCCTTGTCTAGAAGTTCTCCATTGTCGAATTCAAATGTGTTCTCTCCATCATCTAATCAATCTATTCTGTCTCCCGTGAGTAAAGATCGAGACAAAGTTATGTCCCCTTCTGCTAATACGACGACTACTACACCATCTGGTAGATCGAGAAAGAGTAAGCACTCCCTGCGGAAGGAGTCCAGACATTATCAGGTAGGGTTTGTAATTTAAGGTAAACGTTAGTTTGTACATTTTATAGCGCAGCGGAGAAATTAGACATAATAATATTACAGCATAGATTAAGTATTAGCATGTGCATATTAAGATTATCAAAATATAATTATATTTATTGTGTTTTTGGCTGTAAAATCATTACTAACCGCATGATATTCAATGCAATCATGTATAAATAATGGATATTGAATTAAATATTATTAATTTTTTCTTTTGTACAAAGAATAATGAAATTATTATAAAAATATTATATTTTTCAGGAATCTGACATTCTTGAATCGCCGGGTGTGTATTATAGAAGTTCGTTAATGGATAAAGTAAGTGATTACGAAGATATATGGGGCCCTGAAAGTAATAACTGCTCTACTTTCAAACCCCCTCTAAAAAATGAAAACGACAATATTATGAATAACGGTCTAATGAAAAGTAAAAGACCTGACCTGTTACCAGATACACTACGTAAGTTGTCTGAAATTAGCTTCATTAAATTTTTATTTAATTATTATTTAATTTAATTTAATTTTTATGTGTTGATTTTTGTGTTAGTTAATTATTTACATTATGTACTAATATTAGTTTTATAAGTTTCGCTGCTACTAACACAGAATATGGATGTATTTCCGAAATAAAATTATTATTATTATTAAAGTGTAATATTTGTATTTAAAATCACAATAAAATATTATGATTGTGTTTTTATAGCAAAACTCATAGCTGCCAAAAGTACTCAATCAATTTTAGAAAAGGAAAATATACAACTTATCGATTCAAATGAAAGTCTCAATGAGAAGAAAAACTTTTCTGATAATTCTTTAAAGAAGAGTTTTAATGGGTCGAGTGAAATAATAGCCACCACTAATAGTAAAGGAGAAATTGTACCAAAAAGGCCAGACAAATTGAATATCGCAATGAACATGAATAAAAAATTGACTGAAGAAATAGAAGCGGCTTTCAAAAGCAGAGAGAATCATAATACTGAAAGTATGGAAACAGTTAAGCTAGAAGACGATTGTGTTCATGTGAATGACTCTGAGAAAGATAATGCCGGAAGTCCATTTTACGCCGATCCTGTGGATGCTATAAAAGAAGTAAGTGATAGTTGTCATTGTTATTCTTTAACTATTTATATATTGAAAATATACTTATAATTACAATTGTAACAGGCTGCGCTGCTGCCGGTTCAAAGGCGAAAACTTCTGAGGGTTGGAGCAAGCCTTTCGCAAAGGTATTCAGAGCCACCGAATCAAAACCATCCCTACTACCCGCTTCGAGATATGCACAGCATAGAAGAATTATCACGTAAGTATTTTTAAGCTGCGTCACCCCAAGATCAATGTCAAATATTATTTCTTCTACACGAATATCTTATCTACTCTTATTGCTACTTTTTATTTTGCAGCATCATCGCCCAATACATCGACCTCAGTGGATAACCTAGTGGCTCTCCGGAGCAAGCCCAAATCGAAGCCAGTGGAACCTCCGCGCGTCTCCAAAGCAACAGGCAAGAACGACCACACCTGGACCGTTGATTCCAGCTGGCAGTTCATAAGTCAGTGTTCATTGAGACTTGTCCCTGCACCGGCTTTTTAATTTTTTTCTGGATTTGGGGATCTACAAAATATCATACACGGGTTAAAATTAAATCGTCAATCCCATTTAAAAAACCAATCTGGTGATTCTTGGACCTTTTCTCTTCCCCAACGATTTCTTCTAAAATGTTTTTTCAATCCTTCATTAATTCCTCTCAACCAGTAGTTCATCATTAAATTATATCGGTTTCACCATTACTAAGGTTACTGGGTTCCTTTCTTTTCCTTAGTTTACATACATTTTTCTTTTTACAATACACATTGTATAGCACAAGATCCTGTAGTATCTCATTTTCTTCCCTTACTTCTAGGCACAGTATGGCTTGTAACATTGTCATCTGTGTGAATACCTAGAATGGCATTATTGGAATTAACGGTGGGGGCATGGTAGCATTTTTTTTATTTGCCAGTAGTGATCAACAATTTTATGTTGATTTATATAATAAAGGTAGAATTTTCTTTTAATAATGACGTGTTCTGTTCACAGACAAAAGTGAAGAGTGCTCGAACGGTGAAAATGGGACGTTTCCATCTCTCGCAGAGCAGGAGAGCAGGTTGTGTGGCGTCGATGATGGGGCTCAGCATCTTACTGTACACCAAGTTGTCGCACAAAGGTTCATTTAAACTTAATAGTATCCATGTTTACATGTAATACATTTTTTGCTGCGGCGTGGCATCGTTTCACGTTGCGACGTCGCGTCGTGGAAAACGACGTTTGCTAACGTTTGTTGACGTTTTGCTGACTGTTTGTAATGAGAGAAAACCTGTACTTAAGGTTTTATTATACTGAAAATATAGATAGTATTACAAATCATTACATTATTGAATATAAGAGCATTGACGAATGACAATGTCATACTTTATTTTTCATAACATTCTTCCACGCTGAGTTATGAAGTTACGTAATCTTGCAAGTAGCGAGGAGGTTGTCTCACTCTTGCAGATCTCCGGGGTTCCGGAGAAGAGAGGGGCGAAGAGTATTCAGATGCTGGAGAATTTGGCGTATTGTCTTCGTCTTCGTTTAGGTCTTCTACTATATCTCCTGACGGAGCCAAGGTGCGGTTTGACACCGTCATCTCTCGCCCATCAGAGAGTCTCACGCGGCTGTACGATGGATTAGGTTCCAGCAAATCCACCTCTTCAACAAGAGGATCATATTTTGATCTCATAACTGGATTACGATGTAGGACTTTATTACCAGGACGTAGCCAGGAGGGTAAAGATTGCCCAGAAGATGTACGTCTTGCATGATTAAACATCCTTTCATGTGGAGTTTCATTTGTTGCTGTACAAAGCAATGATCGTATACATTGCAAGGCTTCAGATAAGACGGACTCCCAATCTGTAATATCTAATTTTTTTGATGATAATGCTAAACGGATGGTTTGCCACAAAGTTCCATTGAGGCGTTCCACCTGCCCATTACCTCTGGGATTATAAGGAGCAGAATGGCTGACTGCTATTCCTTTGTTGTTCAAAAATAGCCTTAATTCTGCAGATATAAAACCCGTTCCCTGGTCCGTGTGTATATATGAGGGATATCCAAAAATTGAAAATAAGTCTGTTAGACAACTTATCACCGTTTTGCTGCTAACATTTTCACATGCATAGGCAAATGGGAATCTTGAGAATTCATCTATTATTGTTAGCAGAAATTTATTTTTAGTATTAGAAGGCAATGGACCTTTAAAATCAAGTGCAAGTCTTTCGAAAGGTCTTGTTGCTTTAATGAGTTTTCCAGAGGACTTCATGAATCTAGGTTTAATTTCAGAGCTAACCCGACATAATGATGTAATTTTTTTTATCTCATCCATAGAATAGGGTAAATTTTGACTTCGTATATAATGCGTAAATCGTGTTAGGCCTGGATGACATAAAGAATTGTGTAATGCTATTAATTGATTATCTCTAATTGAAGCACATGTCTGTCGCGACAAAGCATCGGCCACCACATTTTCAGAGCCAGGTCGATACATAATATCAAAATTATAATTAGACAGTTCTAGTCTACATCTTTGGATTTTATCATTTTTAATTTTACTAGCGTTATTTCTAAACATAAACGCAACCGACTTTTGGTCTGTGATAAGATAGAAACGACGTCCAAGTAAATAATGTCTCCATTTTTTAACGCTTTCGATAATAGCACAAGCTTCCTTTTCTATTGTAGGATAATTCTTTTCACTATCATTCAATGATCTAGAAAAAAATGCAACAGGTCTCCCATTCTGCGTAAGAGAGGCTGCAATCGAGAAGTCTGATGCATCAGTTTCAACCGTGAATGGTTCTTTGGGGTCAATAGCTGACAGTGCTGATTGCGATATGATTTTCTTGAGTTCCTCAAAAACAGTTACCTGATTTCCTTCAAGTGGAAATTTTTCAACTGCAACAAGCGGATGTAATTTATTAGAGAAGTCTGGTACCCATTTTGAATAATGAGCAAATAAGCCAATAGCACGTTTGAGAGAGGCAGAGTCTCGAGGGATTGGCATATTTAAAAGAGATTTGAGTCTTTCTGGGTCAGGTTTAATTATACCATCAGCAATATTATAGCCAAGAATATTAATAGTCGTCTTGGAAAATTCACTTTTATCTTTATTAATAGTTAATGAATAGGTTTCAACCGCATCCATGAACTTTTTGAGTTTTATATCATGGTCAGATTGATCTAAACCACATATAGTTATATCATCTAAGTAGGGGAAAACCCCTTCTAATTTGGATTTGTTTATTAAATTACTGATAGCCCGCTGAAAACATGATACTCCATTAGTTACTCCGAATGGAATACGACGAAATTGATATAGATTTCCACAAGCTTCAAAGGCTGTTAGTGGTTTATTACTTTCTAGTATAGGAATTTGATGGTAAGCTGATTTAAGATCAATTTTAGAAAATACTTTATATTTCGATATCATTGACACAATTTCTTCCAAATTTGGTAGAGGGTAGGCATCAAGTTGTGTAAATTTGTTGACTGTCTGTGAGTAGTCTATACACATACGTTTCTTATGATGCTGATTAGAAGTCACAAGTACTTGAGCCCTCCATGGAGAATTACTTTCTTCTATGATTCCATCAAATAATAATTTTTGTACTTCAGATTGTATAAATTTAAAATCTTCTGGAGAATATTTCCGAGATTTAACAGCAATCGGTTTACAGTCAGATGTCAAATGAGGAAAAAGATTAACGGGATCCATAATTGCTTCTTTTAGGACTGCGATGCGTATTGCAGATCTAGGCCCATTAAACTTGATCTCAATAGAGGAGCATTGTTCTAAAACATCATGACCTAATATAACATCTGAGCATAAATTTTTCATTACACGAAGAGGTGCTGAAAATGATTCATTAAAGATTTTAATAGATGCCATGCATACTGATTTAATATCAAAGCAAAAAGATGAGTTCGCCATTGATACAGCTTGATTCCACGGTTGGAGAGGTAAATTATTCATTTGTACTATTTCTTCATTGATAAAACTTGCCGTACTTTCCGTATCAATAAGGGCGTTGAGAGGTAAGCCATTCACTACAATAGGTACAGTACATTTTCTTAAGTCAACTGCAGCCGATATTAAACAAGATGTCGTTTCTTTATTTACATCTGCGCAAGCAACCGTTTGCGTACTTTTGCAAACTTTAGAGAAATGACCACGTTTGCCACATTTTAGGCAAATACTTTCTGAAGCTGGACATAATCGGCGTGGATGTCTGGAGTTACCGCAAAAATAACACTCAAGTGGCTTACAAGGTGCTTCATCTTTTCGTATTACTTTATTCTTTTTTATAGCATTCATAGCAATAGGTATATGAGAGGAGAAGCTTTCAGATTGTACTTCAGCAGCTTCAATCGCACGAGCTTGAGCATATGCTTCATCCAGAGTCAACGTTGTACTTTCTAGTAATCTTTGTCGGATATGCGATGAAGACAGTCCAGCTATAAAAGCTCCGCGAATATTGTCATTCTCGTTTTCTTCTGCAGATACGGCTTTAAAATTACATTCTTTAGTTAAAAGTTTAAGTGCTTGGATAAATTGGTCAATAGTTTCTCCCGTTTCCTGTCTTCGCGTATTAAGTTTATGCCTTGCATAAATCTCATTTACAGGCTTAACATAAATTTTCTCTAGTGTACATAGTGCTAAATCATAAGTACTACAGTTTATTATATACTCGTAAACAGTAGGCGATATATGATTTATAAGGAGTCTTAACTTAACCTCATCCGTAAGTTTGTTTTCAGCTTCTAGAGAAACTTCTGATTCTTGGAGAAAATTCTCAAAAGTTCTCTTCCAATACTTCCATTGACTTGAAGCATTTTGAGTTGTAGCCGGATCGAGATCAAATTTTTCTGGTTTTAGAAACCGATACATTATTTATCAGTATAATAAATTGTAATGAGAGAAAACCTGTACTTAAGGTTTTATTATACTGAAAATATAGATAGTATTACAAATCATTACATTATTGAATATAAGAGCATTGACGAATGACAATGTCATACTTTATTTTTCATAACACTGTTTAATGTACAATCATACGTAAAGGTACGTATGTTGTTTCTAGATTCCCAGATCTGAGACTGAACGCGGAGCCCGCGGCGCTGCCGGAGGAGACCCGCTCTCCGCCGCGCGCCTCCTGCTACGACAATGTCCATGACCTGAGACCGCTCTCCGAACAGGTACAAGCTATTTTATACCCTATGCTATACCTTCTTAGAACTCTTTTCTATAACCTGTAGGTATACTTACCGCGTGAGTACGCTATGATCTTTATTCTATCCACAATCTCTGGATATGTTAGGAAGTTGCTATGCAGTTGATATAACTATTAAGGGTAAATAGATTATTGATATCGGACGTTAGTAGTAACAAATTATTACAAACGTCACTCATATTAAAATATTTATTTAAATCACAAACATGATCAGTAACAACAATTAATTTTACGCAATAAATTAATGATTGTTACTATTATTCGTATCGATCCTCAGATTAATTTGTTGTATAATCTGAGTATCGATGCTTAATTATTTCAATATCCTCTGTTTAGGCAAGCGACGACGGAACAGTATTCTCGGAGCCATGGGACAGTTCGCAGTGGGACGGTTTGATACCACCATCTAATGGACACAATTACGAAATTGTAAGTATCTCTTTAAGCGTTCACTGTTATCTTTCTGGTGTCTACAGAAATTACTGACACAGTTCAGCACCAGTGCAGCAATGAGTTGGATGAAGGTTAAGAATTCTTCTTTGCCGCAGAGTTCCTCCTCCGAGTAAAATGAAGCACCCGTTTACTCTCATAGCTTGTGACCTTGTGACTGTCAAGAATTTGTAACCCAGTTACTGTTAACCCTTCTAGTCGGGAGTTTATCTGTGGTCATACTAGAATGTAAATATTGATATGATCATAATTACACATGACCCGAAACAATTATTTGTATCTGTCACACAAATGTCTGGCCCGCATGAAAATCGAATCCGAAACTTCTCGCTTCGCAGTCCGCAGTCACTACCACGTAGCAACTGGGCTTCATCAAAGTTTTTACGTATATGTAGACGGCTAGACAGGATATCAAGAGTAAATTGTATAATAAATGGTGTCTAAAAAGAAAGTGGTCATCATTAAAAATCGACAAAAACGTCATTATTGTAAGATAACAGTGCTAGGGGCTAAGGCTTTACCAATGTGAAGAGTACCTCATTAAAAATAGTAATCCTATCACCAATCCAAGTAATCAATTTTATTATTGATTTTATGATTTCGTTATCTCAGTTTAGAGTGATAATGGGAAGTATGACCAAAAATACAAACGATTCTTATTGGTCATATCAATATGACATGTTGGTATGATTACCAATAGACTCCCATCCAGTCTACGTGTAGCAGGTAGCGTGACTTTATGTACCACACAATTTAATACCGTCAGTACTCAGGCTCGGTAATTTAGCTGGCTAGCTCCCACCTTCAAAAAGCAACTGTAAAATTATTTTGACGGATTTCGGTCGTAGTTTCGGAGTTAGAAACGCCATTCCCTTTCCTTTTTGGATGGCATTGGATTGGTCCATCCTTTTTGGTGTTCCTGATGCCTAATGCCCATGGACGACGGCAATCACTTACCATCAGATACCTACTTATTTATTGGCTATTTATATAAAAAAGCTTAGATTGAAAGATTTTTTTATCTATTCGCGGCTGGATCTCAGAGCTAGTTGCTTCAATGTCACAAAATCCTTCGCGACAGGGAATCTTACGCCCCAACTTAGAGTCACTAAGTGCTTGTTCACACTGAACTCGCGGGCGCGGGCGCGGGCGCGGTCGCGGTAAACGCTACATACACCGCGCGCGCGTTGTGGTGTGAACACTTTCATAGTAGGTCATATGTTTGATATTCCGCGCCCGCGCCCGCGAGTTCACTGTGAACAAGCACTATCGGTTAATTAAATCGCTCCTTAACATATAATTTGTATGGTGATTCTTTACTAAGGAGCGATTAAAGTAACCATTACTGACTCTGAGTTGGGGCGTTAGCGTCTTCTTCTTGTCTTCAGGACGAGGGTTGTGAGTGGGACTCTCCGTTACCACGGCGGGGTCCCGCGGCCGCTGCACGCGCTAAGAGCTTCAGGGATAGACTGGATCCCTTATTGGGTAAGCATCTTTAATATTTTCTGTACCTAATGTAATTTTATGTTTCACCCCAATGGCAACTGATGGTAAATGCTCTCCATTTACCATCAGATGCCATTGGTGCGCGCACTAGATTATTAAAAGCTTATTTATTCTTCTCTTTACTTAGGGCTTGTAGTTCAACTAAGGTAGCCATTCTCTGTCCTTTTATACGGGAACAACTATAGCATCAGAACACCTGACATTGTAACTACTAGCTACTTGTAAATGATCTTAAATAGAACTGCTTTTCATTTACGATACGGACAGAACCGAAGGTTTGACGCTATTATATGGATATGTATATATGTATAATATCACGGAATCCAGAAAATACAGCCGACGAAATAGTTGAGTACCAATCGTGAGTACCCTTATCGTAGTAAAGTTTACACTGATTACGTTGAAACTACTATCTTATTTGTGGTCAACCTGTGTTTGATATATAAGACAACTAGAATACCTCCTTCACAAAAAGATTATCATACTACTCAATGTCAACAACTATTTAAAGAGGTTAATTCAAATCCTGCTGATAATAAGTACTTGGTCTTGAGATTACATTGACAATGAAAATTAAAAGGTAAACTGGACATTAGTAACATTATTACCATTCTATGCCCTTCTTTAACGCTCACCCTTTACTTAAATAGAGACCTGTGCAAAATTACCTGTTAGAGCTGTCTTTAACGCTGTTCTTTGTATATCAGTCAAACATTGTTCTAACTTCTTCTTCTTCTTAACTAACTGAAGAAACATAAGTTTGCAGATAAATTATAAAATAAAAAAATAGGAAAGTAAAAAAATATTTAGTCACAAAAAATAAAAGTATAATCCAATATTAATTATATTGTTAGTAGTATAAACTAATAATGTATCAATAAGAAAGCAATAAAATATCTGAACATTTTCCTGTGTGGGCAGTACTGATATACATTTTGTTATCATTGAAATCACCACCCACATAAATAATGCAGACGTCCGTAATAATTGCGTGTTGATAGCAATAAATTACACATCATTACATATAATTACTGAATCAATTGAACTTATTGGAACGCGAACAATGGAACCGCGGCGTACATCTGTTATCAATAAACATATTAGCTCTGTAAATATAATTCATTACGGCTAAGGGGTAAAGGTCTGCGCGTGCCGTGAGCGGTGAGACTCTCACTCGATCGGTGACCGAGCACCGAGCACGCAGTCGGCTGCAGACAGTGCGGACGACCGGGTCGCATCGCCGCGAACCGTGTGAATGAGAAATCATCGCTTCAGGTCCTTCGTGCACGCGGGAAGAAACCGCAGGGTCATCAGCCATGAAGTGGTTCAGAAAGTTGTTCCGAGGAAGGTGCGAGAGGCGTGGTGAGCCCACCTGCCCTAGCGCCTGTCCTCCCAAGCGGGAACCTTGGATCGATCAATTTGAACCGAAGGAGAAAGCCATTCCTGAACCGGTGGAAGTAGCAGTCGAGGCTGAAGTGTACGCGCTGACGACGATTAGAAACTTCCGCTGTGATACTCTCAATGAGTACGTGCTAGAGAGCGACTGGGTGTTCGTCTCGAAGGAGAAGCTTCACGAGCCGAGGTTTCAGCAGCGTCTCGCGAAGATGGAAACGTTGACCGCCCTATGTAAGACGTTAGCTGAGAACAGTGCGTCCACTGAAACTACTGTCATCGTAGCCAAGCCACCGGCCTGTCATTGTAGCGACTTGAGCTCCGAAGAGAATGCTACCGTCAAACCGCTGTACAGAAATCCCTTTAGACGCCTGTTATCTGCTATCGCTGGGTTCTGGAAGAAACTGTGCAATAAATTAAGACGATGTAAATTGTGCCACAGGAAAAAGACTGTTGTGGAAAATGAAAAATCTATTCAAGGTTCCGATGGATTTACACATTCGTATCTGTGTAGGTAAAGTTTATTTTTCCCTTTTTTTCTCAATAACGTAAGTCAATTTTTTAATTTCTTTTTCTTTCTAAGTATGCTATTAGCACTCGATATCTGCTTTTAATCTACTTCGATTAACTAATTGATTGAGAAATAATCCACAAACGACGTCTTTTTATTAGTAATAATCTTAATCCGTTCTTAACTATGGTTTGGAATGGAAATAAACCGCAAATAATGTTTTATTATTATTGGCCCAAAATCAAAATACAAACACCTATGAAATCCTATGAGAAGTAGAACCAAAAATCGAGCTACCTATCTATTGCTCAAATATTTTTGCGCCAATCCATATCTGAACTGCAAATAAAAATGCAGAGAACTAGTAATAAAATTTCTAGTTAGACGCTACTAATTTCGCATAATAAATGTTGACGCACAGTTTGAATGCAATTACTTAATAACCTATTTATTATGTGCCGCTCTCAGAACACGTGTATGTGATAATATTGTTCTACAAATATTGGTATAGCGTTACACTGATTAATGAATGGTACTTAATAAATATTGTAGTGTTTGGGGCACACGTGTATCTAGTGTATATTTTATCGACAGTATTTTCAGCAGCTTTTAATTTTTTGTGCACTCTAAAAATAGGATCTTTGCTGACAAACGACTTTACTTTATGACATTTTTATGATAAGGCTAAAACTTAAGATGTGTTATCAATAATGGTTCATGAACTTTTCAGGGTGATTTCAGGACATTTTTCATTAGTAATAAATTGTGATTTTTCTTTTTTTTCCTAACTCATGTTTATTATTAGGAGTTATTCTTGTATATCTACCTACCATTATTCTTACATATTCGTTTCTTATATCAGTTGTACGTTGTCAAGATTTATATTCGTTGCAGACAAATATAGTTTTAGAAAAGGCTTAGAGAGTAGGCAGGTACAACAAATTATCATGTTAAGTCTGCGTCGTAAAGTAGATGATGAGAAGCAATATAATTCTTAAAAAATATGTATATTTTTCAGTCACACTTTTAAGTCACGAGACTTGTTTACTTAACATTATGTACTTATGTTGGCATGACATAATATTTTACAGTCTTTACGAGTAGATATACTTGTGGAATTATGTCAGTTTGTTTTATGTGTGTGCTTGATTCGTTATTGTTTCATATCCTTAACAAAGTCGAGTTTAATTAAGGATAAAATAAACTATTATAACCATAAAATATTACGTGATTGCTAAGACTACTTCTATAATAAATACTCGGGACAAAGCATGATTTAGAATACGTAGATCACCTTGATTTTGTGCAATGATAATGCTTGCATTGGAATCTACTTGAAATAGTGTTTGTATTCATATGGATTGCCTTGGTTGAAACCTACTGACATCGATAAAACTCATCGTTATGGCAATAGATTGTATGCCAAGGTTTGCAAGCTGCATAAATAATCTTAATCTAGAACCACATTAGTAACAGGAGGGTCATTGAAGGAACCCTCCCTTCCCTTTTAAGTAAATATATAATTAGCAAGCATAGTCAGTAGCATATTATACAATGTCAGGGTTAATAAGAATTTATAATCATTAATTTATAAGGATTTAATAATCTTTTCTATGTATTTTATGCCGTGAAACTTGGAACTATGGGTTTTGTTTAAACGCTAAAAACCCGGCACAGCTTAAGTCAATCCACAGTGATCGACAGCGTTAAGCAATAGTGGTAGTTGGGTCGAAGCCAGGTGGTATAAAAACTTCCGACACCCACCACCTGCCCACCACCAATCAGCACTGGAGCAGCTTAATGTGCGCTTTACCACCCATGACTTCATTGCCGTGTGCCATCAGGTGGTTTTGTAATCAAAGTAGGTATTAGCTTATTTTTAACCCCTGACGAAAAAAAGAGGGGTGTTATAAGTACCTATCTATCCTGTCCTGTGTAAATCGTAGCTCAAACGGATGAACCGATTTTGATCTAGTTTTTGTTTGAAAGCTGACTTAATCGAGAGTGTTGTTAGCTATGTTTAGTTTAAATAAAACTGTCGAGGTTTTTTTAATTTTAATTTAAGATTATGACATTAAAAGTAAAGTATCTACGCCTCAGAGACATATGCCTTGTCTAGTCTAAAAACAGGAAATTGTTGTCGACAGCTGCCGGCAGGGTTCGCGCATTACGTGGAGGACGTACCCTGCGGGGCACGGGCGCGGCGCTACGGGCGTACGCGCTTCACCTCGCACAGGACAAGAGCACCACCTTCGCGCAGAACATTGACAACTTCATCTCTTGTACCCTCGACTCTAAGGAAACCTGCCCGCAGGTAACTACGATCAGGTGGTACATTGATGAATAATCAGCAAGGTCCTCGACAAATGTTCATTGAAGCAACGTAATGTATTTAACTAAGCCTTAATTAACATTAAAAAGAGATGTGTTCTGCGGTTCACTAACCGATAAAATCAGCCTACATATCAGTGTTAGATAGTATTTAATTTGTTTAAAAATTTCTTAATTACGGTAAAATGTGAGAGGTCTAATAAATAATTAAGTATACAGATTTCACTGAAAGGAAATATTCCATTGTTTTCAAAAATAATCAAAACTGCATTCAATGATTTTTGAATATACGTATATAAGACTCTATGTTGCTTAAAAGAAATCGATTCTTATGAATGATCCTTTCTGTTGGCATCATAAAATACAGGATGTTTTATTTTTCACATTTCACCGGTTCGGTTCTTGGCTCCAGCAGGTGATTTTTCAAAAATCTTTGAATGCACTTTTAATTATTTTTGAAAATAAAGGAATGTTTCCTTTCAGTTAAAGCCATCATCAATATGTAGGGTACTTTTCTTCCGTCCACCATCTTTTATTTCCACCCTGTATGTAAGCAGATTCTAACAATGTGCTGTTTATTTTTCAGATAATGATGCGAAATATGAGACAATTCATGTCTGGAATGAAAAACTACTTAGTGAAACACGGCGAGAGAGAATTTGAAAAGGAAGTTGAAAAGGAGAGGCTCAAGGTAACTACGTATGTTAATGTTATTCTCAAGAATATAATTATGCGAGGAAATAGTAAACTTCTTATTTTTTGAAGTCGGTTAAAAGAAAATCTATAGACAGTATTACTGACTCTACTCTGTCACACGTAGTGATTAACTACCTTATGTGACTGACAGACAAACACACACATAATAGAGTAGGTACCTACTTAACAACACGTTTTAAAACCCAGCCTCAAAAAGTGGACCTGGAAGCACGAAATTTCTTACAGACATTTCTTTTAGAGGAGATTTTTGAAATTTCGTTATGTGGATCGGATTCTAAATTTGGATGTGTGTAAAAAAATCGTTCGATATACTTGAAATACCAACATTTCCGCGGACAAAGTGTCAAACTGTGTGGTCCGTGAGCTAGCGACAGATTTTCCTGACCAATTTCCTCTCAAGCGATAACTCGTGAAATACTTCAGAGAGTTGCATTATATAGCATGGTAAACGTCAGCTGCCACTCCAAGGGTGGGTAGGGGGGCGGCAGCCTTTCAATCATGTTAAAAAAATAATTGTTTTCAGTCATTTCCTCCCGACTGAAAATTTGTTAGATGATAGATAACGTAATTATTTAAAGGTAAAAAAAAGTCAGCTGGCCATACCGTGGTGGATTATACGTCAGTTGCATTAAATAGAATGGTGAACGTCAGCTGCCGCTCTAAGGGGCGGCAGCCTTTCAATTGTTTTTGTAAATTGTTTTTAGTCATTTCTTCCCGACTGAAAATTTGTTAGATGATAGATAACGTAATTATTTAAAGGTATAAAAAAGTCAGCTGGCCATACCGTGGTGGATTATACGTCAGCTGGGCACGCGAACATGCAAAAAAAAATTTTTGTTCAGTGATATCCTCTCACTTGAAAATGCGTCAGATGATACCTTACATGTTATTTTGAGTAAATAAAAACGTCAGCTGGCTGTATGTTGGTGGAAAGGTCGTCAGCTGATGCAGTGAATGGTGGAGCTCAGAAGCCAGGCGTGAGCGCCGATCGCTTATTTACATTCGTCAGCTGACGGGTTTTCCACCAACTTAGAGCCAGCTGATGTTTTTGTTTATTCAAAATAGCATGTAAACTATCACCTGAGACATTTTCAAGTGTGAGGAAATTACGTAACTACAGTTATTTTGAAAATTGGTGGCTTAATTACCAAGCGACATGTTGGACGATATTGAGCTATAAACTTCACTAAATTAACAAAAAATTCTGCGTCGATTGATCATATGATTTGTTGCCGTTTTGTAACTTAAAAACAATTTCAGCGATTTTTTCTAAAATTAAAAACTTTAAAATGCTCTAGTGTAAAGTTTCCAACATGTCGCTTGGTAATTTTTGCCTTTCAAGCGTCGATATAATATTCCTATTCTTTGTACTAAATGAATTCCTCCATCTCCAGCTAAAACCAACGGAGTTCCTGAACCTGGACGCGATCCTGGAAGGCGTGATGCACCGGCTCGTGGTCCGTCCGCTGCGGCGCCGGCTGTACGCGCTGCTGGCCGGCTGGCACGCGCGCGACGTGCGCCGCCTGCACGCCGCCATCGAGCGCGCGCACCGCGCCACGCCGCTGCAGCTCGGGGTCAAGGTGACACATACAGAGACATACAGACACACACACAGACACAAAGAGAGAGAGCAAAACACGCATGCAGAAACAGAGAGACAAAGACCCATACTATTAAGCTAGTATTATGGTGATCTCACATGCGTACATATATCAGCATCGTACGCGCCGCACGCGCTTTTCTCGCCGCATTTACTGACAGCCTCGCACATTTGGTTGTACTCGCCGTACGCAAAATATGTGTGCTGAAATATGTGCGATCAGCTTTAGTCTACTTTGCTACAATCCAAATATTATAACAATTTGTTGCAAAGTAGACTAATACTAACTTAATAACAATGGATTGCCACAAAGTAACGCCTGATACTATTAATTACAGACCCGTAAACTTAAAGCAAGAGATGTACAAAGAGACACACGTAGACATCTCAATTTTAATAGAAGTTTGATAGCTAGATAAATACCCTATACTATTAGGCAAGAGAACTGCCGGGATTAACCTACCTCGTACAGTACAGACCGTACAAAGCCCAGTGTCCTTCAAGGGACATGGCGCCGCACTTGTCCGTAGTTTAGGAGCAGAAAAATTGCCTTGAACTCGACGATAGATAAAGCCCCATACAACTACAATATTTTTTCTTGCTGCATGAGAATTTGTTAATAATGGTTTATATTATAATTTAGGTAACGTTCTAACGAACACTTAATATGGACCAAAATTCCTCTCAAAATGAGTCCAGCCGTCAACTGTTTGTCTAGCTTTGTAGACTATAATAATCATATCATTAACATTTGACCTTTGTTTCAGGAATCGACAAAAGTTCCGTCGTCAGCAGTGTTGGCAGTGATCTCAAAACATTTTCTCAAGATGCAAGAAGCTGACTCCCCGTTGGACAAGCTAGAGAACCTGCTAGCGGCCATCTCTGTCATGTTCAATGCGGTAAGAGACTTCACTTAATGAATGGCAACTGTTACAGATCGATAGATAGCGCACATAATTATAGATTTTTGATAATTCAATCTCTAAGGGGGTAAAATGGGAAGTAACATTCTTTTTATATGTATAAACAACGTATCCCCACTAGAGCCTAAGATCTAAATAAATAAATAATCTTCTAGATGGTTTAGTGTCGGAATGTTAGTGATGAAGGAGTCCATCGTTATGGCCACCTTATGGCCCATTGACCCATGACTTTTGGTTGGTTAGTGATGAGTAGCTATTTTAGAAAGCATTTTTAAACGTCCTTGGATCCTGCTTATTATAAAAAAACAGGAAATACAATGTGCTTATGAAGAACTCATAAAATTTTAATATTGTCCTCTTTGGACTCGCAACCGCATTACTAAAAAGGTATAATAGTATGTATCTATCTGAATAATGACAAACGAATGAAAGATTTACTTACTGGTTTCTTTTCTATAGCACGGAATTCACTGCACTTGTGGATCACAGCTATGGGTAATCAATAGTTCTATTACCCCATTCCGTATATTAACTAACCTTTAGATTTTAGTTAAATGATGTTAGCGTGACCCCTTAATCATTTATTTATTTCTTTTTATAGCATAATTTCTACTTCTTGACTATTTTTTATATCATTACTATTTTTATATTATCAAAAAGTAGTTAGGTACATCACTTATTATTATCGTAGTAAGTAGTTTAAGTATGTTAATCATATATTTTAAAATTATATTCTTTTTAAATCCATTATTAAAATTTCATAGTTTATAAGTATCATTACCAGTTTCAATACAGTTGAAACTTATAATAAATATTTTTCTTTATCCATTTTATATTATGTAGGTACCTAGTCATACTAATAATTCTGAATACGACGTACGTTTCCGCTAATTTACACCACATAATAATATAAAGTCTACGATCTCTCTCACTCTCAGTACACCACCAAATATACATTGCAATCAAACGGGGACACTAACTTACTCACTTCTTCTTCTTTCTTACTCTATTTCTCGTTTCTTGGTTGCAACTTGTGGTGTGGCCACCGCTATCAGTTGGATCGTTTGACGGCTAGACATTAAAAAAGTATCAAATCTGTTTTAGACCACCACCAGAACTACATTATCAAGGACACTGACTTATTCTGACTTATATTTATTTATTTATAACACTTTATTGTATACCATAATCAACAGTCAAGAAAAACATACTTCAATAGCCAATTAACCATACTTGTGTGCAAAGGCGATGTTATCGCTAAACAGCGATTTCTTCCATCTTATACTTACATCGTCACATACGAGTAGTTACACCTAACGAACATTGTTCAGATCCGCGGCGAACGCACGCTCGGCGCGGACGACCTGCTGCCAGTGCTCGCGTGGACGGTGGCGCGCTGCCGGCTGGTGTGCGCGGAGCTGGAGGCGGAGCTCATGGCGGGGCTGCTGCCCGCCGCGCTGCTCGCGGGGGAGGGCGGGTACTACCTCACCGCGCTCTTCTCCGCCGTGGCTGTCTTGAAGCGGCTCGCGCCGGATCCCGCTCCTGATAGCTCGGTGCCTGTAAGTATATTGGTGGTGTATTTGGTGGATCTAGGCTTTTGTTGCTGCGTCATTGGTCTTTTGATATTGATTGGAAAACCTAGATCTTATTCGGCGATGCTCTAAACGCAATAGGAGACATTAATTAACTCTGAGAGGATGCGTGAGTACCGTCATGACTAAATTCAGTGCTCTACCCTCCAACACACGGGTAATAGCGATATAAACTCATTGTTTGAATAGGGAAAGTTAGCTTGGGCTCAACTTCATTCTCCACATCACTGGCTAAGTGCGCATTGAATGACTACACAAGGAACATTACAGAAAACTCGTAGGGTAAACCCTGTTCGGTTTCCGCTTAAACAACATTCAAACTACTGATCCATCACTACAACCAAAGAAAACCCTGTTCGGTTTCCCCCCTATTTAACCAATGTTCAAACTGACCCATCACTACAACCACACTGTTCCCCCTCCCCTCAGCAATGGCGTCGCGGCTCCGACTCCCGCGAGGGCTGCGGCGTGGCGGTGGTCCGCGTGGCGCTGCCGGACGAGTGCCGTGGGTCCATCCGCCGCGTGGCGCTCCCGTGCCGGCCCGGCGCGCGCGCCCGCGACCTCTGCCGCGCGCTCGCGCACGCCGCGGCTATAACTAACCCGCAGGATTATGCGCTGTTTGCGTTACATGATGGACAAGGTAATGCCATTGAACTTTTGTTACTAGCGTATAGAACCGACACCGAGAACTCTGGTCGACCAATGAGTTGTAACTCATGAGCTACTATGACCTACATGGGTAAAGTAACAGAACTATGCCCCCTTTTTATAAAAATTGCCTGCGAACAAGCTGACGATCTTGGTAGTAAGTGACTATTGTCGCTCGTGGCCATCAGTGACAGGCAGTGACTAACGCATTGTCGGCCAAGAAAGAGATTTCATTTTTACGATATAACATTGGAATTAAGTGCCCTAACAATAACTACAATAATCATGTACCTACAATAATATTATGTTGCTAATAATGATAAAACCTTATGGGTTACGAGGTATTGGTAGTACATCCCTTAATGTGTCTGTTATGTTATTGTTTACGCCCATAATAATTATAAATGATCATTGTTTTTGTGTCGTTCATTAACAATAAGAGATAGCGTGACGCGGGAGTGGGAACTCTCCCGGCCGACACGAGTCCAGGTTGTTTAGATACTTTAAATAGTGCTCCGATAACATTCCACAGTCTGACGAGTTGGAGGCAAACAGAGTCAGGCGACCATTGTCAACTAATTAGCGATTTGTTTGTTTGTATTGATGTCTTTAATTATGGCTATTGCGCAGTAATGGGTGTTACGATGCCGCGATGTTACAAATACCAGAAAAAATATGTTTGAAAATTTAATTGCAAACAGACACAGGTTTTTTTATTTTGAACAGCTATAATTTACAACTTTTTACCTTTTTTCAACAGCTATCAAATACGACTGCTTAATATGAATAAAAATTTGAAATTGTTATATATCATAATTTTAAAATTAAAAAATTATAATTCTTGACAAAAAATAACCGACTTCAAAATTGGGGATAACTCAAAACTACTCGTCAAATCTCGCTCAAAAAGTGGGACCACATGACAAGCTTTGGATTACAAAAAGAATCATCAAAATCAGCTTTACCAGTCGAAAGTTCTGAGGTAACAAACATAAAAAATGCAGCCGAATTGAATACCTTCTCCTTTTTTGAAGTCGGTTAATAAATTGATATCTAAACACGCGGTAGCGTGTAAGCCAATTTTCTAGCTAACAGAATTGGCGAGCAGCACCGTGTGTAATATTACACGAACCATTTGGAGCCACTTTTGACCACCTCATAACTCAAAAAATATTCAACATAAACCTGTCAAATTTGGCTCATTTATTATAGACTTGCGAAATACATACGTCTTCCAAATTTCATAAACACATCTCAAACGGTTATTTAGATATTAACGTCCAAAAATCGAGAATTTAACACTGACTGACCTATAGATCAAAACTATATCCAACTTCCAGGTGACCTAGAAAGTTAAAATTTGGCATGCAGATAGGTAGTCGGGTGAATACAAAGGAATAAATCTGAAAGTAGTAAATTTTTATCATTTTATTACATGTTCTTGTGACTAAAATTTTAGGCTTTTCTACACAGAACTTGGCACCCATTTAGATCTCAATTCTTTTTTTTTAAATTGCCTTTTACTTTACATTCATGTTTTTGATGGGATTGAGTGTTTTCGCGGTTTTTAAAGATCATTACGATACAAATTATGTAGAAGTTAATCTAGTAGCCTTGACAATCTTTAAACGGATTTCTTTTTCTTTTGCAGAAACAATGTTGAACGAGAATGACTGTCCACAAGAAGTGATGTCAGAGAAAAGTGGACAGAACTTCATACTGGCCTACAAGAGAATAGACGCGAAAATCGCGTGGCCCCAACAGGCGCTGTCGTCTTACCCGTAAACGGTTTCTCTCATTATTATTAAGTCAGAGAAGAAATCTCTTAGCACTTAGGGAGTGTACAATTGAGGAAGAATATCAGAATAAGATCCGAAAAGTACCAATTCAACATAATACTTAAGTATTGTAAGTGTGCTCATTACCAGTAAGTGAATGTATGTTGTGAAAAAACTATTTTTATCATCTGAACAATAAATAAAGTGATATTTTCTACGATATTATCCAACTATACGCTAGTATTTCTTAGCTTGTCTACTGTAAGTGTTTGCGATTGAGCAATATTTTAAAGCCTCGTTGCTATTCAACTAAATGCGTACTAATCTTTAAATATTGTAGCTTTTTTACCCAATACTTAGTAAGTAACAGTTTTTATAGTTTCACCAATTTACGGTCAAGCGTGAGTCTTATTTGTTTCTATAATGAATTGTCTTTGATTTTGGTTTAAATCAATTTTTAACACCGTAACGATAAATCAATCATCATTCAATTTGTCATAACAATGTATTTAATTTAAAGAGTAATAATAAGTTAGTGACATGTTAAATAGCTACCAGTTTAGTCTCAGGTAAGATTCATGCTGGCCAGTGAATTGATAGGGCCATGTAACATTGTAATACATTGTAATCAGACTGAAAGTTTCTTCGGCCCTAATTGTGTATATTTGTATAATGTGTTTTTTTCGAGTTCGCGTGTGTTAAAAGATTTTAGCTCGTATTTTATTTATCGTAAAGCGTTCCCTGGCGCCGGGGTCGACGACCTCAAGTAACAGTTACAATATAAAACAGTCTTTTAAAGGCGGTTTTTGTGATTTTGCTTTGAGTGTACGTATTTATTATGTTCCTAAGTTTCTGTGCCCTGAACAAACTTACCAAATTGTTGTTTATAGTTTTAAAAATTTTAGTATTTTCTAAAGTCTTACTAATCTAAGGAGTAATTTTTGTTTTGAAACTTTTGGTACTCTAACTTTTAACACTAACTTGTTTATTGAACTGTGATGTAATTGTATTAGTAACGTAAGATTTGTATTAATTTTGTATATTCGTAGAGGCGTTTCTTAATATAATTTATTTATACTTAGCGTAAGGTATGTACCGCTCAGTTGTAACGTACTGGTGAATAAATATTGGCGAAACGAAGTCACTGCCTTCGAAGCTCACATTTTAATAATAATTATTAATATACTTAATACAAACACGTTTTAACTTTCTATAAATTAACCCAACGAACTCAAGACTCGCTAATCTTTATTCATCGCGACATGGGACGCCATGTTCGGATAGATTCAATATTTTCCTTAATCAGAAGTATTTTTGTAGTGTTTCAGTAGAAACCGGTAGGACTTGTACCCCTTTATACAGATAACAATAGGATTAAAGATGGCGGCGGCGGCGTTGTCTCAATGCGTCTACAGTAGGTCCTTACAGTATTACCACGTGATAAATATAGCTTATACTACATACAAGTCAATACTTGGATACTGGATAAACAGTTAATTTCTATTATTTTTCAAGTTATATTTCTTTTGGCGTGTTTGGAGAAAAATGAGAGTAAAATTTTTACGATGCGCGCGCACACCGACAGCCAAAAAGCGACATGATGAAGTTAGCTGATAACTGATTTCTTTTACAAATAAAGATCGGTCGGCGTTCTCGCCAACCTATGACGTGGATGTCTTCAAGAAAACAGTGAATAGGCTTTTACTAAGTTAATGTGCTCACCACTTTGGACCGCATCTACACTTACCATCAGGTGGGATTGTGGTCAAGCATTAACTTATTTGTGTAAAAATAAATAAAGAGTTGTGGCATATGGGATAAAATCTTTAGCTATTTTTGTTCTGTTACGCCAAAGAAGTATAACTTCTTACGTGTGTACTTAAGTAGGTTCTCACACACACGTTTTTTACTATGATATGAGTAAGTAGGTACTCAGATATTTATCCTTGCAAGTATGTCGAAATATCGGCGAACAAAAAAATTATCGTATGTAACCGTATCATAGAAAAATGTGTTCATGTTAAATTATTTATATTTAATATTTTTTCATATTTTATTTATCGTTCATAAAAATTTCACTCCCACGCGTTCGCATGTCGATTTATTTTTATCGTTGAGCTAAAGACACGAACCTACCTACATATACATATAATTGTAATTGGTCATTAAATAAATTTACATTTATTATTTCCATTGAAAATTGGGCGCAATTTTTCACCGTTTCACACGATGTACAAAAAAGCGAAAAATAATTGTTACAGAACAAATTGTCAGTTAGCCGCAGAAAAAATTGTATTTATTCCTTGTACGTGTAGGTATAATATTATGTAATTATTACTTATGTAGTTTATCTTATTTATTATATTGTCTGTGCACCCTACCCTTTTCACACTGATCTTTATGTCCTCTGCCCAAAGGTTGTCTGGAAGAGATCGCTCTATAGCGATAAGACCGCCTTTTGTACTACATGTTATTTCTTTTATGTCCTAATGTATTAATTTATTTGGTGTGTACAATAAAGAGTATTCTATTCTATTCTAAAAATTGCATCAAGAAAGTAATTTTAATTGTTACTGTACTACTGTTGCAACTTGCATTCAATACATAATTTTAAAGCAGAAACGAATGAACATTAAACACGGAAATTTTATCTTGTTGCAAACATAACTCGGAGCCAATATAACCTGCTCTAAGCTTTATAGCTTCCCTCAATGTCGGCATCTATCTCAAAATTTACAGATGGGGAGTATAGGTTCTTTTTATTTTACATAGTACCTACCAAGGTTAGGGAATATACTTGGTTCTGGATTTTTTGCAACTGTATCCAATATAAATTCACTACATTATCTGTCTATCATACATAAACCACTCCTTCTCTTTTTACTTAAGTAATTATATAAAATTGATAAATATTTGTGTGTTTTTTCTACTTTTTTAATAAAATATAAAATAGTGTACCTACCTACTATCATTTTAAACATTTTAAAATTTGAATTTGAATTTTACATTTGAAATTTTTATTATTTTAAAGTAAAGTGTATTATTGCGTGGTGAATACTGTTAAAGCACGGAAGTATTTATTGAAGTCTTGTATTTTAAAGTTAGCGGTAACACGTATATTGTGTTTTGATAACAAATTCAGTCATTTGTGAAGGATTAAACGAATTTTCACCAAATTAAATACCTGTACTTTTATTTTCGAAAATATCGACAAAAATCGACATTGATCCACCAACATAGATTACCTCCAATAGATACCGCATACAAGGCAACTGACGCGCGCCAACAAGTACGTGCATTTGCAAGTCGACGACAATAGTGTCGGCCAATACTGACGCGTCAAGTCCAAGTATGAATTAGAAATAGCCAATCACAGCGCATTGTTTTGTCTCCCGCAAGCCGCGCCTTCTGCCAAATTTTGTGAGTTCAAACTCTAAGAAAATTTCCCTTATGCGGTATCTATTGGGGGTAATCTATGTCCACCAATGACCATTTGTGCCACCTACGGCCAGCTATCTTATTACCAAACTCGAACCAACTGAAAAATATTTACATTCTCGCCTTTTCAGACATGTGAATGAACTCAATTTGCTTTTATTGGTTTAATAGCTATTAGGTATTGATGCATGAAAGTATTTAAAATTTATTACAACTCACTTATTTTCAACATCATAGCTAAAATAGTTAAGTGGCCAGCATCTTCTATTCGTGGATAAATTGGGCCGTTACCCGTGCACCCACTGGCTTCACCCACCGGTGGGTGCACGGTAATGCACCCTTGCACCGCAGTGGGTGCTTTGATCAAGATTGGAATTTTCAAAATATCGATAAACATAGTCGATATTTTAGACATGTGGTTGCACTAGTAGAACAACCAATTAAGCAGCGAGTTACATGACTTACAGGCCGAGAAATCTGTTGTTACCGTAACATGCCTGTTGACAATCTAAATATAATAATCGCATCCTTATTAGATCAATAAATCCGTGACAACATATAGAAACGACATCTTAGAGACGGAAAGTAATAACATTTAGGTACTGTACACGAGCGACATCACAATATTTATAACATTTTAATGTTATTTGTAATCGTAGTAATAATGCAAGCAAGCTACCCTACCAAGTACCCCACAGCACACTGGGACACCCTCAATGTCCAGTACCCTGTCCGTCAGTTTGTACCGACAGGGACGTCCAGTGAAACGACGGCCCGGCGATGGAGAGGACAATCGGAAGTCTTAAAAGATGTCGTAAGTTCAGTATGACAATATGTTAAACATTTCAATTAGATATATAAACCTAGCTGAAGGTATGCCATTGTTATCTTTGATGTAATAAATTCCTGAATATAAAATTTCCGAAAGGTTAATTATGATTAAATTCGCTTATTTTAATATATTCAAGAGCAGGATGAGACAAAAATGGCTAAGACTAAACAGTAAACATATTTGCATCGTTCCTGGTTCATTAATCGTTATAGATAGGACAAAAAGCCCTCTTTACCATCAGGTCAAGATGATGGTCACAGATGACCTCTATATCAATAGAGGATATCGAAGTGTTAAGTGTTAGATATTAATTGACACGAATCTAATAGTGTCGGCGTGATTTTCATGTTGTACAGTGTACCTATTATCGGCGTATAAGACCTATGTAGGTACTTACTATATGTATTTACTTACTACTTACTACCTAGTAAGTACACGAGATGACCAGCAACTTAAACTCCTTATCGCATTTACGCCTTGTTACTATACTCTTACTACACTTGTGTGAATGATAGTAAATAAACAAAATAACTTCTCATTCGATATTACATTGTAATGTAAAATACTAATAATATCGCAAGTAATTTTAATACTTCCTAATATTAATAAACCTCCAACAATCCGCACAGCGTGGTGGAGTATGCTCTAGGCCAACTCAAGAGGAGAGACCCGTGCCTAGTAGTGGGCCTTTAATGGGTTAAGATAGTGAGTTAATACGTCAATAATAATCAGAAGAATGACCTGATTTTCTACGCCGATATTTCGTGTCGATTATCGTAGTCAGGGCTAAGTGGCAGTTTAGAATTATTAGCGTACAAAATAATTACCCACAAAAAGTATAAAGTTTAAAAGCAGTAGATCTTCATGATTGAGTCAATCTGACCTTGATCTTGTATTCCCAGAGACGGCCATGCTTGGAAGAAGTAGAATACGACCGAGACTACAACGTGACCAAAGAGCTGATGCGATCGCAAAGCACCCTTGACTACAGGCATAAAACAGTTGAGAGATTCCGAATCAATAAGCATACTCCGAGCCAGGAGAATCATTATATTTATCCACCAAGTAGAAAAGTAAGGATGTGAATAGTAAACAGCTTAATACATCCTCAAAGGAATATTACATGTAATTCAAATGTCACAAAACAATGTAAAGTAGCTTTCAGATCGCGTCCCAGCCTCTACAGCACATGGAAGGTCGGAAATGAGTAGCGCGTACGAAGCCCCTACTATAGTGAGCCGACTGGTGACGGATAAGGATCAATATAAGCACCCTGCGAGTTTACCTCAAGAACCAGTAAGTATAAGTCTGTATTAATCTTCAATGGTTATAGGGTGGGTGTGCCGGTCCCAAACCAGGTACCAGTGGTTGACCACTTGCATGTTCAATTTAATAAAATAAGAAATGGCGGGCATTTTTGACGAATTCAATTGTTTTGTTATGTTGCCTAGTCTGTTACCAAGCTTTCGAACATATTTTTGCAAGAGTAAAAGAGAAAATATCGCTGCATTGCTCTTTTTGTCTGACTAGTGTTTCCATCACTTGCCTTCCGGCCGCCATTACAGTTAGAAATGCACATCGACGTGTTAAGTTAAAACATTTAAAATCACCTATTATTTCCCAATTACTGTTACCAAGTTGTATAATTTTGGAGATATAGTGTCTACTTAAGAGCTAAATACTATTATTTTTAATAAAAAATGACAATTTTAAGTATTTTTATGGTGGTTATCTTACTGGAACACACATTGTACTGGGTTCCTATTGTTGACCAACTGGTTTGCAACTGGTTCTTTAAACTATTCTCTCTTTTTTCTATTTTTTTTGTAGTGATGGTTTTGCTTGATAATTTACAGCTTTAAGCCTATCATTAAAATCGTTTTAAGTCGTGTGCCCTAGTAATTGACCACCGGTTTGCTATTGGTACACAGTAGTTAAAAAGAGGTTCCTATGGATGACCAGATTACAGTTTTGACTTTATTTTTCGTTATTTGAGATTAAAGATGCCCCCAAAAAGACATTTTTTAACTTGTAACAGAAGAAAGCCTAAGAAAATGGCACTCTGATTAAAGAGAATTCTAATAAATGCTGATGAATCTGGTTTCAATATCTGTCCTACATCAGATTTGGTTTTGGGTCCTAAAAGAATGCCCAATTTTTACGAAATTTAGGATAGGGAAAAAGAAAGCATAACTAGTAAGCATAAGTAGTTCGGGAAGTAATGTTCTAATTTACTTTTTTTATGGATATAGCCGGCAAACGAGCTGACGATCCACCTGGTGGTAAGTGGCTATCGTCGCCCATGAACATCAGCAACACCAAAGGCATCACTGATGAGTTTCCGGCCAAGAAAGAGAGAAGAAAAAGAAAGAAAGAAAGAACTGGCTCTCAAGCTCCCAGCCGGAACACGACGAGTCGTTTGGTGGCTGACTCATGCTCGAGGGTGGTAGCACTGGTAGCTATCCAGGCGAACCCCATGGAGAAATAATAATAGTAATAATGGTATTAATTAACAATTAAAATCCATATTACCAATATAATCCCTCGAAAGGCCCTACCACCAGCGGGCCGGATTTAGTCGCCTTTTACGACGCCCATCCGGCGTGGGATTGGGTTAGTATTCTAAGCCGCCTCAATACGGCGGCAATTACTTGTTTGTATTCTAATAAGGTAGGTACTACCTACCTCCGACTGTGCCTTTAAAAATTAGTTGTAAGTCAGGATAAAGTTTTAATTAATATTATGATAGTCAATTTGTATAAAAATATACTGTTTTATTTTCAATTAGCTATAGAAGCTATAGAATCTGTAAGTTTTTTAGTGGTCAACTATTGGTGCAAAAGTGGACATTTATTAGAGCGCACTGGTCAAACAAAGGCACATTCCCGTTTTTGGTATTATTCATAAAATATATAAAAAACTTTAATATTTAGGTTCCATTTCTTTTAATATATTGCAGCTTTAGTAAATAATAGACAACATTTTATATAAAGTTCTAATGTTAAAACTAAAATAAACCAGATCAGAACATTTCAAAGTAAATTTTGTCCTTAACTGGTTTGGGACCGGCACACCCACCCTAGCTGTAATGTGTACAGTACATGTATAATCTCCAGACTTCTTTCTACTTTTTCCGGATAAATTCTTTCGTTGTCGCTATTGCCATATTGGATGACGATCAGGTCATCCTCCTCTTAAGACTTTTAAAGGTCGCTGCAGACGTAATATGGACGGGACGGGACGTGGACGGGGCATAATTATGTGTGCTTCTTACCCGTCCCGTCCGTGCCTCCATGGCGTATGCGCTATCGTTATATTTTCTATGAAACGATGTTTCAAAAGCTTCACGTCCCGTCCCGTTCCAGTCCCGACCACGTTACGTATGCATCGACCTTTAGTTAAGAGTTTTCCATAATGCTATTAAGGATATTATTATGTAATAGATTGAAACTTCATAAAGATAGTTACCATGATCTCTATACTTTTTCATGTCCTGCATACTTCACTCTTTCTCTGACTATACTTACCTTCATAACTTTGAGTACATCCACAGCCACCAGTAACATCGTGTCACAAGGAGTTGGAGCCACTAGACACCACTTACGAAGGATTCGAGAAGTTCTTGGACCCGTACCTGACTACCAGCAGGCTGCACCACCGCCCCTACACGGCACAAGAGCTGACCAGAGTCTCCAACTCCAGGGACGTTATGACGTATTATACTTACGCGGATATTCCTTGGGTATGTAATATTTATTGTTTATTGAGGTAACTTTATTTTAATTATTTTGAATACAAAATTATAAGCCTGATTTTTTATAAAATTACAGTATTCAATCTCTCTGCACATAGAGACTTACGCCCCAACTCAAAGTCACAAACGATTATTTAAATCGCTCGTCGCTCCTTAGTACAGAATTTGTATGGTGATTCTTTACTAAGGAGCGGTTTAAGTAACCGTTAGTCACTCTGCGTTAATCAGTAGAACTTTTAATTTTTTAATCTTAATATATATAAATTACGTGTCACGTTGTTTGTCCGCGATGGACTCCTAAACTACTGAACCGATTTTAATCAAATTTGCTCACCGTGTGCAGTTTGATCCAACTTGAAAGATAGGATAGCTCCTTAAGGCAGAGTTCCTTAAGGCACACGGAAGGTTTAATTAAAAAGACTTTTTGACAGTACGAAATCTGTCCCTGCAGCTAGTATTCTTCTATAATCTATATGAACCCGGTTAATGCTATTATCAAATAATTCTTTATGAAGTAATAGTACACCACTCTGGTTTTGGTTCAGTTTTTGTTTATATCCCGTATTTTTTTAAATAACCATGTTACTCAGAAACAATAGAGCAGTTATTGATAAAATAATTTTTGAAATCGGTACAGTTATTTTTTATTTCATCCATTACAAACAAACAAAAAAATCAAAACTTTCCGTTTTATAATACCTATTAGGTAGTTTAATTACGGTAGAACTATGGATTTCAAGAATTCTTTTTTAAATAAAAATTAAATAAATAAAATAAAAATAGAATATTAAAAAAGAAGAAAATTACCAGTAAAATAAATCAATCAATGTAATTTTTAATATTTTATATTATAGGTAAGAGTTCCAAGGCCAAAAACTAATGAATGGGGACTACCAATCAGCAGACCCAAGTCAATGTACGACCGAGAAAAATTCAAAGAAGATTTTAGAGAAATAAGGACTCATAACAAATTGCGCTGGGTGCCGGGGTAAAACTTTTATAATTTTATATAAGAGTCACTTTAAAAACTATCAATATTACTTATAAGTATGTACTATTATTGCTTCTGTGATCAAGAGAGCAGTCGCCCTAGGAGCCACGTCAGGTGGCAACGGGCACTAAAATGCCACAATAAGTAGAAGCCATATTTTCCCGCGCAAATTAAAGTTTAGATTTATAAACTGATTGAAAATAACACCAATCCACCGTGCATAGTTGTAGAACCTTTGTTTTAACGCATAATTAGTTAACCTTCCTTCTTAATTTAATTCAAATTCAATGAGTTGTTTATTGCGTGTTGGTTATTAAATAGTTTTTTTGAAAATTTTGTGATATGGAATAAAACCCAAATGCTGTATAAGAAAAATCAAAGCGTTAGGCTCAAAATGTCCAATCCGCATGATTTCGGGTGCGATTCCCGGCTCGAGCAGAACTTCATACGGCAACGCAACTCGATCCGGCGAACTAGAGGCGTGTCGCGTTTACCTCTATCTTCCATGGTTTAAAGGTAGCTGGCATAACCATAGACATAATACTACTAGACTAGACAAGCGGGCCTTTTTTGCGTCACGCTATTAGAAAGAGAAAGAGACCAAGGAGACTCGCGTAACTCGTAAGTAAGACAAGGATAGGTTTACCTCCTGCCTTTCTTCGCAACGTGACGGTTTCACTTACATATGCTCAGATACCTTGCCTAGTCTAGTAGTATTATGTCTATGGGCATAACATAAGTCACGATTCCGATCTTCTTTTTCAGGAGTTTTCACACAGAAACCAGAGACAACTATGTCCAACAGACCTCACGACCAGAGGCCCGAATACATAACCACGAGGAAGAAGTGAGAACACTGTACCAACGTGTAGCTGCTCAGCTGTCGACGAATATACCTCAGGAGGATTCAACTATACTGCATAGATATTCAACTGAGAATTCTATTATCGGCTCCAGAAAACCTATCTGTGCAGTAATTGATCCGTTTGTAGAAAAAAATAAGCGTTTGGTTGGAAAATCCCGGTGAATTTTCACATTTAACTTATGAAAATTACTTGAATACAATAAAGTCATTCGTGATCATAGGCTGCAATGAATGAGAAAATAAATGTACTTAAAGCTTCTGAATTAAAATTATAATAATAATAGTAATTATTTTTTTAAATTTCCCAATGTAATTAATTTTTAACTATATATGACATAATTTAAGTTTTTAATTGTATGATATCCTTGAAATGCACTTTAATTTAACTTACATTTGATTCTCACCTCGTCGAAAATTGTATGTCTAGTTATTTAAATCATTTCTGTTAAATCGCTTTCTCTGTGCATGCAGTCTACATCTGTAATTACAATGGCAATTACCTTTCTTCTAGTGTAATCCTCCTTTACGTTGTTTTATTGTACATTGTGTTGATGTTCAAATAAATAAATAAATATTTTTTTAACCATGAGTGTTTTTTTAACATCTTCAGCGTGTATTGCCAGCGTGTATTGGATGGAAATACTATTAAAAAACATCATCGATTTATCTTGAAATTCTTCTGTCTTCCTTGGTGTTCGATCAGACCAGGTGCCATCACATTTGTTTTGATCATTGTTTTTAGGTAATTAGAGGTCAGTGAATTTAAATACGAGTTTGACGTGGGACAATGTATTGAAGTTAAGAAGTGTTATGACACAGAATGTCAGAAACGATAAAGCATCAGCCAGCATCAGCAATGCTGATTCAGCATACTGAAAATCTTCAAACATAAATCCTATTCAAATCAAATAATCATGGCCGCATGTTCCATTAAATTAACAATCATGGCTGTATCGCGCAATAAATAACACTCCTGAATGTGAACAATAAATGGAAATAGTTTACTTCCTGATAATACTTCTGATCATAATGTATGGCCTGTACCTGATACAGCCGTATTGGATGCTGATACTGTCTCTGGCCATTGTCTACACTTTGTACGCTCAGATCTGCATGATATTTTAAAATAAATAACATAATTTATTAAATGATTGAAGTGCAAAAAATGAGGTTAATGGTACCTGAACCGAAACCTACAGCCAACATCTAAGTGTGAGTAACTACATACTCTTTAGTTTTAAAAAAACTGTCACAGTCTTTAATATACCAACCAACATTACCAACACATTAATCTCATGTAGATTAGTAGAGTTAGCTCTTTATCTGGATAGCCATTAAATACTGGCTAACTAGACTGGGTCCGATATTTTAGAGCTCATAAAATAGTTATAAAGACGATACATAGAACTATAAATAAAAAGTAACGCTACACACTCATCGCCCTGTTATTTATTCGAACAGAATCTGGGAATTGAACCCGGTACGGCGCAGGCGTCCCGGCATGGAAATCATTACGTCACATGAACTATGGATCTGACTTAAAAATCCCATATATTTAATTTTTTATTATTTGAGGTTTGTACCTATATTACATTCTGAATGCGTGTAAATCGGCATTGCATTCAACCGCATTCAATTAGCTTAATAACTTCGATACCACAGAATTCAGTACGTTAATACTGTTGTTATTTAACGAAACCTGTGGAACAGGTTTGTTATCGTGTTATTTGCTTAGTAAAGGCTGCATTTGGTGGTGGCAACAGTTGGCACTGGCCTGCAACAGTCGTCTGCCAGTCGCTTTCCAATCGCCAAGCCAGTGTGTGAGTGTGTGACAAACCATGTAACTGTAAACACGGTGTTTACACAACTGAACGTTCTCAACACCTTGAAAAATATTTTACAAAATGTTTGATTATTTGTAACACAGTACAATAGTAATGTTGTAACAATATCAGACAATGTCAACTATGTTAATATAGTGTGTTTATAGTGAATTTTTAATAAAAAATAAATAAAACTAAATCCAAAAATGGCATCTTTTAAAATTAATGTTTTTTGTTTGATCGTTGTTGCTCTGGCGGTTAATAGTGCAGCTGTTAGGGCGTCGCAAAAGGTAAGCTATTGTTTTATTTGTAAATCCACACAAAGTAGTACATATGTAGACCAGGTAAAATAAGTTTGTCTGTCTCTGAGTCTGTTTAAATATTACCTACTAGGTATTATTCAGACCATTCTAATGCCTACTGATATTAGATTCGCGTAAAGCCTGCCAGGCTAGCTAAAAGGTACCCTTTTGCTTCAGTCTGCCTCCTAGACGAGGAGCTGAAATAAGCCGCTAAGCGACTCGACTAGGCACTAGCTGTGGGCTGAGATTGAGAGTCAGTGCTTTCTTTCACCTCTATTCTTTCTAGACCGCCAACGCGTTGGTGATACATTTGGTTGATTTTTATATCCACGGGCGATCATTAAACGTCTATTTAGGTACATAAAAACTATAAAAAGTAAAGGGAACGAAACGAACTCTACGGGAGGCCATACACGATCAAGTGTACTTGATGAAGCGTCAAGCGGACTTCACGGGGCATCCAGTATACTTGATCATGTATGGCCACGGTATAGCTATCTGCCATATATTTGTATCATGCACACTGGATGGCGCGTCATGTCAAACTGCAGACTTGACAAGTATACTTGATCGTGTATGATCTCCATACCGTACCACACTGATCCAGTACCAATTAGCAGAGATATGTTTGAATCATTGACACTTCCACTCGTTGCTACTTCAAGTTGCCCTAGAAGGCTTGACTTCAATGACCACTGGCTCAACGGTACCTAGTAGGTACTACCTACTGAGATACCGTGACCACATTGTCATGTATACTTAACTAAATCATAATTATATACATCATATATTATGAACATTAATGTTATGAGCATGAAATAAGGTATATCGCTCAAAAAGCTGCAAGTCAAGGGGAAATAATATAGAAGTCGCACTATTCCTATGGCCCATAATTTAATATGAGTAGAAATTTACATTTAATACATTTAAATTATTTGTTATGAACTCTCAATTGAAACAAACAAACTTTGATAAAAAATTGTTGAGTTAAAAATTTAATAACTATTTTAAACCATATTTTTTAAATGAAAAACAAATCCAAATCAAATCCAAAACCAAAACTAATTCGGCGTTTCTCGTGCTGAACTGATTATAATCAATAAAGAATTAAAGCAGTCGCGGGAAAAACCGTGCGTTTTTAAACTCGTTCTGGTAAATTTAAGGTAGTTAGACGTTCTCAAAGAAGTTTTTCATACTAATTGTGCAAACCATTAGTACCTAACTCAATTATGCGGGTGTTTCAATAACAGGCATGTTAGTTTAAACTCGACAAATCCATATTCCCATTTCGGATAGATTCCATTTCAGGCCCACATCTAGTTGCAGTAAGGTCTTACTAGTGTACGACGAACCTTACCTCGTACCTATTAACAAAAACATCAACCGCATCGTCGCATGTTTAAATGACAAGCGTAACTTGACCGTGGCGAACGCGCCTGAATACTCGCAAAACGGAGCCGATTCACTGGCTATTACTCTGTACACTGAAAACTAAACTATTCAGTTTAAGTGTTAATAACACATGTAGGTTACCTTGACCTCTAAGACCAAGGTTCAGCTGCCCGATATACTGAAAGCATCTAAGCCACAGCGATGGCGTTTGCAGGTTTAACGGAAATGAAATTTCTTTTCCAAAGGGCTACGACACATCTATAAGACTGCTATAAACGTGATGATGGTTAGATTTGAAAATAGCGCTGTTAAATTAATGATCTAGTAATTTCGAGTATAATTTGTTATACAATTGTACGGTATAAAAGGCTTTTTTACGTCCTTATATCGAAGTCCTTCCCGTGAGTTGATCAAAATCACAATCCCGTGAGTTAACAAAATCAGAGGCCTCCCTGTTAAAGGTGCACCAACGACTACCTAATTGTATTTAGCTGGTCCTGTACCAACCAAGGTCGACCTCGACAGATCAAATTCATTGTTACCATCCTCCCATAAGAATCAATAAAAAATATTTGCAGGGTTGAAAGTCTATTGCAGTTAAAACGCGCACATCCAATGAAGGTGGTTCCCACATGATGTTTGTATGATTGTTATTTAAAACAATCTTAATCATTCCTTGTGCAACATAGGTACCTAATATGCACAGTTTAGTTAAGTCGTAAAACGAGTTTAGTAGTGGCATGCTGCAGGCGAGGCCAGTACGTCGTATGTGGAGCAGTAAAAGTAGTCCCAAGCCCATTTTGATATTATATCATGACTATCATATGTGCAGGTAATGCTATGCCTATTGATAAAGAAGTTATTGGCAACTCCTGTCCGAAGACTTCAGACAAGCACGTTCACAACTTTAAGCTATTCTCGATCTGGGTGTGTGTCGTTATCTTGTCTGTTGTCTATGGCACCCACGACACAGGAAAGGGGCTAGGTAAGTGCGCAGGTATGCCTACTAGTAAATGTTTAAAAATGTATTTTCTAGATACTTTTGTCGGTGTTCTACGAGAGCAACTGTCCTGACAGCAAGAAGTTTATTCTGCAGCAGCTCCAACCAGTCATGAGCGTGCTGCACGACCACGTCAAACTGCAGTTCGTACCGTTTGGTAAATCAAGGGTAAGCTTGGTTTCTTTCGTTTTCTTTCTTTCTTGGCCGACAGTCGCAGTACTGATTCATCTCTGTGATTTTACGTGTACCTAATACACCGACAAATTCGAGATCCAGAGGTAATATCATCTTTTGGTTATTCATATTTGGAAGCTGATATACCGGCGGAAATCGTTTAAGCATCATATTTGGTTTTATTGGTAATTTTATAAACTAATCTACCTGATATACCTTTCTTTCTTTCTTTACATGAAAGCTTTGAGTATCATGAAAGGCATTTGAGAAAATGTGCAATCCAGACATATATAGATATGAATCAAACACAGTGGTAGCCTGAACAATTTCACTGTTAATGCAACTTGATCATAGTTAAAGAACGAAAGCTTATTTTACAGCAACAGCTATCTATCACAAATAATTATTCAAAATCGTAAAATATAAAGAGTGTCACAGCGAATTATAATCGGTCCTAGTATTTACGTCGTTCGTAGGAGTAGAGTGGTAGTAGGGTCCGGACTTCAACGGTCTTAATGATCTGGATGGAATACCATCCATCCATCCATCAGCCCTTGAAGGTCCACTGCTGGACACAAGCCTCCCCTCACTTGTGCCACTCTGACCGGCCCTGAGCTTTCTGAATAGCGGATATTCGCTGTATTCTTCAGGTCAGTCCACCTGGTCAGGGGCGTTATATACTCTTTGTTCCGAGATGATGATCTTCATTAAACTCCAGAGCATCAACTACGGCGACGAAGGGTTCGAGTGCCAACACGGTCCAGCCGAGTGTCTGGGCAACATGGTACAGGACTGCGCGCTGTTCCTCATGAAGGACAGGACCCAGCGGGAACATCTCCAGTACGTGGCCTGCGAGATGGACACTGAGGCCGGCTCACGGGGAGACCTTCAGGTGGGATATAAGTTCTAATATTTTTCCGAGCAAACATGACTCTTCCTATAAGTATAAGTCCGACACGTTTCTTTACTAACTAATTGGCACTTCGATCAAGATTAATATATTATTATTTTGTCATTTAAATAGCAAAATAAATAAGGCGAACTCACTGATTTTGAAAAAACAACACACCCTGTTGTTCCAGCATTCCATAGAGTCGACAATAAGGATAAGAATAATAATTCTGGGAAGTATGGGGCCATCCACGCCCACTTGAAAAATTCACAGGTATAAAAATTACATCAAACTCAGCTAAATGGCACCGGTATGATTTCCATTCCTCAGTGTGCCCGCGAAGCCGGCCTGCAGCCGCAGCAGGTGGAACAGTGCGTGCTGCATGGCCAGGGGACGGTGCTGCAGCTGGAGTCCGAGTACTTCACCAGTCTCGTGAAGCCGACCTTCGTGCCCACCGTCACTGTTAATGGGGTGAGTCTACACCACCAATATACTCAAAAATAACTCAAAAATAACTCAAAAATATATTGTATGATTGACATTTTTATGCCTTCTTACTATACAAAAAGCACTTTAGTTTAGGTACCGCTCTAATGGAATTAAATAAAAACCATAATTTTTATTGATGACACCAGACCCTCGCTCATTCATAGCCACTAAGTATAAAAATCGGTTGACAAACAGAGGAGAACAAGTGGTGTAACTCTTTTTTTTTGGACTTTATTATATTTGTTGTTTTACTGAGGCGATTTTGAAATCTATAGTTACTCATTATTGAATGTCAGTACACTGAAAGCTTTAGCTTTCGCTCTGTTAATCAGGTCAGGTTCGTGGGAAGCGAAATCGAAGATGCATCGGTCCAAAAAAATCTGTATTTATCATTACAGAGAAAAATTCTCACACTTACTATCAGGTTTCTTGTGAGGTAAAAAATGAATAATCTATGGCTATACAAATATAATAGTGTCTAAGTAGGTTGCCAATTTAACCAGCTAAATAATGTATTATTTATCTCCTGAATCCTTGTTATATTTTATGTGCAAATTTAAATTTTAAATATAAAAAATTAGTAAACGTTCCGTATTTTAAAAGTTTTATTATAAATTTAATGTACCTCTTTATCACGGTAAAAGCTAATCGGTTTCGGATACTAGACTGTTATTATGCTATGAATCAGTTAGGTAATCGTTGATTAGTTTATATAAATAAATAAATAAATAATGCTTCACACTGATAGCCCCACACTAGGATTCCCTGTGTCGTGGGTGCCATGGACAACACACTAGACAAGGACATTCACACCCAGACCGAGAACAGAAATTCGAACTCATCATTCAAATTTCCGCCTCGCTGGGAATCGAACCCAGGACCCTTGATGCGGCGATCCGGCATGGGCATTGCGCCACACGGGTCGTCATAAATAATAAAAAGCTAATAATAAGGATTAATCATATTTCCAGGTATTCGACCAGGAATTCCAAAACTACTCGCAAGTGGATCTATTCGGCGCCGTGTGCTCAGCGGCGCCGGAGCTGCCCCCGTGCGCGCGACACTACAACACGCTGGCCCTCGGATACATCATGCAGAGACCCGCTAGACACAACATGATTTAAATTATAATATTTTAACGTAACGTCTTGTTGTCATTTGTAGAAAGAGAGATAATCATAGTATGGTACATAATTAACTTTATTATGCGTTTTCATACTTAAGTATTTTACACAACGCTATATTTTACAGTATACTGATAATTCTTACTGACTGCTTAGTTTCTATATTTTGTCATACATTTAGTAATGTTAAAAGCACGATTTGAATAGGTAAGTAGAGAGAATAACGCTTGACAAATAAGATCATCATAATCTTAAATTAAAAAATAAAATTACCTACAGAAAAACACTGCACGAAAAAACTGTTTATGACAACGATTTTATGTGTATTTGCAGTTTTATCAAGTTTAATCAAATAGTCATCATCGACTGTTCTAAATTAAGGGCAGACTTTTAAGAGCGCACAAGTTAATATTGTTACTACGTGATCACAACACGCATACTTCATACAACTGCACGAAAGAGTGTTTTTTAATAAATAATTTTATGCATTGCAATACATAGGTACAAATACTATGTTCGGTTTATGACTAATAATACAACAAATGAAGCAATATAATGAAGTGGTAAAGTCTGCCCTCTGCTAGTGATCATTGGTATTCGTTAGGACGGTGAGTTATCGACGATCCAGTTGTGATAGTGGGCGACGTTGGTGTACACGCTGGGAACGCCCTCACTGCCGCAGTTCTCAGATCCAAAGGACACGATGCCAATCTGAAGGAATAGAAAGGGTTAGTGCTTGTTCACACTGAACTCGGGGGCGCGGGCGCGGGCGCGGTCGCGGTAAACGCTACATACACCGCGCGCGCGTTTTGGTGTGAACACTTTCATAGTAGCTCATATGTTTGATATTTCGCGACCGCGCCCGCGCCCGCGCCCGCGCCCGCGCCCGCGCCCGCGAGTTCAGTGTGAACAAGCACTAACACCTCGTTTACATTCAGCTCATTTGAGCAGGAAAGTAGGTAGGGAAGTGGGCAGGACGAGTATGTGAACACGATACTTCTCATGCTCCTACCACTGCTACTCGCGCTGCCCGGCGCTGCCCAAAAGAGCGGTTTTTTGTGCGGAAGTCAAAGGACGGGCAGCGCGAGCGACAGTGCGTGTTCACATTCAGCTCCGTCGCTCACTTTTCGCCGAGCTCTTGAACGAAGTGAATGTGCGTGTCGTCTTGTTTTTTTTTTACGAGAGCCGCAAATATGCCTCTTGTTAGAGCAATGAACAAATAATTAATTTTCTAGAATTGCTAGAAGCGAAAAAAAACGTAAGTGTATAAAAAGTAAGTATATAAATGCACATAAAAGTCAGTTATCTAGGTAGGTAGATAATTACAGAGTTCTATTACGACGGACAGATATCATTTTATTTTTTATGGAAATAGCCGGCACACGATCCACCTGATGGTAAGTGGCTATCGTCGCCCATGGACATCAGCAACACCAAAGGCATCACTGATGCGTTGCCAGCCAAGAAAAAGAGAAGAAAAAGTCGTTTGGCGGCTGACTCTTGATCAAGGGTGGTAGCTATCCAGGCGAACCCCATGGAGAAATAATAATAGCAATAATGGTATTAATTAACAATCAAAATCAATACTACCAATACAATCTCTCGAAGGGCCCTACCGCCAGCGGGCCAGATTTAGTCGCCTTTTACGACACCCATCCGGCGTGGGATTGGGGTTAGTATTCTAAGCCGCTCCAATACAGCTGAAAACATCTTCTACGGCGACGTATTTTCTTTTTTTTTTACTTGATCTTTTTTTAATTCTAACATAATTGTGTATTACGAGAAGACACAGTGCGGACGCAGTTATTATTTCGACGTCTGCCATTGCCGAAAGTCGAAAGCGAAGTGAGTGGTAGGGCAGTATGTAAACACTACACTTCTCTCGATCCTGGCACGGCAGTATCAAGGGGATTATTGCCGACAGCGCGAGGAGCAGCGGTAGGGGCTGAATGTAAACGAGGTATTAGGTTTTCTGGACAAGCAGTAGATATTAATGCGAATTGATGTTGCTGGTGTCTGACTCTAAGGGTAACGGTGAGCCGGAGCATTTACAATCAGCTATAACGTGTGCTTCAGCGCTAATGACATCAGATTGAGGACTTAAGACACACCTGATTGTAAGTGGACACGTTGTCCGTCGACATTAACATGAAAAACATCTTGCTGTTCGAGAAAGTACTGGCTGAAAGCCACAGTAAATCTGACACTGCAGCAAAGTGCATAAGTGGGCAGATTCTGTAATAGCAACGTTGACTAAACTTGATCTGACAATGATTTCAAAAAGATAAGATAGACCGGTCGGATCATTTAACACAAATCATTATAGTTACAAGAAAAAGTAGAGCCATTTCTCTCTCACTTACAAACTACGTGTCATTAGCTTCGCTGCGTTGACCAATATTTACTGAGCATTGATTCAATAGAGTTCAATAGACCAATATGAGTGCCAAGTCGGAGCCTGCCTTACATATAAATAAATTACGTGTCACGTTGTTTGTCCGCGATGGACTCCTAAACTACTTAACCGATTTTAATCAAATTTGCACACCGTGTGCAGTTTCATCCAACTTGAAAGATAGGATAGCTTACATCTCAAAAAAAAACTTTTTGCCAGAACGAAGTCTGTCCGGGCAGCTAGTAATATAATAAATCATAGTCAAACCTGCACATATCGCCCCTCCCTGCTGAGCAGCAGCGGCGCCCCCCCGAACCCGGAGCAGGCGTCCCGGCCCTGCTCGCCCCCCGCGCACAGCTGCCCCTCGTGCACCGGCACCGACTCCCCGAAGATCCGCTCGCAGCTCTCCAGGGACAGGAGCGGCACTTCTAGTTGTTGCTGGTGACCTACCTGTAACATTACGTTATCCATGGGTCTCCGAGGTTTTGTGAGGCGTTGGTTGCCAGTGTTTTGAAGATCGTCTTTTTTTCTACCTCAGATAACAAGCTGATGGTAAGTGGAGATGCAGCCCAATAGGATTGACGTACTAACTTAGTAAAAGCTTGTTCACTCTTTTCTTGAAGACATGACTCTCTTGATAGGCGGGCTTGAACGCGGACGCAGGAAAGTTATTCCAGCCAGTCAAATGCAAAGTGCATTAGTTGTACAACTCGTCTCCTGCACTACTCACTAGTTACAATGCTAAGTATTCCTTCCTTAGGTGAAGGAAAACGTTATGAGGAAATCTGTATACCTGAGGAGTTCTCCTTATTTTTAAAAGTACGTGACCGTGAAGTTATTTTGTCTAAGCAGTACGACAACGGGCAATCAATGATTAAAAATTATCCACAAACATTACCCGATTATTCTGCCCCGACAGTTTGCCCCAGCCGACGAGAGAGGCACGCTCGTTGATCACGATTTCCGGTTTGTCGTAGAGGCACACCGGCGCGGCTGTCACTGCAATCAGATGACACCATAATTATGTTGTGATCGCTAATGTTGATACACAAAATTACATCACAAGGTCATACTACCAATTATAGATTTGTTATAGGTATCGTGATCGGAAGCAATTTTAATTTCAGGCAGCTAAAGCCGGAAACATGAGAACTATTTAAAAATTACTACAGTTCCTCTGTTGGTGGTCCATAACTCTGCATATAAGTTGACGAGTTAGTTATAATAGTGAGGAACTAGGAAATTCTTATCAGACTATAGAGCCGACGACATGTTTTAACTGGCTGGCTGGGCTGACAAGCTCAATATAAATAATGTCAGTAGAAGAAAGGATAGTAGAAAAGAAGTTGGTCCGGGAGAGCGACTTTATTCGCGGAATTGATCATCCATCCAACAACTAAAACCAGAGGATCAAAATTAGTTTTCTGTAACAGAATTGGAAAATCGAACAGGTCAAGTGTCATACAAGATCTTAAGAGTACCATCTTTTACTAACCCGAGTATTTAATTTCGTCTTTAAGCACGATAAGCGCGATGTCATGGCGGAATATCTTCTGCTCGTACCCGGGATGCACGATGACACTCTCCACCTTGATGGCCTGCGTCACCGGCGCGCAGAACAGCTCGGTGCAGTCCGGACTGCTGCCGATGTCCCATTCTCCTACCACTATCGTTGATCTGATGAAAGCGGACGTTTTGTGTAGCCTGAACGGCAATAGGAAAAATAGACAGGCTGCATAGTGAATGGCTACTGTCGCCTGTGGACATGAGCAATGATAAAGAATTCGCCGGCGGAAGGTCTTTTTACGCCTCTTCGCTTCAGAAGGTAATTCTACAATTTGTATGTTTCTTTACTCAGTACAATGTGCAACAACCTGATAGCTGTAGTCTGTAGGTACACCGGAAAAACTGCTGATATAAATAAATATCTCTTTTCTAAAAAAATATTCAGTTTCTTTAAATTGACACATAATTTTTATTTGAGAACCGATTACGCTTCCCGCCCCAGTCAGACTTTTTGTAGGAGAGATAATCGGGCCGATTTTTTCTCCCACATTATTTCTGACCGACTTTTTGTAGGACGTGTGCGTTGCACTACTGCTATCAGTACGTTCTATTTTTCTCCTACAAAAAATCGGTCACCGATTATCGGCGAGTAGCCTTAAGTACAAAAAAACAGTTAAATGTGATAATTGCATTGAAATCGGTGCAGCCATTTCTTAAATGAAAAGACCTCACTGGAGGTGGTATGGACTATGGACTATTTTCTACTTACAACTTGTATCCGTCCGACTTGGCGAGCGCGCAGTGCGCCGCTGTGAGCACCACGCGCTTGCTGATGATGGAGCCGCTGCAGGCGAACTTTACGTTGCCCGTGTCCTTGTCTGGAAGTCAATGTCGATCTGTCGTTAGCCACGTGCATTCCGAAGTAGTAAATTTATCGACTATTACTCATTAACTACTTATACCAACAGCCGTGATAGTTTCCCTTGTAAATTATAGCCTATTTTTGAGAATTTTTCTCTTCTCCAACTCCAACCGTTAAAACCAAATATTTTGCAAACGGACCCCTAATTCCAAAAATAGTCTTCTAAGACCATATTTTTGAAAGACCTTTTCAACAATACCCCATACTAAAGGATGCGCGACGAATAAAAAACTCATCCTCACGTTACCTGTAGTGGAAAAAATCTTTCAATATTTTATTCTACGACTCTAGAGTTTTAATAAATATTCATATGCCAAATTACAACTTTCTATCACTAAGGGTCTCGCCACTTTGCTTCGGATAGACGGACAGACAGACAGCCAGGCGGACATGACGAAACTATAAGGGTTCCGATTTTACTTCGGAACCGTAAAAGCGAAGAACTTGATAAAAACACTGAACAAAACCAAGATACTCACTAGTAAAGCCGACTCTAGCCACCCAGGGGTGAGCTCCAATGCCAGTGTAGTTCATCCCATGGACCATGCTGACGCCGCAGTGCGGGCTGCCGGGCTGGTACACCGCGCCGCACTCGCAAGATGGACAGCATACGTAGTCTTCACCATTCACGTTGCCGCAGGTTAGCTCGTTCAGACGGTGGAAGTATCTGGGGTGACACGAAAATTACGCAGGGTTTGAAATACTTAATCAGTTTCAATGATACCGTGTTTTTAAATGTTGTTATTTAATTATTGGAATGTAAAGCATATATGGTTAAATGCTGAACAGCACAGGGCATATAGCATCACAATCAGTTACTGCTCAACTAGCCGAATAAAAAGTTATGTCAATTGCGAGCCAGTCTCCAGTTACTCGCGGTGCAACTTGCTAAGACGAAGCTATGGCGACTGGTCTGGTCCCTCCTATTGGAGGTTACAGGGTACAGTACCACCTAATCTATAATAGATGATAATCATGCATGTTCTTGCATTCCGCATACCTAAGTAGCTACCATTTTCGTTTCTAAAACCAACAGTGATTGTTTTCTACTAATGTTAAACCTCACCTGTCTGATGAGAAGCATGAAAAATCCAGTAAATCTTCCAACAACGGACAATTGCTAATTGGAATGCACATCGTATTGGGAGGACACTGGCCCTGTAAGAACCAAATAAGTAGACATATAGTCATTTATTTATTATTATTTACTAAAAATGACTGATGTTAAAATGTTTAAAATTAATTTCTGAGGGTCCTGGGTTCGATTCCCAGCGAGGCGGAAATTTGAATGATGAGTTTGAATTTGTGTTCTCAGTCTGGATGTGAATGTCCTTGTCTTGTGTGTTGTCCATGGCACCCACGACACAGGGAATCCTAGTGTGGGGCTATGTGTGTGAAGCGTTATTTATTTATTTGTATAATGATGAATGTGCTGATGATGAAAGATGTTGAGACTCACTTTGAATTCTAAATCTTCTTCTCCATTTCGAATATCCATCCCGACACTAATGGTCACGCCTAAAAAATAAAAACAAAGTTTTTCATTGTTGTCAACATAAGTAAACCAGTGCAGGGTTTGATAACCTTAGGGTTTAATGGCTATTTTTGAATGAAAATTTTTATAGCGTCATTAGTGAGATACGCATTCATAGAATCCCGCCCGTGATATTTAAGGGAAATTCAATTCATTTCAACGCCTGCATAATTTGTAAATATCTGAGTGGTTTTTTTTAATTTTATATGTGAAAATGTGACAATCGAACAGAGTTTCAAACGTAAACTTCAGAAGGAAGCACATTCCACAATTCCACATTAAGCAAGTTAATTTACTCAATACTTAATTACGCAAACTTACGACTTGGTGAGTCTAGATATGGGGACATACTGAAGATAAAATAAGGATAGTAATGATAAGGGATGACACTGGAACTAAAATTTTAGTGACATTGATCTCTTGGCAGATGAATCTCATCAATATGTTAAATGGTCCCAATGTCGAAACCCCTAATCGCATCACTGAGACATTGCCAGCTTCACCATACAACGTATGTACCTATGTATAGTAAACACACTATTTTAAACTAATTAATTTAAGAACAAACAAGCGGCAAAACTTAGCACACAAAACAAAAAATCATTACATGATTCATGCAATAAATACAGCACATGGTCGCAACGTAACGTCATCCAACTAAAATTAATTAAACAATACAATTTTTATTTAACTCATGCCATCCAATGACCTTGTGTAAGATAATATAGCTAATCGTAGCATCAAATCGAGGCTATATGAAGTACGGGATCAAAACGGTCATCCGTAATTGAGGTATGGTTATTGTGCAGTATGATTTAATATTTAATCAGGACAAAGCAGTGGTCCTCAATGACATGTAGCGTGTTTTGCAAAGAGATAGGTTTGATTTTTTACATAATAGATGATTTGACAAACGCAAAACTAAATAATGAGATAAGGATAAACATTTCACAAGCAACCAAGACAGACCAAAATAATAAGAAGATTTTATTTTTTTAGTCTGTATAACGTAGCTCGAAGGATCATATAGTTCGAAACATGCAAAACCGTTAGGGACAAGTAATCGAATGGCAATCGCAACTTATTACCAAAAAAGGCGTATTGATCAGGTAGATTAATTTACTGAAGATGACAGCGAAAGTTAAGTTACAGCTGGATCGAGGAAAGTGGGAAACGAGCCATATAATTTGCGAATAATTATTTAACGGACTAATAACGACGTATTACGAAGCTGTACAAGAATCCAATGTTTTGTTTCAATTAAATTTGACACGTATTTTTTTACTTATTTGCTGGCACAAAAGCCCTGTGCCTGACTGCGTATTTACTACGCTACATGTATGTATCTTTAATCAGAAACGCGTCAGGTGATATATTTTATAACTCATGAAGTGAAATAAAATATTTAAAAGATATATAATTATTTGCACCATTGGCTATTCCGTTGTTTTGAAATATTATTATTGAATTGATAAAATGAAGAGTGCACAGAGATGCGCGATAAGTCGCGGTCAGTGATGTTTGAATTTTTAAATATTTATTTAGTCATTTTGATTTAATTACTTAATACTATAAAATAAACCAGAGCAATTTTCGGAAAGTTAAAAATAATAGTATAAAAAATATTTATAAAAATAAATAGAAATAATTCAAAGGCTTACTTCCAAATTGTGCGGTTACAGTCCAATCAAAACAAATTATTGATAACAGCACTAGTACCACAGACATTATTAACACTTTTAGTTATTGCACTTGTAAAAAACTTAACAAACTATGTTACTGAGAATGATTGATGGTAAAACTATCTGTCATAATAGTGAGATAGGCTGCCGGCGCCGGCATCACAGCCGCTGTAATGATATGGTACAAACTACAGAGCCTCGCTCCCTCGGAGTGGACCAGGAGACCGCAACCTGTTTTATTGCACCGTAAATACCAATTCAAAGGAAAATAATAGGCTGCGCAGGCTGTAGGTGCAGTGCACGTAATACCTGAGATATTATGTTTATAGGTTAGGTTTTTATCTCTTCTTAGAACTTGTTAACTAAGAAGAGATAAAAACCTAACTCTGTCTTATACCTAACCTAATGTTACATCTTCTTAGTTAATGAATATGAAATGATTGAAATGAAAATGTAAGTATTTTTCTTAATTTGATATTCGAATAATTAAATGAAGAATTAGGTTAGGTTACCTATAGAAATGGAGAATCCTTATCCAAAGATTGAGCACTTTTTAAATTACCAGTAACGGTGTTCATGAACACAGGTTTCAGCGCTAACGTCAAGAAAAATGCCACTTCCATAGGACCTCTAAATTGGTGGCAATCGCGAATCGCAATACGAGATACTGCCCAGTTAAGGATGGAGAGACATCTTTTTGACCAGTGTGCATACCTGTGCCTCAGCCTATCAGCACAGAATACTTAATAGTACCTATCTATCCGTAGTACCTATACTAGAAAAAAGATTTTTCACTAGGTGGTTTTGACACTAATTACAATGAATACAAAATGTTTACAATCTCTGATATAATTTCAATAACCGCTACACTGCTTCAGATGCAGGTATTGCGATCATTTCGTTTATTACTACATTTTTCAACGAAAGTTGTTTAGATTTTTTAGCGTTTTAATATAAAAACTCTTGTTCTTTAATTTTTGGTTATGTAGGCAATGTATTGGATGAGACTCAACACTTGACTACCTACAGCATATAATATTAAAAATAATGATGAGTCCTGAAGGACTAGTTTGGAAATTCTACTGTAAAATAGGAACAATCCGAGTTTCGCAATTTTTTCAATTAAATCTAATTAATATTTCTATCATGTCTCACATTCCAACAATCATTGCATTCCAATGGTTAATTTCAACAGAACATATTGGAGCGCTGTAGGGCAAAATCGTAATCAGCGGTCATCTTCAACCATACAAGAGAACACTTAAGTACTAATATCAATCTTTGATGTTATCACAAAATGAACGGCAACTGAACCAGAAATCGTCACCATAATAATTATAATATCATTACAAAGATCCCATGTAGTGCCGGTAGACGTAAAAAATTGCGCAGTTGGATTGAACGCGGGACGAACGGACCGTGGCCGCGTAATCTTCGTCAAAATCAGTTTTTTTATTTGGACATTCCTTTGTTATCCTCCGTTTTTGCACGACCTGATGTCATTCACACCACTCGGACACCGTCCGAACCATTTAACTACTTGCGTGCTGTTTAATTTCTCATTAACGCAAGGGATCATTCCTCTCTTGGATGCATTGCGCACATTTTTTCTATTATTTCCTCATTTTCTTCCTTTATTTCCTCCTTCTTTTCTTTTCTCTGGAAAGCAAGAGCCCTCGTTTCTTGATAATGTAACTGAAGAGGCAGAGGAACCGCCTACTCAGGGTGCCCTTCCATATACATGACTCATGAAATTTTCCCACTTACTTGTAGTTCGCCACTCCCCACTGCATGCATATCGGTACCTCATTCAATCCATGACTGATATAGGTACATAAGGCGAGAGATCACATGGAAGGTGACGAAGATGTAACTACAAACATGACCTTTATAGGCATCTACTGCGAAAGAGCTGCTAGAAGATAAAATTTCGATAACTACGTATTAACGCATATTTCAGTACGGGTCTTGTTATTCCATCGACGAAATAAGTACGTGTTAATCTATTATAATTGCGATAACAATCCGGCAGGTTCACAGGCCGGTGACTGACTCTTCATCCGTTCATCCCGCCGGCCATTGTTCGTGACATGCTAATTAACAAAAATTACTTCCTAATCCGATTTAATCGTCTGCCCATTGTTATTGGGAATAATGCTTAGGATTCCAGCGTTACTAGCGGTTACTAGCGTGTGAGTATCGTATATTTTGCGTTGATGTTGATTTCATCTGCTAATTGAAGTGAAAGATAACTTCTTTTAGCAATTATGATTTAAGTTTTGGTGAGGCTAGCGTAGCGTAGGTGATAAAAATTCCTCCATTTTAGTCTTATTATAAATCTTTTTAACTATTTAAAAAAAAAAGCGGCCAAGTGCGAGTCGAACTCGCCCATGAAGGGTTCCGTAGCAGCAAGTAACATAATATAAAAGTTCTTAAAGTTCGTTGTAACTTTGATCGAGGTAAATTGCGGTTTACGATTTATGACGTATTAAAAAAAAACTACTAACTAGATCTCATTCAAACCAATTTTCGTTGGAAGTTTGTATGGTAATATACATCATTTATTTTTTTTAGTTTTATCATTCTCTTATTTTAGAAGTTACGGGGGGGGGGGGGACACACATTTTTCCACTTTGGAAGTGTCTCTCGCGCAAACTATTCAGTTTAGAAAAAAATGATATAAGAAACCTCAATATCATTTTTGAAGACCTATTCATAGATACCCCACATGTATGGGTTTGATGAAAAAAAAATTTTTGAGTTTCAGTTCTAAGTATGGGGAACCCCCAAAATTTATTGTGTTTTTCTATTTTTGTGTGAAAATCTTAATGCGGTTCACAGAATACATCTACTTACCAAGTTTCAACAGTGTAGTTCTTATAGTTTCGGAGAAAAGTGGCTGTGACATACGGACGGACAGACAGACAGACAGACAGACAGACAGACAGACAGACATGACGAATTTATAAGGGTTCCGTTTTTTGCCATTTGGCTACGGAACCCTAAAAATCCATTAAATAAAAAGTCCTGTGAATACCAAAGGTAAGGTTAAGGTGGTGCTACAATTTTTTTCTATTTTCATATCTATCATTTACAATTTTAAAGCCAGTCACAAAATCTTAAACAGCAGAAAAGAATATCAAACCGTCAAATACACTGGTGATTAAAACAAACGTCATTAGTCAGACTGATATTTTATCATGGCGTGACAAAATGCGCTCAAAATTACAGTTTTTATTTAATTAAATCATGGAAACAATTTGAACATGTTCTCATCAACAGGGTGTTAAAAATAGCAAATGCAGTCTCTCTAAAAAACCTTTCAAACGAGAATCAATTTATAATGGACAGTCAAAGTAACATGGACCAAGTGAAATATTTCGATCACCCTGAACCATCAATGAAGCTGACTAGTAGCGTGTCTGATCAAAACACCTACTTCACGTATGTTTGTCTCATCAACAATGTAAGGAGCGGAGACAGCACAAGGGACCGCAAGCGATCTAAGCACTCTGTACATTATGTTGATTCGGATGATGATGTAAGTATTCCCAACTGTGAATTTAGATTAAATTCCCAAGATCCTGAGCAGAAACTTAAGCTCGCACTGATTACTTTCGGAATTATTACTACTTTTAAGTTTAGCTCCTAAAGTCCTAACGAAATTTATGCTCTACCAGTTCTTCTGATTAAGTGAAATTTTAGCACAGAAGACGTAATAGTACTTGGTTTTAGTACCTAATTGGTGTAATGAACCCTTTAAAATAAGAGGAAGCCGCTTACTAGATTCCAATTATTTTTGTAATAATAGAACATTTTACATTGATCCTCCGTAGTTCTTAGAAACGTATTATTGAGACGCAAGGCAATGGTGTGAACTCTTATTAAAATACCGTTCATAATCAAACGTTGCAGATCGACCGAGACCAACTCATCCAAGTGGAAAGGTCAAAAGCCCTCCACGAGCTTGTGGAGTCACGTAAAAAAGAAACAGAAGTTCTTTTCAAGGAACAAGAAACAGATCCACTAATTCCTTTCGTAAGCAGTTTGTCGATAGTCCTACTAATATAAAAGTTTGAAAAGATTTCGTATTTCCATAACGATGTAATCGTTGTACGGCACGGATTATTAGAAAACTTTGCACACAGACAAACCGTTTCAAGATGACGACATGGGATATATTATATTATCACAGTCGTATGTTTCTCTGGGATGATTAAAGGTTTATGTTGGTAATTTCGTTTTCTTCCAAGTGACTGTGACTCCTCCGCGGGTGTATATGTTAAGATGAATGGGTATATATTAAGATGAATGGCAATTTTCTTAAAACTAGTACGATAATATCATTAAGAATTTTATTTAACAGCCTACGCAAAGTTGCAGTGATGATTATACACAGCAGGAAATTGAAGATAACGATTGCTCCGAGTACAAAAACCCAAATATTTTAAAATTGACCAAAATGAAGTGGCTCACTGAAGATAAGGAGGGATCTCCAGACTCCAGGTAAGTTGCGTTACGGTCGGTGTTGACAATGATGATGAAAGGTTTTAGAACAATGATGTCGTTCCAGACACACAAACGCCCTAACAGGCGGCAGCCTCAGAGGCAAATCGCGGAAACCATTGACTTACAACAGCTGGATCTGATTTAAGGTAGGAATTTTAACGGAAATAATGTATAATTTAATCAAGCATAGTTTTTAGCCAAATAAGCGAGGATCTGAAAGTAAAGTGTTGCCTATTTCTAAAAATCTTATTAAATAGATATGCTGTTCATAACATAATATTTTATTATTTTTATCGAATCATGTAAAAGCAAAGTTACTTGTAATGTCTTCTTCATTGTTGCAGTTCACCCTCCCTGTCACCGACTCCATCGAACACCAGTTCCGTGTGCAGCAGGGAATCCGACGATGTCGTCAACCGACGGCTCAGTTTTGGAGACAAATGCCTGTCAACGATACTGCGACTGGACAGAGAACATAACATGTTTGGGTTATCGAACATAGCCATCGTTGGAATGAAACCATCGAGGAAGAGTCGGAAGGACGACGATCGTCCTGTGTTTCACCAGACCGCCATTATTCAGATATGCTGTTCGAAGCGTTGCTGTAGACACAAGGTTGGGTTAAAAATTATAATGTATTCATACAATTTTCATATCTTAAATAATAGCAAACTGTTGTTAAAAATGTTGTTTTTCAATCATGCGTTTTTGGTCTTTTCAGAGCAACACAGATTTACCATCATCATTGAAGGTATGTATCAATTAATTTTTACGTAATTTGTAAAGCATTATCTGGAATAAGATATAGGGTAGGTACATAATATTGATGAAAGCGAAGTCGCGGCAGAAGTTAAGATATATGACACATTTCACAGTGTGGCGGGTGCCGTGGCTGCTGCTTCGACCCGTCGTGCCCTGTGTGCTTGGGAACCTGCGGACCGCCTTGTGTACGTCATCATAATATTATACATGTAGAAATAAATGCAAAAAAGAAGTTAGTACATGGTTACAGATTAAAAATTACAACGAGACAGAACAGCTATTGAACTTTTCAGTGTAAATTCTCAGTCGCGCAATCACAGACACACACACACACACACACACTTACATTCTCATACATACATACACACAATAAAAAGTTTAAAAATATGAAAAACGTCACTACACATTAATTAAATGTACTTACCTCAAACCTGAACCCCTGACCGTCTTGATACAATGTATTTTAGAAGCAAAATCTCCTTGTGAGAGCACTGATACCCAAAACACAAGTTGAATCTTATCATGGATATCAGAGTTCAACAAAACTCCTCTATCACAATATATAATTACATTGTTTATTATAATTTATAAGTACCTAGCTATGTAACTGAAGAGTATTGTACAATTTTAAACTGAATAAACGTTTATTATTATTATACATATATTTACTTTCGACATAGTCATGTAAATTAAAATGGTTATAAAACTGTCGGTCGATTACTTATTCATTAAGTCCTTAATTATTTTCCCAACTGTTTTGTTACCGCTTATTAATAATATATTTTTTTCATTTCAGGACGATCCACCTTGCCCATCCTTAGTAAGTTGCAATTACAAATTATTTATTAAAAACTACCTATAAAATATTATACAAAAGAACAAGCAATATATTCATTGTAAACCTTTTTTCAGTGTTCTACATGTCCAAAAGGGAAATGTAGTTGTAAGGTAAGGAAAAGAAATCATTTATATCCAGGTATTAATAATATATGCCCTTCAGAAAGAATCAGAAAAACGCAAATGCACGGCATCATGTTATAGGTGCTTGCCACGGGCGTAGCCAGGTTTTAGTTTCAGGGGGGGGGGGGGGGTTCAAGTTTCGGAGGGGGGGGGGGGGGGGTTCAAAAAAATACAACGACTAGAAGGTACATAAAATAACCCTAAAGAAAATTGAGACCTTATTTTTTCTCACGACGTATGTAGTGCCATCTATTATTAGTTTAGTCAATAAGGTCAAAAACGTGTTTAATACAAATAAAGCTCCTAAAAATATGTGCGATAGCTCATTCGATTCGGAATGACGTCTAGAAAAATGTTTTTTAGGTCTAGTGGCAGTAGTTCGGTTACTAGTCCGGTCAACCGAACTAATGCAACTTTTTAGTGTCAGTAGTTCGGTTAGTCCGGTTAACCGAACTACTGATACTTTTTAGTGGCAGTAGTTCGGTTAATATAACGATACCGGAAATTACAATTTCTTATTACTTAAATCAAAATGAACATGCAAATAAAAGGTTTTTTGAAGTGAAAACTTCTTTAGCATCATTGTGATTTGAAAGTCGATGAAACGAAAAAGGGACAGTAAAAAGAGGCAGACACATAAATTCATAAGATTTAACGTGGGAGAAAATGAGATAGGAAGCATTGTACAGGGGGAGGGGAGGGGGAGGGGGGAGAGGAGCGGGAGGGGGAGGGGAGGTGAGGGGGGAAGGAGAGAGGGAGGCAGGGGGAGGGGGGAGAGGAGCGGGAGGGGGAGGGGAGGGGAGGTGAGGCGGAAAGTGAAGGGACGGGAGGGTCAGGGGGAGACGGAGCGGGAGAGGGAGGCAGAGGGAGAGGAAATTTAATGGTCTCTGATTTGTTAAGCCTACCAAAACCATAAAAGTTAATAGTAACAACAAAGTACATGAATAACTGATTATTGGGCAATACGAAGTTCGCCAAGACAGCTAGTGTTAAATATTTATTTAATGATACCAAATAAGTATAACTTCTCAAGCGCGTACATAAGTACACGTTTATGTTTAGTACAAAATAGTTTTTGAAAGATAATTGAATTATTAAATTATAACCTTTATTTTTGAAGGTTTCACTTCTACCACGTGTGAATTGCACACATTTTGATTTTTTTAATTTTGTTATTTATTTATCAAAATGACCAGTAAGTATTTAAATAAGATACACTAACGCCCCAACTCAGAGTTACTAACGGTTACTTTAATCGCTCCTCAGTAAAGAATCACCATACAAATTCTAAGGAGGGTATACTGTACTAAGGAGGGATTTAAGTAACCGTTAGTGACTCTTGAGTTGGGGCGTAATTGGACAATCAGAAACTGGCATTAAATTGAACTCCTATATCATAATAATTCATAGAATACAATTAATAAAAGGGTCTGCAATCTGCATGCCTATCAAATCTAAAATGTTGCAAGCCTTGTTGTTTAATATTTCGGCTGATATATTTTTATACAAATTTGCTCTATTTACATATTCATTTTGATTTAAGTAATAAGAAATAGAAATTTCCGGTATCGTTATATTAACCGAACTACTGCCACTAAAAAGTATCAGTAGTTCGGTTAGTCCGGTTAACCGAACTACTGACACTAAAAAGTTGCATTAGTTCGGTTGACCGGACTAGTAACCGAACTACTGCCACTAGACCGTTTTTTAAGGGTTTATTAGCACATAAAAATGTCAGTCCTTAACTTTTCGGGGGGGGGGGGGGGTTTGAACCCCCAAACCCCCCCCCCCTGGCTACGCCCATGGACTGCTTGCCATAACTATTCATATATTTACTTATTACTACATTTTTAAATTTTTTTTTATATATTTCTTTAACCAGCCGTTAACGTGCCCGCCATCTAAGTGCTTGCTTGACTGCGCTAATTCATTTGGATTAAAAGTGAGTACCTAAACAATATAAGTAAAAATAATATTACACGCTAGGCTAGACTGTTTAGGTTAACATTGGTAATAAAATATAACCTTAGAAATTTTTAACGTATTTAATTAAATATAATGTAGGTATATCCTGTTCTTGTTCTTCGTCGGTAATTAATTCTGTTCTAATCTTAAAAATAATTACTGTCTATGCCTATGTATTCCGCATCTATGCCTTATTCTATCCTTTTATAAGTAGGTACCCTTATTTCTATCCATCCTTATCAAATTTCTGTTATTTACAGATATCAGTGAACAGGAAACCTAAATATGAACCATCGCCGGTAAGTTACCTAAGTATTTAGTTATTATTTTAAATCTAATTAATATTTTCGTTTTCTAAAAACTGGGATTGATTTCAGATTGAACTAACACCCCGATCTAGTTGCGTTTTGCAAAAGGTAATCGTTACTTTAGTTCTAAGTATTTTTCACTTTTATATTTATTGCTATTTTGTATTTTTTTCTAACAATAAGTATTTTTCAGTATTTAACTACCTACTGTAAAAACTACTGTAGGTGATAGAGAAACTTATTCCCGCAATATTATTATCTACCTATCTATAAAACAAATAGCAAGCAATATCACCACAGAACCTTTGACACCACAGAACCAGAAAATGATTCATCTCAAAATTTATTATGATACAAATCATAGGCAAAGTAGGCAAGCAAAGCTTCCATTACCCGTCCAACAGCCGGTAGCAGCGCGGTCGTGCCACCACACGCCGCAGTGTATGCCGCCGTCCTCGTGCTTCCCCTACCTGATGCCGTGTTTCTGGCCGTCGCGGCCGAGCGCGCCGTGCAACACGCCGACGCGTTGTTTCCACAACCCGCCGTGCTTACCACCGCGTCGGCCGCGGCAGGCGTTGCCGCTTGAGGAGCGGTGCCCACCGGTAACTCATGGCTTAACCTATTCATGTCCCAGTACTGAGCACGGTTCTCTCCTCTTGAGGAGGCCTAGAGCCATCCTAGAGCATACTCCACCACGCTGCTCCAGTGCAGATTGGTGGAGGGGTTAGTGGCCAACCCAAGTGTCGGAAGTTTTCATGCCGCGCGAGGACCTCCGACATGGCTTAACGACTGTTATCTTGTGATAACAATCGACCGCGCCCGCTGTTGCTTAACTTTATCGATCACTTAAGATCAACACGAGTAAGCTGCCGGGCAGTGAGCGCTCCGCGCTAGTAGATATGTACCTTTTTAACACGTTCACTGCGGATCACCCACAATCGGCCCGATGCCGTGCCAACGCGCTGTGCGTACAGGAAAAATAGGTTCCTCCCGCCTGTGCGGGACCGGTTTCTTAGGAATTTTTACGAGTATGACAGAGATAAATATAGTTTTCGATTCGTGACTAGTAATGTAGAAATATAGCAGTTTAATAAAGTGGGGGGCCTTTTTCGACCTCCGCCGCACAGGACGTAAAAAAAGTTATCTCAGTGCGGGAGCGGGCCTGTTTTGGTAGATGACCGCCCGCGACCTGATGCCGCACTGTGGAGATGCGTACGCGTCGAGCCGCTAGTAGTGTTGTGCTTGCTACACGATGATTTAACAGGTGGCGCTGTTAGAATAATATGTGAAGCAAACTTTATAAATTCCCATCAGATGGCGTTCATGTAGCTTGGCCGAGCGTTTGCTTAACTTGTATGTTTATGGTACGACTGTACGAAGCTCGCACGGATCGAGACTAGCTGCTCCGAAATTGGACGAATACGTAAGCAGCTGTTTGTGAGAAAGTATATAGGTGGATAGGTATCTATCGTATCTTTATAATGCCACACTCACGTAAGTATACATGTAGGTATATATGTATACATAGGTGTACCTATGTACAACAGTGAATAGCAGTTGCTGGTGAATAGCTGTACGCGTAAAATTTAAAAAATAAATAAATAATTATAATTGCATAAGTTGATAAAAAATGCTATGCAGTAGCTTTACCGCGGCAGTCCCCGAGTGCTACACGTATTTTGACGTGATCTATTAAAACGATGAGCGCCGGGCGCATCTATGAAAAAATGTAGCGTTCCGCGAGTGAGAGAGCGGCAAAAGCGAGAGAGAGGCACTATCGGCTACGATCGGCGTATCATAGCCGATGTCGTAGGCGAGCCGTAGGCGATCATTGTTGAGTGGAGCGGAGCGGAGCTTTGTCATGACGTTGTCACGTTAAACTACCGTCCGTAAACCGACTTTACAGACAACCATTTTTTTTAATCAGTATTTAGTCACCCCTGCAACGCTCGCTGTTCCTCAAATCAACAACCTGTCCGGTATATTTTTTTTTCATAACCTTTAATTTTGTTTTTTTTTTATGTAAATTACATAATTTGTTTTACATATTTTTTAACCCATATTAAAATTGTACTTGTTAAAATTTTAATAAAATATAATGACTCGATATTTTCTTTTCTTTCACTATCCCATCACTACAAAAATAATGCTACAGTGCGGTATCGGGCCTTATCGGCCCGACATTTTCAATTGCTAATTACTCATTTTCTGTTTGGAGAATCCAGGGGCGAGGCCAATGCAAACACAAGTGATTCATGACGATTTTAAAAAGTATAAAAATTGTTATATACCACACTCCTTGATTAAGATATTGAGCTTTAATACCACTCAGAGGTGTCGGATCGAAATGGACCGCCCCGCACTGTAAGAAAGTCAAGTGGGTGCCTTTTTGGACCGCCACCGCACCAGCTGAAAGTCACTGTTTTTAATGCCGCAGTCAAGGTGTTAAAGGATATGCTGAATGTTTATTAGCTGACATTAAATAATTTAATTTTCTACTCGGGCTGCGAAAAATTCGTATACTTATCTATAGAAAAGTATGTAAGCATAGTAGCATTAATCATCAGCATTTCCATTATTCTCAGGGAGGAAAATGTGTCAGCGAAGGAAAAAATACTAAATGTCCAAACCAGATGTGTTTAGGAGTAAGTATAATATACGTAAATGTAGCGTATAATGTAGGGAATTAAATTTTTTTATTGCGTGAAATATTTATAAACTTTACCTAAATAAGTATCCTATAATGTAAATAATTATAATGAACAGCTTTGTAGACTGCAGCATACAATGTTAATTATGAGGGAATGAAAAAATAATATTTTATTCAATTATTTTTTAATATCTCTTAAATTGATGTACACATATGTACTTCATTTTCTTACAAATTACGTTAACTTTCAGTACAATAAGCAGGTAGGGTAATTATATTCATAAATAAGCGTTTTTATTATTAAACACCAAACGAACCAACGAACCCAAATTTTATGTAAGATTCTGTTTCAGAACAATCCGGAATTGAAAAAAGAAATTGAAAGTAGATACGGAGGGAAGAAGTAACTTGAGATGGAGAACAATGAAGAAAATCAATATGGATCCTGTTCATGCACTCGGGTCGGTATTGCGTAGCTATATGTATGTATAGCGTTCTTGTACATGGAACGTAATAATTATAAAGATTCTGGATAAAATTCATAGCCTATAACAAATCTCTTTCCATAAGTAAATCCTAAATCTGTCAATACGAAAAAAATAAAAATTTACAATCTTCATTGCAATATTATAGTAGGTAACTAAAGATTATTATTATTTTAATGTTACAAGTTAATTATCAGAACCTGCTAAACATTAAACTATATATTTCAGGAAAACCAAACCTTTAACATGAATGCTGTGCATCAACATACCAAAAAACTAAAGAAGGTAATAAAGGCACAAATAATTTTAAAGGTGTTTTTTTATGTGGGCAGGTTACTTTATTTATAATTAATGGTTTTCACTGAACTATTGTTCATAGAAAAAGAAAAAGGACTGTATCTGTGAATGTAATTCACCGACATGCTCAAAATGCTTCGTAAGAAAACCAAAGGTAATTAACTTTGTATCTATCAATCTTTTAAAATAAGAAACGCGTTATAGCAAAACAGAAATATTTATAGTTGTTTCCTGGTATCGCTTGCGTATGGAAGTGTTTGTTTTCGAGCGGTCACTTCTCTACCAGTAGGTATCAATTAGATTTATCGAATATTCGAATATAACTCGTATTACATGGGAAAACAGTTTCGCATTTTTTGAAGCGTAATTTTATATTAATGACGACAAAATCGAAAAATAACTGGTACATTGTATTAGTTACATTATTACATTGGTTTTTTTTATGGAAATAGCCGGCAAACGAGCTGACGATCCACCTGATGGTAAGTGGTTACATTATATTATAACCTTTTTCTGTACCACACCGCTGATAAGAGACCAGACGAGTCATGAAAGTTATTAATATGCAATTTAATTTATTTTTCAGAAAACAACCGATCAAGATTGCAATAATAAAAAATAAACATAAAACTGCAATATAACTATGTATTAAATTATATATAAAAAAAGCACTTCTTTAATTTTAAAATCCCCATATCACCAAAGCGTGTTATAAAGAAAACTTTATATAGCCATTAAAGTTTCATACAAAACACAGTCGTTCAAAACAAAATATAGTATCTAATAACAAAAGCAAAACGACAACAGTCCTAAAAGTCGCGTGACACAATTTTCCCCTGTTTGCAATGTGGATGCGGCCTTAAGTGGTGTTTGAGCTGATCCACCACAATACTGGGCGGCGTGCCCTGAGCGATGTGGCAGTAGTCGCTGCAGTACATGAAGGGAGCTATGGTCGTCTGGTAGGGGTTCGGGGGGAAGGGGGCCAGCTCGAACACCTCCCCGTGCCCCCACGAGGCCAGGGACGAGATCGCGAACGGCACCTTGTACTTCTTCTTCGTTTCTGATTCGAACACCCTGTGGAATGAGATGATTCTAGTTTAGAGTCTAGAACAACTTTTGCACAAATGCCATTTAGAGCATTATTTCGGAAGATTTGTTACTTCTAACGCCCCAATTCAGAGTCACTAACGTTACTTAAATCGCTTCTTACTACATTATTTGTACGGTGATTCTTTACTAAGGAGCGATTAATGTATCACCATACAAATTCTGTATTAAGGAGCGATTTAAATAACCGTTAGTGACTCTGAGCTGGGGAGCAAGTCTAAACCCTAGAAGTTGCCAATAATGTTCTCTAAGGTATGTGAATTCAGCCAAAGCGCTTAGATTCACACTGATGCAGGAGATCCAAGCCCAGCTGTTGAGGGTTGCGATATAGATTGCAGTACATTCTGGTTTACCAGCAATGCCAACATGAGATAGTAAGGTCAGTCAGTTCAGGCCCAATGCTGCCTGAATGACCTGAATGACCAACAACCAAAACAAACACCCATTACCAACAACCAAAACATTTTCCCCTTAGATCTCCACTCTCCACTACCCACCCTCTGATATTATTGACGGGGTTGTGGCAAGCCGCCACCTCCTTGTACTCCTTCTTGACGTGGATCCGGTCGTACACGTTGCGGTGCACCTTGCTCGTCAGCGGCATCCAGATCTCCTTGTGGCGGGGGCCGAAGCCGCGGACCTTCAGTGTTAGGTGGAGTTAAAACATTGGACAGTACTTAGCTATTATATTCCTGCTTCCCTGGTACTTCTGGACAAAATCAAATCAAATCAAATGTTTTTATTCAAAATTAGTTTGGTTTACAGACATTTTTTGAAAGTCATGCAAGCTACGCCAATGCTTCAACAAGGCCCTACTAAAGGCCAAAGACTATGACTGTGTACTCTTAGAAAAAAGCAGAAGTAATAAAACTGGTTTCTATGTGTCTAAAAGCCTTTTAAAGTGCACTGCTCCTAAGGCATATGCTCCTCAGCTAGAGCTACAAGGCTTCCTCTAATTGGCACCATAAACACTTCTAAAATTGATATCAGCATCTGATATTCTTATAATCCACTACGCTCCAGTGTGGATTGGTGGAGAGGTTAGTGGCCATCCCAAGTGTCTGAAGTTTTCATGCCGCCAAAGGGACTCCGACTTGGCTTAACGACTGTTATTTTACGTGCCCTCCGAAAAGTACCAAATATTCTTGCCACTATCGTTCACCTTAGGCACATCGAACTCTGAATAGAAGGTGATCTGATCCTTGGCCCCGATGCCGTACTGGTCCTCTACGGAGAAGGGCTTGTGGTAGGCGCGGTAGGTCGACACGTAGGGGTCCAGCAGCCGCCGGAACCCGCCCGCGCTGTCCGGGATCACTGGGGCTTCGTTCCTGCCGCTTGCTACTACCTGGGTTAAAAAAAACATAATGCCATCAAATTATTAATACGAAAGTCAATGGCCTATACATATAAAACAGTCGTTTGAGAAGTTCCAAGTGTCCAAGAAGTTTCGAATACGTTTGAATTTTATACGAGTGCACTAGTTTTATAGAGAAAAAAAGGCGAATTTAGTAAACATAATGAGCATAGGCTTCATATCAAATAAAGTTTTTAAATCTTATTTTGTACTCTACAGTTATCGCAAAATAAAAACTTTCGCGCGATGTTAAAGTAGCAGATAGCGATGCTGTGTCGATTCAGCCCAGGCAAAACTGGGGCTTCTGTTTCTGATTATCATCCTAGCAAATGTAGACAAAAGTTATGTGTAGAATACATGTTATGTGTACACTTACATCAAAAATGTACTCCGGGTCGGGCGGGCGCACTGTGATCTCCGGCGGGGCGGTGGGCGGCCGGACCACACCTCGGAAGTTGTCCTTCATCTCCGATATTATTTTTGGTTGCGTGATGCTCTTCCCTTGCAGCTGTAGATGTTTACATTGAGGATATGCTCTGGATGTCAGTAATCTATCTATACTCCTTAGGACATATAAATAATAATAATACCACAGAAGACATAATAGTACCTACTTATAATAAGTAATAATAAGTAAAATTTACTTTGTTAAACCTTACGCTTTGGCTCCTATCCCAATTGACTTAAAATAATTCTCATTATAATTATGATTTTTACATGAATGATTCAAGACAATTTTGTAGAAGTAAGCTTAAAAACATTAAGCATAAAAATGCAGTGAAAACCTTTTTAATCCAATTACCATTCAGTACAATTTTTTTTAAACCTCACTTCTTTTCGCAAAGTAGATATAGAATATTATGTTGTGGAATGTCTTATCCTGATTTGCTCAGAACCATACTGATTCAAGTGCAGCTTTGTCACTTGGATCACTATGGTTATGAATTTATAAGAAACCAAAATGATGCAAGTAAACTTACATACTTTTATTTAAATTATCACCATAGTTTACGATTATCATACTAATATTATGAATGTGAATGTAAGTTTGTTTGTTACGCTTTCACGCGAAAACTGCTTAACCGATTGGGCTGAAATTTGGAATGGAGATAGCCTATACCCTGGATTAAAACATAGGCTACTTTTTATCCCGGAAAAGTTCAGGATTTCCGCGGGATTTGTAAAAATCTATCTCTACCACGGGCGAAGCCGCGAGCAACAGCTAGTATTTATAAAATAATACCCTTTTATGAATTAATAAACGCTTCCTTACCCGCTTATCGACTCCAGTCATGAAGATGACCCGGCGGCAGTTGATGGAGCAGTCGGCGCGCTCCATGGCCTTGTTGGGGTTGGGCTTGACGCAGTACTCGCCCGTGGTCGTGCGGTAAGACTCCTTCTCCACCACCATGTCGCGCCCCGTCACGCGCTCCGGGAGGGGCGTGTCGATTTTCTAGCGTTTTATTTTTGTTAAAACATATTATCTACTATTTTCATCAGTGTTTAGTCAAGTTAAGCAAGGATATACAAGCATTCTATTGGCGGTTTTGACACACGTCCGTAGCTTAGCTATAAAAGAAAAAAGCTTAGCGAAAAGCAGCCCAGTAAAGTCTTAGAACAATGGTCGCAAACTAGACGTAGCGCGATGGATGCCAATGCGGCGTCTATGCTGTGTGGACTTGAACACAAAAAAGAAAGGCAACAGAAGTATGTACGAGTATAACTCCATATAAGTACGCTTGAACAACGCACTCACAGACACCCTTAACGGACACGAAAATCAGGGTCAATTACAATCCCTTGTAGGCTGTTTTTAGTCGTGCACTCTTGTCGGAATGAGAATTTGCTATAGACGACTTTTAATAGGTCTGTCCAGCTAATTGGTGATCGTCTCCTAAAACGCTTACCCTCGACCTGGCCTTGCACCACTTGCCTTTCAATAGAGCTCTCTATTCTTGAGACTGTATTCGTATTCAAATAACTTAAGAATCCCGCATTCCTGTACGCTATTTGGTACCTAAGTTTACGTAGTTCTAGCTTAAAATCACTTTGTTTCACGGTTCCTTGCTCAAGCGCGCTTGTATGTAGTTATCCTTCCATGTGTAGGTACATCTTTAATCACTTGGACTACAGTAGTGGACTACTTTCGATCCCTTACGCTATAGAGTGATCCTTCTTTTTGTAGGTATCTATAGTACCTTGGCTTGGTCTACAAGTGAACTATCGATCCCTTACACAGTCCAAGCTATGCGGTATAGCAGGTATATGCCTGTGCGCGATGGAGGCACCAGTCCTGGTCTCCGTGTTGGAGACCCGCAGCGGGATGTTGTACTGCACGTTGCCCCACGAGTTCACATTCTGGATCAGCAGCTCGTTGAGCACCAGCGGCTTGCATGGCTTCGGAGACATTGTGGGTGATTGTGGTTAAATAGGTGAACGATTGAAATGGCCAATTACGAAGTGGAAGCACCCATGAGTTTTCTGAGCACAAGATAACACAATCTGTGATCACAATGACTAATGAATAATTACTCTGTGACAATGACGTGTTGACATTGACTGCACAGAGTAATTAATACAAATGTCAATCTATTTTTAATCAAACAATAAAGAAATAGAAAAATATAACGTAGTTTTATACACTCTGTCCACAGTCCATGACAGTTTAAAAAACACAAAAATGTAAACTTACGGCTATAGATAAATCTCCTAAATTTTATGCTGGCATCCACGGTTCTTACTCTTCATTTAACATATAAAATAATTTAACGTGAGTTTAGAATTGCGAGGCCTTGGGATGATATAGTTCTTCAGACTTGGATCAGCCACTAACTCAGATCAGCCAAAAACTCGTTTCCAGTTCCTCCACCTCTCCCACGATCGAACTCTTCGCTCCTCAAAAAATTGCGCCTTGATACTCCTGCATTCTTCTTCCTTCTACCAACATTCCTTCACTGTCACAGCTGTCCGTTTCCGAAACGCCCAACTTCCCAAAGTATTTGTAACGCAAGTACTTTAAATTGTTTTAAAAACCTGGTAAAAGCCCATTATCTCTAACTAATCAGTTTCCCTCCTTCCTTCCCTCTCTCTTATTCCTATTCTTGTCACCCATATTTGTGTTAACTTAAATCTTATTTAAAATATTTTCCTCCATATTAATCATGCACCTTACCTCATTTAATCTTAATCTAATCAGCTCTCTACATCTTAAGGTTGTCTGGAAGAGATCGCTGTGTAGGGATAGGACCCCCTTTTGTACCCTTTGTGTACGTCTTGATTGTTATTGTATCATTTTATTGGTGTACAATAAAGAGTTAAATAAATAAATAACTTCACCAGTTGATTGATGACGAATTGCAGTAAAGGAGCACGCTTAGAGCCCGTACACAAAACTGCGATTCGACACGATGCGAATTCGCAACGCAAAAAGTTGCGACACGAATTGCTGCGATGCGATTTCGTGCGGCAAGGCGTGTCCCTTCCACAATAAGGTGACCATTCCTTTGACGACCGTTGAAAACTAGGTCGTGACATGGATCGTAAAAAGAAGTGTGCACTTTTGTTATTGCTTAGGAGATACAGGCAAAAGATACAAAGAAGATTTTGGGTTCATCCATTTATTACTATTATGAACGCCGAAGGGAACTATTTTCATCGAAAATATGAATTTGTTATTAAAAGATTTGATTTTTAAATGAAGAATCTTAGAAGAAAAAGAAAAAACGTTTTATTTTAACGTAAGAAAAAAGATTTCGTATTTTCAAAGTGATCTCAAACTTTATTTGATGTGTGTACGTCTTGCCAACACGCTGTCTCGGAGCAGACTTAAAAGTGTTGTCAACAAGTATGACGTAACATCGCAGGAATGCGCGATGCGAATCAATTCGCAAGTTCTTGCGACGCGACGTTCGAGCTCGCAGGTTACACGTGAACGTACAAGCCCTTAGAATCACTTCTTTATAACGAACAACGATCTACAATGGGAGACAATAAGACAATAAGAGGGATAATGAAACGAAATTGCAACGTAGAATAATGATATTTAATTAAATTTCATTTATATAATTACATACACAAAACGATTTATTTATATTTGTAACTTTAATATTTCTGAACTTATTTTCCACATTGACGCGTTTGACATTAAACTGACATTTGTTTCTGAAGAAGGTAGTTCTAACTTCCGCCACTTCACAGATAAGTTAGTAGCTCTGTACTTTAGTAGATCGCCCTAAGCAGTCTGTGCACCCGTCGTTTCCGGCGCAGCACGCGCGGACAGCGCACGGGGCGCGGCCGGTACACCGTCAGCAGCACGTCGTGGTGCGCCACCCACTGCATCACATACTCCGCCACCGCCGCGATGTGGGGAGACCGCTCTAGACGGCTGCGGAGCGCTAGCGCAGTGTTGAACGTGAACGGCTCCTGGGGAGATAGCTTTGGATTTAGAGGTAGCTCGAGTTAAGGTCTCTAAAGTTAAGAGAGACAGTTGTAATTCTGTCTGTAAAGTTTTTTTACTTACAATAAGTTAATGCTTGACCACGATCCCACCTGATAGTAAGTGGAGATGTGGTCCAGGATGGTGAGAGCACTAACTTATTAAAAGCTAAAGAGAGTTAAATATACATAAGTTAAAGAGAGTCAGTTATAAGGACTTTAATGTTACGAGTCACAAGTTTTTATTTGTGAATAGCCAACTATAGACACCGCCGCCCATAACCATCAATAAAACTATGGGTAACAACGGAGTTGCCGTCCCAGAAAAAAAACTGAAACAAAATAAAATTGTGGTAACTATGCAATTTTTTTTACTGTTCGGCTTCCTTGCTGGACGACAACGATAATTCTAGTGATAACACGTGATAACGTAAGATTATCCATCAAAAGTAAAATTGTCCATGAAGTTGTAAAACATACCGTTGCGCTAAGCTTTCTTGCCACGGCACGCAATGCCTCCCTTAGAGTTTCTCCTTGATGCGCACCCTGGAATTTACAATAACATTACTGCAACAGCCTACTTTATAACATTATTATACAAACCGAATAATCTAGTAGCTATGGAATAGTCTACTAAAGTGGCGATATGGAAATCAACCATATAAAAACATCCTCCAAAATATCTTCCAAAAGTTCAGTGACAGGTTAAATTAAATCCATCTAAATTTAAAAATCGATTAAATGTAAAATTTTATTCTTGCCTTCGGTAGAAGTTCCTTGACCATAGCAAACAGTTCATCTCTTTGGTCATGGTACAAAAAGACCGCCCACGGTGCGCGAAAGAATTCAAAAAAGTCGTCCAATTTCTTAGCCTGAAATGTTGATATAGCATTATTTAAAGTTGATTGCTGTTGAAGCCCAAGGGTGTTTAGGACTCAAAATGAATATACGGACTGTATAAGAAGAATGTAATGTAATGACCAGTACAATGTCTCGCGATTGGTGTGCGCGCGCTGGCCGCCGAAGGTGGAGTGCCGCGAATCGCGATGGCTGCCCGCGCCCGGGCAGCCGCGATAGCCCGCGCGACTCGGTTCGCGCAAACATACTCCCGCCCTTGAAGCACGTAGTCTTCAACACGTTGGTAGAGGGCAGACGTTATTGAAGCCCCGTCGGATGGTGCCTCGCTTCGTCTTCACGTCGACGACGCGAGTGATGCCGTCGCTGCCGGGGTGGACCGCGACGACGCGCCCCAAGCACCACAACAGCGGTGGGAGCGCCTTGTCCTTCACCAGTACGAGCGATCCCAAGGCCAAGTCGCTCGAAGTCGTCATCCACTTCGTCTTCTGCTGGAGTAGAGAGACATATTCGGCGTTAAAACGTTTCCAAAAATGTTGTTTAATGCTTTCTATTCGCTGGTAACGTTGTAGGCGGCTAATTTCGACATCAGCGACGGGTGGATATGGTATAGACGTCAGTGATCGACCAATTAAAAAGTGGGAAGGAGTAAGGGCTGTAAAATCTAACGGATCAGAGGAAAGTGGGGTAAGAGGACGAGAATTTAGAATAGCCTCTATTTGAGTCAAGCACGTACACATTTCCTCGAACGTAAAATGAGTTAATTGGAGTAACCTTTTTAGATGGTACTTAGTTGACTTAACGGCAGCCTCAGCGATACCGTTAAAGTGCGGTGAATAGGCAGGAACGAATCTAAATTCAATGCCCTCCTGTGCTACATCAGATGCAATATTGGATTCCTGTAAGAAACGATAGATGTCATTAGACGCTCCTACGAAGTTAGTCCCGTTATCGGATGTTATGCTACGAGGTTTACCGCGACGCGCTATGAAACGGCTAAGAGCGGCCATGTAGGCTTCTGTAGTTAAGTCCGATACGAGCTCGATATGAACGGCTTTAATGGCTTGACAAACAAAAATACAAATGTACGATTTTAAGAGCCTACAGCCACGACCCTTCCGGTCCGCAATCAGTATTGGCCCGGCGTAGTCAACGCTACAATGCAAAAAGGGATATTCTAAATTTGTTCTGTTACACGGTAATTGACCCATTATAGGTTGAATATTTTTAGCTCGAAACCTGTAACATTTAAGACATTTATTAACAATAGATTTAGCAATACTTTTACCTTTAAGAGGCCAATAATTTTGCCTAATATTTGCCAAAAGTAGCTGAGGACCTGCATGTAGTAATTTAATGTGTTGCGTTTCGAATATACGTTTTGTTAATATGTGCTTGTTGCATAATAATATAGGATGCTTTGTATCGTAATCGTAAGGGGAATTATCGAGCCTGCCGCCCACACGAATGATTTTATTAACGTCTAAAAATGGGGATAATGAAATTAATCTGTTTTTCCGAGGTAAGGGTTTACCGGCTGATAGAAGAGCAAACTCCTCGGGAAACATTTGGATTTGAGAATGCTTTAAAATAAGAATAGATGAATTATTTAGTTCTTGTACAGATAATGGACCAGAAAATTTATTTGATTTTTTATTTTTTATTGAACAATTATGAATGAATCTTTGTACATAGGCGATCACTCTTTGTAAATAGTTATAGTTTGAATATTTATTAATTAGATTTTGTATTATTGATATTTTATTATTGGATTCATTATATATTACGTTTGATTGATTGCAGATTGCGTTTGATTGATTACATAAATTAGAACAATAATCAGCCGTCGTTTCTGGTAGGTCACGTTTCTCGAAATTAGTGGGCATTTTGGGCCATTGACTGGTATCCAATGAAAGAAATTTGGGGCCATGCCACCACAAATTAGAACTACTGATTTGATCACCTTTGAGCCCCCGGGAAACGAGATCTGCCGGGTTGTCTTTAGAAGGGACGTAGCTCCACGTGTGACCACTGGTACTCTCTTGTATCTCATTGACACGATTGCATACAAATGGTTTGAGTTGATTGGAAGGTGAAGACAACCAACCCAACACAATGGTAGAATCACACCAAAAGTAACATTTCGAAATATTTAATGTTAATGATTCTAAAACTTTAGTGCACAATCTTGAACCTAACAAAGCACCGCAAAGCTCTAGACGCGGAATAGTTGTAGGTTTAATAGGCGCTACACGACTTTTAGACGCAACCAATTGAATGTATGTATTACCTAAATTATTAAGTGACCGTATGTAAAGGCATGCTCCGTAGGCCTTATCGCACGCGTCGGTGAATACATGGATTTCATATGATGATGAATTATCGCACAGAACCCAGCGAGGTATTTTAAGGCTATTTAAATATGGAAGTTTATTTGCAAAGGAATACCAAGCATTTTGAATAGATTGCGAAACTTCCGTGTCATAATCATATTTTTCAATCCAAAGTCTTTGTAGTATACACTTTGCTTCGACAACGCAAGGGCCTAGGAGGCCTAACGGATCGAAAATTTTGCTAATTACGGATAAAATGTACCTTTTAGTAATTTTACGAGTTTGATCGATGTTAATAGAAAATGATAAAGTATCTGAATCTGAAAACCAGTACAATCCTAGAGTTTTACATGAACTATTGTCGTTATCATTATTTAGATCTAGATTTTGGCTGGCGCTACTTGAAGATTTATCTAATTCTGACACAATTTGAGACGAATTCGACCGCCATTTTCGTAAATTAAATTGAGCTGATGATAAAATAGACTTTACTTCATGACAGATATCTAAGGTATTCGCAATCGTAGACGAACCACTTAAAAAATCGTCGACATAGAAATCATGTTCGATGCAACGCTTGACTTCTTGATTAGATGTACTAGACCCTAAAGTTACTAAACACTTAGTGGCCAAATATGGAGCTGACGCAGTGCCGTAGGTAAGCGTTCGCAAAGTGTAAGTTTTAAGCTGTTGCTTCGGATCCGCACGAAAAAAAATGCGCTGTAACGATTGTTGATTAGGATTAAGATTTATAGACCTATACATTTTTTCGATGTCTGCTGTTACTACTATTTTATGTTGCCTAAAACGTATTAATATAGACAGAAGATCATCTTGTACGACAGGGCCTACCATTTGAAGGTCGTTAAGAGATACACCCGAGGTAGTGGTCGCGGACGCGTCGAATACTGTGCGTAGCTTCGTGCTTGTACTAGAAGTCCGTAGGACACAATGTTGGCATAAAAAATGATTAACTTGAGTGTTGTCCAAAACATCGGATGTAGTGTCCTCTGTCATGTGTCCTAGCTGTTCGTACTCGCGCATAAAAGTTACGTAACCGTCATTTAACTCAGGATTGCGTTTTAGACGTCGTTCTAATGAGAAAAAGCGTCGCTTAGCCATTTCGAACGAATCCCCTAGCAGGCTGGGATCATGTTTAAAAGGCATTGTGACCACGAAACGACCATCATCCTGACGGACAGTATTGATATAAAAACTGTCTTCACACGCCTTCTCTTCAGGTGAAAGAGAATGTGAAGGCGAGATGGTATCTAATTCCCAAAACCTCGTTAGATCTGAATTGGTAGAACCTTGAGTAAAATTACAATTGTGTGAGGAAGATAGAAATGAATTATGCCCAATATTGCCTGACACAATCCACCCTAATTTTGTTTCGCATAATTTTGGTTGATTTTTACCTAAGTCGATGACATTATTTTCTAAGAGGGACCAAAATAAGTCTGCCCCTATCAAAATGTCAATAGCCGACGGAATGTTATAAGACGGGTCTGCAAGTTGTAAACCCTTAGGAATAGGAATACTATTTTTGTTTATTAAACGCGACGGCAAAAGCTTGGTTATTTCAGGTAATACTAGACAATCAATATTAACCCTATAGTCACGGAAAAAAGACTCAATTGTGAGGTTACAAGACTGTGCACTATAAGAGGTTTGATTATTGATACCTGTCACCGTAGAGCTCGCCTCCCCTTTAGACAACCCTAGCGAGTTGCATAAGCTGGCAGTAATAAAATTGGTTGTACTTCCGTTATCCAGTAAGACCCTGGCCGTGGTCTTCTTACCCTCGTTGTCCACGACTTGCACCAGAGCTGTGGAAAGTAAGACGGAATACACAGTAGGCTGCACAGCATTGGATGATAAAACAACATTATCATGAGATGAAGATGAAGATGGGGTGATGATGGAGTTTGAAATGGGGTTGGGTTGATTCGATTCTAAATGCAAAAGCGTGTTATGCTTATATTTACAATATTTGCAATGGGATAATTTACATTTTTGATGAAAATGACCTGGACGCAAGCAATTCAGGCAAACCTTCAAGCTTTTGGCTTTTTCAACGCGATCCTCAATAGATAGCTTTCTAAATGTTTCACATGTATATAGGAAATGCTTTTTAAAACACAAAGGGCACGAAGGGCTTGATTCGATTAAAAAACTTTTAGGCCTGCCTAATTCGGCTTTATTAGATTTATGATTGTGATTGTGATTATGAATTTGATGATTATGACTTTCTAATGATTCTAGAAGCTCAATTCTATTTGTAATAAATGTTGAAAATTGATTTAATGAAGGCTCATCTGTCAAAGTATTGCGATATTCTTGCCAATGACGACTAGTAGTTATATCTAGTTTGGTAGACATCATGTAAATAATTAGTGTATCCCAATACTTTGTCGGTTGATTTAATGTAGTTAACGCTCTAATGTTTTTATTTGTTACGTCTATTAAATTACGCAAACATCTACTCGATTCTTTAAGAACCGGTTCTACGCTAAACAACGCCTGTACATGGTTATGAACGAGTATGCGGTTATTATTGTATCGCTCGCACAATAAATCCCACGCGATTTGATAATTTTCACTACTAAAGTTGATATTTTTAATAACAATTGCCGCACTACCTTTCAAAGACGCACGAAGGTAGTGAAATTTATTTATGGGATCGATACAATCGTTTTTATGAATTAATGAAATGAAAGTATCTCTAAACTCAAGCCAATACTGATAGCTACCATCAAAATGGGGTAAATCAATTTTAGGTAATCGTACAAAATTATTTCTGTTTGTCCCACCTGATGCCGATTCCTGGATCGAACCCGGACCGTCTCGAGGCTGGTTGTCGGCCAGCAGGCTGCGCGCCAAGGCTGCCTGAGCGTGGTACTGCTCCTCGAACTGGGCTCGCTCCGCATACGCTTCGTCTGGATTTTCTGATGACATTTCAATCTCCGTCTGTAATTCATCGAATTCATCGTATAGGGCATCAAATTTATTAAAACGTCCCTCCAAATCCAAGCGTTGTAAATTGGATAAGGAAGCGCAGCTATCAAGTATGGAAAGATAGTTTGTGAATATAGTCAACTTCGATTTCAATGAAGAGCGTTTCTTAATGAGTTTCTGTTCAGCCATTCTTAAATATTAGCTTGAATGAATGCGTGAAAGAGAAAGAAATTTATTATGAATGAAAAAATAACAGATGTTTTGCTAATTGCAATGAAAGAATGCACCGCTCGGGCAATGACCTTTACTAGGCCACGTCGGTCAAACCGGTCCGGCCGGCGCGCGCGCCAGGTGCGAGATAACAATGCAGCGCACAAAGCAAGTAATTAGTGCACAAAAGGATGCTAATAGCAGGTATAATAGATATGCAAGACTATGAGGAAATGTTTATAGCACTTGATTAAATATTGGCGAAAAAAGGTAAAAAAAATTGGAGTACCAAATTGGCATAGATTTGAAAAAATTTGGGTAAAATAAGAGGGAAATTAATTGGAACGACTCACGACGCCTTAACCAATCTTCTCGCTTCCCACGATGTGTAGATGACTTCAACCTCGCAGCGCAGATGACGCGGCAACGTGCACGAAGTCCAATAACGCCGATCCGTTATACTCGTCGAAAACGATATAATTTATTCTTCTCTGCGGGCTACTGCTTCAATTTATAATTGATACTCGAAGGACCAGAAATTGTTGAAGCCCAAGGGTGTTTAGGACTCAAAATGAATATACGGACTGTATAAGAAGAATGTAATGTAATGACCAGTACAATGTCTCGCGATTGGTGTGCGCGCGCTGGCCGCCGAAGGTGGAGTGCCGCGAATCGCGATGGCTGCCCGCGCCCGGGCAGCCGCGATAGCCCGCGCGACTCGGTTCGCGCAAACATTGCTTTCAAACGGTTTGAACTGATTCCAATTTGATTTTATGTATTTTTTAGGAAGCGGGTAAAGAGATACAAAACAACTTAAATAATCTGAATTTTACCAAGAAAAAAATAACTGACTTCAAAATAACTCAAAAACTACTCGTCAGATTTAGCTCAAATTTAAGTGGGACCACATGACAAGCACCAGCTTTCGATTAAAAAAAGAATCGTCAAAATCTGTTCACCCAGTCGAAAGTTCTGAGGTAACAAACATAAAAAAACAGTCGAATTGAAATTGCGGAAAAATTCCACTTCACTTGTCTCATGCGATTTGTGGACTTCACACTTAATCGTCAACATTATGGAGATTCATATAGTAATACATATGTCGTATGATTATACAGGGTGGATTTCTGAGACGGGTCAGTAAGGGCAGGTACCTTAACCGTTATAGTTACAGAAAAACGTTCCTAGGAGACTATCCATAACTTTTTAAGATATTCTGAACTGCATTCACAGATTTTTGAAAAAATGTACGGTCAGCGAAAAAAGTGCTAAAATCCAAAAAAAAATATTTTTATGCCTATCGATCCTACTTCGTATGGGGATCAAAATACTCTATGGGACCATTTAAGGTATGAGTACTAGAAATGTCAGAAAACGCTAAAAACATTTTCCATACATTTTGTACTGAAAAACGATAAATCAACTCGAAATATTCTTTATCGCCAAACAATTCTATTTCTTACTGCGATTAAAAGATTATTTAAGGCCTATTGAAATTTAAATACAAAAACTACGGTAAGACACAACATATCACACAAACTTAAAAATAGGTTATCTATTGTTCAAAATGACCGCCGTTTTCACGAATACATAAGTTCACTCGTTATTGTACTGAGCAAGTAGCAGCGGAAAGTTTTCTTTGATGGATATTATTTAAAATCCTCGTTAATGCCTCTTTCAGCTCCTGAACACTGCCGTACTTTCTTTTGTAGACTTCATTTTTTAGGTGGCCTCACGAAAAAAAAAACTTGAGAGGCGTTAGATAGGGGCTGCGAGGTGGCCACTTAATTGGACCATGTGTTCCCCTAACAGCACCTCTAGCAGCCCCGATCTAACGCCTCTCGATTTTTTTTGTGGGGCCACCTAAAAAATTAAGTCTACAAAAGAAAGTACAACAGTATTCAGGAGCTGAAAGAGGCATTAACGAGGATTTTAAATAATATCCATCAAAGAAAACTTTCCGCTGCTACTTGCTCAGTACAAAAACGAGTGAACTTATGTATTCGTGAAAACGGCGGTCATTTTGAACAATAGATAACCTCCTTTTAAGTTTGTGTGATATGTTGTATCTTACCGTAGTTTTTGTATTTAAATTTCAATAGGCCTTAAATAATCTTTTAATCGCAGTAAGAAATAGAATTGTTTGGCGATAAAGAATATTTCGAGTTGATTTATCGTTTTTCAGTACAAAATGTATGGAAAATGTTTTTAGCGTTTTCTGACATTTCTAGTACTCATACCTTAAATGGTCCCATAGAGTATTTTGATCCCCATACGAAGTAGGATCGATAGGCATAAAAATATTTTTTTTTGGATTTTAGCACTTTTTTCGCTGACCGTACATTCTTTCAAAAATCTGTGAATGCAGTTCAGAATATCTTAAAAAGTTATGGATAGTCTCCTAGGAACGTTTTCCTGTAACTATAACGGTTAAGGTACCTGCCCTTACTGACCCCTCTCAAAAATCCACCCTGTATATTATAACATACGCTACATTGTGGCCCACCTTACCCTATTTATCTACAGGTTGTTGCCCTATCAGATTTTTAAGAGTTTAATAACATATCTACAAATTAATCCGACAAACTATACTAAGATATTCTATGCAATATAAAACAAAAAAAAATTTGTACGGATGTCCTATAAAGACTTTGAAACCATCCATCAGATATGCCTGAGTTTCATTTGAAGGCAATAATCCGAAGGTGATTTGAGACCACTAAAACCATGCACTAGTCAAATTCAGTCAATTGGTAAGACGATTCTCCACTTTTCCCATACAACAATTTGAAGATAAATAATGGCGCCTAAACAGACTACGAGTATCAACAACACTGATCTGTCGTCGTCATCAGATTTTTTTATCGTAGTGGAACACGCCGGGTATCCTCTAGTCGCCTATAAAGTTTGTTCCTAATTGAACAGTACAGACGCACCCTTAGTGAAAAAAAAGCATAAGTCGTGTTACTTTGAATTTTAGGTATTAATATGATTAGAAAGAGAGACAAAAGCTGCATATGCTCAATTTTTTTCTTTTTATCATTAATCTTGACGGTTTTGTGCAAGAAATAGTAATGTAAATTCCTTTGACTTCTTACTGATATTTTAACAGTTTATCGGCTCTCTTGTGAAATAGCAATTTTCATCTTATGCCTTTTTTCCACTAAGGGTGCGAGTACACGTACCGAGTACCGCAGATGAACGTTATTGAGGACGACAGCAGAGAGCCCGTACAGCCGCTGGAATATCTCGAGGGAGTGCGGCTGCGGCGCGAGGCACGTCACGCCGTCCACGACCAGCTCGTTGGTGAGGTGCAGCTTGAAGTACCCCGACTTGAACGTTTCCATCACGTAGCCCTGGGAAATTGATGCTTAGACCTTGTCCAGAAGGGACGAATTCGCCGCGAATCGTTTCGCGCGAATTCATTCGCGCGTTAGCGAGATACTAGGCGCCAGTACATCGCGTCCACAAGCATCGCGCGAATTCAAAATACGCGCGTAAATCGCGTACACTACGCCAGACTCTCGACTCGCGCGTTTTTCGCGCGAGTCGAAATACTAGAGGCTCCTTGTTGCGTCCAGTCAACGCGCGAACAAGTGGAACAACAGAGTGAGGTGCAAGTATCGAAGGAAATGGAGCGCCTACATTTTCGTGCGCTGCTACGCTCCTTCTGGACGCAACGATCGCGCGTTATACGCACGAGAGAATCGCGGCGAATTCGTCCCTTCTGGACAAGGTCTTAGGTATCGCTTTTATGCCGTAAAATATAGGGTTCTGTTAATATAATCTTAAAATTAAAATTAAAAACCCCCCGACAGTTTTATTTACACTCAACATAGCTAAGAACACTCGATTAAAGCTCAATGCATACGTAACGGGTTTTTTCCCGTACGGGACGGGACGTGAAGTTTTGGAAACATCGTTTCATAGAAAATGTATACGATAGTACATACTCGTACGCAGCGGAACCCCGTACGGAACGTGGCACGTACTACTAACAAGAGGGATCAAAAAGGTATGTACATACGTATAAAGGTATCCCTGACACACTTCTCGAGTCATTTATTTTATTCTACTTAAGTACTATTATTTCTTCTCTGATTCTACTACCACCCGGCGTCATAGTTGGGTCTCCATTGTTGGGCGGGATGTACCAAAAGTAGAATATATTTAGATTTAAATATATTTAGATTTAAAGGTGCATCACTGAATCTATTAATTGTTTTTGAAGTTGTTTCTTATGAGGCGTTTGGAAAAAAATACGAGAGTAAATTTTTTACGATGCGACAGCGAAAAAGCGACAAGATGAAGGTGCGTGTTACTAGGCCTGCCTAGTAACACACCCCTAGTAGCATTTGCTGGAGTTGTTTTGGATTGCTAGCGCGTGCCGGCTCATGGGTGCGAGCGAGAAGTACGTGGTTGGATTCCTAGCGCACCCCGGGTCGTTGGTACGAGTGAGAGGCACTTATAAGTAAGAGGTAAATATAACTTCTTACGTGCGTACCTAAGTACACACACGTTTTTAGGGTTCCGTAGCCAAATGGCAAAAAACGGAACCCTTATGGATTCGTCATGTCTGTCTGTCTGTCTGTCCGTCCGTATGTCACAGCCACTTTTCTCCGAAACTATAAGAACTATACTGTTGAAACTTGGAAGGTAGATGTATTCTGTAAACCGCGTTAAGATTTTTACACAAAAATAGAAAAAAAACAATAAATTTTGGGGTTCCCCATACATAGAACTGAAACTCAAAAATTTTTTTTTCATCAAACCTATACGTGTGGGGTATCTATGGATAGGTCTTCAAAAATGATATTGAGGTTTCTAATATAATTTTTTTCTAAACTGAATAGTTTGCGCGAGAGATACTTCCAAAGTGGTAAAATGTGTGTCCCCCCCCTGTAACTTCTAAAATAAGAGAATGATAAAACTAAAAAAAATATATGATGTACATTACCATTCAAACTTCCAACGAAAATTGATTTGAACGAGATCTAGTTAGTAGTTTTTTTTAATACGTCATAAATCGTAAACCGCAAAAAACATCGATCAAAGTTACAACTAACTACAAGAACTTTTATATTATGTTACTTGCTGCTACGGAACCCTTCATGGGCGAGTCCGACTCGCACTTGGCCGCTTTTTTTATTAAACATCCAAAAAAAATCACGTTAATCACACAGTCACTCTATATTAGTTAATTGAGGAAACCCCTGTACTAACAGTGTAGTGCAGCGACTGCACATAATGATGCGGGGTCTTCATGGCCGGCGGGCGCACCTCCAGGTACTGCAAGCCGCCGGGCAGCGAGCAGTTGGTCACCCGCGGCGCAGTGAACTCCGGTAGCTGGGACGATGGATCATCCGCACTGGATAGACCGATCCATAGATTACAATAGATTGTGTGACTTTATGTGTGTGTATGATAATACGCTGTAATAACCCGCCCAAGTTACGGGCAAGGCATGCTAAGTAGTCAAAGCTGTTAATTTACAATGTCAGGAGCTTCACAGACGCTACTTTTGTAGTTGTTCTTGCTATTTGATTTAGAAATTAGTTTACTGGTAGCAACCCTGCCTGCGAAGCAAGGGGTTCCAGATTCGATTCCCGGCCGGGGAGGATATTTATGTGACAGATAAATATTTGTACTCGGGTCATGGGTATTGTGATGTGTTATATATTATGTCGTCCATGCCACCCGCAACACAGGTAAAAACCTACTGCGGGGGTATGAGTGTTTAAGCGTTTAAGTTTTTTTTTTTAAGAAATTTTGAATACAGTACTATAATTTTATTATATTGTAACTGATCCAAATATAGGTATTAGAATTTGCGTTTTTAGTGAAATGCCCATTTTGCAGATTTGAGGGTAGCTAGTAAGTCAGCTGAGAATACTAAAACTACACGATAAATCAAAAACTACGAGTCAATAATATTACTAACAATGATTTACGATTCACAGACTCATCATCTTGACAAACGGAATCTTTGGCCTCGTGATCAGAAGAAAACCTTACTGACTGTTTTCTCGGTGTTTCTTTGACCTCCGTAAATAATGGATCTAACTGATTTCTTATTTGTGCTCCGAGCTACAACAAGACAAGATTTGATACTTTGATGATGAAAATTTGCTATGAGGTGATGAAGATAAAGATAAAGTGTCCCACGTTGGGCGCCTATTTTTCTTATATTGTGATGACTATCATTTTGTTGGAAAATTTAATATCAGGGTTTATGTAACCATTAAATTTAACTGATTGTGAATTTAAATAAATTATTCTGAAAACAAATCTTTAAAAATACTTATAAAAACGCTCCGCTACTCTTTTTGTAGTATTTAAAAGAAATACCCACACAGGAAGACTCTGGTAAATGAGATTTCTTATATTAAATTGATAATATCATAATACATACTAAACAACGTTTTATTTGGCTAATCACTCCTGTAACTATGGCATAATAAACTAATTGGAAAATATGTATATGATGACCTACTTACTTTTTCACCAACTTCAGCCGAGTCGTAATACTTATGTCGTTTGTTGTCAGCGCAGTACCGCCTGTTGTATTTAGTGGCGGATCCCGCGGCGTATATGGACGGGTCTCGCGTGCGGAACTCGTGGTCTATGACGATCCCGCCGTCGTACGCCATACCGCTTTTATTGATTGCTAAATGCAGAAATATTTATCGATACTTTTCTATGTAAAGTCCAGAAAGAAGTAGATGAGTCCCTGTCATCGATAAATATCGGAGCCTGAAAAAGCTTATTGTGGCGGCGTATGGGATGTCTGAGTCTCAATTATGTACTGGCGCATTGAGCTACAGAGTCAGATACACTTAACTTATATTTGAACTAGCTTTTACCCAACGCATCGTTCATGTATAACAAGGGGTTGCTGATAATACTTAAGTCCTCTGTGCATTTGACAATACATACGTAAAAGCAAATTTTCAACCCCAGGTAAGTAGTTAAAACATAACTTCTTAGTTACATCCACAGTATTAGTTTACATATTGCTATAGATTACCAATGAGAGCCTGTTCATCAACGCTCCGTTTCCCATAATAAAAGAAAGCGTCACACTCCAAGCTCAGCAACTTGGTGTCAGAGAGGAACTCGACCTGCGTGGCGATGTTGGAGTCCACCGCCCACGTGTGAAAGTGGTACGAGCGGTGCACGGTCACTTGCAGCCGCGCTAGCATCTTCATTACCATGTTGTCCACCTGGAATATACGGTGTCGCGTAGCCAACGAGCAGACCAGCAAACTTTAGCGCATGTAAGACAGAGATAGCGACACGAACATGCTAACGTGTGCGGTGTGACTACCGAGTATTGCCGAATTGTGTTACTGCGCAGCCTTCTGCGCGAAGTTCTGACGCGCCAAGATACGTCGGCCGTACTGTACGTTACCTATTTATAGTCCTTGAGTGAACCGAAAAGATTGAAAAAGAATCCATACTAATATTATAAATGTGAAAGTGTGTTTGTTTGTTTGTTTGTCCGCCTTTCACGTTGCAACGAAGCTGTTATATGGTATGGTTTTTGTGTGTGGAGATAGTGACGAGGGTGGAGAGTAACGTAGGCTACTTTAAAATAAAATGCATGGAGTTACAAAATGATTATCTTATACGATTATAAGAAGTAAATTTTCTGATCACAATACTTTATTCTTCTAATTTATTTGTTTACTAACTTTACAATTTACATACAGTAACTTAAACTTACATAATCATTACAAAACAAGGAGACTCTAGTTTTGGCGGGGTTGGAGGGCGGGAAAGGCTCCACGAATATAATGTTGTCTCCCGGAACTTTGGACTCCAGCAAAGTGGCCAGGCAACAGTACGCGTGGATACTTGCACCGTACACAATAATTTTGGCTGAAATATTTATTAGAGCTCAATAACACAGTGAAGCAAAATTAAGCATTATTTTTACATTATATTGTGGCAATAAGAGCTCATACGTCACGAGGTGACGTCACGTCATCCAAGTTTTCTGCATCGAATGCATTATACAACACTCCCGACAAGTTAAGTCGGGTTGCGGCCGGCCCCCAGGCAACACAATCACGCCTGGCGGGAAATCTCCCTTTGCCAAAATATTATTAATTTATATTATGACGACCCTAATTTATATGTATTAAATGATGGGTTTGAATTTCAGTTCTCGGTCCAGACCGTGGTGTGTGGTGTATCATGGTGCGTTGTCCATGTCAAACGACACAACTAATCCTACTGTGGGGCTATAAGTGTGTACCGTTATTTACTAATCCTACTAACATTATAAAAAATCAAGTTTATCTACATAGAAACAAACATCCATGTTTGTTAGGTACTCTTTCGTTTCGTTCCTTCTTTAAAACGCGAGCAAACCGACGGGCAGAGCACTAGTTTTATTATAATTATGAAGATGGCTCTGTGTAACATTCCCTAGCAACTCACAATTAGTCCTGCGGCTCTGCAAGCTAGCGACATACCGGAGCGCGCGTCCCGCATCAGGAGGGCAGTTCACGATGAACACATTGTCCGGGGGCGCGCCGCTGCAGCCCATCTGCTCCCAGTGCTCCGGGCTATCCAGTCGAGTGTACTGGAATGTACCGAGCCTGGGACAAGCCCGTGTATAGAGGTACAGCTAGGAGAAGTTTACAGAGTCTGAGTTTACCCCTCATGCCTCATGGGCCTCCAAAAATCAGATTTTTTCCTGGGCCATAAAAAACTGATTTTCCAAGAAGCTAGAAGCTGAGTACGTGCCCATTGCCTACTAAGTTGTACGCACAAAAGAGATAATGCACGCACATCTTAAGTGGATACTCAACCTAAGCCATTGGCATAGAATAAAGGATACATTAAAAACACCCACGGCTGAAGATTAAGTTTTCAGTATGATACTCGTAGTTTGGACAATGATTGCCCCCTCCCTTGATTTATATTCGAACGAAAGAAAAAGCTAAATCTCCCTGGCCTTACCTTATTGTACTTAATGTACTATGTAACAAATGTGGTATGCTGTACTCAATGTACTGACCTCAACGATCTCTCCCTGTCCAAAGCAGACCTCAAGTATCCCGGGTGCTGATATTGCTTCCCGATCATCAGAAACAGCAAGTCATAGTAGCATTTTGACTCGTTAGCTAGTTTCACATATTTCTCTTTTCTGAAATCATACAAGTTGAAGCTTGTATAGTTACATCCATCCTGAATAATTGTGCTAATCTTCCCTACTTTAACAAATAAAAATGATTTAATTTGAAAAAAAAAAAATACTTGTGATGCACCCTCATAACCGTTGGACGAGGGTATGGCCGCTTCCTCATTGGAATCGACAAGGACATCTTAAGTATGTATTGTGTACGTACGCAACCTTCCATGTGTGCGTGCGAGTGGTCTGCAGCTTCAAGTTGTGACTAACAGTAAAAGTTATGGTGTTATGGAATGTTTAAAAACTTTTTATCACTACAGTACAGAATGCTCTTGAGGTAGCGGTCGGTGGTGGTCTGTCACCACGAATCCAAGACCCTTCGAAGGTCACTAGTACTTACCTAGGCTCAGTTGTCAGCTCCGTGCCACAAAATCAGCTAAGAACCTTACTTGTTGATCTCCACCATAGTCCCCTGTATGACATTAACATAGTATGTATAGGGCACGCTCTTGAGGTAGCGGTCGGCGGTGGTTTGCCGCCGCAGGAACATGCCCTCGGTGGCAGACCGGCGGGCGTACGGCAACCCACTCCGGGATATCAGGGTCACGTTTGTGAACAACAGGTATGATGGGGTGTCCCTACAATCAATTATAATATCACCTACTTATCAAAAAAGCCATTTCGAAGAAATAATTTAAGAATAAAGATAAAAATGATAAAATACGTATGACCGAATTAAAATCATCCTCCTTTCTTGGAGTCGGTTAAAAAGTGAATAGTTACTGTTTTAAATTTTAATGCAGTTATAGTATGTGTAGCTGAAATTGAAGCGCTTATAGCCCTGCGACTTATTTCGATCTTATAATACGACCGGCCGAGTTAAGCACTGAAAGTGATCAATAGTGTATGGAAAAATTTCTTGTGCGCGTTCGTTTCCGGAAGACACAGGTAAGTGTCCTGCGTAGCAGTCGCTGGACACGTTGTGGCAGTCGGTCCCGGTTGTTATTAGATAATTATGTACCTATGTTCACCAATCCCTCTACCAATTCCCTTTGAAACAATGTGGTAGATTACGCTCTAGGCCTCCATAATTATGAGGAGAAAATAATTAATGACTTGAAACCAAGAACTTAATATATACAACTGGACTAAACGCTTCGAAGACGGATCACGTGACATTGGTATACCTATATAAAACTCTTGGTTGAATCAATACTCACTGAAACAACAGCTTGTTGATGAAGGACATGCCGGTCCTGGAGGCGCCCACGACCACAATCCTGGTGTCCACATTCACACGGGGCACGCTGCTCAGGCTGCCGCTCATGAACCATGCGCTGAACGACTTTCTGTCACATAAATATTGACCATGTGTTTAACAACCGTTTATTCATTTATTTACACACAACTGTTCTCAGTCTTCTATCTATAATCCTCAAGTTAATTGCCTAAAATAAAAGTAACTTTCAATTTATTTATTTTTATAGCCTGAAGGGCAGATGAAAAAGCTTACGGGCCACCTGATGGTAAGTGGTTACCATCGCCTATGGACATGAGCAACACCAGAGGAATCGCCAAGGCAACGCCTCAATATTATTACAGTGCTAATAACCTAGTAAGAAATCCAGAGATTATGGAAAAATTACTAAAAGCGGCCGTTAGTGAATGCTTCCCTGTCAGTCCTATTTTGTTATCATGAGATATCATTTGTCAAGTTATATTGGCAGATCTTGAGGGGCATAAGAACTTCTAACTAACAGTTACATGTTGAATCACTTCCACACCGTCCAGTATTTCTAAAATGTACCTACTCAGGGAATATTTCTCTTTTAGCGATGGTCATCATGACATGATGACGATGATGATGATTATGGTCATGAAACCTGGTGTGAACAGTTCCACAAACTAAGCAAGCATTTTGAAGCATGCGATATGAGAGTCGACATAAACGATGGATGGAGACTTACAACGAATTAGACATTTCCACAATTTCTTTTAGATCTTCAATATCTTCATATTCTAATTCGAATTTCCTCGGCAGAAGAGGTATCATTGCGAGAGCCAAAGTATTTATTTTATGGATCGCCTGTAAAAGAGAACATGAAATACCTACTTCATTGTTATCAACGTTATCGGTAAAAATTTAATTGCAAAATTAACTTTTTTACAATAACTACGAGCTTCATTCAAGCTTGATTCTTCTTAGTCTTACACCATTCGATGAAGATTAAAATTCCATCGATGTAGAATCGATTGGACTCGCGGACTTTCCACTTTACTTCACGTTGTTTCAGCCATGACGTTAAAAAGTTACAAGAAAACGTTGCATTTTTGAAGTGAAAACTTCTTTAGTACGGGGGTGACTTGAAATTTTATGAAACGAAACTGTCCAGTGGAGACTAGAAATGAGTGGAGACTGACTTGAGTTGAGTTGAGTGGAGTGGAGTGGAGTGGAGTGGAGTGGAGTGGAGTAGTAAAACCTACAATTATCTTCTTCCCGAAATTTTACATTCGTCTCATTATCTTGAAAACAAAATTTTTGAAGGTTTCACTTCTAACACGTGTGAATTGCACACATTTTAATTTTTTTATTTCCCCATCCCCTCTACGTCGATAAAAATGTTTCATTTCAAAAATGTGCACAACTAAAATACAGTAACTTATTTAAATAAATCCATAACGAGCAGACGAGCAAAGCAAATAGTCACCATCGCCAATGGATACCAGCAACACAAAAAGCAATTGCCGGCCAAGAAAGAAAAATACAAGAAAAAGAAAAAGAAACCACTCACCCATTTATTCCTATACCCAGTCAACCACAGCATGGACTTGACATCAGCGTGTCGCATCATATCCCTGATGAAGAACCGGAAGTGCGGCTCGAAGGCGGAGTAGGCCAGCGCAGCCTTCAGCGTGACGAACCCCGCGCGGTACTGGTGGATGTAGTACGAGTCCAGGTTGAACATCGCTCGGACGAAGTCTACGTACTCTGGCGGTCTGAAAGTGCGCCTCATTTCGGGGGAAAGTGGGAGACGTGCACCGGTGGTATTCCGGACAAATATATATAAGTAAACTCTAGAGTTAGGTAATTTTACTTTATTTTTCATTATTTAATTTTACTATGATACGGGTTAGTATTTAAACGCTGCATTATAATAAAACTAAATTCACAATTTAACTTTCAATGTTTACATGTCAAAAGAGAAACCTAGTTGCAACATAATTTAAGATTTTGCCTTATAACCTGTTTAGTGACAGTCTTTGAACCCAACTAGTCATACTTTTAGTCTACAAGGATCATCAAACAAGTCCTCACTCAACAATCCCAACGCCGACGAGCGACACGCCGCTCATCAAGACATACGTGTGCAGCGTGTTCCGGCGGAGTATGGTGTCCTCCACGGTCCACAGCGTGTTCTTGCCGTCCAGGCTCTGCAGCAGCAGTGCTATCTGCGGGATGTCGAACAACTCCGCGCGACGGACTCGTAGCTTACTGGAACAATAATAATAATCAATAATAACGCTACACAAGCCCCACACTAGGATTCACTGTGTCGTGGGTGCCATAGACAACACAAAGACAAGGACACACACACCCAGACCGAGAACAGAAATTGTTTTGTGTTTAAACTCCTCGCTGGGAATGAACCCAGGACCCTTGGCACGGCGGTCTGGCAACGATTACTTGGGTTTTCAAATTAGGAATAATGCTTTTGAACTGAGGAGTTTCTTGGTAGAAGGTACTTGGAGTCATTAATATGATTACATAGCTTTTATTTCATGTCAGTCATCCCAATGTTTTAATATCGGAGTTACTTATTAATATTATCGTATGAAATACGCACCCAGCAACTGAATTTCTGTGAGCGATGTACAGAGCATATTTACTGCAAACATTCGGCTTACACGGCACGAACTGGAAATATAAAAATGAACCTAATGCAATACATAATAAGCTTCTCAATCTGATGATGATAATTCAAATTTCTCTAAGGAGGACTACCTCCTTAGAGAAATTTGAATTATCGAACTATCGAATGATAGATCGATTGGATCAGATGATTGAGTGTTCAAATCATGCCGGGGTCACCAATAAATTAATATGACTACTTTTTTCGTCTAAGCTACCGATTTAACAAACAAAAATTCATAATAATTACTATACTATGTCTCTCGCCACACAGGGCTGTAAGGACTTTTAAATTTTTTGGTAAAGCCAGGATATTGTGATAATATTTCACGGTTCCCATTCACAGTAAGTCCATCAACATAGAGCCATAGCTACAGCGTACGCGTGTGACAATAAACAAAATAAAGAGTCGTATATAAAATTATGAACTCTTACACAAAAGTGCTGCAATAGAGGAAAACTTTTTTCAACACAGGGCACTCGGATTATACAGTAGTCGTACTGCTTCATCACTTCAAATGCCGCCTCCAGCAAGTCATACCCATGCCTAGAAACACCAACATTAAGGTAAAATTACAATTAAAATGTTCAGTAACGGTTGTATTATTAAGTTATAGATAGATTTACCTACGTATTATTTCAGAACTGTATTACTCCACTGTGGACTAGGGTAGGTGCATATTAACGCAATACACTCATAGTCCCACATTGAGATTTCTTGTGTCGCGGATGCCATGGACAACACACACACCCAGGCAGACACCAGGCCCGAAATTCAAACTCATCATTCAAATTTCCACCTCGCTGGGAGTCGAACCCAGATCACTTGGCATGGCAATCCGGTATGGTAACCACTGTGCCGCACGGTTCATTTAAAACTAGGTAATGCCTATTTATGATTCTCGCCCTCACCTTTCATCAATGTCTTCCCGAAAGCCAAACAGTTCAATCATGAAGGCATCCGGTTCACCCTCGTAACTCTTGTATATTGGCTCCGGCGGGGAAACCTTCTTGACTCTTGCTAAAATGAAATGTCACTTAGCAAAAATTTTTTGAGTTTTTACCTACCCATTGCATTCACTTTCTTTGATATAGGATTTCTGATAAAGACTACAGGCTCTTACTTTTACATGATAATTATTCAAAAATCTCACTTTTAATATTCCTTTGAATTTGGGATATTTTAGAACGTCTTGATCCTCGGGATCCTGGACTCCTCGGGTGATACCTTAAATATATTAATTGAATGTACAAAATATTAACAATTATCATGAATGACAAACGTCAAGGAATTAATCTTCAAATATGGATCACAAATCATTCAACATCACGTAGATCACAGCGGATGGGATATCGAAATCCCCATTTCTATACCTTTATTAATTTGAGGAGTTTCCTCCATACATCATGGATTCCAAAAATACTAAATTTTGATAAAAATACTAACCATTATGGAAGTGACTCTATTCTTTCAATAAACGCGACTCGGTTGTTTATTGGGAGCTGAGATAACAAACATGTAAAGAACAACCACCTTTGAAGTCGGTTAAAAAACATACGTATCGACTTACAAATTGTCGCAAGACACGACTTCAGGGACAGTGAACAAGCTGCTATCGATGTTAACGATCTCGTATTCCAAGGGCTCCTCCTCCAAGAGTTCGGCCACGCTCTGATCCGAGCGACTGTACAGTTGCCAGTCGCACAGAGAAGTCCGGTCGTACAGAGACTTATCGCTCAACTCGTCGGAGTACTCTCGCAAGTCGCTCAGTCGCATGGCCGCCTCGCGATCGAAGTTTACTCTACTTGGCGTCTTAGGCGGTTTATCATCTACCAACTTTTCCTTCGATGGCTCCTATTTGATGGAATCTTTGGTTAGTTTGCACCGAATAATGAATGACCTCATGTTCTGTTCAGTAGTGGCTAAAGTTAACGGTAGGTCATGGACTTAAATATATTAGCAACTGAGTAGGTAATACCTACCGAGAAAAAAAAATGAGAATTTTCCTTGCAACTCGTTTCCCATTTATTTACATTGTATTTATTCAATTTTGATACTTTTTATGGTTGTAATTGTACATTACAATAAAAGGATATTAGCTACATAACGTAGAAACGCTTACATCTTCCACAAGCGCAGTCTCACACTTCGGGAAACGGTGGAACGGGCTCCAGTGGCCCAGCATTATTGGTTCTCTGCAAAATAGTTAAGTTAACATTTAAGTTAACAAGCAATGAATACCTATGACTATGGTAATACTGACTATGTTAGTAGATACTGTACCTACGACTTTATCTATTATCCAATTTTTATACCAAATTTTATCATGTAAATATACCCAAACGTCCTCAATAGGTTATTATTGCGCTTGCCGGTTTCTTTCTCGAATGGTGTAATCTTCTTAAGGCCACGGTACGGTCCCAGCTCGTAGGTCCTCTGGAGCATTTCGTAGTTGATATCGGCGTTTAGGCACATCACGCCAACCGCTACTGCTTGACACTATACATATATGTATGTTAGTTAGGATAGTTAATGCAAAAATACCATTTAAACTGTTTTAAAAATCAAAATGTACAGTGCCACCAACTTAACTGTGAAGTGGCGAAAATTGGAACTAATGAAAATTCATTCTTAAATTCTTTGTGGTCATTCATCTGTCAGTTACTACCTTTTGAATTACGTCCAATGATTGGTCAAATGCGTCCGACAGCGCCTCCCTTCAATTCACAGATAAGTTGGTTTTACTGTATTCTTCTAGATTAAGGGTGCCAGACAAGCAAATTATAGCCATGATTTTCCCAATTTGTAAGACCATTGGTTTGAGAGTCCACCCTTGGGTGAACTTGTATCGTAAAATTAAGATAACTTGGTATCGTAAAATACAATGGCAAAGGCCACGTAGTGTATTGTTAACAAAAATAAATGGAATAGAATAAATGGTAAATCGATGATTTATGCAATGCACAGTATAGCATATCCATACGTTTTGGAACATTTTATCCCAATCATATTTTGTTTTGTTTGAGCATCCTGATGATCACCATAATAATATTAGTAAAAGATTTGGTGTTTTGGGAAGTGCGATGTGTCCTAGGCTACGACGACAATTTAAATTCAAGCAATAAAAGTTAATTTGCGATTTTAGCATCCATATAAACTACCTATACCAAAAGAAGTTATCTAGGTGCCTACCTAATATTTGTAGGAGTAAGCTAAGTAGGTACACTTACAAAAGTATAATTAAGTTTAAAGCTCGGACACATACGTCAGCGACAATAATTTCCCTTTTCATCTCGGGGTGCCGACCGACGATCTCGCTGATGTAGAAGTCCCCGTACAACTCCCTCAGGCGCGGACACTTCTTATCTAGAAACTCGATTATATCGTCGTTGTCCTCTTCTCTGTCATAAATAAACAATAATTTAATAAATATCTATGGAATGTGGAGTATGCTGTGGGCCTCCTCAAGAGAAGAGACCCGTGCTCAGTAGTGGGCCATTAATGGGTTGAAGCCAATATTCCCAAGATAGAGACACGTTGAGACGTGCAGTTATATTTCTACAAATCCTTAGTAAGTTAGCAATTGTCAAAAAGCAACTTACAGTGTTCACTTTATCTACTGTTTTTACTAGAGAGAGAGAGAGAGAACTAACACAGCGCGTCGTATTTTCAGTCTGGGACAAAAATCTCGTCGCAACGCTGCATAAAAGTAATATGAACATGTGACGTCGTCGGCCATCATAGCACTGACCTTGGAAAATTGGCGTTTTTTGAATGTTTCATATTTAAGAAAACAATCTGTAAAAAAAATTGGTTTAAACAAACTACGAGTATAAAGCAGAGACCATAGTCAAAGTAAAACTATGTTAAGGCGAGCGTATTCGACCGTTGTAGGCATTTTGTTCACTGCCCTTTACCCCGCTCCCCTGAGTGTAAACTCGACCGCCACGCCGTGAGCCGGCCGCGCGCGGCTGTGAGGTTAATGACCCCGTGCGTAGCTGTAGATCCTACATAGCCTAGTTGGTAGTGGACCTGCCTGCGAACTGCGAAGCGAGGGGTTTCGGGTTCGATTTCCGGCCGGGGCAAATATTTATGTGACAGATAAATATTTGTACTCGTGTCATGGCTGTTATTGTGATGTGTTAAATGTGTAGTACATGCCACCCGCGACACAGGTAAATACTTGTAACCTACTGCGGGGGTATGAGTGTGGAAGGGTTTTATTATTATTATTATTATTATTATTATTAGTAACTGCTCTGAGTTGGGGTGTAAGTATACTTTATTTTGATTTATTCATTGGAATTTTAGGTGTAATAAAATAAGAGTAATGATAATTTTAGCTTATCCAGTGGAGACTAGAGGTGAGTGGAGACTGACTTGAAATTTTATGATACGAAACTGTCCAATGGAGACTAGAGGTGAGTGGAGACTGACTTGAAATTTTATGATACGAAACTGTCCAGTGGAGACTAGAGGTGAGTGGAGACTGACTTGAAATTTTATGATACGAAACTGTCCAGTGGAGACTAGAGGTGAGTGGAGACTGACTTGAAATTTTATGATACGAAACTGGCCAGTGGAGACTAGAGGTGAGTGGAGACTGACTTGAAATTTTATGATACGAAACTGTCCAGTGGAGACTAGAGGTGAGTGGAGACTGACTTGAAATTTTATGATACGAAACTGTCCAGTGGAGACTAGAGGTGAGTGGAGACTGACTTGAAATTTTATGAAACGAAACTGTCCAGTGGAGACTAGAGGTGAGTGGAGACTGACTTGAAATTTTATGAAACGAAACTGTCCAGTGGAGACTAGAGTTGAGTGGAGACTGACTTGAAATTTTATGAAACGAAACTGTCCAGTGGAGACTAGAGGTGAGTGCAGACTGACTTGAAATTTTATGAAACGAAACTGTCCAGTGGAGACTAAAGGTGAGTGGATAACAAATAAGTAGGTACTTACATACAAAATTGACTAATATCATCTAAATACTAACAAAAAATAACCAACTTCAAAATAACTCGAAAACTACTTGTCAAATCTCCCTCAAATTTATGTGGAACCACATGATACGCACCAGCTTTCTATCAAAAAAAGAATCATCAAAATCGGTTCACCTACAAATAAGTAGGTACTTACATACAAAATTGACTAATATCATCTAAATACTAACAAAAAGTAACCAACTTCAAAATCGAAACGAGCTTTTTTTTCAAAATGGCGGACTTGTAGGTATGCCAGGTTCCGTACAAAAATCTTCAAACCCTTTGGATAAGATATTTTACAAGTATGTTGAGAATGATAAAAAGTATAAGAATAATTTAAAATAAAATACCTAAAGATACGTAAAAAATAATAAAAACAAAAAAATTAAAATGTGTGCCATTCACACATTTTAGAACTTAGAAGTGAAACCTTCAAAAATTTTGTTTTCAAGATAATGAGACGAATGTAAAATTTCGGGAAGATGATAATTGTAGGTTTTACTATTCCACTCCACTCCACTCCACTCCACTCCACAAATTTTGACTTTTGACTTTTTTGCCTTTTTTGACTTTAGACTTTAGACTTTTTTGACTTTTTTTGACGTTTTTGACTTGACTGTTGACTTTTGACTTTTTTGACTTTTTTGACTTTGACTTTTCTTACTTTTTTCACTTTATTGACTTTTTTGACTTTTGACTTTTTTGACTTGACTTTTTTGACTTTTTTGACTTGACTTTTTTGACTTTTTTGACTTTTGACTTTTGACTTTTGACTTTTGACTTTTGACTTTTTTGACTTTTTTGAATTTTGACTTTGACTTTTTTGGCTTTTTTGACTTTTTTGACTTTTGACTTTTTTGACTTTTTTGACTTTTTTGACTTTTGACTTTTGACTTTTTTGAATTTTGACCTTTTTGACTTTTGACTTTTGACTTTTTTGACTTTTTTGACTTTTTTTACTTTTTTGACTTTAGACTTTTGACTTTTGACTTTTGACTTTTTTGACTTTTTTGAATTTTGACTTTGACTTTTTTGGCTTTTTTGACTTTTTTGACTTTTGACTTTTTTGACTTTGACTTTTTTGACTTTTTTGACTTTAGACTTTTGACTTTTTTGAATTTTGACCTTTTTGACTTTTGACTTTTGACTTTTTTGACTTATTTGACTTTTTTTACTTTTTTGACTTTAGACTTTTGACTTTTGACTTTTGACTTTTTTGAATTTTGACTTTTTTGACTTTTTTGACTTTTGACTTTTTTGACTTTGACTTTTTTGACTTTTGACTTTTTTGACTTTTGACTTTTGACTTTTTTGAATTTTGACTTTTTTGACTTTTTTGACTTTGACTTTTTTGACTTTTTTGACTTGACTTTTATGACTTTTTTGACTTTTGACTTTTGACTTTTTTGAATTTTGACTTTTTGACTTTTTTGACTTTTGACTTTTTTGACTTTAGACTTTTGACTTTTGACTTTTTTGACTTTTGACTTTTGACTTTTGACTTTTTTGAATTTTGACTTTTTTGAATTTTGACTTTTTTGACTTTGACTTTTTTGACTTGACTTTTGACTTTTTTGACTTTTGACTTTTGACTTTTGACTTGTTTGAATTTTGACTTTTTTGACTTTTTTGACTTTTGACTTTTTTGACTTTGACTTTTTTGACTTGACTTTTTTGACTTTTTTGACTTTTTTGACTTTTGACTTTTGACTTTTGACTTTTTTGACTTTTTTGACTTTTTTGACTTTTTTGAATTTCGACTTTTGACTTTTTTGACATTTTTGACTTTCGACTTTTTTGACTTTTGACTTCAAGAAGTTTTCACTTCAATAATCATTTTTTCAAAACAATTTTCCATTTATTTCATAACGCGCCTAAATAAGGTATAACTTCAAAAAAGAAAACTGTCTCTCAAGCTCCCAGCCGTCACGACGAGTCGTTTGGCGACTGACACATGCTCAAGAGTGGTAGCTATCCATGCGAACCCCATGGAGAAATAATAATAGTAATAATGGTATTAAATTTAAAATCAATATTACCAATATAATCCCTCGAGGGGCCCTACCACCAGCGGGCCGGATTTAGTCGCCTTTTACGACACCCATCCGGCTTGGGATAGTATTAGATAATAATTGTGTAATTAGCACTTGACTTATACCAATACCCAAATACTATAATAGTAACTAAAGTATAAAAACGAAATTTTTTTATTATTTCAAATTACAGCAGTGTGGATACTTTGGACAGTACCTAATACGTAATATAAGTTCAGAAGGCGCGCGCGCCAAATTCGAAATTAAAATTAGTGTCGGAAATTCGACAACGTGCGGCTGCGATGCCGATTAGCACAGGTCCTACCTCGAAGGCGACTGGCGCGAGAGTAAAATTGAGTAAATTAACGCGTCGGGCGTTTCGTTGCTCGTGGAAAGGGAAAAAATAGAAATTGAAAGGGAAGTTTTTCAAAATTTCAAATTATGATCAGAAAGAAATATTGGTATCTATAGGACCTATACTGTGGTATATTTTTTATTATCTGGAAGCGATTAAAACGCGAATAAAACGCCATTTTTATGCCAGATTAGACCCCACTTTGTGATTTATTTCTATCCAATGAAATAATTGCTATCGTGTATCAAGTATGAGGGAACGAAAGAACAAAGACTGTAAAATAACATATATTTTTTTTAGAATTGTATTATGTACCATTTATGAACAAAACACCTTCAAAAATACCATTTCTTGGGATAATATCGCCTTAAGCAAGGGTCCCAGTATATTTAGTTTTACCAAATAATCTCACTGCAGCTAAAGACAATTAGACAAAAAAAATTACGTAAGCTGTCCAAAGCATTGTCAATTACAAATTATTTAAAAAGAAAATTATTTCTGAAAAGTACCTTTGGGACAAGTAGTAGGCACCATTAGCACAATTTGTAACAGATAAGAATCACCGTTGAACACTGAAATCAGAGCCTCCTCCAAAAAGAACGCTTGAACCTCCGCGGTGCAGCACATCATGTGGATGAATAGAGTGTTCCTTGCCAGATAGAATTTTCTGCAAATTAAGTAAAATGGTGAAGGTAAGTGATGGCAAGTGGTCACCGTTGCCTAAAGAAAAAAAAGAGAATATAGAACTAGGATAGGTGTAAATATTCTAGGCCGCCCCAAAACGGGTAATTATGTAAAAAATCAAACAATACGATACCTGTATCTGAAAAGACATAGAGCTGTTACAAAAATCGAAGGGTAGATTCGTTAAACTTTTAATTTTATTTTACATTTTGCTTGAAGTCCGTTTACTCTTCACGTTGCTAGGATAAATATACGTACAGTGGCGTAGCTTGTCCTGAGCAGACCCTGTAATCCTGTATCAATATTTATTGAGGGGCCCCCGCTCCAATTGGGGGCCCAGTATAATCGGTGCGGCTGATACAGCGGTAGCTACCTGCTACATACATCCCTGATTAAATTTTAATGTAACATAAGGGTAAGGCAGGAAGGCAGGCCACTCACTGGTACAGGTTCCTCATCCACTCCTCCCAGTGCGCGGGGTGCACGCCGGGCGCGGCGGGCCGGTCGTCCAGCGCCGCGAAGCCTACCACCGCTAGCGTGGCGTCGATCATGCATATCGGGAGCGTTGATAGCTCGCTGGAATAGGACGGGTCAACTTTATTGTGCCTCTTAAACAGGATTAAATCTTCTATTAATATAAATACATATTAGCTGCCCTGGACAGACTTCGTTCTGTCAAAAGATGTTTTTTATTTTTATTTTGAGATGACGTAAGCTATTCTATCTTTCAAGTTGAATCAAACTGCACACGGTGTGCAAATTTGATTAAAATCGGTTGATTGATTAAAAACTACTTATAGTTAAGGGTCCATCGCGGAATAACGTGACACGTAATTTATATAATTATATTAAGATATAATATAGTGTCAACATAGCATTAGCAAGAGACGAGTTATTTTATTTCTTACCTCCTAAAAACAGAAGGAAAATTATTTATACACTTACATCAAACTTCCAATGTCGACAGAACCAAACAATTCCTGTTGCGACCGGTCCAACAACAGCTCTATGTCACTCTTGTCTCCATCCACCGCTCGCCTGAACCTCCTGCCACTCGCTCCCACTTCGAAATCGAAAAATATCGACATTTTTATCACAATACTTCACTGACAACTTCCAAATTCTCCCAACTCCCTTAGGCCATGAGTTTTGATGTACGAAAAATGAAACACAGATTAGTTTAAACTATTGCAAATATATTACAACCATAATTTACAAATCATCATTAAAACTATTAAAATTATCAGTAATAAAATTATCATCAATATCCATTGCTAAATATCAGAAACTATCAGTGTGTTATGTCTCGAGCAAATTTTTTTTAGACAACGCAGTTTAAAGTTTTGTAAGTAACAACAAAGTGAGTAGATGTGAGCAACATTCCTTTCCATGGTCCATCTGAAATGATGGTCTGAAGCCCGGATTAGAACAATGAAGTATTCAACATGTGAACCAACTGAAACACATTTCCTCAATCCATCCTAATATTGTCACTTAACTATTGTCAGAAAAATCTACTAAATCACTTTATAACCCTGTTAAAAGTTTCTATGATAGATGAAAAAGTGACGGCCAAATTTGCAAGTAGTTTTCTTAAATTCAGAGGCTAATACGTTTTACATAGCTGTGTAATTCAGAAAACGTTAGTTTTTTTAGTAAAACAGCAATGCATGACGAATTAGTCTCTGAATATTAAAAACGCATTATAAACCCTTAGGTTGGAGTTTCCATTGTATCATATTTGAACCAGAAACAAATCATACTGACAATAGTTCAATGTGACCACAAATTCTATCACTTGACACTACATTAACTACCAAATACTGATCTGTATAAGTACATGATAAAGCTGCCGATCTCCCTTCGAGCCGGAAGCCACATCTTTCTCTAACATAATTTATTCCAAAGACGAGTTATTACTATTGAATTCCAAAATCATGTATAATTATCAAGGCATTAATATGAAATAAACAGTAGAGTCACAAGGTCAACATTATATAAAAAAATGAGTTAAAATGTCAAATTATCTTCGTTAAAATTCAAATTATTCTACATCAAAAATCAGAAAAATCTTACGAAACTACGCAAAAATAATATCCATAACTAAAACACTCTAATTAGAAATAACTAAACTATCACGATTCAATCATTCATTGCGAATTCAATACCCAAAAATGCAAGAGATTCGGATGCTTCTGTTCAAGTGACATAAAATATTATGAATAGAAATAAAATATCTTACAAATGAAACACGGCTACGTCAGATTACAGAAACATTGTATAGTCACAAAAATAATTACAGGGTTGGTCGAGGTCAGGGTGTTTACGCGTCTCAATACCAAATTGTTGTATCATGTTAATATGGAAGTGCCTGACGTCTCGTTATAAGTGCCCACTAATGCTCAAATAATTTCGTAATAATTTCGTCAAATCCATTTTTTCCGCAGTCTATTAGCTAAGTGCATCTTTATCAGACAAAAATGTATAAATGTAGAAATTTAAACATAATGGTGTGTAATTTGAAAGTTCAATTTACACTGACACCCAATGATTTCATTTTAGCATTTTAAGCGGGATATTGCTCCTGGAAGTGGTTCCAAAATCGCATTGACCACGATGTACCATTACACGTAAACACACTGATCTCTAATCTATGATATAAATACACTGGATAAGCTATCGCGGCTACTTTGAACTTACAAACTTGAAAACTAACTCTAGACAAAGCAGTAATACGCTGACACATTTAACTCCTCTTCATACCGAAATATGTAATTACATCATGACAGGGCCCCGCCTATTCAGTGTACTTATCCAACAGATATTATCCATAAACACAAATTCAAATGAGTGGTGGTAAATTCTTGCAGCGGACTAGTTGCGAGTGCGACTTGGAGCGGCTGACGTTGTTGGGCGTGGTCTTGACGGCCATGTTACTGACGGTGTTCTGTCTCTGGAGGTTGACCTTGGTAGCGCTGAGCGGTGCGCGGGGGGTCGCGAAGCCATCGTTGTTGAGCTTGAGGGCCGATCGCGTGAGCCGTGTGGGGGTACTCAGGAGGTTGCATTTGGGGGTCACGGGGAGGTTGTTATGTTGGATGTTCTCCTTGCCGATCTTGGGGGTCATCGGCGCTGGCGTTCGGCCCCTCTTGGGCGTTTCGGCTTTCCGTTCGTTAATGCTGGGGCACACCATGGATATGTTGATCTCGGGCGGCTTGTTCACCATCGAACTGCGGCTGATTTGCTTCTCGTTGATGCCGTCCTGTAACAAAATATTAAACATTCTTATGAATACTACAGGTTCGGGATAACAAATACTTTTTGTAGCGCAACTTTAAATTCAAAATAATAATAACATTATTATAGGCGACTCCTCGTAGTCGGAAGCGAACCTGCCTGCGAAGCGGCACATGTGGTGTGACCTGTGATGTAACAGATAAATATTTGTACTCGGGTCATGGCCGTTAGTGATGTCATATTCGTGTTGTCCATGCCTACCGCATCACAGGGAATAAGGGGAGTGTGAAAGCGTCCATCACTTATTTATTGATTTTGATTATTTGAGTAGCTTATTGACCTTTTTTGATAATTTTGATTTGATATGGATAATTTGATAAATATAATTTGAATGATTTGATTAATAAATTAATATATAGACTATAACGTACAAATGTAATATTGACAAATATAAACGTAAACTATTATTACAATGGCATGCCTCACATGGTGGAATATGGAGGACATAATATTATGATTAATACGTACGTGTCGTGTGATGTACGTCCGTGGTAGTTACCTTAAAGTCGGTGTAGGTGGTGAGCATGGTGGTCTCGGTGAGCGGGTCCCCGCGCTCCCCCCGCTCCTCCCTCTCCCCACGCTCCCCCCTCTCCTCCTGCGACACCGTCGAGCGCGTGCCGTTCGTGGAGCGCCGGCCGGTGCTGCGGCGACCGTTCGACTGGGGAGGGGAACGTAATGTTACAATATGAAGTGTTAATGATTACTTGCTTAAGCCAGACAGTCGTTGTCTTGTCGTGTTCCGACTGGGGGCTTGAGAGCCAGTAGTTTCCTACTTAGCCGATAACACATAAGCGTTTTTTGGTGTTATTAATGTATTACTCGTGCCATTAAAGAAACGAATTTAATATGGCGGCACTTATCATTCCCTCTCACTCACACGTTATTCCTGTCTTTAGTCACACACGTCGTGTACAGCACGCAAAAAATATTGGATCTGATTACACGCTGTCTTAACGCGGTCTGTTATTCCTAAATTCATTGATAAATTGTTTTCTTTCCCAAAGGATTTCAACCGGTATTCAACATAATAATATTAATTACGTACTCAACCTAATTAGGCATTAGGTTTTGTACGTTTTAGAGCGATTCCAATTAGCACTTTTTCAAATAACAAAGGTATATTAAAAATATCACCTATGTACCAACTCTGTTTTGCTGACGGTCCGCCCTATCATTACAAGTACAAGCCGCCATTTTAGATTCGTTTCTTTAATGGCACGGGTTATACATGGGCGATGGAGACCATTTCACATCAAGTGGTTAGTCTGCTCGTTAGTCTGTTATTCAAAACTATATTTTTCACTGGATGTTGAATTGTTTTATCCGATATCACAAATAAGTATTTAAGCACTATGGTCCGAAAGCCGCTATAGTGCTCAAAATTATCCAATACAGATTCATTGGCCTTTTTCTTCAATTAATCCCAAACCCTCAAACATAAATGGACGAATGAAATAAACTATATTAAACTCAAATACAATGGTGTACAGTCAGCGTCAAATAGATGTAAGCGGTTAGGGCAGTCAAATTGATCTCACATACATAAATTCGTAAAGATGTACGCAGTCAGAGTATTCATATAGTTGTCCACATCTAAGGTGATCATTAGAACTAGGCAAAATAGTTTCCAAATACTTGTAAGCCTTCAGGATGTTCAATTTTATGTTTGCAAACAAAACGGTCAATGGTATCTAGGCACTGATAGTAATACAATTTTCCTTCAGAATTTTCAATGAACAGAGAACTACATATTTTAATAATGATGTATGTCAACTTTTACAAGCGTGCACTGTAACATCTTACGTTATGGTCGATTTTGCAACAAAAACGCAAAGGCTATCTTGTTCTTGTCGACAGCATGTAAAAGACAGTTGTAAAATCTGAAAATTGCGGCTCTTCGTAAATAGCTTTTGCAAACGATAGTGTCCCTTGCAGCGGTGACGCCATTTTTGACAATATGGAAATGGCAAAGGGGATAAAATATCACCTTATGAAAAAAATCGGTACCTTTATTTATTATCGGGTATCTTTATTTATTATTATTATGTAATTAGTGCTAATCATTTATTTGATAAAAATCAGTAAATTATAACGTAAAATAATTTCAATTAAAATCTGGATTGTTCTTGAATAATCAACAAGTTTGCACATCTGAAAGACAGCTGCCTGTACCTAAATATTATTAATTATATATGGCGATATGTAATTAATTATCTAATATATCTACATGGTAGTCACTTCCAATTTTTTAAGTGGCGTCTCTTAAAACGTAGTGATTAAGTACTCTGTGGTCACGCAGTGATTAAGTACTCTGTGGTCACTTCTTTAATAAATATAGAAAATAGAAATTATGCAGATGACACTGACAGTCGTCATTAGTATGTACTTAACTTGTCAATGTTTCAAATGAGTAATCACTTTGATGAAATGTACTAAAATGTATTTTGATTAGGTACCTACGTATTTTGACAACTATCAGTGCCTAGATACCATTGACCGTTTTGTTCGCAAACATAAAATTGAACATCCTGAAGGCTTAGATACAAGTATTTGAAAGCTATGTTGCTTAGTTCTAATGACCACCTTAGATGTTGACAACTATATGAATACTCTGACTGCGTACATCTTTACGAATGTATGTATGTGAGATCAATTTGACTGCCCTAACCGCTTACATCTATTTGACGCTGACTGTACATAAGGACCTCTCCTGATTCAACACTTACCGTCCGCTTGTGTTTAAGAATGCTGCCGTTGACAGTGGCCTTGGGCGTCTTCCGGAGGTCGGCGCCGTACTCCAGCTTGCGCTTGGCGTGCTCCCCCTTGCCCCCCTGCCCCTCCGCCACCACGCGCGCCGCCAGCCGACCGCTTATACGCCTGAAACATGACGTTATAATAAACTAGCTGACCCGGCGAACTTCGTATCGAATAACTATTTTTTTTTTCTAAAATAAAAGTACCCTAAGTTACTTTTTGTTACAGCTATCTGCCAGTGAAAGTTCTGTCAAAATCGGTCCAGCCATTTCAGAGAATAGCCGGAACAAACAGACAGACAAACAAAAATTGTGAAATTTTTTGTTTTGGTATATGTACCGCGTATACATCCAAATGCACTTAGTAAAAAGCGGTTATATTAATATTACAAACAGACACTCCAATTTTATTTATTTGTATAGAGTATAGATGTATAGATTAACGCTACACACACACTCATAGTCCCACACTAGGATTCCCTGTGTCGTGGTTGCCATGGATAACACACACACCCAGACAGAAATTCAAACTCATCATTCAAATTTCTGCCTCGCTGGGAATCGAAACCAGGTCGTCAGTTATATTAAAATCTACAAGTCATCTACAAGAGCCATGGGCAATCTAACCCATATCCAATCTACTAACAATACTAAACTAGTTAATTACGTAATCTTTCTAATTACCTAATTTAATTACCATCTACTTTATAGTATAAACAATTAAAATAACAACATAACTATAACAGTATACCAAACAACATTACTGTGACGTAATTATAATCCGCCGCACGCGAAATTACGACAACGATATTTACATCGATCAAAAACTAATTACGTGAGTTACATAAGTACGGCGCTTGCAGTAAACGATACAATTACTCTGTCACAAGTGTCACAACTCATAGCTACTGACCGACTGCGATAATTGTATTACTATTGTTGTATAACTGCAAACTGTACAATAATTCTCATTCCCTCCGCTAAGCTATGTCAGTGACTGACGGCTGTTTTCAATATTCTATCTATCTATAATAGAATACTAAAGTTCAGGGGCGTAGCTACCGCCGTATCAGCCGTATCAATTATACGGGGCCCCCAGCGTATAGGGGCCCCCACTAACACTCCCAAAAAAAGCTCGCCAGTGGCCTACGACCGCTACAGTTGGCACTCCTTTTATATTGGACAGCTAACGTTGAGGGGGCCCCACAATAAATATTGATATGGGGCCTCCTTAGGGCTAGCTACGCCACTGCTAAAGTTAGTCATAATCGAACACTCACAACAATATGGTGTTATAACCATACCTATTAAGTTTTTTAGAGATAGATTATTGAAAATAGCCGTAGGATATATGTACCTCACTCCAAGCCGTGATGCAACCGCATTCCGACTTCATTATTATCACAAGCGCGCGCTGGAAACGCAAGGAATGAAAAATATTGACACGTTTGGCGGAAAGCTTCAAACTAGTTTTGTGTGATGTCATGTAACAAACTTACTACTTTGAAGGTGATTTAATATACGTATCATGTAATACATAAATACATGATACAGGGACCCGAATCCTGATGCGCATTTAATTATTTTTAAAAATTATAATCATTTACGGTTCAGAAGTTAATTATCACTTGCTTCGGTGAAGGAAAACATCGTAATGAAACCTGCACACCGGAGAGTTCTCCATAAAGTTCTTAAAGGATTGTGAAGTCTACCAATCCGCACTTGGCTAGTGTGGTAGACCCCTCAATTTTGTGAGAAGACCCGAGTCCAGCAGAGGGACAATTATGTGACATAAAAGTCTACTGACCTCTTAACAGTGGAGATAGCAGACCGTTTGAACGCGGACAGGTTCCCAGCCAGGGTGGTGACGGCCTTGGTCGCGCTGCCCGTGATCAGCTGCCGTTTGGACGGCGGCCTGCGACCAAACGACTTGCTTACTCACGGCGACGGTATCGACAAGCTATTGCAAAGCATATATTGTAGCAAGCGTAGCAAGCGAAACACATACTTACAATTTTAGTTAGAAACATAAGCAAAGTATGAAACTATTGAGGTAATATTATTGATACATTCGTCAATTTAATATTACCAGTGTAAAAAAAATTTGTATAGTTAATAATTTATTAATTTATGCTTAGATACATATAAATTACAGGATTAACCCAGAGCGTTATATGTAACATAAAAACTAACCGATTGTAACGTAACATAATATACTACACATAATATGCAGTTTTAATTGCCTTGTAATAACAATCACTTTTGATTCCCACTTTTCATGGTAGTTAAAAAAGAAGCTTTAAAAAATACAAGATTTCAGCTGGCTCGATTAAGGTGATTTATATTATACACACACACACACACACGCACGCACACACAGACGCACGCACGCACGCACGCACGCCCGCACGCCCGCACACACGTGTCACCCGTACCTGTTCCTCTCGGCGGTGTGCGCGAGGCCAGCGGCGGTGCGGTTCCGCTTGCCGAGCGGCGACACGGCCAGCGAGCGCAGCAGCGGCGTCGTCGGCGTCAGCGCCTGCTTGCGCGCCGACACCTTGTTATGACGCTCCTGTGACAAACACGTGCACTTGGGTATATACTAGTATACTACGTCCCTTCTGTACCTGCATTCTGCGTCCTAACGCAGTAATCATGACAGTGCAGGCGTGGACAGCAGTTAGCGCGCTTAAAAGGGCGTGGCCGGGTTACTGTCAATTGCCATTACACGTAATGCGATAATCAAAGGATTTTAACTCTGTTGGCCACATCTGCAGTCTAACGTGCTAAGGAACGCGCATTCTGACGCAACAGTTAACATTAACTTTAACGCAGACTTAGCGGGGGCATAAAAAAGACAAAGAAGAGATAGCGCTCCTTTTTGCTTATCAAAAAATGTTCTTACATTTGTGTAAAATGTTCCGATGGGCCATTATTTCCACTGAAATCATTGCACAACGAAAACGTGGGTAACTTTAGCGACTTTGCACTCGTACGTCACACCCGACCTGAATCACGCTATCCGTCTTTTTACATCTCTCGGATATATGTATGTATACAAGTTCAGAATAATCGGAGCACAACCGCTCCCTAAGCACGACCATCTGCCTTTGCTTAACTTCATTTTATAGATGAGGAATCTACGCTTGCCTTTATAGCACTTCTGGTTTGATTTACAACATGCTTGTGCTTGTAGTAGCGTTATCCTCGAATAAAACGACATGATCAAATGGACCGTAGTATAGATGAGAACAATTACTTAGTTTGTTAATTGCGCAGTCATATAGTATAAACGAAAATCACTGTGCTTATGACACATACCTTGCTGGAATGTGGCTGTATTATGGTTTTTTGAGTCCCCAAACACTTCCAAACTAAACTTCGTGTTGAATTTTCTTAATACAGGATAATCTATAGAAAATTGGCTTTGGTTTTTATTTTCTGTAAGGTGATGTGCAAAATAAATTTTGGCGACTAAGACTTCTACTCTTTTTATGACTATTTAGATAAAAAAATAATCTCTTCCCAACTCACCGCTTTCCTGGTCTCCCAATCGTCCTGCATGAGCTGCAGCAGCGGCTTGCCGTCCACGGTGAAGGTGTTGCCGGTCTTCGCCTCGTACTCCATCACCAGGTCGCGAATCTGAGCTTCTATCTTCGGCAACTGCGACCAGAGAAACATCATTAACAACGGTTTGGTGTCATCGCTCCACAGGATTTCTTGCCAGGAGTTTTTTTGAACATTCGAAAGTTTTAATTTATTTATTAGTTATTAGGGAATAAGGAATACAACGAGCAGACTTCTATGTATCAGATTTCTACGTTTCTGTATCATTTACTTGACAAGATCGAAAACTGGGTCAATACTAAGCATACTATTCTCACACATCTCTCTTTCTTTCTTTACAACCCTTCCACCACAACAGCCACACAGCGCTACTAACTAAAGTATTTTTTTTAGACAAATCCCGCCTTTTGTACAATATTTTGTGAGTGCAATAAAGTATTTTCATTTCATTTCAGTGCTGGCATTGGTCTTTGTATACTACTATATCAGGATTACTCTGTTCCATACTGCCAAGCAGGCCTGTTGAAAACCACCTTCCACACATCCATACAATTTTCCCAAGATCCTAGTTGGAAAAACAACTTATGATGACCACGACCCTCACTCATAAGGAAACGATGAAGAAGAGACTGTTCAAACTGGATCAGCAAGGCTATTCTGTTTTGTAACTCGAAAGCGGAATCCGCGATGAGTTTTGAAACTTAAGTTGGAGTTCCAGACTCACTTCACTTCGCAAGTGCGTACTAGATGATTAGAGAATGACATATCAAGTTCGCATGTTCGCTTTCGACCTCCACTAGTGAGTGTGGTACTAACATTGTTGGCGATGGCCTTCCTCTCCCGCTCCTCCCGCAGCAGCTGCCCGCCGCGGTTGTGGTAGCGGCCGGGCTCCGTGGCGCGCGCCTCCAGCTCCGTCATCTTCAGCCACAGCTCGCGCCGCGTCGCCACCAGCGAGAACACCTGTCTGCGGGGATACAGGGTAGTGACGTCACGGCAACAATCTGCTGCGTGTGTGTGTGTGTGTGTTCATAACCTTTGTTCGAACACATTAAAGATAAATGTTGTATGTTGAAGATATAATTATATTTTTGTATTTGTGTTAAAGATATATGTTCTATGTATGACGACCTTGTAGTTGGTAGCGACCCTGCCTGCGAAGCGAGGGGTCCCGGGCTCGATTCCCGGCCGGGGCAGATATTTATGTGACAGATAAATATGTGTACTTGGGTTATGGGTTATTGTGATGTGTTATAAGTGTCGTCCATGCCACCCGCGACACAGGTAAAAACCTACTGCGGGGGTATGAGTGTGTACGCGTTTTATTATTTAAATATTCCTTTCATCCTTCACATTAAAATCATGGTCGATTCAAGTTACAGAAACTTGATTAAGTATTTAAAAATAGTAATGATAGCATGAAAAGGAAAGGAGAAAAGTTGATTTTGAAGCTTCAAGTTCACTATTCCCTCTGCTCCATCTAATCATCTATTATTGCGACTAATGTTAAGACGACAGCTACTAAAGATGACTGTGATGTGCAACTCTTCAGTATCTTGAATGGCTTGAATCAAGGGTAACCACAGATGAAACAAAATAATAAGTACCTGCGAGAGTTTTAAAATTAACTGGCATCAAAAATTAGTATAGCCTTACTTGTGATCCTCGTAGAACTTGGTGATCTTGTCGAGATAGAGCTCGTGCAGCGTCAGCGTGTCCTCGGTGAAGATGTCCTGGAAGTAGTGGACGAACTCCTCGCGTTCGCGGCTCGAGTACATCACGTTGTCCCACATCAACTTTATTTTGGTGCGGACGTTCGCTACGAACACCTGTACAAGGAAAATATGATATAGTTGACTATCACTATTGCCTAAAGAATCTTAGCAGCTTATTCTTAAAATTGCTGGGTAAGTACTTATTTAAAAAAAATTTAACTCCCGACGAAAAAAGAGGGGTGTTATAAGTTTGATGTCTGTGTGTCTATATGTCTGTCTGTGGCATCATAGCTCCCAAACGGATGAACCTATATTAATTTTGTTTTGTTTTGTACGAAAGGTGACTTATTCGAGTGTTCTTTTATATGTTTAGTGTAAATAAAACGGGCAGGTTTTTTTTTAAATTTTAATTTAAGATAATAAATGTAGAAAACAAGATCAAGATCTTTGCCAAATAATCAAACTATTATTATACCTGATGGAATCTGAACTTTAAACACATATGTACATTATACTTCAAGTATTTAATTATATATACTTGTAAAGTTTACAAACCTGTATTTTCTGACGTTTGATCTGATCGCATCTCTTGATCTCCTCCTTGAGAGCGGCCTCAGTCTGCGGATGGCAGCCGGGGTGCGCTTGCAAGAAGTTCTCGCGGTAAATCATGTCCTCTTCCAGGCAATCCCATAGCTTCGTGAGGCGTTCACGTAGCTCTAGTACCTATAAGTTCCCATTGAAAAATAAATAAAAAATAAATATTATTATATTGTACAGAATAACATAATGAAATGATCAAAGAGATAACATAATGATGTATGTACAATCTTATGAAACTAATATATTGTCATTTATCAGGGCTTCAACTTGTTGTAAAAGTTGTTTGATGCACTTTACATATTAAATAGTTTTAAACACTCTTAAATATGATATCTATAAGTGATTATATATTTTTACTTCCCCTATTATGTTTTTAATTATGTTTTAATGATGTCACCATGTCTTATGACAATCTGGTAATCTGTAAACCATTTAGGATTGCATTTCTCAATATACATTCAGGAGTTCTCACAAGGTTTCTTCTAGTAGTAAATAAAGGTCTTACCCTGTTGTTAGTTTGTTCATATCTCTCCTGCAAGTCCTGATGGAGCTTGGCAAGGCGGTCCATGTTCAGATCTGTGACTTTGAAGTCCACAGACAGAGAAGATACCACTACATGTTCAAACTTGTTCTGCGGTTTTATTTGCATTTTATCTGGAAATAACATTACATTTTTCTATTATTATAGTTTAAACATCTGGGTAAATACATTAAATCATAATCATGTAACAAATCCTACTCATAATACATTTAATACTCTATCTACTATAAAAAAATTAAGTAATAATATTGATATAATACCGACGCTATAAAGGCTATTGTTGCAACTTGGCTGGGAAGGTACCATTGTCACATCTATATCTGCCAAAAACCAATGTATATTTGTTTTTCTAGTAATCAAAATAAAATAAATTAATTAACATGAAATCATGATCAAAACAGTACTTTACTAAATGAAGAATAATGTTGATAAGAATAAATAAATTTAAAATTATAATAAAAATACAATCATGTCTAGATTTCTATTATAATTATAGTGTGCTCCCAAGTTTGATCTTAGAGCAGACATGTCTGTGACATAATACAGCTATTCTATACCAACAATTTGTTTAGGACTCATAAGTATACCTTCAAGATCCTTACCCATAATATCCTTAACTTCCACCTGGGTGTTTAAGAATATTTCTGCTCGCTTGTCCCTCTCTGCCTGCAAGACTTCCAAGTGTGCCTTGAGTTTATCCAGCTCCTCCTCAGAGGGCAATGGGACCTCCTGCAGCTCCTGTATGGTGACACCGAGTTTCTCAGCCAAGTCTCTCTGCCATTCAAGCAATCTGTCCATTTTCATCCGACGCTGTTCCATTTGTTCCCTGTATCTGTACATGAAATAAACAAACAACACTTATTGTTTAATTTCTTCAAAATTAATACAACAGTTTCACAATACACTAATTACACAATTAATAACAATTTTGCCTGGTTTAAAGTTGAACTGGACAGTTCAAAGTTTGATTCCTGACTAATGCAAATATTTATGTTCCACATAATTCAATAATTCTAATGTCTTGACTGTCCATTTATGAAACTCTCTCTTACCCGGCTATCTGGTCCTCAAGTTCCCGTTTATACTCAATGAGCATCATGTCCTCCTTGAAGTCCAGGATAGTGATGTCCACAGATAAACATCTGCTCAGTTCCTCCGTCTCTTCTTTTAGTTCTGTCACAAAAAATATTTTATTGAACTAAAAAAGCCTTAAACTTATTCTACAGTACCATTGTCTAAGATCTAATGACATAACTTTGATATTTTAATGAAATGAAAATGAAATTTCACCCATAATTAATTGTCTCCAATAAAAATGCTAATATATTATTATGTTACAAGCAATAATTAAACATCATCAATCTAAAATCCTTTAATGAGAGAAATCATAACTATCAGCTTATCAGCAGGTTCACCGTTTCTTCTCTAATCTTTTTGTTAGGGATTTTCATGGGTTTATATTTACATCATACAAGATGCTTAGCTTAACCTTTAACCAGTGACGTGTAGTCTCACAGGCGTCGCGTGTTTTGCAAATTCTTAGAATTGACCACTTCCCTCCGCTTGCCGCGACCCAGCGTCTTAGTAGCTTTTGTTTTAGGGCTAAAACGACCACCGAAGAAGGCAGACGCGTTATCGGTTGTTTTACACGTAAGTAATATGAATTAGAAAATCGACCGTAGCCTATGAGGCTACATGTCCCTAGTTCTCATACAAACACTTTTGCGATCTATTTTTTTATTTTTAGTGCAAAATTGCAGAAAACACAAGGAAACGTGAACCTCAGCCTACAAATTTATCAAAGAATAAAAATTACGAACAGACGACCCATCTTTTGAAGAGGAATTAGGCCAGATCCTCACTATAATGCCGTTCACAGTTCGGTCTCGGTTTGATAAAATATTATGCAGTATAAAATATATGTGTGCATTCATACTATCCGTGACAGTCAAGTTTCGCTCCAATTGTATAATTTGTACGTGATACCACTTTACCAGACCGAGATCGGATCGAGAACGGACTGTGAGCGGCATTATAGTGAGGATCTGGCCTTAAATGCCCTCATACTGGCTTCAGACCAATCTGACAGTGAATATGATATTGACGTGTTCTTGGTTTCCGATCGTGAACTTTTACATCTTCGTGAAAGTGATCAAGATGAAGACCTAGAGGAGAACATTCCAGAAGAGGATAACGGTAATGAGAGGAGACAGATCCCTGGAGAAGATGTAAGTACCGATAGTTGTGATGATGACCAGCCTCTTCAGCATTTGTCATAAATTATTTGATCAAGAAATGCTTCTACAAATTTTGACATGGACCAACAAAAAAATCTTCAGTTACAGGATAATGTTTGCTCGTCAGAATAAACCTGAGCTGAAAGACGTAGATATGACTGAGCTGAAGGCTTTTGTGGGACTTCTACTGTATTCAGCTGTCATGAAATCCAACCACCAACGCACAAGTTACTTATTTGTAAGGGATGATACAGGGTGTGAAATATTTAGATACATCATGTCAGAAAATAGATTGTCATTTTGTTACAAAGGGCGACCTTTGTGCAAAAATTGCCAATGATTTTATGCCAAATTGAGCGGGTGTCAGAATTTTTATTATTAGTTTTCAGAATTGCTTTTTATGTTTTTTTGTTGTCTTTAACATTAGATTTTAAGAAAAAAGTGTTAAATTTGGCATAGAATTTATGAAAAGTCTATTAAAATGCTAAAAAAGGATCTCATGTCAATTAAGGCTGAAAATTACCACTAATTGTTAATTATAGTTTTTTTTCTAAGTAATCATAAAAAAATGATTGTATTCATTTTCATTTGTTTTATTGTATACCAAGAGTTAAATACAAACACAATTTTAAATCATCCACCTGCAATTTTGACAAATTTTTAGTTTCGAAGTAGTAGCCTGTGAGACGTCATGTCCCTTAAAGTGTTATAAATTTGTCATGTCCCTGGTTAAAGGTTAATAAAGTGTAAATATAATTAATGAATTGTTTACCAACCGAGTAAATTATTTTTAAGGCAAGAGTGTTTCTTTGAATTCAGAGAAGAGTGAATTTATAACAGCAAACAAAAATAAACAAGTTCTTTTTGAATAGATGATAAAACATAATTATGTATTTAAGCCAGTTTTATTTAGCAATAACATTTTTTTTGTACCATCATAACATTCATATTGCATACATTTGTCAAAGAACTCACTGTCAACTTGTGCCTGCATAGTTTTAAGTTTCTGCCTGGTCTCCGAGATGACATCACGGTGGAGCTCTTTTTCAATCTGCACCAGTTTGGTGATGTTGTTCACTTTAGTGGCATCGTCCACTCCTAGGTGAGACCAATTGAGCCACAACTCTTCCATCATACGGCCTACATTTTGAGATATCTCTTGTAGAACCTCATTGCTGGAAATAAAAATATAAGATAGGATTAAACTCCACAACTCAAAGTGCAAGGATTTAAGTAGAAACTCAATTTCTTCTATGCACTCATGGAGTTATAAAAATAATAGCCTTGGTTAGATTGATGTATTAACCCAAGAGCTAGATATATTGTGAAATAGGGCCTCTGGCAAGGCCTGTGATAATTTAATGAAAGTGCCCCTCATTTAATAACCAAGCTTGCAGAACACGGTAGTGTATTAGAGGTATCTAATGAAAACTTGATTTACTAACTTAATCATTGATATGTTTGTTTACAACAATACTGATCTAACAATTTGTTCGTAACATAATGCCAGTAAAAGAAATAGAATAGAATAATTAGAATGGAGTATACAGTGTAGGTATACCTATAGATGATAGCAATAAAGTTTTACATATTATTAATTAATATTGTTGTATTACACTTACAATTTCTCTACGTGACTACAACTGAATAAATTTAACGTTTATTTCAACAAACGCAACGGACATGACATAGGGCGTAAAGTTGTTCATAGGAACAAATCAAGAATTCAACCCAAAAAGTATCCAAAACTAACTGTATAAAAGACTTTAAACATTAAACTTGAGTTTATAAGTTAACGTTCTACAAATCATACGTAATATTTATTAAAATAAAGTTATAGTTTGAGTAAATATTACTTACAAAAGCTTACTGACGTCCTCAGTTAGCGAGATCATTTTCACTATATACACTTACGAAGTCACAAATTTAGTATCAATCCACATTAAAACAGCACTTATACGTACACTTCAATTATTTTTAGGGTTTATTTCGTTTTATTACACCATTTAAATCGAGATTCCCATGGACACGGATCAATGATCGACAAACAACGATTCTTGAATTGAACGTTTGAAATGTTTGAAATTCGACGTTACAATCAAAATGTCGCACGCTCGCACCTGATTGGCCAAATTGTGACTAAAGAAAAATTCCGTTCTGAAACGAATTTGTTACTTTCATCCATCTTTCAACATAACAATTTTAATAATTTAAGTATATTATTATGAATATTATTTTACTATATGTAAATAAGAGATTATTATCTTACAAGATAGGTTTATCCAGAATTATAACCTGTCCTACTAAAAGTGCGTCGGATAACATTAAAAATTCAGATCCTGGTAGGTTTTTTACGAAGTAGGGTTGCTCGACGCGATGTTAAAGTTCCGGATAAGATAAACTAAAACAACCAGCAACCCAGTTTCGTATCTTTGAAGGTTTTTACTTTAACCGACACGTTAACTTTAACCTCGTGATGAGCAACGCAGTGGGTTTTGGAGTTTTGACTAAATTTATTATTTTATTAAATGTTTAGGTACTTAAGTTTATTAGTCAAAACTTAATAGTTTCATTATCTTTTTAAGGGTAAATTAAGTTTATCTGACTGAACTTTAACTTTAACCTAGTGATGAGTGGGCTGGGTCCAAAGATATTATAGTTTAACTGGATACCAATCTTCATACCTGAATACGGATCGCGTAACATTGATTGACCATTTTTCTATGGTGCCCATGTTATTATTTTATAGTCCCAGGATATTATTATTTTATACTCAAAATAAAATAAATGTACCGTAATAAATAACATTGTTTTATTCCATTATCACCTTAAACAAAAATAATCATATAAAACATCAGTTTCCATTAAATAAAGTTAATTTTGAGGCACTTAACCTCTATGGAAATTGGTATCCAGTTATACTATAATATCCTTGGCTGAGTCTGCCTGAATCTATGGGGTAGTTAAAATTGGAGACAGCAACACTCGGGAATTGGTTGAAAACTTCTTGATCGGTAACATAGTGATTAAGTACTCTGTGATCGGTAATATTTTTAACTAATAATTCGTAACACCTGCAATGAAACAAAGTTATCAACAAACCACAGGAGACATATTAGTGACCAAACATGTTTGATTTATTAATTTTAGATGAAAATTATACTAAAATTGTAATTTTTTTAATAGATGTGCTGAGGAGTTTCTTCTCTTCTATGACAAAGTAGGTATATTTGTGAAAAGCTGTATATTTAAAAAATTACGTTGGTAACTACTTACGTGTATCAGTAATAAATTATTTTGAATTTTGAATTTTAAAATAATAATAATAATAACGCTTCACACTCATAGCCCCACACTAGGATTCCCTGTGTCGTGGGTGCCATGGACAACACATAACATAGACAAGGACATTCACACCCAGACCGAGAACAGAAATTCAAACTCATCATTCAAATTTCCGCCTCGCTTGGAATCGAACCCAGGACCATCGGTGTGGCGATCCGGCATGGTAACCATTGCGCCACACGGGTCGTCAAAATTATTAAAATTAAAATATAAATAAATTATTTTGAAAAATTATTTTGAATTTTGAATTTTAAAACCAACTTACACTGTAATAATTAGATATATTTTATGTGTTTTAAATTATAGAAGTGACTAAGAACAACTAGAACTATAATAAAACCATGTACCTACCTACCATTAGGACTGTCTTCTGTGATAAAACTTTTAAAAATCTAGAACCAACCGAGAGAGGGCTTTGTTTAATTGGGTGTTTGCTGCTCTTGCAGTTCACGGCAAGTCAATGATCACGACCTTTGCGTGGGAATAGCACTAGGTAGTTAGATAAGTGCTTGCAGAATACTCGTAGAAATGTCTGGTAAAACTGTTGTAATGGAAAGTTATTATCATTCGATCGGCAAAGAAAAGTATATACTTACCTACCTACAAGTAAATAAATCTGTAACGGATCCGTCGTATCTGTTCTTTTTAGGGATCCGCCGTCAAAATGGAACCTTATATCTAGTTATTTTGTAACTAAGTAGGTAGCTTTATGATCGTTTTTTAATAACAAGATAAATACGTAATCTTGTCTCTACTTGTCTGTTCATTTCTCAATATCACGGAATTCACGGAACGCACTGAAAATACCTAGGTACCTAATTTATACTTGGCGTACCAAGATATTTATATTTCAGCCCGATACTAGAATTTTAGTATGGAAGAACTGATAAAGTTATTTAGTAAAACTAATTAATAGGTATGTCTCTTATTTAAATGAGTCGAAAAACTAAACTTAAAACAATGGAATACAATTTAAAGCATGACAATTTAATTTATAAGTAAACCGACTTCTAGTGTTATGAAAGCCAATTGGGCAACATGTGTAAGAATTACCTTTAATTACACAGAAGTGTTTTGTTTAATCTGAAACACCAACTTCTTTCTGTAACTTCTCAAAAAAAAAAACTTGAGAGGTGTCAAGGGACACCCGGATGGAACGAAGTTCCTTGCAGTCAGTACTAGGATAGCAAAAACATGCAAGCGAGTGTGCCAAAACAAATCTAAGGTATTAAATTTCGTGAGAAATTTAAATGTTTTTGCTATCCTAGTACTATGGCTTGCTTTCTATGTAAAAAAAAACTACGACGGCAAAAAGTGTCGTTACCACAAAAAGTGTCGTTACCACAAAAAGTGTCGTTACCAAATTTTCCGCCTAGCCCCCTTTCGCAACGCGCGATAAGAAACTTCGTTCCAAAAATGGCGAAATAAAGACCTAGCCATATTATTCTTAATATTCCATTAATTGAATTTCATTGTATCAAGCATGCTTGCAGTTAATATCATGGAGTATTATAAAAAATGCGTTCATTTACTAATAATCTATTTTATAATCGTTCGTAACTCCAGTCGTGCGCGGAGCTGACACACACAATTTTTTTTGCCACTAGCGGTTAACCATCCAACTACCATAAGCGCCCGCTGTTGCATAACTTTGTCGATCACAGGATCAACACAAACGCTTCCATGTATCTAGATATTAACTGAAAAAAGTAAGTAGGTACGTATGTACTACATAACAGGCGAAGTAATTTATTACCTACTACCTTCTTAGCAGCATAATTAAATCTACGCAGAAACAGAAGGTACTACGGATTTATTAGGTTACATTAGGTCTTTCCTCCATTAAAAGCAAGAGTCAGCTGGCGTTATAATCTAAATTTTACTAACAAAAAATAACCGACTTCAAAGTCTCAAAAACTACATAGTTGTCAGATCTCGTTCAAATTTATGTGAGACCACATGACAAGCGCCTGCTTTCGATTAAAAAAAGAATCATCGAAATCGGTTGGCGTGATATTGAGTTATTCGTAAATTTGTCGCGCACATCTTAACACAAATTTACGACTTAGAAAATCACTCTAATGGATGCCATTGTCAGATCTCAATAAAATTTATATGGGACCACATGACAGCCACCAGCTTTCGATTAAAAAAAGAATCATCAAAATCGGTTCGCCCAGTCCAAAGTTCTGAGGTAACAAACATAAAAAAAAAATACAGTCGAATTGAGAACCTCCTCCTTTTTTGAAGTCGGTTAAAAAGCGTATTAAAAGGATTCTGTAATAATGTCCGCCCGTGCCGTAAGGAGCCGAAAATTGATTTCAGTTGATTAAGTAGACCTAATTATTATTTAGATATATACGTGTATTGATGTAACTAATATAATATAAGCCAGAATACATTGTTAGAGACGTCGTAGCAACTTTGTTCAGGGAAAGCTAGTGAATTTATATGTTTTATCAGTAAACCTAGGGAAGTTCCTTATATTACAAAAAAATATAATTTAAGATCTCAAATTTTCGCTCCTGTCGAACCATTGAAAAAATTGAAGCAGATTAACATCATTGAATAGCAAAAAGCGTAAGTATAGAGTTATTTTGTTAAGATCTTTAGATAAGCGGATTGAGTTAAATTAGTAAAACATTAACTAAGATTGTTTAATATAATTTAAGTCAATGGCCACGATACGTTTAAAATCTAACCAAGTCTCGCCGTGCTCATTTATGTAGTTGGTAAGAACGTAATAAGAAATGCCTTAAAAAACTCCTCAGCGCATCTTTGAAATCGACATGAAATACAAATATAGTGAGTACCCGTTAACGTATGAGTCAAGAACTCAAAATTATTCAAACTAATCTCATGTGAGCAGTGGAATGCGGGTATTACATGATTTATCGGCTGTTCGCATCGCAGATTATAGGCTGTAGTCTAGCGTTACACTCAATAAGTGTGACGTGACGAGATTTGGATTCCAGTATCACCTAGTAACAGTTATAGTTGAGTAACAGTGAAATGTGAACTGCCGACTGCCGACTGCGCCGACTGCGCCGACCAATCTCCAATTCTCCACCGATACTAGCGAGCCTATTTTTGCATATCGCACTACCCAATTACTAACTTAGTAGATTAAAGAGTTTGCAAAGTCTCAGTTTATCGATTATCAGTTAATTTCTAAAGTGGCGAAGTAAGGATAAGTCCCTTGGTGTGTTAAGCAAAATTTAATATTTTTTGTTAACCAAGAGCACGTTGATTTAAACTAATCATATAAAGAGGAAATATTTGATTGTTTGTTTGCATTGAATAGGCTCCGATACTGAATACTGAACCGATTTGAAAAATTCTTTCACTGTTGGGAAGCTACACTGTCCCCGGGTGACATAGGCTATATTATATTTTCAAAAAAATTAGGGATCCTTAATAAAACTCCAATAATGTAACCCAAGGTGTAAAAAAATAAGAAAACCGAAGCAAAGCGAGGGCGGTTACTCGTTAATAATAAACTGTAATAAGGTTTAAAGACGACCCGAGTGGCGCAATGTTTACCATGCCGGATTGCCGGCCCAAGGGCTAAGGTTCGATTCCCAACGAGGCGGAAATTTGTTTGATTAGTTTGCATTTCTGTTCTTGGTCTGGATGTGTGTGTCCTTGTCTTTGTGTGTTGTCCATAGCACCCACGATACATGCAGTCCTAATGTGAAGCTAAAATTCCTATGTATGTATTGCCGGCTGTCCATGGTGGTTGGTAACGGTGGTAGTTGGTTTACGGTTTAGCTGACTGGTGGCCGTTTTGATCAGGAGCGTTCTTGTCAGCGTTAGGGTGTTACCAGACCAATCGATCGATCGTCGATCGACGGCATCGATCGATGGTGGAATCGATTAGTCGACGTCGATCGATAGTTTCTACCAGACCAATCGATCGATAGTCGATCGACGGCATCGATCGATTGTAGAATGGATTAGTCGACGTCGATCGATAGATGCTAACAGACCAATCGATCGATGGCATCGATCGATGGTAGAATGGATTAGTCGACGTCGATCCGTAATAATAGTACGAGCAACATCGTACTGGCCAAGAATAACGCGTCCTCTTCTGAATACATTTCGAGAGAAACTGATGGAATATAGCTGGAGTCAAACGATTAAGGCTGTGTTCCCAGTAGGCAAACTGTTAGCGGCCGACTGAGTGAGCCGCAAATTTGTCGCGAATTGAAATTTGAGTTAGCTGCAAACTCAGATCAATTTGCGTGCGTCGCAAGCAAACTGTTATGAGTTAGCCGCTTATTTAGGTCGACCGATTGAATTTTCACTTTACTATTGTTGTACGAAGGGAGTGGTCGTGTTGGTAACGATGGATATTTTTGAAGTAATTGGTATCTTATAGGCGCTGAAAGAGGATAAAAACTGTCCAGCTGTCCGTATGAACAGTTTGAGGCAAACGGACTCACTACGCCCGGCGAACAACCATATCGCCGCCGCCGACTGGAACCGGGTTTGCTGTGAGTTAGCCTGACTACTGAGACAGTCGGCGCACGTAACGCTGCAAACTGCGTATAGTGAGCGCAAAACTAGCAAACTGTGGACACTCCATTTCAAATATATGGAAGGGCGTACTAAACCGATACGCTGCAAACTCAGTCGGCCGCTAACAGTTTGCCTACTGGGAACATAGCCTAACGTCGACCGACGGTCGATCGATTGATTAGTCGAACGGTATCGGTCGATCAATTAAAGCTACCTGACCTATCGATCAACGTCGACCAATGGAATCGATCGATTGGTTAGTCGAACGGTATGCGTCGATCAATTAAAGCTACCAGACCAGTCGATCAACTTCGATCGACGTCGATTGATGCCGTCGATCGACGATCGATCGATTGGTCTGGTAACACCCTTATAACATCGAAATTACTGACTGCGCCTAGCAATCACATAAACCTCAATTTGATTTTTTTTTGAGAAGTTTTCTAAGTCTAGTTCTACTCACAGAAATAAACTGAAAATTGTCACTGGACAACTCTTCCATTATTTTATCTGCATCCCATATGTCTTGCTGCTTGAATAAGATAGAATGTTTTATTAGTTACTGTCACCGGCTCTCCTAACAACTTGAGGAAATGATAATTAACTTTATTACACTTACTCCATCTTAATAACGATTGGTTGCAAAAACTAAATATTGCGGCACTTTCTAGTTAACTAACATTCGCGGCCTACGTATCGATTATGCATAAACTTTATTGCAAAGTGAATAACTCTTCTCGGTTTGTAACTGGACATTATCCTGAATTTGACATCGTTTCATATTTAAGTAGATGCATATCGTTTGAATAAATTCCATTTGCAATGGTGCAATGTGTTTATGGTGGTCAGCAGTACTTCTGGTTGAGTGGTCACTTCGGCCCATGATAGACTAGTGAATGGAATAGCTTTGTTAAGTTCGTTAAAAATGCATTGTAACTTGCAGACTGACATGGGTTATAGATGACGTCAGAATTATTTCCGATTGGTTGGGTATCTACTGGTATTTCCACCGGTGCTTAATTCGCACCGAAGCAGGGGATTTACGTTTTAGCTTAGTGGGAGGTTGGTTATCAGCTTTGGTGGTGATAGGGAAGACTCAGGTGTCCGCACGGGTTTCCTCATGGTTCTGCATATTATGGAAGAATTATTTATTTTTATTTATGAAGCCTTAATTTTGCATTCAAAATAAAATAATAATAAACGGTGAAATTTTCTTTTAAGTAGCTGACAAACCAGCTGACGTTCCACCTGATGGTAAGTGCGCCGATTAGGATTCTCCTTTACTTAAATACATTCTTCGCTTAGCAGGCAAGATCACATCGACTAGACATGTCATCAGCAAGCATTCCAAAACCGTAATAGTACCGGTTGTAAACGAAGTCTCTAGCTCCAATTATGATCACTAAATACGGCACCGCTTCAATCTGAGATAATATCTTACGGAGACAAGGGACTGAATCCGAAATGTTTCACAACATCCCGACCGGGCAGCGTACAACCGTTATCGATGTATAATTTTATTACCTGATGAGATTAATTGAATAGGCCCCGAGTCTGAGTGCTCACAGTACTATATGTAGCAAGGCTATTCTGTTTTGTAACTCGACAGCGGAATCCGCGATGAGTGTCAATTTTGGCAAGGAATTTTGACACCCATCGCGGATTCCGCTGTTGAGTTACAAAACAGAATAGCCTTGCAGATTACAGAGGACTTGCAGTATTTAATAAAAAAAACGGCTCTCATGGAATATAAAGCTTCATTACAGCTCATATGTTTCATGTTTAAGTTCAAGATTTCAAAAATATACAGTAACTAGTCAATTTTCTTTTATACTATGAAAGTATGAATTAAATTTTGCTCTGTGTGTCTCTCATTTTTTTGGTTTGTGTCTCATGGTTTTGTGTAGAAGTTCAAGGGCTCGAGATAAAATCAATAGAAAAATAATAAATTTTTATTATCTTTTACATTAAGAAATTTAAACTGTATTTGTATCTCTTGTCCTTTAACAGTTGTAACGTATTAAGTGATACAAATTGAATGTATTATTTTATTTTAATAAATATTGTATTACAACATAATAACAGCTATTAATATAAAAACCAGCTTGAATGGCGCGTCGCGTCGAGCGAATCAATTGAATCACATTTGCAATTCTACAACACGTGCACGCTTAGTTACAACTTACAACAGTGCATATTTATCTTTCTTTTTACTAGAAACTTTTAGGAACTTAAATAAGTTTCAATTTCAGTGTCTTATTGACAAAAAAGTAGTAAGAATGCAGCTATAAATTAAAGAATGAAATTATCCTTACTTAATCAAACCATAGTGCATTCGAATAGTTACACTAAATGTATATAACTTTTTTTTTATGGAAATAGCCGGCAAACGAGCCGACGATCCACCTGATGGTAAGTGGCTATCGTCGCCCATGGACATCAGCAACACCAAAGGCATCACTGATGCGTTGCCGGCCAAGAAAGAGATAAGAAAAAGAAAGAAAGAACTGGCTCTCAAGCCCCCAGCCGGAACACGACGAGTCGTTTGGCGGCTGACTCATGCTCAAGGGTTGTAGCTATTCAGGCGAACCCCATGGAGAAATAATAATAGTAATAATGGTATTAAATTAACTATTAAAATCAATATTACCAATATAATCCCTCGAGGGGCCCTACCACCAGCGGGCCGGATTTAGTCGCCTCTTACGACACCCATCCGGCGTGGAATTGGGGTTAGTATTCTAAGCCGCCGCAATACGGCAAAATAAATAAAAATAAAATAACTCATAAACAATGATCAACGGGGTACGGAAATGTATTTGCATGGGTGAACGCTAGTGATACCTTATAATAAAAATTAATATATGTGACGCAGAAAGGGTAATCTACGGTGTTGGTTATTCAATAATATTCCTTTTACTTTGTTCCATGATATATTTCCAGTTTTCCTAACGTTCACATCAATAACAATCTGTACTAGTCCGTGATCACTCCTCGAGTCCCCTCCAATGCCCCACACGTATTGTTCTCAATAGATTGACACATTCCTTATTCTAAATATTATTTAGTTTTCTTCATGACTTCTAGTATGACAGCATCTCGTTGTAGAACCAAAGAGGCCGCTCGCCGTCATATGCTTCTTCGGTCCTTGACCCGGAACGCTCCTTAGGCCTTTTAGGGACTTTTGATCGGCATAAGGACTTTTGGGTTGGCCACTAACGCATTTCAACTGCACCGTGGAGTCGTCACCTAACCAATCACAATCAAAGTATTCTCACGTAGTGAAACCTGGCAACGGTATTAGCTAATAAATTAATCACTTTATTTATGCAAATACAAAAAAAAAATTAAGTGCAATATTACATAAACACTAACATAATGTTTTGTTCTTAACGCCTATGACAACGCATTACTTATTATATAACTTCCTTCTGACTATAAACAAGTAATCGACATACAAAAAGAATAATATGTTATCGAATTATAATTTATGTCAAGCCTTTTTCACCGACCGGTCTCACCGATGCATTAGACTTGAACGCGTGACGTGCGCATTCATTGTACAGCGACAACAAAATTATGGTTGCAGTAACTGGTTAAATTAATAATTAATATACGAGTATCTTCATCACGTCAGTATCATTCTTCAGTTCCAGCACTGTGTCGGAAAGTTATCATCGCGAAGAAGCGACATATTTATTATGTTAGATTTACGGCCACACTCCGAGTCACTAACGGCTACTTAAAATCGCTCCTTAGTACAGAATTTGTATCGTGATTCTGTACTAAGGAGTGATTTAAGTAACCGTAAAGTGACTCTGAGTGCGGCCTTTACAGTATTATTGTGCAGCGATGGTTATATTCTTAAAAGCCAAGTTTAATCCAGATTCATTCTACATATTATGTATGTAAGTCTAGCCAAACTTATATGTCACAACTAGGTACCTCATTGTTTTTGGACCTTAAAGTGTTTTTATCCGTAAGTATAAAAACAAACTCGTAAGTAAAACATTACTTAATGTCTCTCTTATAAAAGGCCGTTACTCAAACTAACAATATTGAATCATAGTTACACAAATGAATGGTTCGACACTTACATATGAAAGCAATGGGAAGAATATCAACGAAAACCAAGTTAGTTACGCGGAGTAAGGCGAGATGACATGTACGTAACCCGATCGAGTCTCACGTTACAAGACGTTTCTTGTATAGAGTATGCAATATGGTAATGTGTTTTTTTACGTCTTCATCTCTTCCTATTAATTTCATTTAGGTTCTTAATATGCTAAATATGTTTAATACCCAAATTGTATGTCTCTGAAACGTCTCTTTTTGATTAGTAGTAAATACGAGTAGGTATAGGTGGAGGTATGACGAGGTAAGTATTAAGTGGTGTAAATATTGTTATTGAATCATTATAATCCAAATTTTACCAAGAAAAAAACAACCGACTTCAAAATAACTCAAAAGCTACTCGTCAGATCTAGCTCAAATTTAAGCAGCTGGATAGAATCATGTGCTCTTTGGCATTTGTGAAGAGTGCCGATAACCGGATCATATAGTTTTTATTACTGCCTTATGCCCATGACTGGAGAAGTCCTGGAATCTTCCATGTCATGTTTCCAGAGTGAAGGCGAGTGGCGACAAACCACCACGCTAGCCAACATTATGAAGACATCTTTCAGATGTGAAGGTTTTGTCATGAGTACCTACTTCCTTCTTAAAAACAATGATAAATTATAAATAATTAATTAGCACTTACAAGCTTTCAGCGCTTATAAAGTTGATATGATCCATGTCTTATGTGCAAGGTAAAAATAAGCCGATTATAGGGATTTAGGACGTTTCTGAGCCTTCGAATAGACTTAACTAATACCTAACGATGACCAAAATCAACTGCTTAAAGTAATCCTCGCAACGCTTTTCCTCATAATGTACTAGTAGCCGCCGCATATAGTAGTTGCCGCAGTTAAAACTAAAACTACGCATGCGGAAGATTATAATGATGATTTTAGTAATACCCGGTATGTTTGTTCACCGCATCAAGTAATGTTCGACGGATAATTGTAAACCTTGATCCAAATGCAGATCCTACATTTACTCAAGTCATCAGTTAAACAATGAGTGAAGTAACACAAATTGCAATCTATTACTATTACGTAAATTCAGGGTATTCAGCGAAAATATATCTCAGACAGATTTTTAAATAGTTCAAATCATCTGTGCCTGACGGAGTTATAATGCTCAGCTCAAACCTTTGGAGCTAAAAAGTTGAAGTTTTATACATTGCATTAGGCCGGTACCTCACCGGGACGCCAAGGCGACGTCGCCGGCCACGTATCCAAACAGTTTATATTGAAATGTATGGCGGATACCTCACCTGGCGACGCTGTGGCAACGTAGTAAATTTGGAAGCGTCGCCATGACTGCCAGCGCGCTATGTGGAGTCTGGAGACTGTGGCGAGCTGGCGACGTCGCCAGTAAAATGTACACGTGTAAGTTGCACCTCCCTCACTGAGTAGCCAACCGGCCGCCATTTCAGGCGCTTGGTCAACTTATATATGAAAAAATTTGTATCGATACAGAAAAATTTATTGTGAAAATTCAAAATTGTCCGTGTTTGTGGGGTAGTGCATAGGATATTATCTAAAAATTCTTAATATAAATTAAAAAAAAAGACCACATCGGCTTTGATCTGATAAAAAACGATGAATCCAAAGTTTCTTCTTTTTTTTCTTTTCTTGTCGTATTTTTCAGCGACTTACGTAACAAATCAGCGCGATCTCTTCTACGTTAATTCCTGACATTATTAAATCGAACTGACTGAAGAGAAGCCATGGCTACTCTTTTGGCTACCTTCGGACGCCAACGGTAGCCATGGCAACTACGCCGGCGACGTCGCCATGGCGTCCCGGTGAGGTAGGGCACTTAGGCCGGTACCTCACCGGGACGCCATGGCGACGTCGCCGGCCACGTATCCAAACAGTTTATATTGAAATGTATGGCGCATACCTCACCTGGCGACGCTGTGGCAACGTAGCCGATTCGGAAGCGTAGTCATAACTGCCAGCGCGCTATGTGGAGTCTGGAGACTGTGGCGAGCTGGCGACGTCGCCAGTAAAATGTATGCGTGTAGGTTACACCTCCCTCACTGAGTAGCCAACCGGCCGCCATTTCGGGCGCTTGGTCAACTTATGTATGGAAAAATTTGTTTCGATACAGAAAAATTTATTGTGAAAATTCAAAATTGTCCGTGTTTGTGGGATAGTACATTGGATATTTTATAAAAATTCTTAATATAGATTAATTATAATAAAATTATGAACATGTGTTAAGGCCAGATTTTCAGAGTATCCCTAAGGGATAGAGAATGTTTAATTTCGCCATAAAGTTGCCTTATTTCCTTAGCGATAGTATATTTAGTACATTTAGAAGACACTTTTTTGGAACCAGGGAACAAACAATAATGAGGATTCATAAGTGTAACGTTGGCAAATTAATCAAATTAGTCGAAAATTAGAATTTCGAAAAATTATTTTCAAGACATTTCTAATTCCCACGTGTAGCGTATAAAGAGTAATTGTTTTGCTTTTAAGACGCCTTATTTACGTAATGAAATTTCAGCAATTTTGTAATAAAGCCCAAGAAAGTCATGGTTTCCACGTAAAATGTCGACAGAATATCAAATGTTGTCGTTGTCCGTAAATTTAGAGTAGAAATAGATTGTATAACTTACGATTTACGATGTCATAAATTTATTTAATTTAAATCCTTTTTAGGGTTCCGAAGTAAAATCGAAACTTTTATAGTTTCATGTTTCAGTCATGTCGGTTCGTCTGTCTGTCCGTCCGTGTGTCTGTTCGTCTGTCCAAAGCAAAGCGCTGAGACTCTTAGTCCTAGAAAGCTATAATTTATCAAAACTCCAGAATCGTTGAATAAAATATTGAAAAATATTTTTTTTCAAGGTACATACAGGTAACGTGAGGATGATTTTTTTATTCGTAGCGTACCCTACAGTATGGGGTATCGTTGAAAAGTTCTTTCAAAAATATTATGGGTCTTCTAATACCATTTTTGGAATAAGGGGTCCATTTGTGAAATATTTGGCTTTAAATTTCAAATTTTGGTTAGAGTCAAGTGTCTCCCCCCTGCCATCTAAACGGTTGGAGTTGGACAAGTGAAAAAATTTTCGAAAATAGTTTATATGATGAATTTACAAGTAAAACTATCACAGCTATGTTAGTATAAGTAGTTAATGAGTAATAGTCGATAAACTTACTGCTTCGGAACCCTACATTGCGCGTGACCTGACACGCACTTGCCCGGTTTTACTGTTACCCAAAACAAGTCTTCTGTATTTTTATTTGAATCTCGAAATGTTACAGTTCCTATTATCAGGTATAGCAAAATATTCGGCACAGATTTTAAATAAAGCTAAAGGATTCTCTTTGATTGTGATTATGGCTTATGTCTATAGAAGGTTTGTCGTGTTAAGACAAGTAGCAGCTACCCAAACGTCGGATTATCTCAATTATTAAAATGATACAAACTTTAGAACAAACAAAGCTATAACACTCATTACAGAATAATTATACAATACAAAGAGATTACATGATAGGCTCTTAATATGTAAATGTGGTTGTGATAAGACTTTTTTCATATATCTCCCAACGAATTTCTATCTATTGTTCCAAGACGCGGCTGGAGTGCCAATGCACTGGCACACGTAACTAAGCAGAGCACTCACACATACAGCCGGACGATAAGTGAAACTGAGTATAAAAGCGATGCAAATTGTAAGTGCTGGCATTACCCACCACCCTTCCGTGGAGTCGCGACCAACATACCGACCTACCGCAATGAAATACCACGTGCGTATAGTGTTTATTGTGATAGTGTTAAGATTAATTGGTGTTATGGGAGTGATGCGTCTTAAATGATTTGGCTTGAGGTCCTGTGATAGTTTCTGATTTGCGGCAAAGCTGATTTATTTCAATTTTCAGTCTTCAGTATTCAAAGTAACTGACTTAACAGGAATTTGGTTTTAGATGGTTCAAAAAAAGTTTAATAATATCGGTCACCTAGTAATATATTGACACATTTGCAAAAAATGCGAAATTGAATATATTACTAGGTGATCGATATAATGATAAGTCATTAAACAAACTTACACGTGTATTGTAAAAGTTTTCTTTTCAAAGTCATTAAAGCAACATTTTAATACCATCATTTCGAATTCGACATTACCTGTACAAAGCATTTGCATACGTATGTTTATGTATAGATCCAGTGGAGCGACAAAGAAGCTTCCTGTTCGACCACCATTATACCGCTTAAAGTTATAGGAAGCCTTTCTTATTACGTAAAGCGATCGGTTCCTCACGCCACACTATTCACTCGGCTTGATAAATGTTAATTTTCGCTTTCAATCCATTGTTTAGATTTACTTTTGAAGGAAGGAGCATCATTTTAATATTTTTTTTAGCTTTATTTAATTTGGATACTGTATTCCTTATGACAGCGATGGATAAGTCAGATATTTGAAATTTATCTTATACTTACTATCGATTTATCAATAACCTCTATTTTTTACTTTTATCTGAACTGGATATGGTTTCCATTCCTTTCTTTGAAGCAAACTGAATTCCAGTGGCTGGAAATTTCTAAGAATTGAAGTAAAGCCCAAACACGATTTGAGTCAGTTTCATACAGATAGCGGTAACTCTATAGAGTTTTAGAGGACCCAATTATGTTTCACGAGTGCCGTCTACAATATTTGACCCAAAAAATTATAGTTTCGTTAATGTTTTTCTTTCTCAACAGATTTTCTTGGGGCTTATTGCCGTCGTGGCAGCCTACCCTGGTATCATCCACGAGGAAGCTCCTCAGCTCGAAGAAAAATACGACCACCAAGCGCTGATCGGAGAGTCGGGCCACCACCACCAGGTGCAGCACGAGCACGCCAAGTCGCACCAGTCCATCAAGTTCGAGCACTTCCACCCGGTGCCGGTGTACGTCAAGAAGGAGCATAGCCATTTGCTCAAGCACCCGCTGGAGAAGGGCAAGTCTGAGCAGAACCTGAAGCAGATCCACCCTGAAACGGAGCACAGCCACGGACATGGCCTGGTGCTGGAGGACCACAGGTTGAACACCGAGCAGCTCGCTCACGGTCTGGAGCAGCACGGTGGCTTCGAGCACGGGCTGGAACAAGCTGGCCTGGAGCATGGAGGGTACGAGCAGTTCGCCGGCGGATACGAGAGCGGTGAAGGTCTCAAGGCCTACGCCGAGCTGCAACAACCCGAGTCCGGCCACTACTTCGCTGAGCAGGCGCACGGTCTCTCCGGGGACAGCGGCGAAGGATACAAGTTCGACGGCTACTAACCACGCCATAGAGTAGTCTGCGGGCAAGGAGGAGGACGCTCCTGTCTAAAGTATTTTAGGTATATCTTGCCTGTTGTATCTAGTATGTAATTAGAACGAAACACTTTCGTGTAGCTGATCTTTGTTTCGCTTTGTGGTAGATAAGCCTCGTCATCCGATCGAAACGTACCTGACCTAGGTTTAATAGTAAATTGGTTAAGGAATCCGTGAATTCTCATAGTATTTACATATGTATTGTTGTTACAGAAGGCTGTACGGCTGTAAGGCCTATGTTATTTGGAATTTAAATTATAACGTGTATTTGTTATGCCTTGCGTGGTTACACTGGTTACCGAGATACCAGGTTGTGTGGCTGTTCGTGTTCTATGTAGTGTGTCGCTTGTCTCTCGGTAGTATTATGTGAACGAGGGCGACTGAGTTCCAATGAAATTGTGATATTAATAAATGTTGAAACTAAATATTACTTCGTTATTTACTTTTTTTGAAACTGACAACGAGAATTTCGTCCAATAAGACTTCCAATAGTTTTAAAATTTGATCCGTAGGTATAAACAAAAATTAATGACGTATGAGTATATCAAACTACTTAAAAATGCGTAGATTATTCATTACACTGAAATTAAGGTTAATTATGTATTACATAAATAACACAGTGGAGTAATCAGACCACAATTATGTTTGCGGCTCGCTGAGCGCATTCGCTATTTGTCTTAGGACATGTAACGCGATAATTCAATCAAATTATATTCCACACCTAATAAATTTTACTACATTACACAACCAACTATACATTGTAATAAATACGAGTTGATGGCCACTAAATATTTGTAGCGGTCTAAATTCTCTCGCGACACTTCTGCTCTAAATACGATTCTAAGAATCGTTCGTATTACCTATAATAATTGAATGTTGTCGAAATATACAAAGTAATGTAATGATGTACTACTCGACATAATATGTTTGGCGAATTGCATAAGTAGAGGCTACAATTTCACTGATGGCAAAAAAATTGTCGACGCGACTGTCGCTAATTGAACAGCTCTTAGATAAAGTACATGTGATGCGCAATTTGCGGAACCGTTGCACAAGACACGTGATAGTGTACGGTCATGTTTAATTTTTAATGCACAAATGGATCAAAAGATTTCTTCCGGCAATTCATTAGTGCGACATATTGGAAATAATTTTGTAAGATCTACTCGACATAATTACATGTTACAAGCGTTGTCTATGTTGACGATGATTATGTAACGTCTTTTAATGAATATCTGTTAAAAATTTTCAGTAAGTGTACATAGTAAAACAATATCAATTTTTCTAACTTTTTTATGTAGATTGTACATACAAAGTATGTAAAGTAAGACGAAGGTTAACACAAATTGGAAAAAACAGAAAACACTATATGTAAAAGTATATCCTAAGAGTAATAAAATAAGCTTTAAGCGTATGCTTCGTAATAGGTATCGAATATAAACAAAGTGCGTGTTAACAACCGAGTTATGTATGCAAGTGGTTTGCTTGTAACTAGAGACAGTTACAGATTTCCTTCACTGGTTGCAAGACACATTCGGATCACGTTCTCTCATCGAATGCCGACCATATCGATATCTCGGGTTCCGCGTCTTGCTTCGCTAATCTACGTGTACTCGTTGATTTTCGCTCTGATTCCGTGTTGACGCAACCACTGTTAGGAGTAATAAAAGTCAGATCTCTTTATCGTATCCACTCGTCATGCCTGCAGGCTGCAGTGCACAATAAGTGTTTATTCCAGCTTATGTAGGATTGCTATAAATTGTTGTTGTGGTAGGTTGTACATTGTGTGGTATGTAACTGATCTAGACTTGAGCAATGTTTTCCACATTGGAGTTGTAGTGACAAAGTGCGGTTAAGGTGCAGATTCAAATGAATTTTACTCACCCGAAACGTGTGAATTAACCTTCTGAATTAAAATTTTACATGCTAGCCAGCACATTTAGAAATAATTAAGTTAGATACGTAACTTCATGCAATATATTGAAATAGGGTATTGGACATGTGTACTACTTACTCGTACTATAACAAAAATAAACTCATGTTCTCAGAAAGAATAGAGCGTTTTACCGAAAGATTTTTTATAATTGGGCTGGTAGTTTTTGAGCCTATATGCTACAAACAAAAAAACAAATATTTTCTCTTTATTAGTTTATATATTAGAGATATTAAACATATTTGATATGCTTTAAATTGTTGCTATACTATTGTCATTATGGGCGACCACCACCACCGCGTCGCGACATTATGCAACGGTTGCTAAATGATCCGAAATCACGATGTGCTGGCTTCCTGGTAGTGTCTAGTGTCTAGTGTCTCGTGTGTTGGTGGCGACCCACTGCCATCGCGAGTAGGGTTGCCAACTCAAAATAAATTTATGTATTCCATACTGATTTTTTTTTACATGGATCATAGTGTTATTGTCTCGCCCGGTCGCGTCGTAGCCGTTTGAATTTAAATTTTTTAATAGATATTTTTAATTTAATCACAGAACACAGTTTAGACACTTTGGAGGTAACAATACGCAGAATTAGAGATAAAAACTAAATAGTTTAAAAACTAAACACATGGTTTTATAGAGTAAATGTCGAAACTACGAAAGAAAAATAAATCTGACTGTGATGTCACCCATTAAGGTGTTCCCTCGGCTGGAGCCAACCCTGTGTGCAGTATCAGGTCATGGTTATCATAAAAATGTATTGTCATCAGAACTACAGCAGTATGCAAAATTTCAGCTCCTTACATCAAGAAGAAGTAGGTGTAATTAAGTTGCAAGATTTGACCCAAACAAAGAGGGCATGCTAAATAAAACCGGATAGTTTAAAAAACAATGTCGATAAAAGTATTCGTAATAAAATAGTTAGTAATACACGTTAATTACGTACCCTTAAAAGATGAATAAAGATCTAGTGACCACTGACATTATTTGACTCTATCATATACCTAGATATAATATAATAATCGACTTTAAAGAAAAATGTATACCAAAATCGCCATAGGACATAGGTAGTAGCTACTCAATTCGTTCCTTGGTTAAAAAAGTCGAACAAACAAGATAAAGTTGAAAAGCGTAAGAAAATTATTAAGTTCATGAATGGTAATATTGAATTGAAGAATAAGACAAGTAACGGCCTCATAACAGGAAGACACAAGAATTTATCATCATAATATTATTATGAAGTGACAACGAAAAATGTATTAATATTAAGGAACTCGAAAGATTTCAACAATTTGTTATTCGGAAGCAATGAAACAGCGTATTACACATCGATTTCGTATTCTCACCGGGCCACGGGGGCGATCACCACTTTCTAAGCGATGATATACCTACTGATTATACAGATATTCGGAACACTAATGCAACTTAATTGAGCGGAAGAAGGATGCAGCGCACGTAAGATTTCCTATTTTAAGGAAAAGTAACATGACGAATATTTAATTTCTTCACATTACACAATTTAATCTTAAAATTAATGTAGAAGAAAATGATTTGGAGGACAAATAAAAATGGGTTTTCCATTGTGAATTTAAAAATGATGAGAAACTTGGCTTCGGTTCATTTTGTCCCTAAATTAAATATTTTTAAAGCAACGCTATAATAATATTACCAGGCGCTACCAACCAAAAGTCAATCTCTCTCTTCTTATTATTTGAGTTATTGTTAACTTCAACTTTCAATTTCAACAAAATAATAACGGTATCCTAAATCGTCAAATAAATCTTTACAATTGCGCTTTAGTTTTCATGCAAGCCTAAGTTAATATTACACGAAGAACGCTGTGGTGCGCTAGCTTTTATCCACTATAAGCAAAAATACTTAGCTTTATCTTGTTAACGCTATTAATATTATGTATAATCAAAACAAGAACACATGTTTAAATAATTTAATAAAAACATTGAAGACAAACCAAAACTGTGATCACATACATAGCTTATAAATTAATTAGTCTTGAAACATACCTGGAAAATTGTATTCCAAAATTAATGATGCCATACGTGGCTGTGTGTTTGCCAACTCCCTTGATTAGGCGTTTGATTCTCTTGAGGAATTACATGATTTGGCGAGGACGGACTATCACCGTACACATTGTTTGCCGCAGGAGAAGGAATATGTGTCTCGACTTCAGCAGGCGCTGGCCGATTCACTTGACTTGTTTGGATATTTACATTCGGTATACGCACTGCTCTTAATATATCAAATGGAGTCTCATACGCCTGGGGTTCTTTAACTTCAAAAGACTCTGCGGGCAAAAAATCTGGCGTTGAACCTGGTCCGGGGAAGTGTGCGATGAATTGGGCAGGAGCATGTTTAACGTTTATTTTCTCATTGACGTGAGGCGGTGGAGCATTCGCAATAGACTCAGCTTGCACTTTAATTCGTTGTCTTCTTAACTGATCTTCATTATTGGCCCGAAGTATGCTAAAGGCCTCCGAAGCCGATTTTTGAACGTTGTGCCTATCGTCGTTTTGCGACAAGTATTGGAAATTAGTTTTATTTTCGTGAGACTGTTGCTGTTTTTGAGATATTGCTTCAATGAGCTTGTAATGAGCTATATTTTGTTTCAGTATTTGAAGCCACTCTTCCTTAAGCTTCTGACGGGTGAATTCATTATCATAATCTATTACTTGAGCCGGTTGCTGAGACTTCGACTCGGGTATAGCTTTTGGTTCATTATTGATTGGTTGTTTATCAGAATCGGGAAAAAATTGAATTGGTTTTAGGACTCGCTTCTGTTTTTGACTTTGAAAAGTGATATAAGCAACGGAGTCAGGTGGACGATTACTGGGGGATGCCACAAGGTGCACAAAAGGATTTGTTTGTGGTTCCTCAGTAGTTGACGTTTGCTTTGGTTGTGGATACTCCAAGTGTGGACGAACATTTTCATTTTGATGAGGATGGAGATATCCATTTTGTTGATGTGCTGATACCTGTGGATATGCTTCTGCCTGAGGTCTATCAGAGAGAGATCCATGTGGAGAATATATCGAACTCTGATCTTCTTGCAAAGCTCTCACTTGACCTGGTGTTAAATACAGTACTACGTCCTCATATCTCTGTTGCTCGAACTGAGGTGTTAAGTGCATGGAGTCATTTAAAACTTGACGTCCAGAAATAAAGTTCCTCCCTTGAATTTCCACAAATGCTACCGTTATTACTATGATTATCACCTGTAATTCGATAAAAATATTTATTATTAAGAACAAGATATAATAAACATGGACAGTGATGGGATTACAAGACTTACTAGTAAATCCATGGCTTACAAACTAGTGGACACCTTCAAAGCAGTCTAACATATGTTCAGAAATAAGGACGCTCATCAATTTTATACTTACGTATTCGAAAACATCATATTATGTTAATCAGTTAACCACCTAACTTAATAAAATCGACACACATCAACGGACAACACAATTTATGTTAATTTCCGAAATTCTGATTAGTATTTCTTTACATAATTGTATTAGATTACTTTCCTAAATAAAATTCAAATTAAACTCTGAACGGATGTAATTTAAAATAATATTTTTACTTAATTAACATAAGTAAATGTTTCAATTGAACTTATTCATAAAAATATTGTAATAATTTATACATATATCAGTACTCAAGTCCATAGTCCATAGCCTCGATAATAAGAATAAATTGTATTCTCAAAATAGTCATCCTATTAATGTTTACAATATATTGTCTAAAAATATTAATGACAAGTTTAATCAAATATTTCTATTTAGATACATAGATGAAAGTAATAATCTAAATTTTACTAACAAAAAATAACTGACTTCAAACTTACTCAAAAACTACTTATCAGATGTCGTTCAAATTTATGTGGGACCACATGACAAGCAGCTGCTTTCGATTATAATCTAAATTTTACTAACAAAAAATAACCGACTTCAAATTCTCAAAAACTACTTGTCAGATCTCGTTCAAATTTATGTGGGACCACATGACAAGCACCTGCTTTCTATTAAAAAAAGAATCATCGAAATCGGTTGACGTGATATTGAGTTATTCGTCAATTTGTCGCGCACATCTTAACACAAATTTACGACTTATGTAGTTTTCTCATGGATGCCATTGTCAGATCTCAATAAAATTTATATGGGACCACATGACAGCCATCAGCTTTCGATTAAAAAAAGAATCATCAAAATCGGTTCGTCCAGTCCAAAGTTCTGAGGTAACAAACATAAAAAAAAAAAAAAAAAAAAAAAATACAGTCGAATTGAGAACCTCCTCCTTTTTTTGAAGTCGGTTAAAAAAAGAATCATCAAAATCAGTTTGCCCAGTCCAAAGTTCTGAGGTAACAAACATAAAAAAACAGTCGAATTGAGAACCTCCTCCTTTTTTTGAAGTCGATTAAAAATAGTTTTAGCGATTGGGCCACTGTAGACATTTTCAAAAGGAGCAAAATATCCGAGCTTTACAACGAAAAACAATACAACTTTTCTCCCTCATTTCAGGAATACATAAGAAATTATTCAAAATGTTTCAAAATCAACTCAAACAAAACTAAGCAACCAGTTCTTCTCAAGTTAGATAATACCTATTTTTGTAATAAATATAAGTTTTATTTTAAAAGCTGTGCTGAGGAGTTTCTTTACGGCTTTTCTTCTCCTCCATGACAAAGCACCTTCCCGAAAAGTTGGTAGATAAAATAATGACATACATATTATGTTTCTGTGATACCTAGTACCTACGTAAATAAAAGATTATTTCATTTCATTTCAAGGCCGTAAAATTTCATATTCTTCACATTTTGTAACTTTTATTGGATATGACTTGCTTTCTCTTTGCTTATTTGCATTAAAACGTCGATTTAAACATTACAATTTATTAATTTATTTATCTTACATTATTCATTTATTATATTTATTTCATGACATAATATTCACAATTTTATTGTAAAAGATATCTATTTTACATACTACATTTTACATAATACATTAGGAAAAAAGACAAATAAAAACTCAATAATCGTTTAATAAATATTAAATAAAATAATAACATTAACCCCTTCCCCCTGTATTCCAAGAAGAATGATCGTCATAATATTGAAATAAAACCACATCGATAATATAAATTCTTGCTCAGTGTCCGTTGACTGGAATGGCAAAATGTATTGGCCAGCGGTGGACTATATCCTTATCTCATTGTAATTTAATTTTTTTGTAAATTACAGATAAATGTTTTTACAGCTATGATTTTCGGTTAAGCAGAGCCTCATTATAGAAATGGTATTAAAGGTAATTTTTTATGCTTCTAAAAAACATTTCCTAGCTTCAATTACTATAGTCAATATTTCCCTTTTCACTCTTGCCGCAAGCCGCGTTAAGAAACTTTGTTCCAAAAATGCACCTTATTCATAATTATGATATTTTGTCGTCTTGGAGAAATCGATGAGTTGTATATAAAGCTTGAGTAGTTATAGTTTAATTCATGACGAAATCAACAGAAGGCTCCTTTATATTTATACATTATACATAATATTGTATAACACTCTTTCTATTAGTTTTATGCAAAATTTATAGTGAATAAAATGTACATTAATACCACTTAATCGATAGATAAGATACATAGCAACTTAATATTTTAAATATTCTTATCTATACTTCTATACTAATAATAATATTACGAGTATAAAGAGGAAAGATTTGATTGTTTGTTTGCATTGAATAGGCTCCGAAACTACTGAACCGATTTGAAAAATTCTTCCACTGTTGGGGAGCTACACTATTCCCGGGTGACATAGGCTACATTATATTTTCAAAAAAATTGGTGATCCTTAATAAAACTCCAATAATGTAACCCAAGGCGTAAAAAATAAGAAAACCGAAGCAAAGCGAGGGCGGTTACTCGTCATATGAGTAAATAAAGTTAATCGTTAAAAGACCGCCCGGAGCGGTGTGATAAAATATTAGTTTGATAAGTCAATATTTCATTGGAGCATGTAAAAATATTGCTCTGTAAATAACACAGTTCTTTACAACACTAGTAGCTACCTTACACTAATGAAACATAATAGAGATATCTCAACATAACGCGTTGCAATAACACTCGTCCTTTTCCCGTAATGTTAGAAAACGGAGACAAAAAAACGAGAATACAAAAAAATGCGTTTTATTTTCTATGTATATTATATTTGTACAACTAGTGACTATTATTTACAATCCTATTTATTGACTATTTGGCAACATCACAACTGATTCCTGCTCGGATTCACCAGCAGCAGCTCTTCTTCTTGTAGTGGGTGACGTGCTTGATGATGTGGATGGGGTACGGCTTCCACACGGGCACGGGGACCTCCACGTGCTTCTCCACCGGCACGTGCACCTTCTTGATCACCTCCACGGGCCTTTCGACTGGGATGTGCACCTTCCTGATCACTTCGAAGGGCACGTGCTTGATTACTTCTACAGGCACTGGCCTCTCGACTTCGTGGTGGTGTGTCTTGTACACCGGGTAGGGTATATGCTTGATAACGTCGACGTGGACGGGGTAGGGCTGTGGCACGGGCACCTGGACCTCCTGGGGCACGGGTACGGGCACCGGCTGTGGCACGCCCACCTGCACGTGGCGGGTCACCTCTACGGGCACGCGGCGGACCACGTTCTGGATCACCGATTGAAGCTCGTATCTAGAGGAGGCTGCGTCAGCACCGCCAACCGTGAAGGTGGTGCCGATAACTTGGGGGCCTGCGCCTGGACCGCCAAGGCCAGGGCCGCTTCCGGGACCGCCGAGACCAGGGCCGCTTCCGGGACCACCGAAACCAGGGCCAGTTCCGGGACCGCCGAGACCAGGGCCGGTTCCGGGTCCGTCGAGGCCGGGGCCGGGGCCGAATCCACCACCAAGACCCGCACCGTTATCGAAGCCTGAGCCGGCATCGAGAGCAGCGCCTCCGTCACCGTAGGATGCGCCTGTGTGAAGATCGCCGTGGGAAGGACCGGAGTGTGCAGCGCCACCGATCAGGCCGGTGTCGAGCAGGGGACCTGCGGCGTGGGCTTCCTCGATGTGCGCGGCGGGACCGCTGACTTGCTGACCCGGTGGGCCGTAGGATGCGGATGGCGCTCCGTAGGAGGCGGACGGGGCGCTTAGAGCTGATGAAACATAGGAATCACCCCCGTGATGTTCTCCAGTCAATAGACCTGCATTAGCGCTGTATGCTAATACCGACAGGAAAAGCAGCTTAACCTGAAACAATTAGATTATGAAGTTGATTGACTCGTGTGAATGGATGTAAAGTTTTATCAAATTAAGTCATGTCTGCAACTCACAACAAATGCCATGGCTTTTAGCTAATCGCTTCCAAGCCAGCCGGTGAGTTGTTCTTTGTCCCGAGTTTGGGCGGTTTGTGATTTGATAACGTAACGGAACCACATATTTATAGTAACATACATGTCGCTGTTTCGATACGACGCCTATGAATAAATTAATGGCGGAGGCTTGCGTGGTACGTCACAATGAGTAAGAGGCCTATGTAAATCTCGGGGACATTAAAAAACAGTTTCCTAAGTTAATATTAAATCAGTTTCTTAAGGTGCTATCAATATTTGCATGATAATACTTAATAATATTTCACAGTTTCTCCGATACCGTCATATCGACTCCTTTTCTCATTTTCATTTTCATTACAATTAATCACTTCGCACGTGTGTAGATAAATTCATTCAATAGTCCGACAAAATTTAAAACAACAACAATAAAAACGTAGTAGTTAATAAAATTTTAAGAAACAATATGTACTTAAAAAGAATATGATGTAAATATGATCGCAAGAATTGTGACTTGTAATTAGTATAAAATAAACTTGACAAGTGTGAGTTAAACTCGCTTGGAGGTTTTCGTACGTTGATTAACTATGTATTTACCGTTATTTACTCGTATTAAATTTTGTAATTTTTTTTAAAAAACATCCGTATAGGTTTTCCTGTAATACGCTAAGTAAGTACAGAATTATTTCTGTATTTATCTCAAAATTCTAGCCTCAGTATTTACGGAGACGGGGGGGGGGAGGGGGATGGTCAAGTTTCATCTTCAATGTTCGTTATTTCTTGAATATATAATTTTCAAACTATCTATTGTAGAACTATAACAAAAATATTATTGAGGTTCTTACAATAAGCTCTTTCATTGATACGGTTTGCAAAACAGTTTTATTTTGATTTTGAGTACCAAATTTCAACTCATTTGGTCCAGTAGTTTTGGAGAAAATTAACTGTGAAGGGCGGTCGCCCAGGCACACGAGTGATCCTATGGGTTCCGTTTTTCGTATTTTTCGATCTAAAAATCAATATTTTGCAAACATTGACATTAATAGAACATCGAAATTGAAACTTCGATTTCAATTAGGCACGGTTTTATAAAAACATAGTCATGGATAAACTACGCTATCATATAATATTATGATATTTAGTACCCGTACACCAGTTGGAAGTGATCCTTACCTTATTGCCAAGAAAGTAGGTACTACTGTCACGCTTCGAAGAGGTACCTGAAGCCGGGTCACGTGACATTGGACCTATCTAATATAAGCCTTATAATGTTCCTAGTTGACCTATAAGCTTCTTGGCGACAAGGTCCTAAGATTGTTTTAAGGGCTCGCGTGGCGTATTACCATGCTGGACCGCTTTTCGAAGGGCTCTGGATTGGCTGGGTTCGTTTCCCAGCTTGGCAGACATTCGCATGGTGAGTCTGAGTGTCAGTAACTACTCGGTCTGGGTGTTTGTGTTTGTCTAAGCCTCGTCTCGTCTAGTCTGTCTTATCCATGGCACTCACGACACAGGTAATCCTAATGTGGGGCTATGAGTGTGTACCGTTATTTATTAAAAAAACATTATTTTTGTTACTATTTTCTCAATTTATAGAATCTCAGGTCCAAGATGTAAAGGGACCCGGACTTTGGAAGGATTTCGTGGGGACATGGGTCCTATAAGTAGAGGCCCCTTTGAGACACTTAAGTGGATATCATCTTCGAAAATGATCTCCGCCACGTGCGTAGAAACTATTTTGAAATACATTAATCTATGTTATACACTGGGGTGAAATTTTAAGGAACCGAGGAATATACTAATGGGTAATGGGATATTATGGGCAGCTGCCGTTTAGACTGAATAACAATAGGAATAGCTGCTCACCAGATGGGCTCCCGAAAGTGGCTCATGTCTGGGGGAGAGAGCCTGTTGAAAGCCTTCTGAATCCTACATCTCTTGCATGCTTTTGGATTACCTCCTTAAAAAAGCTACACGATCATTCAGTATGTAAATACCGCTCTAGTAATTGAGAACAAAGCACGAGTCTCATGCCCTGCAATAGCTGGACTATAAATCTAGTTTGTTAATAAATTATTAAATTCACCTAGCAGCTTCTGGCAATTTATGCAATGGCGATTAACATTCGGCCTATTTCGTTACCAGTGTCATCTTTTACGATGTTGTAACTCGACCCTTTATTATGTAACAACCGTTTTATTATAAAAACTAGTTTGTTTCTATAATTTCACCTGCTGTGGGAATGTAGATGAGCAATAAAACGTCGAGTGACCGACATGTTCGCGATTTCTTCCGGCGCGATCGGTGTCAATGGTTACATCATTAGATATGAATTATAGTATTTTAGATTTGGTTAAACTTGCTCCCGCCCCTTTTGGGTGTGGCGGATGCAATAAATAATGAGGTGTTAGTTTCTTTTTATAATGTAATTGAGACTGGTGTCTGTGTTTTCATACGGTTCTACTACTTTGAAAATAATTCAAAATAAGAATGTTTTTATTACATCTAATAAGCCAGCTACATTATTTTCCCAGCCTATTTGGATTGTTAATCAATTAGTACGACTCCACATTCTTCTTCGCCAGAAACGCATTGGTGATAAGGGATCGCTTACGATTATGGTATGCTAGTTCTTTCGGTGGCTGTAAATACTAAAACAATCAAACTTATTATATTATGCCAGCACTTCGATTCGCTTCGGAAGACGTGATCCTGACGTTCAGAAATAGTAACCGGATCTTAAAAAACTTTACTTACCTTGACCTTACCTCATACACCTTAACCATGACTATCATGACTCTACATTGCCTTAAACTTCTCAAGTACTTTTTAATAAAACTAAGTCTTAGTCGAAAGTGACTATGTAAGTGACTTTACATCCATAAAGTTATCATGTATCATGGAAGCATTTCGCTATATGGATATAGGATAGGTTAGATGCGAGAGCTACTACTGTAACTACTATTTCTTTTCAGACCACCATCATGTATGTCTATTCCTCTATGCCCAAATGTGGTCATCAAGAGTTACCAATTTGTATTACATTATCAACTGTTACCCCTTCGTAGACGCTATATATGCTTGCACACTTATACCCCGCATTAGGATTAACCTGTGTCGCGGGTGGCAAAACAAATGTCACTTCTATAATACTCATAACATGAGTACAATTTGAGTAAAAATGTAGCCGTATTGGGGCGGCTTAGAAAACTAACCCCAATCCCACGCCGGTTGGGTGTCGTAAGAGGCGACTAAATCCAGCCAGCTGGTGGTAGGGCACCTCGAGGGATTGTATTGGTAATATTGATTTTAATTAATACCATTATTACTATTATTATTTCTCCATGAGGTTCGCCTGGATAGCTACCACCCTTGAGCATGAGTCAGCCGCCAAATGACTCGTCGTGTTCCGGCTGGGGGCTTGAGAGCCAGTTCGTTCTTTCTTTTTCTTCTCTTTCTTGGCCGGCAACGCATCAGTGATGCCTTTGGTATTGCTGATGTCCATGGGCGATGATAACCACTAACCATCAGGTGGATCGTCAGCTCGTTTGCCGGCTATTTCCATAAAAAAAAAAATTTCGTCCGACCCAGCTGGGAATCGTACCCGGGACCCTTCGCTTCAGCAGGTATTCATCGGCAGGCGGGCTACCGACTAGACTACGATTAGTCAAAGTCTGCAGTTACTTTTGTTTGCTTGCAACGTCAGAACACTATCGGCAAAACCTGAAAATTTGTAACAGAATGTTCAGGGTGATTGGATGTAATAGTATAATTGCATACAGTACCTATATTTTACTAGACGACCCTGTAGCCTAGTTGATAGCAACCCTGCCCGCGAAACGAGGGGTCCGGGGTTCGATTCCCGGCCGGGGCAGATATTTATATGACAGATAAATATTTGTACTCGGGTCATGGGTATTATTGTGATGTGTTATGTGTCGTCCATGCCACAGGTAAAAACATACTGCGGGGGTGTGAGTGTGTAAGTGTTTAAATATTTTTTTCTGCAGTTGAGAGTATGATGAGTTCGACTTTCTGTTTACTGTTCTTTCTTGACCGGCATCATCGGTGGTAATAAAATTTTGGTGTCGTCTGCATCCGGGTGACAGTGACCATTAATCATCATCAGCTCGTCTGTTCGTTTGTCAACTAAATAATCATGATTCGTGACCTTTTTGTCTCTATCAGAGTTGTTAGTGTCCCTGCCTAGTATGCGAATACTGGGGCATGGGTGTCATAGTTAGAATTTTATTATATTTCATTTATTTTTGTTTATTCTATGACAGTGAACATACCGTTTAACCGTTGATATCTAATAGGGTTGGTTTATTACTTTTCATGATAGTGATGTGCCCCATCATGTATGGGTGATGGGAATGATAAATTGTGATTAGTCTTCGTCATAAAGACGGAGGAAGGGTTCAACATCTCTCTCTGTTTCATTATTTCAAGTCTTCCAAAATATAGGTACACATAAGTTTTGATCTCGCCTGAAATCAATCTCGACAGTCATATAAAATCATATGTTTTATACCTATTAAATTATATTATCATACTTTCATATTTAGATAACTTCCCATGTTTGTTAGTTACTATTTATGGATCAAATCTTGCAAGCTGAATTACACCTACTTCCTTTTTTATATTTTATGGAGTATTTGTTCATATTGCTGAAGACCTGACGACAATGTGTTTTTATGTTATGTGTGATCTGTCAAAGATATAACCATCAATTTTACTTTATTACTTTTAAAATGATTATTATTTAAATTGTACTTATGTAAATCTTCTTCTTTAGGTACCTATTATGTCTACTATTCAGGTATCTCAGTTCAAATTCTCTTCTTTTTGTAGAAGGTCTATATTAAAGGAAATAAATAAATCTTTGGATAATCGTTTTAATAAGTAATAAACACTTATATTACTATTTACAAAACGAAATTGAATGAACAATTCATTTACCTACATTAATGACTTAGTTATCACCCTAGATTGCAGCCTCTCGATGAGCTCATGTGAATATTTACAGAAGGCGAGACTTTGCAGTGGTATGGGCATGATGCATGATGTATGAGTACGTAACGTCTACAGTATCTGCTACAGTCTACCATCTACCACCCGTGTCCGTGTCCGTGTCCGTGGCTCAGGCTGAGCTTGAACCCAAGCCCGTGTCCGTGGCCGTGGCCGAGGCTGATCTGCTTGTGGTGCACCGTCTTCACCACCGGCACGGGATACGACTTCACGTGCGGAACTGGAATCTTCACTAGCTTCAGGACGGGCACTTCCACGATCGTCTCCACGGGGACGGGGTGGTCGACCGCCACCTTCACCACCTTCTCCACGGGGTACTGAACGATCTTCTCCACGGGGTAGGGCACCGGCTTGTCGATGCTCACGTGCTGGATCTTCACGACGGGCACGGGGACCTTCCTCACGACCGGCACTTGCACGGGGTAGGGCTGGGGCACCGGCACCTGCACGGGGAACGGCTGGGGCACGGGGTACGGCTGGGGCACCTGGTGGGTCACTTCGCGGAGCACTTGGTAGGGCTCGTCACGAACGCGGTACTGGATGTTCGCTCCGCTGCTGCTAGCAAGACCATGGATTTCATTGATAACGGGATTCCTGGGTCCCGGTGGCGGGGCCTCTTCTCCGCCGAAGCCTCCGCCGAAGGAGGCTCCACCTGAACCACCTGCAGAGTATCCAGATGAGTATCCAGAAGCGTACGACGGTGCGTAGCCACTAGGTCCAGCGGGAGCGGAGGAGCCGAAGCTGTGTCCTTCAAGTGATCCATGGCCTCCTAATCCAGCTCCCGAGTATGAGGCCGATGGAAGAGATCCGGCGGGGAATGAGCTTGGAGCGAAACTCGAAGAGCCAGCCGAGGCGCTCGGCGCTGACAGGCTGATCTGAGGTGCTGGTGCGGAGTGGCTATCGTGGCCTCCATTCAGAAAACCTGCGTAGGTACTGCTCACTAGGGTAACCAACAACGTCAATTTAGTCTGAAAGAAAACATTAGATATTTAGAAATTGTATTGATTTTTTTTTAATTCCTTTTCATCTAATAGTTCAATTACTCACAAATGTAGCCATATTGATTAGCTAATCGCTGGCCACTCAATTAAACTTGTCTCTTCGACGACAAGCCGAGGAGGTTTGTGGTGTTTTGGGAATTTCGGTCATATTTATATCGATGTCGGACTCGGGCCGAGGCCCAAGACGAACTTCGAGATGGAGAGTGATGAACTGGTTGTGGATAGTCTATCTTTGTCTAGCGGATATAATATTCATGGAAATTAATTCAGTGCCGCTTACTTAACAATGTTCTACTGCGGGATATAGACGCATAATATTGAATTTTAATGAATGATGAACCGTGTCACACTAGCATAGGCTTTAGAAATTTATTGAGTTAATATCTTTGTAATATTTGCTGATCTTTATAATAATATTCACTACAACAAATTTTCCAGCACATACCCGTTTTTTGTGTGAGGTGAATGAAGAGCTAATGGAAGGCTCTGGATTTTTAATAAACGCATAGGTATGCTCGTCCTGAAACGCAGACATGGTGAATTGCTGTTTTTGTTAATCATTAATTTACTAATCATCCGGAGTCATAAGAATTATGTACTTAAAAATTACATTTGTACCTATTTCGGTGATAGTACCAAATGACCTGTAATAGACAGTATTTAAACATGCACACTATTTCTCCACCTATAAATTCCCTGTGTCGTAGATGCCATTCACAATCACTATAAAGACTTTACAAAACAAAAAACCGTAAATGAACATAGAATAGATAAATATTTATATTCAGATGAATGATAAAGAGTAAGTAGATATCCTGACATGAAATCTAACTAACCACTAAGTACTAAATTACTTTAGAAATAAGGCAAATCATAACTGCTGGATTCTAGTAGCGTCCCACAGCTGTACATGACTCGGCCACTGCATTGAAAATCTTAGAGCACTCCAGCCGGTTGCTATGTGGTTAATAGGCTTTCATGAAAGTGAAAAGTTTTTAAACGAATAGCTTCCTATTAAACCTTACTTGCTAATGATTACTATTTGTGTACTGTTTAGGCAAAGTTTCTGCCTAATAGAACCTATTTCGTTAGTTTATGTATTTACGACCTAATATGTACGCATACTTGAACAAATAAATCTTTCATTCATTCATTATTTTTCTATTATGTCTTTGTAAAAAGTAATGTCACTTCTGTCATCATTGTAGATACGTATTTAATTTTTCACTGAACACCAATTATCTTTTCTATTGCAAACCATTATAAACCCTTAAGTATGAGTAGTCCAGCTGGCAATGGATAATTTCCCATCGTGTACATTTTATATATTCCATAAGATGTCACATTCTAAACTCACGACTTAAAAATATATGTGGCATGAAAAAATCTGAAGCCATCATTTGTAACGGTCACTTAATTGTCCTCGCACAAAACGCGCTAGAGATATGTACTAGTCTTCGATCATTCACACCGCACGCAATAAATGAAGCGACAGATGTTACAGATGAAGAAAAAACGATGCGTTTCATAATTCTATCATAAATATTTTAATTGTAGTGGCCGCCGCCGCCGCACCGCGCCGGTTCAGAAAGCGCATCGCACGCAACCAGATACCAGCCTGATGCCAACGAACATGTAATAACAAACTGAAGTAACAGCTATCACAACTATACATCACTTTAATTGAAAAATTAATTGTCAATTTAATAATCTGTTAGGCACTCATGATCATTATTTAAAGAAAAGTGAAACGAATCTTAATACCCGCGTAAAATGTTTTACAACAGATTAATTACACGCATCTATGAATTTTTAAGTAACGTTTGAAAATATTATTGAAGTTAATAAAGTTAAGAGCTATGAAAACAGAAACGGGGTATTAAATTCTTCAATATTAAAATCTGAATTATTAAAACGCTTTATGATGATAGATGAAAGGACTCATGATGGAATAAGTTTTCCTCTTATTCTATTGATAACCATATTGAGATAACAATACGCACGCATCTGTATAAATGAAAACGAATGAAAACGCTAACAATTAAACACTCGGCAATAATTCACGGAGCAACTTAATTACATAACACGATCTGAGGACGTCGTCTATTAACATCGCTCGAGAGAAACGCCTGATGAATTTTCACAACGTTCTAAGGAATTGTTAGTTCAGTGCTCGCAGTATTTTCATAATAATATAACTTAATAGCTAGTAGGTACCGAATAATAAAATATTATTTGACTATCTCCATATACTTAGTACCAAATTAGTATTCCAAACTCTGGTGTGATTTACTATGGATCTAATTTATTAACTTTGAAATACTTTATTGCTTAACTTTAATAAGCCTAATGGTTTAAAATGGTCTCCCGCACAATTTCCAGGCACATTAAGATAAATAAATGAGAAATAACGTGTCAATCTAAAACAAGTCACTTATATTAATGAAGTAATAGAATTAATAGATAGTAATGTGTCCACATAAATGTGACACAAAATTATAGTAGTAACTTGATTATAATATATTTAGGAACTTACTTTAATACGGAAGAGCCCTGAGTCAAAATTTTGTGATGTCTCATCAACATTTCAAATAGCGGTATAACGCTACATTTTACAAGACAATTCATCAAGCGATACAGTTTTAAAATTATAACGATATTTTATAGTACAGGATTTTTTTTAAATACAACGACGTATACCGACGTAAATTAACAAATAAATACTTGTTACTTAGTTTCCTTTCATTCTTATTAAATTTTTGTACTGAAGTGTTAATAAAATGACAATATTTTTTTAAAAGGTTTATTTACAACTTATCTATCTATCAATACGTCATTGTGATGTATTTTGTTGAAATTAACAAAGTATTTTGCCTTATTCCTAAAAAATAATCCTAAAATACTAAAATATTTACATGGGTTACTTAAAATTTTACAACAACACCTTACTTTTATCAATAAATGCCATATTTCTGTGTAGCACCAAAACATAGACTCGTTGGGAAAATTTAAAATAGCCTCTGAACAATGACTACTTGTTACGATGTTAAACTAACAGCAAGTAAAATAGCACTTAAATAATTGTTTATGTAAGTATACGCATAAAGTTTACGCTTGTTTATGCCATAAACAATTAACAGCAAAAAATAATTAGCAATAACAAATTAATTACAAAAGCACTCTTTGAATAAATAAATACTCAATAATAATATAATTATTAACATAAGACATAGACGGACCTAATTGAAAATATTTATTTCAAGATATAAAATTATTGAACAACAACAAATTTAAATTACAGCGTAAAATTCAATAAACATTTTTAAACGTTTTAATGAAAGTTATGCTCCTTCTACAGCATCATTTGCATCAGATTTATCCTGAGCCACCGGGGGTGGTTTTAATAGTGTTGTTACTGTAGGTTTTTCGTCTTCTTCTATTGAAGCATTAGCTTCAAACAACGGTTCAGTTTTAATAATGCGTAAAATTTTAGGTTTGTTCACACGTCGCCGTCTATTGTGTTTGTCTGAATTAAGGAATGCCCTGTTACGAGACGTTCGCGGAGGTGGTTTCAATAAAGGATAAGGCTCATCCATATCTGATTTTGGATATTTTCTCTGCATGGAATGGCGACCAGGCAGTAATGAATTTGGATGTCTATGCCTGTCAACGAAAGCCCTAAGACTTGAGCTGTATGAATTTTTAGGTCTTTCCTCGGTAAGACTAATGGCAACATCATCATCTCCATCTGCAGTTATGTCTGAGTCAGTACTTACTTCTTCATTTATTGGATCGGCTTCTTCCATAACCGCGCCTATCGGATGAGTGCTTGTTCCATCAGCTATAGGTATATTTTCTTCTTCTTCTTGACTCCGTGAATATTTAACTCCTTGATAATAACCACTTGGATTGTATATTTCGAAATATGGATTAGCAAGACCACTTAGACCGGTGTTTATGAGACCCAAGTTTGTATTCTCATTTTTCAATAAAAGCTGTTGCAACTGGGATATATCAAGTTTCAGTGGTACTGGCTTATTAAACTGATCTCGAAGAGGTGATATATTAGATTCATCAAGTGTAGGTTTACCTTTCAGCATGTCTGCTACTAGTTTTAAGTCCATATTGTAGGGATTAGCCACTTTAAATCCATTTATTGTAGACAGGAAATTTGCATTTTGTGGTTCTATTTCTGGTCTATTGACAGTAAGTGTGTTAGGTTTATTTGCCATCAATTTACTGAGAATATTTGTTGCAACATCTATTTGGTGATTGTCTACATTTTGGTTTAGTCTTACTGGTAGAGGTGTGGGTATACCACTTTGATCAAAATTACTATTATGTAATCGTAAAGAGTCAGCACTTAAACCTTGTGTTAACCGAAATGGGATATCGTTAAGCTTCAAAAAACTAGACAAGTCGGAAGTAATTTGATTTAAAGGGCGTGATGTGCCTTGCTGCTGTACATTAGCTGATGATTGAATAGTATCCTGATAATTCAGCTGATTTATGAAATGCGATTGAGATGTTTCGTCAGTAAAGCGTTTATTGTCATTATAGATGCCTTGATTGTAATATAATTCAGATGATTGTGGTTTTACTTGCAACTGTGAGTTATTTTCAATTTGCTTTAACCTGTCTGGCATTGTGTCCTCAGTCTTTGTTTTTATATTAAATCCATATATTGCATTTTTATCTTTATAATATGAATCAGTAAGTGGTTTATAATATTGTTTATTTTGCTCGGACTGTTCTTTAGCATAATTAGCAAGGCTGTATCTGTTATTTGAATCTAGAGATGAAGATTGTCTTACTTGGTTTTCTGAATTTGGTACTACATTTGACACATCAATAGGGACAATATTTTTCAATGCCTTATCATGATCAAAAGGATGCTTTGTCTTTGTATCCAATGAATTTTCCCTGACATTGCTATAGAAATATGGCGATAATGTGATTAAGTCATTTTGTTGATTGTTTTGGGAGTATGAATTTTGACTAAAAGCGTCACTGTATAACTTGTTTTTTTGCTTTTCATTATTATTATTATTATTATAAAGATTATTACTTGATGCTATGTTTAGGTTATGACTGTATTGCGTACTTGAAGGGTAATTATTGTTTTCCAATTGTTGTTTATAATGTTCGTGCGCTCTTGCCGCTGCTTTAGCAAATTCTTGAGCATCGAGTTTTTCTGAGCCTGATTTAGATGTTTGGTCGTAGTTATATGGTTTGGATGTGTCTAAATGAAAGTTCATTTGACTAAGAGCACCATTATCATTTTGTTGTACTTGGTACCGTGGATAATTTGCTTGAGTTGGTCCTTCTTGAGTTGCATATGATTTTTTACCGGAAAGCTTCCATCCATAATCACCATGCGAGTATTCTGGTTGTTGATTCTCCTGCTCATATTCTCTTGCCCGGCTTTTCAAATTATTGAGAAGTTGATAATCTGGTTGAACAAAATTTAAATACATATTATTAGCTGCCGGTGCAGTGCCTATACGATGTGTTTCACTATTTGAACTATCATAAGATAGACCTTGTCTGGAATCATGTGGATTATTACTATATCGTAAATTTTGAATTTGTGATTGAGAAAGATCCTGTGTTGATTTTGAATCTACTCCACTGTTTAATGTATTTTGCCATGAAACGCGATTATTTTCTGGAAATGGCGAGCTTGGGATCAAAGTAGATGAAGGATATTCATTTTGATATTGTTGATGTGATGGATAACGGACACCATTAGCAGAATTATCATAGTGATCAATCTGCATTCTTTTATGTAATTCACTGTTATCGTAGCTCAATGAGTTACTTCCTATAGTTGTAGTAACTCTATTACTCCCATAATCAGGGGAACCAGTCTGTATGTTTGATAAAGGAGACGAAACATACTGTTGTAAGGTTGATGGACTTGACAGATACATTGGAGATGAACTAGAAACATAAGTATTAGAAGGTGTAGCTAAATATTGATTGTTGGGTAAAGGTGTTGATAGAAACTGTGGAATGGGGGATGGGGTACTTTGAACAATATCTAAGCCAAATGAGTTAGGTCCATTGTATTGAAAGTTACTCGAGCCAGTGTGATAGATTTGGCTAAGCGATTTAGATTCAAGTTGGGGTATGTGATTAGATTGCTGATTTCCAATATCGTAATTAGAAGTAGATAAAGTTGAAAATTGATACTGGGGTTGTGGTGTTACTGTGTAACCCAACGATGAAGTTTGTGTTGACAATTGCTGCTGTTGTAGTTGCTGCTGCTGCTCCTGTTGTTGTTGTTGTTGTTGTTGTTGTTGTTGTTGTTGTTGTTGTTGTTGTTGTTGTTGTTGCTGCTGCTGCTGCTGCTGCTGCTGCTGATGATGATACTGGTTTTCTGCTCTCATTTGTTGCAAAAATTCTTCGGGTGGCAGAGAGTACTGCATTGCAGCATACTGGTTACTAGCTCCCGTTCCATTGTCTAGATGACTAGTTTTACTGTCTTGTGATTGGTTATTTTCTTCCGTTTGTCTTTGAAAGGGATTCTTGATATGAAAGACCTTTTTTATTCTACTACGGTCGCTTCTGTTATTATCTGCAATTTTGTCATCGTCACTCATGTGATATTGAACACTGACAGAACTAATAGATTGACTGTTCGGATCCCTTTGTATGATATTGGTGCTGTAGCTTGTTATTGTCTCAATCTGCCCCTCGTTGGCAGCCAGCTGTTGTAGACGAAGATAATCTTGTTCACTGTAGCCATCTTGACAGCAGGTTCTCTCGATTAGTAATATTACGACTAGTATCCGTATCTGAAAAACAAAAAAGAACATAAGTATGTGACTGAACTTACAATCTATTAACATGTATGTAACAAGTGCTTATGAAGCTTGCGTACGTTTGAAAATATACTAATATAAAATTACAACTGGGAAGGGCCGGTACAAAAGATTATATATACTTCATTTTAATGTGATTGTGTGATAGGATCTGGGAAAAAAGATGATTTCTCTTTCTAATAGACAATCAACTCCCACGCGGAAAGAGGATCTCAGCCGCCGTCAATGTAGACAACGTACCATCATACCTTCGCAAATTCATTCTACGCAATACCTGTACCATTAATTTAACTTTCACGAAGGTTAACTACTACATATAATAATTATTTTCTGGATGATTGATTTATATTGTCTTGTGCTGCGAGAACTGTAATTGATGATACGTAAAAGACCTAAAAGCCATGAAGAATATAAAAATTTAGTTGCATGATATTTCGATACAAATTCCAAAATAGACTGATTTGTATTTTTCTGAATAAATATTAGTATCTGTTAAGTTAATACAGGAGCTAGATATATCTGCAAGGGGCTTGAATAAATCACCGGATGTACCGCGAGATATCCATCGACCTTTCGCCCTTCGCGCCGCGCCGCGGGCTCAAGCTCACGAATCGAAAGCTCGCCCATCCTTGAAGCTTTCCCATGCGATTGTTTACCGTTTCCGTATTCTAATAAATTGAAGACGTCGAGCTTCACTAGGAACTTTAACTAGCAGTTTCCCTTTCATTGCCGTCGTCTTGTTATTGATAATCACGGTAGATTTTAAATGGTAGGAATTTATGAAGAGCGAGTTGCATCATCGTAAAGTATTTCACGTTTATATTTTATTGAGCTATTAGTAACGCACGGTGACGACGATTTACTTACGTAAATTTCTCATTCGTAGTGCATTCAAATACATTTAAGCAGCTCATATTAAATAGACCGTACAGTAAAATATTTATTATTAACAAGTTTAACAAAAGATTTATCATGAGATAGACACTTCAAAGTAAATAAAGCCCATTTGTAATATTTTAATATAATTATGTTAATAGGACTATCCAACTAATGATAAGTGTGATTTCACTGATTAGATATGATTTTGACAGCGTTTATGAGAACGAGCCCTTAATGTAATAAATACCTACTGTACAGACAACCAACGATTTATCTTCACACTTAAAATATTATGGATTAAGTTTACACAACAAATTATTGCGTATAACCAATCATGACACATCACAATTAATATTAAAACATTTTTACTGACGAGTTACATAGAAATGGTTGTAATAAAACTGGTGGGGTATTATGTTTATTCAACGCAATTACTAATGTGGCAGAAACATTTTGGACATGTTGTTTAGAAATAAAAAAAAATCTACGCTTCCTCTCGATTAGATACTATTTGGCTTCAAGCTTCGTGGAGTGTTAAGAGGCCTACATAAGAAGTTTGGAGTTTTTTTTATGTTTTGTTCAGACATGGCTGAACAACTATTATCTAATGATAGCTAATCAGGGCAGGCGGCTTTACCTGTCGACCTAAACACGGAAGGGCTCAAGAAATGATTGCCATTAGGTTAGGGGTCATCCATCCAACTACCGATCGCGCCGTTGCATAATATCGATCGACACAAGGGCTATGAGCGCTCGTTTGGTATATCCTCTGGTAATCTTTAGATATCAATCGGTATCTTAAGACGTTCAATGGTTAAGAGGTTAATGATGCCATGAGGCAATTCCAAGAAAGTTATTAATATTTTGTATTTAGCAATATTGGCAACAGTATCATTTTACATTGCTTGTATAGTTCAAATTAAAATCAATGAAATATTTTTCTCATTTTACAAAAGTGGGTTGCTAGTAGACTCACAAGATGATAAAATTGACAGTAGGTAGTAGATTTAAACAATGTTTAGCAGTATTATATGACGAGATGACGACCGTGTAAGTTGTAACCTAGGACCCCTTCCGTGGAGTGACGGGCCCCGGTATCGAATCCCGGCCCACAGACGTGTATGTGACAGAAAATATTTGTTGCCGGGTCGCGAGTGTTTGTGATGTGTCCACTGTGTTGTGCACGCCACCCGCCACCCGCCACACCAGGATCCTATGAATGTCTAGGCGGTTGGATTAATATTTAGGATGCAGTGTTATTGCAGTTTTGTTATGTGTAAATTATATACTAGCTGCCCGGACAGACTTCGTTCTGTCAAAAGTTTATTTATTTATTTTGAGATGTAGGTAAGCTATCCTCTTTCAAGTTGGATCAAACTGCACACGGTGCGCAAATTTCATTAAAATCGGTTAAGTAGTTTAGGAGTCCATCGCGGACAAACAACGTGACATGTAATTTATATAAATTAAGATTGTGTTAATAGTCTTACATAGCTATTCTTATGTAACAAAATTCTATTCAATTGCCTAATAATGGGAATACTCAAGGCAGAATACTCAATAAATCTTAGAGGCCTGAAGCGTTTATCATAAACTATCCTTTTCATAAATATATTACCTAGATTGAAATGACAATGTAAAACAACATTGTACTACATATACGAGTAAGATCAGCCACTTCATCATCAATCACTACGTATGTAGCAGCTATTTGCACGGGTCTCTCGACGTGAGTCAGGAGGACTTAAGTTCAGTGTGGATTGGTGGGTGAGTAGACTCAGTAGAGATACTTGCCTTCGAACACAGATCCCTTCAGGAGATCAACGCTCAGAATACCAGGCTATCATATTAATACGATAGATATCATTATATTGTTGGTTTCACCTACCATATTTAAAGAAAAGAAAACTTTATGTTCGAAGACGCTAGAACTCAGTTAGAATTCTTTGTCCGCGGAAATGTATGTGTATGTGTACCTAGCCCACTTTTTTCACCTTAATGGATGAACACTCTTTAAACACACACTTTCCTCACACTAAAAAGGAACTCCTGTACAAAGCTTTATTCCTCTAAATCAATTTGTTATTGTGTGTGGTCTGTCAGTTAGTAACAACTAACATTTTATTAAGTTGCTCATCTGTCATCAACATAAGATAAAACGTAAACCAGACCGTAGTACCTAGTAGTAAACCACCTTCCATTTTCATCGCATAATGTGCTACGATAAGCTATTCACTTAGTATGTAGAAAGCGATAAATATTCTCAAGCTCGATAGAAACCTAAGGCTATACGAGACGGAAAGGTCAATGCGAGTCAAAGGTCCGTCGACTGCGTGTGTTTTGCATCTATTACAGGGCAACGGTTTAATTACGATCATTATGCTTCATTAACCATAATAACGATTTATGATAAAATTACCATTACTACTAATATCTTTGCAATAAATATCTACCATTTTACCAATGATTTTTATCCGGAGATTTAAGTAAGTTCACGTTCTTTCAACCAACGTCAATCAATATGACGCAGTGTATTAAATAATTCTCGACAAAAAATAACAGACTTCAAAATTATGGATAACTCAAAATCTACTCGTCAGATCTCAAATCAAATTTAAGTGGGACCACATGACAAGCATCAGCTTTCGATTAAAAAAAAGAACCATCAAAATCGATTCGCCCAGTTCTGGGGTAACAAACATAAAAAAATACAGTCAAATTGAATACCTCCTCCTTTTTTTATGTCGGTTAAAACACACAAAACATAAATCTTTACAACGCTTACGAATTGCAAAACATTTTAATAGCTTTGTTAAGGCTTGTTATGACCACAAATTTTAAATTTGCATTTTACGCGTGAGTATTTGCATAACATAACTGTAATAGGAACCGATTAAAAGAAATTCAATGGACCATACATTTATAAATTTAAATATTGGGCCCACGTTTTAATCAGAGACTACAACATAGAGGCTACAAGCAGTCTTTGATGTAATTTATTTGAAGTAATTATGACCGAATTTAATTGACAGACAATTAAGAACTAGATAAGTATTTCTTAGTACAAGTTAGACTAAAGGTTATTGGGCTTCCGAGGCTTCACATAAACATGTGTTATCAAGCAATCTCCTGATTAAATAAGAAAACCATCAACATAACTCAGGTATCTGCCCTTTTAAGTAGACACTATATCGCTACCTATTCAAATATCGACACCCAAGCATTCCGAAGCAACAAACCGATGCGCCGCGAAGACATCGCAAGTCAAAGGTCGTCGCGACAAGCATCGTCGCTAGGATTGGCAGTCGTTTCTCCGGAGCCTTCGTGACCACTTTTCACCCAGGGAGCACCCAGGGAAAGTGGTACGGTGGTACGGACTACGGACTGTTCCGTACTAACTACCAGTCGGATTACTTTTAAGTACGTAGGTATGTGAGAACGAAAGGGAAATTGATTGAAGTATTGTGAGTTGACGATATTTATTGAAGTAGAATAATAAACTATGTACCATATATGCGGCTTTAAACGAAGTCTTTTAATAGTTATACTTCTTTGAGCGCGTTTGGGAAAACCGAACTAAATATGGTCTAAGATCCGGCTGCAGGATTAGTGCGCTCATCGGTTTTGTGCTAAAAACCAAATTTTTATGCATATTTTAAATAATTAGGAGAATATAGAATTACCAAATTGCGTATCAAAATTTGGCAGCTAGTATTTTTTATTAAATTATTTTTAATTTATTTTCGGGAAAAAATTTCGTTCATAGATTTTGCAGCCCTTCTCGCTGCAATAACAAAGTTCTTCATAACATTTTTTCTAACAATTACGCTCAGCCGACGTTACGTTAAATATAAAGGACTCGAATTTACTAATAATTAATAACAAGGTTTGAGTAATATTTACACTTGTCTATTGGTCGTTTTCTCAATAAAAAATATTTATTATTCTTTCTTCTGGTAAGTTGCTTTTCGTAATATTGAAATATTTTTATTACAATAGTATTTATGTATATTATTTAATGTAGTGAATTTAAAATTGATCTCTTTTTCTGAGGCCATTGAAACGCCTGATCAGAGCATAGTAACTTCTTATTACAACATAAAAGCGACCTCTACCTACATCCTAAATAGTACATTTCCAGTTTTCCAATTTCATTTGAATATTAAAATTTGCGTACCTATGCAACTAAGGCGTATTGCTTAAAACTATAAATCGATAGGCCGTGGCCCGTGACATCTATTTTACTTCATCACAATATAGATAGTTAAGAAATCACCTTTATTAAACATGTTACGGAAAATTAACAGCTTACTGAATATTGATCGTCAACGTCCAAAATAAAATTATGCAAAAAATACTTACTTCATTTGAACAAAATACACCACCCATTTCCGATCCAATATAATTAACTACTTGTGCTAATAATAATCATTAAAACTAAAATATTTTAACATACTCGTAGTGGTGGGCAACATTCATTTCATTTCATTTGTTATTTGTACAAGTATGAAATCGATTATTGATATTGATTTATATAAAAAGCAAACATTATTAAGAGAAGTAAAAAAATTATGTTTTTCCATAGAATTACTATTACTAGCGCATAGAAGGGACACCGCGAACATCGGATTCGGGGGTGTGCATTGCAGCCGGCCGGCTGCATTTCATTCTGTCACTCAGCTGTCACTCGGCTGCGCTCATTGCGGCAGCATGTCAAAATTGTTTACGAAAAAACTGAAAAAATGCCGTCGTGCATAATAAGAATGTGTCACAATTGCACGACAAAAAACAAAAAAGATAATGTTATCACTTTATCATCAGTAAGAAAACAAAATCTTAACTTAAATCAACTAAAACGAATTTAATTAAATTATTGAGCAATGTTCCCGCCATTTTGAATGAAAAAATCATAAGGAGCGTTTGAACTTGGCAAGCCACTAGCGTGTTAATGGACTAAATAAGCTTGCCGACGCGACGCTTGTGACCAATTTAAAGTGTTGGATTTATTGATACGAATCAATGGTAATTACGTTTGAAATCGTTTAAACGCTTTTGCACGTTAAATAAAGTTGGAGTAAGAGCTTGTAAAGATTTGGAGTCGGTGACTGCTTGTCTTGGTTCGACAAGTGTCATATACAAAGTTACTCTATGGCAAGTGGGCAAACGAGGCTTCTAGTTTGAAAAGAGAACGGAGGGCAAGCCGGCGGTGGAACACACATTTTGTTTGAGATAGCTTCTCTATGAAAAGTTGTACCTCAATGTGTTTTTCCAAAATTTTCCATAATGATTATGGTTTTCAAATTTCAAATACTCATTGTATTACGATCACGTGAAGAACACGGGTTAAGAATAAAAATAAATTTATTTCAATAGTTATAAAACTGTAATCGTCTGTAGATACCGCCAAACGTCTCATAACACTCCACGAAGTCTAGACGCTCACCAAGACCATTTTAAAACGCTTTACTCCGTTGCTCTCTGTGACTCACACTCTACAAACAAACACGCGAGAGATATTGATGACTGTAAACATATGTACATATGTTAATTGTGTTTGAAGAATTCGCATAGATAATTTATTAAGCAAAAAAAAAAGCAAAGCAACAACCCATAATTGTCCCACTGCTGGGCTCAGGGTCTCCTCTCACAATGTGAGGGGTATTAGGCCATAGTCTACCACGCTGGCCAAGTGCGGATTGGTAGATAATTTATTAGCTAACAGATAAAAACAACATATTCTAGACGGATTTTGTTATTGAGGTAGTGTACGGTGTAAATTGAATATTACATTATTATACCTATTTAGAACTGATCTGATTTTATTAAGGCTCTGTTGTTCGATAGTTTTTTCCATGAAATTAGAGAGACTTTAACAAAGTGTATTTCAAAGAGCAAAGAACCTCCCCTCCATTCATGACGTGGAGATATTATTGCCGAAGGAAATCCAGCTTACCACGAAAAACTTCATATTCATATTGTCATATAATAAACGTTTACACACTCACACCCCCGCAGTAGATTTTCACCTGTGTCGCGGGTGGCATGGACGATACATATAACACATCACAATCACACCCATGACCCGGGTACAAAAATGTATCTGTCACATAAATATCTGCCCCGGCCGGGAATCGAACCCGGGACCCCTCGCTTCGCAGGCAGGATAGCTACCAACTAGACTACACGTATATGGTAGCAAAACCATTCAAAAACGTTTAAAAAAAATTGTTAAATCTTTATATGGTTTTTGTTACTTAAGTTTAAAAATAAAACCCACTCGCTAAGTTCTGCTAATCGCCGATTTAAACGTTCCATTAGGTTAATGTTCTTAATTACTAATTTAAATTAGTAATCTTAAGCGTAGTTTTTTGCTGCTTCTTCTTCCGGGCCCTTTCAAATTAGGGCCTTGTTGAAGCATTGGCGTAGCATGACTTTCAAAAACCAAACCAATTTTTTAATAAAAATATTTCAATTTGAATTAAACATTAATAAATTATGTTGTCTTTACGAGTATCACAGATTATTTACTGAACCTATTAATACTATTAATACTGATGTCACGAAAGAAAGCAAAAGCAAGATTTACGTAACGTGAAGATTTATGGAATATTTATAACTGGAACACAGAAATACTTAATTCCGTCTGATGTTGCGTAATTTTATTACTATGATACCTCTTGCCTACTTTTTATGTAAATCAATTACTTTTAAACGTTAAAATTCTATTATTGGAATGGAATTTAAGTGAATAAAAGCATACTCTCATTTCGCAATAACTGGTACTGCCCCATCTCTGTGCTCGAATTTCTGAATGGAATGGAATTCCATCAATTTGCCAACGGTGTTAAGATATTATATGTATATTAATGGCTTCTTCAAGAAGCACTCTTGGTGTTGTATAGGTACTACGCTATTATGGTGGTTATTATGGTAAATTATTTTCATCACGTGAACTAATTATTATCTATTTCTTTACCGCAAAAATGTATTAGAACAAAGTAACAGCAAAAGCATTAAAATATATTTATTAGACATTTAATCTTCTGTATTCTATAACGCAATCTAAACATAAGGATCAACAAAAGTTAGTGACTCTACCTACAGTGCAAGTGATCGATTCACGGAACAGACTAGCTATTAATCAGCAAATGTTTGTTTTTCTCCATGGTTGGATGATTGTGTCCATTCAATAGGTGTGTGTTTGTGTGTGTGTGTGTCTGTAGGTGTGTGTGGTATTATAACCAATTACCAAAACGAAGGAGATTTATTAATTCGGTTGAATTTTTAACACTTTTATTAGCTTCATACGTAGAGCTATGTAACGGAAACATTAGACATGATTTTGACCTCCTTCAAAACGTCAGATTAAATCGGAATTTGGCATACTTTTCATGGACTGATGACAATTTAATATTAAAAAAATAGTAAGAAAAAAAACGCAGAGCACTTAAGTTTCATTTCAAAAAATCAAACTAAAAAATAGAAAATAAATTTTAATAAATTTAATTTAAGAACAGTGTACTTGTAAAAAAAAGGGGGTATGAGAGTGTAAGCGCACATCCACAAAACACTCAGCTTTCGAATCTACCGCTATCATGCTGAAGCCTGAAACTATAGATCATTTTCATTGACACCACACAGTATCACTTAATGGAAAATGGCATTCTATAAAAAGATAATTAATATGATCGCGGTCGTTGGACAGTGTGAAACAATTATTAAGCAAGTGACCGCAGATGCTATCGGTTACGGAAACAAGAGATGATGGATTGTGTGTGAGTGCGTGTGTGTGTGTGTGTGCGTGTGTGTGTGTACGTGTGTGTGTGTGCGTGTGTGTGTGGTCGACAGTTTGACACGTTCTAACGAGCTTTGTTTTGCATCACTTATTGTGTAAACGGTGAAATATTATTTAGTTTCGTAACTGTCACGTTGTACTCATACAGTAGATGTGGACCTCGAGAGCCATTTCGTTGACATAACTTGTTGCAGTAACAGCTTACATTAATGGTTTTTTTATTCTTTAATAGCAGGAAGCGCGTGAACGTGTTATAAGTATAATATAGGAAGCATAAAGTCAACCTTAAGCTGACTTCACAACCTCAATTTAGTGAACAATGTGGACACACAAACCAAAGCAAGATACACTCTCATCTAAAGTCCAATTTTTTTTAAAATAGCCGGCAAACGAGCTGACGATCCACCTGATGGTAAGTGGCTATCGTCGTCCAAAGACATCAGCAACACTAAGGGCATCACTGATGCGTTGCCGGCCAAGAAAGAGAGAAGAAAAAGAAAGAAAGAAAGAACTGGCTCTCAAGCCCCTAGCCGGAACACGACGATATTACTCTACCACCTCATTATATACAACAAAGAAGCTTACAGCAGCTGGCTCCATGTCACAATTAGAAAATCTAAACCTTTTGTCACCAACGAAATCAAAATTCAAACCATGTTTCGCAACACGAACTAGCGATGCTATATAAATCTCGGAAAAGGAAAAGAATCTTCATTTCACTATCATCGCAACTCAATGGTCAGTCAACTTCGAGAATGGCAGGTTTTCCCTTTTACTGTGAACTGGTCGAATACAGAGACATCTCGTTTGGCTAATAAGGGCATAAGGTACTGTGGGACAGACAGATCAATCATAGCTACCTTGTTAGTTGTTACTGAGTCGTCAGTTCGTTGCACTATTATGTCCAAAGACTGCTCGACCTGCTCGTACTGTGTATAATTTGTTGTTGAGGCTTATGATACTGGGAGCGTTATTACAGTTGTAATCTTGAGCGCTTTCCTTTCAGCCCTGAGGAGAGCGGTGGCCGATTCATGTCGTGATTTAACTGTTGTAACGAATGCTTATTGTAGGTGATTTACGGTATCAAGCTCGGCTCTTTAAACAGTTTTTGGTTTCGTAAATTTTCTACTACACTAACCCATATTATTGACAATTTTAAAAAATGTTTTATTTTCTTCTGTTTTACATACAAAAAATCATATCAATGTAGGTATTGATGCAAATAAAAAATATAGCAAATTGTTCGTTAATCAATAGAGCAAAAGGAATGTTACTATTTTTTTGTTGTTTTACTGCCATGTTAATAAAATTACCATGTTTCTGTTTTAAAAAGAAATTGAAAATACGGGAAGTAAGACAATACTCAGGATATTTTATACGATGAAAATATAAGAGTGGAAGTTACAGTAGCGTATATACGTACGTATTTTACGAATTGTGAATACAGTCCAAGTATTGTTCATTTGATTCACGCAAGTGTCAAGAGCTAATTATCTACGAAGATGGTATCTATCAGATGGATGCAACATGCAGTCTAATGAATTGCATGTCACTTACAATGAGCCTTAGAAACCTAGTTATATGCATGTTTTATGCTAATAAGATATAAGAACGAGTACTTTGATTTATACAGATATCTATGCTGTATGAATATGAAACTTTTATATCATGCAGGCGCTTACTTGTAAGTAATACATTTTTTTACTCCCTGTTAACTTAATATATAATTAATTACGTGTTTTGTCCGCGATGGACTCCTAAACTACTGAACAGATTTTAATCAAATTTGCACACCATGTGCAGTTTGATCCAACTTGAAAGATAGGATAGCTAACATCTTAAAATAATAAAAAACTTTTGACAGAACGAAGTCTGTCCAGGCAGCTAGTATAATTATAAAGCTTACAGTACTTGTGCAACAATTCACGCAGCGCTTAAGTAATTATGTAACTGTTTATTTTTTTATTATATTATTTTCATTTAGTTATTTCTTTGCTTTTGAATTTTTACAAAAATATTTCCATTTAAAGTAGTTTGCTTTCTGATATGATAATGTTTGTTTAAAAACGGATTTTTTATACAGTTTAAGGTTTAATTTAAGGTATAATATTATTATTATTATCTATTATTTTTATATAAATTTTATTTGTTAAAATATTCCTGATCTTAATTTATTATTTAAAAAAATTGTTACTAGGTGTCCAGGATTTGTAGTGTTTAAAGGATACCACGTTATAGCACACAGTAGGTATTATACCACATGTAAAAGAAAACATCGAAGGGTGTTCATCCTCCCCTGGCCGTGGGGCAGTTTATGTAATTATTATTAATTTAATTTGCATATTTTTTAATTATTTATGTTAAGTTTTGAAGAAAAACACCATTTGCTTTTCTAAATAATATATTACTTATACCTACCTATTCTACTACAATACCTACTACTGAGAATCGTGAGGTGCTATTGCACAAAAATATTTTTTTAACCGACTTCAAAAAAAGGAGGAGGTTCTCAATTCGACTGTATTTTTTTTAAGTTCGTTACCTCAGAACTTTGGACTGGGCGAACCGATTTTGATGATTCTTTTTTTAATCGAAAGCAGGTGCTTGTCACGTAATCCCACATATCTTTGAACGAGATTTGACGAGTAGTTTTTGAGTAACTTTGAAGTCGGTTATTTTTTGTTAGTAAAATTTAGATTATTCCATATTATATCTGAATGTCAAGCCGGTTTCCCGGCAACATTTTTATTAAAGTCCCTCAGCATAGATTTTCCTTAGAATGCTTTTGGTTAGGATTTTATATTAAATTTAATTCATATTATTACTGTGTAGTGTACAATACAATATTATTTAAAAAATAGTGTAATATCGGTAATTTTGAGATCTTTATGCATAGATGATATATAGAGTGTCCCAAAAATAACAAATAATTACGATAAGTCGAACATAGCCACAAATGAATATCTCACCGCGTGCAGTACGGCCTTCATCTTGGCTCATTCGTGTCACAGGTTGCCACTAGCTGACCGATCAGTTCCAACACAACATAGTTCACGTCACTACCGCGATCCGCACAAACCGAGGGTGGTTGCTGGAGTGTCGTTGGTGAAATGAAGTTCAAGGCTAGTCTGAAGTACCTTTATATACGGGGGTGGCGGAGCGTAGCGGCGCACGCACACAGCCCCGCCCGCGGGTGTATGGACGCGAATGCGCTTGCGCACACTTCCCTGCAACTTGTGCATCTCAAACTGTCTTAATGCATCTTTGGTCCTTTAACTGGTACTTACTTATACATTTTTGGATCTTGCACAAACGTGAAAAAAGTGTGCTTAGTATTTTAAGAAAAACTATGTAAGACAATACTAAATTTTGTAAAAATAAGTAAACTTTCAACAACTACACCGCATACTTAAATTATATTATTTGTGTTGTGGTTGGGTCCAACATACAAAAAGAGACAAAACTACCAAACACCAACTATGATGTAGAATTGTAGAACGAACAATAGGTATGCAATTTGTTATGCTCTTTTTTTTTGAAAGGACGATACATCCTAAGGGCAGCACCTGTGGGGTCCGGTCCGCGGCTTACTATGTCGCTTGGTGAAGGACATCGGGATGAGCCTTTGTTGTTGTTACGAGTTATTCTGTTGTAGGCGTAATGAATGGTCTAATTTGGGCTTTTTTACAATTATTATGATATAATATGATTCATATTTTAAAAATTATAAAATATTTTATAAGCAGAATTATATATAAATCCTTGTTGCAGATAACATCACACCCCCATTGGTAAATCATAACTCGACGATAATTCCATACTGGATTCAATTTCCCTTGTATTTTCATTGGCATCAACAATTTGAGAACCGCTGGCGCTCGTTAATCTCCCAGCAGGCGCTAACATTTCCTCTGCGCCTGCGCTGCGCCTGCGCCGGCACTCGCCGCGGCATCCCGCGGACCTTACCGCACTTCCCTATAAGGTCAACCGCTCTCCATGTCGTCGGTGAACTGTGAGCTGTGAGCTGGAAGCTGGAAACATAATCAGTTAACTAAACACTCTTACTTTCATGTATATTGTCGTGTTTGTATTTATAGGACACATTGTAGTTTAGGGCGAAATAAATCGTGTTTTTTTTTATTTAATCATCAGTGATCAACTGCCACTTCATTGTTTCATATTTGATGTGATCACCTAAGGAAATCAATCAATTAAAATATTCGTACATTGTGACAATTTTAAATGTTTGTCAAAGAATTTTTAGAAAAGAAAGTCTAATTACAGCAACCATTCATCGAAAAGAAATGATTTTCGATGAATAGTTGCTTTAATTCATGTCAACATTTAACTTTGTACTTTCATAGTGTTTATCTCTAGTTTCTCATAAATAACAATTCAAACTCACCTCTCAATTCAAATCTGCACCTCGCTGGGAATCGAACCCAAGACCCTTGGCGCGGCGATCCGGCATGGTGACCATTGTGCCACACGGGTCGTCAATAATTAGGTTTTACGACACTGGTTCAGCTAGTCTCTGGTAAGGCCATAGTTCATGCTAAATGCGTGTTGATGGTTTTCACAAATTTTATTAATCTTTTTCCTCTGCAGGTTTTCTCAAGATGTTTCTCTTAATTATTATTGGATTAATTAATGGACAGAATAACGCAATGAATTCAGGATGAGATAACATCTGCCTTGTTGATATAGCGACTAGCAACCTTGTGGATCAAAGTGTTAAGTGACCACAGGAGGTGGTGGCCATTTAAGTAACCTTAAAAATAAAGTTCCGAAAAACGTTCGAGAAACAGTGATTAACACCAATATTATACAAAAACAAAAATTTCCATAATATTCAATCGTTTCTCACCAGCTACAAAATATTAGGTGCGATTCACTACTACATACCATAACAACAATACGTCAGTTGTTTAAATGCAATCTTATATTTATTACAAAAGTTATCGTGGGTGCTATCTTACCTAAGGGCCTGCTAGATCCACGTAACTGTTATTGTATTCATAGAAATCATTCGGAAATGGATTGTGTTGAAAGTTTATGGACTACAATTAACAACAATATTAACATTTTCAACGCTGAACTGATTGTAGCCGAAGGGATAGGTGATGCAATCTATACAGATATCAGAGTTGTATGTGAGGCTTTGCATGGCTGAAAGCTATGCTTTAAGACTTAGTACTCATTTATTACAATTTAATGACAATGGTCATTTGGCCTGTATTTAACGGCGTTTGAAATCTGTTATTATGCCATTTTAACTAGGTATGGTAAACCACCAACCTCTCTGTAATCTACCAACAATTAAATGTTCTTCAACGTGTTTCAGTCTCAGTCTCCAATAGAAGAAGCTACATGTAACGCGTTGCTTACGTGAGACTTCCGATTTTAATAATTCCCATAATAATTTTGATCCTGTATTACATAACATCGGCAAGATTCAGATTACTTAATCACTGCATTCACCAATTGCCGCTTTTATACTTACAAAACATTAAATTTTCTCATAATTTTCTCACGCGATTTTAAATTGGAAACACGCAATGGGAAGAAAACGAAAGCAGAAATGACGCTGAAAAGTTGTCTCGATACAGATAGTGAGGACTTTTAAGTGAAAGATGTTCTAAAAATATGCCTCGTTATCGATAACCAGTTAATGGCCCCAGCTAATTGCCCGTTTACTATGACACTAAACCCACTACTTGATTGTAGAAAGGGCTTGAATGCATACATATTTAATGAACTGTCTTATTGACTTTAAAGTATGGTCTCGCTTTTATTATAGTCAAATGTAAATATAAATTTGAAATCTTATTAGATTTTCTTGTCCTTCGCGGGAAGTAACGGTAGGTACGTACGCATGTAGTTAACTTGGTTACATTTATTGAGGAAGCAATGTGTTAAATGTCCGATATCTAAATAACACAGCTATTCTGTTGATGTGTACCAACCTTCAAAGCCTCAATACAAATAAAAATAGTGTACGCTGTACGGCATGATTGGATAACTATCAAAAGAGTAGCTTAAACTAGTATGTAGCGTTATTTATTTATTTTTCTCTTACACTTTATCACACATAGAAACTTGAGCCTTGTATCGTAGTATGATGTAGGCGTAACCTTACTACCGCAGTTACCGCCAGCACCCGTAGGCCGCAGCTACGCAATAAATGTTGTTCTATATCGCTGGCTATCTCTATTGCTTGATATATGATTGTCCATGATCACGACTGTTCAATTTAAATATTTCATCCATTCCATGCTACATGCAATATCATATTGGAATGGCTTTTTACAGCTTGAAAGTGGCAAACTGGTAGATATAGATTTTATTTTACGCTGTTTTAAGGTATCTGAGCTACGATATGAGGTTTATGAGAACTCGGATACCTCATGTAAGTGTACAAATTGATGAGCTAATCAGATGACCCTGCATCGGTGTTGCCACTAAGCTATGATGTGGGCTTCTGCAAGAACCTGGTATATCGTTTCCTTCTAGGCCCGCAACGTGATGCCCCGGTGTTGCTAACGTCGATGGGCGGCGGCATCATTTACCATCAGGTGACGCCTTTGCTCGTTTACCTGCTTAGTCGGAATCTACACATTTTGATCCTTTCATTCATGCTTCTCTATTTTGATACTGTTACCAACCTACCTACCTTAATTTAAGGTGAAGCTAAATTAGACCACACGTCTATCAGTTGTGACAGTAGAACTTGTAAAGCAACCAATTACCTAGTTGTTACTGCCTTTAGACATTCCCTTATTTAATTTTTCCTTTAAAATGTGTATGACATTTTAATCATAAGATCACTATCACAGACATGTCTTGTTCCAGTACAAAGATTATGTCACTGATTAGATGATAGTCTATAATTAACGCACTTCCTCTCATATCGTGCAGTACACACGGACAGCTAGGAATGCCCGCGATACTTTTAATGCCAATAGCCAGCTTGTAAAGCGCTCATAGCTCTTTACAAGCTCGATCCTAAGTGATCGACAAAGTTAAGCAACAGGGCGCGATAGGTAGTTGGATGGGTGACTGCTAGTGGCTTTTCTTGAGCGCTTCCTTGTTTCGCAGGGCACGTAAAGCCGTCGGATCTGGTTGTCATCGTATGATTATAACAGTCGTCCAGCCATGTCGGAGGCCCTCGGACGACATGAACTTGATTTGGCCACTATAACCTCTCCACCAATCCGCACTGGAGCAGCTAGGTGGAGTATGCTCTAGGCTCTAGGAGAGACTCATGTGTAATAGTGGGCTATTAATGGATTAAAGACAGCTTGCCAGCCAGCCAATTAGCTTGTACTTGATCATACATTTTTCTTCTCCGTGTTTTTTTTATCCATCTGCAACTGTTTGCAACTGGGTCATTTTTTACTGGAAGGATGGTAGGTACTTAGACAAAAATATTCTTACCACCTTTGCAAAACTAAAATTTTTGTTTAGTTACAAGTTAAACTTTCTAAAGCCAATACTTCGTTCGTTGCCAATCGTATTGATCTATTGATAAAATATTATTTATATTTTATAGCATCTATAGGTAGAAAGGGTTGTCTTGTGAAGATCATTGTTAAAGCCTGTTAAGGTCTTCAGCATTGGCTTACTAGCGACCTCTGTTATATGTGATTGTATCGTAGTGTGGTTTGTTCAGATGACCTCTCACTTGACTCAAAATGAAGATGATTCTAATATAAGCCGTACGGTGACGCTAGTGGTAGGACATTTCATATTTCTTAAATACTTATAACATAACAAATCCATCTATTTATTGATTGGAAAAAGCCCTTAGATGTGCAGAGAATTATCTCTGCTGAGTTTTGGCTACAATTAATGTATCTACAATGAAAAAAATTATGAACGAGCGTACTTTTATGAGGGATTAATAAACGTAAATTAATTTTCTTCGAGCTTGTTCGGAAAAATTAATAACTACTCTTTTCCTCCCTTTCAAAATTTGTTATTTCCCGACTGTCTCAAAAATCGCTATTATTTACACCAGCAGACATACATTTTAATTTCTGTTACTGATTGACAGAACCTCATCATAAAGGTCCGTGTGTAAGTGTCTAATGAGTGGTTGTCGGTCCGGTCCGGGTCCGGTCCACACCTCTTCCTGATTCCTACCGGTGGGACCGGCCGGTGGAAATGCGGAAGCCTTCCGGGAAAGAGAGCGACTCGCCAACCCTTCGTCGAGCCCGTTTTTATATTGTACGTTTCTTACATTTCAACCTGTTATTAACATTCGGAATACTCGAGTAGTTTGTTGTTAATTACAACTTTAAAACACCCTGCGTCAGTCTATGTGTACGTGTGGATTGAAGGCTCTTTTTTAAAAGTTACTCAGATTTTGTCAAAATCAAGGAGGAATTTAGGAAAAAATTGTGAAAACATCGTGATGAAGATAAAAAATTTGTGAAAACATCGTGGTGAAGATAAAAAATTTGTGAAACGTATGGTAAAAAAGTTGTGGTCGATTAACTCGAACACTCAATCCGCAGCCATCCATTTCCTAAGAAATTACTGTAATCTCGTATCTCAAAATATACTAGATGTGTGTTTAACATTTTTATGTGGAAAAAATGTGCAAAATTTGTGAAAGCTATAGATATTGATTTATCTTTACATACAATAAAACTATATCTAAGTGGATACAGTTTTTAAGCTATTTGTATATGCATTGTTTTCCTGATGGTAAGTTGCACTTGATAAGTAAGTACGCACGTCTTGTAAGTAGCAAAATAGAAGGGGGGAGGAATGCACACTAACTTAGGAGAAGTCACTCTTGACTTGAAGACACACACGTTTTAATCGGTACGCATAATAAATAATGAATTAAAGCGCGTCGTCCGTACCGGGGTCTGCTCATAACGTAGGGATGGAACAATCGCCCTGAATCTAGACGTTTTATTTCAATTTAGTTTTCTGTGCATTATCAACTTGGAGTAACATATCCTCGTGTCAAAATAGCCGACAAATGACCATTAGACGAGCTGTCTGATGGTAAGTGGCCACCGTGGTCATCAATAATAACAACAAAGGCATCACCGATGATTGGCCAGCTAAGAAAGGAAAGAAAAGAAAAAAAATTCGGACTCTCTTTATCTGGGTGACTCGAACCAGAGGGTAATAGCTGTTATGAATATCTTTTTATATTAATAATATCATAATATCAATGGAATGGGAAATGTTTTGCTAATCGCACAGGACATGATACAAGAAGTTAGACTTTGAGCAAAAGCTTTTAACTGTTTAATGGCTATGATTTATTTAATAGCCACTAAATAGTATCAGGCGTTATTTCATGGAAAATCAATTAAATTTTTAATTTATTATAAGTTTAGAGAACTTTGCAACAATGTAGGTACGATGGCAGTTACCTACCTACTTAATACTTTAGACCTAGGTAGTACCTTCCTGATTTCTCCCACATAAGAAACACACCAAATTGAATAGTGAAATAATTTTGTATAGTAAACTAGTGAATACCCGGCGTGTACTACTACGCAAAAAAAAATTGCATGGAAAAAGTCTAATATCGAAAACCTAATGCATTGTTTTAGTGGTCTCAAACCATCTTCGCCTTATCACCTTCCAATTGAAATGGGGCATGTCGGTTGGATGGTTTAAAGTGCTTTATATATTTTAAGATTAAAGGTGCATCAGTACGATAACTAGTAATATTTGCTAGATGCCTGGAGGTGTTTACATGCGCAGGTATCTCACGACACTTATTACTCACCACAGCAACCTTGTTATTTTTGCAAATTGCGGTTGCCAAACCAGCGGTTGGGGCATTCCGCAACAACTAAAGCTGAGTGTGTTCCTTTTTTGCCATGTATCATAACATAGTTTATTTCCTTTTGATTTGTTTTGTTTTAAGCACTACATAATTTAAATCTAACTTGTTGTGAAAACTGGCAGAATAAAGTTTTTCTATTCTATTCTATTCTATTCTATTCTATTCTATTCTATTCTATTCTATTCTATTCTATTCTATTCTATTCTATTCTATTCTATTCCATTCCATTCCATTCCATTCCATTCCATTCCATTCCATTCCATTCCATTCCATTCCATTCCATTCCATTCCATTCCATTCCATTCCATTCCATTCCATTCCATTCCATTCCATTCCATTCCATTCCATTCCATTCCATTCCATTCCATTCCATTCCATTCCATTCCATTCCATTCCATTCCATTCCATTCCATTCCATTCCATTCCATTCCATTCCATTCCATTCCATTCCATTCCATTCCATTCCATTCCATTCCATTCTATTCCATTCTATTCTATTCTATTCTATTCTATTCTATTCTATTCTATTCTATTCTAAATTCTCTCAAATACTTACAAACATTTATCTTATTACAAAATTGTAAGTTAAAACAATGATAACTCAACTTGATCGATGTGGCAACACTCGCACATACCTCAGCATTATTATCGCTGCTCTACGAGCAATTTATTTAAGAATTATAATTAATTACCTCTATTGCGTGAATCAGATACACTGAGCCGAAATCAATTAGTTTCTGTCTCAATAATATTTAGTACGGGATGTAGCACTATGATATACTGAAAATTATTTTCCCCTCGTACTTACAAGATTTAACCATCGTCAGCTGCCTCAGTAGTAGATATAGTGGTGGAATCAAGGGTATAGGGTCAAGAGAGCATACAAAACTTAAAAATAATAGCTCAAATCTGAACTATCACAAAATTGTTAAGTATAATCGTTTTTAACCTTATGTAACTTATTCGACTTAATTATTATGTATATTTCTAAGTATCAGTCAGTGTCTTGAACACTTCGTTATAAGTATAATACTTTAACATCATTCTCTAGATGGCACCACCTGTAGTTTTATTCCTGAAAACATATAACTAATGTTTCTGAAAATGAAACATTGATAAATTGTTTTAATTTTTTTTCGATGAATCTTGACCAATAGAACTCATCAAGAACCGTCTCATAATTTTCAGCACGGTAATGAAAGCTTCTACTTTGTAAAACCTTTTACATGCTATCCCACCGTAGATGCATTGACTACTGTTCATTTTGATATTCGTTGAACATTAATAAATAGTTAAAAATGCAAATTATTCTTTACTACTAATTATTCTTATCAGTGTGAGAGATAGCTTATGATACGTTTAAATGATTTAACTATACGGTTGAAGTTGTGCTTCACTTGCAAGTATTGTCGCCAAACCCTCCATTCATTCTATCAGCCTTTTGAAGTACATTGCTCCTATAATTGGCGGTACATTGACCGGCCCTACTCAGGGGTCTTTGTTAGGTCGTTAAAATATACAGGGTGACTTAGTAATACTTCTTTACCAAAACGTGTTTGCAATATGAGAAGTCGATTGGAATCGATCTCACTAAAATACATTAGGTTGATTCTATGTGACATTAAGGGTTCCTAGAATTCCAACTAAGCTGTTTGTAATACACCCCAACTACCACAATAACGATGTCACTGCACTCAATACCATTTAACCCCTACAGTGCCTACAGTATTCGTGCACGATGATACACTTTACATCTGCCTTGTTAGCTACCACTGCTTTTCTATGTAAAATCTTGTCTACTATCTGATTTTTGTGGCTTTTCTGACTTCTGGATTTGCAACGCGTCTGTGGGACTGCTGACATCAAATATTTATGGACGGCAGTATACAATCGGTCAAATGGGACTTGACAGACATTAAAAATCATTTGTGTTATATCATATGACGGAGTTACATTACAAGGAGAAGACTTTGTTTTTATACAGACAATGCCTCATAAGTGTCTGATAGATGAATAAATGAATAATTCACGACCCACGTGCGATACACATAGGTAAAATATACTTAAAGAAATGTACTATACCCGCAGATTCATAAAACACATTTATTATCTTTACAAATTAACAATGTCTAACTTATCTTAAATGAAATATTGCACATTTAATAAGCCATATTATAAAAGGCATCGTTAATAATAATAAATAAACAATCAACATTTTCATGAGGGTTACAAATCAACAAATTAATTTTGACATGCACAGATATGTAAAAAAATAAAAATATATTGATATAACACGCAATATTTTACATGCAATCAACTAGCTATAAAGGAGTTTTCCCACTACAGCGTAGCATACCATCACCATGCTATAAACGTATCAGACACGGTAATCAACATGATACGCTCTACTATGCCCACTGAAACGGATCAACGGCGTGCTATGCCGGTATCTATACATCTTAAGATTTTTTTTTGTCTGACACGTTCCTGTCCTTCCTGACACGGTCATGGTATGATACGATATAGTAAGCAGACTCCTTTCTAAAAATGATGATAACTATTGCATAAAAGGAAACTTATTATTGTTATATTAAAAAGCAATAAAAAAATCAAAAACATTTCAACGTAACCTAATCTAAAAGCTTTTGGGATGAGCTTAATTGATAAAACCCTAAGCACTATAATTAGTGTACAAATAAAGCTATATTTACAAAAACAATGTACAAATACCTATAATTGTATGCAGTATGGTAAAGTTCTACGCCATTTTCTTTTTCTCTGTTTTCGCAACTTGTTTCCTGACAGTCGATGTCCCTGATGCGGCGGCCTTACTGTCTGGCTTCACTTGTCTTTTGGGATGAGCGTGGTAATTCCTGGGATAAGTAGATTTACTCGCAACGGGCGGAACATACTGCGTTCCTACTGTGTATTCTTGCTCGGCAGCTGCTCCTTGTGTGAACTGACTCGATTGATAATACGAAGATGGTAGTGATTGGGAAGTCACGTAAGAAACTTTCTCGCTGTTAGGATGCCTCAAAACCGTCTGCGGAACCATTACTTTGTACTGCGATTGGTATTTCAATCTGGGCATGGGCGTCACGTAGCTAACCGTCTGAACGCCAGCTACGCTTGATTGTCGCGGTTGCTCATAGTCAAGCGGTAGGACTGTAGCAATAGTGTGGTCCTTAGTAGGATAGTTTTCTGTCAGCACCAATCCATGGCTATCATCGTTATTTTGTTTCTCGTACACATATTGCTGGGCATCATTTTGGCTAGAATACTCCTGGTAATTTTCAGATTGTACTTGTTGTGAAGGGTATACTGATACAGACTGTTTTTGACTTGTTTGCTTCGGAGAGTAATATTGTGAATTATATTCAGGTTGTGTTTGAGATTGATACGCAGGCTGTGGGGCATACGCTGATGTATCGGCTTGCGAATGATCATATTGAGACGTCTCTGTCTGTGTGGATTCGTAGTAGGCCGGAGCAGATTGGTGTGGTTCATGAGCTGGACTTTGTGGACTCTCGTATACTACGGACGTTACTTCTTCCTCTTGGTTGACAGCTTGCTCCGGCTCTTTATATTCTACACTTGTAACAGGATCATGCAAACCTGCCTGGTGTTCTATGGTAGCTTGACCACTTTGGTATTGATGAGAAACATCTGCAGATTCTGGAGCCTTGTAAGTTTCTTCAACATAGTAAGTTTGCTGTGGCTGCTCTGTTGACGAAACGTACTGGTATCGATACTCATACTGTTGCTGTTGCACAGGTTGCCTGTACAGAGATTGACTCGGTGATAGGTATTTCTGTTGTGCGTAACTCGAAGGATATCTAGCCATTACGGGTTTTACGGCTGAATACTGAACCCCGGAATAATCTGCTTGAGTGTATGCTGGTTGAACATACGGATTCGCGTACTGATGTGCTTCTGGGTGAGACGAAACGACTGGTTGAGCTGTAGATACAGAAGTTTGATAATTCACTTGAGGTGTAAATAGATAGCCATTTTTCTTAAAGTATTGGTTCACAAGTTCCTGAAGATTCACATTGTTCAAATGTTGTGAAAGAGGGTAATTGTTTGGCAAGTTAGCATACAATTCAGCAGTTGGGTTCTTTAGATAAGAGCTTGGTACTCTTAAAACCAAGACAGGGACAACTCTCTGCGCTAAGTGTGATCCGTGTGGGCGCAAATGTTCTGGAGTCAATCCAACGCTTTGATACTGAGGGTTCTTAATAAGTTGTGTTGGATCAACAAAATAATTAGGCATGATAGTAGGGAATTGCCCACTGAGTCCCGTAAATTCCTGGCCATTATAGGTCGTATATAATGTAGAAGGATGTTGTGTTTTTGTGTATGCAGAGGACTGTGAATTGACATTTTCGTAATTAAGCCGATTAGCCGGCGGTTTATAGTCATATCCTTGATGTTCGTCCTTTACGGATACTAATTCGAATGCTTGAGAGGGTTGGATCTCTACGCTAGTATGGGTATGGGATGGATATTTTCCCGACGAAAAGTCGTGGCTGTGAATAATTGGACGAGCTGGGATGTCTTCTTGAGAGTAGGGGTAGATCATAAACTTTCCTTTATTCTGAGCAGGTTTTCCAAAATAAGAGTACGAATAACCGTTATTTGTTCGGTAACCGTAGCCTAGGTTAGCGTCTATGGTCCTTTTGTCTTTTGAATTAGTTTCGGTATCATTGACAATTTCTATAGCTATCACCGCGGGAAATCCTGATTTTTTCTCATCATTGATAGCTGTTTTATTTTCAGATTTGTTAGGATTTTCACTTGTAGTGTCAATTGAAATATCCGGTTTCACGCCAAATTTTTGCTCAACTTCTCTTAAAAATTTTCTTTCACCATCGGTCAAACCTTTCTGTTCTTTTACTTCTGACTTATATTTTTTTGGATCGGGTTCCGTACATATCCCTTGTAGTACCGCAAACAGCATCACCTGAAATTTAGATATTGGAGGTGTTAAATTAGAGCCAACACATTCTGAAGCAATCATGAGATTCTCAATGGATAATGCACCGAGTCATTTGTTGCGTGTTCATTACAACACTCACAGTGAGAACTGTAATTAGGTAACAAATATGTGACTCTCCGTTATTTTATATCGACATGTCAATGTTGTGAAATTTTCTACTACTGTATTAAGTAATGTGATGATCAAGATGCTAATCAATATTAATTTAAATATTTCCGCGTACTTAGAATTCAGGTTAAGGGTCACTTTTCTTCCGTTAACATCAAAATGCATAATTATAATGGATTCGTACAAAATGCAAAGCGAACACCGTCCTTGTGAGCGTTTGCCTGTCCTACGCTAAAATTATATTTATTTTGACTGTTTGGAGTATAAGTAGTCAGTTTGACCACCCTGTAGTAGAAACCTGCCTAGTTGGTAGCGACCCTGATTGCAAAGCGAGGGCTCCCGGATTCGATTCCCGGCCCGGGCAGATATTTATGTGAGAGATAAATATTTGTACTGGGGTCATGGGTGTTGTTGTGATGTGTTATATGTGTCGTCCATGCCACCCGCAACACCGGTGAAAACCTACCGTCAACCGGGGCTACTTTGACTTTGCGGGTTACTTTAACAGTTTTTGGGGCTACTTTGACACGACGCGATTTTTGGTAATTTGGCGCGCTTTTTCGGCCGCGGCCGTTGTGTGGCGGGTCACGGGGCGCGGAGGGGAGGTATCTGCGAGTGAGCAAGTCGCAACACGCTCGTCAGTGTGTTGTCCGGCGTCTTCTGTGACACATTTTGAAAGAGTTGGTTTCGGTTATGGTTGGTTGATTTGTTTCGTAAGAATGTCAAATTGTTAAAGTCCTGTAATTTTAAGTACAATTAATACAACAGTTCCTGTTACTACTGTAAGAATAATATAACAAATAAAAGACTGAATTTTTTCACCTTTATATTCGTTTTATTCTATAAATGAATCTATAATATATGAAAAACTACATAAAATGTATATTTTTTTGTTTTAAAGGTGTCAAAGAAACCTGCACTATAATTATCATTGACATTAAGGCAAATCTAATGACGTGTAAAAGTAACCCCAAACTCGATGTTACTTTGACACCTTTTTAAAAAAAATATATAAAATGAATGGGGGGTCTTAGACGGCTGTATAGCACACATCTCAAAGCCAAGACTTCAAGTGGTCTGATGAGGCTCAAAAAGCTAGAATTGCAAGCATATTTTTTCGTGTAATGAAGAAAAACTGGCAAAAACATGTCTAAGTTGACGGTACTGCGGGGATACAAGTGTGTAAGCGCTTTTTTTAAGTTATAATTCAGACACATTACGTGTTATACCGTATAAGCATACAACTCACGAAAAAACATAAGATTCATGTGATTATTACATAATTATAGAAAAGTTTTTTTTTTTAATTTACTGGCTTGGTCTGATAATTGGCTTGTTGCTATGGTATTTACTACTTATTGTAGTAATAACATTGTGCAGTTGAGCGAGCAACAGAACCTTCAGTGCGCGAACTCAAACTGCTACTGTAACAACAAGCATTATTAGGTAACTACTTTTAACCCCGATCCAAATAGTGATGTTATTAAGGTTGACGTGTGAATCTATGTATGTATGTATGTATGAGTCCATCGTAGCTCGTAAACGGATGAACTGATTTTGATTTATTTTTGTTTGTTTGAAATGTGGCTCGATTAAAAGTATTCCATTGGTTTGCATCTGTGACTATCCCTGATCTGATGTTGCAGCATTATCTAGAATAAGCAGGATACTCAATTCTTTATCAACTTACAGCACAGGATCAACCATGTATGAAACTGAATTATTTTTCATGTAGGTATACTTGTGTATTGGCGGAGATAAAATAAGGTCACGTTAAAATTAAGAAGTAAGCCTTCCTTAATGTGAAAAGTGAAAATTAGAATTATAACAAGCATGCAAATATCAAGCCATAAAACGTACGCATAACGAAACATTATTTTTGATCAGCATGTATTCACGATCAGCATAACATGTTGGTTTTAAGATAACTTAATACCAAGGTTTATTTGCTTAGCAAGTAACCGCAGGCATTGACCGTAGTAAACTAAGATCTTAGGAGAGATTATCTTGTAGGCAATCGTAACCTTTTTGCATTACCAGTGTTTTCTTGCTAATCACATTCACTACCGAGTCACTTTCCACGTCCCCTCATTAATAGAAAATCAATTTTCCCAACATTAGCTAACTTACGAATTAATTTAATTCTATAACAACTTCCGATGTTTTTCTAGTAAGTATGTTCGTCTAAACGTTCAATGACTCCGAAAAATAATTTATTCATATTTTACCAAATTAACCTTTATGTCGAGCATAAATACGAAATATAAGGAAATACCAAACACTGCGTTGTCTAAGTTTTTATCGTTTCTTTCACAAGACTTTCATTATACAGCAGTAGTAAATTGCAGTTTGAGAAATGGAGTCATCGTTTTCCATAATCACCGGTTACTGGATTTAAGTTCTTTAAATTGAGAGAGGTTAATACTAGAGTCGATTATGCTAGGACCATTGCGGGTTAACAGACATTGAATAACATTAAGGACGTTGTACTGAAATGACGCTCCGAAATCTGTTCGATTCCGTCATTAACACTGGGACTACCCCGGAAGCGTGGAGCAGAAGTGTGGTGACTTTGTTCTTTAAGAAAGGGGATAAGACCCTTTTGAAGAACTACAGGCCCATTGCACTTCTGAGCCACGTTTATAAGCTGTTTTCGAGAGTGCTCACAAATCGCATTGCACGCAGGCTTGACGACTTCCAGCCTCCCGAACAAGCAGGATTCCGGAAAGGCTACAGTACCATGGACCACATACACACACTGCGGCAGATTATACAGAAGACCGAGGAGTATAATCTGCCGCTATGTGTTGCCTATGTGGACTATGAGAAAGCCTTTGATTCTATCGAGACCTGGGCAGTACTAAATTCTCTTCAGCGGTGCCGGATCGACTACCGGTATATCGAGGTGTTGAAATGTTTATACACATCAGCCACCATGACCGTCAGAGTACACAACACAGCAACGAACCCCATCCAACTGCAGAGAGGTGTCAGGCAAGGGGACGTCATATCCCCAAAACTGTTCACCGCTGCGTTGGAAGACGTGTTCAAGCTGATGGAGTGGAAACGACGTGGCATTAACATCAATGGCGAACACATCACACACCTGCGATATGCCGATGATATAGTCATCCTGGCGGGATCCCTGGAGGAACTTGGTACAATGCTCGGGGACTTGAACAGCGCCTCACAACGGGTGGGTCTTAAGATGAACATGGACAAGACGAAAATCATGTCGAATGTCCATGTCACACCCGTACCGGTTGTTGTTGACGGCGCTGCTCTCGAAGTTGTAGACGAGTACATTTACCTGGGACAAGTGATCCAAATGGGTAAGTCCAACTTCGAGAAAGAAGTCACTCGTAGAATCCAACTCGGATGGGCTGCGTTCGGGAAACTACGTCATATCTTGTCGGCCAAAAAGTTGCCTCAGTGCCTGAAGTCGAAGGTGTTCGAGCAGTGTGTGTTGCCAGTGATGACATACGGATCCGAGACGTGGTGCTTCACTATTGGCCTTATGCATAAGCTTAGAGTTGCCCAGCGGGCTATGGAAAGAGCTATGCTCGGTATTTCTCTACGCGATCGAATCAGAAATGATGAAATCCGTAGACGAACGAGGGTGACCGACATAGCTCAGAGAATTAGCAGGCTGAAGTGGCAATGGGCTGGCCACATAGTTCGAAGGACCGATAACCGTTGGGGAAGAAAGGTCCTCGAATGGAGACCACGCCTCGGTAAAAGGAGCACAGGACGCCCCCCGACCAGGTGGACCGACGACCTGAAGAAGACAGCGGGTGTCCGCTGGATTCAGAAGGCTCAGGACCGGTCTGAGTGGCGTAGATTAGGGGAGGCCTATGTCCAGCAGTGGACCTCAAAAGGCTGATGGATGGATGGATGGAAGGACGTTGTGAAAATCTTTTAAATTAAAGTTATACACGATGTACAACTTAAAATAATTCAAAACAGACAAATAGGTACAGTTAGGATAGAAAATAGCATCAAACCATTGCATACTAGACTCTTATGAAATGAAGTACCATTGCTAAATACAACGCAACTTTACCGTGAGTCGTTCCATACATCAGCTCTTTGAAACGAAGAGAAACCTGCTTTTTGAAAAGCGTCAATGCTATTGCTTATTTCACAAATTATTCAAGCTTTCGCGCATTAAATCGACGTTGCAGATGACCTATAAAAACTTCAAGTATCGCTTGACCCACGCGTCCTCGTATGTGGTAAAAACATAATGCACCGTGCGCAATGATGCACATTACGTGTAGAAACGGCAACGCGAGAAAGCCACGAACAGCAGTTTTAAATCGATAACTTCAACTCTCTTCTCAAAGAGTAGGAAGTTTTGATGAATTGCATTGCAAAAAATCATCTACATTATGCAGCAAAATTAATACATTGGTCTTTTTTAAATTAGTGAATACGAAATTTTCTAGACGCTACCGAAAGTTCTGATTCCTTACATAAGAAACTTTTAGATAATAAGTCAAGTAGGAAACGTGCAACTTTCAAGCAAACACCCATCAAAGACATAATCGCCTTCTTTTTTAGAGTAAATTATTTTTTCCTCTTTTTAAATATTAGACTAACGAATAGACGTGCCACCTAATAACTGCAGATAATGATCTTGAAGGTGGTCACCATCGCCCACAGACAACAACATAAAAAGCATCAGTGATACTTGTCAAACAAAAAGGACGAGAGACACGCAATTTTGCTGGCTCTTTGACATTGCTACCCAAACACGAAAAAAAGCTTTGTAATCTGGGTTTTAGAGAGGGTGATAGATGGCCAGGCGGCTAAAATACCCTACTGACATGCATGAGTACTGTTGGGACTAAAGTTGGTAACACAGAACGAAGTGACCTGTAATAGAAAGGATCTGACACCTAGGGTGATCATAGCCTCCTTAGGGTGCCACAAGAGCAGGAAAGATGGACTTGGACTTAAAAATGGATGGAGCACCTGACACCCGGAAATAATAAAACACACAAACTTTTTTATACAACAAATAGGTGAAGCGCTTAAGAATGTAACAATGGCAAGGACGTCTGAACGACATTCATTTTAATACGAATTCCGCGCAATTTAAATAAAAACATACTTAGTGATATTTCACAAGAAAACGACCACAAGATGCCAAGTGGGAACATATTCTTCAACGCATCTTGCATCACTACAAGCTTCATAGGTGTGATAAGTGTAAAGAGCCAGAATAAACCTGGAAACCTCGCTTACCAGTGTACGACCGATATGTTAAATACAAAACTACTTTTAATACTTGTAAAGTAATTACTTAGGTATGAATCACTATTGCTCGCTGGTAGTATGCAAAACGACCAAGTAACAGCGGATTATACCGACATTATAAAGAGAAAGTCCAGCAGGGTTGCAACACCGAATAACAAATGTTTCCTGCGAGTCCCGGACACTCATTTAGCAGCGTATAGGGCTTTACGTTAGTATATTAGTTCATTGGCTTTACTTGTCTAATTTACGTTATGTAATCCGATCAATCGCTTTCTTTACTAAAAATATACTGGCACTAGGATTGCAGGAGACCATTGAAAGCTTGAATGTCACTCTTAAGCCCAATGCATACGTAACGGGTTTTTCCCCGTACGGGACGAGAACGGGGCACGAACGTATATTTATGCCCCGCACGGGATTCCGTTGCATTTGCACTATCGTATACATTTTCTGTGAAACGATGTTTCCAAAACTTCACGTCCCGTAAGGGACGGGAAAAAACCCCGTTACGTATGCATTGGGCTTTAAACTAGTCTTAACGATTTGATAAACAAACGAACTCTTTTCGTTTTTGTTTCGTGTTATACTTTCTCCGTACAGCTTCATACGTGCCCCAAATTAACATAATGCAAATTTTCTTATCTTTTAAGTTAAGATGCTTTTAAGTAAGCATTGCAAATTGTTCGTATTACTGCAGTTACGTAACTATGATTGTTCTGGCGCTGGTTTCTTTGAACTCAGGTCAAACGTGAATGATTTATTGGGAAGTAATTCATTCAATAGTGTACCGGCTCGGTTCAATGTCTTGTTCGGATACTATCACCGTTCAATAAACTTACTTTAAATTAGGAAATGTTTAAATTCTGAACAAGAGTCTAATTTTGATATTTATGTGCGTATTACAAGATTTACTCTAGCTAGAAGATTTATTTACTAGGCTACTGCAATCCTTTATATGACCCACGTGATGATAAATGACATTGAGATCTACGAATACAATTACATATAACTAGTATTTTCTTGAAGACTCCCACGTAATAGGCGGGCGGGAAGTGCGGAAACAATTTTCAATTTTCATATTCTGTTAAATGGTGTCAAGGGCGAGGGCCTGGAGGGGCCTAGAGATCTGTCATACAAGTTACCCTAGTTATCTCCTAGAACTTAAGATAAAATTTAACCCTAAAACTGCTTTGTGATGACTGAATAAAATATATTAAGTATTATTATTAATATTAATAGTTCTTTACAGTTTTTTAGCATTAAATATTAAATTATTTATAGGTATATTTATAGGCATAAAACGGTGATATACGAGACAGAACAGGTTTTACGTATTTCTATTTGTTTTACAAATCAGTGTGTGTCATCAGCACATTTATGCTCACACATGCGTTGAGTGGACTTCTTGATGCCGTAGTGGTTAAGCTTTATTAATAGTGTTCAGTGCTCAATACACTGAAAATGTACAAAAATGTACCGATGCGAATTTTTAGAAGTCCCCCAGTCCTCTAACTTTTGTTTTAGAAGCCTGCCTAGCCGTAAAAGTCTGGGCGATGTATATGACACGAATGTTGTAAGTATTGGGTGATAACTGTTGAACGAGCTCTAGTCTTCAGAAAGAAGACAGAACAATGGCAGCTATTATTTTTGTAAACAATAGGCGGGCTATTTGAGATTTACGCTAATACACAATCGAATTAACCCTTTCAGTGACGTAATATTACGTGGTGCAATCACGATGACAACGAATAAATGGCTGTTTGTGAGTATGTAGGTCGAATGACGTTTCTAATCGACATCTCGCACCATACCGTAAGCGATGGCATGGTGGTTGTAATCCAACGGTCCTACAAAGAATGAGGCCACAAAATTATTTCTTTTGCTATCAAAACGGACTTGATTGACTTGACTTAAGGGCGCATATTTTACTTTGAAGTCGACGGTTAAACTGGCTTTCTAGATACATGTGTTTGGCTGGTACTGATCTCAAAAACTATTGTTATTCTGTAGTTAATAAATTTATACATACATATAAATGTTATAGATAATAATTATTTTTTAATTAAAATTTTTAAGAGTTCACTAGCACCAATCCAGAAGTTTACCTCACAATTCGTACCTCGCCGGCAATGAAACGACTCCTTCATATTTCTATTACCGTGTGTACTTTTCACACATACACATATAATACCTTTGTCTGGCTGTCAGATGGTCGCGAATAGCGTGGAGTTACAAAATAAACACAGCGACCGCACGAGTTAATGTGCCAGATTTACGGTTAAGATTACGCACGAGTGTGACCGCATTAGGAGACCTATAGTACTGAAATATGTAATCGGTATTTTGTGAACGGCGAGCAAACTAACACCTAATGGTGAGAATTCAAAGATGGTACCGTAACACCAAAGCTATCACTAACTTCGGTTGATTGTGAAACTGAGACTCTCCTTTTTAGCAGATATGAGAACAAAACATCTTAACAATATTTCGAGGGTGCCTGTAGACGAAAATTCTACAAAAATGCGACGTAATAGAGCGAACTTTATTATCATAGCGGGATACCATGACCTTGGAGTTAAACCTTAGTGGTACCTACAGAGTCTAGCAATTTCCAACCGTCGACAGCATCAACAAATCACCAACAACAGCCAATTATAGAGTACGAAGCAGAAAAAAGGGTTATGACAGCTCTAAGTAATATTGACATCATCAATGATCTGACGATCATCCACATGACGATCATTACAATACGACGAGTGCAGTTTAATGATGTGCGTCTGTAGATTGGTTGATGTTAATGTGGTACAAACTACAACGCACCTCACATATTGCGTGCTGTGGTCGTGCGGTCAGCTCACAGCTCATTTCGGTCGGTCATCTCATTACGCAATGCTCTGCAATCTACATAATTCTACCGTATATTTCCCTAGTCATTGCCGAGGTACAGGTGGATTTGAAGTGAATTTAACCAGAGGCTAGTTTCTATTTGTTTTATGAGTGGTATGATTAACATACCTATATTTTGATAGCAAATTATAATATTATGTAATTTTTATTTCCAAAAAATTATATTTCCAAGTGAAAACTTCTTTAGGCGCATTGGGCGTTTTTGAGATGGGATAAAACCAATCAGCTCGTCACCCCGTAATCATTTTAATCGACACCTACCTGTAGCACCATCTCTGAGAGAAGTACAGAACTATAGTGACTTAATTTACAGCTCGTATTAATATCAAAATTGTAGTTTACATATAATTTACGAGGCGTTGGCAGCCATTCACTAAAAATGTAATGAATAAAAAAACACTTCATTTAAAAGTATTTCCTGCAAAATAAGATATTTCATATACGTAATTGTTCAAGTTTGCACTTTTGTCGACACTCCCGGAGTGCCACATTTTTTTTTTGAATGACTAACTAGCTATCACTCTTTGATTGCCATATCCTTCGTTTCGGCGCTTAATGAAGCGACGATTGACATCAATTCGAGTGTTAGTTTCTTTTATATTACATGACCTTTAATTATTTAGTCGAATCCGCCCTAAGAAGAATAATAACAGAATTTTGAAAGTGTGTTTGAAGTAATTGATTTATGTAACAATCAACAATTTTTTTCGTTTATTTTGTAATCTAGAAGAGCTGTAGACTTCGATAAGACTTGAGTAATACCGACTTCTCCATCTATATTTTGATTACGGAATAGCAGAGATGTCTAGTTGTATAATTAATCTAAATGGTAACTCATATCGCTAAGATCTAAGTATTTCAGATCTAAGTAATGAAACATCTGCTTGACCGACGTTTATATGCACATGAGCCATTAAACCCATCGCCGTTATCATTATTCATCTTCAGGTGGTGAAATAATGGACGATAATAGTTCTCTAAGTGCACTACTGGCATAATCATAATGAGATGATGATTTAACATGCTATAATCCTTTCTCTATTACGGTCACGTTGTAATCTAATAGCAGCCCAGTGCGGGGTACCTATGGGCACTAATCAAGGTGGCCTCGAGAGTAGAGAAACACGCTGCATCATAGACTCTGACATCTTTATCTCTGACATCCGAAATAAAGATATATTATTATTATTATTATTACTATTTATTATTATTATAGACGGAGAGAACGATCTCCGACAGCTTCGACTCATAGCTTGGATAGAAGAAGTACTTTCCTCCACGGAGAAAAAAAATTCCTTGACTGTATAAAAAGTCCCTTATGTCGTTATTTTCTAGGAAGTCAATGAACGCGGTGTGATATATTTGCTCACCTGAACTTTATGAAAGAGCACGTTATGGAATGTGCTAAGCCTAAATGTTCATTAATTAACCTGTTTAAAATTACTGAAAGTTTAAGAAAAAATAGACGTTTCGAAACGTAGTGCGTTCTATTTGGACGGGTACAAAAGTAGGTACCCCAAGGATTGTGCCTCGTCCACGCGGCTTGCGTTTTCTTCTGAAGCTCTGAGTCGTTCATGAGTTTACTTTCCCACGAGCGTACACTTTCATTTTCATTTATTTCTTAATTTACCTTATATTACAATGACTTTACAAAATATAGTATATCCAGTGTTCTATATTAACGAATTGAGTTATCATAATTATTTATTAATTTCGGAAATAAATCAAATGCAAACATATTTTAGATGCAGTTTTAATATAATGTGAATATGCTCTACATATTATATACACAACTCAACAATTCTCACGTCAGTAGTCAGTAGTCAGTAGAATTCAGTCTAATGACAAGCTTTTACTCTTACTTATTCCATGTTTATAATTTCACGAGATGATTCATAATAAATTTATTCATTACGCTAATTTCTCTACTTTCCTTGGCATTACATAATGATAAACAAAATGTGGGTATGTTCTGTTATTTCGTCATCCGCTAGCTTAATGTGACCTGTCACGAATTCACAGACTTCAAAGATTGTAGGGAGATAAGGTATTAAGTTATGCGCATTGCTTAATTAATTAGTTCCGTGTTAGCTATTTTTGATTTGAATAGGTATTACAAATGTTTTTTTTTAATTCATGTTTTGCTTGAATAAGATGTGTTTTTCTTTTCTTAATTTTATGAATCTAATGTATAAATATATTAATGACACAATATGGCAACTGACTGAATATTATAAACATGTAATTGAAAACAATTTAATTTAATGAAAATAAAGTTCTTATTCAAAATTGTTACGCTTATTTGTAAAAAATTTAAATTTATTTTTACATATCGTATATTTAAATCGAAAAATTAAAATGAGTTATCGTATGTATTTGCAATTATTTTTATCAACTTCAGAATAAAATAATTATTACCTATTATAAAAACAACCGAATTCCACCCACCACATTTGCATGATAATTATGTTGTTTAATTCGTAGGTACGAATTGTGTACCAAAATGTACACCTGACCCTCCTGCAATATTTGTGATTGAATCACATCTTCCACAGACCACATGGAAAACTTTATATAGCGCACATAAAGTAAACAACGCAGCTTTTACGACTATTTCGTAAGTATGATGTATGTTCGATATCCTAAGGTTTAATGTAAGCACTTTTAACTATTTGCTAAAGTCACAATTATTTACGACAATTCTATTAAATTGGAGCAACGAAAGTCTAGAACTATCACCAAGCCAGTCTTTATACTTGTATGTGGGTAAAAGAACCGTTAAATTATACTGCATTTAAAGCGGGCGGCGACAACATACAGAAGTGTATTCAAACGTTTTAAAATGAACTTCAGCGTCAGGTTTTAATATACCTCCTTTACCTACACAGTTAGAAATATACATTATCCTCGACTAGACTTCGATCAAAAATTGTTCTCATTCATTAAATATGACCCTATGATATAAATTGAACCCATTATCAGGTTACATTAAATTAACTTCTTCGTAATTATAGATATACAAACAGTAGAATTTGACATAAAGTGGTACTAAAGATACTACTTAAATCTGAATCCTGTACTCTTTCTGTAGAAGTAAAGAATATTAGTTATTAATTATTTTCTAAGTCTCTAAGTTCTTTCCACTTTCGTACTCTTTTATTTATGTTTTATAAAATGTTCAACCATTTTTTGTAATTAACTTAAATCTGAATCCTGTACTCTTTCTGTAGGAGTAAAGAATGATATAATGATATAACGCTTCACACTCATAGCCCACACTGGGATTCCCTGTGTCGTGGGTGCCATGGATAACACACTAGACAAGGACATTCACACCCAGACCGTGAACAGAAATTCAAACTCATCATTCAAATTTCCGCCTCGCTGGGAATCGAACCCAGGACCCTCGGTGCGGTGATCCGGTATGGTAGCCATTGCGCCACACGGGTCGTCGAATATTAGTTATTACTTATTTTCTAAGTCTCTAAGTTCTTTCAACTTTCGTACTCTTATAATTATGTTTTATAAAATGTTTAACGATTTATAATACGTTTTAAACCACTTCTTGTAAGGCAGAAACAATGTTGTTCTTTCGGGCTCTCGAAATCACCTGAGGGCTGAGGCCACAAATCGACATCCGTTAGGGTTGCCGGATGGTCGGGATTCTTCTGAATTGTCCCGATATTTCATATGATGTCCAGAGTCCGAACAAAATACAAAATGTCCGGACAATTCACACGATTCAACAGAACGCGTTTCTCTCTCGCGTTCTATCCGTTTTTTATGTCCCGACAAATCCCGACTTTTTGAAGTTTTGTCCAGATATTTCAGTCTTGCCATCTGGCAACCCTACATCCAGCTGTTCCTAGTGTCTCTATCTAATGGGAGGAAATCTCAACACCATTATCAGAAACCCCGTCAAAAGTCGTGACGTTAGATTTAAGGATTAGGAAATATTTGCAAATGATATTATATTTATCATCAACGACTTTATTAAAGGAGTTTTCATAAAAGGTTATTCATAAAATATATTTGAAACAGTTACTTGAAATAAAGATATAGTATTGACGTTCATATGCTTGCACCATTATGCTTCCAAAATTGCACTAGGAGTCCAAATATGATAACAAGCAATTAACACCAAGAAACAAACATTGATTCTTTGTGTCAGCATCAAATAAACTAACGTAACTCACTTAACCAAAACCTAACCTAACCTAACCTCAAACTTCTGCTTTAATTGAAACGACTATTAAAATCCGGCGCCCAATAATAAATAATCTCAAATGTATTTACCGTGCAAATCCACCGCATCTTGCGTTCCCGTTGCTAAGTCGCGTTACTTCTGTCAAAAGAAAACAGAACGATAAATTGAATGGCACATCACTTCACATCACTACACACACATACGAGGAGCAGCCGTACCTGATATGTCCCGTGCCCGCTCGGGTACGTGCAAGGCAATGGGTCCGTGAATCACTTTGTTACCTTCTTTTATACCTCGGAAACGTTCTCGCAAGATGCGCAGTCTCGGCTCGTCCGAAAGCACTCGCACAGCCGCCACTGACCTACACGACCGATTCGGGTGCATACTTTCACTTGCCATTGTTTGTTTGTTTGCCAAAACTGGTGCATTGAAGTAACAATGCAAAAAGCAGAATAATTCAAAGTGTATGTAAATGCTTCCAATTTGTACAAAAAAAACCTTATTGGCAGTAGGGGTTTCTGGTGACGTTTCTGGTTGCTACATTTTTCCTGCCATTATGCCCGACATATCCACTGTGTCCTTCGTCAGACTTGAATTGCTTGATGATTAATTTGAGTAATATTTCAATACTTACACCAACTGTATATGTGTACAAAAACTGAAGTGCTAAAACTATGTAAATTGTGACTAACTACCACCAGCAAAGCTATTCTGTTTTGTAACTCGACAGCGGAATCCGCGATGAGTGTCTATTTTGGCGAGGAATTTTGACACTCATCGCGGATTCCGCTGTCGAGTTACAAAACAGAATAGCCTTGCAGATCATAATTCTCTAACCTAATATAGCAGAATTAAACATTTCCATAAAAATTTATGAATAATATTATTATCAAAATATTTTAAGCCATTTCAAAATTATTATGAGATATTAATATGATAGAACAATCGTCGCATCTAAATTGGTAGAATGTGTCATAGGCCGTGGCCGGTGGCGCTTTCAATAATTTGCATGTAAGAAGAGTCGGTGAAACAGTTCAATATATATGATTGCCGACAATGTATGACAAACGCTCAGCACCAACCAGTTCAAATTAAAACTGTTCAGATTATTTAGTGACAATATTAATACTAAGTGGAGTTGACGATAACTTACGTCAAAGCAACAACCCATAAATTGTCCCACTGCTGGGCTCGAGGTCTCCTCTCACAATGTGAGGGGTTTTTAGGCCATAGTCTACCACGCTGGCCAAGTGCGGATTGGTAGACTTCACACACCTTTGAGAACTTTATGGAGAACTCTCCGGTGTGCAGGTTTCCTCACGATGTTTTCCTTCACCGAAGCAAGTGATAATTAACTTGTAATACGCACATAATATTTGAAAATCAGAGGTGCGTGCCAGGATTTGAACTCGGACCCCTTCGTTCCAGAGACCAGCGTTCTAACCGCTAGGCTATCACTGCTTTTTATGATAACTTACGTACTAATAGTTAATGACTCGCGGTCGTGAGTAAAATTTTTTGAATATTTTTAATCGACTTCAAAAAATGGTGGATGTTCTCAATTCGACTGTATTTTTTTTGTAGTCACACTTAAATTTGAACTAAATCTGACGAGTAGTTTTTGAGTTATTTTGAAGTCGGTTATTTTTTTCTTGGTAAAATTCAGATGTCTACAAATTTCGGACATATCGCAAGAAAACCCAGCGACATAGAATTTTACTTTGGGGTAACAGCGTGGATGTGCACCATATCTTTACATTGCAGAAAAAATATATCCGTATCTTAGTGAACATCAATGACCTAGACAGCTGCAAACCGCATTTTATTAAACATAAAATTCTAACTGTAACCTCAATAAACGAGTATATTATGGAAGCATGCAAAATTAAACAATATCCACAATATTTTAGAATACGTTCGGACGATTCGAGCTACAAATATACCAAAGTCGTTATAATAATAAAGACAAATTAATAATACCTCAATGCAAATTAAAAATATTTAGCTCCGGTTCAAATATGTGCGTAAAAATATTTAATAAATTACCTATTGACATTAGAACAATTAAAAATGACAAAGAATTTTCTGCTACTCTCAAAGAATTTTTAACTAAAAAATGTTTCTACAACTGAAATGCATAATATTTTGATATATAGGAATTTACTTTTATGTAAATGAATTACTATGTCTAGTGAAAATAATAGATTAAATCGGTTCGCTCACGCTAAGTATTGCTATACCCTATCAGGGTTATATGTGACACTAATATATAAATCAAATTGTCCATCATGTAAGACCCAAAATGTACCACATATATTAGCAATAAAATACTGAATACTGAATACAATTTGGAGAAGCTCATGATAACCGGAAAGATGGAAGGCAAGAGACCCAGGTGTCTGAGCCCGAAAAGATGGACAGATCAGGTGTCCGAACAACTAAATATCAGACTGAGCGAAGCCATACACTGTGCCTCAGACCGCGGAAGATGGCGACAGCTAGTGCCAGCTAGTCCACGAAACATCCAAATGAGATCGGGACATCACGATGCTCAGCAGTGAGCGTACGACCGAAGGAGGAGGAAAATTCAGATTATAGGCTTTTGCATCCACACTGTTATTATGAATGCGAAACTCTATTACCTTTTCACGCCTAAACCATTTTCATGATGTTTTTCAGGGAGTTAGCTTGAACTTCGGGAAAAGACAGGCACTCGCAGCATTAATAAGCATCGACTATAGAAAGGTACATCCCTCTCTTAGCAAGGATTGATCGAAGCCAATCATGGACAGTCACTAACCCCAAAACTGTCAATGGCACAGTATGAAACGCTAGGGCGCTTCTCGTGTCAGTCTCCGCACAGTAGTGTCAGTAGTTCCGTGCCCTAAACGGCACTTGGAATTTTTCCAGCAACATAAAACAAATTATGTCACTGTAAATACTACATAAAGTTTTGTATCACTTCAAAACAGGTAGATTAGGTATAAGTTACTATTATGTTACAACACGATGCCGATGCTTTCAACAAAATCCTACCATTAACATTTTTGTAAAAAGCCAGAATCTCCCAAGAAAAAATCTAGTCACAGTTTTATTATGGCCTGTAGTGTTTGTACTGCTATTATGGTTATAGCAGTAATCATGTTATCTCGAGATCACGGGTAGTGGGGCAACACTGAGTCAGTCACGAGACAGCCGTAGACGCAGGCAGACGTGTTCCCCTACCACTGGTGACGTAACGAGCTAATGCAAGTCAACCATATCACTATATCCAAAGATTACGGAGCACGTAAGTACAACAACTACTACATAATGGCGACGAGGTCAAAAGGTCAGTGCAATAAATATTTTATTTTGTGTTGATAAAGGAAGAGTTGAAGGGAAAATAACACGTCGATGCAAGAAATAATCAACAGACGAATGTTAATATTAGTGCCGAATTGTTAACTCGAGAATTTGTTTAGGTGTGCTGTAACTTTAAATAACGTATTGAGCAAAATCATCATAATTATCGAAGTTCTCTCTCTAATTAGGTATAAAAATTGCCGCCATTACCGCTACCTACACAATTCCCTTTGTTTTCTGAAAAATGGCATTGATTGACATTGTAAAAACAACTGTGCGGTGAGTAAAAAGTGGCATTTTGTGTTATAAGCGTAATTCACGCTACTGAAGTAATAATAACATAAATGACATTTTGGATATAGTGTCACTTATTTAGCTGAAAGTGATAGCGAGGCAGGTTTTGTTTTTAAATAAGAAGTGATATTTAGTGTTTAGCTGTGTCGTTTTAAATATAATACACAGTATCATTGAAGTATTATTACTAGCGTATAGAACGGACACCGCGAGCACAATGTGTGTTCCAATGAATTGACGCCGCGCGGCTTCAATGTCCAATGGATTCGTTCGATTTTGGAAGGAGAACAGGGGCTCAATTTTGAAAATAGAACCTCCCGGCGGGGACACACATTTTGTTCGAGATGTCTTCTCTATGTATACTTATACCTCAATGCACAGTATCGATCTGTTGGAGGGATTGCTACATAAATGGAGTATTGCGTGTGGTGCCGCGTGTTTGGTTAAGGTTGCGTATGTGTGCCAATGAGAAAAAGTGGCATCATGCGGAACTTTTTCTGAATATATTTTTTGAATAACTACTTATTTACTAGCATGTTTTTAGTGCCTAACTAAAAGTAGGTTGGGCGAACTGACGAGAGAGGCTAATTGCAACGATATATTTCAGTTTTCTTCATAGATAGTGATCGCAATGTTGAATTGAAAACTTTGAATGGCTATACTGAAAAACTACTATTTTGTAAAGCGCCATTTTTTGTTTTAAATGAGCGAATGGTGTCCGGCATCCACTCTTGCGTGTGTGTGTTGCACAGCAACACTTAGTACTAAAAAGGAGATAACATTATACAAATTATGAACTTAAATAAAGGAGTAGGGACTTTAAAATATTCAAGAATAAAAGGGTTCCCTAAATTAGTGAAATTTATTTAGGACTAGCTGTTTATTTAGCACTCTTCGGCTTTATAAAGTATAGATTTTACTACCATTATAGATGGCCGCACATGCAAGTTAAGTTTAATTGTTGAGAGTGAGTTTGCTTCTTCACGGCCATAAAACTATAACAGTAAGGGTAATTGTCAATAAAATTAGCTGTTTTTATGACTATTAGTTATATTCTACGCAGGTCCTGGGTTTCATTCAAACGTAGTTTTGCTTTAGTTACAAAGTACATGTGTAGGTATGATAAACTGAAATAATTGCAGTCGTCTTGATATGAATTCTGATAAAAAACGGAACTGAAGTTGTTTGATAAAAATTATGTTCTGTTATGAAAGTATTGCATTGGCAGTATCAAACATACATACATGCCTAGCCGCCTTGGTATACATGCAGCCATGCACTTGTATTTCTTTTGAAAATAATATACATAAACTATCACAAGCTGTTGTAATACGGTTAACGTAATTTAACGTTGCGGCGCCGGGTCCCTATTTCAGCTTGTAAGTTCTTTGTGATTCTTTAGCAGTCTTTCCTTTTGGTATTTGACTATCACGGCTGCACTACACGGCTGAAAATATAATAACATAATGTGGGTAATCATAAATAAAGTCGGTTTGATGGGCGGTAGCGTAAGAAGGAAAGAAACATTTATTCCGTCATAAGAATAGCAACATCGTTAGGGTTCTATGGTGGATGTGTCACTGGCGCGCCGACGATGAGGAGCGCGGGAGCGGGTAATTGACCGTTATGGTCGTGGTCGCTCTGTTAACACATGACGCTTTTGTTGTGGTCAGAAGTGCTTGACATTTGACATACAGCGTTAGAATGCCCTCGTGTATTGTACCAATGTGATTGGTGTAGTGGAGCAAAGGATGGGCGTGTGTGTGTGTTGTGGCTCTTTTCAGAACGGAGTTCTTGGTTGGTTTATAAGGGCATAACGTATCTATATTTTGAATATCATTGCGTATTGGGAGATGATAGGAAGTTCCTATCATCGTTCCTATTAGGAACCATTATACAAGCCACGACACCGAAATTCAAATCTTCGCGATGAGACAAGTTTATTTTTCTAATTTAGTTTTTGTGTTGAATTTTATAGAATCTATTGAGGCAGTGAGGGTCAAAAGCGCTTGCGAGCTAGACGCGTTCTTGTGTTGTTACTGTGATTAAACTAAGTTTTGTCACGGAAATCATATTATATATTTATCATTGAGTTATTCGTGCACAAAAGGAGTAAGTTTTTATTTTTAAATTGAGAACAATAATTGTATTTGTTCGAATGGGTGCAGCAATGTTTAAAATGTTGCTATTTATTATTGTAGCCTGAGGAAAGCGCCCTTTTGAAGACGCACGATTTGATATGCTGTAGTAAATTCATAGCCCTGGAGAAGCCGAGCCTTGGTTTTGACAGAATTCCACAAAAATCGTGAAGGAGAAACTCTCCTGACGTCCAAAAAATATTTATTAAGCTGGATGTATTAAGCTGGATGTATTTAGTTATAAATCGAGAAGTCCTCTTTAAACAGATTTGCAGATTATACCAATGCTATGACCTTAGTAATTAATAATTTTAATAGATTACAATTAAAGTTTGGTAATCTAATCTAATTAGCTATAATGGCGCTACCAATTATTGATCTACTTAGGTTGATTTCGGGGTCATAAACTCATAATTAAGTACTTACCTGCCTGAAGGATTGTTGACGTGAGTAATTTGATGGACTTGATAGGTCATAAATTTTGGTGCATAATGTACTTATTGCAATAACTATAATGTGTGTGTTAGGTAGTACGAACCTACATGAAATTGTAAATCGTGCGTGAGTGTGTGTGTCAGGTAGTACGAACCTACATGAAATTGTAAATCGTGCATAATTGTGTGTGTCAGGTAGTACGAACCTACATGAAATTGTAAATCGTGCATAATTGTGTGTGTCAGGTAGTACGAACCTACATGAAATTGTAAATCGTGCATGATTGTGTGTGTCAGGTAGTACGAACCTACATGAAATTGTAAATCGTGCATAATTGTGTGTGTCAGGTAGTACGAACCTACATGAAATTGTAAATCGTGCATAATTGTGTGTGTCAGGTAGTACGAACCTACATGAAATTGTAAATCGTGCATAATTGTGTGTGTCAGGTAGTACGAACCTACATGAAATTGTAAATCGTGCATAATTGTGTGTGTCAGGTAGTACGAACCTACATGAAATTGTAAATCGTGCATAATTGTGTGTGTCAGGTAGTACGAACCTACATGAAATCGTAAATCGTAAATGATTGTGTATTAGGCAGCAAATGCCTTACGATACCAATTAACGTACATACCTTTTGTGACACGGAGTACTACATGTGTGTGTATTATTATTGATGCGTGTTTTTCGGTAAGATGTTAAATAATCAAGTCCGAACTGATATATATTTAATTATCGTTTACACATATATAATAATACATGTGTAACACATAAAGATAAACTTTCAGATTAATTTTATTCTTTCACAAAAGGCAACCCTGACATTGCCAGAGAGGATAAGCGACAGTGTTAGAAAGGAAGGCAACTCATTACGCGTTTTGATTAGCACTGTGCGATCAGAATTACACTTTATTGCGTTGGAGCCAGAGTCACTATTTATTTAAATGATTTTTCGGAATTTTTCTTAGTGCACCTTCTATAATTATTTATAAATACTATTATTTATTCTGTGTTTTTAGTTAAATTCAGAGTTAAAGAAAAAATTGTATTCAAGCTAAAGTTACAATGAAAGTAAAATTTAAAAGGCACTCTATCTCGAAGAGTCATAGAAATCAGAGTAAAATCAACCAATAATAATGAAGTTTAGTTTTGCTTAACATAAACATACGTTACTGTGTTGTGGGCAGTATGAGCCCTCATGAAATTGAAAATCATACGTTACTGTGTTGTGGGCAGTATGAGCCCTCATGAAATTGAAAATCATACGTTACTGTGTTGTGGGCAGTATGAGCCCTCATGAAATTGAAAATCATACGTTACTGTGTTGTGGGCAGTATGAGCCCTCATGAAATTGAAAATCATACGTTACTGTGTTGTGGGCAGTATGAGCCCTCATGAAATTGAAAATCATACGTTACTGTGTTGTGGGCAGTATGAGCCCTCATGAAATTGAAAATCATACGTTACTGTGTTGTGGGCAGTATGAGCCCTCATGAAATTGAAAATCATACGTTACTGTGTTGTGGGCAGTATGAGCCCTCATGAAATTGAAAATCATACGCAACTCAGTTGTCGGCAGTATGAGCCCTCATGAAATTGAAAATCATACTTTACTGAATTGAAGTGAGCTGTCGGCAATATGAGCCCTCATGAAATTGAAATCATACATTACTGAGTTGTCGGCAGTATGAGCCCTCATGAAATTGAGATTGATACATTGACTTGATGGAAGTAGTAACCTCATGAAATTTAGAATCATACATACATTACTTGACTAGACGGCAGTATAGGTCCCATGATTTGAAATCATAGTAACTAAAGTGTGTATGGACCTCTTGAAATTGAAATCATTACTGACTAGACAGCAGTATGGGCCCTCATAACTTTGAAAACCATACAAAATGTAGTTATTTTGTAAACATATTAGTTATTTGGCGTGATGGAGTTGAGATGTAGAATAAAGATAATGAATAGACGAGGTATTTCAATGAATGACTGGTGTGTGAATGATTGGTATCGGCAGTGTCTGATTCATATGTGACACCGTTGGGTCCGTTGGGATCCGTTGGATCCGTCCATTCAGGAAGGACGCCTAAATAAAGGAAATTCCTGTTGCGAGTCTAGCCATGGTTGGCGTGTTATGGTCGTCGGTGGGACCTAGTTTATATTACGTATATAAGAGGATTGTCTCGCAAGTAAAACTTTAGTCTTTAAAAAACGAAAGCAGGTTGTAAGCTGTACGTAATCTGTTGTTGACAGTAAACCACTTTTAGTAATAATATAAATTTTCATCGAGTTTCTCATATTTCCTGTGTTTGTTTTACCAGTAAGTTGTCTATTTAAAGACAGAAATGACGAGGTTTGTTTGAATGTTGGTATGAAACCTAATAACTTGGCGATCTTGATCAAAGAGAGAAGAAAGAGGGAAGTATGAAAAGCTAAGAGGTGATGTAAATAATTATTATTTAATAAAGATAGAAGGAGAACGGGTGTGAATGGGAAAGGTGTAAGACGAAAAAAGTCTCAGGTGTTGTTTCAATGTTTAAAATAATTGCAGTGAAAGTATAATCTACATAAGTAATTCTATACGAAGCATGCATATGACAGTTTGAGTTTGTTGAGGCTAGTGAAGGCACCCAGAAGGCTCAAGTTTACAAACCGTAGCCTGCTTCATACATATAGTGCGTGTTACAAATGTGTTTGTCTAAGTAACTGGAATATTGAATGGTATAGACGTGGAGTGGCCTTTGAAGGCTTGAGTTGCGATCAACTGCAGAGTCGACTGTGGATCGGGCTCCATATTAAATAAAGATTTTAATAAGGAAGGGATGTAGTGTTTGTACTGCTATTATGGTTATAGCAGTAATCATGTTATCTCGAGATCACGGGTAGTGGGGCAACACTGAGTCAGTCACGAGACAGCCGTAGACGCAGGCAGACGTGTTCCCCTACCACTGGTGACGTAACGAGCTAATGCAAGTCAACCATATCACTATATCCAAAGATTACGGAGCACGTAAGTACAACAACTACTACATGGCCAAATTAATTCACTTCCATGCACTCTTATGGTCCGTGAGCTAGCGACAGATTTTCATGACCAATTTCCTCTCAAGCGAAAACTCGTGAAATACTTCAGAGAGTTGCATTATATAGCATGGTGAACGTCAGCTGCCGCTCCAAGGGTGGGTAGGGGGGCGGCAGCCTTTCAAACATGTAAAAAAAAAAATTGTTTTCAGTCATTTCCTCCCAACTGAAAATTTGTTAGATGATAGATAACGTAATTATTTAAAGGTAAAAAAAAGTCAGCTGGCCATACCGTGGTGGATTATACGTCAGCTGGGCACGCGAACATGCAAAAAAAAATTTTTTTTTCAGTGATATCCTCTCACTTGAAAATGCGTCAGATGATACTTTACATGTTATTTTGAGTAAATAAAAACGTCAGCTGGCTGTATGTTGGTGGAAAGGTCGTCAGCTGATGCAGTGAAAGGTGGAGATCACTTATTTACATTCGTCAGCTGACGGGTTTTCCACCAACTTAGAGCCAGCTGATGTTTTTGTTTATTCAAAATAGCACGTAAACTATCACCTGACACATTTTCAAGTGAGAGGAAATTACGTAACTACAATTATTTTACTTTAGGCTCTATGCACGCGCTCTTATATGTACTAATCGAATCACTTAGAATAATAACGCCTAGAAGTAGCGTCTGAAACAAAACATAAGCGTAAACACGTGCCATTTCATTATCCTTGTGTGCGTAAGCTGTATGTATCTACGCTTTTCTAACGCACACAAATATATGGCTCCAGTGTTACCATCATCGGGCGTTTACCCACAAAAAATGGGAAAACGTGCTGCTTTGTTATGCGATGATTTGTCATGTGTTTGATATGATCTTTAAATACATAACATGAATATGATTATATTCATAAATATATTACACGTTTTTAAAATAACAGCAAATTTATCAACCATTAATCTAATGATGAATGCCGCCGTTTAATGCGTTTAAATTTAAATGCCTGTATGATTGTGTAAATTCACATTATGACGCATCTTCTGTGAGAAACATTTTCGTGAAACATTTATACAAAACGTTATCAAACCAAAAAAATCATAGACAAATGTTATGCAAAACATATTTGTGTAGATGTTTGTATTTTTTCGCGAAAATTAGTTGCAGGAGACGCAAAACTATAATCTGATTAAAAAAATTATGACAACTACTATAAAAACCTGTTTGATATCAAATGATATAGGAAGTATCGGTGAATAAGGATTTCAATAATAAAAAAAAACGTTTAACATATTGAAATTTAGTATTTATTTAACCATTCTTAAATTAAAGCAATACATTACCATTTAAAAGCCCTGTAATTGTATCTGTTTCTTAAAAAGTTTTCGCTTTGATTCAACATCTCTCATAATATATATGTATAAGTTGACATCGCTGACAATATAGTTTTACAATTAACCTCTAGGAAGTCTAGGATATGGCTACCTGAATTTTACCTTTTCATTGTTAAGTACCTAAACACCAACTTAACGGCGGAGCCGGAGGCCGCTCCATCCTCAAGGGTAATCTATGGCTTGACATGAGCTAATGCATTTTACATATCTAGGACCTTAGGTACCTTTGCTGGCACAGCACCACGGCGTATTTTTCGCAAACCTTTTTTCGTTGTGTATCCTTTTTGTGAAAATGCATTAAACAGATCTTTGTATTTTTGGTAGGATTATACTTACCAACTTTCTTTAAACTCAACATTAAGAACCAACAACAAAAACATTGTGTGCAATTTTTCCCCCACAACTAGCAACACTGTGTAGTGATAGGTTATTGTGTTTCAAATTATTTGTTTTTAGTCGATTTACGTACAGAAAATCTATAAAATGTAAGTATTTACCTATGAAATGAAATTTGATCACTTTTATTTTGTTTGTCTGATATGCTAGAACACTTCTTCATAGTGCAGACAGTCATTTTGAATTATTTTTCGCGAGCTGTGTTCGACTTAACGTGACGATGAGCACTGACAGCTCACGGAACAAACTTAGCCAGATATGGCTAAGTTTTAGTTGCGCGTTTTTCGTGCTCGCAATAGGTTTCTAGGCGTTATTATTCTAAGTCGAATCAATACTCTCATATCTATTTTGGATAGGAATCAATTACGTAAAAATTGATAAATATATAAATAAAAAAATGAAATTTAATAATATATAAATGCAGTTATTTATTTTCAATGAAACTGTAGTGTATAGAACGATGTTTATTAATTATACATTTTTAAATTTCGTTTCAAAAATAATCATTCATTCACTTTGACTCGTGCCACTCTCATCTTTTTCTGATTCACTATCACTGTCATCAGAGCTGTCCATTGTGGCTATTTCTTCATCGTCATCTATTTAAAGATAAAAAATGAAGTATTTATATCATTTGTTATTTAATCAATATAAATAGAATAAATAAAATGTTACCTTTTTCTGGTTGGATAGTTATTTCAGTAATCGATGATGGTAATTGGTTTCCAGAAAACCACCTGAAGTCATATCTATTGTCGACTTCTTCCCATCCATAGTCTATGGTATGGGTATGGTCCATAGACTTGAAATCTATAGACTTGTATTCCTTGTTCTTTACACTACATTTTGTGTAAGTTTGAGCAAGACAGAAACAGACTATGACGCACAGTGACATTAAATGTGGCGCGATGAGGGAAATACGCTTTTAAAGATCATTAACATTTCACGGAAGTTTTTTCGATACGCTTTTAAAGCGTATTCACAGATGAGGGGACTTGGACGAAATAAAGGAGGGGGCCCAAGTACTTTCTACCAGTGGAAAATTTGAAAGGTGGGGCATATTACATTCTGTTTGAGAATGTACAAGAAGCGTTTATTTTGAGCAGCTACATTAGATATAATATAATACTATACATCTACAAATACCCACATACACATGTTACGTATATCAATCAATCAAATATTTTATTTGTGAAATAAGGTACATAAGGATGGTAACATTAATAAATAGCTCTCTTACTCTGCCAATTATTGGCGTACAAAATTGATTAAAATTATTCTAAAATTTGATTTTTCATAATTATTTATTAAAGTAAAATAACTGTAGTTACGTAATTTCCTCTCACTTGAAAATGTGTCAGGTGATAGTTTACGTGCTATTTTGAATAAACAAAAACATCAGCTGGCTCTAAGTTGGTGGAAAACCCGTCAGATGACGAATGTAAATAAGCGATCTCCACCTTTCACTGCATCAGCTGACGACCTTTCCACCAACATACAGCCAGCTGACGTTTTTATTTACTCAAAATAACATGTAAAGTATCATCTGACGCATTTTCAAGTGAGAGGATATCACTGAAAAAAAATTTTTTTTTTGCATGTTCGCGTGCCCAGCTGACGTATAATCCACCACGGTATGGCCAGCTGACTTTTTTTTACCTTTAAATAATTACGTTATCTATCATCTAACAAATTTTCAGTCGGGAGGAAATGACTGAAAACAATTATTTTTTTTACATGTTTGAAAGGCTGCCGCCCCCCTACCCACCCTTGGAGCGGCAGCTGACGTTCACCATGCTATATAATGCAACTCTCTGAAGTATTTCACGAGTTATCGCTTGAGAGGAAATGACTGACAAAAAATACTATCTGGCTCACGGACTATTATCGCTATATATCTATCAAGTAACTTTATATCCAGCAACTTTGACTTGAGCTGTAAGAAGCGTGCGGATGAGATTGTGTCCATCGAACAAGAACGAATGCTGCAGGGGTACTGGAAGACTGAACTGGTTGAAGGACTGATCCTGACTGAACCGAATAAGTCGCCAATCAATTTCCCTTTGTCCATCTTAGTTTATAAACTTGTTACTTACTCCTGTTTCTTGAATGAACGACAGACGTGCAGACGAGTCACCATACGTGCATACTCACCATGGTAAATGGTATAGACACCTAAGGAACAACAACCCTACGCTAAAGGTATCACAGATGTGTCGTTGGTCAAAATCCAAGCGGTATAGCCACATTTCTGGTACTCAAATACAGTGACAGAAACACTAAAAATCATCATTACCATCCAATCCATACTCCATACATCCCATACATTATTACAACATTGTGACTTGAAGCTTACTTCTGCACTGTAACCGCTTGCTAGTGCGGGCTAAATTGATATACAGCTCAAACTTTAGCAACTCAGTCCAATCTGCATCACATAGGCGAGACTCTCCCGCTTCGTCGAAGCTACCAAGAGTAATGTAACTTCACGAACAAAGCTGGGAGCCACCATTAGCGGTACCGTGTAATTATTCTATTACGGATGAGAAAGACTTGTTATTGTAACCTAATGATGTTGCGTAAGAGTTTATCTCATAATTAATAACAAGCTGTATTTCATTCTAGTCACCTGCCCTCTCTTCGTTTTAGAACCGGTATGACAATAACTAATCGGAAACAATGTATGTTAGTCAGGTGTTTTATAAATTCAGTTCATACATCAATTAGGAAGGTTGGTTTTTATTCCTACACATTAAATCTGTGTTAATTACATAATGCATATAAAGCATTGTTATTTTTATAGGATTTTTAAATTTAATTTCAAATGTAGGTACACAGATTAGTTTCTTCAGGTAAAACTACCAAGATGTTGACAGACTGAAATAAACAACATAGAATGGCAAAATGAAATATAAGAATAAGAATATCAATAACAAAGTTATGAAACACAGCGTCAAATAGACAGATTGAAACATGAGTATAAAATATGAACAAAAAAGTCAACCTTGAAAATAAAAAATATATCGAATATTGTACATTTATTGTGTCTTGTAATCAGGCCCGTCATAGTTTCATACCTAGATGGATACGATTCTAAAATAGTTCTCAAACGTTCCTCCAAACAATCACCGTTTCTAAGTCGTATTTGTAGCTTTTTCCGACTACTTTCACTACAAGATGCACTAGGCATTTAAATTTTACAACAGAAAAAAGTTAAAATCACTAAATTTGCCGTATCAAAATTTGCCGTAAAAGCCGAAACATTTGAATTTATATTATCTGTCGTATACTAAATCACAGAGTATGAAATCTATTAATACTACTAAATAGTATTTTAATATTTTCAGAGATCGTAGAGCAGTATCAGTAAACTTGTCTGTAGAGCGAAGGCCCCAAAATTCCCAGCACCGGTTAATTTCCGGGTCGTGGGTATTTGTTTAATTGGGGCAACTGTTACTTACATAAATACTTACTTCTTAATACAAAGTTAATTTATTTGATTTGAAGGGTATGATATGACACACTTATGAAGGACACACTATATTTCATGACCTTGGTGTAGTCTTTCAATTGATGAAGCTTTGATCAAGTTTAATATTTCTGTACTAAATAGTTCAAATAGTTATAAACTTTTAACATTGTGTAAATTGTCCCGACTACCGGAAACTAATTTAAATACAGCTGAAAGATTAACGACTAATTTTTTAATGTAAAACATGAGAACAACATCAAAATTGGTTCCGCCATTCTCTCCGTTTATTTCCGTCGGTCATGTAAATTATACAATATAACATTAGAGGCATTATTTTGTACGTAATATTGACTGTACATTGCGTGGGAAACAATGTAACTGTATTAGTTTTCTAACTAATTGTAGTAAAACAAAGTTTACCTTTAAAAATGTAAACTGAGTCAAATGTATATTACAAATGAAGCCATAGGCTTCAACTTTAGTAAATTCTAAGAAATATCGAAAAGCTCTACATAATATTATGGGTATTTATAAGGAACACATTCTATACAAATACATATTTATACATGGCAAGAACATGTCGAAACATTGCAGCTACATCTTACACTATAATTTATAACATGATATGTGTTACACATCTCGAGCTGTTTAAAAGAACAATTAATGGTAATGATGGTAGTTTCAACAGCGGATTGTGGTACCACCACCCGTTACGCATGATTGATACTGATCTTACATTAACAGAAGATTATATTATCTGTCGAAATGAGAGATCTTTTCATGTGTTACTGCATTATAGCTTTTCACAAGCTATCATTAGAGTATTGACGACCCTGTAGCCTTGTTGGTAGCGACCCTAGCTGCGATGCGAGTGGTCCCGGGTTCGATTCCCGGCCGAGGCAGATATTTATGTGACAGTTAAACATTTGTACACTTGACATGGCTGTTATTGTGATATGTGTCGTCCATGCCACCCGCGACACAGGTAAAAACCTACTGCGGGGGTATGAGTGTGTAAGCGTATGTCGTAAGCGTATTTCCATGCAAGATAAACAAAAAACTAAGAATAAAATCATAAATTTTACATATTCAACTTGGATTGCGGAGCTTTAAGGTAAGGATTCATATGTAACGTGGACGGGACGGGGACGGGACGTGGACGGGGTATAAAACGTGCGTGCCCCGTTCCCGTCCCGTGTGTGCCTCCGTGGCGTATGCGCTATTGTTTACATTTTCTATGAAACGATGTTTCCAAAACTTCACGTCCCGTCCTGTCCCCGTCCCGTACACGTTACGTATGCATCGACCTCTTGAAATGTAACCGCAATATCAATGTATCGCAAATTCTATGTAGTACCTACTTATGAAAAATGACTTCGTAATATTCAATTGAAATAAAAATGATTGAAGGTGATTCTTTTGATGTATCTCACTGAATAATATTTTTATTTTTTGCTAATTGCAGCTCCATCTTATTGCAATATTGGACGATACCACAATAATGTTACAATATTATATTTGTAGTCTTAATCAATAACATTTTACCTAGAGTTTGATTAAAATATTATAACGATAAAAAAATGTAGAAGAAAGTTTTATTTTTAACCAAGGACATGCCTCTTCTGGATGGAACTATGCGGCTTTGCTCCAAAATGCGGATGTGCGGATCCGCATCTGGGCGGGGAATTATCATGGTCCCGAACATAGACCAAGATCAACGGCGTATACCGGCGAATTTCCGGCTCCCCGCGTCGATTAAACTTTTGGCTTTTCTTGTGGCAACCGCATTACATGTCACTCGGTGACGTCACGCCGATCTGATTCACGCCATCGAAGTTTTGTACAAACGCTTACATGATACATCTGGATCAGTTGAAGCTCGGCCGCTCCCCAGGTAACCTGCCACCTCACCTGGCAAGAGATCTCCCTTTGCCAAATACTGATGCCCATGGTTGCTGGTTATTTTATATTAATTCCTGTCTAAATATACTTTTACTAAAGCAGTGATAGAAAGTTAAGTTTTACTTAACGATTGTAGGGAGGAAAAAGTCAAACAGGAAGAATAATAGGTAAAAGAGGATAGGAAAAAGGAAACAACGGCAAGATAGTGAATTTTTACGAAAGTTTTAAAGGTTTTAATATTTTACGGTTTACGAATGTGGGAAGGCAAGGAATCCCGCAAACGTATTGCTGAAACAATGAAAGATTCCCGATAAAAGGAAGAACAGTGATCAGGAGTTAAAAGGACAAGATTACGTGAGGAGCGTAGTAAATTCTTGCATATAATATTAAAGTATATTAATATTATCGCAGTGAATGGAAATCCATGGACGATGCCTACAGCGGAAGTGAGATGTGTCGAGAAGTGACCAAAATTAATGCCGAAAGATTTAAAAACTCACACCTCTTATGATTTAATTGCGACATTGGATCATGACACAGATATCAATATAATAAATGCAGTGTTATACAATGTTTAAACATAACACTGAATATTTTGTAATCGGTGCGGTGCACAAAAAGTGGTGCTTCACAAAGTCAAATCAATCAGTTTTATTACATCAACGTATGATTCGTAGGTTACGTTCGATTTTTGTAGACACAGTCAATATCATATTATTTCGATGGAATATAGAAATCGAAAAACTGTGCTATTCAAGATACATAGGTAATTAAAAATAATTTCCGATGCTAAATGTTTTGACACGTTCCTTCGCGACTTGAAGGAAATAGTACTAAGAAATACGTAACTGAAAGCCGTTATTCCCCCTCGTAATACACACACTTTTTAGGGTTCCGTAGTCCAAACGGAACCCTTACAGTTTCGTCACATCTGTTCGTCCATCCTCCGCAGCATAGTATTAAGAGCTCTTACTACTAGAAAGCTGTAATATTGCATGAATAAACATTTTTATGGCCGACGACTAAGTGGTAGAATAAAAACCTTGAATAGGCCTTAGATAAGTGAAAAAATCATGGCCTTAGCGTATTTAAATGATGAGTTTATAAAGGAAACTATCACGGCTGAGTTTGCTTATGTGGATAGTTTTTTTTCTGATTCAGTTCAATGCCTACGTATTTTTTTTTTGTATTTTCTCACCAAATTGTTTTTATGTTTCCGAAATAAACTTTCTTCCAGAATCTTGTCACACCAGGCAACACTGGTTACGCTTGCCCATTGCCCAGGTGTAGCAATGGGCCCTGATGGCTACAGTTGCCACTGCCTGCTCTACTCCCCCATTTTCAATAAAACGTTGCCCAAAAAAAAATATTCAAATTCAAATTCAAATTCAAAATCATTTATTCATGTAGGTATCATTGATACACTTATGCACGTCATTTTTTTAATTTACCAGCTTTTCGGAAAGGTGCTTTGTCATGGAGGAGAAGAAAAGCCGAAAGAAACTCCTCAGCACATCTTTTAAAAATAAAATACATTGGTATATTTCTTACAAAGAAGTATCACTAGCCTGTACGGAACTGGTTGCAGATCTGGTCATTTCCATGCGTCTTTGTCATTTATGTACTCATCTACAGTATAGTAGCCTTTGCCTAAAAGTTGAGATTTTACATGTTTCTTAAATAATTCCACTGGCAAATCACGTATTAACTTTGGGATTTTATTATAGAACTGTACACCACGGCCCATAAAAGATCGCTTCACTTTAGAAAGACGGTAAGATGGCGTTACTAACTGGTGCATTTTTCTTGTTTGGCGATTAGTGATATCAAAATTTTGTTTATACGCGCTTATATTATTCCGTATAAAAACCACGTTACTATAGATATATTGTGAGGCTACTGTAAGTATACCTATTTCTTTGAACTTGTCACGCAAAGTTTCACGAGATCTAAGTTTATAAATAGCCCTAATAGCTCTTTTTTGTAGTATGAAAATTTGTTCTATACTGGCTGCTTTGCCCCACAGCAAGATGGCATATGACATAATACTGTGAAAATATGCAAAATAAACCATCCTAGCAGTTTCGACGTCAGTAAACTGCCTTATTTTCCTAACAGCGTAAGCAGCCCTACCGAGTTTAGTCGCGAGATTTGTTATATGTGGGCCCCACTGAAGTTTACTATCTAAGGTCACCCCTAAAAACTTTACTATTACACTATGTATTACAAAGTTAAGATTAAAACCGATGTAATAAAAAAGTAGGTTGCGATGAGATACAAGATCTAGAGTTAACTTGATTAAATGGCAAACTGATAAGACATTATCAGATACTAGTATAAAAATAATAATTACAAGTGTTCAAAATCACGTACTTGAAATTTAATTAAATTTGATTTTCTTTTGTAAAAGTCCAATTAATTATTGAAGATTTAGGATTTTAGGGAATACTTGTAACCTGGCGTTGCTTTGATAAACTCTACGCATAGGTACACGCATCACCTCAAACGCATTGTACCTACTCGTACAAAAAAAATATCAGGTGTTTAGAGTTAACCCTAATTTATTATTTTGTCTGTTCTTTAGAAAAGACACATTTTGGATTATTGTAACTACAACTACAGACAAAGACGACCCATGTGGCGCAATGGTTACCATGCCGGATTGCCGCACCAAGGTCCTGGGTTCAATTCCCAGCGAGACGGAAATGTGAATGAAGAGTTTGAATTTCTGTTCTCGGTCTGGGTATGAGTGTTCTTGTCTAGTGTGTTGTCCATGGCACCCACGACACAGGGAATCCTAGTGTGGGGCTATGAGTGTGACTGTGAAGCGTTAATTATAAATATTAACTTATGTATCTAGTTTAGCCAACGTTCCAGCAGACGAGCCAGCTGATGTTAAGTCAGTCAGGTAAATCATATGGTAGGTCAGTGTGGGAACCATTGCCCATGGACATGTAACGATGCGTTTCCGGTAAGGAAAGAAACAGATGCGCGCATTTTCTAGCTCTCTATCAGGAAATAGAAGAGGTAAAATTAGGTAATAATTGAGTTGCATCAAAATGACGGTTGTCAAAATTTATTGCATATTAAAATACTTATTAAATATATCTTATGCATTTATAATGCACGACTACTAATGCTAATAAACCAGGCCGATATGAATTATTAAAATGCATCTATATATTTCAATTTAATATCTTAGGACAGAATTTTTTCACTTATCAATAACTTATTACTTAATTATCATAAAAGTTATTAGATAGTTGTTGCGGAACTTTCCATAATTATTTTTAGGCATTCAATGTTGATAAAAAATCCGCTCTACATAAGGAGAAACGAGCACAATTGTAAACCTAAACATATAATTATCACTGAGTTACAGCACGTGAAGTTCATAAGGAAAGAATACCTCTGCATTTGTTCACAAAGTTCAAATCCTAAGAAACTCCACAATACTAATTGCTTACCAACTAAACAACAAAAATGTAAATGTAAAACTGCTCAGCGGTATTGTATAATGTGTTTATTAAATTCTCTTTATCTTGTAATATTGTAAATTATGCAAATTTTTATGTGTGTCTACAATATCTACATTCACATTGTGAGCGTCCTGCGTTATGTCAGTAAACAGTAAAGTTAAACACACACAACTGTTAAAGAGGTCGCGAGATTATATAACGTAACGAAAAATTCAATTAAGATTGCGAACCGCCTTTGTATCTATTGCTTTAATTAGAAATTGTTATTTGATGTAACAAAAATAGAAGCTGCGGCTATTGCTACATTAAATCACTTTTTAGGGTTCAGTCAATCAGGTGAACAAACGAAACTCGTATCAGTGTTCGGCATTTGATATCAAATTATTAGGCTACTATATTATTATTATTGTTTTCTTTAATGCATAGTTTAAAAGAGAATAAAAAAAATTAATAATCTGAATTTTACCAAGAAAAAATAACCGACTTCAAAATAACTCCAAAACTACTCGTTAGATCTAGTTTAGTTTTAAGTGGGACTACATGACAAGCACCAGCTTTTGATTAAAAAAATAATCATCAAAATCGGTTCACCCAGTCTGGTTCTGGTTCACCAAGTTCTGAGGTAACAAACATAACAAAAATACAGTCGAATTGATAACCTCCTCCTTTTTTGAAGTCGGTTAAAAATGAAGCATTTCTTTTTGTTATCGCCAATGCTACTAAAATTACCAAAATAAGATATTAAGAACTTATGAAATACTTACGAAAATATTTTATGAAATAAAAATATTACCGTATTCATTTAATACAGAATCCCAGTCGCCGCAAGTATATTACGAACTTGACCAGTTCTGGTTAAATACCATTCTTGAACACTGGTCGCTTTGGTTAAGAGATAACTTTGTGATAGTTAAATTGGGTTATCTTGTTATAAATCTCTCCTATTGTATTTGTTGTGTTACATTATTGAAATATGAAATAGTACGCTTTTATTAAAAAAATTTACACAGAATCACTGATTCCATTGGATTTCGAGAGTTCTGAGAAATTAAAACGACTTTACGTGTTTTGCGTCGTTTAAGTTAGAAATCAGTTTTATCGTTTTGGTCTTGGTCGGCAACGTGTCGGTGACTCATTTTGGTGTTTCATAATTGATGGCATTTACTACTTACTTGCAGACAGCCCATCTGCACGTTTGGATTGGAAATATTTTGTGTAAGTCCAAAGAATTAAGAAATGTCTAAGTGGCCATGGTGGATAAGGTAGTTTGGAATATTGACTTATGTTAGCAAAAACTGTAATCAGTAGCAGCTGCTGCCATCTGGTGGATCTACGTCATAGCTGGAGGGACGAAGTTGATCGTATCTTCTGCTTTTTGTTTGGAACACAATCCAATTACCATCCAGTAAGTAATAACCAAGATAGAACCACTTTAACAAGAATAAATATGATAAAGCACTAAGTAAAGCTCATAAATCACCAGCAAATTTTTTAATTGATCTTGAAACACAAGAGCCATAAACACGTCCAAATCAGTAATTGAAATATGGTTTATTGATAACATCGCAGCAACAATAAACATTGACCATTTGAATACAAGTTCAAAGGTATAATATCACTGTCACTGTCAAGAAAAGATTGATACTTGTGGTTTTAAACCTATTTAACGCGAACACTGAACGACTTCGGGTACCTACTCATGATTTTATATTTTGTTCCGATATTTCGACCCAATATGGGTTAATGGGGAAAGAAATTGGCAAAATTACCCGAGTTGGTGTTTCCGCTTGATTATAATGTAAGTGTCTTCAAAGCAAGAGTGAAGAGGCTTTTGCTGATTTAGTGCGTTTTACCACCCATGACTACATCGCCACTTACCATCAGGTGGGATTGTAGTCAAGCATTAACTTATCTTATAAGGTATAAAAGAAAAAGAATTGATAGAGTGTGATATTTGACAGACATCAGACAGGTAAGCCTATCAAGCTTTCGTATGGCAGCTTAGAGCCCGTACACAAAACTGCGATTCGACGCGATGCGAATTCGCAACGCAAAAAGTTGCGACACGAATTGTTGCGATGCGATTTCGTGCGGCAAGGCGTGTCCCTTCCACGATAAGGTGACCATTCCTTTGACGACCGTTGAAAACTAGATCGTGATATGGATCGTAAAAAGAAGTGTGCACTTTTGTTACTGCTTAGGAGATACAGGCAAAAGATACAAAGAAGATTTTGGGTTCATCCATTTATTACTATTATGAACGCCGAAGGGAACTATTTTCATCGAAAATATGAATTTGTCATTAAAAGATTTGATTTTTTAATGAAGAATCTTAGAAGAAAAAGAAAAAAGCGGCCAAGTGCGAGTCGGACTCGCCCATGAAGGGTTCCGTAGCAGCAAGTAACATAATATAAAAGTTCTTGAAGTTCGTTGTAACTTTGATCGAGGTAAATTGCGGTTTACGATTTATGACGTATTAAAAAAAAAACTACTTACTAGATCTCGTTCAAACCAATTTTCGTTGGAAGTTTGCATGGTAATGTACATCATATATTTTTTTTAGTTTTATCATTCTCTCATTTTAGAAGTTACGGGGGGGGGGGGGGGGACACACACATTTTACCACTTTGGAAGTGTCTCTCGCGCAAACTATTCAGTTTAGAAAAATATGATATTAGAAACCTCAATATCATTTTTGAAGGCCTATTCATAGATACCCCACACGTATGGGTTTGATGAAAAAAAAATTTTTGAGTTTCAGTTCTAAGTATGGGGAACCCCCAAAATTTATTGTTTTTTTTCTATTTTTGTGTGAAAATCTTAATGCGGTTCACAGAATACATCTACTTACCAAGTTTCAACAGTATAGTTCTTATAGTTTTGAAAGAAAGTGGCTGTGACATACGGACGGACAGACAGACAGACAGACAGACAGACATGACGAATCTATAAGGGTTCCGTTTTTTGCCATTTGGCTACGGAACCCTAAAAACGTTTCATTTTAACGTAACAAAAAAGATTTCGTATTTTCGAAGTGATCTCAAACTTTATTTGATGTGTGTACGTCTTGCCAACACGCTGTCTCAGACCCGACTTAAAAGTGTTGTCAACAAGTATGACGTAACATCGCAGGAATGCGCGATGCGAATCAATTCGCAAGTTCTTGCGACGCGACGTGCGAGCTCGCAGGTTTTTGCGATGCGACGTCGCATCGCAGTTTTGTGTACAAGCCCTTAATGTTACGACACACGACGATAATATCTTTGATATTTGCGCGATCATGTTTTATGTTTGCATCAGTCGACAAAATCTGCTGATTGACTTAAACTAATAAATAGATAAAACGATTTCATCGACTTTACCCAATGATATTATGATGTAAAAAAGTGGTAGATATGTCACTAGCGCGCCGACTATGAAGAGTTAAGAACAGGCAATTGACCGTTCTGCTCGTAGTCACTCTGTCAATACAAATTAAAATTACGCGTTAAAATGCCTTCGTGTATTATATCAATGTGATTAGTGTAGTGAAAACAAAGATAAACGTGTGTGAGTGTTGTAGTTCTTTTCGGAACAGATTTTTTTGTTTATTTGTAATGGTATAACGTATCTATATTTTTTAAATATCGTTGACTTTACCCCAATTTCTCTGCTAAAATTCATTCATATTCTTTATCTATTTTAAATTTTAGTTAATCTACCTAGGGCCCGGCCACAGCTACTAGCGGCGCGGATTGCGGCGCGGTGAGCGGCGCGGCGAGCGGCGCGATTTGCGGTGGTATGCCACAGCTACATTAGTTGCGACCGCGGCGGCGTCAGCGGTGGACGTACTTAGACGACTATATAATAATATTATATATAATAATATTGATAAATAATCTGTAGATAAATAGTAACATTGTTTTGTGTTCCTTCCTTGTGCTCTTTACGTATATTATGTTTTGGTGTACAAACAATAAAGTGTTAAATGTAATAAATAAATAAATAACATAACAATGTAAGCAGGTAATTAAGATACCGGCCATGTTTGTCATTATAAGAAAAACGAATACAAAAGGGTATGATGGAATGAGCTGTCACATGGATTATTAAGAAAATATGATGAGAACTAGTCTTTGAAGCAACCGATTGTTTTACTATTTTTCATGAAATAAAGATAAATATAATATATCAAGAATAAAAAATAATAAATAATAAGATAAATATAATACATGCTGAGTTCGTCCACCGATACGGCCGCGCGCGGCATTTGTTTCACTCGCGCACCGCGCAGTCCGCCGCCGCCGCTACTCTCACCGCGCCGCAAAACGCGCCGCTGTAGCTGTGGCATACTCCATACATTGTCTACCATTTGTTCTCGCCGCTCACCGCTTGCCGCGCCGCTCATCGCGCCGCAATCCGCGCCGCTAGTAGCTGTGGCCGGGCGGTAACTCTGTAGATTTTTGCATTTGAATATAAAAGACGCAAGTACAAATATCAAAAAATCTTGATAACATTTAACATAAAATCGTTTCTAAATAGAGCTTTAAATCTTGAATCTGAATTCTGCGCTAGAATTAATAAACTGTTACATTCAGGTTGCCCATAAACATCTGTAACGACAACGCAGAAATGATAAAAGCTTTTAATTCATTGAAGTTACGAATTTTAATACAAAACATATCCTGGAATTTCATCTACAATAAAAAAAAATATGCTATGAAGTGTTTTGTCTTAATAACCGATCGACCAAGTTTGTGCAACGGAGTTGGAATTTGGTCTTTTGTTAGAGTTGTGATCGTTTCGTACTTCGTAGGTCACGTCAAGCGTATGTTATTTTTAACCGACTTCAAAAAAAGGAGGAGGTTCTCAATTCGACTGTATTTTTATTTATTTTTTTATGTTTGTTACCTCAGAACTTTGGACTGGGCAAACCGATTTTGATGATTCTTTTTTTAATCGAAAGCTGGTGGCTGTCATGTGGTTTCACATAAATTTTATTGAGATTTAACAATGGCATCCATGAGAAAACCACATAAGTCGTAAATTTGTGTTAAGATGTGCGCGACAAATTGACGAATAACTCAATGTCACGCCTACCGATTTCAATGATTCTTTTTTTAATCGAAAGTAAATGCTTGTCATGTGGTCCCACATAAATTTGAACGAGATCTGACAAGTAGTTTTTGAGACTTTGAAGTTGGTTATTTTTTGTTAGTAAAATTTAGATTATATTATGAAATCACAATCATTTAGTCTTATCTTATCCACACCCGATTCCACCGCCCGAGGTAGAACACGCTCGACAGTTTCGTAATAGGAAAACGTTTATTCTAGGCTCTGAATACTGGTTAGCTACTACTCTGCTCCTACTACTAGCTACTAGCTACTACTATACTCTGTGCAAATACATATAAATCCTACATACATCTCATTTGAATAATCAAAATCAATAAAGCAAACCTTTTACGCAAAGCACCGTTAAAACCAGTTAATTTTTCAAGATAGATAACAACACAACTCGATAAAATAAAATCCTTTTGCATATTCATTGCTCGCGGAAACATCGGCAGCAATGAATATTTCCGATACATGCATAATTTATAAGCCATCTCATACTTCGAAAATAAATACTGGTCGTAACATATCGTACAGTATACCCACAGAGTATACGACTTTAACTAGTGGTACCATTTAGTCTGGTTTACACAGGACGCTGCAGTAAACACCAGTTGACGATAGCGAGTAACTGTATAGCGCCTAGTATATTATAATTATCGATAAATGTAGCTAGGTATACTCTGAAAATTCTGTTTGTCAATTAAAATTATTATTAATATTTTATAATATTTAATATACACTTCCATGTTGAAGGTCAGAGTGTGACTCCATTCCTTCTACATAATGCTGATATATTACAATGAGATTGTAATTATAAGTTATTACTGTAGGTATTACAATTTTGGAATTTCTAATACAAAAAGAGTATTCAACAGCAATCGACGATCCTGCATCCAGTTGAACAAATATCTATAAGACAAGCGCAACAAGAGTGCATTCGATCAGGTTCAGAGCGAGTATTTGTCGGTTCAATCATCATATTCTTAAACATTATCAATCGAAGCTATTTTCCCGACGAAGATATTTTCCGAAGAGAAAAAGTTTTGAGTAACGAGTCACATAAACCATTACAATGTAACATATTTATTTGTAGATAGAGATTAATCACGTATCGACTGTCAAAGTTCGTAAATAAAACTGTACTTAAAACAAACAGAGCATGGTCACCCCAGCTATGACGCATGAACTGAAGCGTACGCGGGCGCCGACCGTTTTCACTTTTCTTCACAGATGAGCATCTCCGTGGTGTCCGCTCGGCGCTCGGCTCGCCGCTCGGTATGTATGATTCGGGTGTAATAACCGAACGACACGTTTTCATTGCATTATTTATGAGATCGTGTGTTCCACCGATCTCACTAAATTGTCACACGTCAAATCTTAACAGCGCTACGCGACGCGACGCTCTTATATAATGTGCGTCATTTGTATCTAACTCGTTACACGCACTCCCCTAAATTATATGAAGTGTGTGGATAAATACATTGCTGGGGTAATTGTCACTTTCTAATGATCCTTATTTTTGGGTGTCAGCATCTATCATAAATCAATTCGTACAAGGGAAATATTTGAGAAGAAGAGCAAAATAAGTAACAAAATATAAAATTAACGAAATATTAAAATTATTTAAATATTAAATAGTGTCAATGTGACCTAACCCTTTGACAATATTATTGAAGGGCCAATATTGATCGTAGAGCAGATCCCTAGCATTATTTTATTAGTTAATTCCCCAAGATTTTAGATTATTGCGTTGCCTTAAATTTATTATAAGTAAGTGATAAGGATTACGCAGTCATTCGCTTAATAAAGTACGAACTATGACAAAAAATATGATGTTTCTTAGTTTTAGAGCTAAGCTTCAAATTCTCAACATGCAATTACATTTATTATTCTCATTGAAATTTTCATTTTAAAATTTCTTCTGCGAAAACTCCTAAAATTGCACATAATATAATAATGATTTGAAAAAGTGAATGGCAGGTAATTTATCACTTGCTCTATCCAAGCCTCCGACTAAGATAGAATTATCATAATTTAAAACACACAATCAGAATATAAAACATCTAGTTAGTATATTATTAGTATATTAATTAGGTATACTAGCAAGGGAAGATAAAAATATTGCATTAAATTGTAATATGACCTTAATTTTCTCAGCGAAACATTCGACCGGGATAAAACCTATCCTATTTTGTAATCCCGGTTAAAGTCTGTCTGCGTGCCAAGTTTCATTTTCATCGTTTTACGTTTAGCAGGTGATGGTAACATCTTTACTAACTTTCTCACTTATAATATTAGTAGAAAGACTAGGAAGTAGGGTAAGATAGTAGGAAGTAGAATAGCCGACCAACGCGCAACGTACAGAAGCCACCTGATGGTAACTTGTCATCGCCCTCTATGAATATTAAGAACACAATCAATCACATATTATATACGTTGCCGGCGATACCGAAGCGGAAAACCCGAATTCTTCTGACTCTCCAAGTGTGACCGAAACACGCAAATAAATAAAACAAAAAACAAATAAAAGACGTGACATAGGATGGTAAAAAACCCTACGTATCAAGATTAAACTGGGTGGTACTTCTTGAAGCAGTTGAGGAAATGAAATGAACCTTATTTATATTTTGTCACGGGTTGACGCAAATGATGCCTTGGGGTCCAACCTATCCCAATAGATCCATCCCTGACACCCCGGCGTTAAGGGCCCCATTGACATGCGATCGATCGGTGCGATCCGTCGTTGCCGACCGATCGCAACGACGGATCGATAGTGTATGTTGTGATCGTGAACGATTTGCTTGATCGCAGACGATATCGGCGATCGCAACAAAAATCTATGCAATCTTGAATATCGCACCGATGAATCGACAGTGTGTGGACCTTTGCGATCACCGATGCGATTTTTGTCTCATTCTGATGCCGGCCGCCACACCGCACGCATCGCATGCCTTCAATGCCTTGGCTAGTGCGTTACGTACTTGTTACGTAGGTACTACGTACCTATCAACATTCGATGGACGAAACAAATATTTTTTTTGCCGTATTGGGGCGGCTTTAGAATACTAAACCCAAACCCACGCTGGATGGGTGTCGTAAGAGGCGACTAAATCCGGCCCGCTGGTGGTAGGCCCTCGGAGGGATTATATTGGTAATATTGATTTTAATTGTTAATTAATACCATTATTACTATTGTTATTACTTCATGGGGTTCGCTTTTACTTTTACTTTTCGCTTTTACCTCTGGTGTTGCTAATGTTCATGGGCGACGATAGCCACTTACCATCAGGTAGATCGTCAGCTCGATTGTCGGCTATTTCCATAAAAAAAACTTCGTGGACTTATCGAGGACCGATGCCGCGATGACAATTCAATATTAAAAAAAAGAAAGAAAGAAAGAAAAACCTAGTTAAACGCTTTATATTAGCTTTAAACAGTTAGACTAAGACTAAGTTTGGAAGACCAAACTTCGTAGACCTATCGAGGACCGATGATAATTCAATATTTAAAGAAAAAAGAAAGAAAGAAAGAAAAAAATGTTCGGTTATGTTCGGCTTACACGTATTAAGTAGTTAACTAAATTTTAAGTAAATTAATACGTGTAAACGGATAATTTAGTAGTTTTGTAATCAAGTAGAGTTTTTAACCGACTTCAAAAAAGGAGGAGGTTCTCAATTCGACTGTATTTTTTTTTTTTTTTTTATGTTTGTTACCTCAGAACTTTGGACTGGGCGAACCGATTTTGATGATTCTTTTTTTAATCGAAAGCTGGAGGCTGTCATGTGGTCCCATATAAATTTTATTGAGATCTGACAATGGCATCCGTGAGAAAATCACATAAGTCGTAAATTTGTGTTAAGATGTGCGCGACAAATTGACGAATAACTCAACATCACGCCAACCGATTTCGATGATTCTTTTTTTAATCGAAAGCAGGCACTTGTCATGTGGTCTCACATAAATTTGAACGAGATCTGACAACTGTGTAGTTTTTGAGACTTTGAAGTCGGTTATTTTTTGTTAGTAAAATTTAGATTATATTTTTTTCTTTTGTAGCCGAATCAAAGTTACTGCCACATAGCTAAGGAAAAGAAGTTCATTTTCCATTTTGTAGGGCACGTATTGAATTATTTGAGCACGTCTTTATCCTTCCGTGTCAAACAAGTAAATGTTTGATAGCGATCGATCGTTGCGACCGATCGTTCGTGTATTGGGCCCCATTGACGATGCGATCGATCGGTGCGATCCGTCGTTGCCGACCGATCGCAACGACGGATCGGTAGTGTATGTTGTGATCGTGAACGATTTGCTTGATCGCAGACGATATCGGCGATCGCAACAAAAATCTATGCAATCTTGAATATCGCACCGATGAATCGACAGTGTGTGGACCTTTGCGATCACCGATGCGATCGATCGTTGCGATCGATCGTTGCGACCGATCGTTCGTGTATGTGGGGCATTAGAGTGGCACTTTTGAACCGATCGATCGTTGCGATCGATCGCACCGATCGATCGCATGTCAATGGCGCCCATTACGCTTGAACTCAACATGTAAGAAACCCCTTAATAACAACCCAACTTATCTTTACTAAATGGAAAGTAGTATATTAATTATGTAGGTAATAATTAATTACCTAATAATGTAATGTCAATGTGAATGTAGTGTTGCAGCTACATTCACATCATTAGATAAATATGATAATAATCATTAGAGCATAATTTAATTATGTAAATAATCATAATCAATTTGGTGCCTACATGTCTGCGCTTCATGTTTCGAACGAGGTTGATTCCATTATGAGTCGAATTAAAGCAGATAGTGTCGATAAAAATTCCACAAGTAGCAAAACCCAGTACCCAGAACAAACAGATAACTGTATTTTTATTGAATGTAACAGAAAATGATAAATATTTAAAGATTTTCTGAATTCCATTAACAGTTTTGCACATGATTTTTATTTAGCTTTTTTATCAACCCATAAATAACTCGCTATAATACGCTGTTGTATTATGTTGTTAGTATTCATAACGGAAATTTAGATGTTTTGGTTTTGTGATGTTTTATTTTTTATTTTTTGATTCGTATTTACTAATAGTTCCTTGGGTCATTCTCATTAAATTTCTCTCCAACACTGATCGGTTCGAGTCGCCGGAGCAGGCCTGTAATTCCAATGCATTAGTTAATGTTATCGATATTTGATTACAATAATAGACCATTTGTCTCCATGACACCAAGATTGTTCACAAATGCCTGCCGTTCAACCGGTACAACACAGACAGGAAGTAATGGGCACTCGAGAACATTTAATTGATTAATCAGGAAGTGATTTTTGAAGATTATAGAGATACCTGCAAAGGGCGAATTTGATCAAACTTATGTAAGATTTCTCCCGCAAATAAAATCATTAATAACTGACTCTATAATAGAGTTAGAGAAAAGTAGAAACTGTTTCTCCAAAATGAAATCGCTAGACGGTCACAATTACTTCAATGGAAATTATTTTAACATGTTGTGGCCACATTTGATCAGCTGATTGTCATTTCCTTCGTATTGAATGTTGTCATGTTATCGACGGTTTATGATGGTTTCAGGAATTCACCACTATTTTCCCGGAAGCTTGCTACCATCATTGATTATTCATAGATTATGACATTAATGACATTAAGTAATAAAGCAAAGATACAATTAACTTGTTTCATAACAATATTAAAAAACATTTGAAATGAAATTGTTTGATGTAAACAAAATCAAAAAACTAAACAAGTACTAGTAGTATTTACTTCAACGCCATCTCGCGTTTGGACAGCGGTACTCTGTGCTCTCTGTCAAAATAATTCTGCACAATATGAAACCAAGGAACTTTGCACGCGCAGAACATGCTAAAGCATAAAACGATAAAGTAACTAGTTATTATTTGCATCATGTTGTTACAGCATGTATACATAGATGGCTCTGTGTACTATAGAAACGAAACACGACACGACACGACACTTTGCTTGCAGATAAATTGTATAGATCTATTCTTTCATAGAATGGTTCATTTCCTGCCCGATAGATGGTGGTAGTACCTCATAGTTCAAACCAACGCGGCAGCCGCTACTTCGCCAGCTAAAATAAAAACCAGCCAAGCACTATTTTCCTTCCCCTATTTATTTATCGTATAGCTCGTATAGGATTTTGTAATGTGATTTGTGATTTGTAGTTTAGGAGGTACCTAAGTTGGATTTTTTGTATGCTTATTGTTTGTTATTGTAATCTTCTCTTTTATAAGTCATTCTAAAATCCAATGGTAGGTAGAAAAATATTGGAAAAAAAGACAAAAAAATATACTTACACGAAAATTATTGCTGCATTATGTTCCCATGTGTCCAGTGGCCTAGAAAATGGACACATGCGAATTGACGTAGTGTTGGTTACGGCGCTGATTTTCAGTGAGTCCAATCAGTAAGTCACGGACGACAGTGTTTGTTGTTGTAAATTTTAAAACTTTCAATTCAATGAATGAATATTATAAAGGCCTCTCTTCAAGATCAACTTCCAAGTTTTGGATTCATTGAGCTTACCTATGCATAGTAGTTATCTTCACCATAATTTCGTGAAAATGTTTGTGCAACGGCCGCATAGCATGGGCAAGCGATACTTTTTGCTCAAGATTGCATTAAAGAATTTAACGGGAGTGAAGGGAGGATTGATGTCTGGGGTAATGTTTAATAAAACATGCATTTTATAAATAACATTTGTAATAATAACAACAATGTGGTAAATTACTGACCGTTCGATTGTAAAGCTTATTTCGATATAATGTCGAGTCATTTCACGATTCAAATGATAACAAATACGCACCTACATACTATCTACTTACGCATCTAAAATTATTAAAACATAACATAACCATTAAAATAACTGTATATACACTTGCAATTTGCAATACCTACATCTACAAAATTACATCTTTCACAAGTCATTTTCCGTTATTTTCTGGGAACTTTTTCCCCTTTCGGTGATCTTTTGTGGTGGCCAAAAGTGACGCCCCCCGCCGCGGTATGGTACATTTGGTTCGGCAGGAATCCCCTCTCGTAGTGCCTCGGTATAACAGGAGGAAAGCGGGCGTTGGACAGTTGGTCGTACAATACCAGGGGATCCTTACTGAAGCCTCTCTTCAAGTATTCCACTTGGACGCTGGAAGGTATGTAGGAGTCTAGCAAGGACGTGGGACGTCTCTTGGGCCCATACCCCTCAATTGGTCTTGGTGTGAGCGGGGCTGGGACGATATTTGGTGTGGCGTACACCGGCCTCGAAACGGGACGACTAATGGGTAAAGCTTTTGGCAGATGACTTAAATGTGGTGGTGCGGGCTTCAACAGAAGCGGACTCGGGTGAGGCAGCTCGATGGGGCCGGACCTGTACTCATTTCTATAAGGAGTTCGTGAATTATAGTGACGCGGAAACTCCGGCTCCGGTTTTACATAGGGAGCTTCCGTATGTGACGAATATTGCTTATGGTCTTCGATTTCATTATCTTGAACGTCCTCCACAACGCTCGACGGCGTGTATTGGTTATTTTGGTAATAATCCTTCGACGGTTGCTGAGTCAATACTGTTGAATACTGTATGACGGGCATCTGATATGCCACAACGGGTGCGATGCTCGCTTGGACGGGAGCGAGAGTCGGCTGCGGGTACACGTATGCGACAGGTTGAGTGTAGTGTTGGATGTACGGTTTGCCAGTTGGAGTCACGTATTGGACTTCATTGTAATTGTGCGATGGCTCCTGTGTCGGCTGGTAGCCTGACCACCGAGCGACGTTGTTGGGTTGGTATTGTCCTCCGTGCTGTGGATTGGGCGCTTGCTCGTTGTAGTACTGCGGAACCACATAGAACTGCATCGGGACGTTGGACAGGTAACCGACCATCGCGGGTTGAGCGATTGGCGGCGGTCCGTACTGGGGTTTAGGGGTAGCCGACGCTCGCTCCGGCGCCTCGCTGACTGCATACTGCTGAACGTATTGACCGTTTTGCGATTCAACGGGCTCTTCGTAGTATCTAATGAATCCGTTCTTAAGGTACTCTAGAGGCAGCGATTCCTCGGCCTGACTCCGCGCTTCCGGCCCGTCGTCTGACTCCACCTGCTTTTCGCTCTTCAAGTTGTCGTCCTCGATGTCTTGCAATTCGATTTTCTTCTGAGCTTCTACCAGGATAACGAGGAGCAGGACGGGTGCCACCTGAAAGTAAAAGTAGCTGGGTTATTGACCAGTATATCCAAGGTGCATGGCACCACTCAACCATAGATAGCTCAAAGGTGTGTCCGACACTAAACCGCGCTACACTTGTCAGTAACTAGTCTACGCGGAGTAACAAAACCGGTTGTTTTTGCGAGTACGCTCTTGTAAAAGGGAGTGTGGTAGCTTTTACTCTTAATTTATGTGGTTATCAGATTACATTCCACTTTCCTAGTAGATGCTATGCAGTAAATGGTACGCGGTTACTTTAATAGCCATCGTTGCTACACGCGTTAGTTACGTGCCGCCATGGACGATGGTGTCTTTACCGATGACCGGAAGCCAACTAGCTGGACGTTTATTAATAGTGGCTACTTCTTCGTAACTTTATAGTATAAATTTTACTCTACCAATTTACTCTGCCAATGAAATTGTACTAAATAAATTGACAGTTTTAGTGTTAGTATTAGTAGGTAGTTTTAGTTAGCGCCGTCATCCGAGATCAATAGAACGGCATTTCCTAAAAGGACCTATTTATCGAGTAAGTAGAACTCCGCGAAATCCAAAAAAGGGACCTATTACCTAACGTAAAAGTAAGATTGTACTACACCACCCTTTTCAATTCCGCATTGATAGAGATCATGCAAACTAGAAAATTATTTAATTATTTATTTGTTTGTCAGTTTCGATTAATAAATGTCTAATCCGTGATAATTATAATCTAAATTTTACTAACAAAAAATAACCGACTTCAAATTCTCAAAAACTACTTGTCAGATCTCGTTCAAATTTATGTGGGACCACATGACAAGCACCTGCTTTCGATTAAAAAAAGAATCATCGAAATCGGTTGGCGTGATATTGAGTTATTCGTCAATTTGTCGCGCACATCTTAACACAAATTTACGACTTATGTGGTTTTCTAATGGATGCCATTGTCAGATCTCAATAAAATTTATGTGGGACCACATGACAGCCACCAGCTTTCGATTAAAAAAAGAATCATCAAAATCGGTTCGCCCAGTCCAAAGTTCTGAGGTAACAAACATAAAAAAAAAAAAAAAAAAAAAAAAAAAATACAGTCGAATTGAGAACCTCCTCCTTTTTTTGAAGTCGGTTAAAAATAGAGGTACCTATGTGCAGGATGTAAACACATGACCCCCCTCCCCCTCATTCGGGCGATTGGCATTTAAAACACTGTAATGAATATGGAGAACACTAACAGACACCCACGAAAGTAAAATGGCCAAAGAAATTGATAGCAATTTTAAAAGAATGCAAGGTACATCAGATCGTTTCTGATGGACGGCAGCCGTGGCGGCGATGGCACACAATGGGCGGACATGCAAATGAACACGGGCAGAATAACAACGGGGATTGATGTGTGAAATTTCGCCAAAAAAAACTTAACACGCCTTGTGTAACGGCTTTGTTCAATTTCACATAGCGTGTACTGTTAACGAGGTACTATACTCGTAGCTATAATATTCGGTCAGTGCTGCAATATCGATAGTTCATACGGATTTTTACTAAATACTCAATTTTTACGAAACTTCTTGAACCTAACTCGTTAAAAGTCCTGGGTTCGATTTTCAACTGGGCAGATGTAACAGATATTTTTGCTTCTTGAGTCGATTAAAAAAAATCCATCACAGTCCATACATCATGCTTGCATTTTCTATATTTTTTAAAAATTTTATGGACGATACAAAGAGAAAGATGTCTAAGCATTTGTTACCTTAGGAAATCTTGAATAATATTTTATGTGAATAGCCCTCACAATAGTTATTATGAAGCTTTGAAAATCTGAAAGCTTTGTTCTAGTTACTAGTTCGACTCGTTAGTTCGATCGACGAGTGGGATTTTTTTTCTCATTTGGAATTTTTTTTATGGGAAAAAAGTTCCCACTAGATCAACGATCGAACTAACGAATCGCACTAATGGGAAAGCGAGACGTTCAAACGATCGATTTTTACTGATGGGTTCCCCTGAGCGTACCCCCCTATATTAAGGGCTTATACTGGCTAAGTACCTTCTACTTATCAATATGTAAGGTATCCTTCTTATAATAATTCTGACGCGCTCGTGTAAATCCAAAAATCCCCTCTTGGGCTCCCCTACTATATGTATATTGTTGACCGAAACGAAAACAATAACGAAATTGAACACGGTAATGAAAATATTTTTCAATTACAGTCAATACTTGAAATACTTAATAACCTTAATTGAGAAATCAGCTAAAAACGAAATTGCGTAGGCTCACCGTATCTGGAATGGCTAAACTAAACCTAATAAAATTTAGCGTTATAACCGTAACTTAATTATTACGAGTAGGGTCGATGTGCCGGTAGCCGGCCATGCGCCAGTACCCGGCCACCTGACGGACTACGTTTCTTTAATTAGAGATAATAAGATTTCTACATGAGATAATAGTAAAGTGTAAGTTTTAAACGTATTTCAGATAATGTAGTAATAAGAATTTGCAATATTTACAACTATTCACTTAACCAGGAAGCTAAAAAAATCCAATCAGTTTACCTCTTGTCTAAATGTTGTGCGCACATGCGATAAACAAGCTAAACAATACGAAGCAGTGCGGCGTTCGAAGGGAAGTTTTATTATTTTGTATTAGGTATTTACATAAGTTACTGGTGTTATTACTTTCATCATTAACTGATCTTTATTATTAATGTGTATTTTTTCCAATTCTAACATTTAATTATACAAAAATGAGGTGGCCGGGTACTGGACTACCAATTTATGTAAAACGCTAGTATACGGCCGGGCGGCCGGGTACTGGCTCACCCAGTCATAAGTGTAAAGATGCCGTAAGCCAGTATTCGGCCACATGTTTTCTTTACATTTCTGATTCACTCACAAATAAACAGGTACCTAATAAATAGGTCTCCACTTAGGTACTAAACTAACTTAAATTAAAATTAATTGTGGGTTTCATTTAAAAAAGCTGTGCGAGTTACACCTGCGTCGAAAGAGTTCCGTATGACCAATAATATATGTAAAGGTAATAGGTTACTTCAGTTTTTCATTCATTTTCCTCGCCTGTTACAAGTACTTTTTTTGTTTTCTTTTTCGAATATTTGGCTTGGTAGTTTTGGGAATTAGTGATCTATAATAATCATACGGAACCTTAAAATATTATATATTTACTAGCTGCCCGGGCAGACTTCGTTCTGTCAAAAGTTTTTTTTTTAGATGTAAGCTATCCTATCTTTCAAGTTGGATCAAACTGCACACGGTGTGCACATTTGATTAAAATCGGTTAAGTAGTTTAGGAGTCCATCGCGGACAAACAACGTGACACGTAATTTATATATATTAAGACTAGCTGCCCGGACAGACTTCGTTCTGTCAAAAGTTTTTTTTTGAGATGTAAGCTATCCTATCTTTCAAGTTGGATCAAACTGCACACGGTGTGCGATTTTGATAAAAATCGGTCAAGTAGTTTAGGAGTCCATCGCGGACAAACAACGTGACACGTAATTTATATATACTAAGATTATTATTAAATGTTTTTGACGAACCTCCAAATTTATATGAAGATAAAAAGATTTCCCAGTTCTCCTATGAAGATCTAAAAAAGCTCTTCATGATATTCGTAACAAAGGGAATGGCAGAAGAGACCTCTCTGGCATACGAACAACAGAACAAAATTTTACAAAAACCTACTTTTTAGGGTTCCGTAGCCAAATGGAAAAAAACAGAACCCTTACAAATTTGTCATGTCTGTCTCTCTGTTTGTCTAGCGGGGGTTTCATACAAGGAACTTAAAGTAAAAAACATTTTTTTTCATTTATGTAACCTATACGTGCGTGTCTGTAGATAGGTATAAAAAAATGACATTGAGGTTCCTAACCATTCTTTCTCAAAGTCAATCGTTTGAAAGATAGACACTTTCAAAGTGGTAAAATGTCGATTTGGTTTGAATGAGATATAGTCAGCAGTTTTTGAGATATAGCACATTTTCAACGGAACACTTCAAAGGCAAGCCCGACTCGCACTTGGCCACTTTTTTAGTAATAAGATGTGAGTAAACATTTATAATAATAATAAATATTGTATATCAGTAATAATTCGTTGTATTCTGAGCCTATTATTAATTTTTAAGGGGTGGCCGGGTACTGGCACACTAGGGCCGTATACCGGCACAGAGGGCCGTATACTGGCACAATCGCTAGTTTTTCACTTTATCCGTTATATTTTGAAATTTATACATGGGAGGGCACTGGTTTATTTTATATTTCACATCTTGACTATATTAGGGATCCAAATAAACATAGATCGACTATTTTGCGTGTAGATAACATATTTTTTCACTCGCCCAAAGTGGCCAACTCCGCTAAAAGGCCGTATACTGGCACATCGACCCTATTTAATTTTATGATTGCTAAATTTTATTATCTTGTAGGTGTAAGATTTGATCAGCGGTGATGGTAGATCGTGCGGATCTCTCTCATTGTCGGTTTTTAGAAGAATATCTTTATCCATGAAGCTTATATCCATTACTTAATATTATAAAGAGGAAAGATTTGATTGTTTGTTTGCATTGAATAGGCTCCAAAACTACTGAACCGATTTGAAAAATTCTTTCACTGTTGGGATGCTACACTATCCCCGGGTGACATAGGCTATATTACATTTTCAAAAAAATTAGGGATCCTTATAAAAACTCCAATAATGTAACCCAAGGTGTAAAAAAATAATAAAACCGAAGCAAAGCGAGGGCGTTTACTCGTCCATTATAAACCTCCGAGTAATAACAATTGGAAGCGAAAGGTTAACGTGTCATTTGCAAGGATTCGCTCAATTTATTATCAACCCACTTTCGGTCACAGTTGCTTAAGAGGTAATTACTTCTGATCGTCACAAACCTAAGCTATGAGCACTTCGCACAATTCATTAAAGTTTTAAGTACCTATTATTATTCCATAGTTAGATACTTATAGATTTAGTTAATCTCTGTGCAAAATTTAATGATTTTATAATTACTGGGATACGCAACATAAGCCACGCTACAGGCCTTAATTCGCTATAAGCGGCATTTCTAAGGTCAACGTCAAAACAGTAGGTAACTATCTTGCAGCGCATTTTTGTCACCTAATAAGGTCTAATAGACTAGTACACGCGTTTGTTTTAACGCTCGATGTAGACGTTATTAAATAAATTGGGACCAAATCTGCAAATGTGGGAACAACTTCCAGTCTTCAACTGGCCAGCCAGGCGGACAGCAGTAGCCTCTTTTATTAACCGACTTCAAAAAAAGGAGGTTCTCAATTCGACTGTATTTTTTTTTATGTTCGTTACCTCAGAACTTTGGACTGGGCGAACCGATTTTGATGATTCTTTTTTTAATCGAAAGCTGGTCCCATATAAATTTTATTGAGATCTGACAATGGCATCCATGATAAAACCATATACGTATAAGTCTTAAATTTGTATTAAGTAAGCGCGACAAATGGACGAATAATTCAATATCACGCCAACCAATTTCGATTATTGTTTTTTTAATCGAAAGCAGGTGCTTGTCACGTAATCTCACATAAATTTGAACGAGATTTGACAAGTAGTTTTTGAGTAACTTTGAAGTTGGTTATTTTTTGTTAGTAAAAGGAGAATGCCCATAGCCAGTACTCTCAAAAAAAATAATTGTGTCACAATGACTTTTGTACTAAAAATTAAGTTAAAATATTTTAAATATTTTACCGTATTTCCTAAAAAAAATCTTTTTGGGCTTTATTTTCTTAAATAAATACGGAACTTTACTTCCGTTTTACAACACAAAATCATTCGGCCATTTATATTGGAATTGGAGCCAATCAGGGATCTTTTAAGATCCTTCGGGCCAATAGGTTGCGTTGATTCGATTATGACTATGATACAACAAACTAGATGGTGTTAGTGGACTGTCAAATGAATTTGATAATTATTACATTTAAAGTTAGATGGCGTTTGGGGGCTGTCAAATGAATTTTATACTTAAACATATACGACTTAATGCGCCTGCATAGAGTCTATATTACTGTGTCTACTTTAACCTAAATACAAAATAATTTTGTTGAAAATCTCAAAACTCCTACGATTAAAATTGACTAAAGTTGGTTTGTGTAATGTATTTAGATAACTTATTCAAATAAAGATATTTTTATCAGGACACAAAAATATTAATGTCAGTACATTTCTCCATACAAAATGGGCATTCTCCTTTATTCAGAGAGCGGAGTCCAGAGCGGAGACATGGCACAACTATAGCAACAACTATATCTTGTTAAAAAAATGAATAAATGACATACACAGATAGATATAGACAGACAGATAATCAGACATCTGTATGCACAAGTTATTTCGAATTGAATAACTGTGTTTCCACCTTATATTTTTATACTTATTAACTATTTCAGCCAAACTAATTATATCCTCATCGAAATTTTTATCCTCATCATAATTTGCCGTCAAAAAAATTTATTGATGAACGTCGTAGAATAAAAAAGTTCTCCAAATGACCGGAGCATAACGAGCTTTCGTCAGCAAACCGTGTCGTGTATGCAATGTTTTACACTCCTATCATAAACTATTCGTAGTATTACGTAAATGGTACACCCACTTTGATGACCGATAAGTGGCCATCCATAACAGATTCATGGATGGCCAATCCATAATACATTTATCTACTCATCGCTACACAATGACAAATTGCCTGTCTTTTTGCCTGAATGCGGTAATATCAATAATACAGTTTTAATGCATTTTATAAACGGTTGAGAGAGGGATAGATAATAATTATGAAAAATTGTAAGAAAATAGGGTTTAAACTTAAAGAATGTTACTTTTAATCGCACAAGGTTTAATAAATACTTAAACGAATTTTGGATTAGATAAGCTAGAAAATCCAGTGTGATGCCGTTAACGCAGCTGGCACAAATGACAACACATTACTAAAACCTTGGTAGTAACACCCCAACTCAAAGTCACTAACGGTTACATTAATCGCACCTTAGTCTTTACTAACGTGATTCTTTAATCACCATACAAATTCTGTACTAAGGAGCGATTTAAGTAACTGTTAGTGACTCTGAGTTGGGGCGTCAGTCCCCTTCGCTGTGCAAGTAGAGCCATTAGCAACTGAGCTAGAGGGTCGTTAAAACAATAATTATATTATTTTTATTGTTGAAAACCCAAATTATTCATCTACACAGCAGAATCTGCCGGGCAAGAATTTAGTAAAATAATAATCTAAATTTTACTAACAAAAAATAACCGACTTCAAATTCTCAAAAACTACTTGTCAGATCTCGTTCAAATTTATGTGGGACCACATGACAGCCATCAACTTTCGATTAAAAAAAGAATCATCAAAATCGGTTCGCCCAGTCCAAAGTTCTGAGGTAACAAACATAAAAAAAAACAGTCGAATTGAGAACCTCCTCCTTTTTTTGAAGTCGGTTAAAAATAGATGGTCAGTAATAGACGCGAAGAAGTCGGGTAAATTATGAATTAGTTGCGGAAGCTCAAACAATAAGCAAGCAGCTGTCACAGTTTACGAAATGCGAAAGTTATTAAAACTGTTCCCTGATACAAGATTGTAATACAATAGTATGACTTAACGTTCAGTCAAACTTACTGCATAATCACTAATTGTTATGTATTTGTGTGAGATTCAGTTTGGCGTCTATTTATTTCTCAATACAGGTTGTGAATTTAAATGTTATTGTTATTAAAACCATTGCATTGCTTAGGAATTCGCGTTTATCTTGACTAGGCTAGGTTTACACAACTCATTGCAACTTATTTTTTAAGATGACACAAGATCTATGGCGTGGGAGTCTTACATAATGATATAGTTTTTTTAGACGACATTTATTTGGTAAACAATTTTGGCATTACTTTTTATTGAAATTTTAGTTTCAAAATAATTAATAGTAAGTAAAGAGAAATTTGTTTTAGCATTAAATGATAAAACGTATCCTTAAATTATTATCATTTTATACCTGCAATATTTTTAAATTACAAATTAAGATAAAAAGACTGGAAGTTTATAATACTCGTTGTACTCGTATGTCAGAGTAACTGCATATTCTAATATTCTGCTTCGCAAACAATGTGTTAGCGACTGAACTAGATATCGTGAAGCCTCTTGAGACAAAATACTTTTACACTGGGGAGGCACCATGACACTGCCCTCGTGCATATATGGAATCACGAGACCTTTTCACATAAAACGGAACAGTTCTGTCACTTATATATTTATAGCAGTGTACATAGTATTTCATATGAGAGGTTAAAATTATTGATTAATTATAGTGTATCAGATGACCTTTATGAAGCCCGGTGGTAACATAAATAATCTTGTATGTGCAAGTGGTAATTTAAATAATATTACCTTCTTATCCCTCACATTTTAAAGAGAAAACTCAAGGCCAAAAGTGAACAGTTATGGGTTGCGATAATTATGTTAAAAAAATAGACCAAGACCTATGTAACCTGTTCCCACCACATATATAAATACCGGTAATCTTTGAAACATCTCCGATACAAAAAAAAACCAAACTCAAAAGACTTAAAAATAGAAAGCCGGAATCTACGCGTGTTCCGCTTCACTAACAATCCATGGCAGACATATGAAAAATAAATAATTGTACGTCCACAAAACGTACAGGGGCCCTTCCCTGACGAGTTACGCAAGCCGCCAATCTTCTGCATTCGTGTCAAAACTGAATTACACCAGATGACGTAATATAATAATGCCCAGTGATAATACCAGTGCGTTCATTTAAACTGGACCACGCCATATGCGGCGAGATAACTGTCCTCTGTACGAGCCTCTTATCAGCAAATCGTATGCGATTACGCAGTGTGACAATTTTCTCTCACTGCTAGGATTGTGACACTTATACGGTATACCTACCTGTCAAGAGATATAACAATGGTATTTGCCCACTGACGTCATAATAACGTAATAAGTATTTTCGTCACAAAGAAATGATTCCCTAAGAGGGTGGTTAAACAAAATTTCGATTTCACAAACAATTAAGACGTAACTGTGAGCAGTAACTTATTGTCACTTGAATGTGTGATTCACTCTGGAAAAGCGACAAAAGCTCTGGGCCACAATTTAAAAGATTTTTGAGCACATGGTAGCCCGTAGTGTATCTATGTGGTTCGATTGATTTATTAAAGTCTAGGCTAAAGAGGTAAGATATCAATATGTAATATGGATCTGTTGGATCAGTGACCATCTTGGAATGGAACTATCAGGTTCTTTAAGGTTTATCGAGGAGGTTATGGCAATGACATTCACATCCTGGGATTTGGAACCTCAAGTCTATCGCTAAGCATATTAATTAGGTACCAAAGCAGTTGGTATCAACTTTCTTTTAAATAAGACCACTAGAATCCCCTAACTTTGCACATGGATATGAATCCCCTAAATAATTAGGTCCGACCTAAACATAAATAAAGATGTGTACTATCATAAACAACTTAAAATTCCTAATACGTTAGCCTTCAAATTTTTTATACGATTGAATATTTGTATGGTCTTTAATAAGTTATTAGAATTTCGTAACATTCTTTCAAATATTTAAATAATTGATTAAACCGACCGAGCCTTTTTAGTCAGAAGTTTAGTCAGAAAGCAATTTACATACAAAGTCTCCGTCTGAACACATTGCTAAATTGGCAACTCGTGGAATCTGTGCTAATCTTTATAATGGCAGCTCACATGTCATAAAAATGCAAACGATAGATAATAAGATGTGACACAGAATCTGAGCAACGAACTAAAATCTAGCTTCAATTAGACATTCACGAAAAAAATTGAGTCTGCAACGAAATATTTTGCGCGGTTTTAAGGAAAAAATGGCAAAGTTTTTATAGACTACAGTGTATCGTTAGGTTTTCCTTAAAAAGCTTAACTGCCTGACAATATTGGAATATATTTGCGAACACAAACTGACTTTATCTTGCTTAATGTACGGTATAAGATTCTTCATTTTTTTACCTACTCAACGTCCTGTAGCTTCCATGACACTATATATTTTTTGAAAATAGCCAACAAACACCGACGATCCACCTGAAGGTAATTGGTTAACATCTATACCACGGACATCAACAACACCAATAGCACCACTGATGCGTTTCGGGCTAATAAACAGAGAAGAAAAACATAGAATGAACTGGTCCAATACGGCTAAAAATTCTCGTATTTTAGACGCTGTCAACATAGATTTTACAGAATACTTATTAAAGTTTTTTTTAGTACTAGCCAACGTAACGGCAAAAAGCTGACGAGACTAACACAGTAAGCGGTCCTGAAATTCCTATCCGTCAACCCGCAACTGTAAAACGAGTATCAAGTGCGGTATAGATCAGATCTAAACCCACTTGGCTAGCTGTACAACACTGCATTATACGTTAAAAAACATCAGAAAAAGGTCAGATTTACGCATCGCCGGTGCATGCCTTGCATAAATACCATCGTCATGAAGATATGTCCTACAGGGACTAGCAATTTGCTAATTAAGAGCCCAACGCATCAACGCAAGGTCTCATCTCATCCTATTCAGGGGCCTGGCATGGCATGAGAAAGGTGCAGTATGTCGGAGTATGAATTGGATTCAAGTCCTGAAAGAGGCCTAAAAGGCTAGAATGTGATGAACATCTTGAACATATTTAATCTGGATTCTAATGTATTAGTACGGCTACAAATATAGTCTACATGATATTCCATTTTAGGTCGAGTTACTTTATAGGTACATTCAAATTGCATTCTATTAATTCACGAGTTCGAATTTGGCACAAAGCTCTATTTGTTGGCGCTGATTACCAGCAGAGCCGAGAGTTCTTCATAGATACTTAAAAATATTATGTGAAGTCTGCCAATCGGTAGTGGACAGCGCATTTCACAAAGTCCCATGAGAGGAAGTGAACCCAGCAGTAGAATAGTGGTGATATGGGTACGTTCTTTACATCGTCACATGAAGCTGAATATAAAATCATCGGGCGAAGGTTACTATACTAATGTAGTGCATTCTTAATTACCTGCCACAAATTCATCTCGGTAACTTGAAACTTCACAGCACAGTCGAGCACAGCACACAAAAGTCACTACTCCAATGTTGTTGAACGACTGGGGTAGACCGGGGACACCACGACACCGAGGACAGCGGGGACAGCGGGGACACCGGGGTAGTCAGCGCAACGCCTCCGCCTGCACTGTCCTCATATCCGTCGCAATCCACGCGAATCCGATGGAAATCCTATAATTTAAAAACTGCTCATTATCAACTCTTTCTTCACTATTGACTACCTTTAAACTGTCACAACACTAGACTTTATAACACATTTTCTCTATTGCGTGTATTTATTGGAGCACTAAAAAACGAAACAAGACAATTGACATATAATTAAGTATGTAATTTCTCATTGAATCAATAGATAATTGTCAATTAAATATTTACTTGTGAATGGTCACGCGTACGTTCGGCCGTGCGCCCGCTCTGTATCTAAGTGGTCGGTCATGTCCGTTGTGAGGTTATTAAATACAATTCGCTCTACATGTCCACATCCGACCTCGAACTACACGCAGCGATCCTTGCAGATCCCTCAATGAAAGTTAACTGTAACATAGACGACTCAACAAGTTATCCAATACGATTGTACTGGGATCATGTTACGGTTTTATTTTATTACAACGAAAGGGAAATTATTTTCACTTTCTCGGGCTTAGCCTTTGGACAGCTCCAAGGAATAACGTCCGTGCACTCACATAAGGCTATTTAACCAATCGAGACTCCAAAACAATTATTTGCATATCACAAAAATCCGGGTCTGCCAGAAATCGAACTGGGAATCCCTGTGGGCAAATTCACTATCAACATAGTTAAAGTGTTTCAAAATACATTAGTCATATAAAATTGGAGAGCTAGGTGAATAAGCGGTTTTTTGGTAGATAACATTTGTCACCAGCCGACGCGACGCCCTCTGCATGTGCCCCGTGCAATCATTTGTGTTAACTCACCATTAGATGACTCATCTGTGTTTCAAGTTATTCACCAAATAAATTATTAATAAAAAAAATAACTACACGATTTTTTATTAAAGAGTTATATTTTCCGGAGCCAATCCTGATTATACAATAAGGTCATGCCTATCTCAAAAACGCATTATCATATTTTTCATGAAAAAGAGAGCAATGTGTACAATTTCAACTCCTTAGGTGAAGAGGAAGTAGGTCTTATTAAGTTTACAAGATTTGACGTATACAAACATGGTAAGCTAAATAAAAGCTTTTAAAAAATAGGAGAAAAACACTGAAGTCTCTATAAGCATATAACTTTGATTAACTTTGGGCTCGTAAGTAGCGTGTCTTCCGGAGCACGGAAGCGCATGAAATATCGGCTCACGACTCAAACCCATCCATCATACAGATTTGCCTTACGATCGGCCGCATGCGGTCGACACAAGCCGAGCGATTTAACATCGCAAAATTGAATCATTAAACGATGTTACGCTCTTACAATGATTGATCGGCAGGTCATTGACGAGGCTTATCGGAAGTAACGAAGTCATTCATAGTCACGTTAATAGGGAAAAAGTATAGGACACAAGATCTATTGTAGACGGTATAGTTTTTCCATCAAAATACTGTCTGTATTAGGTTTTTATACGCATGTCATTGTATTTATTATCTGCAAGATTATCACTTTTTTTATGGAAATAGCCGGCAAACGAGCTATCGTCGCCCATGGACATTAGCAACACCAAAGGCATCACCGATGCGTTGCCGGCCAAGAAAGAAGAAAAAGAAAGAAAGAACTGGCTCTCAAGCCCCCAGCCGGAACACGACGAGTCGTTTGGCGGCTGACTCATGCTCAAGGGTGAGCTATCCAGGCGAACCCCATGGAGAAATAATAATGGTATTAATTAATCCCTCGAGGGGCCCTACCACCACTTTGTACGCGTCTATATTGATTTGAACTCTTTGATGACCATAACTAATGCGAAGATTCTTAAGATGAAGTATGAGTGTATTAAGCTTATTTGGCATTGAAAACCATATCTTCATACATGAGTACAATCGGGATTCAACTTAGTGGAGATTAGTGGAGAGTGCTTTTATTTAAAACTTACTAAAACATTTATTGAAACATCTTAAAGTAAATCCTGGGTTATATGGATTCACTTACACAACTTATAACTCAATTTTACATTATAGTTATAAATCTACCTACCTTGCCTACTGTACAGTTATTATACTTTGTTCACTGACAATTGAGTGGCTAATCGATATTAAATCGATCAAACTATCTCCTATGGAAGATGAACCGCCTGTCGATGTCTGATCTCCTGATCTACCGTGACTCTCCAACCTAGTGATTGAATCGTTCTCTACAGACAAATTCTTTGGATCGTAGTAATAAAGTCATAACGAGTTGCATTACCTAATAATATAATATGCAGACTATTGTATTGCAAATCTCGGCACCTCTGTTCCAGTTACATTAATATTTTATTAGTTATCTCTATTTCAGTTATAGTTTTTTGAATCCTATTTCATTGAAGTCGGTCATTTTTTTTGTAACATAATATAAAATATATTTAGAATTGACTAGAGTGGTTAAAGTTAACCCTAATTTATTCTTTTGTCGGTTCTTCAGAAAAGACATTTTGGATTATTGTAACTACAACTACAAACAAATTTGACGACCCGTGTGGCGCAATGGTTACCATGCCGGATCGCCGCGCCAAAGGTCCTGTGTTCGATTCCCAGCGAGGTGGAATATTGAATGATGAGTTTGAATTGCTGTTCTCAGTCTGGGTGTGAGTGTTCTTGTCTCTGTGAGTTGTCCATGGCACCCACGACACAGGAATCCTAGTATGAGTGTGAAGCTTTTTTATTATTATTATTTGTTTTTAAATCAATTTCCATTTAGGTAATGGGAAGATAGTAAGAGTTAGAAGAGTAGATAGTAGATAGTTACATAAACGTGACAAAACGCCGAATCATTCCAATGGAATTCGAAGCTAAAAGCATATTATTAGTCGTCATTTGAGTTATTATTACCCGCCCACGATTAGGTATATATCGCTTTTATCCGCGCTATTTACGACTATAATTACGAAATTATCAACTAAATGGATCCATTTCAACGTAATAATACGATTGGATAGTATTAGAGCTTATATTTGTGAAAAATCGAAATAGAACAATAAAATTGTTCATTGATTCTCAAACCGAAATATAACTTTGTAAGGTACATGTTCCAGCAATAGACACACCTTCGTAAGCAATATTTTATATAACTAAATTAGTTTCGAGATTTGTATTTGACAATAATTTTACCAGTTCAGTTTTTCACATGGCCAAAGCCCATCATTTAGCTGGCAGAGGAGGGTGGCAGTAGCATATAATTATGATGAATTAATAATCTAAATTTTACTAACAAAAAATAACCGACTTCAAAGTTACTCAAAAACTACTTGACAAATCTCGTTCAAATTTATATGGGACCACATAAAAAGCACCTGCTTTCGATTAAAAAAAGAATAATCAAAATCGGTTCGCCCAGTCCAAAGTTCTGAGGTAACGAACATAAAAAAACAGTCGAATTGAGAACCTCCTCCTTTTTTTGAAGTCGGTTAAAAAGAAAATGAGCGATAGTTGACAAACTTACAAGTTCAGAACCCTAATTTGCGCGTGGCCTGACACGCACTTGGCTGCTTTAATTTAAATAAATTCAAACGTTAATATACATTTATTGAAGGAACTCCGTATCAATGTCCCCGTGACACCTCTCCGTTTTTACTGTACGTTTATAACTTTATGTTTTGTAAGTCATTTGTGCAAAAAATGTGCAAGGGACATACTAGACGTATAAATTTCCTTTTCCTTTCAAGAATCATCCAAATATTCCTATTATATGACGCTAACAAAGTCTCGAACTGTCAAAGTGTGTAATATCGGTAAATCTTTTTGTACGCAAAGCTTGCATCAGCCGGCGACTGGCATGCAAATAATGGTCATAAAATTCTACTTTGCATTTTGCAATTTTTATAAACCAATCTAAAAAGGACAAATTATGCGACATAGGCTGTAATGAATGCAAATTCTATTGACCGTTGACCCCTCAGGGTTAACCTATCACTAATTTCATATTAATTTTTAATTAATTGATTACATTAGAATACTTTCAAAGTCATGATCATCGTTGTAAAAAAGATAGTGTTGTTTTCTTCGTATTTTGTGTTTCTTTTGTATTTTTTTATTGGTGTTCGTGCGTGTTTCTACATAATATAATGTATATAATAAACCTTAAAATATTATTTATGTTTTCAGCAATCGATAAAATATATACCTAAACTTTTTATATACCAAAAGTAATTATAGCATATAGGTTTTAATAATAGTTTAACTCACGGTTGTTATGGTATTTATTTATATTTATATTAGGTACAATATTACTACGTGGCCCTAACCGTTTCTCCGATAGTACTTTCTAACGGCACAGAATTACGATCTCTGATTACTTTAAGGGTATCTCTATTCTTTAATTACGATAAATATTCCAGCAGAGGCCGCTTTTTGAGATTTTTTAAAAACATTTGAGACATATTAAATAGGTTTATTAAATTCTGAAAAACATATATGTGACGCAAATAGGGGTTATTCTACGGTGTTGGTTATGAAATGATATTCCTTTTACTTTACTCCATGATATTATATTTCTAGTTCTCCTAACGTTCACATCAATACTTCCAAGTACTTCAACACTACGTGATCATCCGTTCTATCTTATTGACAATTCTTTCATCTAAATATGACATGTCGTTTCTTATATGCCAACCTCTGCATCGGACAGGCGTTGTAGATTATAGAGGTCCGTCCCTGGACCTTCACTAGAGATTCGTGGCCTCACCGACACGGCTATCCTGACGTGCGCTCGTCCTCGTGCGCGCTTTAATTCATCTTGGTACATCATCATCATGCTTCTTCTATCTACTGCTCCACAAGGCATGCCACATGGTCCTCCGCTTATGATCTCATCCAGCAATACCACTCGCCCTCTTAAGAGCGTCGGTGTATTGGGCTGTTGGTGTTCGTGGTCTCCATTCTAACTCCTGGGTCCACAACTCATTGTTTTCGTATCACGCACGCGGCCATCGCTGACGACCCACACGACCTCGTGTGGATAATCAGAATCCTGTAAAAACAGTCTCAACAGTATTTTGCTCGGCTATTCTGATTACATTAACCTGATTCACATTCATTTTACTTTCGTCATTCATCACATCATTATTAATTTACAGTCAAGAATAATTCGCTCATTAAGTCTGATATTTTAAATGTGGACACTTAAAATATAGTGGAGATAACTATGGTTTGGCCATTTGGTTACCAATCTGGTTCATAAGACTCTACGGAACGTCGCAATTATGTTATTGTCGTCTGGTCCGGATTATACCCTGCAGACACCTGGTCCAGTCTCTCTAAGACTCTCCAGGTACAACGTCCCTTCAGTTCTATGCTGGCCCGGACTCATTCACATTTCTTTTCCTCTTTTTTTTTTCTCTTTTTTTTGACACCTTTTTTACAACCTTTTTTTTACTCTATTTTTTTTACTCCATTTTTTTTTACAATTTCATATTGTTACTAGGTACTCTTTTTTTTACCTTTCATTTTCACTTATCTCTTTTTTAAACTCTTTTTTCTCTCTTTTTTCACATCTTTTTTTTCACATCTCTTTTTTTTCACATCTCTTTTTTTTCACATCTCTTTTTTTTACTCTCTTTTTTTTACAATAGCCATTGTTGCGAAACTCATTAAATTGATATCATCATGTAATCCTTCTTTTACTATACCATCAGACCGACCATAGTTTCTCTACGTGACTTACATCTGACTTACACAAGTCTAACGAGTCTACTGACAAGAAGTCGCTATTCACCATAACGAACTCGCATCTTAAGGAACCCGATAGCAAAAACTTCGAACTGTCAACAATTGCAACAGCTTACTCTTAGTTATCAAATTAGGTTTGATAACTTTCAACCATTTATTAAATTTAGAAAATTAAAAGAATGTCACTGTCATTGACTGAAAAACCCTCATTTAAAGACAACGTAATTTCGTTCTTTAAATACGAATGTCAGGCAAATCATGCAAATAATTTTAAGAATGATTCGTTTAAATTCAATACCAGCAACAACATTATCTACACGCTCATCAGCCCCATAATCATAGAAAACTTCACAAAATCACCTGTATGATCAAACTATGCCTGAAGACGGTTGTGACGACAATCATTCTGCCATCACCTAATCTAGCACCGCTCACGCAGCAGACAGGTCCTGGGTCTCTTGGTTTCTCGTGGCTGGCGTGGTAGATCATTATTCCATGTGTCATCGATTTTCCGCAACTGAAAAATAAGTAAGGTTAATTTCACTCGTATGATATCAGGTATCACATTTGATGCTAGACTAAGGCTACTTATCTGCGATCCGTAGTTACGTTACGTCCATTTCCATCAACATGTTCCTCGAAGAAATTTTAGTCGTCAGCTCATATTTAAAAATCGACATTCGCGTTTCAGCACATCGTACTCCGAAAGGTCTACATCTTAGAATAATAACGCCTAGAAGTAGCGTCTGAAACAAAACATAAGCGTAAACGCGTGCCATTTCATTATCCTTGTGTGCGTAAGCTGTATGTATCTACGCTCTTCTAACGCACACAAATATATGGCTCCAGTGTTACCATCATCATTTTTTACCCACAAAAAATGGGAAAACGTGCTGCTTTGTTATGCAATGATTTGTCATGTGTTTGATATGATCTTTAAATACATAACATGAATATGATTATATTCATAAATATATTACATGTTTTTAAAATAACAGCAAATTTATCAACCACTAGCTGCCCCGACAGACTTCGTTCTGTCTGTTAACAGTACCTAAACCTCAACAATAAACGACGATTACTTACAAAAATAAGTTAATATTTACTATTTCTTAACATTATGACTACCGATCCTACTTTCCATTGAAGATTATGAGGTGTCAATCCCGGAAAATTTAACGATCATCAGTTCACATACACATACATCATTCACATATATTGTATGTGAAATTTGTATGTCTTTAATTCACCGGTAATTTAATTTTGAATTTTGAAGTTTATTTCAGCTACATCCCTAATTTTGGCAGCTAATATAGCACGAACGCTCAGCCACAAATGATCTTTGTAATTTTAAGAGACGTTTGGGAACACGTTTTGTATGAGCTCGATTGTTTTCAGTAAACTGACAAAAATATAATGCAGCCAGTCGAATCATTAACAGGGATTTTGCCATTACCAAGGTCAATGAGTTGCTAGATGAAGATGTACCACCTGGAGCATCCAAATAGTAAACATCATTTACAAATTTTTGTTGTTGGTTCAACAGCGGAACATTTATTCTGATTCCCTTAAAGCAACGTCGTGCATTGGGCGATTAGGCACGGCCATGCCTAATTGAGACGATACTTTGTTTGACATCATCAAGCACATGTCCTCAACTATTATCAATGCCTCGTTGTAAATTTTTTCTGTGTATTGTTAATGTATATTCCCTTTTCTAGTGCGCATTTGATGCAAGATATCGTCACATATATCACCTTTGTATTTGATTCATAAATCAATTGGGTTTGACGGGAAGCATATCGATATAATTATAGAAAACAATGTTCGTATTTGCTGAGGTTTAAAAGAAATTACAGCATCATTTGAGGTTTTATCCCAATGGGAATCATTTTCTAACAGCTGCAAACGCTGCTAAGTGTGTTCGGGCAAAATCATCATTCTGACACATACCAAAAAAACTGGTCAAGGTTGTATATAGTGGTTGAATAACTCGTTGTAGTACGTTCTGTGCAGTGAAATATACTCTTTGGCCAATTTCTAAGTTGACTGCTTAATGAACTACAGTGGGGTATCTTTCATGAATGGGAAGAGAAAAATGCGCGATTTTGCTTCATTAATACTAACGTAAAGGCACATTTGGTATTGGTTGACTTCATCAACAGAAATCTCAGCACTAACTCCAATCACAGCCATATCACGATATGCGCCTTGAAAGTCTTTGATAGGATTGGTGAATAAGGAACAATGCAACGAATCAGTTTCGGTATTTTGTTGATTTCTTTTTACAACTGTTGATCTTCTTTTATCTGCAGTTGATCGGCGACGATATAGCGGTTAGCCATTACTACCGGTACCTAATTATTTCTGCTACTAATTCCCGTGGATACCGTTTCGAATATTTACCATCTACCATACATGCTGAAAAAATTTTTTATGTGAAAAGTAGGTATTGTTTTAGTATTGTCCGCATTTTTTTTTTCTTTTTTTTTTTTTTTTTTTTTTTTTAATATTATAAAAACCTTCCGTGGACTCGAAGGAACATACAAAAAAAATTTTAGCCAAATCGGTCGAGCCGTTCTCGAGTTTAGCGCTTAGCAACATCCATTTTTATATATATAGATTAATCTAATGATGAATGCCGCCGTTTAATGCGTTTAAATTTAAATGCCTGTATGATTGTGTAAATTCACATTATGACGCATCTTCTGTGAGAAACATTTTCGAGAAACATTTATACAAAACGTTATCAAATCAAAAAAATCATAGACAAATGTTATGCAAAACATATTTGTGTAGATGTTTGTATTTTTTCGCGAAAATTAGTTGCAGGAGACGCAAAACTATAATCTGATTAAAAAAAATTATGACAACTACTATAAAAACCTGTTTGATATCAAATGATATAGGAAGTATCGGTGAATAAGGATTTCAATAATAAAAAAAACGTTTAACATATTGAAATTTAGTATTTATTTAACCATTCTTAAATTAAAGCAATACATTCCCATTTAAAAGCCCTGTAATTGTATCTGTTTCTTAAAAAGTTTTCGCTTTGATTCAACATCTCTCATAATATGTATGATGATAGCGGGAAGAATGAATGTGGAATGAAAGATTGTATTGTATATTAATTCGAATTAAATTAAATTGGATTGAATTAAATTAAATTGAAATTGTAATTGTATTTAACTAACATAGTTTTAAGTTATAAAATTGTTACTAACAAACTATGGGCTAAAATTGCCTGAAATAAATTATTATTATTATTATTATTATAATATAAGTATAAGTTGACATCGCTGACAATATAGTTTTACAATTAACCTCTAGGAAGTCTTGGATATAGCTACCTGAATTTTACCTTTTCATTGTACCTAAACACCAACTTAACGGCGGAGCCAGAGGCCGCTCCATCCTCAAGCAGTTAGCTTGACATGAGCTAATGCATTTTACATATCTAGGACCTTAGGTACCTTTGCTGGCACAGCACCACGGCGTATTTTTCGCAAAACTTTTTTCGTTGTGTACATATCCTTTTTGTGAAAATGCATTAAACAGATCTTTGTATTTTTAGTAGGATTATACTTACCAACTTTCTTTAAACTCAACATTAAGAACCAACTAAAAACATTGTGTGCAATTTTTCCCCCACAACTAGCAACACTGTGTAGTGATAGGTTATTGTGTTGCAGATTATTTGTTTTTAGACGATTTACGTACAGAAAATCTATAAAATGTAAGTATTTACCTATGAAATGAAATTTGATCACTTTTATTTTGTTTGTCTGATGTGCTAGAACACTTCTTTATAGTGCAGACAGTCATTTTGAATTATTTTTCGCGAGCTGTGTTCGACTTAACGTGACGATGAGCACTGACAGCTCGCGGAACCAACTTAGCCAGATATGGCTAAGTTTTAGTTGCGCGTTTTTCGTGCTCGCAATAGGTTTCTAGGCGTTATTATTCTAAGGTCTACATATTGGATGGCTTCGTTTGTTTGAACTCTCACATCACCACATTTCGCATTATCCACACCAATTATATTATAAAATTCCATGATTCTCGCTTCATCGCGCTTTGGATTGTTTCATTTCTCATTGTAAAATTTTCTTCAAATGTCATCCGAACTAGTGTCATTCCTCATTTCTTTTCCGACTTTTCCGATGTTTTGGCCTTTTATTCCTTCATCTGAGACGGGCGCCTCAGTTCTTCCAACACTTCTGATGACGCAAATAGGGGTTATTCTACGGTGTTGGTTATGAAATGATATTCCTTTTACTTTACTCCATGATATTATATTTCTAGTTCTCCTAACGTTCACATCAATACTTCCAAGTACTTCAACACTACGTGATCATCCGTTCTATCTTATTGACAATTCTTTCATCTAAATATGACATGTCGTTTCTTATATGCCAACCTCTGCATCGGACAGGCGTTGTAGATTATAGAGGTCCGTCCCTGGACCTTCACTAGAGATTCGTGGCCTCACCGACATATGCATTACTTTAAGTATATATATTCGTTAAGGATCTAGTCTAGGCAAAGTCGCTTTCAGTTACAAAATCTAATGAACTTGACTCGATAAAAAAATCTCAAAGTTATCTATCCCTTTTTTAATGATTATTTAAATATTGTGACTAAACTACTGACATTTTCAATGTTATTTTTGTACTCAATTAAAGACACTAATTATTTATACTTAGATAAATTCGCTGAGCTTGATTTGATATAATGATTGTCTTAATTTAGAGGGTTAAAAAACCTACTAAATTCGCGAGTGGCTGGCTCGGCACTCGGCAGGCCCGATCAGTCGCGCGCTGGCGCTTACAAACGACCGCAAATAACGTACTTTAGTGGTAATAATTTATAATTACTATTATTTCTTCTGCGGTAATACAAGGCCTTAAACATATACAAAGTTACTCTATGCCTTAAACCAAACGACGTTGATTTTAGAAGCTTAATTTTTCACAGCTGCAGGACATTAATTTCAACTTGATGAATACCTACAGTTCCTGAGAAAAAGGGTCGTGCCATACAGGGACGGACGGACAGACAGCAAAGTGATCACGTAAGGTTTCTGGTTACTTATTACTTTTGATTTAAGGTATGGAACACAAGATCCTGAAGTGATGTAGAAATCATCAAATATTTTTGGGATTATTTTTTTTATAATTGGACTTTTTTAAATAATGTTCCGTCTTACGTGAATTGGTAATTTTGGATATAATTGACAGAACGAAACTCTGATCCAATTGATCCAATTCTTTTATTTTTATGATATCAACATTCAGGTTGGCCACAATTATTCACAAACTCTCACCGGTGAATTGTAATGATTAGTGAATGAAGTGTTTGCCATAAAATAATAACACTTTTTGGAGAGAGACATGCCAATAAAGGTTTCAATATTAAGATGTTGAATGAAACTGACAAGATAATTAATATGAACTCTTTGACATGAGGTCAAAATTTTACAACATAATTTCTAATTAAAACCAACTTACAGCTTATGTTAACAGTTTCCCATAGGCTTACTTATAGGTACTGTAAGTTAATTATGATGAAGACGCAGTGCGTAATCAAATCTATTAGATTATGACATTAACATCATTATAGTTCCACAATATTTTTTACATTAAAATCAGGAATGCGTATTTCTTGTGTGCAAAATAACGCTGAGCTAATGCATAATAATATTATGTAGGCAGTTACATAATTTACATGAGTATTTTATCCTACTAGTGAGTAGACATAATTCACCCAGTCACCCAGGTGATTTAAATGCACTTAATCCGCCTATACAATTTGAAGGCATGAAGGCACTTTAAAATAATGAGGGATATTAATTCCCCCAACTGGTTAACTTCACACACAAATCTAAGAATGTATGTATAATATTATGTTATTAAATGTAAAAACCATTGAACACAAAAGAACGTTAAGAAATAAAATTTTAAGGCCCCAATACCCAAACGTTCTATCAAATCTTGCTTTCGTTTTCTGAAAAAACAATGTTTTTTTTTTATAATAACTATTGCTTGGTCCGAGTTTTCCGGAATAATAAGTACCCCATGTCCTGTTCCAGATCATGGTCTACCCGTGTGCTAGATTTCATGGAAATCTGTTCAGCAGTGTTTGTGTGAAAGAGTTACAAATGTACTAACAAACTTTCACATTTATAATACTAGTAGAATTATTTAAGTTTTTCTTATAACCAATGCTGCAATGTTTGCACAAAACGACATTCGCGAAATAAACCGCACTGGAACATACGCTGCAGGCCTTTTACGCCCCAACTCAAAATAATAAATCAACTTTTACCAAGTTGGACCAGAGAACCAGAGAACTAGAGATGAATGGTCAAAATTTCCCGCAATCGGTTCACTAGAGGCTACAAATTACAATACACATCTTGGTTCTTGGAGTACGCCCCTGCCCCCTACTCAGAGTCACTAACGGTTACTTTAAATCGCTCCTTAGTAGGTACAGAATTCGTATGGTGATTCTTTAATTACTAAGGAGCGATTAAAGTAACTGTTAGTGACTCTGAGTAGGGGCGTACTCCAAGAACCAAGATATGTATTGTAATTTGTAGCCGCTAGTGAATATCTGTAGATTGCAGGAAATTTTGACGATTCATCTCTGGGTCTCTGGTCCAACTTGGGAAAAGTTGATTTATTATTCTAATGATGGAGCCGAATAAAAGTAATAACGATCGGCTGTTTTATTGCTTCATTGTTCTTTGATTGCACACGCAGATTATGGCTAAACTATTAAACCTTTCTAATTCTAGTGATTTGAACTGATGATAACAAATACATGTTAATTAACTCATAAAACTTCACCTGAAGAATTTGTAAAAAAAATGTGACATCAGACATGTCGACGGTTTGGTAACTTGCTTGCCGTGCAATTAATAGTCCCGACTTTGATTTCTTGAGAGGGAAAATGTTAAAGATACCTTTATGATTTTACACTTCTCAATTTTTAAGATAATACCATTTTAGAAGTTGACATTATGTTTAAATTTTTGGTACAGATTTTTTGTAATAAGAGTCAACAAATAGCTACGTGAAGAAAGTTATAAAGGCCGGGTAGTCATTTGGTCTAGATTTACTCGAAAAAATTGGCGATAAAGTATGGATGCAATCGAAATAGGTATTTACGCACACACAGCATGGTTAGTGAAAGTTCAAAGAGTCTCAAGAGTCAAAACAACTTATTGATTGGTAATGAAACTGACAAAAGCCATGTTGTTATTATCACTTTGATCAAACAATGTTTACAAACGTTTTGATATTATGTTACATCGGACGTTAACTACATGTGTTTTGAAACTCATACGATAAAACATACGAGAATGCTGCATGATGATTCTCGAATTTCGCAGTCATTAAATCACTTCGAACACCGCGGCTAGCCCACTGCGTTTTTATTGTAAATATGACATCGTAAATATTTTTACGGTACAAACGGTACCCTTATAGATGGACCCGTGACCCGAACTTATTAGCGTCACGTCGTAAAAATCACAGAATACCGGTTACTTTTTTAATCCATTTGTACGTTAACGTAACGTGTTGCTGGTAACGGCACGCGGCGTTTACATGGTGGGTCGAGATGCGCCGACCGGTTTGACATACGGACAAGCGGATAACCGTCGAATTATGATTAGTTAATGATTTGCTATATAGGATGTCCTGGAAATTACACAAATATTTTGTGGTTCACACGATGTAATATCCTGTAACTGTATAATTTCATAATCAGTTTTCTTTGTTTGCATAACTGTTACGTTTAATTAAAACACTTCTTCTGTTGCTCTATTTTATAACGATGTTTTTTGGGAATTGATGTAATTGATGATTTTTGATGTAATTTGTAATTTCATGGTAGTAATGCGTCTTCGTTCCCGCCCACCTTTGACGTGGATGTCTTCAAGAAAAGGGTGAATAGGATTTTACTAAGTTAGTGCGCTCACCATCCATCACATCTCCACTGACCATCAGGTAGGATTGTGGTCAAGCATTAACTTATTTTAAGTAAAAAAAACGGTATTATAATTCCATGCCACCCGCGACATAGGGAATCCTTCTGCTATGAATATCTATGGGTGGGTATGTAACCACTGATGATGATTAAAAACTTTCTAATAATAGTACAATCATGCTGTAGAGTCTGTAGACAGCCTGTGGCAGCCTGTAGCATGTCGGTTACGCATCTCGATGATACAATGATACAAATGATACAAGCTAGGTATACTCGTACAAGTGATACAAGCCAATTAACGGCACACGCTCAACGCTCTCCTTTCACTCCATCGACCAAATGAATCGTGCCTACAGATCATATTATGTAATTAAATTAAAGTATTTCTCACGAACATAAAATATTTTAATGTAGGCACTTGTTGGATTAGCTCATCAAAAGAAATTCGTTTTGTTTTTATGACACGAATATTTCATGTCAATTAAATGTATTTAAAGTTAAACAGATGCCGCTTTGAACATCTGTGCTCTGCTCGAGAGCCCAGGTTCGTAATCTGCACTATGCACGTGCCTGTAGTATTGTAAAATTAGATGAAATAAAGTAGCAGATGTAAGCACTTGATATTGGTTCAGTTCCCAGCCACAGTACACACTTATGAGATATATAAATGTTTCGTACTTGAGTTGTGAGCTTTTATAAAGTTTAATAAATAATTATGAATGCCCATTTTATCCATGCTAATGGCAACATGGGCAAAGGACGTTAAATATTACAAACAAATCAGTAGAACGAAACTTTTCGCTAAGTTTGATGTACGGTCATCATTCAGCGTGTTCTATTCTATTGTTTACATATAGACAATAATGTCTATCGTTATATTATAAGCAATTCTTTTGTATTACGTTATGCAACATCATCAAGTAATATATTGCAATATACTTCTATAATAATTTAGTTGAACAAGCTTGAAACAGCATGTGGTACCGAATGATCGATACTATTTCATTTACGAAAAGTTAGTTATGCCATGGAGTACCAGAACTGCGTTTGGTGCTGACTGTGCCAAAAAGTTTCATAATATCATACAATTGTTAAAAACCATGTCTAATCATTATGTCTATCACACAGCAATGTCTAGACCTATTCAGATGTTATCAACACAATGGCCAATTTCCAAGTTACATTTCTGTTTTTGTTATACAATATTTGTGTTGCTGTGCAAGTGTTACATATTTTTTTACATAATGTCATTGAACTCCGATCCGAATGCTCCCCCATTTTTTATCATGTTTTCTAGATAAGAATTAATCAGTTCAGAGTAGCATGAGGGCGAAATGATTTTTTTTAATAACCCCAAAGAGAACTTGCATTCCTATAGCTTAAGAGTCCATTGCAACCAGTCTCACCACAGATCACCACCATATTATAAAGACGGCCTAACCGACAACCCTTCCAAATACTGACCGCTTCCGCAGTTAACGATCACTTATGAGCCATTCTATGAACGTTTCATACAAAAATATAAGAATGAAAATATATTCGGTTTATACAAGATTTTATTATTCATGAATAATAACAACAACAGATAATAAAATAAAACTTATAATTATCTTAATTCTTAACAGAGAAACATTAACCTAATAAATAATTTGGTAAACGTAAATGGCATGTACAAGTAAGTCATAGAATCCTTTGGATACTGAAAAGTGAAAATTATTTTAGTTTGGCGTACGATGCGCCTCGACTTCCAGAGTACGAACTTTTGTAGTTACTGCTGGCGTCTGCAGACGTGATGTACTCCGCACTCGGCACGGATGCATCGCTGTCTTCCTTAGGAGCAGCTTGTGGTACTGAACCTTGCCCCTTCTCGTAATCACTGGACGCCGGAGTCGCTCCATAGTAATACTTCGCTTGAGAGTTCGTTGGATAGTAGTTGTAGAAACTTTGAGCAGGATTGGGGTAAAGCAGGCTGTTGTAGATAGGATTCGATTGGGGTACTACGACCATCGACGGGTGAGCTAAGTAAGGATTTCCCAGGGGTAACGGTTGATAGCTCTGGGGGAAGTTAAAGTGTCCCTGCGGAACAGAGTTGATCAGTGGATTTGCGTGAGCGTTTACCTGGCTCGTGGTTGGGGGCGAGAATAAGGTTTGGGGGTACTGGAGGAAGGGAGACGACGCATAGTTAGGAGGCTGTTGTATTATTGCCAGCTGGATGTTGCCGTTTGGCTTTGGCGAGAGCTGATACTTCGCTTGGTACCCCGGGTTTGGAATGAAGTTTAATGGGATGAATTGGGACGTCGGCTGTGGGGTTACATAGTTAGCTTGGGGAGCATGAGTAGCTGGATTGTCGGTATTCCCGGAGACGAAGTACTGGCTTGCTCCATGGGTTGGGTAGAAAGAGTTTTGGATTTGTGGCTGGTATTGGTTGGTTGGACTGGAGCTTGGGGCTTGGGAGTAGATGTTGTAAGCGTATTCTTGTTTCTGAGCCCCGCTCGGGATGGCGTTTAGCGTTGTAGTCTTCCCAGCGTTTCTCTTCTTCTGCTCACTGTCCTCTGCCTCGCTGGCGTACACGAACGCAGCACACACCAAAATTATCTGGAATGTCGAAAAAATAATTATTATACGTATTACATGTTTTCTATAAACAAAAACACAAAATAATGTAAAGTAACTTCAATCAAAATATTTTGGTAATGCTAGAAATGCCTAGTCGCACAAGATATTATCGTGTAAAAAAAGTTCAAAATACAACCCATGTATTTGTATGGCATGTGGCTACAGTATGATCTTAATGATTTTATTTTTGTGCAAAATCAAGAACAAATATTTTTTATCATAACAACTTGTTACATTAGATATTCGAGAGGGAACCTAATTCCATTATGAGAATATATTTCACACTTGCATATCAAAGTCAAGATACACAGCACCATTGTACGACATGAACATAAACTAACCAACGTATTTAATTAGCACGAGACTCACCAAAATTTCCCTTCTGGCCATAACTGTTGATGTAGTACGTACAGCTACAGGATACAATTACATTATTTTCTCCTGGGAAAACTCGCGGCGCGAAAGGAAAAGTGTTCTATTCACTGGCGCTCGGAAAAGTGTTGGTCGGTATCAAGTTCATGCATTTATATGAGCGGACAACTTTCCTCCAGCTCCAGATGGTAGGCAGTAGCTGCGTAGGGAAGTGGCCGCGCGGGTCTTTGTCCTGCGCCGGCGCATGGCGTGGGGGATGCATCGCATACAGGACGGTAAGCGAGCAGCGAGTGACGGAGATGGGGGAACTTTTAATTTTCAAATTAAGAGTTGAAATACTTCACATAATTCTTGACAAAAATAACCGACTTCAAAATAACTCATAAACTACTTGTCAGACCTCGCTTATAAAGTGGGACCACATGACAAGCACCAGCTTTTGATTAAAAAAAGAATCATCAAAATCGGTTCATCCAGTCGAAAGTTCTGAGGTATCAAACAAAAAAATACAGTCGAATTTAACACTTCCTCCTTTTTTGAAGTCAATTAAAAACTAAAGTTAAGATATGGGACCCTAGAGCTGGCTGGTTTTTTGCTCAGCTTATTCATTGCTATACAGCAAGGGAATACTACTAGCATTTATTGTTTTCAGATAACTAAGTTTTGATTGTACGAATTCCCAAATGAAACGCCACGAGAAAATATTTAGTAATATTTAGCCAAGTTTAGGTTTAGAAATTAAATACATTCTGAATAAAGCAATTATTACAAATAACTTGAATGTAATCCCATCAAAAACATGAATGTAAAGTAAAAGCCAATTTTAAAAAAAGAATTCAGATCTAAATGGGTGCCAAGTTCTGTGTAGAAAAGCCTAAAATTTTAGTCACAAGAACATGTAATTCAAGCTCCACATTTGACTTGGTTAGTTTTCACGTACCTATCTAGGCTATAATATTATATTTGTATAATTATCTTTGTTAAGTCTGTTAGGTTGATGACCTATGTTACTTTTCTAAAATTTGGTTTGTTGGTTGCTAACTAATGAAAACTAGCCAATTCAAATGTAAAGCTTGAATTACATGTTCTTGTGACTAAAATTTTAGGCTTTTCTACACAGAACTTGGCACCCATTTAGATCTGAATTCTTTTTTTAAAATTGGCTTTTACTTTACATTCATGTTTTTGATGGGATATCATTACTTTTTGTACAGAAATTATTAGTAGGTAGTATTCATAACGTTACTGATTAATTTTGTTACCTTATACATGAACTGTAATAGTGCCCTTCAAATAAATCCGTAGTTAGTGCACCGTGGTCCAAAATACTTCATTATTTATAAGTAATGATCTTCTACTATTCATGTCCGCTAAATATTGAAATAATAATTAATACTAAATCCCAGTCTGTTATAATAATAATAAATACGATACGATACGATAGTAGTAATAATAATAATAAATACAATAGTCGGATATACTCTTATTAGTTATAAGTAGTTTGTGTTCGATGAGATAACGTGGCATAATATATTTGGAAACAATACTTCGAATCACTTTAAACTGGTATAATTTCGGAAATAATACAAAATTTAGTGGTGTACATGCCATACAAGATAAGAGAAGAATAATTTTTCACACATTAAAAATGAAACAATGCAATACACTGGAAATAACGGCTACTGATGTCTCACTAATCTGTACGTAAATAATACGTACGTACACTGAATATCTTCCCCACGTTAGTAGCTTCACAAAGTACTAAAACTGATATGTTTCGATTAAAAAAAATTAAGGGTGGTATTCCACTCCTTATATATAATCCACATAATGACCACCTGTCATCAATTTTGATTGCTGTTCATAAATTTCAGGCGTTATAAGTAAGTGTTCCTAATAGAATCAATTTTTTGAAAAATTATCATAAAATGATAAAAATTTACTACTTTCAGATTTATTCCTTTGTATTCACCCGACTACCTATCTGCATGCCAAATTTTAACTTTCTAGGTCACCTGGAAGTTGGATATAGTTTTGATCTATAGGTCAGTCAGTGTTAAATTTCTCGATTTTTGGACGTTAATATCTAAATAACCGTTTGAGATGTGTTTATGAAATTTGGAAGACGTATGTATTTCGCAAGTCTTAATAAATGAGCCAAATTTGACAGGTTTATGTTGAATAGTTTTTGAGTTATGAGGTGGTCAAAAGTGGCTCCAAATGGTTCGTGTAATATTACACACGGTGCTGCTCGCCAATTCTGTTAGCTAGAAAATTGGCTTACACGCTACCGCGTGTTTAGATTCAAATTATTAAGATGACCTTCAGAACACATTAAATAATCTTAATTTAATTCCATTCATATTACAGAAGCTTTAAATTTAATTATTCATTCTGACTTAATATCACTCAAGATAGTTTTATTTTGTGGGATACGTCGCAACGCAATACATAAAGATAACAGAACATCGCATTAAATTCCGCTTGACATATTCGCTACGGAAAGCAACGAGTGGGAATATTTCATCACGTTCCGATGGTCAGATCACTACGCATGTCTGCTTTTATTAAATGGTTGGTGTCTACGAGTATAATAAATTTCTCTGGCGACAAAAGGTCAATCGCCAATCGCTAAACTGATCTACTTGAGACACGGCGGTTGTAGATCGAGTTCTAACCACCTGCCTGCTTCCTGCTTCGAATGGCTTCCACGCAGTTACAGGCGTATCCGTTTCCTTGTAGAACCTACATACATAACATCATGTACGTAGAAAGAAGTATCGGGTTACATTAGTTTTGCTTATTGTACAAATAGCAGACGAGCCAGATAAAATAGCGAATGCTTCGCAGGCTCTACAAGAAAGCTCTTTTTTAGGGTTCCGAAGTAAAATCGGAACCCTTATAGTTTCGTCATACATAGCACCGAGAGCCTTTGTGCTAGAAAGCTGTAATTTGGCATGAATAATATACATATTTATTAAAAGTCTAAAATCAGAGAATAAATAAAATATTGAAAAATATATTTACATACAGGTAACGTGAGTATGAAATTTTTTTTCGTGACGTATCCCATAGTGTGGTATTATCTTTGAAAAGGTCTTTAAAAATATTATGGGTCTCGTTATACCATTTTGGATTCAGGGGTTCGTTTGCGAAATATTTAGTGCTAATTTTGGTTAAGTAAAAAAACAAGTAAAAAAATTCTCAAAATTAGTATTATGATTAATTTACAGGGAAAACTATCAGGGCTATGTTAGAGTAATAGTCGATAAACTTACTACTTCGGAACCTTCCATTGCCCGTGGCCTGACACGCTCTTGCCCGGTTTTTGTTCTTAAGGATCCCGTGTGACAACTGAATAAGATGTGAATACTAAATATTTTTCTCTTGGCTCATGCAGTCGTGTAAAGAAAAATATGAGAAATTGAGAACATGTTACTATGTTGGTACCTACAACCATCCCTTCTGTACCTAGACCATAATTACTGAATTTGCGTATATAACTATTTTATAATTATTAATTGCATTTTAAATGATGTGCGCATAAAGTGTGATTATTACTCGCACTCACCTCCCAACTCAGAGTCACTAACGGTTACTTAAATTGCTCTTTAGTAAAGAATCACCACAGAAATTCTGTACTAAGGAGCGATTTAAGAAAACATTAGTCACTCTGAGTTGGGGCGTTAATCTTAAACACTGATTAATATAATTATACTAAATTTATTGTTATCGCCATGTTTACTAACATAGTAGTACGTATGAACACTCTTCACGCGCATTCGATTCACAGTTACAAAAATAGACAAGTAGCCAAGTAGGTAAGTAATAATAGCTCGCACTACGTTAGAATCAAGTGGCTACTCATATGTAAACTGCTGTTGTAATAACCCAATTCCCATGATATTTAATGTGCGTATTATCGAATACATAATAAGATGCATTACTTTTTTATTTAATGTTGTAAAAGTCCATCCTCGAACTCAACTCGAGGATGATCATTTTATGCAACAAGCCACAATCACTGACGCCTAGAGTGCGCTGCCGTTTTAGGAAAGCCGCTATTTAATGGATTGCCAAATCACTTACACTGATTTTATTTAAATAATCTAAATAGATTTTTTGGTGCTACATGTCTAACGATGTACAAACATTCAAATTTTATTAAAGTTGACTTGGTGACCTTTACTGTCAAAATTTCGTAATCACTTCAGTGTTTCGGACACGTCTAGGCATCAGTCTCGAATGTTATCGTTAGAAAACAGATGTTTAGGCCTGTTGGAGGCCTTCACCGAAATACTTGAGCTGCCCACTAACCCTAGAGGAGATACAAGAAATCCTACAGAGTCGGATGCAATACCTAGGGGGTTCGAGTCCCCCCCCCCCCCCCCTTCCCCTAAAACAATCTACGTCCATCCGTGACAAAATTTAAATAAAGTTCCTTTCCTCAGCTGGTTCTAGCCAAGATTCCTAAACAAGATTCGGTTAATTCCTCCCAAAGACAAACACTGGATCCACCACTGAGTACCCAATCCTCTAGTGAACTGAAAAATCAGAGGACGTAGAAAGTACCTACTACTTCCTACGCCGTATTCCGAGGGCGACCCTTTTCCGACATGCTGGTAGCAGCAACTCGGAAAGCAATTAATAATTATTGTATAAGTAATAGTGTACCACCGATTTTAACATTGTTGCAATGCCTGTGTCGGAATAAATGCTTCTTTCTTTCTTTCTTTTAGTGAAGATGAAGAGCAGCATGATTAAAATTTAACGTTCCGCTTCCGATTCTCCTCAATTACGTGAGATCTATGTTCTGCAAAAGACCACTAATGAATTGAAGCCAAAACAACCAGATAGGAGTTATGAATATCGTAGAATCCCACACATGGCGCTACAGTAGCTCATTATCTGTAGAGATCTATAAGTTGCAAGACAACTACCGAATCAGATAGATCATTTATTTGACGTTTAGATTGATCAAAGACTGATTACGATCAATGAACGGATTGTAGGTACCATAACCTTTGAAATGCCAGTTACATAAAGGCCAAACCACTCAGCGATGAGACATTAAAAGCAAATGGCTGCAGTAAGTAGTGCATATTGCTTACCATCACAAAAAAGTAATGTCTTATTCGTAACGTGTGAATGAAGGGCTCTGAGTTTAGATTGCTTGCCACAGCTTTCTACGCGCAATCGTAATCGTTCAATTTTACTACGATTTTTCTTATCTTAAACTATCTGCTACGGATTGCTATAAGTAATTACTAATTATTACGAATATCAACACTTAAATGTCCAATAGTTTCGGAAAAAATTGGCGGTGAAAGGGGCGATTTGAAAATAGAACCTCCCGACGGGGACACACATTTTGTTCGAGATGTCTGTTCTATGATATTATACTTCAATGTATTAAGCGCCATTTTTCCAAAATGGCGACGCGAGCGGCAAAGACACGAGGTGGCAAAGTTGAAATTCGGAAAGAGCACATAAAAATCTATGAAGATACCAACTGTCAAAACTCCCGGAAAACTTTCCAGGTAAAACTACCAGATGATCGGATACATAATTAAATTTTTTATTTTCTATTAAAATTTACTTCTTTGTAATAATACGTACTGGCATGTGTTATATCACATTCTCTTTATTATAACACATATTCCATTAAATTACTTACTAACAAGTATTATCTCATATTGCCTTAACGACATCGTTTACACAAATTATCGTGCTATTTAATCACACAGAAATAAATAGTTCCGTGGGCGCACCAGTCGTTGTAAAATCACTTCCAAGTTCCACATCTCTCGAGCTTTCTCCGGGGCTATGAATTATCCGTAATTATTAGATTAAAGCCGACGATTGGACATGGCGAAGGGGTATCAGCATGGCTAGATAGCTTTATTCTAGAACCGTAAAATGTTTTGTTTATTTTTCTTCCGCGTTGGCAAAGAATCAGTAACAACGCGGGGTTTCTGCTTCTTTTTGTTTGGCAACGATTTGGTGTCCTTGTATGACTCTCTACCTATACCTTATGTTTTTAACCGACTTCAAAAAAGGAGGCGGTTCTCAATTGGACTGTATTTTTTTTATACTTGTTACCTCAGAACTTTCGACTGGGCGAACCAATTTTGATGATTTTATTTTAATCGAAAGCTGGTGCCTGTCATTTGGTCCCACATAAAGAACGAGATCTAACAAGTATTTTTTGAGTAACTTTGAAGTCTGTTATTTTTTGTTAGTAAAACTTAGATTATGTTCATCAAAACTTTTTCTTTTGAAGTAATATACGTCATAAGTAGACAACTCAAACTCAAACGTATATGACCCTCACGACATACTCATTAAGAGCCAGTAGTACTTTCAGTTGGGGCAAACAAGATTGATTGCAATACACTGATTGGTGTTGGCGATGTTATGCCAATGTTTATGTTAATATCTGTACAATTAATTTAATTTAACCGTGCATTGATTCGTATACAATTAACGAGGATTTTAAATAATATCCATCAAAGAAAACTTTCCGCTGCTACTTGCTCAGTACAAAAACGAGTGAACTTATGTATTCGTGAAAACGGAAAACCTATTTTTAAGTTTGTGTGATATGTTGTATCTTACCGTAGTTTTTGTATTTAAATTTCAATAGGCCTTAAATAATCTTTTAATCGCAGTAAGAAATAGGATTGTTTGGCGATAAAGAATATTTCGAGTTGATTTATCGTTTTTCAGTACAAAATGTATGGAAAATGTTTTTAGCGTTTTCTGACATTTCTAGTACTCATACCTTAAATGGTCTCATAGAGTATTTTGATCCCCATACGAAGTAGGATCGATAGGCATAAAAAAAATTTTTTTTGAATTTTAGTAATTTTTTCACTGACCGTACATTTTTTCAAAAATCTGTGAATGCAGTTCAGAATATCTTAAAAAGTTATGGATAGTCTCCTAGGAACGTTTTCCTGTAACTATAACGGTTAAGGTACCTGCCCTTACTGACCCGTCTCAAAAATCCACCCTGTATAATGATCATATGATGTAATGCAATTTCAAATGAAATGAAAGGCAAAGAAAAAAATATGTTTACTTATTTAAGCTTCAGCTTGAAATGGGTTTGTAATATTTTTATAGTTAATCAGTTCGCAATTTTGAAAGTTGGTTACATGTATAGAGACTTTTTTGACCACCTATTTTCGATATCAGAATATCCGCTATAATTTACACACATATTGTGTAGATTGAATAATGTGGCTCGCATAGCGGAAAACTACTCCATGTGAGAGATTTATAGACGTGGTGAGACCTAGGAAAGTAAAAACCACAGAACAAAATATTTGATGGAAATTCATACATGTAACTAAGCTTACTTCTAAAGTTTCTGTAACATATTTTTTAAGGTTAATATTATTATTTCTAAAATGTCACTCTAGTCACTCTAGTCTAATAAGTTTTTGACGTATCTAATGTATGCGCTGTTCTTGACCTGTTCACACAATAACACAATACACCACTGTTCATCAGTCATACTCGTTCATTGGAGTCGATAATTAGAGGGTCTCTTCATACTTATCGACGTGGATTCGGCTTAAACCGATTACCAAAAACTTTTGTATGATGAGAAAGAAAACGACATCGCTCCTTATACACTTACTTATAAGTACCTCTCGCTCGCACCCACGACCTGGCGCGCGCTTGCAATCCAAGACAACTCCTAGCGAGTGATGTGCGCCTAGTATCACGCACTTTCATCGTGTCAGTTTTTGGCTGTCGTATCGTAAAAGTTTTACTCTCATTTTTTTCCTAACGCCCCATGAGAAGCATAACTTCAAAAATACGTATACCAGTATTTTAGTTTATGGGCCCGCAAACTACGGACTGCAAAGTGCAGATCATTTCCAAACAGACTCCGCGTCGATAAGTTTGGAGATACCCTTAATGGTATATCTTTCGTGAGAATACACTTACATACCCTACTCATTTGCACGTCATTACTCACACTCAAGCGGTCATAACTCATACCCCATGGATCAAAGGTGCGCACTCATTTATTTGAAGCTATACCATAGAAGAAATTGTTATATGGTTATGGTATGAAAGTACTTATATGGTTATACTTCTTAACATTTATACGATGCACCGACAGCCAAAAAGCAACATGATGAAGTTAGCTGATAACTGATTTCTTTTACAAACAAAGAGTCGTGGCAAGCGGGATGAAATCTTTAGCTATTTTTGTTCTATTACGCCAAAGAAGTATTAACTTCTTACGTGCGTACAACACTACACACACGGTTTTTTACATGAAATAAGTTGGTTAAACAACCCCACCAATAAATGGCGAAAATTATAAACATAATTTTATATATTAATTACATTATAATTACAAAGAACCTAGATTGAAATAATAAATGTTTATATAACCGTTAGTGAGTTGGGGCGTTAGTCCGATATCTTTTATCGGGACGACCGGCCTTAAACTATTTAGTTTGGATACAATTTTTATCATAATGTCACATTTTTATTCAACAATTCATATCAAAATAGCAATCGGACGGGTCCCAGTGAAGCGAGCGCTATTGTCAGTACAAAGAAATCGGATATCATACAAACGTGTACGGAAAAGACTTCAACGATCTGCATACCATTCTAACCATGCAATGATTTCATAATGTAAACAAATAAAATCTAAGCGTATTTTTTAGTATTTATTCTTCTTATCTTCATAAGAATTACGAAGTTTACTTTATTATTATTCAGTATAATTTGTCAAAGCATCGCTACAACACATTGCACAGAAAGCTCCATCTATGAACAGCTCGGTACTAGTAAAAGACTTCAACGCAGAGCAAGCATCGGAACCGCAGCTAATACCCAATAGCAGTAGCTTTGGAAACATTCACCAAGTTTAACATTTCCACGATAGATGGTGCTGGTAACTTAGTGCATTGACACTGAATTTTTGTTTGATTTTGATTTGGTTTTTTTGTATGAAAGGTGACTTAATCGAGCGTTCTTAGCTATGTTTATTGTCAAACTGTCGGGGTTATTTAAATTCAAATTTAATTTAATTTATAATGTGATTTTTTTTATTTTTTGTACAGACGTGGGACCTATAGGCACTTTTCACACTGATTTTTATTATAAAGGTGTTCCCCACATTTGTACGTATTTTTAGTCCTATTCGAATTATTGTAAGCTTTTTGGAGCTACTACGATCGGATTATTAACTATATTTATTCAGTTCAGCAGGAACATAGTTTATTAGTCAAAATAAACTATGTTCCTGCTATTTTTCATGCTTCAGTAATAATGTCAGCTGCGGCCTTTAACACAAGGTTTGTTCATAAATATAAAAAGTTTTATAAATGCTGATGACTGATGTAACAGACAAATGAACAATCGGAATTTAATAGTAATTAAAGAAAGAAAGAAGAAAAATTTACAACTTTGACAGCACAGTAATTAGTAGGTAAACAAAAAATAAGCTAGAAATTGTGTATATTAAAGGTGAACGTGGGGGCACGTTATATTAATAATAATAAACGCTAATACACTCATACCCCCGTAGTAGGTTACAAGTATTTACCTGTGTCGCGGGTGGCATGGACGACACATATAACACATCACAATAACACTCCATGACCCGAGTACAAATATTTATCTGTCACACAAATATCTGCCCCGGCCGGGAATCGAACCCTGGATCCCTCGCTTCGCAGGCAGGGTCGCTACCTAGGCTACAGGGTCGTCAAATAAACAAGAATAACAATATAATTATATACCTTATAAAATGACTACTACTAACTACCTAAAGATAAACTAGCCACTGCCTAGCGCATACTGACCTAACAAATTCACATGAAGACCCTCAACCAATGAATGTACATATTATGCAGTCGCCGGCTCCAGTTACACCAGTGTCCAGTGTGTTATAACTTCTCTTCCTGATTCTGTGCAGTTTATAACAAACGATCTGTAATATCATAAATTAATCTGTCTAATACTCACGGATAAGAATATTGAAACTTGGAACGAGTACTAGGGTTTTAATTACACAAGATCTGGTGTTCACCGTCGGAAATACAATCTACTGAGCTGGGTAACTAGCTGGTATGCAGCTAATATGTGCTGCTGACGGACAAGTTATTGAAATACATGTCTTAATTAACGATTAAAGCATAACACTACTAATGTGAAAAAAACTGGGCAAATGCGTGTCAGGCCACGCGCAATGTAGGGTTCCGAAGTAGTAAGTTGATCGACTAGAGTAACCGCCCTCGCTTTGCTTCGGCTTTCTTATTTTTTTACACCTTAGGTTACATTATTGGAGTTTTATTGAGGATCCCTAATTTTTTCGAAAATATAATATAGCCTATGCCACCCGGGGATAGTGTAGCTTCCCAACAGTGAAAGAATTTTTCAAATCGGGTCAGTAGTTTCGGAGCCTATTCAATGCAAACAAACAATCAAATCTTTCCTCTTTATAATATTAGCGTAGATTGCTCATTAACTGCTTATCCTAACATACATATCTGTATACCTCCTATGTCCATTCCGACTGCGAATCCTAGACGAGGGGTATGAGATACTGATCGCTTATTTATAATTATAACGATTTTTTTAATAGAGTCATCATCGCGTCGTTAGATTTATTTTTAAACTACAAACTGCTAAGATAACAAGATCTGACGTGGTACTGTCAGACTGGATTTCTTTGAGGCCTTTCTACGTATCTAATTAAGGCGTCAGAAGCAACATCGGCTTCGCCCTATAGGGTAGCGGCGGGTGTCAAACACATGACGATAATCGGTACGTAGCCCGACTGGATAAAATAGGAGGGCGTGGGAATCATTCGTAGTCAGTCACTGTCCACGTGGAAAGTAATAGCTGGTTATAAAGTTTTGCATTACTAATTGGATATTTTATGACGATATGAATTTATTTTACGCAGATAAAGTATAGATTAGAGGTTTTATGTAAAGATGTTTGGATAAAGGGTTTCCATATTCGAGTTCAATTCAGACAAGCCTGAAAGATTTGATATTTGCTTGTGATATAAATAGTATTGTAGATAGCAATATTTTAGTGTAGATAGCGCGCATCCACTCATAACCAAACCCGAAAATAAACATTCATCTATGACATAAATTATTATATTGGTATATTATATTGTTAATCTTTTTATTCATGTATGTGTCTCTTGACTGTTGATTGTGGTGTACAATAAAGTGTAATAAATAAATAAATATTTGCCTCAGGTAATCGAACCTAGAACTCTCACACGTCAAGTATTTTTCATTGTTTTATGTAGGGCTGTTGTTGGTCAGGTTAGGTTAGAGTGGTGCACAATCATTATGAGGTGATGAGTTGGTCATTAGAACAGGAGGTTGATTATGTAACATCGAGTTTATGAACCTTTTATTGAGTGTGATGCCACCAACATGTCTCCCAAACCTTATTACTGTACGTTAAACTATTGAACATAACATAAACATGACGATCCAAAAAATTCAGATATCCCAAAATATCCTACCATCAAACTTAACTCAACCTTAAACTATTTTTTATCACCTTATCAGTCACCAAGTAAGCAGAGGAACTACTTCCTGATGGTGATGTAATTCAAATCAATCACTAGCAGTTTTTGTAGTCGGCATAATCGGTTACGGTTCTTACATACAACATTGTGCGGCGAACTACGTAGTACGCTACCATCCGAGTGTGACGCGAAGCACTGCCCACTGCCCAGTGTTCCGTAAATCATTTGGTTTTAACAAAGAAACGTTGACCACACGCATAAATAACAGTTTAATGCGATAAACAAAATTTAGAAAGAACCCGAGGCCATCGACCTAAGATGTTTTTATAAAATCGCGGTGCGCCTGCCAAGGGTTCTGGGTTGATCGCCAGCGAAGCGGAAATTTGAATGATAAGTTTGAGTTCCTGGTCTGGGTGTGTGTGCTTGTTTTTGTGTGTTGTCCATGGCATCCACAACACAGGGAATCCTAGTTTGGAGCTGTGAGTGCTTCTAGTTGTTTTTTTATTAATAAGTTTACAGTAGAGGTTATCCTGGTTCAGCAATAATAATATTTACATGAATTTACTCGACTTAGTTGTGAAAGATTGTATGCAAGTTCCGTAAAGTAAAAAAAAAATATCTTAAAAAAGAATCTTGTGTGTCACTCACTTCCTTCTAAAGATAATAAACATTAGAATGTACAAAAACTATGTCAGTAACTCAGTGCGACAAAAAGTACAAAGTACAAACGTTTTCCGTTTATAATATTGAAGCGGAAGAAAAAATTACGTATATTACACAACTTGATCCAGTAAATAAGTATGTCAGCTGCGTTATTTAATATCGATCAGTTAATGTATCTTAGTTTAGTTGGACGATCAATTTGAAAGAAAATGTGATCCGAATAGGACAAAAACAACCACATTACATAACACATCCGAGTGTTCGGAAGTGAATGCGGTTGACTTCCATTCGAGACCCACATGTTCCCTCGACCGTGATGTATTAAATAACATTTACTTTGCACAACTTGAAAATGGAAAACGCTCGACTAATGCATTTTTATTGTTTGCATTAACTTGAATATCTATTTTTTTTTCGGAAATAAAAAATCGATCATTGATCGATTCTATGTTAATCAACTTTCTGTACATCACTATTTTACTACCATGTTTGTCTACAACATATAACGCATCGAATCAAATGTATTAACATTTTATTGAGCTAAATGACATAAGCGCATTATTATGCTGGCATAGAACCAAAAATGTAATGTTCATCGGTTTACATACATTGAATTTTCCTTGCTTTCTTCAAGTGAAACTGATCGCCATTCGCTATGGATTGCTCAAACAACGCATACTTAGATTATCATGTTTCCTGAGCCCGCGGTACTGCTAGAAACCACGTCTTTAGCTTATATATTAGCTTTTTAAAATTTGATAGAGACTTTAGGAGTTAATAAAACGAACACTTTTCGGTAACATTTTATTGGCAACAACAACTTAAGAATACATTTATTAATAAATATCTATCTTAATCTACTAATATTTACAGAAACTCACGGTGTATTCGGATGTATGACGCTGGAATTCAAAACTACTTTCAAACGAGCAAGCTGCGATGGTTATTATAGAGTCAGTTAATTACGTACATATTACTATAATTAAAAGAAATCTCAACTACTAGTATCAAAAACACGCACACAAGTGACTGACGGTAAGAATCGAGCCACACAACTAATAAGCAAAACGTACGCAAATAACAGCAAAGAACTTGGTAATTCAATCTCTCACGCATCTTTAAAATATATTTACAATACAGCGTTCACTACATTACTACCGGTATAATTTTTATTCGCTCCTAATACAAATTACTTAATGGTTGCGTGGCTTAAGTTCTTCGCTGTATTTAATGGTGTTGTAAGAATTTTCACTGTAAGCCCCTTGAACATCCTTAGGTGCTCCGTAACGGGAACTGCTGTGTCCTCCGAAGCTGTATTTAGGGCTGGAGAAGGTCAGTGAACTGTGGCTAGTGGCTGGCCCACGGAATGACGAGCTTCCATGTCCGAAACTGCTCGAGGAGGGGTGCTTGCTTACGTAATATTGAGGACTGGAAGATGCAGTGTGCGCATTACCAGCGGAGAAGGAACCAGTCGGGATTCCGTAGGTAGTTCCAGGGGGAGAAGCTAAATGACCACCAGAAGAAAGAGAGGCGATAGATTCCAAAGATCCAAAACCGGCTTCCGATTTAGATGGAAGATAAGTAGGTGAAATGAATTTAGAAGAGCCGCCACCGAATCCTGCCAAAGAACCTCCGAAGCTTCCACCATGGCCCTGAGCGGATCCTAATGAAAGGCCGTGACCTCCAGATGAAGATTGGTAGCTGCCGAAGGAAGGAGCGCCGTATGACCCAGAGAGAGCAGACAGGCCTTCACTTTGAACCGAAGAACCGAGATAAGCGGAAGGCTTGAACGAACCTTTACTGGGTGGAAGATAACTGCCACCAAATTGCTTTAAAGATCCACCAAACGAATGTCCAGATCCTCCTAGAGATAGACCTGATAGGGAATGCCCGGAATCACCAAGAGCAAAGCTGGGTTGAGGGTATGAATGTCCGGAGGATGGAGCGTAAGACAGAGAAGCACCTTGGTTTTCACTGGGAGTGAACAGAACTGGTCCCGTGGAACCGTAAGATCCGAGCCCCTTAGTGCCCACAGCATACGATGGTACAGCTCCTAAATGATTTTGTTCACCAAGAGCGTACTGCTGGTACTTAGGGACTGCATAGGCGAACTGAGGAAAAGATAATTCTTGAGCACCTTGACCGTGAGCACCCTGACCGTGAGCACTTTGCCCTTCGAATTGGTAGAACGCATTCTGACCACCGGGAATCGAGATAGCTCCAGTGTTGAGACCGTGAGATAGTTGGCTCATAAGCTGCGAGAGGTCACTGGACACCAGACCTCCGTGGCCGCCTTGAAGTGTTAATGGTGAAAGTTGAAGAGAAGAATGTCCGCCGGATGGTAGACCTTCTGAGCCGATCTGGTAAGTAGCCTCCGATCCATGTTGACTGCTCTGACCAGCCGGTTCGCCGTACGAAAAGCTTGGTTTTGCTCCACCGATGCTGTATCCTGCACCAACGCTGATGGCGCTGGCTCCCTCGTGGCCGAGCGAGGACCCCTGGTAGCTCTGCGGGGAGTACGCCGATGACTGATATCCTCCAAGAGTTTCTCTTTTATCTTTCGGTTCTTCAGTTTTAGCCTTTATAGCCCATGTTGTTGTTACACTGAGTGCGATGACGAATACAGCCTGTAGGGAAAAAAATATTTGCTTTAGTATAATTATTTAAAGCCCTTAAAAGCAGATGAAATTTTAATGTAACATTTTGTAAACAGTTGGTTTATTTTCACTTTCATCGATACAACGTGCTGCGGGAAGATGAAACCAGTTTTCTACCATAACATAATCAAAAACGAGGACCCGCATGCCACTGTTCAAGATTAAAGCCTTCGTTATAAATTAATTTCACTTTTGCCGCTTTTACTTTACGTTTAATTGAAATATGCATCTATCTGTAAACCAATTTGACTTCCAATTACATTCGCACTCGATAAACTTTTATTGCTATTATTTATTTCTAATTGTATTCTAAAAGCACGTAGCGAAACCATAACATTTGTCTTATAATAATCCTTTTTTAATATTGAAAAATACACTCTCGTTACATTACAATTAATTGCATATCATTTAACACATGTTTATAAATTTTGTTTATCTCCACAATCGCACACTCACCGTGAATTTCATTTTTAGAGCTTATAAGAATGTGAGTCACGTTAACGAAACTAAACCACTGGTTGAATGTTCAATCACAACACAGAACTATATGTAACTATGTATCACCGATCGGACGGCTGCTTGCTACAACCGCCGAATTTGTAATGTGATGTTGTGGTGATTTCACCGAATTTATAAGACGTCGATCGACTACACGCACCCGCTGCGATGCAGGCGCGTCGGGAGGGTAAAAGTATATCGGAGGACCCTTTCACTGAACCGGCTGAAAGAATGGGAGCGAGCCATCGGGCTTCCGAGCCCAACAATGAGGTAATACTTAGAGACCGGAAATGTTATGTCACCGATCACGGTTTCATGCACTTATTGGAGCGGCCGTTGTAAGGTGACGCCTGATGTCCAACCAGATCACATGCCTTGGTGGTGTCAATGAACGCTATGGTTGTTACTTATGATGTAATATAACATGGTTTTAAGCAGCCTGTTTTGTGTTGAGGTATTTATTGACATCGATATACAAATGATCACAAAACTCAAATTTTAAGCTACAATAAGGCGCTTATTCAAATGTTTAATTAAGCCAAGAATATCCAAAATATGTATAACGAGTAACCGCCCTAGCTTTGCTTCGGTTTTCTTATTTTTTACACCTTGGATGTTATTGGAGTTTTATTAAGGATCCCTAATTTTTTTTGAAAATATAATAAAGCCTGTGTCACCCAGGGATAGTGTAAGTTCTAGACAGTGAAAGAATTTTTCAAATCGGTTCAGTAGTTTCGGAGCTTATTCAATGCAAACAATCAAATCTTTCCTCTTTATAATATTAGTATAGAAGTATAGATTAGTACATACTATGATACATATTACTCTCAATCAAACACACATGATTCGATACAATCAAAGGTGTGGTCGTATCGCATCGTAATACAATAGAGCACGGGCGAGGCGATGCGCTCGGAATCTGTAAGATGCACTTTCATTTGTTTGGAGCCTTTTGTTCGCTGAGAGCAGAGAGCTTCCACTAGTATTGTGTGAATGTGACGCTCACTGATGATTGACAGATCTTATTCATGACAATTGAATAAGTGCCTCCTATTGTGTATCTAGTTTGACAGAGGTGAATATCAATAGTTCCTGTCAAAGTTCAATCTTTGATACGAAAAGTTATAGAAGCAAATAACTCCATTAACTCCTAACCAGACACCATTGCGCACGTGTTAATGTCATCTTGTAAACCAAAGTTTTAATAACATAATGATGGTGTAATTTGGTGAACAAAGTTTTCGAATGGTCACTGAGTGTCACTACCACATGATGTTCCATTTTAGTTCTATATTGATTTCCTATTGATTGTAAGTAAAGCTAGATATCATGACATGTGAAGTTCAGAGACATTCAACGTGAAACACTCGTTTTCTTTCAAATGTTATTAATTAATTCAGCTCTAAAATTGTGAAATCGTAAAATGTGTAACTGCAACATTAATTTGAAATTGTAATAGTTACATATCTGTTTTTTTATCGTTAGATAACACTCTCACATAACTTATACATATCTACTCGGGCAATATTAGTTCTCCACATAATTGCTTAGAATCATGAGTTAGTGGGGTCTTATAGTCATTTTTGCGCAGCCAGGAAGACGGGGGCTTGGCACTGCGCAAAGCTGCAGTATTTAGCCATATTTAGAAGACTTCTAGAAACCTAAGGATCATCCGCCACCATCAACAGATCAGTTGTATGATTGTGAGGGGAGAAAGGTCCTTGAATTGCGCCCACGTCTCGGAAAACGGAGTATAGGACGCCGACCAGGTGAACTGACGACCTGAAAAAAACAGCAGGCATCCGCTGGATTCAAAACGCTCAGGACCAGTCAGAGCGGCGTAAGTTGGGGGAGGCCAATGTCCAGCAGTGGATCTCCAAGGGCTGATGAATGAATGGAGGGGAAAAGGTTGGAAATTATTTATCTCACAATGAAAGCAAAATTCAGACCAGAAACTGGACGCAAAATTTTATGAGCGATTTGGAAGACACGACAGTACTTCGGTCTTTTTTATTATTTTTAGATCGGTTAGTCGAAAGCGTGCAGATGTCTAAATCCCAGCATTTGGCTTTGCTAATAAATAAATCAAACCGAACGAATCAACGTGCAAAATATGGAAAAATTATCTCCAATACACATGTTTAAAAATTTTGCCGACACGCACAGGATTCGAACTCAAGTCCCCAGAGCAAGAGACCTTCCTTCAAACCACAGGACTACTATCACGTCATTATGATAATTATAATAATGAGGTAACGGATATTCCTAAAACAGAACGCTTTACGGAACGAAGTGCCTAATCCATTGTTCGAATAACCTGTGCGGTGATCGGACAATAACATTACATAAATCCATTGTCTAACATTGATCCGAATACCGAATCCACTGTAACTATTACATTGTAAAGCTAATACCGTCATGGAGCCTAGATTATCAAAACAAAGAGTGCAAGCCGTGACTGCCGCCGACACTAGGAAAACGAAACCGACTCGCGTTACGTACGACGGAAAACTTTTCCGTTGTAATGCCACCTGACGCCGACGCACTTAATAAGTGTATAAACAATTTGTATTATAATGTATGTTTAAGTATTCACTTACACACCTTTACCTCCACACTGTCTCTGTACATAGATAAGACAACCTTAACGGCCTAACACCCAAGAAGAGACATTTATCTGTCACATAAAAAACGGCCTTAACAGGGAGTCCTAGTGCGACCCCGGCTCTCGATTTGCAAGCAAGGCACTGCGAGGGTGTACGTCCTCCACAAAAAGTATGTAGGTAATAATTCCCAGGGATGAGCAGGTCCGTAAATGAAATATAGTTTCAATCCTCTGTTTATACGTATAATATCTTTGGTTCCAATAAAATATAAAGGTTTATGTAAAACCAACACGAATACAGTTCCAGTATTAATTACACATATTATTAAATTAAGGAAATAATCGAGGAAATAAAAACTAATAAACCGACATTCTTTCCACGCTCCTTTGAGGGAACCCAGCTGACAGATGCATTTTCATTTTCCAGCCAAAAATGTCAATATTTAAAAATTTATGAGTAAAATGCATCTGCCAGCCAAGGATTATTGAACGAGGTATTAGTACACCTCGTTACAGCACTATTAACCGTACAATGCGTGTTTTTATATTCAAATTCAAATTCAAAATCATTTATTCATGTAGGTATCATTGATACACTTATGCACGTAATTTTTTTTAATTTACCAGCTTTTCGGAAAGTGACAGCAGGTTAACTAACTGACCTCTTAATAAGTGGTCAACACTATCCAAGCCCAACTGCATCAGAGACGTCATAAAATAGAGCCCCTAAATAAATCATCAGTCAAGTATATCTCTCTAGTGTGGGTCAAGTCAAGTAGGTTGTTATGTATGTTTTCGCTGGCTACTAGTTGCTAGTGCTAACACACTAAACAGTCCTCCCTTTGATACCAGTTCAAAGCGAGTTGCCTGCGGCTCGCATCACGCATGCAGCATGCTACATACATCCGACAACACTTTCGCTGTCCGCTGACTAATAAACGTGAACAAGTTATTTATAGCACACGTGTTCATTATTCACTGTTTAACACGTGTTTACTAGGTCAATCTACGTAATTTTGTGACGAAATCTAAGGAGCCAAATTATATATTATTGGTGTTCAAATGTATCTAGCATAGCGTGTAGAGTAACAATTCTGTAAACCACATCTCAGTAATTTATTTATGAATTTCAATATTTTTTGTGATTTATCAAATTTGATCTACATATATTTTAATTCCATTTCATTAAATTAAATCTAGTATTTTTGAAGTGAAAACTTCTTTAGTACGGGGGTGACTTGAAATTTAATGAAACGAAACTGTCCAATAAAAAGAGACAAACTCATAAATTCTAAAGTAAGATAGGAAGCATTGTACAGGGGTAGGGTAGGGGAGTGAGGGGTAGGGTAGTGAGGGGTAGGGGTGTAGGAGCGGGGCGGAGCGGGGCGGAGCGGAGCGTAGTGAAGTAGATTAGTCATAGATTAGTGAAACCTACATTTATCATCTTCCCGAAATTTTACATTCGTCTTCAAAACAAAACCAAACATCATCATCTCATCATCATCTTGAAAACAAAAATTTTGAAGGTTTCACTTCTACCACGTGTGAATTGCACACATTTTAATTTTTTAATTCTAGTATTTACTATATCATTAAACTTCTCCATTACAGCTGCTATACAGATCTACACCCTGCGAAAAGTAATATGGAAAAAATACCATTTATATTTGCAAATATAATATCAGCATTTGGATATGAAAGAGAGACAAATGAATAACTAATGGCCGGTTTCTGAAGTCTCCAGTTAAATGATCAACAGCTATTGAATCAATAAAGTTAAACTTAAGTTATCTTAAGTTATTCGTTAACTGTCACTGGGTTTCTGAACACGCGAGCGGCCTTTCAATAACTATGAATTCAATAACGAGTACCTAAAACTGCCACTAGATGGCTCTCTTTAGAAGAACAAGTTTCAAATGGATATTATTATTTTCATATTTATTTTTATCATATCTATTTATATCAAACCCGTTATATTGACGATTCCCTTCAGCTGCAGTCAGGCCAGCCAAGCCTACGCAGCCAGATAGTGAAGAAAAATACATCAATCGTATTATAGTGTAGCCTTTGCCATAACAATACTTTTTGGATAGAAGTACCTAAAGAATAAATTGTGAGATTGACGGTCGGGTTGTCATGGATGTCATGTCATGGTTGTCATGGATATTATTATTGATGAATGTCAAATGTCAATGGCGAGAAATTGTTGCATTTATTTCATTAATTTTATAAGTATTTAATTCAACACATTGCATTGGCGATTCCTCTGATATTGCTCATGTCCACAGGCGACCGTAACCACTTACTATCAGGTGGCCCGTATGCTTTTTCATCTGCCAAATCTTAAAATGAAACGTCAAATAAAGTTATGGAACCTATAAACGGCCATCTTGGGTTAGATAAGTTGATCTTAGTTTAAACTGAGTTTATGTATTATCGCAGTGCTCAGAAACGCTTTTTCGGAAGTTATCGACCCGATAGCGTTATTGAATAGATAAACTCCCGTCAAACGGACCTTAGAAACCGGCCATAAGTCAATTTTGTTCTCTTCATCTTGCAACAAGCAGACCGACTCCACTTTCTTCAGTGCGCGGGATGTATTTTATAACATTTATAACACTTCACATGCTCTACAAATGAGAAGATATTGGCCGGACATCCTATGACGTGACGTGACGTGACGTGACAGTGACTGTCGCCGGAATCCAATATGTTGTGTAACTTACTTTAAATATGGTGATTTTAATGTGATAGCTGCCACCATTCACGTAGGAATTTTAATTCATGATGAGAGAGACTCGTTGTTTTTGTTTTAATAAAATAAATATTAATATTATTACTTAAGTAGGTTAAGTGGAGGTGATATGTAAGGTAGAACTTTGCGCTAATTTAGTAAAAGCACTATTAAGTAAGTAGTAATTAAACACTTTCTTTTTAAAGACTCACACACTCAGATTAAAGAATAAAAGGTCAAAATTTGGAAACGCCGATGCCGACAAGCAGAAAAATTATTAGCATATTTTTTTCATTTTCGTCTATTATGCAATTTTTTTATATAATTGAAGTCTTAAGAAAAATGTGATATATAAAAAATAAATACATCATTATTTGTCATGATTCAATAAAAATTATTTGTGTAGTGTTATTATTTGAAAGGTCTTCCTTTTTAATTCTCTTTGGTTTTTATTTTTCAGTAACGAGGTGCAGCGGTCCGCAATCAACACTTTCTATTGTACAATAGTTTTAAGATACATACAGTTACATACTAAATAGACTTGTACGTATACATAACTGTGACTTAAAAGTTATGTTATTACAATTTGGTACATACAGTAACTTTTAATTAAATTCAAATTCAAATTCAAAATCATTTATTCATGTAGGTATCATTGATACACTTATGCACGTCATTTTTTAATTTACCAGCTTTTCGGAAAGGTGCTTTGTCATGGAGGAGAAGAAAAGCCGAAAGAAACTCCTCAGCACATCTTTTAAAAATAAAATACATTGGTATATTTCTTACAAAGAAGTATCACTAGCCTGTACGGAACTGATTGCAGATCTGGTCATTTCCATGCGTCTTTGTCATTTATGTACTCATCTACAGTATAGTAGCCTTTGCCTAAAAGTTGAGATTTTACATGTTTCTTAAATAATTCCACTGGCAAATCACGTATTAACTTTGGGATTTTATTATAGAACTGTACACCACGGCCCATAAAAGATCGCTTCACTTTAGAAAGACGGTAAGATGGCGTTACTAACTGGTGCATTTTTCTTGTTTGGCGATTAGTGATATCAAAATTTTGTTTATACGCGCTTATATTATTCCGTATAAAAACCACGTTACTATAGATATATTGTGAGGCTACTGTAAGTATACCTATTTCTTTGAACTTGTCACGCAAAGTTTCACGAGATCTAAGTTTATAAATAGCCCTAATAGCTCTTTTTTGTAGTATGAAAATTTGTTCTATACTGGCTGCTTTGCCCCACAGCAAGATGGCATATGACATAATACTGTGAAAATATGCAAAATAAACCATCCTAGCAGTTTCGACGTCAGTATACTGCCTTATTTTTCTAACAGCGTAAGCAGCCCTACCGAGTTTAGTCGCGAGATTTGTTATATGTGGGTCCCATTGAAGTTTATTATCTAAGGTCACCCCTAAAAATACGGTGGATTCCTCCATATTCAATGTTTCATTATTAAGTTTAATAAGTTTATTGACTTTTTTAACATTAGGTAGTACAAACTCTATACATTTAGTTTTTTTTGCATTTAACAGTAAATTGTTAATAGTGAACCAACGCGAGACATACGAAAGAGTACTATTTACGTCGTCGAAATTTTCTTTATTCCTATCACACTTAAATATTAATGATGTATCATCAGCAAATAGTACAATATCCGCTTGGTTTTTTACATAATGAGATAAATCATTTATGTATACCAGGAAAAGAAAAGGACCTAAGATCGAGCCCTGTGGTACACCCATCACCGCCGGTGACCCCGATGACTTAATATCATTTATGCTGACTTTTTGTATTCTATCACTCAAATAAGACGCGATCAAGCTAAGAGCCTTATTTTTTATTCCGTAATGACCAAGTTTTAACAGTAATGTTTCATGTTCAACACAGTCAAATGCTTTAGATAAGTCACAAAATACACCTATTGCATTTTGTGACGCCTCCCATGCTTCGAATATATGCTTTAAGAGCCTAGCCCCTGCATCTGTTGTACTACGGCCTTTAGTAAAACCGTATTGCTCAGGGTGTAATAATTTGTTATTGCTGAAATGGTTTAGCATTTGATTCAATATTATTTTCTCGAAAATCTTACTAAGTGTTGGTAATACAGAAACTGGTCTATAGTTATTAAGATCAGTTTTTTCACCTGTTTTAAAAAGTGGTATAATTTTACTACATTTCATAAGATCTGGAAAAATACCTAGATCTATACATTTATTAAACACTACGGCTAAAGATGGAGCTATAATATCAATAATATGTTGTATTATTTTTACTGAGATCCCCCACAAATCACCCGTATTCTTTACCTTCAGAGATTGAAACGCTTTAATTATGTCTCTGGTAGTAATATGTTCAAATTGAAATAAAATATTACATTCGTTTACATTATCTTTTAATATAGAAAGTGCTTCGGTCGGTGAAGAAGCTAGTGCACTGGTTAATGTTACTGGAATATTACGGAAGTGATTTTCAAATGCGCTTGCCACGTCTTTATCAGCGGTAATTATTTTTTCATTAATTTTTAATTCGTAACTGAAGTCACAGGATTTTGTGTTACCGTTCTCACTACTAATTATATTCCAAGTTGTTTTCATTTTGTTATCGGAGTTAATTATTATTTATTATTGTTATAATTAGTTTAATTCATTAACGGTTACAAGCTTTCAACTATTTTTACAAGCTTTTAATTAACTTGCTTTGATTGTCAGTAAGTTGTTGTTCATGGTTTAAGAGAGATATTGTATACTGTAGGAAATATAGGAATTACTTCCTCTCATTCTACGGAGTTGAAATTTTTAAATTACAAAATTTCGATCCGATGACAATACTTTTTACGACAAAGGTGACCTATTAGGAGCTCAGGGTTGGCTCCACCGAGGAAACTCCTCAGCTGCCACCAACACATACAAAAAAAATTAAAGATTTATTTTTTTAAATATTATAAGATATTTGCTTTCAATCAAGACGATCGAAGCTGTGAACCTAATTCATGTGAGTCCCAATGTGAGCGACGCTTACGGACCCAAGTTCTACTCCGGGACGCTTCAGATACCTGTGTGATTAATGAATAATTTAAAATTTATATTGTAGCTTTATTGTTTGTTTTCATTGTGAATTTATACCACATCTGACGCACTATTGACAGTAATTGGTTATAGTGGAGACGAGTGCGTAAACATTTATTTATTTATGTAAACCGCAGATTCAATATTTATTGGCACTTGAGACAGTCATGCGTAAAATTAAGGCATGTTACGCAAGGTCGTTCGAGGTGGCGCGGCGGTGTGGCGGAGACCGGGCGGGCGTTAGTAAGGCCACGGGTGCACTGGACGTTGTGGACGAGAGAAATTATACATCGTGTTGTAAAATCAACAATAATTTTAGTCCTAAAACCGAAAAATATGTAGAAAAGAGTGAATAGACTTTTACTAAGTTAATGTGCTCACCACCTTGGACTACATCTCCACTTACCATCAGGTGGGATTGTGGTCAATCATTAACTTATTATTTTGTGTAAAACACCGTTATTTAACAATTAGTAATATTTTGAAATCTACTCAAAATACATATTATATCAGTCTGCCTTAAGCTTTTTCACTATATAGTCTATATCCTTATTCATCCTGTATTTAGGTATTAAACTTTGCATGATAATATTCCAATATTGTTACTTAGATTTATTGAGTTTCCAACGTAAAAAGTTCAATCGAGAGGCAATTTACCTATCGTAGTAAATAGTATCATCCTCACACCTCTATTGTGCAGTACAAAAATAATAAATAATCTATATTGCACCTTTATTTTTTTGTTTCTTTTTTTTGGATTCGTAACGACCAAAACATCCAGAAGTCCGCAATATTCGGCAAATAGCGAGACGGTGTTTCAGGCGTCTAAACGCCTAGTGCGAAATAGCCTTAGCAAAACGTGCTCTCGTGTTTGTGGACGTCACGCGTCAGGTTGACGAATTTTTATCAGTAACAGAAGCCGATTATATAATTCGTCGTATCTTGTTACAATTTACATTTACATCACAAGCAACCTTAACGACTGTTTCGTGCATCCTCCTTATGACTTGTCGTTAAGTTTCAACGTAACACACTGTCGGTATTAACTACTTAAAACACTCGACAAGTTGGAATAAAATTGCTAGAGCTAAAGTCTAAGTTCAGTCATCTTAGTTACCTAAGCTAACTTCACTCGTGTAACCTAGAAAGTAAACAAGCTTAAAATATGTTAAAGATATCAAAGTATTAAAAGGGGCAGGAGTCGACGTTTAGATTGAAAGCACTAGTTATTTTCGAGTTCAAGTTAATCTTCCCTACTCTGCTGTTATTGCTATACTGTAGGGACATGAAGCAGCGGTGCAAACAGGATTTTTGGCAAGTGGAGCCAACAATAGCAGCTCACGTTAAGGGCGCATGAACCCTACTTAAGACCCCTCCTGTTGGTTCTCACTGGGTTCTGTATATCTACCAACACTTCCTTTCTGACCTTTCTGTACGAAAAAAATACAGTGGAATTGAGAACCTCCTCCTTTTTTTGAAGTCGGTTAAAAATATGTCGGTCAACTCAAAGTCCTGATCAAAAAATTTAACTTAAAAATAAAATTAAGACGATATTATTTCTAGAAAGGCAGTTCAACATAAACATATGAGTCATTGGAGTGTATCTATTATAAAATAAATCTTTAAATTAAATGAAGACTAGAATTCACCGGACATAATTATATAAAAATAAACTCAAATTTTCCACATCGTTACATAAACTCTAATAAAAATCTTAGATCTACTCATGTAATCCAACCTTCAAATCTGTAACACATAAAAGACTGTCATCCATAAGGTTGCCAACTGAACTATAAAATATACGACTTAGGAAGAATAAATCATATCTTCCTTCTTCCATTAACAATACTACATTATTAAATTATAATTATGGTCCACTGGGTATTCATTCATTAAAAAACCCAGAGTTTTCCTCATAATTGTAAGGCAAGAATAAAATAATTATTATTGTCAAATCGAAGGTCTGTAGTTATTTTTGAACACTTCAATAAAACTTATAAACGCATCTGCTTCTGAAAGACTAGTCAATATCATTTATTTACCTTCAGAGCTTGGTAGCGGCCGTGTTGTTTTATGCCGGCAGACGTCGCAATATCTATGTAACTTGTATCTTACTAGAGACGTCTTCAGACCCTGAGTGTGTTGCTATCAGGAATATTAGTATATTTGCTGAAAACCAAATTTGACAACCCTGATCCTCATTTAAATACGTCATAAACAAAGACCGATTCAGTTGCACATTGTTTTCGACTGCACAGTTGTACGCGCACACACACACACACACACACAGAGAGAGAGAGAGAGAGAGTTGGCTAGTGGCTTTCACTGGATCACGCGGTCAGAAGGGCGAGCTTAAAAGGGCTCAGCTGAAAAACGGTGGGTGCGAATCTGACCCACCCGGGAGCATCCTCAGCCTTTCCAAGTTCGCCCCTCTGTCCGCGTGAATCAGGATTTTTACTGAAAACCAAATTTGGCAACCCTAAACCTTATCTGAATACCGAGGCACAAATAAGACCGGTCCAGTCGCATAAACATAAAGTTACATAACACGGGTGTTGCCGGTCGGGATGTAATCTCCAAGCTTAGCATCACGATGGAAGATAGATGTTATTGTTATAGGATTAGTGCGTTTCTGCGTACCCCACTTTCTAGCGGATATTGTTTAGTTAATGTGTTTATAGCCCTGTTAAAATGCTCATGTCAATCAAAAATAATTACACACGAAAAAATGTTCACATTACATTTCTTGAATTTGTCATAGATGTTGCTAGGAAACCGTCGAAACAGTTACTATTACAAAGTACTATAATGTTAAGCTACTTATGCGGCCGACTGTACCCTCTGCATTGTATTCAATTCGACTGTATTTTTTTATGTTTGTTAGGTACCTGAGAACTTTCGACTGTGTGGACCGATTTTGATGATTCTTTTTTAATCGAAAGCTGGTGCTTGTCATGTTGTCCCACTTAAATTTGATCTAGATCAGACGAGTAGTTTTTGAGTTATTTTGAAGTCGGTTATTTTTTCCTGGTAAAATTCAGATTTTTTAAGCTATCGATAACGATTGCTTGGTTCTAGAATTGGCATGAAGTCATAATTATAATCCCCATTACATCTATGTTATCCCCATAATCTAGCATGGCGGAATACGCTCTGAAGTTGGCTACGCTAATTTCAGAGCAAGCATGTCCCCAAATATAGAATAGAATAGAATACTCTTTATTGTACACACCAAATAAATTAATACATTAGGACATAAAAGAAATAACATGTAGTACAAAAGGCGGTCTTATCGCTATAGAGCGATCTCTTCCAGACAACCTTCCCCAAATATACCTAACATTTAAATAAATATACCCACTTCTGTTCTCTAAATATAGGTAAGGAATTAGCATTAGGTATATTTACAAGAAATTATACAAAAGTCTGAGTAGCGGTAAAAAAACACGAAACCGTTGATTTTATTACATAATGATTAAATTTAAAGAAATGAAATTCAAATGTTGAATCATAATGCTCATTATGGTAATTTTATTCTCTAAATGTAGCGATATCTCTGCTGTGACACTTTATTGGTACGTAGATACCTACTTTCCCTGTATTTTATTGATTAAACAGTTTATTGTCAACACCACTATAAAACGCACATAAGCTGTGCATGGAAGGAATATATTACACGCTACTTTATCGCTTTGAAGCGGTTACTTCTAGTAAACCTAGGGAAAAGCGAAACAGAAGACGAGTAATACAAATAGAATAGAATAGATGTCTTTTAATGTAGCAGTGTCAACCTAACGGTTAGAACGTGGTCGCCCGAACGCAGGGGCCCGAGTTCAAAATCTGGCACGCACCTCTAATTTTCAAAAGTTAATTATCTCTTGCTTTGGTGAAGGAAAACATCGTGAGAAAACCTGCACACCGGAGAGTTCTATAATATTTTCAAAGATGTGTGAAGTCTTCCAATCCGCACTTGGCCAGCGTGGTAGACTATGGCCTGTGCCCCTGTTGAAATTGTGAGAGGAGACCCCGAGCCCAGCACTGCTGCAGTGGGACAATTTTATTATGGGTTGTTGACGTTGTTGTTACTTTGAAGAACGAAGGAAGAATAAGGAAAAGGAATAAGGAATTTACTACGCATATCTTCGCTTTTTGCAAAATTCGAAGTCAACTTCATTAAAAATCGAGAAGTGACCTACTACCTATTTAAACTTACTTTGACTACTACTTTTTTTTATTCAAGCAATGCCCCTATTTATTCATTAACTGTACTCCGTTGTTCAAACGGGGAAGGAAGTCGAATGGACGCAATTTTGTCTTAAATGGAATGAATGATTCACGTTCACATAACAGTGAGCGATTCCGAGAGATAGTAAAAGTGGTCGGCGAGCACAAAGCGAGAAAAACGTACGCTGAATAAATCAACGCTCTTTCAAAGGGTTTATTATCTTTTTTATATCGATTAAATATAGTAGTGTTGATTACTTAGCTTCTTATCAGCAGAAATATTTATTTAACCTTTTAGAGATATGTGCAATTATTATTCTGAGTGCAATTATGAAGTATTTACAAAGAGAATATCGAAAGTCTGAAAATTGGACTTTGGATCGGAAAATGAACGTGTATGTAATTCCCGATGCTACAGTGAGATTTCTAGCTTCTAGGGTGTAAATTTAAATTTGTATTTTTACAGAAAAAGTGTCAGCAACACTTCGGGTTGTGGACTTTGTACGTCATTGATGAGCTGAACGCGGTCGACAATCAAATTACCGAATAGTGCTTTAAAAGCGAACACTAATGGACTAATCAGAGAAATCCCAGTTTGTGACGTATCTTACATCAACCATTTCAGGAGGCCTCAAAACCATCACCAATTGAGTACAGTTAATTCACATTTTTGCTTCAGAATTGGAAAGCTTTTTGGTATATCCATGGTTGTGCACAGACTATACTGGCTAGCAATATATGAATAGAATAATCTTATCCCTGTGCAACCGTCCTCCGCGAAGAATTGATCGTCAAATATTGTTGCGTGTTTCAGTTGCAGCATCGGAAAGCAGGAAATAATTCGGATCCCTTATTTTTGGTAACGCATCTCAACATTTGGCAGCCCAATTAATTGAGGTCAAATATAATAGCAAAATATAATATTTTTTATTTACTTTCATTCATTCATGTAATGCCTACTGTCCACGTAGATGCGAGTACGTCTTGCGTAGTAAAAGTACGAAATATGTCTACGGAGCGGCATGGTCGCGTTTGGCTATTGTCTAGATGTTTCATTAGGTAGCCTGCATGCATTCGTCAAATGAAGCCGCCGTGGACAGTAGACACAATTTTTCACTCAAACAGACATTACGAAAATAATCAAAAGAGAGAAAAAATAATTGGACGCTAAAAAGATTACAACTAACAAAATTATCTTTTTGTTATCTAATCTAATCTATATCTCTTCATTATATACAAAATTCTTGTTATTCTACTACCGTAATAGAATTCCAAATAATAGATTTACAATCACAAATTAATTTTCTTATGTAATATCACTAGGCAATTGTAACTTACACTCAGAGCGGGTTAAATGAAAGAGAATGGGAAAGGTATGGCGATCGGAAGCGGGTAATGTTACCTTAAACCATAACTACAGCTGCCTTATATAGCTAGGTACTAATAACACTCCGTAAACCTGAACCTAGGACCTGCTATTAACAGGAAACTTCACTATACCTCACATCTGACCTGAATCACGCTTTGGAAGTTTACTCTAAAAAGTAGAGTAATCTACTGCCATACCTGACGAGCAAAGGATGTATTTAACAGACTAACGCTCCAACTCAGAGTCACTAATGTTTACTTTAATCGCTGCTGAGTAAAGAATCACCATACAAAGTCTGTACTAACGAGCGATATAAGTAACCGTTAGTGACTCTGAGTTGGGGCGAAAGGTACTTAAACATATTTACTTATATTTTATTACTTTGTCTTTGTGTTAATTAACTTTAACCAATGTGTTAATGAACTGATTTAATTTGAAACTTTTAATTCTAAAGCTCTATTTGAATCGAGTTACCCTTTTTATCGTATTACGCATCTATGCGTTAACTGTAAATGTTCAGATTATTTAGATACTATGTACCTAGGCTTAATTAAGTCTTATCTATGACAGCTACCTACCAAGCCGTCTTTAACCTATTCGAGGCCCTGGGCATATTAGGCCAATGGGGCCCCTATGACTGTGACAGAACATTATTTTGTTAGAAGAAACAAAGAAAGTATATAAGCAAGCCTCTAGATTTATGCAAAAGCTAATAGGCAAATTGGTATTGTAGTCAGTAATTTAGGTTCGATTTATTCGAACTAAAAAAGTTTTTCGGTAATAAGTGTTGGTTATCGTTTAGTGATCTGGCAGGAGCTAGGGGGCCCCTATTGTTCACGGGGCCCTGGGCACTTGCCCAGAGTGCCCAGTGGGAAAGAGGGGTCTGGCTACCTACCTCTGCTCAACGATTGACATAAATCAGGCATACTGTGCGGAATACTTCATAAGGTAGTAGGTATTAAACATTGCAACAATCCGGCGTAATGTTTGATACTTTTCATAAAGGAATTTCAATAAATGATTTCATAAAGGAATACCATAATAAATTATTCGTAGATTTGTTATAAATAATTATTAATAAAATACTAACTTAATAACACAACATTAATATATTTCACTTTCACTAAATCTGCTACATCTCCCACGCAGCAAAATAAATGCAAATTATTTACTTAATTAACTTTAAATGCTTAGCAATTCGAACACTCGAATTGGTCCTTCGAGCCGGATTTGATCGGATGAGTTAGAAGTAGGTATATGCAAATAAAGGGTAACAAACAAATAGTTTATCCAAATAAAAACGTCAACAGGTGATAATTACAAACAATTTATAACACCGTGAATAATTATTATCGTAACATAATACATTGCTTGTCAATCAATCTCGTTGATTTACCCGTACCTACTTAATAACAGGGAAATGTTAATACGGGCGTAACGAAAATAAATTTTTGTCGACTTGAATGTATAATATGGATTAGGCATTCACTTGTGTTACGATATATGCCCTTTATACAATGCTGAATATATTTACAGAATAATATCAATACAAAAGATTGCATTAGGTCATAGCATTAGGTAGACACTTGAAAATTTGACAACGTATTAATTAGATACTGTAAAAATGTAGGTACATATTTTATTTACATATTACAACAAGATATAAGTAACAAAAGTAAAATACGGAACTTTTCGCGTGCGAGGTTGACACGTAGGTACTTGATCGGTTTTAGACGGTAGTATTCCAGTGTCGGGTTTTATTTTTGATCTTTTTTTACTAAAATAAGATCGCAATTTTCTATGATGGTGGCAGTAGTTTACATAAAGCCAGTGTTATAAGTCAATTACTTTGGAAAGTAGCTTTACACTATTTTTATTTATTCAGTTATGACACGGTAAAGTAATATACAGTATTCTATCTTTATACGGTCATTCAACAGTCGGAACTCGCGTCATGCCTACTCGAGAACCGCACACAATACGCACACAACTGCGGCGAACGAGCGATGGTTGTGTAAGCCAGTTAGCGTGCGATTTGTGAAGTTTGATTTTGTATTTACATACTTAATATGGTTAGTTTTAAACTAATTTATTTAACTGATTAGTGCAATGTTTAATAAAATGTATTTTTTAGTTTTCAATCCACTTATATCTACATAAAAATAAAAATGAATGTTGCTTAGCCCAAAACTCGAGAATGGCTCGACCAATTCGGCTAATTATTTTTTTGTATGTGTGTGGCACACGGAAGGTTTTAATAATAATTAAAAAAAACTCTTGACCGAACGATATCTGTCCAGGCAGCTAGTTAATGTTATAGATGTGTTTTGTTTGGATGTTTGTTACTCTTTCACACAAAAACTCAACGGATCTTCACGAAATTTAGCATACAGCTGAACCATGACCTGGGATAAGACACAGGGCACATAAAACCCGGTAAACGAGAGCGCTAGTTAGCTACATACCTACTTAAGTTAAATTTACTCGTAAAAACACGTATTTTTATTGAATCATATTTAAATCACAATGAATTTCATTTATTTGAATAGAAAATATAAAATAAATTTACAATAACAAAACTTGTAAGAAACTCAAGTACCCACTTGAAATTAAAATACTTAAAGGTGGTAGCCCTACGGCGCGTGTACATACCGCGCAGCTGTAAGTAATTTTTTCAAGGACAGGGCCGAGTTACATTACTGTCCATATTTCTTTACTGTGGTTATGATTATGGTTATGTAGTTTCAGAGAGCTCAGATCAAGTTCTGTAGTTAAACAAGTTCATGCGAAACGACGAAGTTAACAAAAAGGATTTGAATATTTACCTAACCACCTAGTGGCAACTTCCTCGATATTAAATTAAGAAGAACTTGTCATTTCAAGTTTATACTATACCGTCGTAATTCTATTTATGACAATTTAAATTTATTACATCATCCGGTGAAAGTTCTTTATGACTTTTAATTTACCCATTAGATATTTTGTATAAAATATTTTAATCTTAACGTTATACCGAATGAGCTCTGTAATAATTATCTGCTGAATACCTAATGCTTATTAAAATAACGACTCTCTTCTCTTTGGAAAAAATAAAACAACACTATAATATTACGTAAGTAGGTTGTTGTTACGTTGTTATACGTCCACACGTCGTTTACAAAAAATACGGCACCTGCGAGATTTTAAATCCAATTTAATTTAATATATATTTAATACATTTGTTAATCTAGATATTAGTAAGGAATTGTAACTGTTATATTTTCACAATAAATAAATAAAGTCTAATAAATAAAATTCTCGTGTCACGGTGTTAGAAGGAACTCCTCCGAAATGGCTCGACCTATTTTCGTGAATCTTTGTGTGCATGTCGGCTAGGGTGGAGAATCGGACAACATCTATTTTTCATCCCCCTACCCCTAAATTTTTGGCAGAACAAAGTTTGCCCGGTCAGCTAGTAAATAAATAAATATATCGGGCATAATAGGTCTTAATTTTCATACTCAAGTTCGTCATATTCTTCGTAAATTATACTTAAATGCACGTATTCGGAAATAAGCAGGTACAAATTGATCACGAATGAACTGAATGTGACAATAACGAAATTTAGATTATTGAAAAATAAACAACAACAGTATTATTTAGTATTCATTTATTATGAGACATGGTACACAATGTACTGCAAGGGTAGTGTAAAGTGTTGATGACCTATGGAGCGGTAAGGGTCAGAGCGTGAGCGGATGGCGGATAGCGGGTGGCGGGTGGCGTCTAGAGGTACACGCCGGGAGCGATCAGCCGCCCGCCGTAGAAGCCAGTGAGGCCGTTCACGACAGACGGACCAGCCACGACAGTCTGCAAAACCATGATGACAACAGGTCAGTTAGAAGTCTTCAACACATTAAACTAGTCAGGTTTGGTACTAAGTTTGAGCTAGGCTACGACAAATGTTTTGGGGATTTTCAGTATCACTTCATTTGACTTGGTTTTTAGCCGGCAAAGCCTCAATGATTCGGTGTTATGACTACGTATAATAACCGCGCTATCTTATCCTTACCATCAGATGGCTATATGAGTTCTTGGTCAGTAGACACTGTTCGTATGATACTATCATTAAAATCCTATAGGTACTATCTAACAGCCTTTTAAAGATCACTGCTAGACATAGGCCTCCCCTTATCCTCCCCTCCCCTCCCCTTGCTATTCCAACCGTTCCTGGGCCATCTGAATCCAGCGGCTTCCCGCCGTCTTCTTTAGGTCATCAGTCCACCTGGTCGGGGGGAGACCAGTGCTCCTTTTACCGAGACGTGGCCGCCATTCGAGAACTTTGAAAATCCTATACACAAACCTTGAATCTGTTTATGACTTAGGGTAGAAAATAGTATCTTGAGAGAGAGAGAGTCCCTTACCCTGTCGAAGCCGAGAGGTCCCAGCGCGGGGCCCACGTAGCCGGGGATGACCAGCTGGGGCGCGGCCGCGGCGAGCGCCACGCAGCACAGGAAGAAGAATACCTGCAGAACATTCAGTAATGGAGTACTTCGTCGACAGGAGAAACACGAGGTAATAAACTAATTATCTACATAGGAGCTACTTGACGACAGGATTACCTAGGCATAAGGTTAACCCTGTATTTACTAGCAAATAAATATTCGATTTGTATGTAATATCAGTGTCATTCATTCGTATATCGTATTAGAAGATATTACATATAGTGGTAGCAATAGATTTGAACGGTGGACCCCTCCATTAAGGGCCTGGGTTGGAATCCTAGTCCATCCTAGTGGGTCCATGTCAGTAACACGTATTATTGTAACATGATGTGTTATTAAATGTATCTGCCACTTTAATCACGGTGTGGAAAATTTCAAGAGCTTAACCCTGTCCCAGAGTTCTCTACGATGTTTTAAGTCTCCCCATAATTCTCAAAGCAGTTAAGCCGATTATGATGCTTTATGTTTTAGCAATAAGATTCTTAACCTTTTATTGCACACGGTGTTTGAAGAGATCCGTGGTAGTTATTGTGGATTTATTATCACATACGACTACCGAGCCGTTTCCTTATAGGTCCACAATGATACTTTATTGTTACAAACACAACAGCTTGAAAACGAACTAGTAGTAATATAGTATAAAAGCGTATTACTATTATCTGGTTAATTAGTTTACTAATATAAACACTTTCTTATAACTGAATATTAGCTACGTAATATATTTCAATGTTTACTTATTATAAAATATTTTTTGTTACACCAGTTCTCTAACAGCTACAAGTTTATATTCACGATATAATTATTATGAAAATATTGATAATAGGTACATTGAAATGTATGTAAGTTATTATAAATAATTAATTAGCTCACCAAAATACTTTAATAGTAATGAAAAAACATCATAAATGCAAATAAAAAACTATTTATAAAAACGTTTGGTTATGATTATGATAATCAGGAATTAATTAACAAGAGCAATTTGATTAATTAATATACGTACGAGGAATTTCATCATGTTGGCAGTGTTGGGTAGATCTCACTAGAACTGCTCGGAAGCCTTCTAAGTGCAAACTATGCTGTTCTCGGAAGACGGCCACATTATATAGGCCTCTAGAAGGTCGACAACAAAAGCCCTCCGATATCCCTTAGCCTAAGGTCGTACCACATCTGAATATCTAATGAAAATACCTGTCTACAAGAAAAAACCTCAAACGAGACGAACGCGCCTCAAACTACAGATATGGAGCGCAATTATAATTTATTACGCCTGGTTTTGCTGACGACAGCTGGCAGCATTTGCAAGTGCGATTGGTAAGGCCTAGTTTCATACTAGCTGATAAAGAGATAACGGTTAGATTAACGCTACTAATTATCTGGTATCTAGAGAATTTCAAAATCAATATTTTTGCCCATTAAACTTAATGTCGTTCTGTATGAAAGTGATAAATAGAGGCATATCTAAACGAAGACTATCCAACATTGTGATTTCTATACGTACTAGCTATAATTTTATTATGTTGTCAGCTTTAAAGTAATGACAGTGCAATGTCCAATGCAGGGATTTTAAGGAACTTCTTTCCTTTTTTGTTTAGGTCATCATCTAATTCAAATTTTCTCAAACCCCAAAAGATTAACTTTAAAGAAAAAGATGATGTATTTTTTGGTTGTGTCTAAGTACTGCAAGTACTGCAACCGTGTGCATTATGAATAATTTAATCTATTCTATATGTACTTCTTTAAAAACAAATACTGTACAAGCAATTAAAACAAGTAAGTAGTATAGCATTGACATAGTTTGTCTTTGTTTACATTGTAAGTAATGAAGCGATACTATTCCTGCCGCATGTATTATAAATAAGTGGGCGTTGCTCATATTTTAATATGCAACGAGTTCCTACTGACTTATTAATTATATATTAAACTACCTGCCCGGACAGACTTCGTTCTGTAAATTTCTTTTATTTTGAGATGCAAGCTATCCTATCTTTCAAGTTGGATCGAACTGCACACGGTGTGCAAATTTGATTAAAATCGGTTAAGTAGTTTAGGAGTCCATCGCGGACAAACAACGTGACACGTAATTTATATATATTAAGATAACATTATCTTCAACAATATGGCTCATATTTATTACAAACGATGATTAGAAAAAAATTTGAAATTTAACCCGAAAGGGAATTAAAGCGTGGTACATATACGAGTATAGAGTCACTATAGTAGTCATGAGTCATAAGATAAGTGTCACGACTCACAACAAACTCTTATTAATAAGTATCTTTGGGCTTTATGTGGCAAAATAACTGCACCATTCTGGAATTCAAAACCTGATTTTGCAGATGTTATGAATGTCCATACTCATGACTTTGACCACTTATGATCAGGAGGTCCGTAAGTAGGAAATAATTATTGTAAAATGTAGTAACATAACCGCATTAAGACATTAACTGACACGATAATTACTTTTATGGACAATTAACAAATTGGTATTAACTGACTCGAGAGGACATTTAATGAACAATTTATGACAAAGTAACACTTTAGTTATCGATTCATATTTATCTGGCCCATATTATTGTTAGATACATTCAAATATTTTTGTGCATTTCTCGTGTTGTTATTGAAACTTGGAATCGCGTCCCTGTAGGGTTACCAATTCAAAATTTTAAAACTCCGGACATCGAATGTTATGATATTTCTACAAAAGTCCATTTTAGTTACAAATTAACATTTTAGTAACGAAGATATGCCTTTGTTCAGGGTAGACAAGATGGTCTTAGATTACAACGGTACAGCCAGTGGCGTAGCGTGGGGGGGGCCGGGGGGGCCCTGGCCCTGGGCGGCACATGAAGAGGGGGCGGCAAGCCACTCGATTTTTAAAGAAGAAAAAAATATACATTAAAATTAATTTTATTTAAATTTTAGTGTAAATTGTGCTATGAAATAAATAAGAAAAATGCATTTTTAATTAATAAAAAAAATATTTTAAGTAATATGGGGGCGGCAAAGATCACTGGGGGGGCGGCAAATTTTCGGTCGGCCCCGGGCGGCGGAAGCCCACGCTACGCCACTGGGTACAGCACCTTTTGGTCAAAATTAAAAAAAAAATGTTGTTCCTTATAAAATGCTCGCCAGACAAATCAAAAATCCGGACAAATTCAGAACCCGGATAAAAGCCGGACAGTTGGTAACCCTATATGTGTCCAGTGTTTTCATTCATTTAGATGCCATATCATCTCTTGCGTCCCGCCGTACCAGTGACCTACATCTGCGTTTCCGATATAGTGAAGTATTTGAAGAATAAGATAAATAAATAAATAATAAAAGCTACACACTCATAGGCCCACTCTAGGAATCCCTGACTTCCCTGAATCGTGGGTGCGATGGACAACACACAAAGACAAGAACACCACCCAGACCGAGGGCGAGAACAGACATTCAAACTCGTCATTTTTTATGCCTCGCTGGGATCGAACCCTTCGAATGGCGGTCCGGCATGGTAGCTAACGCGACGCGGATCATGACGACGATGGGATGACGTTCTGGTTGCTGATTGAGAACTTGTACCTGTTCACTTTCTGCATGACATGTGCAGGATGTGGTGACGTTACCTTATACCTTAAGTACCTTAACACATGAGCGGGTTCTCGGCATCTAGCCGGATGTGGTGGTCGGACGTGGTGGTGTCCGGCGGCTCCAGTGCGTCGGCGCGGTACACCGCGTTCTCCACCCACACGGCGATGCGGTCCGAGATGGCCACCATGAAGCGCGCCAGGCGGCCGGGGTGCGTGCGCGAGGGTTTCGGCTCACCTGGGACGGTCATAGGTACTTCATGAAGACCAACAGGCTACCAACTACTTGAGTCAGTCGCCAAAGAATTCTATTTAGCTGTTTTGGGGAGGCTTAAGCCCAATGCATACATAACAGGGATTTTTCCCGTACGGGACGGGACGTGAAGTTTTGGAAACATCGTTTCATAGCAAATGTATACGATAGTGCATACGCAGCGGAATCCCGTACGGGGCGAGGCCCGTACGGACGGTACGGGAAAAAGCATTGGGCTTTAGAATACTAACCCTAATAACCGGATGGATGTAGAAGTGACGACTAAATCAGGCCTGCTGATAGGGTTCCTCGGAGGGATTATATTGGTAGATAATATTAATTTTAATAGCTATTTATCGGTTGAGCTCGCCTGGATAGCTACCACTAATTGTTTGAGTCAGCTGCCAAACGGCATGTCCTGTTTTGAGGAGGCTTAGGAGCCAGTTCTTTCCTTCTCTCTCTCTCTTTTCTTAGTCGGCAGCGCATGGATATGCCTACAGTGTTGCTAATGTTCATGGGCAACGGTGGTCACATAACGGTAGCTAGATTGTAGGCTAGTTAAAAAAAAGATATACCTATGTATATCATTATCACTTCAAATCGACAAGCCACCGGGCCATTACTGTTTCATTCAATCACTCAAGCAATCTACAACGAATAAGTATAAACATGAACCCAATATTTCAGCCACTCTCTCCAAAACGACGTCGGCTATGCTTCTCAGTCTGTTGGAGACCAACATTTCCTTCTGTCCCTTCGCTATGTAATCGCACATTCGATACGCCACCTGCAAGATACATCTTATTAGGTCTTACTTTTGCAGTAACATAATGATATCTATCTATCTTCTATATACTTTACTACGTGTAAATGGGTAATACTTAGTACCTACTTAGGTACCTACTTGTTACTTACTTAACTTGCCTAGTTAAGGTAGTGTACCTGTGCACTAAAATTAACGAGCCACTTCTGCCGCTGTCGTAACTCTTTGGACTTTTCCACTTGCTCCTTCCGACTGACCATCCCGCCAGGCCCTGACCAACGTTTGGAGCTCTCGCCCAGCGCTTGGAAATATTGTTCCGTTTGTCTGACCAACACATAATATAATGTTAAATCACAAAACCGATTGTGTACAGTAGATACAGAGTACGTAAAAAGAATGTTAATTTATGTACCTAATCATACTTGCATACCTAACAACAATTGCAATGGATGTTGATTAATTTGCATCAAAGTGGAATGTAATAATGTAAAGCAACCGTATAATATAACTATCAGCTAGCACACACAATTTAAGTAGTAGCGCTTCCACCATGCTCCAAGCGTTTGTTTAATATCGGCATACTAATAAAATTATTGTAGGTATGTACACACGGACCTAAAAAAAAGAAAATTTTTTTTAGGTCCGTGTATGTACAATACAAATAAAACCACATCATTAGCTATAGTACCTAATAGGTAGGTACTTCTTGACCATCTGTTGCTGGCTTCAACCCATTAATAGTCGACTGCTGCAACGCTGCTTAAGTGATGGTAGAGTTAGCGGCTTCATCGAATGATGGAATGTGCCATGAGTCTTCAACATAGAACGTAAAATATATTTACCTATAATAGGTACCTAAGTATATTACGTCCTAAACCTTTCATTCTTGTTTAGTGGTTTTGGAAGTATCTAATCCACTAATGTTTATTCTTCAGGAAGGTTGCTTGAAATAATACTTCTGCTGGAGTGGTTATCCGAGGAATAATTTTATTGACAAAATAAACGGGTTTATATACAAAAATTGTAAAGAAGGATATCCAATAAAAATAGCTACATTAATTTACAGGAAAAAGAAAGACCAATAAGAAAGAGGATTAAAAAACACGTGTAAAAAGTAATAAAATAAACAAGGTCAATTTGCATGCCGTCTCGTTCGCTCTTGTAGTAATAGCGCTGTACCTCTCGCTTTGTACTGCCATCTCGTTCTAACATCGCCGCTCTCCTTCGCGCTGCGCGCGGCGATGTTATAAATATTGCGCGGGGCCCAAATGGGTGTCCATTCTCCTGGGAGCTGCGAGCGCGAACACACGACACAGACGTACGAAGAATGAAGATAAATGCTGGGTGCCGGGTGCTTTGAAGATGAGATCTTGTGGCTTGAAGACTGATGAAGAGGAACGAGGAAGAAGCTGACGGACTGCGCTTATCTTGTTTCTTAAACAGACGTCATTCGTTTCTTAACAGAACGTCAAATCAAATAAATATATTTCCCTTGAGGTGTTTTGTTTCACTTAGCTTGAAATATAAGTTAGGCTGTTGTATTTATTCTTTCCTATTGGTATCCAGGTATTGTTATGGTAAGGCAAATATGTAGGTATTGAGAAGGTATCGGTAACTGCGTAAGTATTCATAGGAGGTACTCGGTAGGTATAATGATAGCTGCGTCAGGCAGCTACATGACTCTCCCCCTAGCGAAAGCGTACCGGAAGCTTGCTGGTGCGTCCAAGTCTAGTGGTCTTCAGAATCGATGACTTAACTGGGCTTGACGATGTACTGGAGCTTGAGTAGGTACTTGAAGTTCCATTGTTGGTTTTCGCTGGTGACTGTGGGTATGTAGCTGTGGTATCCTGGGTGCTTGCTTCAGGTGTTGAGTCCTCTGGAGTACTGATTGTGTAGGCAGGCTTGAGACGGTCGATCGAAATAACAGCAGATCGCCTCTCAGGTAACAAAAGTTTAAATGTTTTGTTATTCCGCTCGAGTACTTTGTATGGACCTTCGTACGTAGGCATTAAAGGTGTTTTTACGGCGTCAATTCTGATAAAAACATGCTCGCAGTTTTGTAGATCCTTGTGAATGAAAATAGGTTTCTTGTTACTATGTGCAGTTGTAGGTATAGATGGCTTCATCGAGTTTATTGTATTACGTAGCTGTGTGACGTAATCGTAATCGAGATTTTGTTCCTTATCTATACTTGTAGTGAAGAAATCGGATGGTAAACGTAAGTTGTAACCGTAGGTAAGTTCTGCGGCGCTAATACCTGAGTCCGAACGCGGTATTGCACGTAAACCCATAAGTACTGTAGGTAATTCGTCTATCCACTTAGTACGTTCTGATAGGCGAGTTTTCAGTGCGGTTTTCAAACTTCGGTGCCATCTTTCTACCATACCGTTGGATTGAGGATGATACGGACTTGTACGTATTCTTTGAGTACCCATGATGTTAAGTAGTTTGTTGAAAAGGCGACTTTCAAAATTTCGTCCTTGATCGGTTGTTATTATCTTCGGTGAACCAAAACGTATAATCCATTGCTCATAGAATATTTTAGCGATTGAGTCGGCTGAAGTGTCGTCAGTAGGTATCGCTTCGGGCCATCTGGTTGCTCGGTCGATCATTGTAACCAGGTATCTGTAGCCTTCGGGTGATGACGGAAGCGGTCCAACTACGTCGATGTGGACGTGTTGAAAACGATCAGCTGATGAAAACGATGTAATGTTGCTCGTTGTATGGCGCTGTACTTTACATTGTTGACATGGAATACACTGTTTTGCCCACGTTGCGACATCGGTATTCATCGACGGCCAAAAATATTTTTGAGTTATTAGTTTTCGAGTTGTTCGTATACCAGGATGACTGACGTTATGTAGCGCGTTGAAAACGACTTGTCGATATTTCTCTGGTAGGTATGGTCGAATGGATGATGTTGACGTCTCGCAATAAATAGATTTTTGTGAATGTGGCAGAGTAACTAGTTTGAGTGATAGATTACTCTGTTTTGAAAGTTGATCTATGGTACTTTTCTCTTCTTGTTGAGCTTCTGCGATCTTCTCGAAATCGATAGCGGTAGGGCATGTGATACTCTCTATTCGGCTCAATGCGTCGGCAACTACGTTATCTTTTCCGCTAACGTGTCGAATATCGGTTGAAAATTCGGCAATGAAGATTAGTTGTCTCGCTCGGCGCGGTGTTTCTGAAGTTGAAGGAGGTTTTTGAAGTACGTAAGTTAACGGTTTATGATCAGTGAAGATGATGAGGCTTCGTCCTTCAAAAGTTTTTCGAAAATGCTTTATAGACATGTAGATGGCGAGTAGTTCTCGATCGAATGTGCTATAGTTTCGCTGTGCACTTGAAAACTTTTTCGAAAAATATCCCAGGGGTTGCCATTTGTTATCGATGTATTGTTGTAAAACGGCTCCAGCGGATAGATCAGATGCGTCGGTGAAAATAGCGAGCTTTGCGTGATGAGATGGATGTGCGAGTAAAGTAGCGTTCGAAATAGCAGTTTTACACGCTTCAAATGACTTAGTTGAGTCTTCGGTCCATTGAATGATAGTTTTATCACGCTTCTTTGAATTGTGAAGGTAGGCATGGAGTGGAGCTTGAAGTTCAGCGGCTTTCGGAATGTGGTCACGGTAGAAATTGATAATTCCGAGAAAACGCCTGAGCTCTTCAATAGTAGTCGGTTTCGGGAACTGTGAAATTGCCATTACTTTATCGACAGGCGGCTTGATTCCTTGACTGTTGACTGAGTAACCCAAAAACTTGACTTCAGGTTGTCCAAATACGCATTTTGATGGGTTAATGGTGATACCATTATCTTCCAGTCGACGTAACACCGTACGTAAGTGTTGTTCGTGCGTTTTTTCGTCGGAACTTGCGATTAAAAGATCGTCGATAAATGCATAAACGAAATCCAATCCTTGTAAAACTTCGTGAATGAAACGTTGAAATGTTTGAGCTGCGTTCCGTAGTCCAGGTGGCATCTTGGGAAATTCAAATAGTCCCATCGGAGTGATGATAGCGGTCTTCTGTATATCTTCTTCGCGAACATTGATTTGTTGATACGCTCGGTTGAGATCAATAGTCGAAAAGATATTTTTTTGTGACAGTTGATACGTGAAATCTTTGATACGTGGTATTGGGTATCTGTCAGGCGTTGTGATTGCGTTTAATCTTCTGTAATCACCGCAAACTCGGATGTCACCGTTCTTTTTGGGTACGATATGAAGTGGTGATGACCAAGGGCTCTTGCTTGGGCGGCATATACCTTGTTCAATCATATTCTCAAATTCTTTTCGCACTATTTCATAACGATGTGGAGCGATGGGGCGTGCACGACAATGTAGTGGGGCGCCCGTAGTTTCGATATAGTGTTCGACGTTATGAATGGATGTAAGTTTCATTGATGAAATTCTTGTAGTACCGGGGAATTCCGCTAAGATGTTGTGGTATTTATCTTGAATATCGACGCTTCGAATAGTAGGTATGTTTGATGCTTCTACGTATGACTGCGATGATAGGTTGGTAATACCATCTATTAGTTTTTTATTCTTCAAGTCGACGATGAGTTGGTGATGTCGTAGGAAATCGGCTCCAATAATAGGTTTGCTAACTTTCGCTACGATGAATTTCCATTTGAATGACCGACGTAAGTTAAAATCGAGTTCCAAGGTTTTCTCTCCGTAGGTAGGTATGACCGTGTTGTTCGCCGCGTAAAGTTGAAAATTCAAAGGACTTTGTTGTTGACCTTTGTACGGAGGAATTACCGATATGTTGGCTCCTGTGTCGATTAAAAACGTCATATTGTTTTTCTTGTCGGTAATAAATAGGCGGTAATTGATATCTGATACCTACGTTAGGTTCCGCCGTGGCTAACGTATGATTCAGTTTTCCGGCTTGGTACTTTCTTGCATATAAGTACATGGCTTCGTACATTTTCGGGCTTCTGAACCAAAACGTCGATGATAATAACAGTAGGTCGATCTTGACTCGCTTCGCTGGCGTGTAGGTATTGATCTGTCGCGACTTGTAGATCGATGTCGGTTTTGGCGGGCGAATGGTCTTCGACTGTTATTATGCGGATGCGGCGTAATACTATTTTGTGACGAGTTGTAATTCTTGAATGAATGGAAATTATTCTGTGAATTCTTGATAGCGGCAACTTCAATTGATAATTTTCGAATTTCTTCAATTAAAAATTGTGTTTCAGAATTTTTTGATGAATCGACGGCTGAGATGTTATTGTTCGTGTTCTCCATCATTTTGTCGGCGAGAAGTGCTTGTTCGTCGAGCGATGTCTTCGTGGAAAATGATTCGCTGACGGTAAGTACTGAACGGACGTGTGGCGGCAAATGGTTTGACCACATGAGTCGGAGGGTTGAATCTGGGACTTTGTCTCGAGCCAGGCTTCGCATTCGTCGTAGTAGTTGAGTAGGCTTTTGGTCACCTAACTCGACTTCGGATAATAATTTTTGAAGTTGGCGGTTGTCAGATTCTTCGTAAGCCGATATAAGTCGATTCTTCAACGTGTTGTATTGTTCTGTAGCTGGCGGGTCGTATAACAGGTCGGAAATCTGTTCAATATCCTGTTTTTCCAGCTGTGCAATTACCATCTGGGCGAGTTGGTTTTGTCCTTTTTTGAGTTCGCTGGTCGCTGCCTCAAAAGTAATAAACCATAGTCGTGGCTTGTCTCTCCAGAATGGCGGGATACGCATGGAAAGTGCTATTCCAGCGATTTCGGGTTGCTGCGGCTGTGGACATGCTGATTGGGTCTGTGGCTGGGAAGTGGCTTCGGCGTGCTGTGCGTGCTTCTCCATGGCGATGGGTAGACGACAGGTTGCGGTAGGTAGGTAGGCCTAGTGTGAAACGTTACTTCAGCAGGGACGGATCAGCAGGGTGTCGTTCGCAGTAGGTACTTCGACGAGTGACGAGGGATTCGTCGAGCAGGGATTCCTCGATGTCGGGTAACTTGCTTGAGAGTCACCGGCGTAGGTTGGTCCAGCAGGGATTCTTCTGTGAAGGAGGTCTTCGTCCAGAATGCAGAGGTTCTTCGTTGGGTCACCAATTTAGTGGTTTAGAGGGTCTGCTCCACTGTTGTTTATTCTTCAGGAAGGTTGCTTGAAATAATACTTCTGCTGGAGTGGTTATCCGAGGAATAATTTTATTGACAAAATAAACGGGTTTATATACAAAAATTGTAAAGAAGGATATCCAATAAAAATAGCTACATTAATTTACAGGAAAAAGAAAGACCAATAAGAAAGAGGATTAAAAAACACGTGTAAAAAGTAATAAAATAAACAAGGTCAATTTGCATGCCGTCTCGTTCGCTCTTGTAGTAATAGCGCTGTACCTCTCGCTTTGTACTGCCATCTCGTTCTAACATCGCCGCTCTCCTTCGCGCTGCGCGCGGCGATGTTATAAATATTGCGCGGGGCCCAAATGGGTGTCCATTCTCCTGGGAGCTGCGAGCGCGAACACACGACACAGACGTACGAAGAATGAAGATAAATGCTGGGTGCCGGGTGCTTTGAAGATGAGATCTTGTGGCTTGAAGACTGATGAAGAGGAACGAGGAAGAAGCTGACGGACTGCGCTTATCTTGTTTCTTAAACAGACGTCATTCGTTTCTTAACAGAACGTCAAATCAAATAAATATATTTCCCTTGAGGTGTTTTGTTTCACTTAGCTTGAAATATAAGTTAGGCTGTTGTATTTATTCTTTCCTATTGGTATCCAGGTATTGTTATGGTAAGGCAAATATGTAGGTATTGAGAAGGTATCGGTAACTGCGTAAGTATTCATAGGAGGTACTCGGTAGGTATAATGATAGCTGCGTCAGGCAGCTACACTTGTTTTACCTAATTTGATGAAAAGAGTTGATGAGCCACGAGATTGTAAGTGGTCTCCGTCATCCAGGGACATAGCAATATTGGCGAGAATGGAGATGTGCGGGTGAATTATGCAAGTATCCAGCTTCCTTTTTGGAATAAGAGCCATCGAAGCTGTTGAAGTCCATGGCCGACGGCTATCACTTACCATATTTCAATAGCTTGTTTTCTCTTTAGTTCTTTTGTCAGCTATTCATTTAATTTCCCTGCCATACCTGCGCTCTCACGCGTTTATTAACGCTCTAAGACTGACATGGCGCAGGTGTGGCCAACTGTTATGGAGCTAAAAGGGGCGTAGCCTAGTTAACACCATTACAAAACAAGGCAGTTTCTCCTACGCATCAAATCAAAGGCTCTAATTCTGTTGGCTCCATCTGGGACCTAACACGTTAAATAAGGCTCATTCCGGAGAAGGAAATGTAGGTGTGAATTAGGTACTCGGGGCTCAGAAAGCACTCCTCCTCCAGTGCGCTCTTGATCTTGTCCCGTCGCTCGCGCGGCAGGATGGCGCACTTCTCGTCCCACAGCGAGCGCAGGCGGCGCGCCGTGGGCCGCGCCAGCATCTCCACGCGCTCCATGTTGCGGCGCATGCGCGACGACACCCGCTTCAGCTTCTGCTCGCCTGGTACAACGGGCTTATGATGGCTACTGAGTTTGTGTGTTTGGATGTTGAAAAATTTGATTGGAATCCATTTTATCAATGAGAGGGAGACATGAACACGACTTTCGGTAAAAAAAAATGTCTCCCCCGCCCAAGAACCGAACCCAGGACCCCTCGCTTTGCAATCAACGTTATTACCAAACCAACCTGCGGGCTAGTGCCAGCCACATTCACTCTCGGCCAAAAAAAATCTAATTTGGCCCCGCCCCCTGGGCCAGAACCTGGGTACTCCACCACTGGGTACCAATTCAACACTTTCTTCTAATCATTAACGCATAAGGAGCTCATCAGATCATCTGCTCATTTGCCTCATAGGAATATAAAAAAACCTAGGTCCTCGAACCCGAAACCCCTTAAAATTAAGGTATTCCGTATTTCCCATCAGGTAAACCAAACAAAACTAAACCGTGAACCTGATTACCGAAGCCACCAGCGTGATACCTCCAGTCACGGATTAACCCTTAATCAAATTAAGCAATTGCCTAGGGCATCACGTCTGGGGGGGGCACCAGAAGAAGCACAAAAAAGCACAAAAAACCACGTTGACATACGGATAGGGGGGCCCACAGGCGTGGATTGCTTAGGGCATCAAGTAGTCTTAATCCGTCACTGGATACCTCAACCAGACCAAGTTGATACTAACCCGAGATTGCTTTATCATTTTGCTCAGATTTCGTCGGTAAGTTGGATTTGGACCCCTTACGCTTCATCTCAGAAGATGCCGGTTCTATTCGAAACTTATCTGACTTCGACATGTTTTTGTTTGTAATAAATACACTTAAAATTTTATAAAATCAAATCAAATTGGTCATTGCGTTGGTTACGATTTACGATAGCGCGTACGTCAAATCAAAAAACTTCAATGACATAAAATTAAGCTACAGAAAAAATTAAAATATTTTAAGACAGCGCGAGCGAAGAGATTTTATAAAGATAAAATGTGTGCAATTCACACGTGGTAGAAGTGATACCTTCAAAAATAAAGGTATTAATTTAATAACGTGTATCAGTTTTAATTATCTTTCAATAACTATTTTGTACTAAACATAAACGTGTACTTATGTACGTGCGTGGGAAGTTATACTTCTTTCTTCTTCTTTCTTCGTATCACCTAATAATCAGTGATTCATGTACTTTGTTCAACTATGTTGTTACTTTTAACTGTTATAGTTTTGGTAGGTTTAACAAATCAAGAGACCATTAAATTCCCTGCCCTCCACTCCCCCCTCCCCTCCCCCTCCTCCCTCCCCTCCACCTTCCCTCCCCTCCACCACCCATCCCCTCCACCTCCTCTCCCCCTCCCGCTCCCTCTCCCCTTTACCGCCCCCTCCCCTCCCGCTCCCTCTCCCCCTTACCTCCCCCTCCCCTTAACCTCCTCCCTTTCCCCTTCCTCCTTACTTCCCCATCTACTCCCTCTCCCCCAGTCCCTCCCACTCCCTCGCGTCCCACAATTATTGATTCTAGAAGAATTTTAATAGCTTGACAAGAATAGTTATAAATTCTACTGTTACTGCTAAATACTATACTACTGTAAGAATTTCGATAGGTAGAAGCGACCGCCAACAATCAAGCATTATTTATAGTATCATTTTCTTATCCAGTAATATCCACCACAATTTAAGTCGCTTAAAGTTCAAAAATGGATGCCCTTACAGGAATTGTTTACATTTCGTAAAAAAAAGAACACATTCAAGATCTATCTACATTTTTATTGATGCAGAGCCAAGCTAAGCTATCCGGTTCTCCATTGTTTAGGTAATTTTCCTCAGTCTCCACTCCCTTCTCATAGGGTATATGCCAGCCGGAAGCATGCTTCTGAGCGACAGGTGTAAACTTCAAGGGTGCCTGGAAATAGAAGTGGAGTATAAATAAGTTCTTGGTTTGTATAAATAATCCTATTTGGATTCAAAGACACTAATCTTTCTACAAATAAAACCACATATCGTCATGGCAACAATGGTTGACTGATGATGGTTGACAATAGGCATTACTGTCAAGTAAGTAAAAATTATTAAAATTATGTATTTATTTAAGGAAACCCTATTAATGGATTACAAAACACGCATTCATTGCACTATTATGAGCGAGATTAATAATTATTATTATTTTGATAAAATAAAACTACAAAATACGTCAAGAATCCATGATAATTATCTTGAACGCCAATCACAGCGAATTACGTCACGTCTGAGTAAACAAACGCATATGACAATATTGACAATGACATCTTGTCTATTACTCTACTCAGGCATGACGTCACAAACGACGCCATGACACTTTAAAGTGTTTGGTGCAATTTTAAACTTATAAATTAAAATGTACTGATTTATTTTGTACCAAACCTTATTTTTTGCGTAAATATGATATAAGTTGTAATTATAATACATTATCCGACAATATAGAACAGTATTTCAAAATCTATCATCATGCCTATTGACATCATTACAATCAGCAAAAATTAAGTGGATATAAATCTTGAGTGGTGCTTTATGAAAATTGTATTTTATATTTTGTTGACTTACATGTTCATACATTATTACATAAAATGTCACATTTTTGCAGCAAGGGCCGTTTGAGAAATCTTGCATTTTTTATGTCATGTTTTTGATCATATTTTTGATTCGTACTCCTCAAACATAATTCAAAATTAATTTACATAATTGATCAATACCTGCAAGATAGGTTTCTTCCTAGCCGCATATAACATCCACTGATGTTTCCATTGCCATCTTTGAAAGAGCAGTCTCAACTGTTCCTGCTTCATTAAAAACTTATGTCCTCTCAACAAGTCTCGTGACAGAATGTCCGTGTTTACACCACTGAGAATTGCTGCTGTTATAAAGTATGGATCATCTTGGGACCTTAAAAAAAGATCAATGCTAAAATACTGTTGCTGGAAATGATTCAACAAGTAAGAATGTTATTAAAACAAAATATAAAGTTTATTTTGCATGATAATTTAAAAATTTCGAAAACAGACACTTTTGATTGGTTATTTTTTGATAGGTAGGTCAACCTTCAAGCTATCTGCTGCTATCAGTCCTCTATGGTAGACATTCTGGGCAGTTCGGCTGCTATGCTGTCCAGCCATTAACCATGTTTAGTATAAATGCTCAATAGACCAGTAATAATATCAAAAGCTTTAATTTTCAAATCCTAAGCAACATCATTGTGCTAGTTTATCATGTGGAAATTTTATGATTTATTACATTAAGTTGATGTATTAACCCCACCACTATTTTCTAAGTTTCTTCATAGAATATGTACCTATCTACAAAATTATTTTTGTTATGTAAAACTTATATTTTACTTTTAATACAAGCGTTATGTAAAGCATATTTCATTATTTGTGACTAGACAAAACATTATTTTACGTGTAGTAAAATTGTGCTGTTCATAATTATGTTTTTTATTACTATACTTACAAATCCTCAGTAAAAAAGGTGCAACTTTTCTCAGACAATTCTTTTAGCATTGGTGCCTTCCATTTTAACATATGTTTTCTACCTAACAACAGGATCTTCTTATTTTTCTTTGAAAAATAATCAACAACCATATGAATGACTTTCAATTTCTCCTGATAAGTACTTTTTCCGATTGTGTAAGCTATGTTCAGACCATCCAGTACTATATCGTATGGTGCAGTTCTGTCAATGAACTTCAGGAATCTGTCCAGCTCGCCGGGTGATGTCTTCAAGAATAAATCTGAGCCCACTATTAATTTGTCCTTAACATTCTGCTGAAGCAATGAGAACTCCTCATCAGACAAATCTATATCACGTAAAGTTTGGTGACAGCAAACACATTGTCCACTAAAATTTTAAACATAACACATTCATTAAAAGTTTAAAAAATAATAGTTTCAATTCAATTTTACAATTAATAAAAGTTCACACCTGCTTCGTTTTACAGAAGTGTATTTTGCAGACCAGTGTAATGATGTAAAGGTTTCCCTGATTCTTTCAGCAGTTTTTTCTGATACTTTAATGTAATTATCAGCTAAGTGAGCACAGATCTCATCGAGATATTTCTCCTTGCCTTTTATGTGTTTATTTTCTCTTAGAACATACTTTATCCATTCGTCATAGGCATAGTCTAGAAGAGGCCTCCTATCATTTAAACTCTTCTTTATGATTTCAAGAGCTTTAGCTTTCTTGTTATTCCTAAAAAGAGTCTCGATAACAACACTATAGGACGCATGACTTGGAGTACTGCTCAAATGAATATCATCTAAGATTTTTAAACTCAATTCCCATTCATCTATGACACATAGGGCTTTGAGTAGCGCTTCAGATGTATAGTGATCCAGAACCTTATGCTTATCATAAAGATGTTTATAAGTATCTATAATAAATTTCCTGATTTCTTCCGTTGGACGATTTCTCCTGAAATATTCATAATAGAAGTTTAAAATACTATTAATAGCACCAAGATTTAGTTCATTGCCAGACATTTGCAAATAATTAGCAAATGTGTATGCAAAATCAAACTCTTTTTGTGCTGATATAAACTTAAGAATAACCGCATCAATATTCTGCTTGGTTATTGTTCCTGGTTTACTTAACACATTGTCTTTGATTGTCTGCCAATTGGAGTCTTTTGTTTCTATAACGGATTTTAAGTAGTCCAACTGAGCATTTTCTCTTGCTTTTATAATCTTATTTAGATATCTTGACACCAGTATTCCATCTGAAATGAACATTGAATAAATGGAATTAATGACTTCACTCTATTCCATTATTTGGTTACTCTGCAATTATATGGGGGATGTGTTCTAGTATAGGTGCAAATATATTTATGCATAATGCACTAATTTAATTAAACGGTCAACTGTAGATGTTATTGAATCCGGATTTTAATTTGTCGAACCCTATGCCCAGACTAATAAAATTGACTCTTTAACTTCCTAGAAAACTCATTTTAGTAAAAACATACTTACGATTATCTGATCGCAACAAACGGCGTGTAAATAAGGAGAAACTTTTACAGAGAGCTCTCATTTTTATTGTTAAATTTAAAATGTAAAACTTAAAATTCAAACTAAATACGGTATTCAAACTAAAAATATTACTAATTTATCTTTCACTAATAATATTTAATTTTTCCGTCTGAAAAATCAAATCACAAATCAATAGTATCAGTAAAATAAAACTTTCAATAACTCCTAAAACTCTACTCAGGAAACTCAGGAGGACTCAAATTCAAAAAACATAACCTCGATAAAATTGTATTTGAATTTTTTAAATACTATTGACATCCGTCAGATTTGACATCCTCTCATGGATATATTACTCTAACTGGATACGTAACTTCGTAGTGAAACCTGAAGATCGATGACGTCATAACGGAATGACCATTTTTGTATTGTGTCCATGTTTATATCTATACTCCCAGTATATAATATCATTCGATTGTGATTTTTACAATGGTTAAAAACATCTAAGATGATTACTAAATATTATTGGAAATATATTTTAATTACAACATAATATAAGATATCATAATTATTTCCGCAAAACAAACACTTCAATGTTATGGCGTTGCTTGTGACGTCATGCCTCAGGAAAATAATAGACAAGACTTTTGATTAGGGGGCACTTCAATAACGTGTTAGAGCAGAAAAATATTTTTTTTAGAATTATTTTCTGTCTGTCTGTCTGTCCGTCTCTTTGTCTGTCTGTTTGTCTGTCCGGGCATCTCATGAAAACCCTTGAACGGATTTCGATGGAAATTGGTAAAGTTGTTACTAACACTCTGGGTCATATTTTAAGATACTTTTTATCCCGGATAATTAAAAGGTTTCCCCGGGAAACGGGATGAAAGTTTGTATTGAATATTAAAAAAAAAATCAACCGATTTGCTTCAAATTTGCAACAAATTTTCCTTGCTTCAATTTATAGAACATATATTTTTCAGTAATTTCAAAATTTTGCAAAAAAAAAAAGAAAAAAAATAGAAATTAATGTGAACATTGCTTATTTTTCAAAACCCGCTCCTGGAGGAATTCTTTGTGATTTTATCGTGGGTTTCAGTATATAACTTACTAAATACATTTATGTACTTCAATATATCGCACCTTTGGTGGAACAAGGGCTCAACTGCACTTTTGTAATTTTACATCAGAGCCATTTTAAAGTTTTTTTTTTGCATTCCGAGTCGTATTATTCGTCTTTGTATTGCTTCAAAGTTGTTGTCTTGTTCTTTGCATGAGATACGACCCATTTATTTGTGAATATGGCCATGGACTTTGCAGGTGTCAAATATTTTTTTGTTTAATTTTTGTCATTTACGATTTTTTGTAAGATGTGCCCTTGTACCACCAAAGGTGCGATATATTCACCGTTTTTTGAATTTCCTTCTGCAAGAGGTACAAATAAAGTAAAACATAATTTCCGTATACGAAGCTGCGGGCAACAGCTAAATATCAGTATGGTCATAATATTCATTTGTTTAAAGAAGCGTGACTTAATTCGCGCTGATTGAGACTGATTGGCGTTCAAGATAACAATATGGCAGCTTGCCGTATTTTGTAGTTTTATTTTATCAAAAATATTGTTAATCTCGTTCATAATAATACGATAAATGCGTGTTTTATTAAATAAATACATGCATATTAATAGGGTTTTATTAAATAAATACATCATTTTAGTGATTTTTACTTAGTCTTACTGTAATCATGCCTATTAAAAAGAACAACCTCAATCCGGCCTGTGATTGGTTGAATGATCATTCTGATAATATGACGTCATCGAACTTCAGGTATCTACAATGTCTATGATCCAGATAGAGTAATATATCCATGGTACAAACAATTTAATTTACATAGATACCAAAGAGTACCTACATTTTGTAAAAATAGATACCACAGAGCAAGGAATGTTGCAGCGATTGACAGCGATCATAGAGTAACTTTGACAGCGATTCACTGTCAACAATTGACTGACAATTTAACATTCAATTTATTTAAAGTAAATAATTTATTAAATTAGAAAAGAAACAGTAATCTGCTAAAGTGAAATATAACATTAAAAATTTAAATCGAGAATTAAATTGATGTAGAAACTATTTCTACTTTGTGTACGGTATTGTTTTTTGTAGGTGGAATTTTAATACTTTCTGGTGGCGTGGTGTTTATCTGTCTAATGAAAGTTTTCAACATTTTATTAGTAGTGATCGTGAACAGAAAAGCTTCCAACGACCAGTCTAAATAAAACGTTAATTGTCCATAGTTATTTAGCGTATTTGATTTCGTAACAATCACAATGGAAAAAACAGCGAAAATGCCCAAAGTGGCAAAGGTAAGCACTGTAAATATTTAACAATTAATGTTATAATTGCTATTTTACGAATTTGAATTTAAATAAAGACATTATTTCAGGTTAAGAATAAAGCCCCTGCGGAAATACAAATAACAGCAGAACAGTTACTCAGAGAAGCGAAAGAAAGAGACTTGGAAATCTTACCACCTCCGCCTAAACAGAAGATCTCGGATCCTGAGGAGTTAAGAGATTATCAGCACCGTAAAAGAAAGGCTTTTGAAGATAACATCCGGAAAAATAGAATGGTATGAGCTTATAAGCATTAGCTGTTCAAATCCTATATTTCTGTATAATTATGAGTCAATAACAATCCCAAATGAGAACACTTAATGTAACCAATTTATGTATTAATTTTCAGGTTATCGGGAATTGGCTGAAGTATGCTCAATGGGAAGAGTCTCAGAAGCAAGTACAGAGAGCTCGCTCCATTTACGAGAGGGCACTGGACGTGGACCACCGAAATGTCACCCTGTGGTTAGTGTGCTATGTAGTGTAATACTACATAAAATTTTATATAAACCTTACAGATTACTTCTTCTGAAAGCCGTGTTATTTTTCTGACATTTTGAAAGTCACTGTATTCAGTATTGTAGCTCCAACTATAAGTTTAAATTATAATTTTTCTAAATTAGCAAAATCTGTGATAATGATAATGAAATTATGTATATTGGGTATTTAAAAGCTTTTATTTAACTCGCTTTGCTCGTTTGTTAACATGTAATCAATGTAAGGGTCAGTAATGCATTTTTATGAAAAAGGTGACCTGATGAGAATGGTGACCCTTAGGGTTGGCTCCAGATGAAGAAATTCCTCAATGGCCAACAACACAGACTCTAAATTTTAAAAACCTGTATTTATATAGTAATAAGTTATTTATAAGTTATCTCAAGGGAATTCATTCTTACTTCATTTGAACATAGTAGTATATTAACTTCCAACTTGTATCTAAAGATTTTCAATTCCAGGCTAAAATACACGGAGATGGAAATGCGCAACAGACAAGTGAACCATGCACGTAACTTGTGGGACCGGGCCGTCACGATACTGCCACGAGTCTCACAGTTCTGGTACAAGTATACTTACATGGAGGAGATGCTTGAAAATATTGCTGGGGCCAGACAGGTACATTACACTGTTTAATTGTAAATAGTTTGGTAAATTGCTTTTTTTTAAAGTGAAAACTTGTTTAGTATGGGGGTGACTTGAAATTTTATGAAATGAAACTGTCCAGTAAAAAGAGACAAACACATAAATTCTAAAGTGAGATAGGAAGCATTGTACAGGGGTAGGGTAGGGGAGTGAGGGGTAGGGGAGCGGAGCGGAACGGGGCGGGGCGGGGCGGAGCGGAGCGGGGCGGGACGGAGCGGAGTGGAGTGGAGTAGTGAAACCTACATTTATCATCTTCCCGAAATTTTACATTCGTCTCATTATCTTGAAAACAAAAATTTTGAAGGTTTCACTTCTACCACGTGTGAGTTGCACACATTTTAATTTTTATTATTGGAATAATCTGCCAGAATGAGTTGTAACAGCTTGAAATGTCAACGAGTTTAAGAACAAATATGACCAACACAGATCAAAGAATAAGTGACAAGAGCAAAACCAGTCGTAAGACTGCCTGCTTATAAATAAATAAAAATATAGTCTAGTAAAAAGTCATGTCAAAATTCTCCCTCACTGGGAATCAAACACAGGACCCTTGGTACAGTAGTCTGGTTTGGTAACCATTATGCCACACGGTTGTCACTTTAATGATTTGATTTATTTAAATCCTAAATAAATATTTTCTGTTTTTAAGGTCTTTGAAAGATGGATGGAATGGCAACCAGATGAACAAGCATGGCAAACGTACATCAACTTTGAATTGAGATATAAAGAATTGGACAGAGCAAGACAAATATATGAAAGGTTTGTAATGGTACACCCTGACGTTAAACATTGGATTAAGTATGCAAGATTTGAAGAAAACCATGGCTTCATCAATGGTGCAAGGAAAGTGTATGAAAGAGCTGTAGAATTCTTTGGAGATGAGGAACTTGATGAAAGATTGTTTATAGCCTTTGCAAAATTTGAGGAAAACCAAAAGGAACATGACAGAGCCAGGGTCATATATAAATATGCTTTGGATCACATCCCCAAAGATAGAAACAAGGAATTATACAAAGCTTACACCATTCATGAAAAGAAATATGGTGACAGATCTGGTATTGAAGATGTTATTGTTAATAAAAGAAAATACATGTATGAACAAGAAGTAATAGAGAATCCAACTAATTATGATGCATGGTTTGACTATATCAGACTTGTTGAAAATGAAGGCAATACTGATGTAATAAGAGATACTTATGAAAGGGCAATAGCTAATGTCCCTCCAACAAAAGATAAACAGTTCTGGAGGCGATATATTTATCTGTGGATAAACTATGCTTTGTATGAAGAACTAGAAGCTGAAGATATAGAGCGTACGAGACAGGTGTATAGAACCTGTTTAGAATTAATACCACACAAAATATTTACATTTTCTAAAATTTGGTTAATGTATGCACAATTAGAAGTTAGATGCAAGAATTTAACACAGGCTAGGAAAACACTAGGGATGGCTCTAGGAATCTGTCCGAGGGATAAACTATACAGGGGGTATATTGATTTGGAAATCCAGCTCAGAGAATTTGACAGATGCAGAATATTATATCAGAAGTTTTTGGAATATGGACCTGAAAATTGTGTTACTTGGATCAAGTTTGCTGAACTAGAGACATTGCTTGGCGATATAGACAGAGCTAGAGCTATCTATGAGATAGCAGTAGGCCAACCAAGATTGGACATGCCTGAACTTTTATGGAAGAGTTATATAGACTTTGAAGTGACTCAAGGGGAAACAGAAAAAGCTAGGCAACTCTATGAAAGATTGCTCGAAAGAACTGTTCATGTTAAAGTATGGTTATCTTATGCTAAATTTGAACTAAATGCTGAGAATCCTGATAATATAAATGTCGAACTGGCCAGGCGAGTATATGAAAGGGCCAATGACAGCTTAAGAAGTGCTGGGGAAAAGGAATCTAGAGTGCTCCTGTTAGAAGCATGGAAAGATTTCGAAACAGAAATAGGCGATGAAGGCACACTAGAGAAAGTGCTTGCTAAAATGCCTAGAAGGGTCAAAAAGAGACAGAAGATTGTCAGTGAAAGTGGAGTTGAGGAGGGTTGGGAAGAGGTATTTGACTACATATTCCCTGAAGATGAAATGGTTAGACCTAACTTGAAATTACTTGCAGCTGCTAAACAGTGGCGTAAACAAAAGGAAGTCACTGAGCCTGCTGCTGAAGTCACTAATATGGAAAGTGATGAACAAAGCCAAGATGCCACGGAAAATGATAATAATACTGACGACAGTGATGGAAATAGTGAATAAAATATTATTTCAAACATTATGTGTAAGTAATTTTTTGTATGAATAAAGTATACAAAGCTCACTTGTAATACCTATTTTAAAATATGATTTTATTAACCGACTTCAAAAAAGGAGGAGGTTCTCAATTCAACTGTATTTTTTTTTTTTTTTTTTTATGTTTGTTACCTCAGAACTTTGGACTGGGCGAACCGATTTTGATGATTCTTTTTGTAATCGAAAGCTGGTGGCTGTCATGTGGTCCCACATAAATTTTATTGTGATCTGACAATGGCATCCATGAGAAAATCACATAAGTCGTAAATTTGTGTTAAGATGTGCGCGACAAATTGACGAATAACTCAATATCACGCCAACTGATTTCGATGATTCTTTTTTTAATCGAAAGCAGGCGCTTGTCATGTGGTCTCACATAAATTTGAACGAGATCTGACAACTATGTAGTTTTTGAGACTTTGAAGTCGGTTATTTTTTGTTAGTAAAATTTAGATTATTACCTTTAAAGGTTTAGGAAAGGATTATACATACAGTACAATTTACTGATACAAAGAAGAATAATGATTAACTGAGTAGCAATAAAACACAATTTGTTCTTACAGGATCCTATTTTTATTTTGTAATATAAATGAAGAGAATAAAAAAAATATTCTCATAATGTCCATCATCATGTTTAATACATATAAATGTGTAAGTGTTCAATCGACGTCATCTTCAATCGACGTCTTCAGGCCTTACTGGATGTGTCAATGGAACAACCGATTTCTTATTTATATCCCTCGAGCAAGCTTTCCTCATATCTGTAAAGTTAAGTAAATATTTTAGTCAAACTGCACATTCATGTTAACATTCAAGTTAATGATGAAATTTTTGAAGTGAAAACTTCTTTAATACGGGGGTGATTTGAAATTCGATGAAACGAAACTGTCCAGTGGAGACTGGAGTTGAGTGGAGACTGGAGTTGAGTGGAGACTGGAGTTGATTGGAGACTAGAGTTGAGTGGAGACTGTAGTTGAGTGGAGACTGGACTGGAGTGGAGACTGGAGTGGAGTGGAGACTGGACTGGAGTGGAGTGGTAGTACAATTATCATCTTCCCGAAATTTTATTCGTCTCATTCTTATCTTGAAAACAAAGTTTTTGAAGGTTTCACTTCTACCACGTGTGAATAGCACAATTTTAATTTTTTTTTGTTTAGCATGGCAATACTTCTTTAGACTAGTGTTGCAATGGTGACTACTAGCCATTGAGTTTGAATGGTTTTTAAACAGTTGAAAAGAATGTAAAACAATGATTATTACAACAAACTAGCATATTACCATAAGCATCTTCATCAGGATCTCCTGAATAGTACTCCAGTACAGTTCGGTATACAATGTATCCCAGATTCTTGTACATTTTGATTGCTACCTTATTGCTCACCCTCACAAATAGGTCCACAAAGTAAGCCTTTTTCCTAAAATAAAAACCATAAAAGTACTATGACAAAAAACACACATACACACAAACACACATACACACTCACACACTTAAGTCATTATTGTAATAGATTTAAGGTATTTTTTGTATTCCTTGCTTCTCCGAGGTGGGCGTAAACAGCGGCGACACAGTTTAATACTATTGTCGATGTTTACGATCATTTAAATTGTAAAACTGTTTTTTGTGACAAATAAATCTTTAAATCGATGGTCAACATGGTCAACACTTTCAAAATGTGTGTATACTCAATTATAATTAACATTAAAAACCTACTTTAGTTCACGTTATCAACACTAACAAAACAATTAAGATGCTAATCTGAAGATTGCCTGAAAATTTCATCAAAATTGGTCCAGCTATTATTGAGTGCAAAGGGTTGTTCTGCAACATAACTGTTTTTGCTTGCAGATAAGATACCGATGCAAAAATTGATAAAAACCATCCTTGGAGCAATACATAAAGCAACTTAACATTTTATATACAGGATGTCTTGCAACTAACTAGCGATCATTCAATCGAAATTTTTCGTCACAGACATCTAACATAATAAAAAAAATTAAAATAGCGGCCATTCAAAAAGGTAGAAGGTTAGACCCCCACATGTAGATGTTATTGTCAATAAAATTAGGTATTTTTTATGCCCTTAAATTATCGCTAGTTAGTTGAAAGACACACTGTATATATGTACATAAATAGATATCAGGTGCAATTTGTCTTAAATGTGTTAGACTCAACATTTAACTGTATAGTTTGTTTTTTAGGAGAATCTTGACACTACTTTTCATTGAAATGTTAATTTAAATAAGTTTAAAAAAATCGTAAAAAGAAATTTGTTTTGGCACTGAATCTTTTTTTAAATTCTTTTCATTAATAACATATTACAACAAAACACACTCAGGATTGTTTAACAAATAGGAATTGTGTAAAAAAAATTACGGTACATTTAAATTTATTAAGTAAATGACTTTTACGAACTCACTTTTCCGAGACATCTTCCAGGATGTTCATCAAGGTGGCAGCCAGGCCCAGCCGTCTGTAGTCCGGGCTCACGGTTAGAGCAGTAACATGGCCGTGCCAGTTTTCACCATGTCCTTCAGCTTTTCCCATTACTTAAACAAATATTACGTTATTGTTAAATGTTATTTAACTCATAAATGTACTAGGAACAAGTCTAGTTTGGTACATTACAGTATTTTAAAATATTTTAAATCTTTAATCTAATTTAATACATTTAAACAAGCAATTCTTGTGTATTATATTTTCAGTCTCGGAAACGGCGCCAATGTTTTTCATGAAATTTAGTGTGCAGGTGAATTCAGGGGTGTTAATTCGATCTAGCTGGGATTCATTTTTAGAAAATGTTTTTTATCCGTGTTTTCAGGCAATAAAAACTGCTACAATATCATAGACTCTTCCTGACAACCAACTGCTTTAACAACACAGAGCTACTTCATTAGATGGTGTTGTTAAGCAATACTATAATACCGAGCCAAGCTCGGTCATCCAGATATTTAATCATAATCCGAGTTTATACCTTGTTAATGGTCTCTATATGTTGGTGTATGATTTAAACAGTATACTTATACTATAGTGAATACTTGAATAGCAGCATAAAATTAAAAAAAAATCTAATATATACTTAATATCCCAAGAGGGATTATTAAAAGTGTATAAGAATTAATAAAAATATTTACTGTATCCCATTATCTCGCCGCTTGGTGATTCGGCAACCTGAAAGTACTCTGGCCAATGAGCTAAATACTGCGTGTAAAATGATAGGCCATATGTTTCCGTTAGTGGATCTAAATTGCTGCAAAAATGATGAACGGTTGCAATTAATCAAAATAATTTCTTGTTACCAATATTTCTTGAATCAAAGATTTTAAACTAACACATTATTGAAGCTTAGCATATCTTCACAAGTAAAGGGACGAATTGTTGTCATTTTTTTTTTGATAATTGTTAATTTATTATGCTTTATTTTGTTTTGCAGATTTTTTTAGGTTATAAATGTTAGGTTAGGTTAGTAATGTAATGTAATGTCAGCCAACTGTCAATCCATCGCTTACTTGTCATTAGGAATGGCACATTTCACCTATCACTGGATATTTCACTTGTTAAATAAACTTCACCTTTTCACACCTGTGACATGCATCGAAACCGTCTGTTACATTTAACGGGACGGTGAATTCACCACAGTATTCCTTTTACTGTGACTTAACGCCGGCCACCGGCCAAAATTCACAGAATTCCATCGTGCGAAAAAGAGAAAGCAACATTTGTGACTTGAGCCGTGCGTGAGCGAGAGCGACACAGACACTAGAAGAGAGAATTTGTTTAAGTGAATTATGATACTAAATAAAGACGCATGTTCATTACAAACAGTAAACCATTGCAAGAGGTTTTTTCGGTTGAGTAGCATTATAATTGTAGTTCCATAATATTTATACAGATAGCAGCACTTGTTCCTATTTTTTTCGTTCTATAGAGATGGACGCAACGCAGATAAATATTTATTTTTAGCTTAATAGCAATATTGTTTTTAAATATTTTTTATATTTTATTCAATCGGAATGCTGAAAAATAAATGAATTAGATAAATGTTATTAGACATATTATTAAATACAAAATATAATGTTGTATTATAATAATGCAATGACCATAGACAAGAAAAATGTTTTAATTTTGTCTTTGGTCTCTCAACGTCAAGTTTGATGAATTTGACATTGTTGTTGATTGCGTTTTTCCGTGGTTTTCGCCTAAAAAATATAATTTTAAGTGCTTTGTGTGTAATTTGAGTCGAATGCTGCTGTAATAGTTCCTCCAGTTATTATCATACAAAAATCCGAGATATTGTGTAGTGTTGTGCGTGGTTTTGAGTCAAGATTTTTTTTTTTTCCTTGTGCACCTTGATTTTACAATATCTACAAATTATTATTAAGCATTGCTGGATGCTCTGAAAGAAAACATAAATAAATTCTAAAAATTATTCAATTTTTTATTTCCAATGGTTCCTCCTTCAAAATACCATAAAATAAACTGTAGTATAGACTATAGAACTAGGAACATTTTCTATTGGCTAGTGTTGCCAGGTTGTAAAATTGGATTTACGGTAGATCTACGTAATTATGTGCTGCCTGGCAACACTGGTTGACTTTTAGTTCCAGAACACTATAATGGCGCCACTGACGCACATTTCTAATCTTAGGCGCGAAGTTTGGTCTCTATTTCAGTATATTACAAAGTACTCTCTGATAATAGTGTACTCGAGTATTGACAAGCCGGTTGACAGTGACAATTGTTGACGCTGTCAGACAGATGGACCAATCCTCGGTCGCCATTAGAGTGACTTTTTAAATCGCTGCGTTAGGTTCTGTAGTCTGTGGTCTGTTCAGCCTCTTGTCTCTGTCAATTTGTGGCGAGTATTTATTTTTTCGTTAGATGGGACTTCTGAATTTGTAATTTCTTTAAGAAGGTTCAGGACTTGTTTATAGAATAAAATATTAAATCATTCCACTCCCTTGATTTTGAGTCTGTGGTTGGACCATAGCCGGAGGCGATATAGTCTGTGGTAGTGGGACGTGTCTGTGATTGATGATTTTTCAGTCGGGGTTAACAGCGTAGAATTTTTCCCAAATATCGGGGTCTGCTATATTGGGAAATTGATTGGGCATATATATTGTTTTTTCATTGGGCAGGATAAAGTAGTCAGAGGTCCTGGGACTGACTGGCCAACGGGAGTTTAGCCATTTAAATTCAAAATATTGTATGGGTCAGCCGGGTCAGCCCTCTGGAAGGGGAGAGGTCAAGGTGTGAGTGCAGGTCTGTGAATTAGTTTGCAACCTTGTTGAATTCGGTTCTCGAAATTGGTTGGGTTGTGGGAGTTTATAATAAATACATTTAGAGGGATGTCTGTGAGATTTAAGTCATCGTGGGTTTTTGTGTCTAGTTATGGAGAAGGAATAATTTTTTGAGTAGGGAATCCCCTGTTACAACGTCAACAAATCGTCGCCGGTAAGTTGACCGCTGAGCTTTGGTAATGACTGAATCAAGTCACTATCACTGCGAAATGTAACGGACGGAATAAAATGCACCCACTGTGACAATACTCGTCAATAATGAAATATACCAGTGGTGATTTTTCACGGGTGATTTAACAGTGACAAAAATAAATAATTTCACGGACTTGATAGTGAAATAAAAGTAACGATATTTCCCATCGCTACTTGTCATTCCTAATTCTTGTCAACGTTTACCACAGACTACGTAGAGAGATTAAATTAAATACTTTGCTCTATGGTGCATTCCGATTTCGTGGCTGTTTCTTTTTGATTCATAGACTATAAAGTACCACAGACTACTTATGGATACAAATGATCTGAATATCGAATTTCCCGAGTGTTGCTGTCTCCCATTTTAACTTCCCCATTTCGCCGTCAGATTCTAGTAAATCTATAAGTCGGTTATAAAAACGGTCTTAACTTAGAAAGTTCACACAAAAATGAGCGATTTGACACAGAATTTATACTGTATACTTATTATTTTATGACTGTTGCAAGTCGTCCGGTAAACGGACGAATAAAATAACTTAGTCGTTCGTAAATTATTATCGTTACGTGACGTTATTATCGTTACGTGTCTTCACCCACACAATTATTAACGTCAAATTAATAGGTATCCGAGCCTCCTTGCGTGGGTATTCCTTCCTAATATGACTAAATTATTTCGTCTGTTAATCGGAAGACTAGGTTTATCGGACGACTCGGTTATTTTTTTCGTCCGATGGTAAAACGTAGTGTTTAAATACTTTGTATCTTATAGTCGGACGATTAAGTTATTTTATACGTCCACTTAGCGGATGACTAGAACCTCCGTTATTTTTATAGCGTTATTTTGTGGTGTACGTCGTGTGTAACGGATGCTATCATTATCGGATTTAAAAACGAGGCGTCCAATCCGATTGTCGGATTATTAGCATCAGCTTATTATTAGCAGTAATATAATAAATTATAAATGAAATTGATACAAATATAGACAAAATAAATTTAGGAACTCATGGGTTTGATAATTAAAACATTTTTTTATTAAACTTACACTAGAATTATTGCCATATAACTTAATTTCGCTTACGTTTTAGAAGCTATTATCCTACTCGTTTCACCACATGTCGGAAGGCATATTTATTACTCTTTTACAAGCTAAAAGCTCAAGTGGAGCGATCTATGGGCTTCTTGCAGTTTACCAACACGACAATGGCCGAATTGTCCGTATAAAATATTTTTTATTGGCTCATACAGCCAAACCTGCCATGTCTTTGGTTTTAAAAATGGCGTATACAAGCTTTTTGTTTGCCGGTTTACGCTGTTGAATGGATAGTTTTCGAGACCCCGCGCGTATTCGGACGACACGTAAACGTCGTGAATATGAGAATAAAGTACATGTGTAGATACAATAATCAACACCATGGACCCCGTGAACAAATCTTTGTAGCGTTATGGTGAATTAGAATGGTGCCTGTGGTTCGTCAAGCTCGCACGTCGTCAGGTTACCCATTCGTAACGTAAATATCACGCAGCGGGCGTTTTATATTTCAGATATGACAGCGTCGCATAACAGTAGATAATGGAGAGTTCAGAGGATGATGCGGGCGCTGCGACGATCGCCTCCCGCCGTACATCGGCGCGGGAAAAGGACATCAGACAGATTGAGGACGTCAATGCAACTAGTAGTTCACAGCAGGAATCTTCAGAACCGAATCCGCCGAGCGAAAACCTTGCGATGTCGGAGGATAATTTCGACGGCGACAGTGTGCCTTCACCGACGGCACCCTACGTCAACACGAGCACGGAGGAGATCTTGGATATGATAGACGAGATCGTGGACCCTGGCGCGCCGAGACGCTTACGGATCGCCTCGGATGACGATAGCGAGAGCAGCGAGCAATCGGAAAATGTAACACAAGTGAAAACTGAAAATGCACCGCGGTCACCGAAACCCGAATCGGACATTAGTGCCAAAAGTGAAAATGTGATAAGCTCAGAGTGTCACGAAGTGCAAGCCGAGAGCTCGTCCCAAAATGAGGCCACGGCAGAGGCGAGCGCAGGTTGTGCTGTGTTACCACAAACAAGCTCCCCTACGCCGCGGGATGACACAGCTGAATCTACAGATGCAAAGGAGCCAAATGCATCTTGTACAGAGGTCGTTCCGCCAGCCAGTCCAATCCCTAATATTCCATCCAGCAGTGAACTACCAACCGTTGAAAAAATTGACCCCATAGACTCTAACAACAGCGTGTCGAGTGAACGGACAGTAAAAATTGTGACATCCAGTGACAGTCGAGACAATGTGATTGTTGAAAGTGCGGAGTCAACGTCGAGTGATAACAGTGTGAGTGTAGCGAGTGTGCAAGTTACTGAAACTGTTACACGGTCTCCCCTAAAAAGAAGACTTGTGCGACCAGCCCCTAGTGATCGTAGGCCTGATTCCACTGTTTCCTCAACAGTGGATTCACAAAGTATTAACGTTAATGTATCGGAACAGTCTAATGAGTGTGTTGTCAAGGATGTGTCTAGTTCGTCGGATGCTGTGCCCCTTGTACATGGTAATGTTAAGAGAGAAGAGATTAGAAACATAAGTGAAGTTAGTATCTGCCAAGCAGAAACATCGATATGTCCTCCTAAAAAAATTAAGCTAATTAGACAAAAAATTACACCACAAGTAAGCCATAGTTCAACTAAAGAAAACTTAAGTGAAGCACCAGCCCTACCAACAGAAAGTGAACATTGTCAATCAACATCATCGGAAAATGTCCCTACTGAAATTTGTACTGCTTCTACAAGTGGTATTAGTATATCAAAGGTCGAAGCTGAAACTGAAGAAAGTAAATTGGTTTCAGAAAGTGTTCCCATCCCAGAAACTGTCAAATGTACTAAAGTCAGTGAAGCAACTGAAGAATCCGCTAGTTCACAGGATGTAGGTCCAAATACACAACATGCACTACCACCCGAGCCAACATCAACCGAGACTCCTGAAACTGAGGTTGTTTTACCTACAGAGAGTACTGAAGATAAACCTAAAATAGTGCCACCATTAAAGTTGAACCTCTCTATATCTAGTTCAACAAGTGTTACTGAAACATTTACAATTGCGTCTTCAGAAGATATACCTGAAAACATCATAACAGTGCCACCAATAAAGTTGAGCCTAACTGCTCAATGCTTCACAGATGCTATTGAAAAAGAAACCATTGCATCTTCAGAAGATACACCTGAGAACATCAAAACAGTGGCACCAATCAAGTTGAGCATATCCGCTCAAAGCTCGACAGATACTGTTGAAAAAGAAACTATTGCATCTTCGGAAGATACATCTGAAAATATCAAAACAGTGCCCCCAATAAAGTTGAGCCTAAGTGCTCAAAGCTCAACAGATACTATTGAAAAAGAAACTATTGGATCTTCAGATGATACACATGAAAACATCAAAACAGTGCCTCCAATAAAGTTGAGCCTTAGTGCTCAAAGCTCAACAGATACTATTAAAAAAGAAACTATTGCATCTTCAGATGATACACATGAAAAAATCAAAACAGTGCCCCCAATAAAGTTGAGCCTAAGTGCTCAAAGCTCAACAGATACTATTAAAAAAGAAACTATTGCATCTTCAGATGATACACATGAAAAAATCAAAACAGTGCCCCCAATAAAGTTGAGCCTCAGTGCTCAAAGCTCAACAGATACTATTAAAAAAGAAACTATTGCATCTTCAGATGATTCACATGAAAAAATTAAAACAGTGCCCCCAATAAAGTTGAGCCTTAGTGCTCAAAGCTCAACAGATACTATTAAAAAAGAAACTATTGCATCTTCAGATGATACACATGAAAAAATCAAAACAGTGCCCCCAATAAAGTTGAGCCTTAGTGCTCAAAGCTCGACAGATACTATTAAAAAAGAAACTATTGCATCTTCAGATGATACACATGAAAATATCAAAACAGTGCCCTCAATAAAGTTGAGCCTAACTGCTCAAAGTACAACAGTTACTATTGAAAAAGAAACTATTGCATCTTCAGATGATACACATGAAACTGCTAAACCAGTGATACCTATAAAGTTAAACTTATCTGTACAAGGTTCAATAGATGCAACTGAAAAAAAGACGCCTATCTCTTCAGAGGATACACATGAGACTATCAAAACAGTACCAACAATTAAACTGAATCTATCTGCATCAAACCCTACAGAAGTAACTGATCAAAAGTCAGAAGAGCAAAGTAATGATGCCAGTAGTAGTGCTATAAGTGAAACTGAACCTGGATCAACAAAACAAGTTCCGAAACTGACAATAAAATTAGGAAATAAATCAGCTGATGAAATCAAACCACCCTTGCCCAAGCTTACAATTAAGCCAATAAGACCACTCTCACAAGGAAAGCAAGATGTTTTGGTAGAAGGCAAAGATGTGATACCAAGCGTAACTAAAATTAATATTAAACCGATTCCTAAAAGGCCAGAGAAGATCACAGATCTCCACAGAAAATCTAGCAGCAGTGAAATATCGGAATCAGAATGTTCTGAAAATGATGATAGTACAAGCACTTCTGACCAAGCATCAGCATCTGATCAAGGGCCACCTGATGTTGTGCCAAAAGTTACAATAAAACTTGGAAAACCGGGTACTGAAACTGAAGGAAAATTTTATACTGAGCAAAATATTCCAAAACTTACTATAAAGGGACTTCATAATAATGATACTGAGGAACAAAGCAGAGGCACAGAAAGTCCCTCTAAATTGAAAGTTGTCATAAGTCAATCAGATGAAAGGCAATCTGAAAAGGTTCCAAAAATAACAATTAAAAAAGTTGAAGGTCAACCACTCAGTCCGAAATTGACAATAAAACCAATAAAGCCACCAGATAATGCGCAAATGGAAAATATTTCCGATCATTGCGATACACATCAAATCCCTAAACTCAAGATTACTGCAGAATCACTTTCATCCAGTACAGAAATTAAAGAAAATGCTCTAGTGCCTAAGATAACTATTAAACCTGTAATAAAAACTGATAATGAGGCATTACCTAAAATTCTCAAAAAGACAAATGATGATCTTGATACACATATCCCTGTTGTAACAAAACTGAATATAAAACCTGTTGTGAAGCCCACTGAAAGTGGTGAAACAACAGATGGTTTGGATGCTAAAGTTCCTGTAGTACCGAAGTTAAATATAAAACCTATTATTAAACCTAAGGATAGTGAAGTAGATGCTAGTAAAGAAGATGTACCTAAAATAACTAAATTAAATATTAAACCCATAAAAAACCCTGAGACAAATTCTTTGGAAGAAAAAGACTGTGATGATGTAAAAACTGCTGAACATAGTATACCTGTTGTTACTAAACTTAATATTAAGCCTATTGTTAAGCCTGTAGATGAAGATGTACATAAAGATTCTGAAAATCAATCTTCTGAAACTGGAACTTCTAGTGACGAAAATACAGATCAAATACCAGTAGTAACTAAAATAAACATAAAACCAATATGTAAGCCTATAGATGAAGAACCTAGTAGTTCTGTAAATGAAGAAAAGATACCTGTTGTGACCAAACTGAATATTAAACCCTTAGTCAAACTTGAAGATGGTAGAAAATCTCCATCGTCTCCAAAGAAGGATAGCCCGAAATCAGATAATAAATATGGGAACATACCTGTTGTTACAAAGTTGAATATCAAACCAGTTTTAAAACCAGACGATGTCAAATCTAAAGCAATTGATGAGGCAGATGACACCATAGTTAAAAATCCACCATTAGTTATGAAAATAAATATGAAGGCTAAGGCTGACTCCAATACAAATGAAAGTGTTTACACGATCGAAAAAAATGACCTAAATGCTCATTACAATAATATTAATGAACATATACCAACTGTATCAAAACTGAACATAAAACCTATAGTAAAGCCACCTGAATTAGATATTACTAATGAAGTTTCCAAGAAAGAAGATGAACAAAACGTTAATTGCACAGCCAGTAGTAGCTCAGTGGTAACACTTTCAGATCAGCCAGATAAGAAACTTACATCTGAGCAGATAAGGTCTTCTACAACTGAAGATAAAAAATGCTCAGATGTAGGCCTTCAGCCTGATAAAAGTCTGTTAACAACTACTGTTACAAATACATCAGAAGATGTGTCAATCATAAAGCAACAGAAGAAGCAAGATGTAAAAATCGTAGCAACAAGTGTATCTATAAATGAAACAGTAAAAGATTCTGTACAGATTAATGCAAAAATAGACTCTTTAAATGTAGATGGATTAAATAAAAATCCTGATCATGTCATTCAAAATCTAAGAGCTGCTTCTTTAGAGTCTGAAAAAGTACTTATGCAAAATAAGCGACAATCACCTTCTAGGCAAAATTGTACTTTGCTGAAGAAGCTTTTAGAAGTAAGAAAAGATGTAGAAGTTGCAAGTGATGACTATAAATCTAAAGTAGGGAATTGTTCTTCTCCTCCACAGTCCAGACAAGAAACAATGTCACCTAGATCAAAAGACATTCCTTCTAGGAAAGATAATGTTACTGACAGGTCGAACTCGGAGGGCATCCAGGAGAAAACATTAGAAAGGAGTAATGAAGTGAGGGCTTCCCCTGTACATTTAAATTTTCGGCCAATACAGGAACTTTGTAAGGAGGTAAATGAAAGTGTAACAAAACCATTAGAAATAAATGTTACCGATAAGGTGGCAAATCAAAGCTCAGACCAAGATTCTCCAAGAATAATTTTAAAAATTAACAAGACTGATCATGGTCCTTCAGCTAAAATTATTACTGAAGATGTAAAACGGCCGGAAACGCCGACTTCTGGATCTGAGAAATCTCCGAACTTTGTCAATGATATACATCAAAATAGAGTTTTAAACAGCAGACGGAAAACGAACGTGGACACAACCACTCCACCTGTGGGGAAAAGACTACGAAGTTCAAGGATAGTCCAGAGTGCGGAGAAAGTGCCTATCGTACGGAGGAATGCTGGCAAGAGAATGTCAAGTGCTGAAGTAAATCAACCACAAAGTAAAGAGCCTGAGCTTTCAGTGCTTGAAACCAAAAGATTGAAACTCGGCCAGTTATTGTCAAATAAGGCTCTCACGATTACGCCTATAATATCGAAGAGTCCTCAAGTATCTCCAACCAAACAAGCAATAAAGACTACCAATCATTCGCTTTTAAATAATGAGAATTGTTCCAAAAATGGAAACTCAAAGTTACACAATATTTTGTCTAACTTACAAGCAAAACAAATTCAAGGATTGCCATTCAATGATATTAATTGTACAGAAAAAAATCATTGCTTGTCCTCGGAATTAGAGTCTAGTACATCAACGGGCAGTTCTGATGTTGTCAGTGTAATTGTGCCCTCGGAAAAGTCTCAACCAGAAATACATGAGATGATATTTCACGATAACTCCGAGTCTCGTGATTTTAACATGACCCCTGATGATATATCACAGGACCCATTAGAAGTGCCTAGCCCGAAAGTTACACCCAATGCAACTATCGAAAGCGTAGACATTCCCAAACCTGTGGACATTCCCAAACCTGTGGAGATGACCCCTCAACCTAAGAAGCGTGGTAGACCTCGAAAGTTGCCAGTCTCTGAGGGAGCAAAACCCGTGGTCAATTTGCCAGTGCCTGCGTTGGAGGAACGACCGCAGAGATCACTTCGGTTATCAAGGTATGTCATATGATCATAACAAATTCTGACCATGCCTCACGGTTGTTACCAATTGTATTTCATTTACCAATTAATCATATGGGTGGGTGATTAATATTGGCAAAATTCCTTGAACGTTTACATGTTTCATAAGACACGTTACACAGTCGGAAAGGCTTGTGAGATACATTATTATATCTCTACATAATGATAAAATAGTTCCCTTATAACTTTCGTCCTGCAAACATATTACAATATAGTCAGTTAATTTGATTCCCAGTTAAGGCAGACTTTCATCAGTATTTTTCTCTTTGATTTGGTTATTTACATGCAACACTTGCGACTCGAATATTGATAAAATTATGCTAAGAACTATGCTATTTAACCAAAATAAATGCTTACCATCACAATTAACTTTTCAAGGGAACGGCCAGTGGTGCTCGTGAAGCCGAGGGGGAGAGGGCGTGGGCGGGGCGGGAGGGGCGCGCGGCGGCCGGAGGCCACGCCCCCGCCCGAGCCTCCGCCCGAGCCCGTCGTGGAGTCCAACCGGGTGTTCGAGCAGAAGGAGGAGGAGATCGACCCCACCAGCTCCCGGATCAAGCTGCCCCGCATGACGGAGGCGCTCGACAAGATGCCGTCCATGTGCTCCACGCCGCTCACCAGCAGGCGGCGAACCTCGTCGAGCGACATGAAGTTCTTCGGGGAGGCCCCCGAGCTCAAGGTGGTGCTAGAGAGCACGCTGCCCAAGATGGAGGAGTTGATGAAGTCTCCGGGGTCGGTGGGCGAGGGCCGTGGACGGGGCTCGCGTGGCGGCCGCGGCTCGCGCGGGGGGCGCGGGCGGGCGCCGGGCCGCACGCCGCGCGGGGGGCGTGGCCGCGGCCGGGGCGGGGGCAGGGGGGCTATGTATATGAAGGTACGTTTATTGAAACTTACTAATGAAATCGTTGTATAAAGTTTATTTAATTTAACACCTTATGTTTTCCTGGATAACATTCTAAAGTTACATGAGAAAGTGTTGGGTATAGGGGGACGGGGAGGGGGCTGTAGCGCAGGGAAGGTAAAGCGAGGCTGTGTGTGTGTGTGTTGCAGGAGACAATGGGGATCTACGGGCGCGTGTGCGGGCCGGCCACCACCACGGTGCAGCTGTTCGAGGAGGAGACGTGCATGATGGACGACAACGCCACGCCTGCAAAGTGAATATATATGTTATTTATTTAAATATACTCTAAAAAACTGACCAAGTGTGAATCATATCAGGTTCCGTACTACTGCGCAATATTTAGGCCGCAAAAAAAAAACATATTTCGTTAATGGGAACCATCTTGTTTTTTTAATTTTAAATTTTAAGGATTTGTTGATAAAATAAACTGTCCAAATTTTAAATGTGTCAAAATCCTGTGATAGACAGATAGACGGACCGCGAAGTGTTGTAAATAGGATGGCTTATGACACCTTTTGGGTGGGGAACCCAAAAAAAAATTTTACTATTGATTATATTAATCATGTCATTAATTAACACTTTTCAGGCCATCTCATCTTCTCGACGAAGACTCGCAGAGCTCCGTAAAGAGTTCTACTAATGAAAGTAATAAAATGAAGAAGTCGAAGTTTGCGGATTTATTCGACAGGTAAGCAAATGTGATTTGATCTTTTGATGTGAGTGATGAGTGTAAATGTAAAATAAACCACCAATGATCTACATACGTATATAATAAGGAGATGATATTATTTAAGTAAGTTTTATTTGACAGTAACAAGGTATGGACAGCGGCCGATGTGAAAGAATACACTTGGCCGCCTCCTGAAGTAGCAGACGTCGAACATCAGGTAATTAATTCTATTCTGTATTGCTAAGGGCGGATTTGACCAAATATCATGTTTTCAGTTCTATCGGAGTAACCGTCTCTCGTATAGTATAGTAATAGTTTAGGAATGAAAGATGAATATATTTCTTATTTAAAAGATACCGATTTGAATTGCATGCATGAAATGTTGTACAACTTGTTGAGTACATACAGGCACATAAGATAAACAATAGAAACTCGCCCCTTGCCATACGGGAGGGCAGGGGTTGCACCCGACCAATGAACTTGTCAATGTACAACATAAAGTGCCTAATTATTTTAACTTTCTTTTATTTTGTGATTTAAAGTCTTGAACAACAGCTTCTTGTCAGGACAGGTCTTTAACGACAACAACTAGCAATGAAAAGACGATTTTTGGCTTTATTTATTTTACCAATGAAATATATTTTATTGTTAAATAAATTATTTAATGCTTGTTCTGGTTATTTAGTTGGCCACATGTTTCATGATCTATTTCTGCCGTGTGTATCTTATAAGCTATTGTGTTCCGGTCGGAAATGTGTAGGTTGTCGTTTACACTTATACAAGAGGCGACCATCTGTCCTCAGGGGTAAACAACGCATCGGTGACCAAATTCGATTGCGACGAATACTAACGACTACTAACTGGACGATTACTAATATTTACTAACAGGACGAGCCTGCAATAAGTGTCCTAATTTGCACAGTCTTCTTACTAACGAATATTTATTATTTACTGATATTCTGATTAAAATGTAATCTGTGGTTAACGGTATTGGTTCACAACCGAATATTAAGTTAGAACTACATTTACTTAAGATCTGTTGTGTAACTTTGTTAATCTAAATAAAGTGAAAAAAAAAACATGCTAACACCGACCTACTAACCGACTACAGTCGCTCTTACCCTATTCAAGGTCCATTCCATGGGCGGCAGAGGACGGTAGTACTGCAAGTTCGTTTGTTATCCTCAGTAAACTAATCCTCATTACATAAATAAATAATACTGAAATAAATTGCCCGCGTCGGTGATCCCGTTCGATTATAAGTCTTCAAGTCGAGTGAAAAGGCTTTTACTAAGTTCGTAATTTCCGCTTACCGTCAGGTTGTTCAGCCCTAATTTTTTTGAAAATATAATATAGCCTAAACAATCAAATCTTTCCTCTTTATAATATTAGTACAGATATAAAAGCATGTGATGATCGCAACTCGCAAGGTAACGTTGCCGGTGTGGTTGCAGGTGATGATGATCCAGGAGCAGGTGGCGATGTTCCTGGGGGTGAAGAGCTTCAAGCGGCGCTACCCCGAGCTTAAGCGGCGCGCCGTCGTGGGCGCCGAGCGCGAGCACGTGCTGGCCCGGGGGCTGGTCACGGAGGCGCTCTGCGATCTCGGTTAGTACATAGTTACATACCACACTACACATATTACATTATAACTCTTAACAAAATTAAACTAGGTATTGTCTTTTAAGTTGTATGGTTATGGATATTATAAATAATTATAATGTGTGCAATTCACACGTGTTAGAAGTGAAACCTTCAAAAATTTTGTTTTCAAGATAATGAGACGAATGTAAAATTTCGGGAAGATGGTAATTGTAGGTTTTACTACTCCACTCCACTCCACTCAACTCAACTCAAGTCAGTCTCCACTCATTTCTAGTCTCCACTGGACAGTTTCGTTTCATAAAATTTCAAGTCACTCCCATACTAAAGAAGTTTTCACTTCAAAAATCAACAGGTTTCCGTAGGCAAGACGGAATCAATCCTTATAATTTCGTTAGGGGCGTCCATAAATTACGTGAGGTGTTTTTTTTAATTTTCTGTCCCTCCCTCCCCCCCCTCGTGAGAAGTCGTGAGATTTTATTCAACCCCCTCCCCCATACCCCAATCTCACGTGAGATTTTTCAAAATGAGGGTTTCTTACGTAAACGCGCTGGATTGTTACTGTAAAAAGAAAAAAATAATTGCTCCGTGCTTTTATTTAGTGAATGGTCTTAATTATAAATTAATATAAATTAGTATAGTAATTACGATTACGCTTAAGATTTAATCTTAAGCATGTACAATCTGGAGTATAATTTTTTTTTGTTTCAATCAGAAAAAAAATTGCGTGATATTTGCCGAGACCCCCCCCCCCCCTCTCCAACGTAAGATTTGATGAGATTTGACTCGACCCCCTCACCCCCTTAAACACCTCACGTAATTTATGGACGCCCCCTTATGTCCATCAATCCCTCTGTAATAAATTAAAATACAAACCTTGTACAATGTGCAAAAATTACAATGTAGCTATACACATGCTGGAAAACACATTGTATTGAACAAGAACATTATAAGTAACTAAAAATTTTAATTCTGAGAAATGACCTCACCTCACCCTATTGTAATTAACACTACAGATGACGGACAATTTCATAATTATGGAGGATTGTTTTGTTACTTTGTTGACCTGTAATTGTATCTAGCCCTGACTATGTCATAAATTATGCACAACGTAATTATGATTTTCGACGATATTAGTAAGTAAACATGTAGGCATGTTTTTTTTTATTTTCCCATTCACGCTCTTTCGAAGCGACTAGAAACCTATTTTACCTCAAACGTTGTCTAAAGAAGCACATTTTGTATTAAAAATACTTTTAGAAAAATCACTGTAACCCTTTACCTATTATAAGATAGTATTTATACCGTTATTTCGATCCATCATCCAGATCGACATAATCCATCATAATATCAAAAATAAAAAAAAGCTTAAACGCTTACGTATGGACGACACATATAACACATCACGACACCCATGACCCGAGAACAAATATTTGTCTGTCACATAAATATCTGCCCCGGCCGGAAATCGAACCCGGGACCTCTCGCTTCTCAAGCAGGGTACAGGGTCGTCAATATCAGTTCTTTCTTTTTTTCTTGGCCGGCAACGCATCAGTGATGCCTTGGTGTTGCTGATGTCCATGGGCGACGATAGCCACTTACCGTCAGGTGGATCGTCAGCGCGTTTGACGGCTGAAAAAAAAACAGTACAAAATACAAAAATTGGATTACAAATGTTTATGTGCATGATGATACAAATTAAATGCTGTTCAGTGAATTCAGTGAATGAGTAAATGGCTAAATATTGTGAGATGTAATATATTTTAATTAAGATCATAATGTAACCACAATTTTGTTATTGCAAATAAACTTTCATTCATTCACAAAAGTGATACGAATAACCCTTGATATTTGATTTTTATTTGGCAGGCATAACAGCAGTGGACGCGAGCGAGGTGCTGGACATCATGTTGTCGGACTACCCGCACAAGTACGAGGAGTTCCGCTCGCACCAGCGCGCGCGGCAGCTGGCGGAGCCCGAGGAGCCGCCGCAGGAGCCCCCGCCGGAGGAGAAGCCCGACAAGCCAGAGATCAAGGTGGAACCCAAGCCGGTGGAGACCAAGCCTGAACCACCCAAGGTTGATCCCGAGAAGACTAGACATGTGAGTACAGCGGAATCTAATAAGCTTAAGCAATAAGCATATTGTATAATGGTGTATTAAATATAAATACCTCTGTTAACCATGAGTATGAATTACATAATATATAAGAAATTAGAAAAAAATGTAATGCTTTAAAACTGACTCTTGTTTCTGACTCTCAAATACTGTTTTTAGTTATGCTGTAACTAATAATTCGATATCCACTATATAATAAAAAAAATTAAAATGTGTGCAATTCACACGTGGTAGAAATGAAACCTTCAAAAATTTTGTTTTCAAGATAATGAGACGAATGTAAAATCAACTCAACTCGTCTCCACTCATCTCTAGTCTCCACTCATCTCTGGTCTCCACTCATCTCTGGTCTCCATTCATCTCTGGTCTCCACTCATCTCTGGTCTCCACTCATCTCTGGTCTCCACTCATCTCTGGTCTCCACTCATCTCTGGTCTCCACTCATCTCTGGTCTCCACTCATCTCTGGTCTCCACTCATCTGTGGTCTCCACTCATCTCTGGTCTCCACTCATCTCTGGTCTCCACTCATCTCTGGTCACCACTCATCTCTAGCCTCCACTGGACAGTTTCGTTTCATAAAATTTCAAGTCACCCCCGTACTAAAGAAGTTTTCACTTCAATAGTCTAGAATTAAATAATTTGAGTTGGAGTTGTAATGACAGGACGCGATGGTGGCGGCGATGTCGTCCGCGTCCGAGTGGAACGCGCGGCTGAACGCGTCGCGCGCGCGCGCGTGCGCCGACCTGCAGTCGCTGGGCGTGCTGCGGCGCCGCGCCCCGCCGCCGCCCGCGCCGCCGGCGCGCGCGCGCCCGCCGCACGGCCTGTACCCACACGCGCTGCTGCCCGGACAGTACCAGCACGCGTACCGCACTTACACTGCACAGGAGCTCAGGTAACCTAACAACAGTAACAATGATGCACAGAATACTTAATAATATCTATTGGTACAGAAGACTCACTCCGCGAAATCATTTAAATAAACAGTGACTCTTGCTCCGATACAATATAATAATAATAAACGCTTACACACTCATACCTACTGCGGGAGTAGGTTTTTACCTGTGTCGCGGGTGGCATGGACATAATTATAACACATAATTATAACACATCACAACATTACACCCATGACCCGAGTACAAATATTTATCTGTCACATAAATATCTGCCCCGGCCGGGAATTGAACCCGGGACCCCTCGCTTCGCAGGCAGGGTCGCTACCAACTAGGCTACAGGGTCGTAAAAGTGATAAAATCGTATAGTGTCACAAACATGTATACCCAGAGTAGACACGGCAAGTTCATACAATTATTCACGTGTAACAATTAGGATTTGAAATCCTAATGAGGCGCCGTGTCATTTAGTCGGACTTTCATTGCTATTGGCAACAGATGTCAACTAAAATAACGAAAAATGCCTGATTTTAATGTTATAAACTGTAGAAAATCTACAAATATAGTTAGGAAAGATAAAGAAAACATTTTCTTTCATCGCTAAGTAATTTCGTTATAAAATTGTGTTTCTATATATTGTATTTCTATATATCTCTATAAAATTGTGTATCTATTTAAAATAAATTAATTTAATGTTTATTTTGGTTTTACCACGTTTTACAATGACGAGCACTTACTGAGTATATTTACTACATACTACACAATACATTGCTCATTTTGGTTTAAAAAATTTAGGGTTTCTTTGTTGGAACTTGCAATGAAAATACAACAATCGTTACTATCAATCGTTGCTAAGTAACGCTTTACTTCGTGGTACTGTCAATATTGTCGTTTTTCGGTCAAATATAGTATATAGTGTTTTTCATTTACCCTGTCTTGTCTCGATTCTAATCGATTTTGAGAATCGTCGAATAAATAAATATTCTCATAGACATATATTTTGTAACACAAATTTTATTCCAAAGGTAACTAACTGTATTTTTTTTATAGTTTCGTCATATCTGTTCGCCCGTACGTCCGTCCATTCGCAACTTAGTGCTGTGAACCTAAGAGCTAGAAAGGTGTAATAATTATTTATTAAAACTACAAAGTCGTAGAATAAAATATTAAAAATATTTATTTACCGCAGTTCAAGTGGGGATGGATTTTTTTCCTTGGCTACCCAATACAGATAGTGTAAGGTATCGTTGCAAAGATATTTAAAAAAAATATTATGGGTTCGGTTTAGAGAACATTATTGTCATATGAATACAACAATTTCACTAATAGGTGAAATAATTTCATTTTCACTAATAATAATTCTAATAAGGAAAACGAGCTAAAATTATAGAATGCTAATTTTCTTAAAAAAAAACTAATAAAAGTGATAATTTTGGTTCAAGTTTTCGTCTCCCCTGCCAGCTAAAAAGGTGGAGTTCGACATGTGAAAAAATTCACACGGTTACGAAATATTTGCAGGTTAACGAGTATCTAATAATCGATCAACTTACAAGTATAGAACCCTACATAACGCATGGCCTTACAAGCTCTTGACCAGTTAGTTGTTTTTCATCAATCGAAAGAATTTTTAAAATAGGTCTAAATTAATGGTGGTACATTTTTGTTATTTTGATTATTAAATTACAAAGGTTTTGATTTCAATAAATAAATGATTATATTTTGTTTTAATTTTCTTTTTTTTATTTTGCATAAAATTTTGAAGTAAGGAATTTAATATGATATTGATCTGTTTATTTTGATTTTTGAAACTTGTTTATAATTTTAATAAATTTTATAATTTGTGTTTATAATAAATAACCAAGTTAAATCAAACTCACCCCAATGATATTTAATAACAAAATATTAACAAAAGAAAATTATTTATTTGGTTTTATTCAGCACTGTAACCTATACGTACAATAACAACCAACCAGACTGATTATAATCGGTTATCGATATCGAGAATCGGTAAGAAATCGGTTTCGTATTGGTATTGCTAGGATGAGGTATATCAATCACTAAAATATTCTTGTGACATAACATTGTGTCAAAAAAAGTGACACGCTTGGTTTTCATACAATTCGAGGTACATGCCTCATCTACTCTAGGTATATATGTCTGTGTATAGTGTAATTCAGGTCGCACAGCGCCAATCGTCAGCCGACATTGACATCTAGACGTTGCCTCTCTTTCTGATCATAACTCTTATCCTTTCTGATAACGTTACGCGTGGTAGCCTTTCTGAAATTGGCCCGACACGTCGAACGCGGCACATACTTGTAACCTCATACCAAAAGTGCGGAGTGCGCCTGGCCTGCCTCATGTACCAATAGTGGCCGGTGTTTGAGATATTTGATTTATTATTTTTTTCATTGCCAGAATGTAGTTAAAGAGTTAAGTAGTTAAAAGGTCTGATATTATAATCTAGCATGTATGGTTCGAGGGCGTAAACATGTTTTATTTGCTAAACAAACTTGGCACTTTTTATTAAAATATTAGTGTAAAAATAATTTACATTAAACATAAGTTATTTTCAGCATTAAATGATTTTTGATCCTTAATTTATTTTCATTAAAGAATCATCACTAAAGTGCTTTGTTTGGTGTCAAATGAAGGAGCGTGAACGAGTTTTATACACTACCGCAATATACCAGATCCTGATAATAATATGTTGATGTAAGTTTTTGGTAAATAAGGTAATAAAACTTGGCTGTCCACACAGGTACTTCCCCCTGAACACGGCGATGGAGGCGCCGCCCGCGCCGCCCTCGCCCGCCTGGTCCTCGGACTCGGAGCCCGACGGCACGTCGCAGGGCTCCGAGTCCGACCACTCGGAGGACACGCATCGTCCTGCCAAGGTACTGTACAGGATACACGAGTATAGTTGTATAGTTTAGTGAAAGATGTGACGCATCTCCAACATTTTAGATGTTGTTTAAAGTTCAAAGATGTTGTTCGCTGATTTGAACGACGTGTTACTTGAATGACGATTTTATTTAGACTGTCTTTACTCTATGATATATGAAGCTTATATTACATTCTGACACTACTTCTCCGGGGTTTTTGAAAAAAAAATTAATGGACAGATTTGGGGGCGTCCATAAATTACGTGAGATGTTTAAGGGGGGGAGGGGGTCGAGTCAAATCTCATCTAATCTTACGTTAGAGAGAGGGGGCGTATCGGCAAATATCACGTAATTTTTTTTCTGATTGAAACAAAAAAATTATACTATTTTGGTCCATTTAATCCAGATTGTACATGTTTAAGATTTAATCTTAAGCGTAATCGTAGTTAATATGATTAATATCTTTAACTAAATAAAAGCACGAAGCAATTTTTTTTTCTTTTTACAATAACAATCCAACGCGTTTACGTAAGAAACCCACATTTTGAAAAATCTCACGTGAGATTGGGGTATAGGGGAGGGGGTTGAATAAAATCTTACGACATCTCACCAGGGGGGGAGGGAGGGACAGAAAATTAAAAAAAACACCTCACGTAATTTATGGACGCTCCCTTACCCAGTTCACACACTACCTACAATACAACATAATAAACGTGTATTACAGCGAAAAAAGTTGACAAAGACGAAGCGCAGCAGTCAGACGGAGGTGGCGGCGGGCGGCGGGCGGGAAGAGGGCGGCGGGGCGGGCGCGGCGGGGGGCGCCGGGGCGGGGGGCGCCGGGGGCGAGGACACGTGCCGCGTGTGCAAGCTGCGGCTGGAGGCCAACCGCAAGTACACGCACGAGCGGTTCCTCGTCTGCGCCAACTGCAACGCCAAGCGTGAGTACTGAGTACTGACCTCCACAGTCCAATAGATACTCAATAAACATCCTATCTACATAAGACACACAACACAGATTTAGCACTTTGTACGAGGACGTTCACGTACATTGGTGTGGTATTACACATTAACCCCCTTATTCATAAAAACTAGCAAAGTTATAGAAGACTTACAAAGTGTTTTGTTTCTTTCAGTCTAATCTAAATTTTACTAACAAGAAATAACCGACTTCAATATTACTCCAAAACTACTTATCAGATCTCGTTCAAAATATTCATTCACATGACAAGCACCTGCTTTCGATTAAAAAAAGAATCATCAAAATCGGTTCACCCAGTCCAAAGTTATGAGGTAACAAACATAATAAAGTACAGACGAATTGAGAACCTCCTCCTTTTTTTTGAAGTGGGTTAAAAACGATAAAAATAAAACATAATAATGGTGCAATAGCTAAAATAGTTTTATTAAGCGTTTATGAATAAGGCCGTCAGCATCTCCTCGAGACCCAAGTTACGTAATTAATGAATATAATAAATAATAATATAACTCAGTATTTTATAAGACCTAGTTTAGTATAAGACCTAGTTTATTTGTCAAAATTATAGATAATAGCAGAACATAAATAACACAGTATTTTATAAGACCTACTTTTGGCTAACTGTTGTTTTAAATATTAGAGCGAATACTCTCCGCCTACAAATAGTATGGCGGGATGTTTGTAGTAGTTATAATGAGCATGTTGTTTTGTGAATAAACGATAAAAAAAAATGTTCGTCGTCCGCAGTGCACCCGTCGTGCGTGGAGCTGGGCGCGGACACGATCCGCAAGTGCCGCGAGTACGCGTGGCAGTGCGCCGAGTGCAAGTCGTGCTGCGCGTGCGCGCGCCGCCGGGACGACGACAAGATGCTGTTCTGCGACCTGTGCGACCGCGGCTTCCACATCTACTGCGTCGGCCTGCCCGCCGTGCCCACCGGTCGGTACCCCACAGTACCCCCTAGTACCCCGTAGTACCCACACACAGTAGTATCGCTTAACGTGCTAGCTGTTGCCCACATCTACGTAATGTCATTCTGAATGCATTATAAAAAAATATTCTAACATGACAGCGACTACTTAAAAGTGTGTCTAGTGTGACATGTAGATCACATGACCTATAGGACTTACTATACCTGCAAGGCTATTCTGTTTTGTAACTTGACAGCGGAATCCGCGATGAGTGTCAAAATTCCTATCTTTAGTCGTTTGAAGTTCGAGTTCGAGACTCACTTCACTTCGCAAGTGCGTACTGGATGATTAGAGAATGACATATCAAGATGATGCAAGTTCGCTTTCGAGTCTCATTTGAGTGAGCTTCGATTTCGAGTTTGAATTTTAGAGTTCAGTGAGCTTCGATTTCGAGTTTGTATTTTAGAAAATAGCCCTCCAGATATGGTTAGATTCTAATATGTTAACAACGTCTTTCTTTCATAAAGTCCATTGAACAGATCGAATCTCTTCATAGAACCGACCGTTCCCTTGCTCAACAATCGCACAACTTACATCTTGCAGGTCGGTGGCACTGCGCGGAGTGCGCCGTGTGTAAGTCGTGCGGCGCGCGCGAGCCGGGCGGCGCGGGGGGCGCTGGGGGCGGCGCGGGGGGCGGCGAGTGGCACCACCAGACGCGGCGCGGGCCCGGCGGACACAAACTGTACTCGCACTCGCTGTGCACGCCGTGCGCGAGGTACGTACACCATGCGACATGTACAACATATAATATACCCCACAGCCACACTCACAGTTGATATGTAGCGTATACATACAGCAGAACCACACGAGTTACTTCACGACCTTACCGGAGATCACAGCCTCGCCACCTTACCTTGTACCTTTACTTAACACGCATATAGTGCTCCCTATTGCCGCCCTTTTATACAGTCGTACTAGCTACCCGGACAAACTTCGTTCTGTCAAAAGTTTTTTATTTTTATTTTGAGTTGTAAGCTATCCTATCTTTCAAGATGGATCAGACTGCACACGGTGTGCAAATTTGATCAAAATCGGTAAAGTAGTTTAGGAAGTCCATCGCGGACAAACAACGTGACACGTAATTTATCTATCTATATATCGAGTGTCTGTTTGTAATATTAAAATAACCGCTTTTTACTGCCTAAGTGCATTTGGATGTACACACGGTACGGTCGGCCGACCGTATTCTATGGCCATAGAAGTAGCTTAACATTATAGTACTTTGTAATAGTAACTGTTTCGACGGTTTCCTAGCAACATCTATGACAAATTCAAGAAATGTAATGTGACAAGGTACTAAAATGTTAAGCTACTTCTGCGGCCGACTGTACATACATAATACCAAAACAACATTTTTCACATTTTTTGTCTGTCTGTCTGTTTGTTCCGGCTAATCTCTGAAATGGCTGGGCCGATTTTGACGGGACTTTCACTGGCGATAGCTAATGTAAGAAGGAGTAACTTAGGCTACTTTTATTTTAGAAAAAAAAAAATAGTATGTTAGGCGATACGAAGTTCGGCGGGTCAGCTAGTATATATTAAGATGTAACTCACAGCTCCTTACAATTACTACTCGACACGCCAAATATAGTGAATATTATGTAACACAAAATACTCCCCACTTCCACCCATATTAACTTATTTAACATACAATACTCCCCACTTCCACCCATACTGACCTATGTTACAGAGAGTATACTCACATCCCACCATACCATACTGACTTATATAGCATATAATACTCCTGGTAGCTCTGTCATTATGCTATAGTCCATATTATTATGTAATATTTAGCAATCCCAAATTCCCAGTACCAAGCATCTGCAACATGAATATACCTTCACCGCTCTTTACAGATTATCATTGAGTTATATTATAGGTTTTTACATTTTTTTGACAACAAACAAAAATAAATTGAACTATAACTGTCCTTATCTGAAAAAATTCTAGTTTTTATGAACATAATGGCGTCAGTGCCATTTAATTTCCATTTTAATATACAATACTAGGGCGGGTTTTAATACAACAATAGGTTTTATAGGGCTATAATGAAATTTTTGAAAAAAAAGTGCTATAATGCTAGGGGATTATGTTTAAAGTTACTTATTTGAATGTGCTACGTTTCTGATATATTTCTTCCACAAACAGAACAGTGCATTTCTTTATACACATTTTATAAAATATCTACCACATAACAGTTATTCCATCTTTTGAACATATTTATGCCAAATAATATATGTATTATATATGTATGTTCCTACATACTTGGTACTTTGCTTGTGCCATTGAAAGTATTTCTTCTTATATGTACGTACAGACTACCAAAAATCAGCAACTTATTGTTGCTATTTTTTCGAGGATATTAGAAGAATAAGATAATTATAGTAGGAGTTTGTAGCTTACATTTTGATTATTATTTATTTAATATTTAAATCTTGTAGATATTAATAATCTTCTCTTAATTTAATACTCTTCCTACACCTGTGCTTTAACTTTCTATATTTGTATTAATTCAAAATGTCCCCTAAGAACTGTAAATAAAACTTTGGTTGACAGGAAGTGTTGGTCCACTGAACTGAAATATACTGTGTACAACTTGACACTGTCTGTGGTTCACATTCTAAACGTTTTGATGTTGTTTTTCAAGTAAAAGCAAGAGTGGCCACGTCAAAACCTGACCACGTAGTTGCGTACAGAGGAGTGTATAGCGAGGGACGCGGATAGCAAAAGTACAAACTTTACAAAGTGTTTCCTATCTATGTGTAATTGTTGACGTAATAACTGGTCTTGGTAGTTACTGTGTACTCACGTCACCCATGCGTGTTCCATGCGTGTTCCATGTGGACTAACATGCTCCATCCCGACTTCACTCCACATCCGCTTTGTCTTTGGTATATTTGTAGCATTTTGCCCCCCGCATAATGTTTATCGAGATCCGAAGCAGCGTTCTTGAGCACCACATCCCTGGCCGCCCAATTCTACTAATTAATGGCCGTTCGTTAACAGCAAACGAATTTACTAGTTTTTCTAACTTCCAAGATGGTGCAATGTTGTTACTTAGTAGAATTGGGCGTTAATAAAGTTGCACGCTACACATCCTTGATTCGTAAGTTATTTCTATTAGTTAATCTGTACTCGAAGACTGTGTGCTCGGAACTGATTTGAAAATGTTTTGCTTACTTGAAGTTAACATAATTACTTAACTTTTTTTTCTTTGAGCACACAAACTTCCTAAACATTTGAAAGAACAGTAAAGTAGGTCTTAAGATAATTTCTTCCAAATTACTTCTGTGATAGATTACGATAGTTTGTTTCGAGTACGATTGATTGTAAACTGTACACAATTGATAACTATGTGCGCCCCATTATTACATTATACCTACATATAATATTGATAATATATTTCAGCCGACTTTACTGTCTCCTTAAGTTCATATGTTGTTGGTATCCGTGATGAGAGTATTAGATTAACTCGTAATTGATGCAATACGTGTATTTTGCTACTTTTTTTTAACTATTTTTATAATTGTGTGTTGCCTCAATTAATGTGACGTAGGGCTCCGAGTGGGGACCCGCGCGCCGCACAGGGCTCCGACCTGACTAACATCATGACTCATTTAACATCTGACTAACACGGGTGTACACGAGCATCCCTTTCATTGAGTTCACTAACTATGTACCACACTTTATTACTTGTCTTCTGGCTCCTGCACCGGGATACGTGGGATAATCGACTATCCTTGTTAATAATTAGTAGGTGTTCGCAGATGAGGGTATAAATTAGAATGCGACTGGCACTGAGATTGACTTGGATTTAACTATCCGCTAACCCAGTTGGGAGAAATAGAAATATCGGATAACTAGAATGTTTAAGTACCCTCACAGTTACATTTTGCTTTGAATGTCCAGAGTTATCGCAACATTGCTATATTAGGCTCATTAGAAACTTGCATTAGAAGCAGTGCAGAGTCAATAGAAGGCGAGTAATAAGGCTGGGAGAGTAGGGCGGGAGACTGGCGGGAGGCTGACGGGAGACGGGAGACGGCGCAGCGGCGATACTAATGGCGTGTTTCTGTTCCGGGCCGTGTGTGTGTGTGTAGGGCGTACCGCATCGGTCGCTACTGCCCGCTGTGCGAGCGCTCCTTCATCGGCCCCAAGGGGACCATGCAGCTCGTCATTTGTAAGCTCTGCGATAGGCAACTACATCAAGGTACGTCACCCCCTCACCGACTTGTAGCCCGCATTCGCTTCCACACCCCCCCCCCCCCCACCCCTCCCACACTCCCCTAACTTGAACGGTTTACGGTTATTTTTACGCGCAACACGAAGACGAGTGCTTCGGTTTGAGGTACGTATTTACAAAAAATAACCTTAAACGTTTCATGTGTATTTAAACATTTTTCTATATTGCTTGTGTTATCCAAGTGTCAGGATGTAACTCTTTTCTTGTCTTTTGAACGGTATCCGCGAGCGATCAGCGGCCGAGAGCTGCATCCTGGCATCTGTAGCTTCGCTTCACTTGTTATGTAGTGTGCGCATGGTTACATCATAATCATTTTACGAATTCATATCGACGTAAATATCACGCTTCCTCATACATATCGCTGTCTTAACTGTCAGGGTTCATCCTTAACGTGACTCGCCGGTACCTTACATGTAATGTGAGACATAAACCCATGAAACAGGATCGATACATCAATAGGAAGCTTCCAGTTTGTTAGATGTGTTTAGACCTGTTCGTATAGGTGACCGCATGATGTATATACACGTATACCTATAATCTGCCTCGTATAGTCGATAGCTGGAACCGTTGGTTCGCCACTAGACAATCACGAGGGTCGTCCTCAAATAGATGATCAGTGTTTGCGTGTGTGTGTGTTGCCCACACGTTGCCCGCAGCTGTGGGAGTAGACGTTGAACCGAATGACGATGATCGAGATGTAACGAATATCGATTTTAATACTAAGGTTATACAAATACATTTTAGTAAAAAAACAATCCTACTTTGATATTTTATCTATCTAAAATTCTATCGATTTAAACAACATTTAAACGCTTTAAATAAAATTGAATTCATGGTATCTCGATCCAGTTATCGGATCATGATGTATGTAACAACGATTTAATGGTATTAACTCACACCAATAAGCCTTTTAGAATCAAAGATTTTCGTTAATAATTGACATCAATCGGTTCGGCGTCCTTGGACAGCGAGGGCGACACCTATGTATTACCCCAGTATACACTCGACTGGCCTGTTTTCCTCACAATGAATATAATTATTATTATGCTACGACGTAGGAAGGTATGAAAGCAATACGTCGATTTTTTCAAAAACACTTGCGACGATGTTAACACGCCAATTTAGTATAGGTCAATCACTGTTTACTTGACCAATGCTGGCAATACCAGTTCTTCGCAGTACACATGACCAAAAGCGAAGCTAAGTGCGTCGAGAATTCGCGTGTTACTCGATTACATTTTCGTCCAAGTCCAATCCGTTAAATATTGGATGTTAGCTTATCAAAAGTCATTTGGTAATGAAAATAATATTATCGAATATAATTATTCTTACAAACACTCAACGAGTTCGTATCATTGCGCATAGTTCTCTTTGTACCCGAACTTGATGTGATCAATTTTATTAAATTTAATCATTATAATCTTTTTAACATTTCAAATAAAGATATTTCGCAATTGTTTGTTGGTGCGTGAAAATAAAAATTTAAGGAGACAAATCAAAAGAAATTTAAAATCCATTTAGATTGGAATAAGAAAAAAAAACATTAATTTCAAGTAAAAGTATGAAGAAAAAAGAACGGATGTTACATAATTGAATATAATTCTTAAAGGACAAAGTATCACGTAATATTGCCTTTCTATGCGTGCTAGAGACGACAAGCGAGGCCAGTCGAGTGTAGCGTGCTCTAGCGGTGCGGTGACTGTACGTGGTGTGCGCGTTGCGTGTTGTCCGCAGAGTGCGTTAGGCGCGCGGGTGCTGCGCTCAACGTGCTGGACTACACGTGCGGCGAGTGCCGGCGCGGCGGGATCACGTCGCGCGCCGCCGCCGTGCGCCTCGCGCCGCGCACCATCGCCACGCTCTTCATGGCCAAGCGCAGGTTCAACAAGTACGCGCACCGGCAGTACCTCGCCTCGCGCGCCGCCCCGCCGCCGCCCTCCACGCCCCCGACGCCCCCCACGCTCCCCACGCCGGCCACGGACTGCGCGGACTGACGTCACGTCGCGGCGGCGCGCGGCGGCGGACATGTATCTATAGTATCGTAGTGAACGTACCGGACGTTCGTAGTGCGCCGCGTACGCGACGTGCGATCGGCGGGCGGGCGGCTCCCCCGCCCGCAACAATAAAATGTATATTGTAAAAAGTATCTGCCTTTCAATGCATTTGTCGTGCGATCGTTCGTCGGTCTCGGAATTCGGTTGTTGCAATGAAAAATGAAGACGGAGCGCATTTTGTTTTATTTTTCATAAATTAGAGTAAATTTAGATTATTGTTAATTTTGCTTTATAAGGTATTTATTTTAGTTATACATTTATATGGATACTGCTGTATACAATATATCCCTGCCACATGTTCGAGGTCCGAGGAGGAATCCCAGTAAATCGCTAACTGAATATATCCACTGACTGAAATTAAATGAAATACTTATTACTTACTTATACATTTATTGATATTTTTTGCAAGCTGTATCACGATACCGTAAGCACAAGTTTGCAAGAAAAGAATTACTTTAAAGCTGTTGATAATTACTATATTTTAGATTATAGATTTTTGTTTTGTTAGTTTAGTTAATTTCAGCAGTTCTTCCTTCCAGAGACATGGTTAACTAACTTTTCGTTTTATGTAGAAGAAACGCTAACTATTGATTGAAATGAATCTCTCCCATTAACAAACATTAACTTAAGTTTTCAGTTCATTATCAGTATTTGTTATTTTTAAATGTTATTACACATAAAGTATATATTTTATATAATAATTAGTTTTTGTTTGACAATGAAGACCCGAAGGCCGCGCGTCAGTTGCGGTCCGGCGGGCGTGCTCGGTAGCCGACGCACAATAGTTAGCGTTTTGACTTAATTTCAAAGTACAAAACTCATAGGCTACCCTTATACCTTCTAATTTAATCCCTGTCGCCCTCAACTCGCGCACCCGGCTACGATAGATATACATAGAGCATATGAATTATTTAACCATGCAAAGATTGTTAATTTTCATTACGGAGAAATTATTTATTGTACAATGAAGATAGTATTACCGCCGCTGTGCAATGTCCCCATCTCGTGTATTATATTCTTGTATTAGATTAAGTAAGGGCAGGTAATCAGTACTCTGAACTAATGCTGGTTAAGTGTAATGTATCATGATTAGTTTATAATTATGCTTTCGTTATTATTAATCATAACTTACTTAGTGACAATTATTAAGATAAACAAATTATGTCCGCAAATTATTTCTTCAAATCATGTTGTTATAACTTTTGTACGATATACACGACCGGTGTGGTGGGCCATGGGTGGGCCGCACCGCAATTCGCATTGCTTTACTGACACAGGTGAATTATTAAGACTTACTGTAAGGAGAATAATGATAACTTTATGTCTACTTAACGCAAGTGTAAACGTTCTAGAAATCTCGCACTGTTCGGTCAATTTTGTAAAAAAATAAAGTAAATTTAATTTGAGTTTTCGTTTTTTATTTTTATTGAAGAAAATGAAATAAAACGCCGATTTGCAATAAAAATAATTTATATGTATAATTTGACTTAAATTACAGTAAACTTGGTAGCATACTTAACAAAATTTTATAAACACTGAAAATATTCAGCAAAAATATTTTATAAACTGGCGATAAAGCATCGGTATTCTTATTCCGTGGTAGTGGGAACCTGCGGACAAACAAACGTACACTGTTCATTTATGTTACATTTTGTTGCCATATTCTTTTTACATAATATTACAGTGTTGACATAGTAGATTGTGTAGGTGATATTGATATCGTAACGTGTCTTGCTAGATTATGTACATATATTGGAGTGGGTGAAAATACATTATAATTCTGCATTGTATGTATACAGTAAAACTAAGTTATAAATTGTGTTATTTATTTACAACATATCTAATAGGAGAAAATAACCAACACTTAATTTATTCTACAAATAGTAATTTTTTACATTATAATAAGGTGTTCAAAGTTTGAGCAAGAAATCATTTTAATTTTCACCAGTGGCGACATCTTGACGAATCTGTAGCCTAGTTTGGTAGCGACCCTGCCTGCGAAGCGAGGGGTCCCGGGTTCGATTCCCGGCCGGGGCAGATATTTATGTGACAGATAAATATTTGTTATTCGGGTCATGGGTGTTATTGTGATATGTTATATGTGTCGTCCATGCCACCCGCGACACAGGTATAAATAACCTACTGCGTGTATTTACTGCACTTATTATTATTATTATCTTGGTGGAAATATATGGAATGAATCATGCAATAAACTTGCTCCAAAATTTGATGTTAAGTAGTCACCGCAGGCCTCTGGATATATGTTTAAGATTTCTTTGTTTATTTCTACAAGGGGATGGCCTTCTAGAATTAAACTATTTAAACTGTAACTGGAAAAGTGTATCGAAACAATGAAACACATTTAAGTGTATAAACCAGTGGTAAATGTGGTGAATTTTCCGTGGCACTACTGATAATGAAGTAACATCCTGTGTTGACAGTCCACCAAACATTTTCTTTCCCTAGCCTTCCCCCTCTCCCTCCCCCTACCCCTGTACAATGCTTCCTATCTCATTTTCGAATTTATGTGTTTGTCTCTTTTTACTGTCCCGTTTTCGTTTCATCGATTTTCAAATTGTCCCCATGCTAAAGAAGTTTACACTTCAATAGGTTCATCCGTTTGAAAGCTACGATGGCACAAACAGACATACAGATACAAAGACAGGTCAAACTTATAACACCCCTCTATTTTCATGGGTTAAAAACATAGATTACCCCCAATAGATACCGGGATAAGGGAAATTTTCTTAGAGTTTGAACTCACAAAATTTGGCGGAAGGCGCGGCTTGCGGGGGACAAAACAATGCGCTGTGATTGGCTATTTCTAATTCATACTTGCACTTGACGCCTCAATATTGGTCGACACTATTATCGTCGACTTGCAAATGCACGTACTTGTTGGCGCGCGTCAGTTGCCTTGTATGCGGTATCTATTGGAGGTAATCTATGGTTAAAAAGCAACGTACGTTGTCTGTGTGGCGGCGTGTTGTCGTGGTGGTGTGGTGTGGTGGCGGTGGCGTCACTCGTCGAAGCGCAGGCCGCTGATGGAGAGGAAGGTGCGCGCGTCGTGCAGCGCCAGCACCGGCACCGCGCTCAGCGCCGCGCCCGCCGCCAGCCGCGCGCCCGCCGCCCGCGCCGCGCCCGCCAGCACCGCGCCCGACACGCACCCCTACACACATACATTACAAACACACATTACATACACCGTATATTAAATGCGTTTTGAGATATAAAACGCTTATTTCAATGCTACCAATATTACGCCCAACTGCAGATTTAGTTGAAGAGAGAACACATACACTGTGATATAGAACTTTGTTAGCGAATACGGTGGACGTTGCTCGGATAACAGTGAAATGTACTAGATGACTGACACTTTGTTAGTACGAATTTTATTTCTTTATCAACCAAGTGGACAAATTTCCGTCTTCGGCCATCAGCCAGCTTGCAACCGCTGGATTATTCTAATCTAAACCTATCAAGCTTCAATAGTTGTTTTCTCTATATCTTCCAAGTCAACTAGACGGCCTGACCTAGATATAAACATTAAAATTTCGTAGCGAAGACTTGACATTTGACAAGCATAAAACAAATGCCTTGAAAAATGCGCCAAAAGTGCTTAACAAATGTAAGCAGAAACAGACGGTATAGTTGACAGACCTGATAGAATATCCTAACGCTGACGGCCGGGCGCGGCTCGCGGTCGTAGCAGTCGTTGAGCAGCTTGCCGAGCGCGTACTCGAGCACGCTGGCGAGCTGCTCGCCGCTCATGTTGGCGGCCAGTGCGCGGTGCGCGCGCCACGCCGCCTCGTCCGGGAACGACAGCTGGCACGATGAGGGAGATGACGCTGGAACACACACACACACACGGTAATGAGAGAGTCCCACGTACTATTTATTGCATCAGACTGAATACTGTACTAATAAAAATTAAAATGTGTGCAATTCACACGTGATAGAAGTGAAACCTTCAAAATTTTTGTTTTCAAGATAATGAGACGAATGTAAAATTTCGGGAAGATGATAAATGTAGGTTTCACTACTCCACTCCACTCCGCCCCGCTCCCCCCCCCGTTCCGCTCCGCTCCGCTCCCCTACCCTACCCCTGTACAATGCTTCCTATCTCACTTTAGAATTTATGTCTCTTTTTACTGGACAGTTTCGTTTCATAAAATTTCAAGTCACCCCCGTACTAAAGAAGTTTTCACTTCAAAAAAATGGAGCAGTAAAACTTAATAATTACTAGCTGTTGCCCGCAGCTTCGCTTACGGAAATTATGTTTTACCTTATTTGTACCTTCTGCAGAAGGAAATTTCAAAAACGGTGAATTTATATTGAAGTACTTATATTTAGTAATTTATATACTGAAACCCACGATAAAATCACGTTGCTGATGTTTTAAAAATATTCCATACAAACTTTCATCCCGCTTCCCGGGGAAACCTTTTAATTTTCCGGGATAAAAAGTATCCTAAAATATGACCAAGAGTATTAGTAATAACTACTAATTTTCATCGAAATCCATTCAAGGGTTTTCATGTGATGCCCGGACAGACAGACAGACAATAATTCGAAAAAAAATATGTTTGTGTTCTAACACGTTATTGAAGTGCCCCCTAATCAAAATTTTTAAAAAATATTCAATGTACAGTAAATTTGTCCTTTGAGTTTTATTATATATAGTATAGATAATGTCTTCAAGTCAAGATTGAATAGGCTTCTACTAAGTTAGTGTGCTTTACCATCCAAGGCTTCATTACTGCTTACCATCAGGTGGTTTTGTGGTCAAGCACTAACTTATTTGGTATAAAAAAAATAGTTTTTTCTTCAAACCGTACTTTTAACGCGAATATTTTAAATTAGAGGTCATTGACTTTCCTATTCAAAGTTTAATGGCATTATATTTGACTACGTTTACTGAAATTGCACGTCATTGAGGATATTTAATCAAAGTCCAGTCAAAATAGAATTCAACTCAATCTTACAATAATTCGCATATAGAAAATACTACCTGTTGCCCGCGGCTTCGCATGCGGAAATTATGCTTATTTATCATATTTGTACGCCTTACAGAAGAAAATTTAAAAACAGGTTCATTTATATTAAAGTACTTATATTTAGGAATTTACATACTGAAACCTACGTGTATACTACGAATAAGTTCAGGGGTTTTCATGTGATGCCCGGACAGACAAACAGATAGACAGGCAGACAATAATTTTAAACAGTAAAAAATATCTTCAAAACGGTTCTGTTGTTTCCATCCGTCCAAGAGTTACATATACTCTCTCTCCCTCCCCTCTCCCTCTCCCTCTTCCTGTCTCACTCTGTCTCTTTCTCCCGCTCCCTGTCCCTCTCCTTTTCCCACTCGAGGTCCTTATCCCGCTTCATGTCCCTCTCTCTCCCACTCTCAGTCCCTCTCCCGCCCACACCCGGTCCCTCCTGCTTTCTGTCCCGCTCTCACTCCCTCTCCCGCTCCCTGCCCCTCTCCCTCTACCGCACCCTCTCCTGCTTTCTCTCCCGATCCCAGTCCCTCTCTCGCTTCCTGTCACTGTCCCATCCCCCTCCCATCCGTAAAGTTCTCTACATTAATTTTTTTTCTCACTATAAGCTTAATTAATATTTTCACATTACTGAGTTCAAAATTGACGTAGTTTCTTAAATATTTACAACCCCTTTATTTAACTCCTTATGGGGATGAATTTCGAGAAAATCGTGATACAGTTAGGTAATTTTTGTGTCTAAGTATAAGCTTAATATACAAATTTTCACCCTTCTTAGTTCAAAACTGACGAAGTTGCAATACTAACTTACACACACTTATTTAACCGTTTAGGGGTTGATTTTCCAAAAAAAACACAACTTTTATATTTTAATCTGGCGCTAATATATAAATTTTCATGTTTTTAACTTCAAAAATGACGAATATGCGTACTAAGTTCCATCCTCTAAATTAACCCTTTAAGGGATGATTTTCCAAAAAAAAATTGTTAACATTAACTTTTTTTCACAACTATAAACTTACATAAAAAAAATCATATTTATAAATCTAAAACTGACGAAGCTGATTTGTACGTAATGACTTCCAACCCCTATTTTTAGGGGATGAATTTCGAGAAAACAGCGATACAGTTATTTTTTGTGTCTAACTATATATAAGCTTTAATACAAATTTTCATCCTTCTTACTTTAAAACTGACGAAGTTGCCATACTAACTTCCACACGCTTATTTAACTCTTTAGGGGTTGATTTTCCAAAAAAACCACATAACTTTTGAATTTTGCTTCTAATCTGAAGCAAATATGTAAATTTTCATGTTTTTAACTTCAATAATTACTTTTTAACAAAAAATAAAACCAACGAAAAAAAAACTGAAAAGCAAAAAAATAAAATAAACCATTTAGTATTATAAATTAAGATCCGAAATTAACAGTAAATAAATAATTTTGAGACCGTGCCAAACAAACAACCAAAATTAATTACATAAAATTCATATTATGAGGGCAGCGGTATGCGATGCACACGGCAGCAGCAGCGCGGCGCACATCTTTTCGCCGTTTGTTTTTTCATTGGTTTGGCACCGCCTCAAAATTATTTATTTACTGTTAATTTCGGATCTTAATTTATAATACTAAATGGTTTATTTTATTTTTTGCTTTTCAGTTTTTTTTTCGTTGGTTTTATTTTTTGTTAAAAAGTAATTATTTTTTAATTTTTAGTTGCTATAATACTTATAATTAATAATAAATTATTGATTTTATTAATTATAGATTCAGTTACCAGGTAAAAATGTAGTAGATGAAATATCAATCATCCCCTATTTTCGTACCTATAGGGGTAAAATTTTGTTTCGAAATTTAAACAAAAGTAACCTCAAGGTATACACTATTCAATAAAAAAAGAATCATCGAAATCGGATCATCCAGTACAAAGTTATTGGGGTTAACATGTAAAAATTCCGGGTAAAAAACGGGTGAATAATCAATCATTCCCTATTTTCGTACCTTTAGGGTGGGAATAAAATTTTCAAAAAAATATGGGACCAACTTCAGGACATACCCTATCCAATAAAAAAGAATCATCCAAATCGGACCACCCGGTGCCGATTTCTGCGTGATCATACATAAAAAAAAAAAAATATATACGTGTCGAATTGAGAACCTCCTCCTTTTTTTTTTCGTCGGTTAAAAATGACGAAGTTGCCTACTAAGTACCATCAATTAAATTAACCCTTTAAGGGATGATTTTCCAAAAAAATGTGTTAAAGTTAACTTTTGTTTATTACTATAAACTTACATAAAAAAAATCATATTTATAACTCTAATACTGGCGAAGTTGATTTGTATGTAAATGATCTTCAACCCCTATTTTTAGGGGATGAATTTTGAGAAAACAGTGATGCAGTTATTTTTTGTGTCTAACTATAAGCTTATATACAAATTTTCACCCTTCTTACTTCAAAACTGACGAATTTGCCATACTAAATTGCGCCCTATTAATTAACCCTGTAGGGGATGATTTTCCAAAAAACCATAATACTTACAAATTTTGTTTCTAGTCTGGATAGAGCAAGATCCCAGGGCCACCAGACGTCACGTATTTTCTGACGGACGAAATGTGGACGATTGAGTAGGGTTAGTATGTACTATTAGCGTATGCCTACCTGCTAGCTTGGTCAAACGGCCAATTTCCAGGTATCACGTGATCAAGGTACATAAAAACACTATAAACTTCACGTAAATTCTCATGGCTGATATTCACGTATGTTCTAGAAAACATAGTTAAAAATAAGTCGTCAATGCTCCCAGACACTTTCCGTCGGCCATATTGCTTTGCAGACGCTTTAAAGCTCTCAAAATAATAAGGTATCAACACTAATCGACTCCTGTAGAATTCGAGGAGCAATCAAATTGCGCGGTGTGAAAGCGTCTGTTTTGGTGTAGGCGCACATAACTAATTATTTTGGGAGATTTAAAGCGTCTACAAAGCAATATGGCCAACGGAAAGTATCTGGGAGCATTGACGACTTACTTTTAACTATATTATCTAGAACATCGTGAAAATCAGCCATGAGAATTCACGTGAAGTTTATAATGTTTTTATGTACCTTGATCACCTGATACCTGGAAATTGGCCGTTTGACCAAGTTAGCAGGTAGGCATACGACCGTAGTATAAACTAACCCTACTCAATCGTCCACATTTCGTCCGTCAGAAAATACGTGACGTCTGGTGGCCCTGGGATCTTGGACCAGGAGCTAGTATGTAAATTTTCATGTTTTTAACTTCAAAAATGACGAAGTTGCCTACTACGTACCATCCATTAAATTAACCCTTTAAGGGATGATTTTCCAAAAAAATTTGTTAAATTTAACTTTTGTTTATTACTATTAACTTAGATAAAAAAAATCATATTTATAACTCTAAAACTGACGAAGTTGGTTTGTATGAAAATGACCTCTATCCCGTATTTTTACCCCTTAGGGGATGAATTTACAAAAATCCGTTCTTAGCTGACGTCTCCTTGACATAAGCTATCTCCCTGCCAAATTTCATCATAATCGGTTCGGTAGTTTCTGAGATTTTTTGTTTAATCAGTGTATCTCTTTTCAATTATATATATATAGATAACTTCTTCGACTTTTCATATCTCTGTAATAATCGTTGTAAAAGTCGTTAAGCCATGTCGGAGGCCCTCGAGCGGCATGGAAACTTGTGAAACTTAGGTTGGCCACTAACCTCTTCACCAACCCGCCCTCAAGAGGAGAGACCCAGCTCAGTAATGGGCGATTAATATGTTGAAGCCATGGCATATACATATTATTATGTACAGTACGGCCGACGTATCTTGGCGCGTCTGACCAGGCTCTGCGAACTTTAGCGCATCTAAGACAGAGATAGCGATGGGCTTGGATTTCTCAACAAAGTGATATGAAATTGACTGCCGATGACCTTTTTTTTAGCTCCTATACTTCGAACCCTAGATGGGGCTATCTCGGGGCTACATGCGCACTCCGGCAAGGCTATTCGAGAAAATATTATCTGGCAACACTGAATATGTAGTGAGTGGTGAGTGGTACCGGTGGCCACGGAGCACACGATGGCGGCGACGGTGTTCTCGTAGTTCCAGCGGCGCGTGATGGCCACCTTGTACTCGCCGATGTTGCAGCCCGTCTCCTCATCTGTTAACAACAAAACATATCCTACTCTCACTCTCACTTCTACTCGCGGCATTTACCATTTTATAAAGGTTGATTTTACCAAATTTTCACAAAATGTTCATAAAATATCTTTAGTTGTTGTGTTGTTGCGTAATGTACAGTCGGCAAAAGAATTATACATATAGGTATGCAGGGCATGATTCAAAACCTTCAGTAATTATTAAATATTACAGATTGTTTGTGTTATTATCAATGTTAAATGATTGTAATGTATGATTTAACATTGATACTAACGTAAACAATATGTAATATTAAACATTATAAATCATGCCCTGTATACTTAATTCTTTTGTCGACTGTACATAAAGTACGTACAGTCAAACCGGTCATTGTCGGTGTGCGCCCAGGCGTGCCACTCGACGGCGGCGCCCCGCGGCAGCGCCCCCACGGCGGCGCACTGCACGATGGCGCCCGCCGTGCGCCGCTCCAGCTGCCGGCGCGCCGCGCGCGCCACGCCGCCGCCGCCGCCACCCACCACGTAGCACACACTCTAACATACACACATAAATCAAATCAATATGTTTCAATCTTGTGGTAAATAAAAGCGGCACAAACGGTACGCTAAACGAACTCACATGTGCCACTATGGGCATTGCAAAATGTTATATATCACGTTAGTAAAATTACAATTAATTTCATTACTCAATATCAATGGAAAAAAAAAGAATACATAACAAACAATTAAATAACTGAAAATGTCAATAATATCAAAAGTGTCAATGAGAAATTATAAAACGTCTGTACGTTATGCTGTGACGTGTGCTTGCAAGGTTTGAAGCAAGAATTTGAATAGGTTTCAACAAAAAAACTAGATCGAAATCGGTTCATCCGTTTGGGAGGTACGATGCCACAGACATACAGATACACAGACACGTCAAACTTATAACACCCGTCTTGTGGCCATGTAGAGCGGTGGCGGTAGAGCGGTGTACCTGCACGAGGCTGCGGATGTGCGCGCGCGGGTTGGTGGCGCGCAGCAGCCGCGCCAGGTGGCGCAGCGCCAGCGCGCACTGCGCGCGCGGCCCGCCCGCCGCCAGCCGCATGCTGCCCGGCACCAGCGCGATCTGCCCGCACGTGCCCGCGATCTCGCCCACCTATATACCATACCACATACGCTACTATTATTTATTACGCGAACACTCTCAAAACAGATGCGTAAAGGCTCGCTAGGTCCGATGTCTTATTATGGCGTAACAAAAATATTATCCCTCTCAAAACACCTAATTATTACATCCAAATACCGCAATGACTGGCTGGCTGGCTTCAAATGGCCCACTACTGGGCACGGGTCTCTCCTCTAGATGAGGCCCTCAAGCATACTCTACCACGCTGCTCAATTGTACGCAAATGTATACCACAATGAGTATCTGCCAATCAGATACTGACCTTGAACGCCTGGCTATAAGGTCCAATGTTGGCCGGCGCCCAGTGCGAGATGCCCTGCACGTGCATGGTCATCCTCTGCTTGGAGCCGCCGCCCTCTGCGTCGGGCTCCACGTTGGTCGCTTTATGAGCTACCTGAGAGGGATTATTTTACACAATTAATAAGTATATTATGATTTTAAAGTTATAATCAGGAAAAATACCTAAAATTAATCCTCCAGTCTATTAGGTGACATAAATATTTTTTCCTTTTTCTTAAAGCTTATGATAGCTGTGCTCCGAAGGGCACATAAAGCTCGATCTCGATTATCTTTGTAACGGTCTTAACCTAAATTGTATTAAAAATAAAAATAAAATTATATAACTAAGTTAACTTACATTTTAATCCTACCTTACACTAAATAATAATTTCAATAAATAAAATAAATTTTAATAAAAACAAAACAGAATTTTACTTTATTTAATAATTCACAGACATAGACGCGGTATGTGTCTTGTTTCTATATCTGCCGTGTACTTGCGCTCGCGATTCGTTTTTTATGCACGGTGCACCGGACAATGAGAAGAAGCGACGCGATCGAGTAATCCACGGCGAGTCACCGGAGCGTACTGACCTCTCTATTTGAAATTAACGGCGCACGGTGCACTAAACTCGCATAATAGTTACTTTTCGTAACGCCTAATTTTCTTTCTGTTCATCTATTTAAATAAGTGCTTTTATTCGCATATTATTTTATATTTCGCAATCGTAAATAAGGTTGATAAACGCCATAACAAGTGCCGTATTATACCCCGACTGGGTGAGTGTTGCAAATTTTATTCTTTGTTAAATTGTCTTAAACTATTGTACTTTTCTGTAGTATTAGATTATTCATTGTTGCTGTGTCGTGTTACTTGTGATGCTTGTAAATATTAATTTTACTATTCTTCCTATTTGCATTGAATACGTTGCAAATTCAAATATTTTTCTACCTACAACATTAGATGCTTATTCATCTCGAACGTTAAAATAGTTTTATTTGAACAGATACTTTGATGAAGGTTTTAACATTAAACTGCTGTAATTTTAGATCGTTATTACATAATATATTATGAGTTCTGGGGTGATATCTCCGGTCCGGGTCCGAATTATAATATCAGTAATTGTTCTTTTTAGTCATTTTAACGTTCTAAGTCATTTTCATTTGTGTGTTTCTTTGTGTGAATGTAATTCAAATTGTGGTTCACCGTTATAATTCTATTATTAAAAATGTTGTTCTGGGTTCGATTCCTGGCCTTAGTAATGCTCAACGAACTAAAGTAAATTATACTGAACTTCTGTCCTGCACAAAATATTTTTAAATGTATGTGGTTACGGAGTCCGGATATATCCGGATCCCATAACCACGTATGATGTTGAGTGTTACTTTTATTTCTACCTAGGTTTAAGTGAATTATGTATGACTGCCGCATCATTGATCACTATTCATTGCATAGTCTCATTATCACTTCTTCGCTTTTCACCTGTGCTTCGCTATCCGTGATGCCGCATTCTGCAGTCTACCTGTACATCCAAGCACCTTGCTTTAACGGCTGGAAAACATAATTCCAGGGTTCCTCCGCTCGGGTAGTAGTACCCTCGTCGCGACCTGGCCGCCCTATTGGACGTTGTACGGAGAGCTGCGGCCTGATCTGCTGCACCTGACTTGCTGCGCCTGAGTTCTACACGCTACAGCACAGGAGAGTGGTGGTGACAGGGATCATTAATTTAATGCGGCACGAGCACGAATGTACCCACGACCCCTAGCTTATTAAACCAACTTTAGTTACCTACGCTGTTCTTTCATTTAACACCAGCTAGTAGTGTTACATTGGCGCCCAGCTACAGGTTGCATTCGTGTCCGTATTACATTTTTGATTCCTTGGCATTTAATAGTTCTCTTTGGTGTTGGCTATTATTTTTGTTTTATTTTTTCTTCTTTATGTTAAATGCTACCTTGAAGCTAACCAGTGTTTGAATTAACGATTACATAATCAAAATTTTGTAATTATAATTATCCCTCTTCGAAATTATTTTTTATTATTATTATTTTCTATACACTGGTTTGCTTTAACTTAATTGTACTGTCTTAGCTTACGTAAATCTGTCGTAGTTGTAGTTTATATTTTTGCAACACACACCTTCGGTTAACACATCACTACAATGGCATATCCTATTAAATATTTCTCCTTGCAAAAAACAGAATTAGAGTATGAGGTTGAACTTCGTGGTGGTTCCGGCGATTCCGTACAAGAACTGCGTAAGCAAATAAATAAGCTATCTCTACTTTCACCTTCAGAAGACATTCTTGAGTCACATTTAGATCCTGCTGAGGACTTGAAAGGTGTCAAAGAGTCTCTTTTAAAATCCCAAAATAATATTATTTCTCTCAAAACAAAATTCGATAAAAACTTATTTGGCAGAACAGAAAACCTTTTACATCACGTTTATCATAGGATCAACCGCATCCACAACACTGCGGAGATATCAGAAAATTATAAATTATGTGCTACTAGTTTCAATTCTCAATATAAGGATTTATCTGCAATGAAGCCGCAGAGTTCTCAGGTTAAATCCTCACCTAATTCGGAGAGCAGTGGTGATAACACCATAACGGTTAATTGCGAGCGCGGTTTATCGGCAGATATAGCTAAACTTAAATATTCTGGTAAATCGTGTGTTCGTTCTTTTATTTTGAAAGTAGAAGAGTTTGTACAAGCTAGAGACATCTCTTATGAAAAAATTCTCAGTCTGGCCTATGAGATATTTACCGATGATGCTCTTCACTGGTATCGCTGCAATAGGGACAAAGTGAATTCTTGGAATGAGTTGTGTGTACTACTAAAACAGGACTTTAGTAGCAGCGATTACGACTACAGACTCGCGGCTGAGATTCGATCCCGCACTCAAGGTGAATCGGAGAATATAACCATTTATCTTTCCTATATGCATGGTCTATTCTCCAGATTAAGTAAGCCTTTTTCGGAGGAGGAGAAGCTAGAGATTCTTATGCACAACATCCGACCTTGTTACGCCAACACATTAGCTGCCTCTCCTGGTATCAATTCTATCGATGCACTTAAATCTATATGTCGTAGTTATGAAGATGTACAGGCGCGGTTTTCTCAATTTCACGAACCACCTCGCGTCACAGCTAATACACTCGCACCCGAATTTGCTTATAAGCCACATCCTGGTACATCTTCTGGTAATATAAATGTTGCTGTTGCTGCCGTATCCAGCACTTCGTCTAAACCTACTTTTTGTCCTAGGTGTAGATCGGACACGCATTCACTTCGGAATTGTAGTCAAAAACGTTTTCTAGTATGTTTTAGATGTGGAAAGAAAGATGTGCGATTCCCTGAATGTCCTGTTTGTCATCCTACTTCTGACAATCGTAGTTCAAAAAACTAAGTAGCCAGGATTGGAGAGACAATAAGTGGTCAGACTGGTTAAACTTTATCTCTAAATTTTTCACCTTTAACGCTGTTTCTTCAATCCAAAATAATAACCCATGTAAGTCTAGACCTTATGTTACTATTGATGTCAATAATAAAAAACTTACTGGCTTACTCGACACGGGCTCTAGTTTAAGTATTTTAGGAAATAATTCTCACGAACTTCTTTTAACCGCAGGTTGTAGGCTAGAAGACTGCGATACTATTAACTTTGTAACCGCTGGTGGTGAGAAGTTAAATACCACAGGTGTAATAAATCTACCTATAACTTTTCATGGACAATCACATACACTAAAAACCTATGTTGTGCCTGATATTAAAAGTCCTCTGATTTTAGGTATGGATTTTTGGAGAACCTTTGGCCTGTTTCCAAAATATTTAGACCTTATCACCTTTCATGTTGATACCGGTCCTACTTTTATCACGGATCTAGATGTAGACAAGAAACCTGATATTTTACGCTCGTATGATCACCTAACGGATCAACAGCGGCTTATAGCTGATCAGGTAATTTCACAGTTTCGTGACATCTCCTACGAGGTGCGTGGTTTAGGTCGTACTTCCCTTATAACCCATCCGATTGACACTGGGGATGCTGCCCCCATTCGTCAACGGTACTACAGAATGTCTCCGGAAAAACAACGTATTTTAATTAACCAACTAGAAGAGATGTTAGCTGAAGACGTTGTCGAACCGTGTGAGAGCCCATGGTCATCTCCTGTCCTTCTCACTCCTAAGAAGAATGGTGAACTAAGACTTTGTCTTGATAGTAGAAAACTAAATGCTGTTACCAAGAAAGATGCTTATAGTCTTCCCTACATAACTGAGATATTGGACAACTTACGCGATGCGAGATATCTTTCAAGCATCGATCTATCTAAGAGCTTTTGGCAGATACTCATCGATGAAAAAGATAGGTGTAAAACGGCCTTCTATATTCCAACTCGTGGCACATACCAGTTCAAATCCATGGCCTTCGGTCTTACAAACGCACCAGCTACACAGCAGCGACTGGTCGATGCTTTATTTTACGGGCCAGAATTTGAACATAGGGTGTTCGTTTTCATCGATGACGTTATTATAGTGTCTGAAGATTTTGACCATCATATATCCCTACTAACGCGAGTCTTGGAGAAGCTTAAAACTGCCAATCTCACTATAAATTTCGAAAAAAGCAATTTCTTTAGGAAAGAGCTAAAATATCTTGGCTACATCGTTGACGCTAACGGCCTACATGCTGATCCGGATAAGGTAGAAGCTATAAGTAGATTTCCCACACCATCAAATCGCAAAGAAGTTCGACGTTTCATAGGCACAGCATCCTGGTACCGTAGGTTCATTCCCAATTTTAGCAGTTTAGCGACTCCTCTCAATAAACTCACGTCGCAAGGCAAGAATGCGCCCCCATTTGTGTGGACCAAAGAAGCTGATGATGCCTTTAAGAAACTTAAAGAACATCTTATTACTGCACCTATTCTCTCTTGTCCGGATTACTCGAAACCGTTCGAGGTCCACACAGACGCCAGTGATTACGGCATCGGTGCTGTTTTAACTCAATCCTTCCATGGCGAGGAAAAAGTTATTGCTTATATGAGCAAATCCCTATCTAAGCAAGAACGTAATTATAGCGCAACTGAACGGGAAGCACTAGCAGTACTTACGGCTATCGAGCACTGGCGTTGCTATCTTGAAAACGGCCTCAAATTCACTGTGTACACGGATCATTCGTCCTTGAAATGGTTCCTGAACCTAAATAACCCAACTGGGAGATTAGCTCGCTGGGGTGTACGTCTCTCGGCCTACAATTTTGAAATAAAACACCGAAAAGGGGCAGACAATGTAGTTCCGGATTGTCTATCTCGCTCTGTTCCAGTCTCCGCTATAAATAGTAATTCTAATATCAATTATTCCACACCTAATATTGCTTACAAAACAAATGATCCGTGGTACAGGAACATATTTGAAGGTTGTCAAAATTCACCAACTTCATTCTTAAATTATCGTGTAACAAATGGAAAATTATTTAGATATATGAAGTCGCTCAATCCGCTTACTCGGGAATTTGAGTGGAAGGAAGTCGTACCTATTGAATACCGACAGGATACTATTGCTAAAAACCACTGCGAACCTACTTCTGGCCACTTCGGAATTTTCAAAACATATAAGCGCTTAAACTTAAATTATTTTTGGCCTAGCATGCACCGCGACGTAACGAACTTCGTTAATAGCTGTGATACGTGTTTATCCTACAAACACGCCAATCATACAATTCTTGGAACGATGGGTAGACCTAAAGATTGCAGTCGACCGTTCCAAATGCTTAGCATCGATTTGGTTGGACCATTACCGGTATCTAAGAAACAAAACACCTTCTTACTTGTTGTCAACTGTTGTTTCTCGAAGTATTGTCTACTTTTCCCGATACGTCGAGCAACATCAGATATAATTTCTAGAATCTTAGAAAATAATGTTTTTCTTGTACACGGCATACCGAGTACTATTATCATGGATAACGGCAAACAGTTTACTAGTACAACCATGAAAAATTTATTCGCTTCCTACAATATCCCTAATGTTTATTTTACCCCTTTATATACTCCGCAAGTAAACAGTGTAGAACGCTACAATAAAACGATAATGACAGCAGTATCCACCTTCATAGAAAATGATCATAGATCTTGGGACTCAAATATTCCCAAAATCCAATTCGCCTTAAATAGCTCTGTCAACGAAGTTACCGGCTACACACCATCCCTTCTTGTTTACGGTCGAGAATTAGTTACCTGCGGTTCTCATTACGTAGATTCTGATCTCAGTGATCACATAATATTTACTCCTCGCGATGCATACGCAGAAAATTCGGGATCACTGAGAAAAATATTTGATAAAGTTCAGGCCGCACTGATTAAAGCACACTCTAGAAACAGTACACACTACAATCTTCGCCGAAAAAATGTTGAATTCAATATAGGTGATACTGTATGGAAGCGCACATTTTATCAAAGTGACAAGGATTCCAGATTTTCAAGAAAGCTTGCACCTAAATTCATCAAGTGCAAGATTATCGGTAAGAAATCTAAACTTGTATATGAGCTCGAAGATATGTCGGGACAGAATCTAGGAGCTTGGCATATAAAAGATTTTAAGCTTTAGAATTTTGTCTCGTCATTTTTATTAGCAGATTTTCCCGAGGAAAAATCTTAACCTAAAAAGGGGGGTATGTAACGGTCTTAACCTAAATTGTATTAAAAATAAAAATAAAATTATATAACTAAGTTAACTTACATTTTAATCCTACCTTACACTAAATAATAATTTCAATAAATAAAATAAATTTTAATAAAAACAAAACAGAATTTTACTTTATTTAATAATTCACAGACATAGACGCGGTATGTGTCTTGTTTCTATATCTGCCGTGTACTTGCGCTCGCGATTCGTTTTTTATGCACGGTGCACCGGACAATGAGAAGAAGCGACGCGATCGAGTAATCCACGGCGAGTCACCGGAGCGTACTGACCTCTCTATTTGAAATTAACGGCGCACGGTGCACTAAACTCGCATAATAGTTACTTTTCGTAACGCCTAATTTTCTTTCTGTTCATCTATTTAAATAAGTGCTTTTATTCGCATATTATTTTATATTTCGCAATCGTAAATAAGGTTGATAAACGCCATAACAAGTGCCGTATTATACCCCGACTGGGTGAGTGTTGCAAATTTTATTCTTTGTTAAATTGTCTTAAACTATTGTACTTTTCTGTAGTATTAGATTATTCATTGTTGCTGTGTCGTGTTACTTGTGATGCTTGTAAATATTAATTTTACTATTCTTCCTATTTGCATTGAATACGTTGCAAATTCAAATATTTTTCTACCTACAACATTAGATGCTTATTCATCTCGAACGTTAAAATAGTTTTATTTGAACAGATACTTTGATGAAGGTTTTAACATTAAACTGCTGTAATTTTAGATCGTTATTACATAATATATTATGAGTTCTGGGGTGATATCTCCGGTCCGGGTCCGAATTATAATATCAGTAATTGTTCTTTTTAGTCATTTTAACGTTCTAAGTCATTTTCATTTGTGTGTTTCTTTGTGTGAATGTAATTCAAATTGTGGTTCACCGTTATAATTCTATTATTAAAAATGTTGTTCTGGGTTCGATTCCTGGCCTTAGTAATGCTCAACGAACTAAAGTAAATTATACTGAACTTCTGTCCTGCACAAAATATTTTTAAATGTATGTGGTTACGGAGTCCGGATATATCCGGATCCCATAACCACGTATGATGTTGAGTGTTACTTTTATTTCTACCTAGGTTTAAGTGAATTATGTATGACTGCCGCATCATTGATCACTATTCATTGCATAGTCTCATTATCACTTCTTCGCTTTTCACCTGTGCTTCGCTATCCGTGATGCCGCATTCTGCAGTCTACCTGTACATCCAAGCACCTTGCTTTAACGGCTGGAAAACATAATTCCAGGGTTCCTCCGCTCGGGTAGTAGTACCCTCGTCGCGACCTGGCCGCCCTATTGGACGTTGTACGGAGAGCTGCGGCCTGATCTGCTGCACCTGACTTGCTGCGCCTGAGTTCTACACGCTACAGCACAGGAGAGTGGTGGTGACAGGGATCATTAATTTAATGCGGCACGAGCACGAATGTACCCACGACCCCTAGCTTATTAAACCAACTTTAGTTACCTACGCTGTTCTTTCATTTAACACCAGCTAGTAGTGTTACATCTTCAACGAAACAGTTAACTGCGGTTAAACCACTTTGAGCGCTTTCACACGAACGGCACTTTGCAGTCGAGAGTCCCAACTACAAACGTCGACGGCACCGACGGCACTCGACGGCAGTCAGTTGGCTGCCGTCGACGTTTGCAGTCGGCTGCCGTCGGCGGTCGACTGCAAGCGTCGACATCACCCGATGGCAGCCAACTGCGCAGTTGGCCTGCCGTTGGCTGCCGTCGAGTGCGGTCGGGTGCCGTCGACGTTTGCAGTCGGGTGCCGTCGACGTTTGCAGTCGGGTGCCGTCGACGTTTGCAGTCGGGTGCCGTCGACGTTTGTAGTTGGGACTCTCGACTGCAAAGTGCCGTTCGTGTGAAAGCGCTCAAAGTGGTTTAACCGCTGTTAACTGTTTCGTTGAAGATAATCGAGATCGAGCTTTTGGCCACGAACCCCTCGAGACACGAACAAACTGTCGCGATATACACCGCGTACAATACATACCGCGTCCAATATGAGTCCGACGTCGTCCGGCAGCGGGCACTGCACGCAGACGCGCGTGGGCGGGTTGGGGAAGGCGAAGTGCGCGCCGTACACCGCGTTGAGCGCGCCGTACGCCGCCATGTCGCGCATGTACACGTTCACCGCGCACACGTCCGGCAGCGACAGGGACTGGGACTGCAGGAGATCTGGGAATGGGCGGTGGCGTTGACGGCTTTGACGGAGGTCGACACAGTTGTTTGAAGTTATACTTCGGGACGTTTGGAAAAAATTATGAGAGAAAAAATTTACGATGCGACAGCCAAAAAGCGACATGATGAAGATGCGTGATACTATCTATTTATACATGTCTGTGGTCGTATCTTAATTACCAAAAACTAATAATAAAGGAATATTGAGGGAATTTATATTTTTTATTCAAATCGGTTAATAAGAAAGCGGTTTTTCCTTAAATTATTCCTTAAATTAGCTGACACAAGCGCAAAGACAATAATTTGTAAAAATTAATGTTATGGAATGTTTTGCGTGAAAAAACAACCTTGATATAATATCACAATTATTATGTTTACTCAATTCACTTCCATATACAGACATTGATTACTCGGTTTTTAATGGATAGATATAAATCTTCGATCACATGATCATAACTCAGATTTTTAAGTATGTAGGATGACTTGCAACGTTACACCAAAGATACTATTATTAGTATCATTTATTTATAGCTTCCAAACAATTGATACGTAAAACAAACAGACAAATAACATACACGTGTATGTAATTATTAATATTATTAACGTTGCTATAAAATTGAATTATTAAATGCACTTGAAATGTAATATTTCAATAGATGTACATAAAATGTAAACAATTACCATTGAACTATTATAGTAATAGCTAGTAATTAGTTACAGTTTTCAGTGGATTCAGTCGATTTCGAAAAGAAGGTCCAAGATCCAAGGGCCCCCAGGCCTTACTTATTTTCTGATGGACAAAATATAGCTGCAGGCGTCAAAGTTTAAAAACTTTAAAAATGTTTTTTGGATTTTCTCTGAAAGTTTCAATCTCAGTCCCAGGCCCTTTTGGAACAAACCTAGAACAAACTAGCACAACCTTCAAAATGTTTGTACCTTCAAATTTCGGTGCCAACTTCCTGGAGGTCATTTTATAATATACTGAAGATATTATGCGAAAATGATCCAAACGCATTCAACGACCCTAATCTCTGCAAATGTCATCTGCTGACGTACAGACATGCAAAGATTACAGTTTACTGTATTGACATAATAAAGTGGTACTCGATAACTTGCAAGAGTTCCATATCTCGCCTGGTGATACATTCAAGTAACATACACCCTTCTTACGTAATACGTACTCGGTTGTATTATCTCTAAATGTACTACTCTGTAGTTGCACTTATTGTGAACAATAGTTCGACCTCTTCAAATCAATACGTAATTCATATTACTCATGACGTGATGACGTGAGAACGGCATTATTTATTTGATTTCAAAACAGTGATTGTTCTGCATTTTAACGGCAGTCATATCATATTGTCAACAATATTGCAAAATGCACTCAAGCGATGAGTAAAAGCTAATAACTCGAACGCAAAATTGCTACATTACAGAAATAATTGTCAGCAGCTCAGATTTCGCTTAAGAGAGATAATTTCTTATGTAATAATTAATGTACTATTGTTTTACGCGTCTCGTTTTAATATTTTACCCACAATCTCTTTTTTAACCGACTTCAAAAAAAGGAGGAGGTTCTCAATTCGACTGTTTTTTTTTTTTTTATGTTTGTTACCTCAGAACTTTGGACTGGGCGAACCGATTTTGATGATTCTTTTTTTAATCGAAAGCTGGTGGCTGTCATGTGGTCCCACATAAATTTTATTGAGATCTGACAATGGCATCCATTAGAAAACCACATAAGTCGTAAATTTGGGTTAAGATGTGCACGACAAATTGCAAGCTTTAAATTTCAAAATTTAAATTGCAAGATTTAAAAAATTACATTATTTATGTGTATAATTATTGTAATTATGAATAAATTATTTTGATGTATTCCTTTAAAATTATCTTAATATCTGTTATATATTATAATAACAAAGGCAAAAGATAGCAAATTACGAAAAGAACGACAAGATTAAAGTTCCAGAAGCATCGAGAGTTTAGAAGATCTAAATAAATCTCAAACAGTTTATTATGTTAATATGTATGGAAGTGAAGAGACCTATGGCCTAGAATGAGCCAATTTTGAGTCACAAAAATACTTAATATACATTATCTACTTCCCAGAATTTGATCCTTGTTAGCAACACTATCGAATGGTGTAATAATACAGGTAGTTTTTTTTTAAATCAGCGGGTTCGATTCCTGGCCAGAAATATTGATTTTTCAAAAATATAATGATGCAATCTTAGTTTTCATCAAAATCAGCCTTGAGACAGCATTTTTCGCTAGTCCTCATAGTTTCAGATTCAAGACAGGCTGAACGCGCACTAAGAGATGGAAACTTTTTACTAGTATGAAGAAGTTACACATTTGTGTGAAATGTTCAGATGGGCCTATCCATTTAAAATCATTAATAACAGCACTTAATTTCACTTGTCATAGAAACTGATGTAAAATAATCTCATGAACAAGTTTACCTACTAATGAGTTTCTTCATCGCGTCCTCGGTGGCCTCGCCGGTGTCGGCGCCCTCGCCCACGATGCCGCCCACGAAGTACCAGCCGTGGCTGTTGCCGTAGATCGAGCTGTGGTCCACCACCGACCCGCAAGACATCTTCTTCTCTTCCTCCGGCTCGTATCTGTACCCCTCCGGCACGCTATCCCCCTCACTCTGACTAACATTGTTCCCATACGCGTCCTGATCGCCCGAGTAATTGAGCGACCGATTATTCTCCATCTCCTTCAACTCCTCCTCCTTTTCCAGCTTCTCGATCGATTCCAACTCGGTTTCGCTTAGTTCGATGTCACTGATGTCGCTAAACACTGTGTCGCTCAGGTCGTTCACGAAGTCGAAGGAGTTCTTGACGGTGGGGGGCAGCTTGATGGTGCCGTCGAAGGACTCCTTGTCCTCGAGGTGCAGCTTCAGGTTGAGGTACCCCACCGACGCTATCGAGTCCTCGCTGTGGATCACCAACTCTTTTTCGTCGCTGTTAATCAGAATACGTTGAATTAATCGAAAATACTTAACAAGTATTGAACGTCAATTGCCTGTCAACTTAATGATTTTTTTATAACGACTATCATACATTAGTGTACTTCGTCGACAACCCTTTAGACTGCAAATTACAGCAATTTCAAATCTTGCTTAGTTTTTGGGACATCGGGACCAGGAACCATGAAACCTCTCGCTTCGCAGCAGTGGCGTAGCTAGCCCTAAGGAAGCCCCATATCAATATTAGTTGTGGGGCCCCCTCAACGTCAGCTGTCAAATATAAAAGGAGTGCCAACTGTAGCTGTCGTACAGGCCGCTGGCGAGCTTTTTTTGGGAGTGTTAGTGGGGGCCCCTATATGCTGGGGGCCCCGTACAATTGATACGGCGGTAACTACACCCCTGCTTCGCATGCAGGCTCACTATAAACTAGGCTCCAGGGTCATCAAACAAGTATTTAATCAGTTACAGACGTACACAACAAGCCTCTTCCTGAAGAGCGGGCAGTCGAGCGTGAAGGTCTCGTACTCGCCGCCCTCGCCGCACACGTTGAGCCCGTACTTGTCCGCCATCAGCAGCAGGTGCGGCTGCAGCGCGCGCAGCGACAGCCCCAGGTGCGCGCGCGGGTCCAGCCCCAGCGCCGCCGTCTGACACACACACACACACCACACGCCTGTCACGTCGCTGTATCACACCGCATGTGTGTCCCTGCCCTGTCCCTGTCCCTGTCCCTGCCATGCCTGCGCCTGCGTCCTAACGTTAGGAATGATATTATGTGTGGCCAACAGATAACGCACTCAAATTACAAGTAACTAACTGCCCCGGCAGACGTTGTTCGGCAACATATTTTTGGTCGCATGTAAGTTAATGACGCGAAAAATTTACAAGTACCATCCTTGAAGCCTACTGTACAGTGTGTCAATTTGAGCTCAATTGATGAAGAACTTTTCGAGTTCTTGAAGCCAAAAACAAAAAATCCGTTTGTTAGTGTTAAAAGACCGCGTTAATTCCATTACACGTTAAGCGATAACTTGGGCACACAAGTTTTCTTCGACGACTAAGGATTTGAATTCTGTTGGCCACATCAGCTGCGTAACGCACTGAGTAAGGCACATTTCTGGTCAATATTAACTTTAACGCAGATGTAGCAGGGACATAAATAGGACGAGCTGCTGATAATGAGGATCATTCATGAAACTGAATATCTATAAAACTTTTTTAAATTTTCTAGTGGCTCATTAATTATTTCATAATAGCAATACTTAAAATGGTTTTCAGTGATGACGACAATTGACGCAACGAACGACCCAGTGTCGCGGCGTCGAGTCGATTTTTTTTTATGGAAATAGCCAGCTAACGAGCTGACGGTCCACCCGATGACGAGTGGCTATCGTCACTGATGGACATCTAAGCCGCCCCAATACGGCATAAAATGAATGACGCCATAGGCCGTTAATAAACTCTTAATAACCGCTCCATTTTCAAACGATGTTCATAATATTTTCATTTCTACAAACATGCAAACAAAAAAGTGAATGATCCTCATTGTCAAATCTTAGGATTAATAAAAACTGACAAATATGTCGTATTTATCAGTCAGTCAGTATATAAATGGATAAAATATCTGCATTACTGAATAATTTGCTTAAATTATATAGCTTCAAGTTTAACATGCTTTAAAACTGTAAGAATTGCATAAATTCTTTTCTTAATTTATTAAAAAGTTTAAACCTGATTTTGTATGACATGGTGTTGCTCAAAAACATCAGTAAATTACTTGTAATCTATTGTGCACTAAATAAAAATTTAAATATATAATGATCTACTGATCACTTACTAGTAGTTTACATTTTAACTAGAAGAATGGAATTATTCTGATACAAACATCTCAAAATGATTTGTTTTTGCCTTAGACCACAACTGAAACTTCTTTCTAATGATGTATTAATGAGGCGCATTAAATGTTAAAATATCTTTAAAAGTAAACTTAAGTCTGAATTCTATAGAAGTTTCATTTCAATAATCAAAATGATGTCTTTAGTATGCTTTGAAGTTTTCCACACGACAACATATTGACAATAGTAAAACCTTAATAATTATTGCTTCAACACCGCTAGATATCATTTCCTGTAGTAAGTCCTTCTGGTTCCGTCTCCATAAATATGCGAGGGACACTAGACCAAGCCTTTGACATCTAAAACAATATTACTTGTTTACCCTAAAATAATTAATTTAACAACAAAGCACAGCTACTATGGAAAATATCAGCTAATATTTAATTGTTATAGAAAAACGGGTGTAAAAAATATAGTAGGTAACATCAATTTTACTTGATTAAACAAAAACAACATAGATAATAAGAAGTGCCCATCAGAAATGCTGTATCATTTACATGCTCTCGTTATTATACATGCTTTGCTTTACTTTATTTTCACTTTAAGTAATTCTGCTGATATTCTCCATTGAGGAAAAACAAATGAGTTAGATGATTTCTAATATTTTATAATATTTTTTTTTTCTAAAATTGGGTTTAAATATTACATGATCACATTTTTAAAGCAATGGTTTTATTTTCTGAATCTGAATTTCATGAAAATGTTCATCATAAAATCACATATTTTTTTAAATTATGATTAAAATAGTAACAATATTAAAAATTCAGTTATCATAATATATATCACAATGCACAGTCTATACTCCCTTATAACTTATTATTAAATCTAGAAATTTAACATGTGTATCTCAAAATAATTATGCTGTGCTGATAAAAATCTTACGATATTATAAAGTTATTTATACTCGTGGTAACAAGAAAATGCACCTCCAAAACACTGTATACTTACACACTCTCCACTCTTATCCTTTGATAATCAGATAATATGGCTCCACAAGCCACAGCTTCTATATTTAATTCATCCTAAAATGAAAAAAATATTTTAAAGAATTGTTTTAATACTAATTTGGTTAAAAATATCGCTCCCTGAATAAAACAGTGACCTCTCAAAAACATGTTTTTTTGGGAAATTGCAAAATTTCGACAATCATGGCTTTTCTTACATAATGGCTTATAACCCAAGGAAAACACATCATTTTAAAGAATTAGTACATTTTAGAAATAGGCCATGAAGTGATTATTTATTCTGACGCAAAATGATGGAAACATGGTTGTTAGTAGTATTTTTAATGATTAAAAATAGTGTTAAATACTTGAGCCTGTCGTTATGAGTAATTGTTTGCTGCATCTAACTCATTTCGGACCTAAACCGTAATCGGTCACTGTTTTATTAAGGGAACGATATTATTTACATGGGTACAAAAGTACCACAATTAACGATTAATAGTTGAAAGATTCACATGATAGTATGTTGCCATAAACATCTACATATAGTATAAAAAGTATACATATACATATTTATTTTTAAAACATATTTTTATTTTAAACATATATCAGAATATCTCATATTAAAATTTTATGACCCAAGTTGATGTAATATTTTGATCTGTGAGATATTCGAGTTTCAAAACTGAGGTGATATAATTTGTAACATTTCATAGTACTGTAATTTCAATTCATGCTGCTTTACTTGCAGTGGCACTTATTGTAGTGTTCACATTACAAACATATTAATCCACTTATTTACAAGTTCCTTATCAGACAGACGCTAGTTAATTGAGATAAGAAGTATGAGTCTATGTCAAACTCAATTATTCTCTCATCTGCAATGACAATGAAATTAGTATAAAGGTCAAACTGATAACATTTGTTATGTAATCTAATCCTAATTGCAGCATTCTTTTTTACATCATCTTAGATTAAATATATATTATGTATGGTAACTTATTATTGGATTATATGAAATTACAATGCCTAAATTAAATACAAATACATAGTACTAATTGTTCTCTTTTAATTTTGTGTTATTAAATTAACTACAGCCCTACTAATTTGTATTTACTGAAGTAGAAAATTAACCAAAAATAAATATTTTTAAATAACAATTAAATAAAGTAAGAAAATTCTATTAGCATGTTAAGAATAACTGTATTAAAAACTGTTCTTCCTACATTGAAATCAATTATATAAATAAATAAATAATAACAAAAAAAACAAAGTTAAAATAAACTATACCTGGACTAAGTAACTTATAAAATACTAAGCCTAAGTAGTTTAAATCCAAACCTTAACTGTAGATAGGAGCCTATACAGATCCTCAACCTCATCATTTTCAGTGGGTTGGTATGTCTTACTCTGGTCCACGGCCACGCCCACGATCACCTCGCGGTACAGTGGCAGGCCCATGGCCTCGGCGTACAGATCTATGCCCTGGTGGCCCACTGTCTGGTACATGTAGCTATCCAGCTCATCTGTCAAGTGAAATTAAACAGTACGTAGTAGTAGTAGAAGTAATATTGATACAAGTACCTTTTAGTGTGCAGTGGATGCTACAGGTAAAGTAAACAATATCGTCAGTAAAATAAATGCATCATGGTATTTTTACTTAATTAGCCAACTGGTAACATATTGCTCAGTAAATGATGGATAAAAAACACTACAGCTTTTAAAATGTAGAAACAATATATATATATAAGTGAGGCGAGGTGACGAAGGTAACCTTTATTCTGCGGTTTGAGGTTGGCCAGAGCCACGATGGTGTGGCCGGCGGCGACGCACTGCATCATGTTATAGCAGCTGTCCTTCCCGCCGCTGATCAAGCCGACGGTCCTCATCTTGCCGACGCTCTATCTTCTTGTCCTCTTGTCAATCAGAACAAATGGATATCCGTTACATAACCTGCATTATATTTTGTGTAAAATTAACAAAATCACTATTTCACAACACGCTAGCCTTCACAAAACCATCTTATCTAACACCTAATTTTACGAATGTCTCGCAACGCGTTGCGTTAAGCTATGCTTTAATGAAGACATGTAATGCTGCTTTGAATCATGTCTATTTTGTTAACATTTTCAGTGTAGAAAAGAAAACAAAACTTTAGAGAAAAAATAATTCGTTCGCTCATGGAACTGTCAACTGAAATAACTTCAAATGTGAAATGTCAAATCAAACATAACAAGCAAGTCAAGACATCAAATTGTCAAATGTCAAGTCAACACAGTGTCAAAATAACAAGCAACATTCGGAAACGATGACTAAAGAATTAAAAACGATTTATTTTATTTCTATTATTTCCAAACGTACATCTTATCTTAATATTTTTAACGAGTAACCGCCCTCGCTTTGCTTCGGTTTTCCTATTTTTTACACCTTGGGTTACATTATTGGAGTTTTATTAAGGATCCCTAATTTTTTTTTAATATAGCCTATGTTCACCGGGGATAGTGTAGCTTTCTAACAGTGAAAGAATTTTTCAAATCGGTTCAGTGGTTTCGGAGCATAATCAATCCGAACAAAAACAGTTTCACTGTAAAAAAACCGTACAAGTACACTTCAAATTATAGTTCTATACAAAAATGATGATTAATTTTGTACAAAAAATTATGAAATCAAAAAACCCAAGTACATAACCGTTTTAGATTAGAAAAAAAAATTTGCTGGAAAAAGTAAAAAAAAATGGTGTACTTGGTGTGCATAATTATGATTTTCGATCTGACTTGACATTGGAAGCCTAGGCCGTCAGAACAAGGCAAGCCCAGCTGTGTCGTACAAACCAGGATCTCGGGATCTTTGGCCCGACAACACAGAACACTCCATTCCATACGTTTAATATTTAATAGCTGCAGAGCGATGATCGTAAAGCAATGATAGTAAGCTGGGCTTTTCGGTTTGTATGGCTGTACCATACGCCACTGAATTTGGAAAATATTTTTTAAAACTTTTTAACCCCCGATGAAAAAAAGAGGGATTTTATAAGTTTGACGTGTCTGTGTATCGGTGTATCTGTGTGTCTGTGTATCTGTATGTCCCAAATGGATGAACCGATTTTGATCTCGTCTTTTTGGCTGAAAGGTGACTTAATCGAGTGTTCTTATCTATGTTTAGTGTAAATAAAACTGTTGGGGATTTTTTAAATTTCAACTGAAGATTATTTTGAAATAAGCGCGCACTATAAAGTATTATGCACACCAAGTACACCATTTTTTTTTACTTTTTCCAGCAAATTTTTTTTTCTAATCTAAAACGGTTATGTACTTGGGTTTTTTGATTTCATAATTTTTTGTACAAAATTAATCATCATTTTTGTATAGAACTATAATTTGAAGTGTACTTGTACGGTTTTTTTACAGTGAAACTGTTTTTGTTCGGATTTCATATCTTTTTGTAAAGTACTTTTTTTTTTCAAATATTGCACGCCTTGTACCGCGAAGCGGTTGAGGTTGTGCTTTAATTATCTACTCTCGATACGTCAAGGCCAAAAATGTTTACCTTTAATATTTAATTTAAACCGGAAAGTAAATCGGAAAAGTATTCGTAGCTTTCATGGTGGGTCGACTATTTGTATAATTATTGAAGAGTCCCTAAAACTAATATAAAAATAAGTTTACATGGTTGGTTATTAGTTATTACATAATATATTTACCCTTACTAACTGAATTTAAAAGTTATTTTGCTTACAAGAATGAGTATTTGGCTATAGTTACATTCGGTATTCAGCTAATTTTACTATTTAGCCAAATACTAAATATCTCATATCTACCTAGTTAAGAGTGTCGCTTCTGATATGTCACTATTTTTACGACAGAGTTTACGATTCAAAACCCCGGAGAAGTAGATCGCACAAATTTAGTTGGTATCATTATTTCGAACTTTAACATTAGTGGTTGTCATTTTAGTCTCTTATGATTTGTGATTTTGTGGATAGAGTTTAGTGCATCCGCAGCGTCACCCGTGATGAATGGCGCTAGTGTCTGAAAAATAGATATTCGAACAAAGCGCTATCCGTAATTGGAACCGTCTTTATGGACACTTTTCATAAACAGAGATGGCTCTCCTTCTACTCTATCCTCCATGGACAGATTACGGTACAGTGGCACTTGCTGTGATTAGCACATGAATAAATAACAACCAGAATGTTAACTTCCTAACAGACACAAAAATTCATACCTTCTTTCACTTGGTTACTGAAAATAAAAATAAAATGGGCAAGTTCCTACGTATCGAGCGAGAGTCAGCAATGAGTACAGACGGTCAGACGGATGGACAGTAATTGTGTGGCCATTATTTTATTATTATGTGTTCCGTTTTAAAATTTTGGTATATTAAAAACGGTGTAGTTTTGAAAGATGAAATAGTTGACTATGTAACAGTTCGTTTAATATTAAGTAGGTACTTACACTTTATTGTTAGAAATGAAAAAAACACTTTCGAAACAAAATATTTTATTTAAACAGAATAAGGGGTGGGAGGGGGTCCTAAATTTCGTGACGTCACATTTCAAAATCGAGTAATTGGTATGTATAGGTTAATATAGTAATAAGCCCCGCCCACCTTATTAACAGAAAATAGAAAAATTTCTCAATTACTTGTCTACTTGATTACTAAACTACTAAATTGTCCGTTTACACGTATTAATTTGCTTAAAATTTAGTTAACTACTTAATACATGTAAACCGAACTTAAACGATAAGAATAATAAATAATAACCTTATCGCCACTTTAATTATTTTGGATATTAGGTACCTACTTATTAACTAAATTCTTCTACTATTAGTCTTCTTTAATAATCATAAAAATGTGTACTATTATTACTTGTCAAAATCCTTTGGATATACAAATAAAGAAATCTATTTGGTTTTCTTCCCATTAGGTACCTATTTAAACAAACAGTTCAACAGTTTGGCATCTTTAAAAACAATACGTCGCGTCATCACAAAACGTCACCCGTGTCACCGCCGCTGGCACACCTGAACTTGTCACCTTACTGTACCCGAGCGGGCGCCGCCGGCGCGTTAGTTGATTGGTCGGCGCACGCTGCCCCGTCTTGTCGGTGATAGGTCACGCACACATAGCTGTGCATGTAGTAGTGTTCTCGCGCGTGGCGATAGTATGAAGTTAGATACCATTATGTATTCATGTGGTGATTAGTGCGAGTTGCATCAAAAACTACACCATCACGTCATCGTTAATACGTAATTCCCTGCTAAAATCGAAAAGTTGTGAGTGCAAGTCTCAAAACATGATTTACGTATTTCCACGTTTGTTCAGAGAAAATAATGACTCCATGAAAAATGAAATGAAAAATGACCTCCATAGCGTATTTTTACCCCCTAGGGGATGAATTTCCAAAAATCCGTTCTTAGCTGACGTCTCCTTAGCTTAAGCTATCTCCCTGCCAAACATCATGATCGGTTCGGTAGTTTCTGAGATTTTTAGGGTTCCGTAGCCAAATGGCAAAAAACGGAACCCTTATAGATTCGTCATGTCTGTATGTCTGTCTGTCTGTCAGTCCGTCCGTCCGTCCGTCCGTATGTCACAGCCACTTTTTACCGAAACTATAAGAACTATACTGTTGAAACTTGGTAAGTAGATGTATTCTGTGAACCGCATTAAGATTTTCACACAAAAATAGAAAAAAAACAATAAATTTTGGGGGTTCCCCATACTTAGAACTGAAACTCAAAATTTTTTTTCATCAAACCCATACGTGTGGGGTATCTAGGAATAGGTCTTCAAAAATGATATTGATGTTTCTAATATCATTTTTTTCTAAACTGAATAGTTTGCGCGAGAGACACTTCCAAAGTGGTAAAATGTGTGTCCCCCCCCCCTGTAACTTCTAAAATAAGAAAATTATAAAACTAAAAAAAATATATGATGTACATCACCATGCAATCTTCCACCGAAAATTGGTTTGAATGAGATCTATTAAGTAGTTTTTTTTTAATACGTCATAAATCGTAAACCGCAATTTACCTCGACCAATGTTACAACGAACTTCAAGAACTTTTATATTATGTTACTTGCTGCTACGGAACCCTTCATGGGCGAGTCCGACTCGCACTTGGCCGCTTTTTTTGTTTAATCAGTGTATCTCTTTTCAATTTTATACCTAGTCTGGCCATAAATACTGTTACATCATAAAAACTTTTCTTTTTTTCAGCTTTTTAATTATTTTGAATTTGGAACACGTATATTATTTTAAAAACTTCTTTCGATATCGCGCCATTTCACATACTTTTTCGTGTTCATTATCAAATTACAATATGGAATGGGGTGTTAAAGAAAATAGGATTGCAGTGATCGCCTTGCACAAAGTGGGTATGGAGCCGTCGGTCATATTCCAGACACTTCAAAAACTTGGTATCAGCCGTATGTTCGTATATCGTACAATCAACAGATACAACAACACTTCGTCTGTCGAAGACCAGAAAAGATCGGGGCGGCCGCGTGCTGTTAGAACTACAAAGGCTGTTAATGCTGTTAAAGCCAGAATTCGTCGAAACCCCATTAGGAAGCAAAAAATCTTATCGCGAGAAATGAAGATTCCCGCTAGGACTCTGTCGCGTATTATAAAACAAGACCTGAAGCTCGGTGCTTATCGTCGCTAAACAGGACATGCCCTAAATCAATCTTTACAATTAAAGAGAGTGGATCGATCAAAACGCCTTCTGTCGCGATACGCAGGTGAAAGGCACAGAAATATCCTCTTTACCGATGAAAAAATTTTCACGATTGAAGAACACTACAATAAGCAAAATGATAAAGTGGACGCTCACAGTTCTAAAGAAGCTGCTCAAGTGGTCGGGAAGGTACAACGTGGTCATCATCCTGCGTCAGTGATGGTTTGGTGGGGCGTGTCTTATCAAGGAGTCACAAAACTGCATTTTTGTGAAAAAGGAGTGAAAACTTCAGCCAAAGTGTATCAAGATACAGTCTTGGATCATGTTGTGAAACCTCTCAGCAATACTCTTTTTAAAAATATACCGTGGACTTTCCAACAGGCCTCTGCATCTGGTCACAAGGCACGAACTACCCAAGCCTGGCTTGAAACCAATTTTCCGGACTTTATAAGAGCTGAAGACCGGCCCTCATCTAGCCCAGACCTCAACCCTTTAGACTACAAATAATGGTCAGTTTTAGAGGACATGGCCTGCTCTAAACGACACGGCGACATTGATTTTCTTAAAAAATCTTTGGAGCAAGCAGTGGCGAAATTTCCCTTGGAAACAGTGCGTAAATCCATAGATTCGTGGCAAAACAGATTAAAGGCCTGTATAAAAGCCAAAGGTGGCCATTTCGAATAGAATATTTTTTTATTTTTTGCTGAGACTTTAATAAATATGTAGGTATAAATTTTATTAATATTACATTACTTCATTAAAAAAAAACATTTTCATTTGTAACAGAACTTATGGCTGGACTAGTTATATATAGATCAGATTAATCTGCAATCTGGAATACAGGCAGTCCTCGGCTTACGTCGTTTCGATTTACGTCGTTTCAAGTTACGTCCAACAATGTTTTGACACTATTCCTCAAACATAGGTACGTCATTTGTTTCGATTTCCGGCATAGGAAAAATAACTAGCAATTTCATAATATGTGCATATAATTATTTTAAGAACTTACTTTTGATAATAAAGTATGTATATCCTTTGTTATAAATGCAGTTTTTTTTAATTTCGAGTCCGTGTGGATCCTAACCCTTGAGTTTTACATGTAAACATAATATGAAAAAATATGTCTCGACTTACGTCGTTTTGATTTACGTCGCGTATTTCGAGAACCTAACATGCCGTAAGTACGAGGACTGCCTGTACTGGAATCCAAAAAGGAGTATTTGTGAATTTACCTTACAAAATATTATGTCGATATTATAATCGGAATTGATTTATTTGTCAGAATTAATAAGTCCAATTAATGAATAGAATGGCATTTAATGAAGATACCTACCAAATACCGCTGGAAGTATTATGACTTTTAAGCCAAATCGGTAAACAAGAAAAATATTCTTTCCTGGTCCCAGAACCAGAACCATCTACGTCAAATTAATGATTTTTGATTTAATCGTAATACAATCGTAGGTATACAAATAATTTATGTTCCAAAGTTTTATTTTATTAAAAGATAACTGTTTGATGGTGTTTTTTTAACTCCTGATCCAAAAAGAGGGTAAATTTTTTTTTGCCACTTTAAAGGGTACGAAGTTTTGACATTCTTGCCACGTTTTAAAAGTTTTTAGCCATTTCTTGGTTCACTGACTTGGCAACACTGTCAGTGACTATTCAAGTGGGCGCATCGTGGGTGACAGTAAGGCTAAGCGCAGATTGAGACTTTTTGTCTCGGAGACTTTTTGTTACCCAGTCGAGTGCTATGAAGATATGGGAGTGCGCAGACTATGGTGACATGACAGCACGGTGACAAATACCTAGTTTCTAGCAGACGGCAGCATCTAGTGACGTGACTGTCACCCGACTGTCAAGTCTCCGAGACAAAAATCTCAATCTGCGCTTAGCATAAGAGATAGTGACAAAAAGTTACGGTGACAAAAGTCACCAGTGAGTGGCTGGCCTTATGCAAAGTTACTCTATGGTTATAACTTATATTATACATAGTAAACTTATACTGTAGTCAGTGTTGCCTGATGGGGCTATTAAGCGCCAATGGGGCGCTATTTTCGTTACCGAGCGGCTGTCATATATTAACCGTTGGCTACACGTAGCCGATCGGCTATATTCAGTGTACCATGGGCCGTGTCCAGTGCTGCCAATATATTTAATATAAAAGCGCTCGGACTAAAAAAACTTTTTTTTGCCCCTATACTTCGAACCCTAGGTGGGGCTACACGCGCACTCCGGCAAGGCTATTCGAGAAAAAATATCTGGCAACACTGACTGTAGTTTACTTGCTGTGCTGACTGCTGTCGTGCTATAGATAGCATAGCTGTTTGGTTGTTTGTTTAGTGTACAATAATCATTATTTTGATTCAGATTATTTCTCAATCATAATAAGAAAATGTAATTATTGCATATAAGCGAGAAAACAAGCAATATTAATTAATGGAGTTACAGCGATAAAGTTATGGAAAAGGAGATGTTCAAAAGTGGTACTTTATTCCGAAGAAATTTGTACAGCCGTAATTTATATTTCATTTGAAAGCATATTTTCTATTATTAACATTAATTGTAAACCAAAATCATGAAGAAACGAAACGACATAGATCATCCTAGTTTGATCCATAGTGATTAAGTACTCTGTGGTTTGATATTAGTAACTGTCAGTGTCAACTGACAATCAAACAAATTCAATTGGCTGTTAGACAATTTTTGGAAAAATATTTTAAAATTTTCGTAGGTTTATTTTATACCTCTTACAATATTTATTTTTTCAAAAAAGTGTTATTTAGTAGGAATAAAAATAACTTTTAATCCATTAATTTGAAATTCGCGCGAAAATAGTCTGCCATCTGTCACTTGCTGGCTGTGACGTCACATTTCAAAAAACAACAGTTTATGCTCTAACTCTGAAGATATTATAAGTGAAAAACTTACACCTTTTTCACTGGAATTGTGAAAATGACAAGCTACAAGACATGTGCAGTGCCTATGTGTAGAAGTACTACAATTAAATTTCCTAACAAATTGTTTATACACGTTCCTAAATGCCTTCAACGTCGAAAACAGTGGTTACAATTAGCACGTCGAGACCAACAGTTAACATCTGATAAATCTGCAATATTCTTTTGCGAGGACCACTTTGATGTAAGTATTTGGAAGAAATCAACTTAGCCTCTGATTTACTAAAAAAACAAATTAAACCTAACCTAATATTGTTCATAAACATAACCTATAAGTAATTTAAAATCATTAGTAATATGGTGTCGTTAAGGGGACGTTGAGGAAAAACTTACAAAAAAATCTGCCTGTGACCACTTAGCAAGACTGACCAATTTTACTTTATTAATTTCAGTACTTACAAGGAGGTTTTTGCATTCCGAAACTCGGTAGAGCAAAAGTCAGGGTTACACGCAAAGAAATTTGCGACCATCAATGAATCAACTTTAGGCAAATTCGCACTGTCAGCTTTTGTATAGCCTGACTCCATTTTACAAAACCTCTCAAAAGCACAAATCAAAATATATATTATTAATTTTCTCAGTAAATTGCACACGATAATCGATGTAGTTAGTAGTACACAACGCTATATTTTTGGAAGTGTGACGTCATAGCATGCTCAATCATGGCCGCCCGCGTTTCGGTTCTCGTGTCCACAGGTAAAAAAACTCAAATCTATTTTTCAAAAATAAAAATATTTACAATTTATTTTCATGCAAAAAATGTATTGTTTAATTAATGTTAACCAATATGCAACCATATTTAACACATTTCATATTTTACCATGACAACTGTCAAATAGCCAATTGTCACCTTTGATGGAACTTACAAAATCTCGCAATTTTATGTCAGGGTTACCAACTTAGGGGTTTTCCCCCCAAATTTAGGGGGTAAATATGTAAAATGGGATTTTTTTAGGGGTCTAATATGTTTAGGGTTATTTTTAGGGGTTTTTTTGTGACACTTCATATTTGTTATTTATTGATCAAAATAAAGATGTAAGAGGCTCTGGAACAAATTAGCCAATCAAAGGAGACTGGGACTTTTGGCATTTAAAAATAGGATAGATTAATCTGCAATCTGGAAAAAGAGAAATCCAAAAATGAGTATTTGTGAATTTACCTTATAAAATAAATCGATATTGTACTAGGAATTGATTTATTACTAAGAATTTATAAGTCCAATTAATGAACCAAATGGCAATGAATGCAGAAACAAAAAAAATATTATTATCACCGTATTTTATATTATAATTCATTTTACTAAAGGCATAGAAATACATGCATAATTTATAAATAAACATATATTTTTAATTAATATTTACTATTTTTCCAAAAAAAAAATTTTAGGGGGATTTCCAAGAAATTTGGCCGATTTTAGGGGTTTTTGAGTTAGTTTTAGGGGTAAATATTTTTTAAGAGTTGGTAACACTGTTTTATGTGTATTTAGAGTTTTTAATATTTTTTTCTGGGGAGAATTGAAGTTACGCAAATGCTATTAGAACATTTTCGATGGAGAACCAATTCGTTCGAGCTGATGAATTCAATTCAGAAATGTTTTAGCTGTCACGTAAGTTTAATTATACCAATATAAAAGTATTAAATACAAGAAATAATTTCTGAAGTTCGTGTATTTATTTCGAGGTTATCTGTACTTTATAAAGGCTTTACCCGTTATGTTTTTTCTTTTAGATCTTCTAGAGAGACATAATAATATGGAGATGACGCTATAGGCTACGTGCAACTGCGCCGAGAAAATGATTTGTGTATCGTAAAATGCAAAATGTGTCCAGAACACAAAGTCCACAAAAGAAGTACAACATTACAGTCTGTAACACGCAAGTAGTTATTGTGACTTGTCATGACTGTGTTGCATCAGAAGGAGGAGCAAGCACTCAGTGGCCTTTTTAATGTGGGTACATAGAAGATCCGAGGAACATTCATGTACATCTGTTCAATGTTATTGGAACAAACCAAAACTTGCTCAGGTTGGTCGGACAATGAAATTTGTCACTGCACGAGAGATGACAGGAAACAAATCTACAGTAGGCTCTACCCAAACAAGTGACAATGAAGTTTTAAAATTATTTTTAGCAGAAGCAAAGAAAAGAGGCACAAAAAATTGTCGATTATTGAAGTAACAGCTGAATTATGAGACGGATGCTATTAGAAACCTGTCTGCATTTTTTGTCCATAAAATATAAAAATATATTTGATAGTGAATGTAGTGAGTAGTCTGTGAATGATAGTGAAAATTTTCTCAATATAAGCAAGTAAATCTGAAAAAGAAATACCTGTTCATCATCAGACCGTTTTTGAAGCTTCTATAGTAATTAATTTATTTAAAAAAACAAAACATACTGACACGGCAGACAGTGATGTATTGTTTTCCAAAACATATTTGCTGTAATGTTAATATCCAGAGAGGAAACAGAAAAGTATGTTTGTATGGGCTTTATATTTCCTCATAAGATCCTGTTTGAAATTAACATGTAAATTAATAAAAGAACTTTTGTTTACTTTCCAAAATGTTTTATTTGATAACCACATAGCCCCATATTAACAATATTAAAAAAATACTGTATGAGACTATCTTGTAAAACAGGTGTACATACTACTATCAGAATGTCATATATTAAAGACAATAAGTTTGTATTTAATACTAAATATAACAAACATTGCAAATTCTGAAACTCTTATTACTCTTTCGACATGAAATAATGCTTGCAATCTGCTTTGTTTCACTAACTTGTTCTTTAATTTTTGTCCACGAGGTACAGAAGGGGGTCTCAGTATTTTTAAACCTTTTAGCAGTAATAGAAATAACACTCATTTTTAGTGCATGTCTTTATAGGTGAAACCGCTGTGTTTAATGTTAGATTGAATTCATTTACTCCTATATTTATTATATATAATAATATATATTATGTACTTTAACAGACTTATTCTGTGATGTTGAGGGGTTTCCTGCAGGAGTTGCTATGTTTTTTTCAAGTTCTTCTTTGCTTTGTATTGAATCTAAAACAAAGAACAACAAATAGAATAAATTTAACAGAATTAAATATGTAGAAAATGGAATATAAAAGCTCAGTGATCTACAACATATTTTTTGAAGATAAGATACATTAAATAAGATTAATTCCTTCTTATTGTAAAAAAATAAACACTTTCAAAAATAGGAATTACTAACTTCGGTACATTGAAATGTTCCTTTATTTGCTGCATCCTTTAAAGCCTCTTCAACTAATGTCTTTCTTTGCCTTTTGAGTTATTATCACGACATCACGATTGGCACTTGGCGCTGTTCTCTTTCTATCAGGCTGATAGGCATATATTCATCCTTCATACGAATCTTGATATAGCCCTGTATTTTGTATTGCAAGAAATTCTCCATACCAATAGGTAGCTGAAAATAAAAATAAAAATCTCATCAGCCTATTACCATAATCCAAGGCACATAAATATGTACATTCTAAACATAACATCTAATCAAAGTAAACAGTAGGTAGGTACTCTTGTTAGCGTACAGCAATGTCGTGTAATGTAGTGTAGATTATAGATAAATGAGTACCTATTGTATACTGTAATGCATACTTACATCAAAATGATCTTCGCAAAAGTAAATCTTTGATTTTATTGATTGGTCTTTCCAATCTCTCCTGGCAAGTTGCATCCACTTTTTTCGCATATTTATGTCATGAGGCACAAATAAAATTAATTTCTCAGGTGTCCTATTTGTATTGTTTTCACACAATGGCACTGGACAGTATTGATAATACCTAATTGGAAATTAGGCAATGCAATTAGTAATTGCACACATTTTTGATCTTTTTTTATTTACATTGAATAGGTTCTGCTACAAGCTACAAGCAGTGTGTATGACAGTGGAAAGTGACGTCATGCACATCAATGATAGGACAGTAGCGTTTTAGTGCGAAATTCAAAAGTGTAAAATATTTTTGCTTTTATTTCCATAGAAACCGATTAATTTCTATGGGAAAACATATTTTACAGACATTTTATTATCTAATAAACACGCTTAACACTTTCGACAAAAAGTGCAAGACCTATCATTATTTAATGTAATTTTTGAAATTTTTGTACCTATTTAGTAGATCTGCCCGCGATGCTTGTTTTTAACTGTTGGCGTTTGTATTTGTATTTTTATTTTCTGTTCTCTAATTTTTCTAAATCACTGTTATTTATAATCACCAATGATGTTGTATGTATAGGGAGGTAGATATGCTGAGAGGGCGTTGAAATTAAGTCAGTCGAATCTAGTCAAGTGTAGCGATTTCATTGCAGACAGTTGATAGATGCTTCAGAGTGAGGCTGTCTGTAGTTGTCACAAAAATGCCGAGTTGTGTTTTGAGATTTTGCAAAAATCATTTCTCCAAATTCAATAAGAATGATGGAGTTACATACCATAGGTAAATACATAAAACGTTGTGTTTAATTTTGTTACTAATATATAATATTTCTTTTAAAATTGATTAAAATAATAAATGTATTAAGGCACATGCCATTCGTCATAGATTAATAAGGCAGAAGTGAAATCTAGGCATAAAAGTTAATTTAAGACATTTCGCAAATTGAACCAAATGAAATATTTTTATAATGAATATGTATATCCCCAATTTTTGAACTCTAAGCTAATTTTATTACGATATCAAGTTTTAGATTGTTCGTAAAATAAAAAGGTTAAATATCGTTTCAATGCATTACATTTTAGAAAACTATTAATTAGATTTTTTTATGGAACTGGTTGGCAAACGAGCTAACGATGCACCTGATGGTAAGTGGTTATCTTCGCCCTTGGATATCAGCAACTGCATCACTGATGCGTTGCCGGACAAGAAAGAGAGAAGAAAAAGAAAGAATAAAAAGGGTGCGTGTACTTTTGTACGCGCGTGAGAAGTTATACTTCTTTAACATAAATAAATATTAAATTTAATAACGTGTATCAGTTTTAATTGCACAAACTAGATGGTGTTGTTCACGAAGCTGAATCACGCTGTTGAGACTGTGAGATTTGTATAAGTAAAAACGTTAAATTTTAAAAGAGGTAAAGGATAAAAGCTAGCGCTATCTATCCAGTGCTTTCATACCCCCTCCATGGCAGCGTTAAACGTTTAACGTTTTGCAAGTCGCATAAGAAGTATAACTTCAAAAACTGGCTCTCAAACCCCCAGCCGGAACACGACGAGTCGTTTGGCGGCTGACTCAAACAAATAATTAGTAATAATGGTATTAATGAACTATTAAAATCAGTATTACCAATACATATAATTCCTCCGAGGGGCACAAGTCTCTTCTTATGACACCTACCAGGGGAGGGATTGGGGTTAGTATTCTAAGCCGCCCCAATACGGCTAAAATTATGGATGTTATGTCCGTGTGGTTTGATGACGAAGAGCTATTTTATCAGCAATAAGTGTACACAATATTCTTTCCTGCATTTTTTTTAATATTCTAAAACTTCTTTGTTAAATCCTGGATAACTAGAACTATTTTCATGCCACTTCCTTATTACACGAGGGTTGGGGGAAAGGAACCAAAATAAAAATAAATACATATATTATGCCTGTTAACTTTTAGGTCAAACTTTTCAGCGCGTACAGAAGCCCTTTTTATTATTTTCTTCTTATCAAAATCAGACACAATTTCGTTTAAGTTATTGTATTTTTTAATTACTTTATGTTTTCTGTTGTGTAATATAATTTCAAAATGTTAAATGACAATAATAATATTATGAATAATATGTACTAACTATTCGTTTCATTCAGTGTCCCTTCTGCCTGACTACTCTTTGTTATGCTTTGACAATTATGACATGTCATCGCGGATCGAAAACTGAACCTCGTAATGTATGGACATAACAAATCTATGGTAAAAATCTTTGATAATCACAAATAAAACAAACAAAACAACAAAATTTTTAAACTCCTATTTCAATGCTACCAACATTATTTACTGAGGCGTCGACATGGATATAATAGTATAACTGGATTACTGACTTCGAACTTCGAAGGGTCTGAAGACGTGATGATGAACATCTAATCTATAGGTATATAAATCAATTTTTTCTTACAATAAGTTAATCCTTGACCACGATCCCAATTTCTGTTCGTTATGAGAGGTAGTTTAAACCTTCCCTGAAGTTCCACAAATATTTCAAGATCAAAATTAGCCAAATTGGTCCAGCCATTCTTGAATTTTAGAGAGACTAACGAACAGCAATTGGTTTTTACATATACAGATTCTTAGTATTTTCCGTTACTTATTATTTATGTTTTTCACCGTTTAATTTAAACGTTCCCTGAAGTTCCACAACTTCAAGATCAAAATTAGCCAAATCAGTCCAGCTATTCTTGAGTTTTAGTGAGACAAACGAACAGCAATTGATTTATATTTATGTATAATATGTCACAGTGGTAGTAACAAAAATCCTCCGAAACGGTTTGACTTTGTGTATATTCAGTAGGTCTGAAAATCCATATATAAATACTTATTTATTATTATAAATGTGAAAGTGTGTTTGTTTGTTTGTTCGTCTTTCACGTCGCAGCGACGCTGTTATATGGCATGGTTTTTGTGTGGGGAGATAGTGAGGAGGGTGGAGAGTAACGTAGGCTACTTTTTACCGCGGTAATACATCCCCATAGGAAGATCGATATTTTGTTAGTTGCTAGATATTTAGTTCCAGATGTTGTTAATAGATGGCGTTAGTAAAATTCATTTGCAAGTTCTGAATCACGCTATCAAATGATACATGTTTACTTAAGTCATATGCAACAAAATCTAACTAAGTAAAAGTAAGTAGGATTTGTAAAGAATCGATCTCTACCGCGGGCGAAGCTGCGGGCAAAAGCTAGTAGGACATAAACTATGTCTCATACCTTTCATACCAGTGAATTTCTCCACACCAAATTCTTTTTTGTTTTCTGGACAACTTTTTTATTTCAATTTACTTATAATTCGGCATTAAAAATACATTCAATTCTTAATTTTACCCTTCTACCACTAACCCCTATTTTTTAATAGCGATATTAGTACTTTAATTATTTTCTACACTCGGCTGTCGATGATTAATTGATCATTTATCAGACCTGTAAAAACAAAAGTATTGTGACAAGTTTATTTGGACAATAATCCCATTAAGGGTGAAAGTAAGGGATGTTAAAATATGTATTAACTCAAGGGTTGTGATTAGGGTGTCCCTATATCTAGATATAATTTATGAGGCATTTCAATGTTTGCCCGGTCAGCTAGTATTTTTAATAATTTCTTCAAAATTATCTTTATAATATGAAAACTGGTGTTTTTATATTAATATGATTATTTGTGTGTAAGGTAATAATAAAATGAAACGATAGTATTTATTAAGGTACCTACATCTATTTTTTAAGTGCACTGCAATTATAAAAATATTTGAAAACCATCGAATAATATATCCTGGGACTATAGATAACATAAACTCAATAGAAAAATGGTCAATTGTGTCGTCATCCATCTTCAGGTACCTTCGAAGATTGTGATCCAGTTTGACTATTATATCCTTGAAGCAAGCACTCAATGTATAGTCTGTATACGCTATCTACTTACTAAGCATGTGTCTGTGGTCACAGCCATTTATTATCGAAATATTTAATACGCCAATGCCATGTACGAAGAAAAAAAAAAGAAATTTCAATACCAACCTTCTAGGAAAAATTCACCCGAAATTAGTAATTTAGGCTGTTCAGATTCCAAAAAGGGACCGGGCCAAATTTTTTATTGTTGTAAAGTATTAAATAATTGAAAGATCGAAATAATTTTTAGTGTTATAAGCAAACAAATTATAATCATTTTGATATGTTAATTTATAAAGTGTTGAAGTTTCGCTAATAATTAAAAATATGCAGTTAAAAATTTCGTGACGGCTTGTTTCGTGACGTCACACTAGGTTTCGGGAAAAGAGACTATAGCGTCAAGTGACATTTTTTGAGTGTGATGTGTGAGTGTACTTGTACTAGACACTATTGTGTCTCCTGATGCAAACAAAAAATTACTCAACTGATTTTAATCAAAATTGCATACCGTGTGCAGTTTGATCCAACTTGAAAGATAGGATAGCTTACATCTCAAAGTAAAAAAAACTTTTGGCAGAACGTAGTCTGTCGGGGCAGCTAGTGCGAATATAAAAATAAGCAGCTCAATTTTGGGCCCTTTTCTATGTGTACATAAATGATCTGCCGCACTATGCTTATTCTGTTTGTCTTTAATTGCATTTTCTGAGAACTTTCACCATAGTATAGTTTTTTACATACCATTAGAAAGAAAAGATTCCAACGAACAAAAAGACCACCGAATTTTTAAAAAAAATCAGATATTTTGACGTGAGATTTTTCGACTGAAAATAAGGATGCTTTTTCGATATAAGCAATATAAGGTCAAAATAAGGTGAAAAAAAAATTTTTTTTTGAATCAAAAAAATTACAAAAACAAAAATTACAAATTATTAAATATGTTAAGGACATACAAAGGTAAGTTTTCACCAAATTTCGTCGCTTTTTTTTTTGTAAAAGATAAAAATAAAAATCCAAAAACACATAGAATTAATATTACTAGCGTATAGAAGGGACACCGCGAACATCGGGTTCGGGGGTGTGCATTGCAGCCGGCCGGCTGCATTTAATTCTGTCACTCGCCTGTCACTCGGCTGCGCTCATGGCGGCCGCATGCCAAAATTGTTTATGAAAAAACTGAAAAAATGCCGTCGTGCGTAATAAGAACGTGTCACAATTGCACGACAAAAAACAAAAAAGATAATGTTATCACTTTATCATCAGTAAGAAAACAAAATCTTAACTTAAATCAACTAAAACGAATTTAATTTAATTATTGAGCAATGTTCCCGCCATTTTGAATGAAAAAATCATAAGGAGCGTTTGAACTTGGCAAGCCACTAGCGTGTTAATGGACTCAATAAGCTTGCCGACGCGACGCTTGTGACCAATTTAAAGTGTTGGATTTTTTGACACGAATCAATGGTAATTACGTTTGAAATCGTTTAAACGCTTTTGCACGTTAAATAAAGTTGGAGTAAGAGCTTGTAAAGATTTGGAGTCTGTGACTGCTTGTCTTGGTTCGGCAAGTGATATATACAAAGTTACTCTATGGCAAGTGTGCAAACGAGGCTTCTAGTTTGAAAAGAGAACGGAGGGCAAGCCGGCGGTGGAATACACATTTTGTTTGAGATAGCCTCTCTATGTATACTACCTCTATGCAAAAACATGGTTTTTTTAATTTTTCACATAAATGCGGTTATGTAAAAAAGTGTAAAATACAAAAGTTCTAGATCTTTTTATTACCTACAACTTTGTCATTTAACTTTTTACAATAGGACTTGTAGTTTTTCCGGAAATCGAGATAAACCGTTTTTACCCTTAAAACCCCCCTCCCCCCCACTTCCGGACCTCAGATCGCCCGTAATTTATTTTTCCTTTTATTTTTGTTATATTCTCTTCCTTTTGCAATAGGTTTCATTCTACTATAATTTTCTTCCACTTTTTACCGTTTTTAGAGCTATCGGCACTGGATTATCAGGGCATCAAACTATCTACGTGACTATCTGAGTTGTTGAGTTGACCTTCATAGAACACGTTACCACTTACCAGGAAACTGGTACACGCGCATTTATATGCAGTCGCAAGTCGCAATTTATATTGCTGATATTATTATCAGCAAGCCAACTGCGGCAACTTTTACTATTGCTGCTAAAGCGGCACCCACTTAAACTTTAATACCTATCTTAACCACATAATTACCTACTTACATACCTAGCATGAAAAATGAGAGGACAACTTAATATTATACTAGAGAAATTGTGATATATTAATTATTATTTATTTCATTAATTTAATTACTTTATTATTTAGGTTCAATTCACTAAGTTTTATTTGGTATTTTTTTTTACGCGAGATTACTATAATTTATTCAGCAGTTCTAATGAAGTCAGAAATTAGGGCATCATACTTCTGAATAAGAAGCATGTCCAATGTCCATACAAATTTATCCATGCGTTATCTAGCATTATTGCTTAAATGAGTACCTACTTACAGTGTATTAATTATTTTGACTAAGCATTAATTAAAAATTAAAATAGTGAAGAATTGTACGATTAATGTACGAAGTAAACATTTAAGTTCGGGGCGCCATCTCGTGCTAAAAAATAAAATTATAACTCAAATTACTTTATAGATATAAAGTTGAATATTTTACACCTAGATCATATTTAGGAAAAGCATAGCAATTGTTTAAAATTTATTAGTAGTCCCAGAAATTATTACCTATTTAATTAGCAAACCTTGTTTTGTGTAACAACATGTGTATCAAACGTTTTTTCAAAGTCTGTACAATAAAATTGCCAGCATAAAAAAAATCTATGAACATTTAATATTAATGTTTTTGACTCATTATTGAATTATTATAGTGTTTTAAGAATTTTTTTAAGATATAAATATTTTTTATTGTATTTTGAGCAGGACATGTTCCAAAAATTACTTATTGTTCACTTTTGTAAAATCTTGTACAAGGTGAATGCCTAAAGTACAGACGCTATCGAAACTCTTGTTACCACTTATGGCTGGTTTGTCAAATTATTGATGCGGTGGTTTGAATCACGTTTGAATTGAAGTGCGAAGCTTCGTGTTTAATTTTATTTAGGTGTATTTTTTTATCAACCCGTAATAATAAATGGTTCTTTAGAAAGTGTGTTTTGCGTGTAAATAAATATATTTAAAGTGTTATCAAATAATCATGGTTTTGGCCGAAAGAAGTAACGATGTACGAAACGGGAAGCGGTCGAGAGGGCCAAGCCCCAATGGCCATGGAAGTCCTGACTCCAGTTCTGAAGATGAAAACGGTAATATTGGGTATTTTAATGTTAGTTAAGTGGAGTAAACCGTACTCGTACTGAACAGATCATAGCTTTACGCTGTGCTTGATGGGGGTGATCTATCCAATTTTATCCAATGTTGGTGTAGTAGTAACGTATTTGGAAACTTATTGCTTTAATAACCTTTTAGTCGCGATATTTACCAAATTGATAGCATTCTCACGTCATGCTTTATTTTTATGCTTTCCATCATCTGCCATGCTGCGCTCATCTCATCACAACTCCATATAAAACGACACAAAGCAGTAGTGCCATTTGCAGCCGAGAAAATAAGGGTGGGACGAGATTACCAGGCTGTGTGTCCGGAACTGGAGCCAGTGGAGCAGCGGAAGCCTGATCTGATATCTGATAGGGCACTGTTGGTCTGGTCTCCCACCACGGATATTTTAGATTCCAAATGTAAGTGAACTATTAACTTACTTGGTTTTCTTGCAATACTTGATTACTTTTTAAACATACTTGTATTTTTAGTGGATGAATATATAACAACGGCAAAGGAAAAATATGGATACAATGGAGAACAAGCTTTAGGAATGTTATTTTGGCACAAACATGACCTCAATCGAGCTTCTATGGATTTAGCTAACTTCACTCCTTTCCCTGATGAGTGGACTGTAGAAGACAAGGTGCTCTTTGAACAGGCATTTCAGTTCCATGGCAAAAGTTTTCATAGGATAAGGCAAATGGTAAGTTTTCATTTTTTCTTCTCGAATATGAGTAACTAGTTGATACCCGACGTGTGCTACTATGTTAAAAAAGTCTCAAGCCATCTTTGTATAATTGCCTTTCGAATGAGACCAGTTTGGGGCACATCGGTTGGATGGTTTCACAGTCTATAAAGGACATCCATACAAACATTAATGTGTTTCATATACATGAGAAATATGTTATACTAATCTTTATAGCATAGTAATACATAATCATTTAGGTGATCAAGCTTTTGAACTGGTGCCTCAAGGTCATACTAGAAACAGATGTAGTAATAATTTTGGTAGAAAGGTCAAATGGAGTTCTTTATAACAGTAACATTTCCTGTCATTCATTGTTTGTCGTGTTTATAACAGTGTAGCCTGGATTCAAGGTTCCAGGTTTAAATTCTATGTCTAAGTCATTAATGTATTAATGTTAAAAGAATAATAAAATAAAATAAATAAATAAACGCTTACACACTCATACCCCCGCAGTAGGTTTTCACCTGTGTCGCTGGTGGCAGGGACGACACATCTAACATATCACAACACCCATGACCCGAGAACAAATATTTATCTGTCACATAAATATCTGCCTCGGCCGGGAATTGACCTCGCTTCGCACGCAGGGTACGCTACCAACTAGGCTACAGGGTCGTCTTTTATTTGGTGAAGGAAAGCTCATTGCAAAAACTTAAAAGAGATCTCTATAATATTTTCAAAAATGTGAAGTTTACATCCAAGTGACAACAGTGGGACCCATCTGAAATGTTAGGAATGTGCACTAATTTGTCATCAATATAAAAAAGGCTTGATAACATGGAAGTATAGTATAAATTATTTTGACAGTTACCAGATAAATCAATTGCATCACTCGTCAAGTACTACTATTCGTGGAAGAAAACCAGGGCACGAACATCCCTGATGGATGTGGTAGGTGAGGGTCGCAATGCCGCCGGATCAGGTACGGGCAAGAGGGAGTCTGGCGTAGGGTCCGAGCCGGGCGGCTCCGACAAGGAGTCGGATAACGACGAGAAGGTATGTTCGACACACCATTTACCTGTGTATGTTATTAGATTGTTTGCTCCATTATTTTTTGTGTGCGGTCTTTACCCTTTGTTTGTGTAGAACTACATTATTGGGAGAGACAATAATCTGTTTTTGTACTATTATAATAATATGTTAATAGTGTATCTGGATTGTCCAATTTTTTAAATCATACGGTACATAGAAATGCAGAGTAGATGACAGTAACAAATCATAAAGTTTTCTTAGGCATCACGTAGACCATCCAACGATTCATTCGAGGCATACATGGCTAAGGCATCTATTGGGTTAAATTCTCTGCAATACAAAAGTTGAGTAAGAATAGCAATGTGACGGGAATCAGTGGTAAAGAGTGAAGTGAGTAGTGAGGCTGTAACTTGTTAGTTGTATTGTGATGTGACAGACATGTGTTGGTAATGACAGAAGTGGACTATCCACCGCGGCATAGTCCGCGGGGGCAAAGCCGCGGCCGCCGGGGGGCCCGCGCTCCGCGCCGGACAATCCACCGAGGTGGGTGATCGCTTCCTCGCAACTGTATCAACTTATACATGTAACTGGATGTTCAATGTCTTCCGTACTCCGTTCTCTGTACCCCGCTATCAATATACTCGATTGGTGTGTAATTCTTGTTAGATGTGCAATATGATTGTTGAAGCTCCTGGTATCCTCCAGTAATATTAGAGCCACACCAATTCATCCAGCTGCACTGCACTGATCATGATTAATAAGTCATTTCATGTCATGTCATATTTTTATTTGCTGTTTCTGGCTTTAGACTGTTTTAAGCATCTAATTATTTACTGCCTATTTCAGTTATTTGTATTGTAGAACTTTATTGACCTAGATAGATGGCTTTGTTAGCTGAAAGTATGTTTATCTATTATTTTATAGTATGTTGAATACTTCGCCTGTTGAATTCTCTGAGCTGCTATAATTAGATTCAAGAAGCATAAACTAAATTATCTACCAGGTATTATCTTCAGTTCGATTGGCAAAGTTGTATATCAGATAAATTATTTTATTGATCCTGGATTGTAAAATAACAATAGTAAAATACCAAGTAGCATATAGCATTAAAATTGTTGTTTTATTAAAAGATCAATGCTCAGAGTATGTACTCCAAGAATAAAATGTTTAATTGGCTGCCTGTTCATTTATTTGCTGGTTGTTATATACAATTTTAACTGCTCTGCATTTTTATCTACAAACTGTAATTCTACATACATGTGCAATAATTATCTCTATTAACATTGGTTACGTGGAACCCTCACCAAGATTTGGGTATGTGGACATCTCGTTTTAGTAACAAAAACATTTTATTTGTACGAAATTTTCTATCGCTGCTTAAATTGATCGTTACTAAAGCTGACTGTTACTAAAGCAGAGGAACCACATAATATAACGTATTCTGTTTAATGTTTCCAACATGCCTACTTCCTTCTAATTTCAAAAGCTATCGATATAATATTTACTAGACATTTCGTTACACTAATGTGTTTCGACACCCCATAACTCCCATCCTCATATCCCCATCTGTGATCCCGCATGCTTCCTTTAACAGCCCCATATAATAGAGTGAGTCGAAATTGTGATAATGTTCTAATGTGTGCAGAATATCATTTTATATACATATTCTAATGGGTTTTTAAACGAAGTGTGTGTACAGTAACGTGGTCCGTCCCCGAATGGAATGCGTTAGGTGTTTGGTGTAGCAGGAATGTAAAGTATTAATTGGGGTTTAGGGCGAAGGCGGACGTGGAGAGGCGCGGTGCACAGTGTGCGGCATTCTGTGCAACCAAACGACGCAACACAACTCGCAGAAGTTGTGTCAGGCATGCCTCGTGCACGCCAGGTCGGTAACGATAACTTTCAGTTAACATAACGCTCACCTCGTGACCTCGCCCACATATCATCGCACTTGTCTCTTGTCTCTTGTCACCGTAGTGCCGGCTCTTTGGACATCAGATTCTATCAAAAATGTTACTTTATGTAGATTCACTTCAAAGGCTGAAAGTACGCGGTTCAATCAAATTAATTCATTTTTACAGTAACACGCCACTTTATTTTGTTAGAAGCAGACAGACCCATGACTGGTTTTGCTCAATTTTATTTTGTTTTGATAAACAGTACATAAAGTAGAAGACAATCGTGGACCGTATATTTTTGGTATATCTATGTGTAGGTAGATACCTACACCCAACCAGATGGTTTTCTCAATAACTTGATAAAGAAGTGACATCCGTGCACGCCACGACGCGGGCCCCGGATTCAGTAGTGGAGGTGATATGTGGGCGACACCCGACATTAACGCTAGGCTGCAATTTTATTTGCATGCAATGATTTCTAGTCCGTTGATATAGTTGGATTTGGGCTTGAGGATATTTGTTTGAATGTTGGCGGTAATGTGACAGACGCACCGGCACCATGAGGCCGCTATGCGGGCCGTCCGGCCGGCGCGGGCCCGGCTCCAAAAACCAACGGTACAAGCACCGCCTGCCGCGCGGCATTTACATCAATCACGACGATCTGGTCGCCATGGCCACTGGCCCCCAGCCCGGCGAGCCGACGCAGCCCGGCCTTATCAATCAGGGGGAAGCCATTCTCAAGGCAATGGATAGAGAAATTATATCCCTCAAGAGACAAGTAAGACGAAACCCGAAACAGATTGACGCTATGTAGCAATGCGAAACCCGTTCTCACTCCCGCATTGCATCCGCCGCCCGCAGCGCCCCCCGCGCCCCGCGCACAACAACACAACACCCACTTGCTACAACGCGCGTGGTGTAATGTGAGAATGAGAATGCGGTCGAACCTTTTTTATTTTCAAAAATAGTCTAAACAGTTAGCGCCCTGTGGTAACATTACGAGACCATGCTAGGTATACCTAACAAAATGTATTCTGCACACATTTACTAGAGTTAGCTGTTTTATTTATTAAATAAATGACATTTATTTATTTGCTTGTTGTCGACTGAATCGTGAATAAGCCATCGTAGCGTAGCGTTCGTTTTCCTTGTGGTAGCGACTTGGATGATCCAGATATGCCAAGCTTGTGTCGCGGGTGGGTCGGTCGGTCGGTGGGTGGTGACGCGGTGTGGTCGGTGTCGCAGGTGCAGCAGAACAAGCAGCAGCTGAGCGCCATGAAGCGCAAGGTGGGCGACGCGGGCGTGGAGGAGTTCCGCCCCGGCGAGCCGCCCGCCAAGATCAACTCGCGCTGGACCAACGACGAGATCCTCATGGCCGTCACCGCCGTCAGGAAATATGGTATGAGATGCTTTTATATTTATTACAATGCTTGACTATGAACCCACTTGGTGGTGATTTTTTTGGATTTAGTAAAGCGCACATGTTTAGTGAGAATCTATTCTTCTTCCATCTTTCTTAGAAAATACTCATAATTATTATGAACAAAACCGGAACGTAACGAGACAGCAGACTAATGTCTCGTTACGTTCCGGGTGGATGCTTTAGAGCAGGGATTGCCAAAGTGGTTGATATCGATCCCTTGGGATGGATTGGATATTTACTGAATTTTATGTCTATTTTGTTAAATTTTAATGACAAAATTATGTCAAGTTTAACTTACCAACCACAAAAATTTTAAATTAAGTATTTTGTAATTAAGAATTTAAAGTACATAATTTGGCTATGGGGATCTGAGGTAACATTTCATTTTGGAAAAGGGGTTTCTTGCCCAAAATAGTTTGGAAATCCATGCTTTAGAGTCAGTTATTTCATTTTTCTGTCTTGGTCGGCAATCGGCATCGCATGCATGATGCCATGATTTCCATGTGTGACTGTAACCACTTACCCTCAGGTGCCTCGTCAGCTCGCTAGTCGCTGCTATTATATTTGGAGTAACCCGGCGTGTGTGTGTGTGTCCCGCAGGCAAGGACTACCAGGCGATCGCGGAGACGCTGGGCACGAAGACGGAGAGCCACGTGCGCACGTTCTTCATCTCGTACCGGCGGCGCTACAACCTGGACGCCGTGCTGCGCGAGCACGAGGCCGACCGCGGACACGCCAACCACGCGCCCGCCGGTAAACACACGCATACACAATAACACGCAATACAATCATAAATTAAAATTTAAAAAAACCCCCGACAGTTTTATTAACACTAAACATAGCTAAGAACACTCGATTTTGTCACCTTTCTAACAAAAAATAGATCAAAAGCGGTTCATCCTTTTGGTAGGTACGATGCCATAGATAGACATACAAATACACAGACACATAGGCACGTCAAACTTATAACACCCCTCTTTTACGTCGGGGTCAAAAACGTATACGCACACGCACATTAGAAGATACGCACACGCACATTAGAAGATGCGCACATCACATACATACACATAAAAATAAAGCTATATTTTCATGTCATTGATTTCGCATGTAGCATATTATGGGTTACGACATTTTGTTTTGTACCTACATAAATAAAACGTACATGCACGCACGCACGCACATACAATGAAACGCATACGAACGTGAACACGCACACGCACGTACGCACATCTCCTCACTTGGCGAGTCAAGAACATCTCATCACTTCACTTGCGAGTGCTGTGAATACACACTGTTGACGCAAACCTCTTGGTACCTGGAAACCAGCCAAACTCTGAAATGTTATCATCTAAAAAATTTCAGGAGTAGTTTCTGCTTTCAGTTGAGTTATAGAGTACAGTGAACCTGCCAGTCAGTTTTTTAAAAAATATTTTTTGTATGATAGCTACATTATGACTGTGTTAAGATTATAGGCTACATTATTATAATTCCTAACCAAAAGGAGTTGCCTCAGGAATACGGATGTACATATATCTGGTGTTTCATTATAGGCACGACAAGCGCGGAGACTCCGGAGGAAGGAGACAGCAATACAAACACCAGCGCCACCCCACAGAACAAAGAGGATAAGGTAAGTTGTCGCCTCATCTTGCTACAGCTTTCTTGACTTCTTTCTTTAGAAGGAAGAAACAAAATAATCAAATAGATGTCCCACATGCTCTTAGAGAAATGTAATTGATCTTCGACGCATTTGTTATCTTCGCATTGTTACGGCGTCTGTTTATCAAACGTTTACCCTGTGAGGGGTGTGTTTACTAATGTTGGTTGTGTGTAGATGGAGGTGGACAGCGAGGGCGTGGCCATCGGTACGTCGGCGGAGCAGGGCGGCGCGCCCACCACGCCGCCGAAGAAGGGCAAGTGATGTCGCCGACCTGTCGTACTCGAACGGACCTTCACTTGATATTATGCTCATTAGTAAGCCCACTCGTTCCTTCACCTTGGAGATTATCTAGCGTTATGCCACAACTATCCCCAGCGGCCTATCCTGGCATACACATTTATTATGGAGTTTATATTAGTTTAAATGAAGTTATTTGAAGTGTTGGTGTTGCTTTGAACATGATTTTCTTAATGGTCACAAATCACAATACAATTTTTAACCGACTTCAAAAAAAGGAGGAGGTTCTCAATTCGACTGTATTTTTTTTTTTTTTTTTTATGTTTGTTACCTCAGAACTTTGGACTGGGCGAACCGATTTTGATGATTCTTTTTTTAATCGAAAGCTGATGGCTGTCATGTGGTCCCACATAAATTTTATTGAGATCTGACAATGGCATCCATGAGAAAACTACATAAGTCGTAAATTTGTGTTAAGATGTGCGCGACAAATTGACGAATAACTCAATATCACGTCAACCGATTTCGATGATTCTTTTTTTAATAGAAAGCTGGTGCTTGTCATGTGGTCCCACATAAATTTGAACGAGATCTGACAAGTAGTTTTTGAGAATTTGAAGTCGGTTATTTTTTGTTAGTAAAATTTAGATTATTAAGTCGCTACATACGTTAGTGAGTGGCGGGACTACGTAAGATCGTGATGTTTGGCCTCTTAACGTTCCTCACGTAATTTTTTTTAGATGTAACGACCAAATTTAATGATGTTCAATATAAGCGTCAATCGAGAAATCATTATGGTGAAAGTATACATTATTTTCACTATATAGTGTTTGAATCAGTTTTGCGTAAGAATATAATCGATTGCGTCACAATGTGACTAACAAAGTTGCTCGTATTGGTCATCAATACAAAACAAATATATCTTGAACATGTTTCCAAATGTACATACAATCATACATTGTGAGAATATTTAATATAAAATTATTATTATCGTGTAAGCTTTACATGGCTTGTAGCCTTGCGTGTCATCCATATTAATATTTGTGGCTAATTGTAGGTTATTAATTTTTTTTCGAGTGTATGAACTATGAAAAATGTAGTGGTGACATAATGTATATTTTATTACGTCAATCTGTTGGCCGCATTTTTCCTGTATAATTTGAGGAATTTTAGTTTGTGTTACAGGAAAACAGCCGTTTTAAATTAGTTTTAAAATAAGTGTAAAACTATGCTATGACATTAGGAGATATTGATGTCGACAAGAAGACATGTTATAACCATAATAGATTCCGCATAATGAGTACCTACCAATATTCATAATTTACCTGTATCAAGATTTTGCGGTATGCCTGTCGCTTAGTGAGTCCGATGGATGTATGAGAGCTAGCGACGATAAATATCCTGGGTAGCTTGGTTTTTATCCGTTTTACTGGATATCTGGCGGGATATTCCAAAAATATATATATTAGAAGGTGGTGTTAGATATTATGTTCCCAAAATACAAAAAGAAAATGTGATTATTATCATGATAGGTCATGCAGTGTATTTATTTTAAACAGATAATGACACAGTCATACTCAATTTGTCGAATATGACACTAATGGAATGTTCGGTGTATCAAGAGAATGACCAGGCGAGGCTCGGGTTTAGGAATGGCTGTATACGCTTTAGGAAACCATTACAATTATTATTGACTTGTAAATATTAACATTAAGGATATGCTACTAGATGTAAGATATATTAATGAATATCCATTTCTAATGATCAAGTAACAGGAATTGTGTATTTTTTTAATGCGAAACTAGAGCCGTGCTCATATCATTTCTATAATAGTCGCGCGAATTAATACCTTTTGGTACATTATATCATTTGGTATTAAAACGTGTATTTATTGTAGCATCACTAAAATAACTTATTGACTCTCGGACCGAGCGAAACTAATCGTGTAAGGTTGGTCGCAACAGCGCTCGGCCATTTTAGTTTAACGGTAGAACGTAATCCTACATAATAATTAATAACATATTAATTATTTAAGTTTCATTATTCATATAGTACTGTCGCTTTTTATTGTATATTATGATCTCTTAATATTAAAATAAAACTGGAAATGTGTGATAGTGTTTTAAAGATAATGTTAAGTCTAATATACCGTAACACACTTGCCTTAAGATGTAATATGTATGTCATATTGTATACTCGCATGCTTAGGATATCGGCTCCTACTGTGTTGGAGGCTTCTGTATATTGTATATACAGCATATAGTATACACTTCTATCAATACAGTAGGTGTGGCTAAAGGATTTCAAATATTATAATGACTAATGCAGAATAGTTTATATTTTCAATATTTAAGAACTAGCTAATAGAATGTCCATTTAGATGTATAGTTACTTTAAAATTGAGTCTTATTTTGCTTGTAGTTGTATTGAGTGACTGATGGTTTGCAGTTGGATTAAAGTTTTACAAAGTGGATATACATTCAAAGGCCAACTTTTTTTGAACTGAAGTCTGATACTTTTATTAGTTAATAATTGTAACTCATCTAAATGTAATGCGTAAATAATATAAGGAGGGAGTATACCTTCAATCTACGAAATGGCAGCCTGACAGGTGAATACTTTGAACATTGAACATTTAATCTTGTACTCAAATTACGCTCAGGCTGGATTCACCAAACTGCCCTGCCTATAAAAATGTATTTTGTCATAGTACTGTAGTTTTACGTCTCTAAAATCCGGCAAAAATAAGGGAACAAAATCTTCACATTTTTACCTATTAATATTGTATTTTATTTTGAATTGCCTTACATTCATCTTCTATTTGTCGACTATTTGAGGGTTAGTTAATTATCTATCCCGATATTAATTATTGTGTTACATTTGGATGAGTTCAATCCAGTGTTTTATTTTACTAACAAAACTTTTATGAATCACTTCAATCTAGCCTAATTTTATTGTCTTAGAAACAGAATGATTATATAAAAGAAAATATTAGTAACAAATAATGACGATATTTTTGTACCCCTAAAAGACATCTCTATAATGAGTATTGGTGTGAAATAGTAAAGCATATTTCTTAGTATTAATTATTTTTAAATTTTATTCTAGTTGTTAGGTTTTTTAGTGCTACAACTTACGTACATCTTATAGCATTATCATATAACGATATTAGGGTAAACATAAACATCACGAGATGATTAATTTGGTATGTACTGAACCGAAGAAGTGGTTACCGATGTATGGTCAGGAGACGGCTTTTATTATGTGTATATTTGTTTTATTGTAACCGAATCGATAGAAAATATGGTTGCGCGAATGTTTCTGGTACTGTACTGCAGTGGTCGACTTATTGCAAACATTGGATGGTACCGTTCGTCGCAGGTTTCATTCAAATTACGTCCGCCTAACGTTGAGTTACAAATATCTCAATTTGTAATTGCAAAGTGATTTCCTGTAATTCTATTTTATTGAATTAAGAATTGAATAAATTACGCGTATAAAGTTATTTTGACATTTATCTTTAATTTAAGTCGGGTATGGGTTTAGTTTTAATGCGGGGCACATGTAAATAACAATAGCGAAGTCGGTCTATAGAACATTGGACTTAACAAAATAGTATAAATTAAGTGTTATTTTACAAGTTGTGTTAGATCGAACTAACCGCTCCAAAGAGATCCACACGATGAGTCATCTTATTTATTGATGCTAATTATAGCAGGTAGGAATTTGTTACAGAATTAAATTATTTTTATTAGAATTAATGTGTTCTGTGTTCTGTATATTAAGCATATCAATCAGTTCGGTTAATGAAGTGTTTGAGTAAAGAAAGCTCAATCAGCTGGTCGCCCCCGGTGGCCTAGCGGCCCGGCGGCCCGACGTGATGGCCCGGTGACCCGGTGACCCGGTGAACATTTTAAAACAGATTATGTTTGATGTTTTTTTTACATTCAGCTAGTTTAAATTTAAGAATATTTAATAAATAAGTATGCAATATTCCGGTCTTGTTATTTCCTAAATTTAGTAAACGGAAACCCGTATACGATCTTAAATTACTCGAAGCTTATTAATTTATTATAACATTTTAAAGGTTTCGGAGCCCAATGCATACGTAACGGGTTTTTAACCTTATGGGACGGAGACGGGGCATTTACTATATATGTGCGTGCCCCGTTCCCGTCCCGCACGGGATTCCGCTGCGTATGCACTATCATAATATACATTTTCTATGAAACGATGTTTCCAACACTTCACGTCCCGTGCGGGACGGGAAAAAACCCCGTTACGTATACATTGGGCTTTAATACTGCATGCCAGATTTTACAAAAAGAAATATAATTTTATATGCTGTGTACTCTGTGTGCTGCACAGAGTACTTAATCACTACGTTTTAGTGGTGGTCACAGAGTACTTAATCACTACGTTTTAGTGGTGGTCACAGAGTACTTAATCACTACGTTTTAGTGGTGGTCACAGAGTACTTAATCACTACGTTTGTGGTGTTGGTGTGCTGTGCTAAACTTCTTGATTGACAGTGATGGATGAATTAGATGATAAATAGAAATACGCCAATTTTAATAATAAAAAGGTCTTTAAACATCAGCTTCTGTAATATTGATGCAATTTAATTTATAAACTAAGAAGCCTCGGGAATAACACGAAATTAATATCGGAAGGAAAACCAAGAACGATGACCTCGCGTGTATTCCGGGCGGCGCCGCTCGGGCGCCTGCGGCTCGCCGAGATAGACGACGTGCCTCACATCATGGAGCTGGTCAACGAGTCCATGTCCAAGAACTTCCGAATCGACACCCCTTCTGATGTCGTTTACATGATGTGAGGCACATTTCACGTGTATTGTTGTGAAGTGCAACTTTTTGAAGTGAAAACTTCTTTAGTACGGGGGTGACTTGAAATTTTATGAAACGAAACTGTCCAGTAAAAAGAGACAAACACATAAATTCTAAAGTGAGATAGGAAGCATTGTACGGGGGTAGGGTAGAGGAGTGAGGGGTAGGGGAGCGGGGCGGAGCGGAGCGGAGTGAAGTAGATTAGTGAAACCTACGTTTATCATCTTCCCGAAATTTTACATTCGTCTCATTATCTTGAAAACAAAAATTTTGAAGGTTTCACTTCTACCACGTGTGAATTGCACACATTTTAATTTTTTTACATTTTAGTAATGGAATCTTTTTTTGTAGTGAAAACTGCGTCCTGTCGATATGTCTGCTCGATGTACACGAGGTTATAGTTGGGTTTCTAGCGGCCAGGGACTACCCGCCGGTGCCAGCCGTGTACCCCGGTGCATGGGAAGGCTTTGTGTGGACAAAATATAAGTAATTTTTCAGTCATATTCCTATTTATTTTGTGTTGTAAAATGCTTATGGGTCTCAAATGTGACAATATCGCACTTAAGCCGGTTTACAAGGGGCAGATTCAGGGGCGTAGCTACCGCCGTATCAGCCGTATCAATTATACGGGGCCCCCAGCGTATAGGGACCCCCACTAACGCTCCCAAAAAAAAGCTCGCCAGTAGCAGGACCGCTAGAGTAAGCATTCCTTTTATATATTTTGACAGCTGACGTTGAGGGGGCCCCACAACAAATATTGATATGGGGCCTCCTTAGGGGTAGCTACGCCACGGGGCAGATTTATTCATGAGCCGATGATATCACTTGTGTTACGGATGTGCACCACCACACCACGGTACCCGTTAAGAAACAAGTTGAGATACTCGATGGACTAGCTAGTTAACTAGCCAGGCAGGAACGGGTACCGAATTCAACGACACGACCCGTGTGGCGCGCAATGGTTACATTACAATGCCGGATCGCCTTGCCAAGGAAGGGTCCTGGGTTCGATTCCCAGCGAGGCGGAAATTTGAATGATGAATTTGAACTGCTGTTATCGGTCTGGGTGGTACCCACGTTTCAGGGAATCCTAGTATGGGGCTATGAGTTTGTAACGTTACTTATTTACTTATTTAACTGCAATGGATGAGTTCCGACGGGATTAATCTGGGTAGCCCAGAGTCCGGCGAGTTGGTGTTGTCCTGGGGCTCAATATTGGTGTAGCATCTTGCAGCCTAGCTAGAGCAATTATTGAAACTGAATCTGTTTTCAGAGCTATAGAGCTGAATGCTCGCAACACCTTGTTCATTCACATGCTGTGTTGGAACCCCGTGTACGCGCGGGATGCTGTCGATGGCCTCTTGAGATCCATGTTCATGAATGACCCGTACGTCCACCACATTGCCATGATGAAATCGGTGATAAATTATCCTTGTAAGTGTTATCTGTCAAGTGGGTGTTAGGATTTCGCTGGGTAGATTACATGGTGTCAGCAAATAGGTGACGTCCCAACAGTGCGGTAGTAGGTACCTCTGTTGTTGTTTCCAGTGTTGGTCCTGGGCCAGTCCCGCTCGGAGGGCTCGTTCCGGCGGCTGCAGGCGCTGGAGCGCGGCGTGCCGGGCGACCAGCTGCCCGCGCTGTGCGTGGCTGACCGCGCGGACGTGTGCCCGCGGCTGAGGATACGACGGGCTGTGTGAGTGGCTCCGTACTATTGCCCGATGCGATGACACATACAAGTTACGCGGGTCTATATACGAGAATAGTACCTACCCATCTATATGGGTAAGCGTGGTAACCATAGAAAAAATGCATTTTTTTTTTGTTTCGTCGTCTTCATTCTACAAAATATGAATGTCAATTTGTGTATACATACCAAGCAAAGGCAGGTCTCTATAAGAAGGTAGGTACATTTTTGTTGTCCAAATAGTCATGCAGATTGCAGACTAGACCAAAATACCTGAATTAGCTTCAACTTTGTTTTGTCATGGTAAAATCGAGGTTTAATTGCAGCTCTACATACTCGTACCTACCTGTTTGGCAGAGTACAGGTTTTAAAATAAAAATTATTTACTAATGCTACTAAATAAAATAAAGTAAATGGTAAATGCGCAGTGAAGAAGACAACGACGATATCGTTCCGATAATAGAGCGGCACTCTGCGCGCCTGCGGGAGATGTACGGAGAGTTCTACGTCAGCGAGCTCATCTCCCGACACCCCGAGTCGGAGAGGGTTCTACTTGTCTGCGAGGTAAATGCAAGCTTGCATACTCATACCCTCGCATTAGATGTATAGTATGATGGACGACACAAGTAAGACATCGCTATAACACCCATTTATGCCCGTGTATTTTACTTATTTGCCCCGGCTGGAAATCGACCCGGGACCCCTCGCTTTGCAGGCAGGGTCACTACAAACTAGGCTATTGTAATAGCATTTCGTATTAAACCATTCGTACTTAAGTTACTTTAAAAGGAATACCAGCCGCGGACATAATAGGTAAAATAACGATTTTGAAACTATCAATCATAGCGTTTTTAATTGCTTGGTTAGGTACCTTGTTGTTTATTGTGTAGTAAGTAGTGAAGCTGTGCAAATAACTGAATATTCATTTTTTTAAAAAAGGTGGCAGAAGTAAAACATTACGAGTAGGTGTGTGTGTACTACCTATGTGTGCAGGGATATTAATATGTTGAAGCCAGGTTCAACTTTACTTTCATGTAACGTTCGCCAGCATAAAGAAGTAGCAGTAGGGGTGATGTGTCTCAACACACAAATCAACTACGAGGCGCTGGAGGAAAACTTTGAGCTCTCGCCGTACGCTGGACTGAGACACCTTCAAAAGCAGTTTCACTGTAAACGCACCAAGGATACGGAATCTACATTCAGGTTATTTTTCTATTGTAAATATGTATAATAAAAGTAATCTTAATTATTTTAATGTAGGTACTTTATTGTACTCTTACTGAATTTGCTCTTTACATTTTTATTTTATAGTTATGTAATAATTTTGACAGTCGTGTGGCAAGCACCACGATGTTTGACGCGCCTACTGCATCGACGATTAGTTTCGAACCTTCTACAATATCCAAAGACACAAAATCAAGAGTATGTTTTTAATTTTTTTTTTGTATCTATCAATCATTTATTTCTATCAAAATCATTACAATCATCATCAGTATAACGATCTTCCACACATCAAAGGAATTAAATTCTGATGGTCACGACTCACGTCTGCGGCCTAACTCGTTAAGTAATATAATAGGAGCACCAGTACGCAAAAAAAAAAATCAAAATTCAAAATCAATTTCTTTCGGCTTTTCTTCTCCTCCTTGACAAAGCACCTTTCCTAAAAGCTGGTAGATTAAAACATGACGTGCATAAGTGTATCAGTGATACCTATATGAATAAAAGATTTTGATTTGATTTGATTTGAATTATTTTATTTATTTTATTTCATTTTATTATTGTATCTACCAGCATTTCAGAAAGGTACTTTATCATGAAGGAGAAGAAATGCCGTAAAGAAACTCCTCAGCACATCTTCTAAATCAAATTGTAGGTGACCTGGCAATTCACAGAAGACGAGTTCAGTCGGTTCAAGACAGAATCATGCGAGCTGGAGACGGCTGGCTACGGCATGTGCGCGCAGCTGGACATCCTCAACCTGTTGGAGGAGGAAGAGGAACTGGAGTTCGACATCGTCAACATCGACACGGATCTGCTGCGGGTGCCGCGCTTGCTGTCGCACGATGAGCTCATGAAGAATGATAAAGTGTGAGTTGTTTATGATTGGTGGGTTCGGTGCCGTGCTCACTATAAGTGTTGGGTTTAGCTAAGGTAACTAATTGATCCTACTTTAACTTGAGGCAACTTCCTTACAAGGTATTACACCTTGACAAAATTGCATTTTAAAAAAGATATGGACCAACTATGACTACCTTTCATTTTACGTACCTACATAATGTCTTATATCTTCCAGTATCATGGACGATATAATGAAAGTTCTGGACAGCAGGAAGCACAGGGACTCGGTATCTGATATCGTCCACCCGAGCAAAGATAAGAAGGAGAAGAAATGTGAGTTCTCGCTTTATTATTCGGGAATAACGCCGCACTCAGATCAGATATCATATTCATGCCAGGAATCGAACTGGGCATCCCATTCTCTGAAGGGTGGGTTCACTAACAGCTAGGTTATGGAACCGTTGTGGGTTAATTTTTTTATGTATCACTTAGAACTTAGGCTTAGTTCAGCTATAATTGATGGCACTCTACATATGTGTCACATAAATATCTGCCCTAGCCGGAAATCGAACCTGCGAACCTATACTCCACAGGCAGGGTCACTTCTACGCGCTACGGCGTCCTTTGTAAATTATTTTGATAACATTTTGAATACAACCGAACTCATATGGTATTTATAGCCGTACCTATCAGGTGTGAATACGTTGAATCTTAAAAATGATCGCACAGAAAATTTCCTTTTCGACTTATCAAGCTATTCACGCCTTGTATTTTCGTATACTTACATAATAAGTTCCCGACTCCCGTTAGCCGTGCCATTGGCGACGTCGAGCTCGCAGAGCAAGACGCCCGAACCCACCCGCTACCTGGGTCCGCCCAACGCGTTCCTGCTTGAACTGTTCGCTATGCACGAGGACTATGACGAACGGTACGTCTTGTTGCTTGCACTTTTGTTTACGTGCCAATTACCATCTGGTGGATCGTCAGTCCGTTTGTTGACTAGTAAAAAAATAGATAGGTACCAATGACACAGTTTACAGTTTATCAGCAAGTCTCCCGTTTGGGGAACCTAGGTCAAATCCTCTACGCAGCTACAATTTTTTGAAAAATTTGAGTGTTAGTCTCAGTATCAGTATCAGCAATACGACTTACGTTCGTTAAGTTACGGGGGATTAAGTACAGCAGAGAGTTATGGATATTCTGATTGAAGCTGGATGCTGGATAACGGATGGCATGCGGCAGTGGCCTGAGATAACGTGTCGCTGGACTTCTTAACCTCCAGTTAAACATTTAACATGCGATGAATGTAATGCATGGGCGTGCCTAGTCTCTGGCCCAGGGGAGCGTTTCCTGTAATTGCATAGTAAATAAGCACATTTTAAGGGCATAAATAAGTAGGCACGTACTGACAAGCATTCAAAATCCATTAACGCCCAACGCAATGCAATGCGACAATGCGGTGACACCTCTGATCCACTTTACCTACTCGTTCGCCATAGATATGAGAGTGTTGATATGTTGGTATAGATACGGATTCGATATGCTAGAAGCCTCGTACGAGCTGTTCCCAGACCGCTGCTACTGCATCATGTGCCTGCCATCCAGCCACACCTGCTTCCCCCTCCTCGAGCACTTCACGGTATGTGGACACTGCAGCACTGGATCAAACAGTGTCTAATAATAAAGTCCTTTTATTTTCCTCTATGTTCTTCGACATTTATTCTACAATAGCCACCCATTTGGCGCGAGGAATCGTAGTCATTAAGACTAAGGCCTGTATAAATAAACCGATCTCGGCTCAAGAGGACGATCTCAGATCTTACAAATTACATTTTTCATTCGATTTGGCATATTTCAGCATCTCAAATCGAATCTTGATATCGCAAAGATCTTAAGATTGGTTTATTAATACGCAGGTGCTCAGTAGTGGGTCAGCGTTAAATTAAAAATTATTTATTTCGACACAGGAACAAACGGCTCAGTTAACGAAAATCAAATGTTACAAAATTCTAGCTACATAATGATTAATTTAAAAAAGCTTTAGTCCACCGAACTAATATGAAATAAGTATATTTTACAAACAACTATAGCCGTCTGGATATATGGGTAGAAACATTGCGTGTATAAAGTAAATAGTTTATCATGTGAATTTATCTTTACGCAGCTAGTGACTCCGTACGGCTCTAGGATGCGCTTCGTCAACGAGACTCTATATGTGGCTCATGTGAATGCTATCAGAGGGTAAGTTTTATCAGTACTATGATTTCTTCTGTGGTTTTGTTCAATACTGATCATATCATACTAGTCCAGAGAGAATAAGACATGACTATCACCCTTGACCTGATACCAAAATTAGTGTCACATAAATGGGTGCCACAGCCGGAAATCGAGTCCGGGATCCTTCGCTTCGCAGGCAGGATCACCTCAGAACTCCGTCATTTATTGTTTGCTTGTTCCAAGATGAAAGTCATGTCACTTGTGTATATTACTCATAGACATAATACTACTAGATTAGGCAAGGTATCTGAGCAATTGAGCATATGTAAGTGAAACCGTCACGCTGCGAAGAAAGGCAGGAGGTAAACCTATCCTTGTCTTACCAAGGTATCTGAGCATATGTAAGTGAAACCGTCACGCTGCGAAGAAAGGCAGGAGGTAAACCTATCCTTGTCTTACTTACGAGTTACGCGAGTCTCCTTGGTCTCTTTCTCTTTCTAATAGCGTGACGCAAAGAAGGCCCGCTTGTCTAGTCTAGTAGTATTATGTCTATGATATTACTATTGTCTGTATACGCCAGCGAGGTGCGGTGTCGGCCGGCAGAAGCGTGCGACCTGCGGCCGCTAGAGGACGTGCTGGAGCACGCGCCGCGCAAGCCGGCCCTGCTGCAGCTGCTGGCGTCCAGCCTGGCCGCCAGCACGCTGGCCTCCTTCGTGCTGCTCGCGCAGGACCAGCCCGTGGGCGTCGTCGTGCTCGGGTCAGGGTGCACACGTTATCCATATCCTTGTCCGTTGTTTGGACGCGCTGCTCTTTGGAACTACGGATTTAAAAATTATTTTTGGAAATTATCATAGTCACATTCATGATTTATGCCCTTTATTTTATGAACTTTGTGTTTTATTGTTAATTGGTTTACACAATTAGGTATGTTCATTGACAGGAAGATTCTGATATAACATGATAGTTCGTAGAGTTTACCTTGATAGTAGATGTTATTAATTTGTGAGATGCATCAATAACCAATTCATCACCAGTGGAGAAATGGGATAATTTACACCACTGGTGGTAAAATGGGAGTAATATTGTGTTATTTGGTAACTGGTAGTCATTTGAAACTGGAGTGCCAACTGACCACTGGTGTTGAGATTTGGTGGTCAGACGGTCCGGAGCGAATTTGTTTGATACCTACTTATTAAAATAACATAAAATTGATTAATTTGCACTCGATGTAAAATATAGGCCGTTCGAAGAGGGCACTCTGGTGCGCACTCAGTACAACCTGCAGCCGGAGCCACGCAGATTTGGAACCGATGCTAATGCAAGTACAAAACTATAAATCTAATTATTTAATTCAATCGACATCAAAACTTAAATTCAGTTTGAGAACCTTTCCTAACTTTTCGTGGACGCGGATCCATAAAAACATTCATTAAAAATACTCACAGAGGTCTATTCTAGGTGGTAAGTCTATACAGGATGAATTTTTCAAGTGGGCATGGATAGCCAAATTGGAAACTGTGAGGTACTCGTATAGCGAAAAGCGGTCAAAGGAGTCTCTGGACCGAATTAGATGATTGATTGTGGTCATTATATTAACAATTCATAATTCAAAATCATTGCATTTTATCACTGATACACTTAAGCACAAAATTTTTTTTGTCCATTCTACGAGTACCACCATTTCGGAAAGGTGCTTTGTGACGGAGAAGAAGAAATCCCGCTTCTGATATATGTTTTATTAGCTTGTATATGAATGAGCGTTGTGGTCAGATCCTGGCGGGCGTGATCAGCCCCGTGATGGAGGCGCACGGGCGCTGGTTCCTGCGCGAGCTGCTGCGCCAGTCGCGCTACACCACGCTCTTCTGGGCCTGCCGCCTGTTCGCGCGGGGCGACGCGGTGCGTATCGTTCACAGATAGGCGGCTGGTGACAATGCTGCAATGTACACTTTATTAACATAATATCATGTAAATTTAATGAAGTACTGAAAAATAAAATTTCAACAAAAAAAAAATACTTTGAAAGAAACAGTATTGGAAAACAAAAAAAAATAAATGTCTTAAACCAGAAAACCATTTTAAAAATTTACATGTAGTACGTAGTTACATAATTATAATATTTAAAAAGCTCCAACGACGCCTTATCGATTCCATCATGAGAACTGAATTTCGATAAATTGGACAGATATAAAAGTATAAAAATTTAATTCTCCATTAATTCTCCAAATCAGTTCATAAATGACGAAGTTTTGAAGTATGTAACAAAAACAAACATTAAAAAATTCAAGAAAAATGTGTGCGTGTATTAGTAGTATGTAGTGTGTAGCTAAGACACTTTATATAAGTTAGGTTAATTGTAATCAATAGAGAGTTCCAATAAAGACATCGTTGCAACAACACGTGTTATTCTTTACACCGCACTGCTCACGACATCACAAGTAGGTATACACCCACAGACATGTGTAATTAGAATATATTATCTGTGTATACCCCAGTACTAGGTGAAACTTTTGTACTAGATTTTTTTACTACATAATATCTATAGATATTGCTTTTTGGTATTACATTATAGATCTTTCTGTCGAGACAGTTAACATTGCTCTAGCTATTAAAATACTAGTATTGGTATGGGTGTTGCCACTATCGCCACTGTCGCCACCATCACCATTGTTCCACTATCGCCGCTGTCACCGTAGAGCCCGAGCCGCAACCTGATGTCGCTGGCGGCGCACATGGTGCCGGTGCGCCCGCGAAGGTTCGTGCCCAACATCAGCAGGAACAAGGAACTCGAACAGTTCTTCAAGGAAAGGTAACGGCTCTTTTCGTGATTTAAAACGATTCGTTATATCTTATCAATGGCATGGAAATTCTTATAACCGTCTCACAACTGATATAGTAGCAATTCGCTCCGGCTGCGCACGGGCAGAGCATCCCTCCATCCATCCATCAGCCCTTGGAGGTTAACTGCTGCACATAGGCCCTCCCCTGATTTGCACCACTCGACTGACCGCTCCTGAGCCTACAGATGCCCGCTGTCTTCTTCAGGTCGTCAGTTGTCAGTGTCGTCAATCATCTGGTTGGGGGGCATCCTCCTTTTTACGAGACGTGGGTGCCATTCGAGGATCGAACGGCTATCAATTGCAGAACATAATAATTATCTAATTTTTTCCAAAAATAAAACCTCTTTAGGAAGGTTTCACTTCGTTCATTGGTGAAAATGTAATTTGCATCCGTGCAGTACTTTTTGAGTTTATCGCGGCCAGACAGTGACGCCGGGGGAGAGACTTAGCTTCATAATAAGAGATGATAGTGATAGGTAGTGTTGTACCTATATTATACGTGTTGTGGGGTGTTATGTGGTCAGCACCACTCCGTTCGCCCTGTGGACGCTGGAGCGGCCGCTGACCAGCCTGCCGCGCGTGGCCGTCAACACCAGCATCGTGGTGGTGGGCGCCAGCCGCGCCGGGCTCGCCTTCCTCGAGGCTCTGCTCACCGGGTAACGTATCACACGACTATACTCGTAGTAGCCGCAGTATCTCGCTGCACGTCTAAGTGCGAGTGAGCGCGTAATATGCTTCGCCTTGCTCGCACTTTATGTCAACGAGTGCACCGAGATACTGCGACTACTAGTGGTAAGCGCAAACGGAGTTTTTTTTTTCTTGGAGGATTTTTGCAGTTAGTTCAGGGGATCCAAAACAATTTAACAGGCATCGTCTTGATGTCTTCGTATACAACAGTCAGTGGATACAGTTGGAAGGCTTCCATTATGACGGTGATAAAAATCCTTCGAGGATTGTTTCCGTTGTCTCCGCGTAGAGTCTACACCGTAGACCATACGAGTGATGTATGGCCATGGTCATTTATACAAAAACCAGAGTTAATGACGTCATGTGACAGATACTACGGATTTTAGTCTAGTTTTTTTTTCTGTGAACCCTTTATTATAATATTCTTTTCATAAATATTAACGTTGTCTATAAAAAACAAGCAGACCCTGAAAGTAGTGAACATTTCACATTTGGGGTGTAAATCTGTTTATGTACCGCAGCCCTAGATCGGAATACCTGACGTTCACGAACGTGACGCTGGTGTCTGTCCACGGGCTGCCCACGGTGGCGGAGTGCCTGCGCGCCGCCGACACGTGCGTGCCGCGCCACGGCCGCTACACCGACCGCTACCTCAAGAGCGTGCCCTTCTACTTCTACCTCGACGTCATGTCCGCGGTCGTCGTTGGGATCGACAGGTTAGTCTACTTCCACCGACGCGGAGACAGGAGATGTAAACACAGTGTTTCCACTGACTCTGAGTGATGGACGTGTAAGGACATCTGATTGGTTATTTAAAAAGTCTCGACTACTTTGGTGGACACTGAACCTGAACTGAGGTTGGTCTCCTATTGTGAGGCCTAGTACAATAGTTTTCCTTCACTGAAGTAATAGTTGTGCGATAATATGAGATCCTACGCTTTCTTTTTAATGAGACGCAATATCGTCGGTAAATGTTAGATGTATCAAGGGACTGGACATTTCGTCAACTATTTATACGTATAAAAAGTTGGATAATGGTTGCAGGAAGAGGAAGTGCATCCATCTAAAAGGCGCCGGGCTGAAGTTCTACGACGAGCTGGTGCTGACGTGCGGCCTGCAGTTCCAGCACCCCGAGTACCTGCAGGAGTCGCTGCAGCTCGTCCAGGAAGTCCAGTTAGTGCTTTGGAGTTCAGACAGGGTCTTGTTTTGTTCGTTTGATAATAATGTTACAAACATATCTTCTTCCAGGCCGACATTGCGTATAGCGTCCACCAGCCCATTTATTAAATAACACGCTTAATACCGCTGATCATCATTTAAACCACCGTAAAGTTCAGTTTTTTTTATAATTGTTAATCTTTATGCTGAAGTTTGATATCCATTGAGTACAGCTGGCTGGTACATTTACATGTGACCCGATTTACATATTTGCCGTATCTTGGTAGACGCTGAATGGTTAAACGTGCAACTCTTGACTTCCTTCAAATTACTTCACTCGCCCTTGTCCCTATTAGCCCGTCTCTACCACGAAGAGGCTGGAGAATTGGACATACCTATCTCGCCTCGGGAGCCGGTGCAGTTGTTGTCGCCATTTCTCGCTCCTTTGTTGATGCCATTAATTTGCCAACTTCTTGAAACATATAAATTTGACTTACCTGAACGCAGAGGCCCGAGATTCGAGATTAAATCCTGACACGCACCTCTAATTTTCAAAAAATATTTGCGTGTTAGAAGTCAATTATCACTTGATTTGGTGAAGGAAATCATAGTGAGGAAACCTGCACACCCGAGAGTTCTTCATAATGTTCTCAAAGGTGTGTAAAGTCTACCAACACTTGACCAGCGTGGTTGACTATAGCCTTTACTTGCCTTATGTGAGAGCACATTATGAGTGTTACTATGACCCATGGATTACCCCCAATAGATACCGCATAAGGGAAATTTTCTTAGAGTTTGAACTCACAAAATTTGGCGGAAGGCGCGGCTTGCGGGGGACAAAACAATGCGCTGTGATTGGCTATTTCTAATTCATACTTGCACTTGACGCGTCAATATTGGTCGACACTATTGTCGTCGACTTGCAAATGCACGTACTTGTTGGCGCGCGTCAATTGCCTTGTATGCGATATCTATTGGAGGTAATCTATGCTATGACCAGACAAGGCGCGCCGTGTGTGCGCACGCTGATGGATTCGCCCCACTACAAGCCCGCGCGCGTGCCGCCGGCGCCCGCGCTGCCCGACAACGTGTTGCTCATCAACTCGCTGTACGAAGCCAACGTGTACCTGCGCAAGCTGCTCATGATGGTCTCCGAGGCCAGTCAGTATATGTACTTGCTATTCTGTTTAACTTTGAGGATCGTTAGCGTTGTCCTTAACATTGTCATCGTCAATGATACCAGCACTATAATATTCATGAGTATCGAGATCATCACTGTCAGCATCAACATCATCACCGTCACAAGTATCATGACCATCATTGGCATTATCATCACCTTTAAAACCACATCAAGTATCATAATTTGCCTTTTGGATTTGAAAAAAGAGCATTTCACAATCATTATCAGCATCATCATCATTGGATTTGGAAATGTATTTTACTTGGTGATGTAACCAAAAAGAAGGTTTCATGATTTCAGTCCATCATGCATTGTATGTTTATTACTTTGAACGGACTATGTTTATAAGTTCCCTAAAAATCCTCCTAAAAGTACTCCATAATGTTCTTAAACATATTTGAAGTCGACTATTTCTCCTTACATGGGAAGCAATGATCTGACACCTTCATTGACGTTACATAGAGGAGACACCACAAGCCCTCCGAGCGGACAACCAGATAGTGGTGTACGGGGAGTGCGTGGAGGCCTACTCGTGCGTGGCCGCGCTGCTTGAGCTGGGCCTCCCCGCCAGCTGCATCGTGTTTGTGGAGGCCTTCCCGCCCGACGACGCCGCGCTGAGGGTCAACTGCTTCAATAATGAGACGGTAATGGTCCCGATCATAAAAACCAACTTGAGTACAACCTTTTTTCCAATTTTTTTAAATTTTTTACAGGGTACCGTCAATATAGGTAATACGAAATCCTGCTTGTAGGACAACTTCTATGGTTTTAAACGCACTTTAGTTTAATTAGCTTCACTTGTTACCAAAAAATCCTTGGAAGTGAGTTTCAACCTACTTCTAAAAGAATTACTGCGGCTGCGCAGGCGCGCTTTGAGATCGTGCGGATAAAACTCGCTTACATTTACCAAAAATTTACAGCAGAATTTCGCAAAAAGGCTGTTAAAGTTGAATGGCAGGTCGACGAGCGCGTCCAAGCCAGCCTCGCTCGTTTAGGCGTGCACGTGCTGCGCTGCTGCCGCTACGTCGGCTGGCGGCTGTGCGGCGCGCGCGTCACGGCCGTGCGGCTCATGGCGCCGCTGCACGCCGTCACGCTGCCCTGCTTCGCGCTCTTCTACTACGGCAAGCGGGACATTGATATACACAGCTTTAAAGGTCCTTAATGTTTCCTTGTTTCGCATAGGGTTAACCTATACGTGACTCCGTTTGCTCCTGTACCCTGCAGTAATAAATCAGGAATAATCACGAAGGAAAAAGTTTTCCACAGACAGACTCGTGATTTAAGATATAAACGTTTCATCTAAATATGTCTAGTGGTTTTTATGTTTATATTTTATGTGATGATGAACAGGTTTCTTTTGAGGACCCTTCTTTCAAAGCTATCGGTTCTTTTATGTGACTAGAACCAGCCCATTGTTATTTAAAGTTTTTTTCTGATCTGAGTCGGATACCTTCGTCCATCTACAGATTTCATTGTTTCGGAATGGATTGCGTACCCTCTTGCATTGCTCAAGGTATGATACTAAACTCTAGCAGAAGGTGCTAACTGCTACAGTTATAACGCTTTACACTCATAGCCCCACACTAGGATTCCCTGTGTCGTGGGTGCCATGGACAACACACTAGACAAGGACATTCATACCCAGACCGAGAACAGAAATTCAAACTCATCATTCAAATTTCCGCCTCGCTGGGAATCGAACCCAGGACCCTCGGTGCGGCGATCCGGCATGATAACCATTGCGCCACACGGGTTAACTGTCTCGTATCGTGCAGCGATAACGGAGAGTGGGCTGGTGTACGACGGCGGCGTGGTGGCGGGGCGCGCGTGCGAGACCAACGACCCGGCCGTGTGGGCGGCGGGCCCCAGCACGCGGCCCTCGCGCCGTCTGCACGCCGCGCGGTACGCACACCGGTACTACTGCTCCGAGGACGTGGGGGAGGCGGTGAGACGGATATACTCCATTTTATAAACATTGGCCCTACTTTTTGTTGATGGCTTCGACGCGTAATGGCTCACTACTGAGCACGGGTTTCTCCTCTTGAGAAGGCCTAGAACATCCATCACGCTGCTTCAGTGGGATTGGTGGAGGGGTTAGTGGCCTACCCAAGTGTTGAAAGTTTTCATGCTGCCCGACTGCCTCCGACATGGCTTAACGACTGTTATCTTACGATAACAACCGAGACCGACGGTTTTACGTGCCCTCCGAAGCATGGAAACACTCAAGAAATTTGTCACTAGCGGTCACCCATCCAACTACCGACCGCGCCCGCTGTTGCTTAACTTGGTCGATCACTTAGTATCGACACAAGCCGCCGGGCTGTGAGCTTCTGAAAAGCTTCTAAGCTTCTACAGATATATAGTAGGCTTCTAAGCTTCTATATAGTACGAAACGCACAAAAACATTGTGAAATTAAATAATCCGAGTGAATCTTTGTTTTAGTTGGCGGCGATGTTTCTCCACAAGCTTGACCCGTTCGTGTGCCAGACTCCCGAGCCGGACGCGGCCTCCGCCGACATACTGCCGCGTCATAGCTCCAGCTTGTTCGGGTGAATACAATGACACGAAATATCTGTAGATACACATTGAAGGGTAACTTTATACAAGCGCGCTTAACGCACAGTCATAGTCACCGTTTATAGACAAAAAATCTATTGTCTCTTTATTTGGGAATACACATTAATGGTTTCCGAGTGCACTATTGATAAACGCAACGAAATTTATTTTTTAATACAGTTGCTCAAAAAGTGGCGTATTGCAGGGACGTATAGCGTTCGGGATGTGGGCTATTATACACACTCGTGCTTTTTCTTTACCATTTCCGCACTCGTGCGTTCTCTTTCCCAACTGTCAAAATAATGTCTATTAAAAAGAAAAAACCAACCACGTTTTTATGATTCATGCAAATATTTCTAAAAAGAAGCTACTAATTTGTTTCAATATCAGATTTAATGATTTGATTCAATGAGTTAGGTTAGGTTTCATTTCATTTTATCTCATTAAATTTCATTTTCATTTCATATCAATAAAAAAAATCTACTGAAGACTTGGCTGTATCAGCATAGTTTCCTTTGCCTAACCAGAATGCCCGTGAAGAAAACAAAAAAATCTCTGCTTTTATTCTTTTACGGTTGGCGCCATTTTCCAAAAATTTTCTTTGCGAGTTTAGTTGTTAAATTGCTTCATTTTTTCGCAACTGTATTAAAAATAGTTGTTCTGTACACGCGCGGAACCGTCATTGCAACTTGTTCCAACATTTGTCGGAACTCTTTGCAATGACAGGCTTTCCGCACTCGTAGTTAATGAAATTATGTGCATTAAACTTTGCTGTATTGTAATGATGCTAGCCTTCGTTACCACGACAACATTTATACTAAGAATATGATGACATTATAATTATTGTAAGAAACATTCATACACGTTTCGTCTAATACGTACTTATTGAAGGTGGTATATTTATTTTCAGCTCCCACGGTAGTGTTGGTAGCTCAAGGATTTCGCTCAGCGTCGCTAAAAGGTACGTAAGTAGATACTTCTGTAGTTCGTATAAGTCAGTATGACAAAAATAGCTCATACTTATTTGACCATATTTTGTAGGTAGATTTATCAATATACTTTATACATTGCCTGCAGACCAGCATGGTATTCTTTACAATTCCTGGAAAATGTATGCATAAACTAGGTAAAGTATTATTGGAGAATAATATTTAAATAGCAATATTTCATAAAATATGGATTATCATTAGGCGTATTGCCTAGGGATTGTATGATTGTATGAATACTTACTTGCATTAACCAAATTATCGGTAACATGTACATCCGAAATATTCATCCTTCAGCTTATGTTTCTTAATTCGGTATATTATTACTAGCTTAGGTAGCGACATCTGTAATAGTTACGGCGAACTACGCACCCAACACTGGAAGAGAGTTATATCTCCAAAAAGCCGTTACGGGGAGCGACTGTCTTTCTTTCTACATTGCGTGGCATACTGTTACCTACATTAAAACCAAACGTATTGTTGCCGACTATTACCATTCTTCTTATCAACAACTGATCGTCTAAAGTCTAAACGGAAATAAGCATAATCTGGTTGTCGTCGTGTCGTCTACGTAAGGTACAGCAATCTTTTGTGGGGCTCAGTGTACGTTTTTACAACAAATTACCGAAGTCCACGCGTGATTTATCTATAGAAACATTCAAGCGGCATGTAAAAGCACAGCTTGTAGGTAAAGGTTACTACACACAATTGTATAAATGACAAGAATGCCTGGAAATAGATGTACCTCTACCAGTCCCGCAGGTGAGAAGACTACTTTGTAATACATACCTATTATGTACCTCTGTTTTATTTTGAAAGATGTGCTGAGGAGTTCTTTACGGCTTTTCTTCCCCTCCATGACAAAGCACTTTTCCGATATGAAGTATATCACTAATACAGGCTACATGAATAAAATATTTTGATTTTAGAATTTTTATTATGAATTAGGGAGCTCAAGGAGATTTATCTCCTAAATAAATAATTTCAATTACATACAAGCTACTTACTTAGGTACTTCATGGTAAGTTGATCGAAGCCAAAAAGAGAAGGGAATTCCTTGTTTTTGGAAATAATGGTGAAAGAGACTTCTCAGCACCTATCCAATCCGTGATCCAATACAGTCGACACTGATAGAATATTAGATCGTTCATCATTGTGGTAGTATTATAATATGCTGTCCAATATGTCATCTTACTGTTATAAATCAGTGTAACCGCTACAGTCGTTTAATTCCGACGTCTCCCAATACATGGCGACGCTGCCAGGATCATCTTGTTGGTCTTCAGCTTGTATGTCGGCTAGTACTAGTAGAAGAGTAATGTATAGTGTTTGTATGTGTGTGTGATCGCAGTCGCTGGCAGCCGGTGCGCGAGTTCCGGTCGCCGGTGGTGACGGCGGCGACGCTGCCCGGCCCGCTGCACTACCTGCGCGTGCGCGCGCCCGGCCGGGACACGCCGCACGCCGTGCGCGCGCTGCTGCCGCACCAGGTACCGATATAACTATTACACTATTAGTGGAAGTGCATGCATGCCTAGGCACATTGCTAACTCTGTTTTAGTGGCTATGATGAGAAATTTTCATTTTTCATTGAAATTTCAACCTTATTAGTATTAGTCACTCTGCTGTGGCCAGGGCAGATTACTCATTGTTAATGAGAGGATTAACACATATTTTTATTACAATCATATTTTGATTTGTTTAAATTTGTCTGCGTGTATTACTCGAGTGCACTCATATCTTTGTGTTTCAATGTAAGAGTTAAGTAACCTACACTCTTCCGCATTACGCATTCACCTTGTTTATATTAGTGTGGGGTGCATTCACTGCATACTGAAAGGATTGTTCGACTGTAGCTGTTGTACGGTGACGTCATGTCCCCCCCTCCCCCCGCACCCCACAGGGCCACACGCTAGCGACGGACAAGCGCGGGAACTACGTGAGCGTGCGGCTGAACGCGCTGCACTGCGTCGTGGAGGTCACCTGCCTCTCCAGGAAGCCCTTCTGCCCGGAGATCTTCACGCATCTGTACGGCAAGCACGAGGCCTACTTCAATAAGCTGCTCGCTCGGTACCAGGTTAGTTCTGGCACACAATACATTGAGGTACCTAGACATCTAGACGTTGCCTCTCTTTCTAATCATAACTTCTGTAATTGGCCGCCAAACGACTCGTCGTGTTCTGGGGGCTTCAGAGCCAATTCTTTCTTACTTTCTCCCTCTTCGTTCTTGGTCGGCAACGTATTAGTGTTGCTGATGTCCATGGGCTACGGTGGCTATTTATCATCAGGTGATCGTCAGCTCCCATGAAAGATTAATGGTTAAGGAGAAGCAATAGTGAAAGTTAGCTTACAAGATAAATTTTCTTTTAAATGATGTTAAACTTATATGATTTTGTAATACTGTCTTCTATGATAAAATTGACCGTGACCATTATCTATGTAACTGGGTCAAAATATTGGTATAAAATACAAAAATCGTGAGTTTGCAATCAAATTTATTTGTAAAAATTTACCACACATGCACTCGGTGGAAAAGCAGGCCCCGTAAAAAAGCTGTGATCACTTTACTGCGTACACATTATCCAGATGAATTTGATCGACGATCTGTACGAGTACTTCACGCAGCCGTTCATGTCGGCGCTCTACCAGGAGACCTTCGCCGACCTGCTGGCCGAACTACACGACCAGGAAGTCGCTACGGTACATTACCTCATTCCAGTGGCGTAGCTAGCCCTAAGGAGGCCCCATATCAATGTTTCTTGTGGGGCCCCTCAACGCTGTCAAATATAAAATGATTGCGAACTGTAGCGGTCGTAGGCTGCTACTGGCGAGTTTTTTTTGGGAGCGTTAGTGGGGGTCAATAATACACACATTTTATTGTTTTTTAAACGGTTTTATTTAGCTTGCCCTGTTTGGGTCAAATCTTGCAAGCCAAATTAGACCTGCTTTCACTTATCCTTAGGAGCTGAAATACACATTGTTTTAGTTCTGATGACAGTGCATTTTGCTCGTCCTGATACTACAAGCTTAACCTGATTACACCCAGGGTTGGCTCCAGCCTTAGATAATAGTTAACAGCATAGTCGACAGACGGCTTTACGTGCCCTCCGAAGCACGGTGTATTAGTTTGCGTTATACCTACTATCTGGTGCCCAGGTGCATGACGTGGTGAGGACCAAGTTCTTGGAGTTCTACGGCGAGCTGCCGCCCTCAGTGAGGCTGCATGACTCGGTGCTGTCCGCGTGTGTGCAGTCCTCGCACGACAGCTGCCAGGACGCCCAGGACGTCGTGGAGGTAATTAATGTGTACCATATGTACCATTGTAGCTCCTAAATTTCCTAAACGAATGGACCGATGATGACGTGGGCTTAACTTAATGGGTTTAACTTAATAACTTAATTTAATGGGTTAATAATTTGACATTTATTACACCTATTGACATAAATTAAAATGTTATTAAAATTATTATTTGAAGTTTCGGGTTTGGGACAGCTGTCCCAGGGGCCACTGCGACCAGGTTTGATCTATTGTAGCCGAACCCGTTTCGGAGTTACGAGTAGATCTGGTCTCCAAGTCTCACTGCTGCACTGCCTGGACCAACAGTAGTGATGCTATTCACCGTCGATTACGGTTATTCAAAACTTACCCGTTGTTTAGTAGGTTTCTAATTGCATTTCATATATGAAAATAATAATTATTTGAATGTTGTAGGCACCCGCGAAGAAAAAGGCTGGTGACATTCCATCGGTAAGTGATAAAATAAAACTGTAGGAGCAAAGGCATAGTTAGAAGTATTACAGTTACCGAGACCACGCCTCGGTAAAAGGAGCACAGGACGCCCCCCGACCAGGTGGACGGACAACGTGGACCGGACCGGTCAGGTCAGGACCGGTCTGAGTGGCGTAGATTAGGGGAGGCCTATGTCCAGCAGTGGACCTCTAAAGGCTAATGGATAAGGTCCAGCGGTAAGCAATAAACGAATGGCAATAAGGCGGACGCAGGAGTCAGGACCTCAGCTGGTATATTATAGCAGCTGTTGACAGACTGAAGTTAGACAGTGGCCGTCCTGTACTCACTGTCACACGTTAGAGGTGAAGGTGGGGGGGGGGGGGGATGTATGTAGTGTGACATTGTGTGACAAGGGGTGGGAGGGTCACATTTCAAAATCGAATAATTGATATGTATAGGTAAATATTAAAAAAACTTTTAATGGAAATAAAACTTATTTCGGAAGTGCTGTTTTAATCTAATAATTTCTAGGTGTAAAATTTCATAGTATGTGACGTCACACTAGGGGGGGAGGTCTCGCAAATGTGAAAGTCATGAAATTAGTGTGACGTAATAGATGGATGGCCCCTAAGAAGTGGTGTTTGTGGTGTAGGAGTGCGGCGAGAGCGCGGCGCTGCGGCGCGAGGCGGGCGCGTGCTGGCGCGCGGCGGGCGGCGGGCGCGCGGTGCGGGCGCGGCTGGCGCGCTACCTGGTCGCGCACAGCGTCACCAACCCGCACTACGCCGTGCCCCACCGGGACGTGCTCGACTGACTGCCCACACTGACAGTTGCCACACTCTATACTCTGCCGTCCTCAAGCTAAAAGGCGGCTAAATGTCATCTGGTAAATTTTTACTATTTTTTTGACCTTTAGTAATATTTAATTTCAAAAAAAATATACATCTTTTGAGTTTGACATAGTATGACAACATTAACAATTGTTTATAGAGAATCACTAGCAAGATTTCAAAATAATCCTGCGTTTTTTGGCTCTACCTCAAAAACTGTTTTTGTCACTTAACCGCCTTTTAGTTTGAGGACGGCAGTACTGTACGGCCGCTGTATCTTGGCGCGTCTGAACATAGGCTTCGCGAACTTTAGCGCATGTAAAACAGAGATGGCAACATGAACATGCTAACGTATGACTGAGACATAATACACCGCGTATCGAGTATTGGCGAATTATGTTACTCCGCAGCCTTGTGTGCGAAGTTCAGACGCGCCAAGATACAGCGGCCGTACTGTACTGTGTGTTATGATACTGTATGATTATTAAACAATTTTATTTCGAATTTGAATTTGCCGTCTATACTGTATGCATATTGACGTGTTGGACTATCTTGCCTGTTACCACCCTGTATACAATATGTTATTAAACGAGTTTATTTTGAACCCCAATTTGTTTGAAATGTGTTTTTCAATAATAAAAATAATACTCTTTATTGTACACCAAAAGTAGCTAAACATAGCAAATAGAAATATATTGGAAATATATACTAAAGGCGGCCTTATCACTAAGCAGCGATCACTTCCAGGCAACCAGTGGCTTTGGAGTTAAAGATAAATAAGACAGAGAGAAAGTTTGGTTTGTACTAAATTGATTTTGGTGAAATTTTCTGCATGATGCATCCTCTGTCTTCTCTGATGCATCTTTTAACTTGATAAAAGATTTATTGAAAGTAGTAGGTATTCCGTTATTCTGTAAAGTTTTAGGCATACCATATTATCACGTAAAATTGAAATAACTTGAAGAAGATTAAATTATGAATTTCTTAAACATAAAACTTAAACAATCTTTACATTTTACACAATTTATTTAATTTTACACATGTTTGTTATACTTATTAGACAAGTTTCCTTACCTACAAAATATTTACACGAAATGCACATACTGGCCATTTATTGATAAAAATAACAAAAACATCTGTTCTACACTGCTATAGCTTCGTAAATACTTTATACAGAAAATAAAATATAAATAGGTAAATTACCTTACTGATATGATGACTACGAGATTTTGTTTCAATGACTAGCAATAACATTTGGCTTAAGTTTGACTCTAAAGCTCACTTTCATAAAGTCGCATTGATTAAAGGAATGAATTATACATACTTAGATTAAGCCTTACTAACAAATGAAACTGGGTTTCTTAACAATAAATAATAATTATTATTATTCTAAAATAAATAAATGTGGCAATTTTATAAGTAAGTACATAAAAATTGGTTTTGTATTTTTATCGACCGCCGATTTCTCAATTTTTTGTAATAGGAGAGTACTCTAGTTATGGGCCACGACGTGAGCACGCATCACGCAACAAAAAAAACTTTCACTAATTCGCTGAAAAAATAAAGATTTTTAAGTAAACTAACTAAAGTCAAGACTTTAATTAATTGCAAATATGACAATTAACTTTCGGTAGGTCATAAAAACCTATGGTAAGGACTAGGGTAATTGTAGCGACTACGATGGGAAAATATCTAATGCAACGATATAATTGCAATGACTTTCAGAATTATTTTGTTCGATTTTTATTAAACATTTTATAAATAAAAGTAGTGTGATGAAAGAATTAAAGGCCTTCATAAATTTTATGAGATCTATGTAACTATTATATGTTTGCGTGTTTCAATGAAAAGTTTATCGATGGATCACATCGCTACTAATATCATAAAGAGCCAGGCCCAGAACTGAAACTACCGGCTAGAACTACGAAGTTTGGACAGTAGTCATTGGGGTCCTTTTGTGAGAAAATAAACCTTTAAAGTGTAAAGGTTTAAAACGTGGGATGTTTGTAAAAAGTTTGTAAGTGATGGGTGGAAAGCATTGTCTTTTGTGGTAAGAAACGTGTATGAGCAATGAAGCATTTATCAAAATTCATTACTTAGGACTTAGGAGTAAAATAAGGGTTAATATTTTGTTTCAGGACGACATAAAGTTCTTGTTTTCGTGAAAAGTACAATTTTAAATTTGATGTGAAACATCTTTACGCGAGGGGTAAACCTGATTTTTGGCCTGGCGATATAGGCCGTGGCGACGCATCCCCGGCAATAAGAAAAGAAAATATAATAACACAATGTGAGTAATCATAAATAAACTTGGTTTGATAGGCTGTAGCATACAGCAGGACAAATTCGCAATTTCAAAATAAGAATCGGTGGCCTATTTGGATTTGGTCGGATCTGTAAACCGCGATACCTGAGTTCGAATCCTGGCGAAGTGATTTTTTTTATTGTTAAATTCGAGAAAAAAAAATTGAAAATTAATTATTAATTTATTTTAATTTCATTATCTTAAATTTTATTTTTATGATTAAAGTGTTCATTTATCTGCATTAAGCACGTGTATACTTTGTATGTTTCACATCTGCCAGCCGTCCCGTGACAGCTGACATTTTTTTTAAATGAATATGAGCCGCCGCAAATCAATAAAAGTAAAGTAAAGCATTCCATGTAACTTTGCGACAGTATGAATGAGCTTTAGAATTTTATAGTTAAGTTAGTGGCCGTTTAAATCTAAAATCTGCCTTACAATAATACATTACTATATCGTTGAGCTGTCAACATCTTATAAAATTATCATGCAAACGCATTGAAGTATAATGTCATAGAATATACATCTCGAACAAAATGTATGTCCCCGCCGGGAGGTTCTATTTTAAAAATTGAGCCCCTATTCTCCTTTTAAAATTGAACGAATCCATTGGAAATTGAAGCCGCGCGGCGCCAATTCATTGGAACATACATTGTGTTCGCGGTGTCTGTTCTATACGCTAGTAATAATACTTCAATGTGCAAACGAGACTATTTACAACTGATTGTAGTAAACATCGATATTAAGACTTTGTTATCTGTGAAAGCTTTAGTATTTATAATTTTAATAAATCCTTACAATAAATCAATAGCTGATTTGATATTTCGATGGCTCCTGGGAAAACCGAATGATATGTGAATAAATTCTCGACGCTAAATATTTTTTAGAGCTATCAAAAATACGAAGTCTTATTTCGGATGATTAACAACATTCAAGAAAGTACAATACTTAATAACTAATTTATGAAATGGCTGTACAGTCGCGAGTAGCGAACACGAATTAGACAACGTCTTAATAAATTAAAAATCTATTTTGTGTCATTAAAATATGTAAGATCTAAATCCACGTGCCGAGGAGGTACTCAATGATTTGTATGGCAACATATTTTTTTAGTTTTTTTATTAGGGTAGGTAGAAGGTAACTTGTCTTCACAACTTGTCCCAATTAGTACATAACTTAATATGTATACAGCTTTCCCTTCAATCACATAACTTTTGAAATAAATGAAAACTACAAACGGGATAGGAAAGTAATTGTACTAAATTATTATTGTGAGCGTTGTTTATTATTATCAGTATATTAAATAAAATACTACGACTCTGGCACAATTTGTCACGTATTAAAAATTCATAAATTATTTCGAATTTTGGCAAATATTATAAAATTATTCTTATATTTTAAACGTATCAGCAAATTATAACTGATACTTCACTAATTATTCTGGTTCTTGCATCTACTGGAGGAAATAGTAACATTGAGTATTGAGTAATGCTCATAGAATAGTGCTCGTTAAAAAAAACTAACTTTGTCTCATGGTTCCTACTCCATCGTTATTTCCTCCGAGACACCAGCCAACGGAATCGACACGGAAATAAAAACATTCGTAATTCGTTAACTTAATCAGTAATCACCCGTCAACTGTCACAGATCACGACGCGACGGAATTGTCTTTGATATCTCGGCCACTGACCTCTTGCGCAGGAGTAGTGCCTAACACATACAGATACACAGAAGGATAACTCCATAAAAGCACTTGCGCAACTCACACATGGACCCTATTCCCGGACACGGTATCCGATTCAGTATCCGATTCGATCCTATTTTTCGTATCCGTGAACGTTGTGTATGTGTGCGTTACTCGACGCTGAATAGAGTTGTACTTCCAAGGTTTCTCTATGGTAGTAGTGGGTGAGTGGCGAGCATTGAGCGTTGCACACAATCTACTGCGGGCTGGCTAGGGCGCCGCGTAGTCGTGTGCCGGCGCCGGCGCGTAGTCGGCGCCGTGCAGCAGCGATTAGGTCTGGTACTGCAGCATGGGCGCCGCCGCCAGATTCGCGTGGTGCCCGCTGTTCATCCGCAGCGCCGATAGCGACTTGTTGTACCATTCGTCTTCTGCGCTCATACCTGCGTCACACAACAAAACGTTAGGTAAAGTTACATTTTGTTTTAGGGGTGCACTTTGTGCCTCTGAGAGAAACGTCTAGATGTACCTACTAGGTACTCACAAAGTCTCGCGGCAAATGGTGCCATAAATCATTTTCTTAAAATAGAGACGCGCACGCGAAAATTTGCTGGACTGTCGATAAAATTCAATGCGCGTGAGTCATCGCAGCAAAAATGTGAACAAATTTATTACCTCACTAAAGTGTTGACCGTACTAATGAATTATTATACAAAATTACTTAAGATGTATTCAAGGTGGCCCTCTACATGAGGTTCTTAAAATCCATTTTTTTATTTAATTTAAAACTGTATATTTTTCAGCAATAGGGTGAAAAATATTGTAGCACCGTAGCAAATCTACGAAGCTACGGCACGCTACGCCGCGCCGCTACGATATCTTGATTCGAGTTTCCACGTAGCGGTGGAATATAAGTAGGTAGTTAGAGCGAGGAGGGTCGACTCGGCAGTACTCGGGACTCGGGAGCGAATAGTGAGGCGAGGCAAGACCCTCGCGTTTTCTCAAGATGCAATCTCGCCGCAGGAAATAAGATATTTGCGAAGACGCCGCGAGGACGCCGCCAAAGTAAATGTAGTGGAAATTTTCTTATTAGAATATCTACGGTACGATGCCTCGCCTCCATTACTCCGTCGTTTTTCTACGCAGGAATCCAGCGCGCCCCGCGGCATTTTCGTCTTGAACGAGTATATATATACGCCTCGACGCGTTTTTATATTAGCTTTTTTGAAATAAAAAAAAATAGTTTGATATTACGATATTAAACATGTTTACATTCAAAGGACTATTATCCATTTATTGAGCTAAAATTTAGTCTGTTTACTATCATCATTTTAACTAAAAATTTTGAATCTTATATTATATTTTTGTACAAGTTAATTTAATTCGCAAGTGTTATTAGCCCACGCCTCGAGCTGATGAACTTATATTAATAATCTCCGTTCGGATCCTCAGCGCTAGGAGATTAGCTTATTAATTAAACTTTATATTATTATAATCTCCTTCTTTCTCCTTCTGCAGGCACTCCATGCTCGCCTACGCAGCTTACCACCAATAAACTCCCATTTTAACTATTAGAACGTCTATTAAATTTATTTTCACTTAATTACAAGTTAGTAAAGTATTTCTTTAATAATAAAAAACTTGAGAGGTGTCAAGGGACACCCGGATGGAACGAAGTTCCTTGCAGTCAGTACTAGGATAGCAAAAACATGCAGCAAGTGTGCCAAAACAAATCTAAGGTATTTTTCGTGAGAAATTTCTCACGAAATTTAATACCTTAGATTTGTTTTGGCACACTCGCTAGCATGTTTTTGCTATCCTAGTACACTGGCTTGCTTTCTTCTTCGAACTTCGTTCCAAAAATAAATAACATAAGTTCAGTAGCTGAGTGTTAGCGCCGCGTCACGTCGGCCGGGGCTGCCCGGGGCACGGTCGGTACTCGGTTCCGAGCGACAATAAAGACTGCGGCTGTTTTAACAAATTGCAATTAAGTTTTTTCTTTTCAAGATCATCTGTCGGCGGCGGCAAGGAGCAAGTTTTCTCATTATTATAAGGGATATTTGTGTAAAAAGGCTGGCACTGCGATCATCGTGGCTCCTCGCAACTTTATAATTGCCTTGACGGAGCTAATATAAAGTTGATGAAAGCTGCCGCGTCTCCCTCCCCGCTCCGCACGACGCCGACCGCGTCTTGTTTTACACTTCAAACTTGCATTTTAGTTGTCGAGGTAAACGTACAGACTATCCTACTACCTACTACGATAGTACCTATAGGAACTAATATTATAAAGAGGAAAGATTTGATTGTTTGTTTGCATTGAATACGCTCCGAAACTACTGAACCGATCTGAAAAATTCTTTCATTGTTGGGAAGCTACACTATCCCCGGGTGACATAGGCTATATTATATTTTCAAAAAAAATTAGGGATCCTTAATAAAACTCCAATAATGTAACCCAAGGTGTAAAAAAAAGAAAACCGAAGCAAAGCGAGGGCGGTTACTCGTTCCTAAATATACTTAAGTAAAATAATCTCACCCATGGTATCTTGCCGCATGCCGACGGCGCTCATGTTGGCGCTGTGGCCCATGGAGAACCCTTGCGGCATGGGATACGACCCGCCCCCCATCTGGGACAGCGAGAATATGTCCTTCTGCAGCTCCTCGTAGCTCCCGTGATGCTGGATCAACAACAGTTTAACATTATTGAAACATAATAGGTATCATTTTCATCTATTTCAACAATCTTCTCTGCAAGGTCTCCATTGGTCAAAGTCATTATATATTTTGCAATGGGAACAAACGGCTCACTTATCGAAAGTCAAGGGTTACAAAACTCGTAACTACATGATTAATAAACATAAGTACATTAAAAACAGTACATTAACATTATTTTATAACATTACATTATATTGACCGCTTTCGCTCCAATGCTTCTATACATTAAAGGCATTTTACAAGGTGTTTGCTTAAAAGAAACTTGGAGTTAAACACGTTTACCGCTGCAGCTGACGAGATACGTGACGTTTTTACGTGATATTTGGGCACAAAAAAACTGATAAACAGAAACTTCAAAATTCTATTACCTTAAATTTCAATCGTTACCTACGTAACAATTTTGTAAAACTAAATAACTGTAAGTAACAATTTTGTAAAACAAAATAAAACATTTGCATTTTAGTAACAAAAATCAAATAACTCATTTTATTTTCATAACGATATGCATAATATTTAATTTTACTACAATATTTCGCATCATTTATATAACCGTGATAACTGGTATTGTGTACCAATTTTACTTAATTTGGTTGCGGTTAAAATACACTGAACACCGTAAATATTTTGAGATGAAACCGTGGAGCAATTTTCGACGCGTCGAAATCTCATCAACGCACGCAATAACCGAGGAGAGGTGCGCCAGTTGATCGTTTTTCGCCCGTCATTTAATGTTAATAAGGCACCTAATCATTTGCATTAAGCCGCGGTAATGTTATATCATCAACAACACTTGCACTAATGGATAATGCGATAGCCTCATTATCAACACCACAGACATCAACTGTTATGTAATTTTTAAATATTTCAACCAAAATAAAGAAGTGTCATCTGTGTAGTAAGTTTGACGACCCGTGTAGCGCAATGGTTACCATGCCGGATCGCCGTACCAAGGGTCCTGGGTTCGATTCCAGGCGAGGCGGAAGTTTGAATGAATGATGAGTTTGAATTTCTGTTCTCGGTCTGGGTGTGTGTTGTCCATGGTACCCACGACACAGGGAATCCTAGTGTGGGGCTATGAGTGTGAAACGTTATTTATTTAATTATCACGGTCACCGTTGATGATCAACCGCAGAAACTGATTTTACTGATTTGTCAGTAGGACGTTTACTATGTGCTTCATATGTAGGATGAAGTTTAAGGGATGGACATTATGTATACGATATGTATTTTCTTATGCTGCTCAAAACATTCAACTATTGTTTATGCTATTTGTTTGACCCCTTACATTTGCTCACCCAAATTCAGATTAAATTCTACAACTAAAACTTTAGGACAATGTATCTTTAACAGTGGCAATTAGGCATTAAGTGTTATCATTTTAGTTTATAGTTTTGTAGATGGTGCCTTATTCAACTTAACCTGATATCACGTCCTACGTAGCATTACTTATAACCAGCCGACGATGAAAACGCTTTCAACAATATCTCACTTGTCAAGTGTAAGTATTATAGTAAGTTGTGAGGGAACAGAAAATCTTAACCATTATTTTTGCTTCAACCTAGTTGGATAAAAAAACTAATTCATCATGACCATAATGTGGCTGCGCCTCTCATATAAGAGGGATTAATTTATTCCTCAGTAGAATATATCCGAGAACATTATGGAGAAATCCCAGTTTCTTTGTGTTTTCCTTTACACGCGTGCCTAATATTTGCGTTAATAGGATAAACATATTTGGATAACATATGTAGGTATGTTACATATATGTATGTATTATATTTATTTTCCTATTTATTTTCGGATTCCCATTTGAAAGATCGATTTTCAAGCTGTGAGGCTGTTAATACAATAAATGTCGGATACAATAGTGACAGTTAAATGCGTATTACTTAACCGCAATCAGTCCTCACGATTATCATTATCACATGTGACGCGTAACGACCGTTATTGTCCTGTATGCCCTGTAGTGCGGGCACGAGGCGTCAGGTCGAAGTGACCCGGCGCGACCCGTCATTAGTGCTATTTGCATTATTTTCGGCGGTCAGCATTCCGCGGCCCGCGACAATCACATTATTCCGTAATCAGAGCGGCTGATTAGCGCCGCATCCGAATGACCGGCAAATTGTGGGCACGACGCATCTTTGTATCGAAATGGTCACTTCCAGGGATAGTGTATTTGAAGCTATGATAAATTATCATGGTTGCAATGATGTTATATAGATGTTTAGTTCCTTCTGTATTGTCGTGTCAATAAAGAAGTAGATTAGTCCGAATCGGATTTACTAAAAGAATCGGAAGTAGCTTAAGTTTTTCCGACTTCAAAAAAAATTTAATGAATCTTAGCATTATCATGAAAAATTCATATGAAGAAATCCATCGAGAGTTAAACTATTTGCTAAGAAAAGTAGGTTGTTATTATGTAATTCAGGGGACATGAATTAGTTTATTTATTAGTGTATTTCTGATATATTTTGTTATTTAAGTGTTATTAATGAAATAAGTTAGACATAAAAATTAAATGGAACACAAACTTTATGTTTTATAATAACAATAATAATAATTTTTACTAAGAAAAAAATAATCGACTTCAAAATAACTCAAAAACTGCTCCTCAGATCTAGATCTTTATGTGGGACCACATGACAAGCATCAGCTTTCGATTAAAATGATCAAAATCGGTTCACCCAGTCGAAAATTCTGAGGTAACAAACATAAATAAATACAGTCGAATTGAATACCTTCTCCTTTTTTGAAGTCGATTAAAAATAGGTTGTTATTATGTAATTCAGGGGACATAGATTAGTTAATTTATTAGCGTATTTCGGATATACTTTGTAATTTATTTATGTGTTATTAATGAATATTATGAAATAGTTACAGTTTAGACATGAAATGGAACACAAACTTTGTTTTATAATAACAAAAACATACTGTAACAGTAAACTTTTTTTATTACATTAAACATTTTATTTTTATTTTTAAAAGATGTGCTGAGGAGTTTCTTTTCGGCTTTTCTTCTCCTCCATGACAAAGCACCTTTGCGAAAAGCTGGTTGATTAAAAAAATGACGTGCATAAGTGTATCAATGATACCTATATATGATAATTTCAATAGCAGTTTTATCTATGATTCTGAGTTTAAAGTTAAACTGTCGTTGTTGGTTCAACAAAGATAGTTTAAACTGCTATTGAAATTACGGGCCATGATTTTGAATTTGAACATTACATACAAAACGTTTTTGTACCACGGCCTGCACACCAGTTTTGCTGAGTATATAGAAAGAAAGAAAGAAAGAAATGGTTTATTTTGTTAAGCAGTCCGCAATGCAAAGTTACAAACAGTTACTTAAATAATGAAATTGACAGTTACATTATAAATGTAACTTGCTGCAGAACTGCTCAACAAAAAAGGGACGCACTCAGCATATGCCGCGGTGAACCACGGCTACTGGTTTTCAGTGTGCCCTTTGTTGTATCGCAGTTCGGACGAAATGATGTCAGTTCGCCGCATCTAGTATCGATGTGTACCTGCGGGTATCTGTTGATGGTGTTGGGGTGCGGGTAGGGCTGGTAGCCGCGGTACCCCTGGATGTTGCGCATCATGCCGTTGCAGCCGGGCAGCACGGCCGGCGCCAGCGCCTTCTGCAGCTGCTTCTCCTGCTTGCGGTACTTCGCGCGACGGTTTTGGAACCATACCTGATGGAATTCATACATCTACATTTACTATCTTCTATTTACAGGCCTACTGGAAGGGATTCCGTAAGCTGTAAGTTACGCTGTTATTATTTGCCCTATAACATAGGTATCTGACGCTATTGGTATTGCTATTGTCCATGGGCGGTGATAGCTGGTGGTGATTTCAGGAAAAAATATTTAAATCCTCACCAATGGGTTTCAGTAATTGAATAAAAGAAATACAGTGGATACACTGGCCGGCTAAAGTTATGTTTAAATCAGACTTTAGGCGAAGTATAGTCTACCTACATGTGCTGTAGGAGAGCTATTTTTGATTTAATCAATCAATCTAGACTAAAGATCTAAAGGTGCGTCCAGATCTGGTGAATGCACCTTGTACGTACCGCGCGCCCGGTTTTTTCAAGAAGGTATCACGAAAGTGGAAATTGAAGGAAGGAATATAGAGTTTGAGGAGAAATACCTATGTAATCACGACACTACAGAAAACGAAATAAATAGACGAAAAGAGTAGAAAAAGTGTATAAAGAAATAATAAAAACAAGGAAATTAATTATATGATGTGATTATTTTACGCTGCCTTACGTACGGCTGCCAAACAAGACGAAGAGAGACTGAATGTAGTATAAAGATAAATGGATAAAAGCATGTTGGGTATTCGAACCTGGGACACAGTCAAGGTTACAGTAAGGACATTATGATCGAACTGGACAAGACATGGAAGCAGAATGGACGAAAATAAATTGACTAAAAAAATTACTGAGTGGATACCGAAAGAAAGAATAAGATCATAACTCTACATTTTCTCGTATTCTTCAACATAATATGTTAAGTATGCAAAAGACAATTATTTGCATGTCACCTCACTGAATAAGAATAACATCCTGTTTTAGTCCTTATAGAGATAGTTATTTTAAGTAATTTTTTATCTCTAAGAAACATTCTTAGCCTCAGGCAATGTGTTAAATGTATGTATGTGTAATGAATCTGTGAACTTTCTCCTTTATATAGACGGATGAGCATGAACACGAGCCTTAATCTGCGTGTTGTCGCCGGGAATGAGCGTGCGTTGTTTGATATGGTGATTACAGCTGATTAGAGGGAGGGGGGACGGCGAGGGGAGGGGGAGTCGGAGGGTGCGTGGGCGGGGCTCCCTCCGAACGCACTCTCCATATAAATAAACCGATACACCCTAACCGTGCGGCGAGCTATCAGAATTAACATTTTTGAACCTTATCCTTCTAACAATATGAGCTGAAATTCACAATAGATGAATTACGATCCGCACATATATTTAGAAGCGTATGTAGATACGAGATATAGGGTGAACAGAATAAATAGGATATTAGTTTTTTCGTTTCAATCCGACATCCGTCCCTTGCCGGGCGTTGTGATGAAAAACGAACCAATTTCCGAACTTAAAAAGCGATCTGTTACCTCGTAATACATCGTTATTCGGCTCGTGATTCACGGCGAAGGAGAATTAAGTGCGCTACGATTGGAACATTTTGCAGAGCACTTGCTATTATGTCGTTGACCTGCCATTAATATTGCCAGTTTACATCATGATTGAAATGGCGGCAAGTTTCCTTTTTACAATCGATACATTCTGGGTAGGTATCTGGTTTGACTTTAAACCATGTAGATATTTTGTCATTTATGCCCGTCCTATTGCTTCTACTACTATTTATTAATTAAAATTACCTATTTTGATTTGCGTGTAAGAATTAAGTTGAATGCATTTTTAGTGGTGTTATGGGACCTTCTATCCGTGAGTTTCCAAGGACCAAGTGCAGACATGGTTTAGCATCCTAATAATGTCGTGGATCACATCCAATCAACAATATAACTCCTATTATATAAGCTGCAGTAGTCCTAAAACTTGCTAACTCAATGAGGTTTCTTTTCAGATCGTTTCAACAGTTCAGCTAAAACAAGTCGTTAGAATACATGTATCTACGTATAGTAGAGTGTGCCGGGCTGGACGGGCGAGCAGCGCAGCGAGCAGCGTGTTATCCTTCGCAAACGAACGCCTTTAAACTGGAAAAGCAAGGATCCAACAAAACATTTTCTTATTTCCAATTGTAGAATTCATTTGAGGGCAGAGACAATGTCGAGCGGCGCGCGGGGAGGATGAGCGGCTAACTTCGTTACGGATCCATTTGATGGGATTGCAATGCCTCAGGGGCCCCCGCCCCCGCCCCCGCCGCCCCGCCGCACCCCGCGCTCGCCGACGACGTTGTATTTTTATATCGAAATTTCCTCTACTCGGAGGGAGCCCGGGCTGTCGTCTTTAACGTTTACATTCTTATGTAGCGTCGTCTGAACGTTAATAGCCTCCTACGAAGCGCGCGTGCACGAACTTAGGTACCTGCATACGTATTACTCGTATACGTATGTACATACTTTCGCATTCACACACGCGCGGTACTTTCTGTGTGTTTCGGTACCGAGCTTTTAACGGCCATATGCAAAAGACTCCGATCTAATAGCATTTCGTCATATTCTTAGGTACGACTTTGCCACTCATTGTCTTTGAAAGGAGAGTAATTTGTTAGCTTTGTCGCGTACATTTGCGAGAGGCAATAAACGTGGAAAGGTTCCACCTAAAGGTCGGGACCCGGGAGTCTCATTTGATCTAAATGTCAGCTTGAAACATCACTTTACCTACTTTAAAAAGAATGTTAAAAGTCACGTCTTGAATAAAATATCTAAAGCGACAAATTAGGTGCTCCGGGGACAAATCAATAGCGGGGTCCCGAGGGAGTGACCAGTTTTAAAACTGAGATAAAGATCGCTCGCGAGTCACTGTGAGCATTTCGTATTCATACGCCCGAGCACGACAGATGGCGTTTTAATCCAATCCGCCTCCGGCCTACGCTTCAAATCATATTACTGAGTATTCGCGCATCATTGATATTTCGACGATTCCGCGTAAGAATGAGGAAAACTAATGGTTTGTATTGTATTTATATTGCTTTACTTTTACATATATACTATATAGAGTTGATGTACATTTTTATAAAACTAGCAGAAAAATTAGTTATCGATCAACCTGATGGAAGTGGCAACCGAATACCGAGGCATACCGAAGGTATCGGTGACCAAAAATTAAGAGAGAGAAAGAAACTAAGAAAGACCTATCTCTCTCGCCCCCAGCTGGAACACAACAAGATCCTTCTGTGCCTGACTCAAGCAAGAGGGAGCTGAGGATGGTAGCTAGCCATACTGGCTACTAGCCAGGCCGGCTTCACCTATTTGTATGGTTCAGAGTGTTCAAAAATTATACTTTTCTGTGACCAAATTCTAAGTAAAGGAGTATTCATGTAGAAAGCAGGTTACCAGTGCTAATAAACGTCAGACATATTCGGCGCTTATCGGCTGGTTCGACGCAAAGTAAGTGCTTACTAGCTGCGTTGAGCGGGGCCGGTATTGATAGATCCGCGCTTGTAGTCTGCTTTCTTTGTGAATACGCCCTAACTTCTAATGCTAGGAACGAACCATGGAGTATAGAGGTAAGGAGGAATGAGTCATATAGGGGGAAAGTTGAAAGTGTCCACGGTAAGCAGTAAACAAATGGCAATAAGGCGGATGCAGGAGTCAGGACCTCAGCTGGTATATTATAGCGGCTGTTGACAGACTGAAGTTAGACAGTGGCCGTCCTGTATACCAAACTTCAACTGTTTACGTAGTCCTTTACCATGTTGCTACCGTGGCGCTATCTTATTTAACACAGTTTGGACGGACATTGTTTTGCAACAGAGTTATTCCTCTTTACGTCTTTACTCCATGGAACAAACAAACGCAGATGTCACCTGTATCCTCGCCTCGTTGAGCTTGGTGGTACGCGCCAATTCTTCTCTACAATAAATGTCGGGGTAGTGGGACTTTGCGAAAGCCGCTTCTAATTCTGCTAATTGTTCCTGTTGGAATAAATAAAATAACATTACATTAAAAACAGTTGCTTGACAAAATGACAAATGTATGTTTGTATAATGTTTGTGATATATACCTTTATTTGCGTAATGGTAATCATTAAAATAATTTATTTTATCAACACAGTCTTTATCCTAATGTCATAATGGACTCAATTCTCGGTGCAGTAAAGTTGTGGCCCACACATCGATTGCCTAACACATCTTTCAAAACGTTATGTATAGTCCATTTTTTAGATTAAGTCATACAGTTTTTATGATGAGCTATAGCTCATTGGGTGACCATCGAGTTCGCGGTGTTGTATTCTATACGCTAGTAATATTTGAATGGTTGAATCCAAGTTACGGGCTACCTGACGCAGGTTATAGCCTATAGGCAAGTGGTTACCTGTGTGAAGGTGGTCCTGTGCCGTCTCCTGGCGGGCGTGGGGCAGGAGGCGGTGGTGGGCGTGTGGCCGGCGTGCTGCGGGCCCAGCGCCGGGGACAGCGCGGACGAACCCCCGGCGGCGCCCGTGCTGCTCCCGCCCGGCTCTGGCTTTAGCTTCTTGAAGGCGCCCTCCGCTGTCGACACAAACTGGTTAATATGTTGTACTCATCAAGTCATCACATCAGCGACTCAGGTTATAATCGCCTTCAAAATCGGTTTCGGTTTTTGAAGTGAAAACTTCTTTAGTGCGGGGGTGACTTGAAATTTTATGAAACGAAACTGTCCAGTGGAGACTAGAAATGAGTGGAGACTGACTTGAATTTTTTTTGAAAAATGAGAGATGATTTGAGAGATGAGTTGAGAGATGAGTAATTGAGAGATGAGTTGAGAGATGAGTTGAGAGGTGAGTTGAGAGGTGAGTTGAGAGGTGAGTTGAGAGATGAGTTGAGGGATGAGAGATCATTACTAAAACCTAAAATTATCATCTTCCCGAAATTTTACATTCGTCTCATTATATCTTGAAAACAAAATTTTTGAAGGTTTCACTTCTACTACGTGTGAATTGCACATATTTTAATTTTTTTTAATGTTTATTATCTTAGGACTTTACTCCGTCTTTTATCAACTGATATATTATAAGGTCCTACTTGCAAATTCAGTTCTGATGATGGGATTAAAGAATTGAGGGAAGTCCTCAAATATAATAGGAATTACATAAGTAAATTCCTATTATATTGCCATTTTGATATAATATCTCTTTTGAAGACTGTCGAGTAGGTTTAACAAAGTTGTGATTATTTATTAATTTTGGTAAAATTTTGATTAGATATTTGTTCTAAAAGTTGGCTGAAGAGAGATCTCCCGTCTTCAGCTAGACTAGTATATCATTCCTTGGAAGGAAGTGTGCTCCGATTGTTCATACTTTAAACTTGTATTAGGTATAGGTATGCAAGCGTTGAACTTCGATAACTTTATTCAGGACTGGCGTGACGTCACCGCATGACTTACAGTCAATGTCACCACAAAATCGAGCCGCTGCTCTCTGTAGCAGAAACGTGGCATCGAAATTGGAAAAGATGCTCAGTACTACACGCGACAATAGCTTCATAAGAAGAACGAGTGCGACATACCACACCACCGAGAATCTGTAAAACACTTTCAAAACCATAGTGATTAAGTACCTATGTCCTTTGTGTTAAAACATGCACGGGTATTATTATCGAAAGGCTTAACTCATGGAGAGCCTCTAGCAACCCGCAACCGCATTCCAAAAAGCATGATCCCTCGATGTCATGAATCGAATCACACTTTGAGCTTTGTTTTGGATCTGACTATCCATACCAAAATGAATATGACGTTTCTGACTAAAAGCTCCGTGCTAAATGGATTTCTAAGAGTTGTGTTATAAAACCAGTGATTTCCAAAGTAAGTACCGCCGATTCGGTACGTTCTACAGAAATTTTATTCATACAACAATAATCTTAAATTAAAATTACAAATACCTACCTCGACAGTTTTATTTACACTTAACATAGCTAAAAACACTCCATTGCGTATTGAATTTAATATTATAACTTCACACAACGCTCTACAGTGTTGAGCTCGGTTGTACAATAAAAATATATACAAGTATACAACTTTTTTAAGGGTTTCAAAATATACCTACCTGACCGCAACATTTTTCAGGGGTATATTTTGTTGTTGCATATTTTATTTGGCTGTTCTGTATACCCATTTCAAGGTCTCTCAATTTTTAAATTATAGGTACTAATGTCAGAACTAACCTAATCTCAAAATTCGAAAATATAATCATACATCTTCATGGTAATTTAAAACACATCACTTTTTATGTAATTAGGTAAATGTACCTAATTACATAAAAAGTGATATACATACATATAATGATATGTAACTAGCTGACCCGGCACACGTTGTTCTGCAACATAACCGTTTTTTTAGATAAGTTACGATAAGATAAGAACTTCTCGACTTTTCCAAGCATACACAAACCAACTTAATATTTTTATATATTTAGATGGGTAATGCTAGAAGAATAACTGCAAATAAAATAGGTACATAAGAATCTCCCGACACTTATTTTCACCAAAACAGAGCTGATGACCTTGAAAAATCTGAACAGATCTTCATAAATAGTAGCTAAGAACCAATTCGATCACTTCAGCTTTCAAATAAAAAAAAACAAACACACACACACACACACACATCAAACTTATAAAACCCCTCTGTTTTGGGTAGAATCCGAATACTGTTTGTAAAATTATTTGTATTCGGCGTTTATACACCTAGATCTACGAGAACCCAGAGGCTAGGTAAAATTACGATAGATTAGGTTAGGGTTCGCCGATTAACGCATTAAAAGGAATCCCGCCGATCTGGGTTCCGTCAGCATCTGTGGCATAGTCACATAGTATTTGACCTAATCTATCTATACATATGTATAAAACACAAAAAAATGTTTGCGGGAATGTTCTTTATAGACTCTGGAACCATCAAACCGATGTGGCACAAACGGGTTTCATTTGAAAGGCAATGATGCGAAGATGGTTCGAGAACACTAAAACAATGCATTAGGCACATTTTGGATTTTCGACTTTTCATATACAACATTTTTTAGCGTAGTGGAACACGCCGGGTATCCAACAGTATACAAATAATTAAAAAAAACTAAATGACCACCTAGACCTAGGTGTAGCTAGTTATACTACGAGTAATAGCCGAATATATTACGTAGTATTCGGACTTTAACAAAACGGTTGAGTTACTGATAACCCGGATAAACAAAAGTAAACTTTTTTTCTCTCATTAGCCGTAACATAATAATTAATATGTGCATGGACGTTGTGCAAATTGTGAGAATATATTTCATGCATACCTAACCCTCAAAGTCCAGGTTTACCCAATAAAAAATATACTTTGTAGATTAGAGTGAACCGAATAAAATTCCGATATTTCTAAAAGCCGCCATTTAATAAAACATATTAGAATCTATGTAACTAATACCTGTGACGGTATCACTCGATATCGCCACAGGATACCCTCTGCCGCTATTTGAAATTCACGAGCCAATTTCCGTCATAAGCCGTGGTCGAATCGAAGAAACGTCAGCGTTCTTATTTGCATACCGGGCGCATTGATCCGTTGCCGTAGGTCAAGTTCGGGGTGATTGTAATTGCGTTGCTTCAACTAAGCCTGTTAAGAAGCTAGTGAGTCGACGGAAGGTTGACCTAAGGTTGCCTGAAGAAATCGCTTCTTTAGCGATAAGGCCGCCTGTTGTACCTACCATTCTATCTATTAATTTAAGTTATTACTGTATATCGGTGTACAATAAAGAGTTCTGTTGTTGTTGTTGTTGAGTCGACGGAAGCTCTCCAGACGCTGGACTGTTGAGGTTTGGGTTTTGGAGCTTGGGGTTTGAAGCTTGGGGCTTGGAACAGCATAGGACCGGCGTGTTTACGCGCGTTGATCTTAATCGGGTTAGGATGGACACGGATTTAAAGTACGATTGTAAGTTTCACGAATTTTTGTCGACGAATGGAAACTTTTTTTAACGATATATACTAACGTTATACAAGAGAAGACCTTTTTGCGCGTGGCTGGTTCACCAATGCAGACCTTTCTTTCTTTTGTGGCATAAGCAATTAATGAGAAAAGATTTTGGGTGATTCAACCTCTTTGGATGTAAAACAGGGGGGAAAGTCTGCATGCAGCGGGTAAAGAAACTCTGTCTTCTGACTTAGAATTTGAGTGGGATTCTTGAACAAAAATAAAAAAACGTGAATCAGCACAATTCTATTTAAATAAGATGAATCCGAAAATAAGATGAGCAGAAATATATAGCCCTCTGACATTCCTGACGCTAAATTAAGGGATGTGTGAAGGTGTATAGTGGAGATGTGCATTATGATTCCAAGAATATAGCTGTTTAGCACAGTGGTGTGAGAAAAGCAAGAAAGAAAAATAATTTTCATTTGTGAAGCTTTGATAAACAAAGCTAAAGCCTTTGTATGAAGGAAAAAAATAATAAAAAAATCAACTGAGCACTCAGGTTTCTTTAGGTATTACAAGTGAGGTAGCCAAGTATGCCTAATGGGTTTTGAATTGGAACTTAGAATAAAATGTAAACATGAAAAGCACGTAGAAAGGCAGATCGTTATATCATAAACGTTATTCGTTCCATTTCGCATGACAGCCGCAGATCCAATGTTGTTTATTTTTCTTAGCACAAATAAAAAAGAGCGCTAAAACGTTTCCACGAAATCCATGTGTCACTCAAAAAATATAAAGTTTTCTGTATTTTGTGAGCAACGAGCGCGTTTCATAAAAAATGGTATATTGGCGAAATAATCAGTTTACCTTTGGTTTCTCTGAGCTTCGGAATTAAGAGGGGGAGATTTTAAAAGCTCCGTCGGAGGTCGGTTTGGCAAGTATTCATGCATTCCCTTTGACGGCGCTTCAGCTACTTATTAATTAACATGGAGCTAAGTGTTTGCGTCCGCGGTAAACGGAGCCTTTTAACGTTTAAAAGGTTGCTTTTTTGCTCGCGGCCATGTTTTTAGATGCTTTGATGGCTATATATCGGTTTCGCTTTTACCTGACATTTTTTGGCGATGTAATTACGCCATTACGCAGGTTGTAGCTCCGCTGCGGGAGTTTGTATATCTGCTACGGTTGCATATGGCTGTGTGAGCGGTCGGAACATTTAGGCCAGATCCTCACTATAATGCCGTTCACAGTTTGTTCTCGGTTTGATAAAATATTATGAAGTATAAAATATATGTGTGCGTTCATACTATCCGTGACAGTAAGTTTCGCTCCAATTGTATAATTTGTACCTACGTGATATGACTTTACCAGACCGAGATCGGATCGAGAACGGACTGTGAGCGGCATTATAGTGAGGATCTGGCCTTACAGTTATGATAGTGAGTATGAATAAAACGATAGACGAGAAAAATATTTCACTAATGTTTAGTATCGGGAAAAAATACTCAAGGTGCGATTTTTTATTCCCGACACCTAGGACGCTTTTTGTTCTTTAATCTGAGCTTAGGACATAGGTAAGTTTAGTAGCAGTAAGTTCTTATAACACCTACCTTTATTTAACTAACACTTCCCCGTTATCAAATTTTATTCTTGCCATGAAATAAACACTTTGCAATAACAATAAAAAGCATATTATAAGGTGTGGTTGCCAATGTCGCATCCCACTCGGGAAAAAGCTGCAATTTTTAGTATAGCTAGGTACAATATTTCTCTAAAATATTAATTAAACAATGTTGTAAATTATTTAGAAAGTGATCTGAATAAGCAATAAAATTATTGTACAACTACAACAACGTAAGGGAATCAAATACAACAAATAATTTATAACGTATTTGTGATTTTTATACCAGCCGAAATTATCCGTTGACGATTGACTTGTCACAGGGCTCAGGGGTGACAGAACCCGATGCAACTCGACACGTCACACACACAACACACGAGTGACTATCCCCCGTATTCAAGAACAATACTTGTATAAGTAAAGAAGCAATACTATGCGAAGTAAGGCATTTCTCAGTGCGTTGGTCATGGCAAGCCTTCAGTTTCACAGTCGACCTTTAAGTATCACTTGGCTGTGCGGACGCACAGAGCTGTATACAGCCCTCTTATTGGTCCATTTGATGCGGCAAACTTCACTCTAGTCATTTGACACAGGCAAAAGACAAAGATAACAATACAAATAATCGATCATTTCTTTCTGTTTTAATAGAAGTCAAACCAACACTATGCGTTCGGTAAAGTAGCTCGGCAGCTACTTTATCGATTTTGACAAACGCACAGCGAAGGACTTCAATCAAGTATTGTTTACGAAATGGTTTTAATGCCACTATGCACTCGCAATACGTGAGACCTCACAGTGAGTGTTCATACTGAACTCGCGGGCGCGGGCGCGGGCGCGGTCGCGGGCGCGGTGGCGGATTCGTGTTCACACTGGCCGCCAGGCGGTTGCGCGATTGTGACATGTTGTCAGAGGTTGAAAACATGGACGACGATCTTTTTTTAACCGAAAATTCATACCTAAAGTTCCATTTAGGTACTCATCCTCCATATCAGGAAACAATTCAGCAATTTCCTTCCATAGTTTATTAAGAATGTTTCTGTTCATAAGATGCCTGTGTTTACTCTGCCAAATCTGAGTTCAAATCAAATCAGTTCTAGCCTGAATAGTACTAATAAACTCTTCTGTATTGAAGGACATGATCTTAGATGAAAGAACAACCCTTTAATCTGGGGACATAATGAATTCATGTGCTATCGTTTCTAGCGACAAGTTCTAAATGGTTGAACTTACCTGACATAATCGCGCGTTCCGCCGCTAGTTCAGTGTGAACACACTCATACATTCTCATGCGTTTGATATTGCCGCTAGCGGGCCGCGCGCGGTTGTCGCTAGCGTGCCCGCTACTTACACCGCACGTGCGTTTTGTATGTGAACACTCTCATAGTAGTTCATATGTTTGAAATTTCGCGACCGCGCCCGCGACCGCGCCCGCGAGTCAGTATGAACAAGCACACAGTGTTGTTCTTGAATACGGGGGTATGACTCGCGACAAGTCAGCGACGACGAACAATATTTGTGGTACCCGCGGGGCTGCGGGGCCATGCGGCCGGGGGCGTTACAAAGATTCAATGTAACATGTCATTAGGGCGCCGTAATCCCCTAATTACGACGATTGACATAAAAGCACCATCTGTGACTGTGTGAGGTTTCGGGTGACAAGTCGATCACCCGCACTTGTAACTAAAAATAAAGGGATTACGAATAAAGCACAAAAAATGCGTTGAATAGGACAGTTGTAAGTAAAAGGCAATGTAAAAGGTGATTAATGTATTGGATAGCTGGATGGTGATGAAATAGGTGGTTCTGCTGTGATAAGTTACTACTTCAAGCAACCTTGTGTTGGTATCAGAGATGCTTACGATTGATGCATTGCATTTCTGTTTTCAGGAAGAGTGTCTACGTATCTACGACCAGAAGTTTATTTGAGTTTAATTGGAACTCAGATTAAAAGAAGCAGAATTGGAATACCATAGATACACACACACACATTCTATTTTCTTATAAAAGAAGATTTTCAACACTGCTCAATTAATGATTTATAAAAATATAATCATGTTAATCTTAATATACTTACAATAATTATATAAATTACGTGTCACGTTGTTTGTCCGCGATGGACTCCCTAAAGTACTAAACCGATTTTAATCAAATTTGCACACCGTGTGCACTTTGATCCAACTTGAAAGATAGGATAGCTTACATCTCCTTTAACGTTTTAATAAAAAAAAAACTTTTCACAGAACGAAGTCTGTCCGGGCTAGTAATACAATAATTTTATTTGGTTCAAAAATGCATTGGTTCAAGATTTCTAGAATTTAGGTTAGTAATGTTGCAATTTCAGAAACTGTAATATACAGGGTGGAAAATGAAGACGTTACGAGTTGTAGGGAAAGTACCCTGAATATTAATGATGGAAAATTTTACTAATAGGAAACGTTCCTTTATTTTTAGAACTCAGTTTTAAAATAAAGGAATGTTTCCTTTTAGTAAAACTTTCCATCATTAATATTCAGGGTACTTTCCCTCCAACTACTCACTCGTACCGTCTTTATTTTCCACCCTGTATATTGGTAACTCTATTCTATAACCATAATAGACTAAATTGTTTTAAGGTCAGTTAATAATAAAAACTCTAAAATTATGAATTTAGTAATTTAAGATTTTTTTATAAAGCAACATCAAAATAATACTGATTATACATAGAAACGTATTCAGTGTATCGAACCGAATCTGGAGCACTCCAAAAAATCACAATGCTATTTAAAATTGATTACGTATTTATCACCCTCTGGGCGCCACCGTGCCACCTCCGGAGCGTCGCGGGGTGCTGCGCCCCCAGTCCATATGTTGTCGCAGCCGCTAATAGATTTATAATCGGCGCAAATGCCGCAAATCTCTCCGATTGTCATCTGTAGTGCACATACGCGGAACTGATTGTTTTTTATCAGGATAAAACGGCATACAATAGCATACTGCGTGCGGTATGGCGTTTTAACGTTTTAAGGTGTTTTAATACAGTAAGCAGCAAAAGATGCTGCGTACCACGAGGTATTCAGGCAAGTGGACATTTTATGAATGCTCAGGTTAAACAGAAATCATATTTGAATCGGTCCAAATTATGGTCTAAATTATAAAGGTTAGACCAAAATTATAATACTTAGACTTTGACAATACACAGTCACTCATATTTTGATTCTTGACTAGCAAATTAATACATGTTTCTTCTGATTCCACAATCTTCTATTTTTCATTCGATGTTATGTTTTCTAATCTCCTTTTAAAATAAGCTGAATAAAAATATTGTTTTTGATAGTAAAACCGTAACATTAATGCTTTAACAAGGACAATTAATAAAAGCGCATTAATGTGTTAACAAGAGTGTTTAACCCATTGAGAATGCGACTTTTGGAGAGGCAGCTGATAGGGGGCGCTGCAGCGCTGGCGGGACAATGGCCGCACGGGCGCCCCTCTGTGCGTCGAGAGCTCTTACGTCGGATTATACATGCGCATATTGTAAACGACTGAGGAAGTAGATTTACAGTTTTGGTGAATTTTCGAAGTTAAATGTCACCTTCGAGATACGTGTTTTAAAGCGTTTCAAATCATACTATTAGTACTTATTATAAGTACTATTATTTCTTCTGTGCTATTAACTAAATCTAGCCACATACCCCGTCAAGTTTGATGGCAATTAAAAAGGCTTGAAGTTTCTCAAACACGTGAAAACTAAAAAGTAATATTTTAAAATACGACGTTTAAAACAAATTAACTCAATTTAGGTTGCATTCATTATATGCAATAGCTCGTATGATATGCTGGATACTTCTCAAATGTGCCAGATGGCTGAACGAGTATAATAACTGAACTTCCGTATTTTCCACTATTTCCCATGTAAATATTAAAATATGATTTAGAAATTTCCCTCAGTTTTGCGATTCATTTTGCGACTAAATTTTTTAATGTTCTACAGATTTATTTTACTAGATTAAAATTTAAAAGCTATAGAAAATAATACATAGTCTACTTAGAATGGATTAGACCTTTATATTATGAATAAGGTAACAACGGCGACCATACTATTATCCGCCGAAATTAAAAGCAAAATCATTTTACATGCGCGTTTTATACTTTCATTATAATTATGTATAGGTCAACAAGTTGTTTCATCTTTCATTACTTAATTATTGCGGATAATACCTTTTATAACATTAAAATTATTGGATTGAATCTTTCCTCTATTTATTTGATTAATCATTATTTAATTAATGATTTCATATGTAAGCTATCGGTCAAGGTAACCTTAATACCTTCCCCATATCCCATATTTAGCCAAAGCCTTTTTACCACGTCAGCGGTCAGCTGCCGACTGACCACAATGACACAGATGTCATGCATTGAGTAGTAACCGATGTTTACGGTAATCCAATGTAATCGACCGAGAGCCACGATTTGTAATGATTTTAAAAGGGTTAATCCGGGACGCGTGCCGCCGGCGGCGCCCGGCGCGTGAGCTGTCCGGACCGACGGACAACACCTGTGCTGTGTGGACTGTAGTTTTCTATACTAATATTATGAAGAGGACAGATTTGATTGTTTGTTTGCATTGAAAAGCTCCTAAACAACTGAACCGATTCAATTTTTTTTACTGTTGGGAAGCTACACTATCCCCGGGTGACATAGGCTATATTATATTTTCAAAAAAATTGGGGATCCTTAATAAAACTCCAATAATGTAACCCAAGGTGTAAAAAAATTAAGAAAACCGAAGCAAAGCGGGGACGGTTACTTATGAGCTTACGAGCTAATAGAGCAAAATCTAATGCTGTGTGAGATGGAACATTACCGTTAAAATTCACATAAAATGTTTACGCACCCGACATTTTTTTTGCAAATAAAATACACCTTAAAATTTATGGATTTTTCAGAGACTCGATTTAATAATATTTTTAGATCCAAAAACACCATATTCGTCTTTTAGTAAACCAAGGAAAAATTGATGTAAACATATAGCATTATGACAAAAACCTCAGTGGTTTTTATAATGCTATCCTATGACTGTATGTAGCTTTTGTTAAATGATAAATAAATAAAAAAAAATATGTATTTACTAAGTTTGTAAAGTGCAATGTCCAGGTTTGTGAACCTAATAAAAAAATAAGACTCTGAGAGACGAGGAATTGGATGCGTAATGTAAATATTACAAACATCAAACATCTGTGACCGTTGAGGAGTTCCACTTCCACTCTATATCTCTGGAACCCACCATCAGATCCTCACCATGCTCTTAATGGGACCGCACTGAAGCAATCCTTTCAATACCGTTTGAATTATCTAGATCGGTCGAACCGTCTTCGAGTAATCGCTGAACATAGGTACATAAAAAATATTATATACAGTGGAACATAGAACCACTTCCTTTTTTGAAGTCTGTTAAAAAAACACTGGCAGATTGTTACCAAATAGGACTCGTTTAAAATAAAACATCGGAAGTGCGAGTTAAACTCACGTGGAGAGAGGCTTCCATGCGTTGTCTACCTTATTATATTATTTCCGTTTTCTTGTAAGACCATAAACTTCTTATAACTTTCCCTGTAATATGTAAGTAAAGAAGTAGTTTCTGTATTTTCTACAAATTACTAGCCTCAGTAGTTTCAGATACCTAAAGGTCAGTTTTCGTCTTCTTTTTTGAATAACTTTAAAAACATCTATTGTAGAACTATAACAAAGATCGTTAAACTCGCGTCGACAGGATAAGTTCATTATCTACCTTATTATTTATCTTTTTCTTTTAAGACCATAAACTTTATGTAAGTTTTCCTGTTATATTTAAGGAAAAAGGAAAATACTCACTAGCCTCAGTCGTTTCGGTAATTTGTACCTAACTAAGGGTGTTACCAGACCAATCGATCGATCGTCGATCGACGGCATCAATCGACGTCGATCGAAGTTGATCGACTGGTCTGGTAGCTTTAATTGATCGACGCATACCGTTCGACTAACCAATCGATCGATTCCATTGGTCGACGTTGATCGATAGGTCAGGTAGCTTTAATTGATCGACCGATACCGTTCGACTAATCAATCGATCGACCGTCGGTCGACGTTAGGCTATGTTCCCAGTAGGCAAACTGTTAGCAGTTTGCCTACTGGGAACACAGCCTTAATCGTTTGACTCCAGCTATATTCCATCAGTTTCTCTCGAAATTTATTCAGAAGAGGACGCGTTATTCTTGGCCAGTACGATGTTGCTCGTACTATTATTACGGATCGACGTCGACTAATCCATTCTACCATCGATCGATGCCATCGATCGATTGGTCTGTTAGCATCTATCGATCGACGTCGACTAATCCATTCTACAATCGATCGATGCCGTCGATCGACTATCGATCGATTGGTCTGGTAGAAACTATCGATCGACGTCGACTAATCGATTCCACCATCGATCGATGCCGTCGATCGACGATCGATCGATTGGTCTGGTAACACCCTTAAGGTAAATTTTCGTCTTCTTTCTTGAATACATTTAAACCATTTATTGTAGAATTATTCAATATCAAAGGTCGGTTAAAGTTCTACAATAAAGTACTGCTACAGGCCGAATAAATGTACCTATCATTAGGTAAGCGAGTTACATAACTTGTAGAGTTTGCAGAAATAAAAAACATAAATCATTTGAAATATAATAACCTATTAGTGCATCTGTAACTGATACAAAAGTTAATTAGATTAAATAAATTCCGGTTTAATCACCGATATTTTATAAATATCGTTAGTTCGTTAATAGTTTAAAACATTAGCCGGTAATATTGTCATAACTGTTTGTTATATTCCATATTTACAGCCATTAGGACGTATGGACGAGTGGTGTGACATACAATGGCGACTGGATTACAATTTATTATTTTTGTGACTTTCGGTAAGTTGTAATACAAATTAATAGTGTAGACTAAACGACGAGTGTTCCTAAATAATAATAGTTACTTACGTTCGGTTTACACGTATTAAGTAGTTAACTAAATTTTAAGTAAATAAAACGTAATAAATTACGTGTAAACGGACAATTTAGTAGTTTAGTAATTTAGTAGTTAAGTAATCAAGTAGACAAGTGTCCGTTTACACGTATTAATTTACTTAAAATTTAGTTAAAATTTAGTTAACTACTTAACTACTTAATACGTGTAAACCGAACATTACTTAATAAAACGCTAACTGTGAAGTGTGAATGACACGCAGATAATGTCATCGGCAACGGCATCAAGAGACTTTTTATAATGTATGCTTTGCTTATAGGTTTTATAGGTACAGTGTGAGAGAGCAATTGTTTTGATTTGTGAAAATTCACTAAAGGAAAAAAGCGGCCAAGTGCGAGTCGGACTCGCCCATGAAGGGTTCCGTAGCAGCAAGTAACATAATATAAAAGATCTTGTAGTTCGTTGTAACTTTGATCAATGTTTTTTGCGGTTTACGATTTATGACGTATTAAAAAAAAACTACTTACTAGATCTCATTCAAACCAATTTTCGTTGGAAGTTTGCTTAGTAATGTACATCATATATTTTTTTCAGTTTTATCATTCCCTTATTTTAGAAGTTACGGGGGGGGGGGACACATTTTACCACTTTGGAAGTGTCTCTCGCGCAAACTATTCACTTTAGAAAAAAATGATATTAGAAACCTCAATATCATTTTTGAAGACCTATTCATAGATACCCCACACGTTTGGGTTTGATGAAAAAAACATTTTTGAGTTTCAGTTCTATGTATGGGGAACCCCCAAAATTTATTGTTTTTTTTATATTTTTGTGTGAAAATCTTAATGCAGTTCACAGAATACATCTACTTATCAAGTTTCAATGGTATATATCGGCGCGTAAGTCGATATTTCATAAAGATTCGATTACGAATTTACTTACATTTGTTTACTCGATACTCAATACTCGATATAACCCTAGTAAGACCATTCGATGAATCATTCGTTATAAAACTAGTTGCGAGACTGCCGAGAGCTCACTTCGATTCGAGCGGCCGAACCGTACGGACGTCTAACGTGACATGGTTCACGCCTCAAGAATATCGGTTTATTTAAACAATCAGTTTATAATAATTGAACTATTTTCAGGATTCATATTATTATTATATAAAAATCAAATATAAAGAAGAAGTTTTAATAACAGAATCGGACCAGGGGTTATGCGAGGCTTGGGGTGGCTGATTAAGGGGAGGTTGGAGGCCACCGGGGGGGTTCAGCTCTCATTCCTGACTGTAATTGTCAGAAATTGGTACTGATAATACCAGCTGCTCCGATATATAGCTCTTATAGTTTCGGAAAAAAGTGGCTGTGACATACGGACGGACAGACAGACAGACAGACAGACAGACATGACGAATCCATAAGGGTTCCGTTTATTGCCATTCGGCTACGGAACCCTAAAAATGGGGTTAAAAGTTCGTGTGAATAAATACCTAATATTTTTGCAGGCACTAGCTAGGTTCCTTATAAAATTGTTAATAGTGTAATCAATAAAAGTATTGTATTTTATGAACTGTACGGTCAAGCGCGTACATTGCACTTCATTCACATTGCAACATCATCATTTTATTAATTTCATTAGTTTTGTATAAAATTATAGTCAGTACGATTTCGGTCATTAAGAGCACCGCGCGCTACTCACATTTCATACTCCATAATTATTTTCATATTAAGTTCAGTTTTAATACAGTATTTTAATCTCTTATTTTATCTTTTATTTATTAAACTCGTATTAGTTACGGCCACTCCGTATATGAACTATACAGTGTGGTCATGCAATCGTAGGAGATATTTCACCCCCCGCTTCACCTCGCGATTCTCTGCCCGAATACGTAAAAAAAATCTGACCTTAATTTTTACCCAAATTATCCTTTAAAATACATTAATCATAGACACTGCGCTCGAGAAAGCGGTGACCTAGTAACCCACATATTGCAAAAGAACACCGCCGCTCTGTCGGCACACCACAAAGGCACGCCGCGCCGCAAACGCTCGCTTTTTTCCATTGAATCATGCCGCCTAAGGGTCCGTTCACACAGACCAGCTCGGAGAGGAGAGCAGATTTTTATCACGTTGGAAACAGAGTTTTGAATTTTAGTAAAGTTTATTTTTGCATGTGCACCTTTTTTGTCATCAAGAATGCTTGAACGCCCTTCGTGTGAAATAAAAATTGTGTGCTCTTTCTCGATCGTGCAGCTTGTCGGCTCCGATTGCGTGCTCTTTCTCGCTCGCGCAGCCTGTCGGCTTCGATTTCGTGCACATTAACACACCGAAAACAAAACTTGGACTGCGCGGAATACTGATACTGCCTTTGTAGTGTATCCACCCGTCTCCGAGCGCATCTGACCGGCTCCGAGCACATCCGACCGCATCCGCTTTCAGATCTCTTCCAGCCGGTCTATGTGAAATAGTTGGCGGCTCCGTTCCGGCCAATTACAAGCGTATACGATCCGGTCTGTTGAAAAGAAAAAAGCAGGCCGATGCTCTCCGAGCCGGTCTGTGTGAACGGACCCTAAAAGTCGCACCGCCGCCGCACCGCTTTGTCGGCACGTCGCAAAGACACTCCGCAAACGTCAAATAATCGTAACAGGTCATTCACCTAGTGACCTGATAACGCGAGTTCAACGCGCTGCTAAGGTGTCCACACGTTTTGAGATTTTTCGTATTTAGTTTGATATTATTATCTTTGTGATTTATGGATGTTTTTATTATTTCTTTGTTTATTCGGGCAGAGAATCGCGAGGCGAACCACCCCCTGAAATATCTCCTACGATTGCATGACCACCCTGTATAATCCTAAAGGTAACAAGGAATTATTGTTTACAAAGAATAAGCCTAAGCGCACCTTTTTGGTTGGTACTCGCACTATTTATTTGGCCCATTTTCAATTAAATGTCTTTAACTGACCCAGCTTTCCTAGTTGTATTATAAGGTAGGTAGGAATAAATTTAATTAAAGTCATATTTTATTATGTAGAAAAGGTATTATATTATAATATTTCAGATACCTACTATCCAAGTGGAATTAATTAGGTAAAAAGTGTCACAGGCTTGTTATTTCAATATTTAGGTACTACCGTAAAAATAATTGAATCATAATAAAAAAAACGAGAGAGTGAAGACTACTAACTTAAAAAAAATTATATATTTCATTTCTTTTTTTCCATAGTATGTATTATGTACATTTGATAAAGGAGTTTATTGAGATATCAAGTAATGAGAAACAATAAAATTATAAGCGTTTTTTTAAAAATGTGTACCTACGTACAATTGCTTCAACAACTTGATACATACTTTTATATTGTCAAAAAAATGTAACTGTGTTGTATAACTGTGTTGCTTGTGTTAAGGATTTCCCTCGTCTGGAATTAAATCTGAGGATAGAACCAGGTTATGCTTATCACAAAAATGCATTATTATCGAAAGTAAACTAATATATAAAATGTCTACTTTTATAGACTGCAAGATTTGATCCACACACAAAATAAACACCAATATCCGATACCAAAACAAAATTTCGTCAATAGGTAGCGTTGTTAAGTAATGTAAAAGGCTTATAGTAAAAGGTGACGGCCGAAAGATTAACAATAGGTTCCGTGTTAGTTAAATAAAAATATTGGGATTTTTTTATCTTAGGCAAACATATAATCTAAATTTTACTAACAAAAAATAACGGACTTCAAAGTCTTAAAAACTACATAGTTGTCAGATCTCGTTCAAATTTATGTGAGACCACATGACAAGCGCCTGCTTTCGATTAAAAAAAGAATCATCAAAATCGGTTCGCCCAGTCCAAAGTTCTGAGGTAACAAACATAAAAAAAAAACAGTCGAATTGAGAACCTCCTCCTTTTTTGAAGTCGCTTAAAAATGACGCAAACCAATACACTCTTCATTCTTCGTTTCTTAAAGGAACCGGACGATAAAAATATTAAAATAGAAATACAATAAGTAGTTCTAACATATATTTAATAACTAGCTACCCGGACAGACTTCGTTCTGTCAAATTTTTATTATTATTTTGAGATGTAAGCTATCCTATCTTTCAAGTTGGATCAAACTGCACACGGTGTACAAATCGGTTTTTTAAGTAGTTTAGGAGTCCATCGCGGACAAACAATGTGACACGTAATTTATATATAATAAGACAAGCTGCCCGAACAGACTTCGTTTTGTCAAAATTTTTTTTTATTAAAACCTTTCGTGTGCCTTAAGGAACATTGTAAGCTATCCTATCTTTCAAGTTGGATCAAACTGCAAACGGTATGCAAATTTGATTAAAATTGGTTAAGTAGTTTAGGAGTCTATCGCGGACAAACAACGTGACACGTAATTTATATATGTTAAGAAGATAATAACTATACTGCTTTGATTACTAGGTATTTTAGACAAAATCTGCTGTAAGTACAGATAAACTAACACATTAGCATGAAGATAATAATATGATGATTAGTTGCGCTTTGCAGAATTTCAATTGACTTTATTTCATTTTTCTCATTTCAGCCTGTATAATTTGCAACACCGGTGCCCAAGAATTAATTGGAAAATATTTTGAAAACCTGAGAATAAATATGGATATTTTAAATAAAGGAAAGAAACCGAATGATAAGTACGATTACGATTATGACGAAGATGATTATTTTTATGGCGACAAGGAGGACTACGAACCAACAACTCCGCCAAGTCCTCAAACCAAAGGTTCTGGACGCTCTAAGCCACCGCCGAAAGAAAACAGAGAGGGAGGGAGTGGTAAAAAACATGCTGGACCTAATAAAGTTGAGGCAGGCCCGACAAAGACATCCGACAAAGGAGTAGGATTTAGATTTGCGCCAGATCCGGACGGTTCTCAAACTGTTCAAGTACTGACAGTAAAGAAGTTTATGTTCCAGGCGCAACCAGTCACCCCTGTCGGGAAAAAGACCCCGGAAATGACAAAGATATATTATTACCTATAAGTAAAATTATACTGGGAATTGAAGCGAATGGAGATAATGTTTAGTATATTGAGCAGAATAAAATGGATAGCCACGTACTGACGGTGCAGACAAAACAGTTTTGTCTGGCATTGAAGTAATTTGGGCTTTACAACCGTAGCTCCGATATCTCTAATAGGTATTTCGGGGTGAAAGACAAGATATAAGAGCTTTGCCACAGCTCATGTTAGCGTGAAAATGACAGTACCTACTACAAACTATATTATCTATCGCCTTACAGGTAATGAATTGATTTACCATTAATATTTAATAAATTAAGTGTTACTGCAATTACTGCATGTAGATGTAGACAAATCTTAAACTAAAATTAAGTTAGTATCTTCTTTTATGCTTCCACAAAGTAGGTGATTGTGCATCTTTAATCACTTTATGAGGTTCTGCTAGCTACAGTTAGGTATCAGAATAGAATACAAATAGTATACCAAAGTATGTACTCGTAGATACGTATTTTATTTGAATGTAAGAGGATTAAAATTAAAGCAACCCATGTGATACTGTAGAAGGTATTGCTCTTAAATAACATTGTGTTGTTTCATTGTTTAATTTTTTGTAAGACACGTTGTCTTTTTAATAAAATGCTGTTTATTTGTTTTATCTTAATTTAATTAATTAGTAACTTTGTAAGCGTTTTAATATGAAGTGACTATATTTTAATTTATATCCAAATGTATTTTTACTTATACACTTTTCTACTTACAGGGAGCAAAGTACTAAGTTTACTCATGTTTGAGATTGCTAGGTTGAGTTTCACTATCTCTGTGATGTCTTGTGCATGGTGGCAAGGTTCTTTGTCAGGCTGGTTAGGGACCATCCTCAATCTAGGAGTAACTGTAATATGTTTTGCATTTCGGTTGCAATGCTAAGAAATCAATCATCAATCGAATTCCACTCTTCCTTCATGGCTGACCGTGAATATACACCGTCCATGTTTACGTTGCTTATCAGCTACTGATTTAAAAAGTAAATGCAAAAATCGAAATCCTTTGTGCATTTTTACATTATCTTCACAACTCACAACCAACCAGGGCTTGACCCTCTTTTCACGTTTTGAGGGGTACGAGCTGGACAAGTGCGGATTGGCAAACTTGACAGTTGACACACTTTTGAGAAAATTATGGAGAACTCATAAGAGTGCAGGTTTCCTTACGATGTTGTCCTTCAACGACGCAAGTGATAATTAACTTACGATACGCTTATAACTTTTAAAATAAGAAAAAATAGTACTAGGTACATAATAATTTGCCGTTTTGCTTCAAATTATCGTAGGAATGGGTTACGTGGGAACCTAGAAATATAAAGTTTTTAAAACAGTTCTAAAGTACTATCATACATTTTTATTGATATGAAAATAATATTAAACGTCAGTAAAAATGATAAGAGAAATAATATTTATATAATAGCGCTGCAATTAAAATATATTATTACTTTACAAAAAAACCCTATCATGAGTTACCTCTCATCATTGTTGCCTCTTATGAGTTACTTATTAGTAGAGACCGACCGAAGGTTCGGTTTCGGTTTCGGTTTCGGCCAGTTTCGGCCAAAAAATCTAGTTTCGGTTTCGGTTTCGGTTTTGGAAAAATTTGGCCGAAACTTTCGGCCAAACCGAAACTCTGTGTTCGTGAATTTTCGTGCGTCGTTCGGTTAAGTTCGTGTCTAACCCGTGGGCGCTGACTTTCCAAGTGAAGTCATTGATTTGAAGTGAAGAGCGTCTGACAGGGTGCTTTGGCGCTTGATTTTAACCGTTTTTTGCTGGATATTAATAACGGCAACAAGTAGAAAAAAGGTCATAATATAGTGTCTAATGCTGTATAGATAATGATTTGGAATTCATATCCAAGCATGGTAATGAAATTGTAACTGGAAGATATTTAAGTAAAACTTTTACTAGGGGTATTAATTAGACGTAATAGATTATATAAAAAGTAGTTTTCGTCTATTTGTTCTGACTACTCTTAGGAACGACATAACAGATTTACCTGCGGTTTCCACTCCCTTATAACTTACAATACATACGTATTGTAGTGAGCTTTGGTTAACATTTAGTGGTTGGTTTATTTCAAACGGTTTACAAATAAATATATTACGTTATGTCAATTTCACCTATACTTACATTTATTGAGTGAGGGCTTACCGAAAGGTTTACGGAAGCAAAGCGAGGACATTCAGTAGTAGTATTTTTGAAGTCTAAATCCCAAATCATCAATGAAACGGTAACTGATCGATATGTCTCTACATGGAAGATATTTGAGAAAATCTATAACGAGCGGTATTTGTCAACGCAAAAGAGACCATAGCAATTATTTTTAGAATTTTCGTCTGTTTGTGTGTATGTGCGTTTGTTCAGGGTAATTTCTAAATCGGCTAAATCGATTTGCATGCAGTTTTCACTGACGTATTTAGTAAAATGGGGCTAAGATTTAAATGATCTTAAATTAAAATTTAAAAAACCCCCGATAGTTTGATATACACTAAACATAGCTAAGAACACACTCGATTAAGTCACCTTCATGCAAAAAAAAACTAGATCAAAATTGGTTCCTCCGTTTGGGAGCTACGATGCCACAGACAGACATAAAGATACACAGATACACAGACACGTCAAACTTATAAAACCCCTCTTTTTTTCGTCAGGGGTTAAAAACAGCGTTCATCCATAGGTACCCACATTTTTTCGAATTTTGTCGTTTACGTTTAGATAAGTTTACCGAAATGAAGGCAGTTAATACACATACAAATGTACAAATAAAAATGTGTAAAAAACACGCTAGATTTCAGTACCTATACAGGTTTTCCCGTAAGTAGTGGGTCAACGTTAGGGGACAGATAGCTTGAGGGTTGACCTACCTAACGTCAAAAAATGACCTTTGTAAAATTTTAAAAATTCGGCTCCTTTAACCTACTTTTTTCTGTTGAGTCCACAAATGAGCAGCTCAAAAAATACCCTAATGGGGTAGCCAAACGAGCGTAAATCGTAAAATCGCGTAAAATACAAATTTCAAAGAATTGAATTAGAACTTTTGTATGAAATCAGCTCATTTCACGTGACTCACAGCACCAAAAATACGCTCGTTTGGCCTCACCCTAAGTTTCGGTTTCGGTTTCGGTTTCGGCCGAAACTGGACCTAAGGCCGAAGGTTCGGTTTCGGTTTCGGTTTCGGCTGAAAAACCAGTTTCGGTCGGACTCTACTTATTAGTCTTATTACCTATCTACAGCCAGATCGACGTATACGATACAACGTAATTTTAATTTAAAGTTGCACTTATGTAATCTCATATTTATATGTACCATGCATAGTAATTCTAATTCACAGACAATCCTCCAGGCCGTGGTAGGCCGTCCCACCCCCGCCCACACATACACAACACACACACACGCACACACACATAGTGTTCGTATTGTACGGTACGAGCAATACGAGCATGTATTCAACTTGCCAACTGTACCACCGGAGCCACTTGAAAATTCAGGCTCGCCCGCGGCGCGGGGGGCGGGGAGGGGTGGTCGTTAGTGACATTTCGTATTCATGACGTCAGCCTCGGGCCGATTGTTTGCAATATTACTCTAATTGGAATTGTAATACGCGTACATCCCCGATAGTGCGATACGTGTCCGAAATGTTCTAGCGCGGCCATTCTTTGTCTTATTTATACAATAGTAACGCGGGCTGGGAATTGATTTCATTTGTTTTATTGGATCCTGTAAACTGAATAGGCAGTGTAGTTGTAATACCCTCGACTTCGTGATGAGGACTTTTATCCTCCAAATTACCCCTTTTAAAATCCTTTCATAGTAGGTACTCAAGTTTCCCCCATGCTAGGTACCTATATGAAAAACCTTTGTACAAAGTTTCATCCTTTGAAGTCAGTGTAGATTGTAAAAGGAATCGATTAAATTATTATTATGTTACTTAGACGTCAACTTTTCCTGTCTGTAATTCGGATGAACGGATGATAGCAAAATAACGTTAGAAAGACTTGACGAAATAAGCTGTTTTTAGGGTTCTGAAGAAAAATCGGAACTAGTTTCGTCATGTCCGTCCGTCCGTCTGTCCGAAGCACAGCGCCTAGGCCCTAGACCCCTAGTGCTAGAAGGTTGTAATTTGGCAAGACTACCTATACATATTTTTTTAAACTCCAAATTCGTAAAACAAAATATTGAAAAATATTTTTTTCAGGGTGCAGGTAACATGGGGATGAATTCTGGGAGTGAGAGGGTCTGCAAAAACCGTTTTTAAATTCAGGGGCCCGTTTGCGAATTTAAAGTGCCAATTTTGCTTAGAGTCAAGTGTCCCCTCCCGCCAGCTAAACGATTGGAGATGGACTATTAAAAAAACCACAAAAATTGGTTATAATATGATGAATTTACAAGAAAAACTATCACGGCTAGGTTAGATTAAGTAGTCAATGAGTAATAATCGATAAACTTACTACTTCGGAATCCTACATTGCGCGTGGCCACAGGCGTGGCCTGATAAACACTTGGACGGTTTTTAGGGTTCCGTAGCCAAATGGCAAAAAACGGAACCCTTATAGATTCGTCATGTCTGTCTGTCTGTCTGTCTGTCCGTCCACATTTCACAGCCACTTTTTTCTGAAACTATAGGAACTATACTGTTGAAACTTGGTAAGTAGATGTATTCTGTGAACCGCATTAAGATTTTCACACAAAAATAGAAATAACAATAAATTTTGGGGGTTCCCCATACTTAGAACTGAAACTCAAATTTTTTTTTTCATCAAACTCATACGTGTGGGTAGGGGTAATCTATGAATAGGTCTTCAAAAATGATATTGAGGTTTCTAATATCATTTTTTTCTAAACTGAATAGTTTGCGCGAGAGACACTTCCAAAGTGGTAAAATGTGTGTCCCCCCCTGTAACTTCTAAAATAAGAGAATGATAAAACTAAAAAATAATATGATATACATTACCATGCAAACTTCCACCGAAAATTGGTTTGAACGAGATCTAGTAAGTAGTTTTTTTTAATACGTCATAAATCGTAAACCGGCATTTACCTCGATCAAAGTTACAACGAACTTCAAGAACTTTTACATTATGTTACTTGCTGCTACGGAACCCTTCATGGGCGAGTCCGACTCGCACTTGGCCGCTTTTTTTATTATGTCACGAAATATTAATTTAGAAGCGGAAAAATTCTTAAATTTTTTACAATAAATATTTAACTCAATGTGTCATGAAAGATTTTTCCAATCTTTGATTTGATGATTTTTTTAATTAATTTGAGCTAGTAACTCAATTGTTTGTTATATACCTATACTAAAACTAGGTTATAAAATGTATTTTGATGAGTGCTTAACTAAATAATTAAATAACTAATAATACAACTTGGAGGAACTTAATACAACTTTTTTTTAATATTTTATTCTTCGACTTTATGGTTTTAATAAATATGTGTATCCACAGACAATGTCTGTGTGTGTATCCATACCAAGTTGTATTTAATGCTGAAACCATAAATATGTATAAATAATAGGGCATCTATATAATGGATGTAATGAAAGTTGACACTTAGGATTTTGGTTTATTTTTATAAAGAAGTTTCTTGTTGTCAACTTTCGTATGATTCGCCGAAAGATGTCGCTCTAACGCACAAAATTTTCACTTTATTTTTATTTTTTTATTATCACTTTGTTTACCTAAAAATAGATATTTGAGCACGCACGACTATTCTATTGTAAATTGATACTAGAATTTCATATCGTTTAGAGTAACCACACACGAATAGCAAGCACCTTTCAGGCAAAAAAGTTGCTGATAATGGAATCTCTTCCATTGATAAATTAAGTTTTTCACTCTGTGTTTTTTACAAATTTCTATAATAAAGATAATGAAGAATATTAGCATTTTTTTTTATTTTGACCTTACATTATACCGTTACTGTATACCGTTATTATACTGTATTACAGTAAGTATACCGTTACTGTAACCAAAAATACTTTTAATTTTTGATGCGTTGAATACTTTCCAAAATATTTTTTAGTGAAGTTTGCGACGCATGATCTTGTGACGTCACTTCGCAATGGTCGTTTAGTGCGAGCTTTGTTCCTGATCTTATATAGGTTTGTATTAAAATGTCGAATCCACTGATTAGAAAACCATGTGTTGGTAAAATTATGGTAATGTTTTAAAAAAATGTTTTGAAATGTTGTTTCACGGACCCGTAGTCAGGGAGATTTGCGCTTTGCAATAATATGGCGTCACCCGTGTATGGCGGCGTGTCCGAAATTAAAATGATTGTAACTTAAAAACTAGTCACTTGATTACAAGTGTATATTTAGACATCAAGCCTACAAATTCATAAGGTTTAAAATGCCATACTCTCTATTTTAGTTGCAGTCCATTTCTGATCATTTCACTTTTTGAAGACCCAATTGTCTGATTTTCAGAACTCTTACGTCCCAACTCAGAGTCACTAACGATTACTTTAAACGCTCCTTAGTAAAGAATTAGCATACGAATTCTGTACTAAAGAGCGATTTAGTCTAAGGAGTGACTCTGAGAGATACGTTAGGTTTGGCTTAGAATACACTTAGATTGAATAATTAATTAATTACTAATCACTAATTATTACAACATCATTAGATAATCAGTGGGCGAGTTGGGTATAAATACGCCACGCTCAGTGAACGATGCTCACTTTCCGACTAACCATCGTAGAGTCAACTTACCCTGATGATGCTCCGTTTCGGGGCGAAACACGTGTTGGTGCTGGTATGTATGTTGGTATATACGATTAATTATTGTAGTGCATGTTTCCGTTGTGGGAGGGAGGGAGGTGCCACGCATGTTTTAAAGTATATACCATCATACATGTTAAACGCGGATTGTTGCAAAGTAGACTAATACTAACTTAATTAGAATACACTTCATTTTCATAGTAAATTCCGAACAGTGTTGACACGTTCACGTTGATATGTTATCATTATTACTATTTATGTTCGTTAAAGCGTTTTTAAAAGTCATATGAATTTCAACGTTTCAGAGATATCTGGTCAACTGGTCCATGATTAGGTTAATTGAATATAAAAATGTTTGGTTCTTGAAAATAGTAATGTAGGCACAAATCAAGCAAAAACTTAATCCAAATTAGATAGTCGGTTGGACCTCTTGAGTCTTGAGATGTAGAGCCATTGTTAGCTGTACGTATACTTTATACGCTCATGAAGCTAGAATGAAATTCATTTACGTTATTACTGTGTTTGCAAGTATAAAATGTCCTACCAAATGATTTTAAGCTAATTTTATCGCAGACACTAAACATTTCGAATGCATACCGGTACGGGACTGTCCCGACTCCCGCCGTGACCACGATTCACGCAACTGGTTCACAATGAAGGTTGCCACCTTTCTTTGAAGATAAAATAGTATTTTTTTCAAAACATTGCAAAAAATATAGTAGGTACTATTAGGAAATTCAAGGAAAAAAATAATACACATTTATTTTTAGTTATTTATTTTTCCATGTGTATTTGTTTTAAGTCTTAGCTTTGGTTAGCAAAGTCTTATTATTTTTAAAATAATAGATAGTAAACAATGTACAAGAACGGTCAATTTGAAGTTGACGTTTACTTGCCGTGACGTGTGCGGTGTGAGCAACGATGAACGAACGACGTGAATGCGTTTCGTTCTGAAATTCCCAATGCTGCGTTGCGCGTGCGTTTCAAAAGCTCGACAACTGAATTACGGTACCGATGAAAATATGGTGTTATTCGTACTATATTATTTTTCTATAACATATAGTACAATTGACTGAAATATACATAGCACGATACTATATAATATAGTACAGGTGGGAACTGGGAACCCTATTCACAATGTCGTTATAAAATAACTTAATATAATTTATTTAATTTATTGTAATGACTTGCAGTGCGCTTTTGTGTATACTGTAAGCACAACAAGTATTTTGTTTAATAAATAAATAAATAAAATACAGCCATCGTAAGTTGCATTCAAATGACAAATCCTATCAAATGCTTTCAAAAGCAATGAGACGCCGTAGTTAAAAAGGTAAACTTTGTTGTTATTCATGACTATTGATGGAATATATTTTTGAAGTACTTAGTGAAAACCACGCGAAAACCTTATCTACCGTAGCGTCTTAGGTACTAGGAACTGCAATCATCACCTCAACCACACTCCATCACTTCAGTTATTTGGTAATCTTTAGTAATCCACTTCAATAACTTGAACATTAAAATGACGAATGATAAGAGCACAGAACTGACCTGTGTGATCCTGCAGCGAGCGGCTGAGCGGCGGCGCAGGTGGCGTGGACGCGTGCTCGCCGCCGTACAGCCCGCCGAACTCCTCCGCGGACGACGACGACGCGTTGCTGCACTTGCGGCCCTTGTCCGGCGTGTACTTGGTCTCCGCGGACGGGTGGAACTTGGCGTCCGGCTGGTGCTCGTCCAGCAGCCCCGGCACGCCCAACAGCCCGCCCACCAGGTTCGGCCGCAGCTCCTCCATGATCTTGGAGCCCTGGCCGCAGCCGCCGCCGCCCGTGAAGTTGAGCTGGCGGCTGAAGAAGGCCGGGAAGATGTTGAACTGCTGCGGGTCGGGCAGCGCGGCGAGAGGCGGCGCGGGCGGCTCCGCGGCCGCCGCGCACGCCGCGCTCTTGAACTCCACCGTGCCGTGCGTGCCGTGGCCGCCGCCGGCTGTCCGCGCTTCGTCGTCGGACCGGCCCCGACGCTCGCCGACTAACCACATTATAGTGACGTGCTGCGCCGCCGACACGCCGCCCCGCGCGCTAATTGTTCGCGACTGCGTTGCGCGACTGCGCGACGCGATCGGACGACGCCGCCCTCGGGCGAGAGCGAAACGGCTCGCTTCCTTGCCGCCGTGATCGATGTGGAGCGCTCGCGGGGATGCTGCGTCTCTTTCGTCCTCGGCGCCAGGCTCCGCCGGGCTGGCGCGCGAGGCCGGGGGCGGCGGCGCGCGGCCCCCATTGGCCGGGGGGCGCCGCTCGTAGCGCGCCCATTGGCCGGCGGGGCGCGCGCTCGGGGTGCATCGCACCGCTCCGGGCCAGATCCTCTCCTCTTTGTTTTATTGTCCCCATGGCTTCCAGTCGATCTTGCGTTTAAAGTTTATGCATTGTCCCATGTTTTGTTTTACAAAACACAAAATCACGTATGAACTTCTTGAGGTAAAACGTGCTGAAATGGAGAGGTGTCGTTTGTAGTTTTATTTTCTGGTGTGCGTCGCGGTCGGCGGAGTGTAGATGTAGATCCGGGCCAGAGAAGTGATCTTAGTTTAGGGAGGAAGGATGTGTGCTTGTATCTGTAGAGACCTACTGTGTGTAAAGGAGTGGGTTGTTGTCATGGTTGTTGTAGATATTTTAGGTGTGTGTGTGAATGTTGTTGGTTGCGGTTCTGAAGACTGACGGAAGTTACACACACAGTTTTCTATGTATGTAATTGTGAAAGATTTTTACTTAACAGGCACAAGTCACAGGCACTTTTCAGTTTAACTGGGTTCCTATTTTAAAAACTCTGCCTCAATGATAATCTGTAGGAAGGAAAAATGTTTGTATGGATGTCCTTTAAAGATTCTGAAACCATCCAACCGATTAGCCTCATAATGGTTTCATTGGAAGGCAATAATCCGAAAGTGGTTTGAGACCACTAAGTGCTTGCTCACACTGACTCGCGGGCGCGGGCGCGGTCGCGGTAGACGCTACATACACCGCGCGCGCGTTTTGGTGTGAACACTTTCATAGTAGCTCATATATTTGATATTTCGTGACCGCGCCCGCGCCCGCGCCCGCGAGTTCAGTGTGAGCAAGCACTAACAATACTTTACCCTCAGATTGAATAAAAGGCAGATGGAACATTCGCAAAGAAATGTAACGAATGACGTGAAGTCACTTTTTCGCTATGTGTGCGTGACAGCCTTAATGTCAACTAGCAGTGGCACCGTATGGACACGTAATTCTTTGTGTGTGTGAGGATGCCAAATGAAAAGTCACAATCTCCCGCAATTTTGTAAATGTTGTTTGACATATTTCAAACTTAACACATTATGCACAATTGGCTATTAGACAATTTTTGGAAAAATATTTTAAAATTTTCGTAGGTTTATTTTATACCTCTTACAATATTTGTTTTTTCAAAGTGTTATTTAGTAGGAATAAAAATAACTTTTAATCCATTAATTTGAAATTCGCGCGAAAATAGTCTGCCATCTGTCACTTGCTGGCTGTGACGTCACATTTCTAATAACAACAGTTTAAGCTCTCTAACTCTGAAGATATTTTATGTGAAAAACTTACACCTTTTTCACTGGAATTGTGAAAATGACAAGCTACAAGACATGTGCAGTGCCTATGTGTAGAAGTACTACAATTAAATTTCCTAACAAATTGTTTAAACACGTTCATAAATGCCTTCAACGTCGAAAACAGTGGTTACAATTAGCACGTCGAGACCAACAGTTATCATCTGATAAATCTGCAATATTCTTTTGCGAGGACCACCTTGATGTAAGTATTTGGAAGAAATCAACTTAGCCTCTGATTTACTAAAAAACAAATTAAATCTAACCTAACATTGTTCATAAACATAACCTATAAGTAATTTAAAATCATTAGTAATATGGTGTCGTTAAGGGGACGTTGAGGAAAAACTTAGAAAAAAATCCTCCTGTGACCCCTTAGCAAGACTCTGGCCAATTTTACTTTATTAATTTCAGTACTTACACGGAGGTTTTTGCATTCCGAAACTCGGCAGAGCAAAAGTCAGGGTTACACGCAAAGAAATTTGCGACCATCAATGAATCAACTTTAGGCAAATTTGCACTGTCAGCTTTTATATAGCCTGACTCCATTTTACAAAACCTCTCAAAAGCACAAATCAAAATAATTATATATTATTAATTTTCTCAGTAAATTGCACACGATAATCGATGTAGTTAGTAGTACACAACGCTATATTTTCGGAAGTGTGACGTCATAACATGCTCAATCATGGCCGCCCGCATTTCGGTTCTCGTGTCCACAGGTAAAAAAACTCAAATCTATTTTTCAAAAATAAAAATATTTACAATTTATTTTCATGCAAAAAATGTATTGTTTAATTAATGTTAACCAATATGCAACCATATTTAACACATTTCATATTTTACCGTGACAACTGTCAAATAGCCAATTAAATTGGCAAATTATTTATTACTAGTGAACGCCCTTGCTTCGCTTCGGTAAGCCCACAGTCGATAAATGTAAGGATGGTATTCTTTAAATTGTCGTGATTTTTTTATTTGTAAACCGATTCAAATAAAACAAACACTAAATGTTAACCCAAGCTCATTACAATACGTCAGTGAAAACCGAATCTTTTATTAAGCCGTTCCTGAGATAAGGTGGAACAAATGCATAGAAAAATAGACAAAAATTTAAGTTGTATTATATGTGATAATCATATAATTAATTTTAATTTCATCACTACTTATCAAAAATACACTTATCAAAATATATGTAGGTAGATAAATGTTCTTTTAATATAAAATAATACTTAAATATATTTAATTGTCTTAATTAACTTATGGACTTTTTTTATGCAGAATAAGTTAGTGTTTGACCACAAAACCACCTGAGATGGTAAGCGGTAATGAAATCGTGGATAGTAAATCACACTAACTTAGTAGAAGCCTATTCACTCTTAACTTGAAGACACCCACATTATAATCTGACGGGAACACCCACGCGGACAATTAATTCCAGTCCTTTGTGGTACGCATAATAAAAGACGAAGCAAAGTGCATTTTTTTTTCTCTTGTAATAGCAGCTGTCGGCAAGCTGCAAAATTATAATTGAAATCATTTTAGTGAGTAGGCTAAACTAAAAACAGAAACTAAAATATAATATATGACGCAAAAGGGGGTAATCTACGGTGTTGGTTATTCAATAATATTCCTTTTACTTTGCTCCATGATATTATATTTCCCGTTCTCCTAACGTTCACATCAATAACAATCTGTACTAGTCCGTGCTCCCTATTCGAATCCCCATAGAATGTCCCACACATATTATTCTAAATAGATTGACACATTCCTAATTCTAAACATTTGGTTTTTCTTCATGACTTCTCGTATGACAGACCAAAGAGGTCGCTCGCCGTCACGGCTATCCTGACGTGCGCTCGTCCTCGAGCGCTTCCGCTGCCATGTCTCCAGTGGACCCCTTTGTTCGCTGGGTGCTCGTCATGGACTCCACCGAACGCCTTTACTTCTGCTGTGGCTGCACACCGACACGGCCTCACGTGTCGTTACTCTGCAAGGAAATATCTTACGGCAGTACTTGTTCGCTCGGCCGTTCCTGACCTCGACGGGGCTATAATTTACAAGTTAATGATGTTATACCTTAAGCCATGTACCACAGTCGTTTCATTCAATTTTCCAACGTAACAACAACAACAAATCTTGAGTAAGTCTCTTAAACCACAGGAGTGCACCGCTACTAAGAAGCCTGATTACACTCCCCTTCATATTCATTCAACGTCATTTCACCACAACAAGTTTCTTACTCAAGTTCTCATCTCCAACCCAATTCAACACAAATTGCATCTTATCACAGTTAATATCCGCGTTGACTGGTACATGACCTACAGGCATTCATGAAAACTTCAACCACATTATACGGACCCTTAAATATCTTTTTTCATTTGGAAACTCAATTCAACATTTGCAAAAGCTCACTATTATTTCTATCACTCAAGACAGTAATGACAGGTCTCAAACGTTTCTTTGTCATTTTAACAAATTCACAAAATCACCTTTCTAAATATGCCTGAAGATGGTTGTACACCGAATACATCAGCACTCGCTCTCTCCCGGCCGCGTTCATTCTGCCGTCACCTGGACAGCCACCGCTTGAATGCTGGTTCGCTTGTTTTGTGATGGCACGTCGTTATATCGTTTTCCACAACTGAAAATTACAAGGAAAGTTATTTTCACATGTACGATGTCACAATTTACATTTCAAACTACACTAGAGCTACTTATCTGCGATCCGCACTCCTTCGGCCATCGTGACCATCAAACACGACCTCGTGTTGTGTATGTACTCAAACCCAGACGCAAACAGTGTGCATCTCAAGTCTGCACATCTTACTCCGCAATGGTTTTACATTTTCCACGTTGATCATATTATAAACTTCCATGATTCTCGCTTCATCGCGCTTTGGATTGTTTCATTTTTCATTGCAAAATTTTCTTCAAATGTCATCCGAACTAGTGTCATTCCTCATTTATTTTCCGATTTTTCCGATGCAGTGAATGGTGGAGCTCAGAAGCCAGGCATGAGCGCCGATCGCTTATTTACATTCGTCAGCTGACGACCTTTCCACCAACATACAGCCAGCTGACGTTTTTATTTACTCAAAATAACATGTAAAGTATCATCTGACGCATTTTCAAGTGAGAGGATATCACTGAACAAAAATTTTTTTTTTGCATGTTCGCGTGCCCAGCTGACGCATAATCCACCACGGTATGGCCAGCTGACTTTTTTTTACCTTTAAATAATTACGTTATCTATCATCTAACAAATTTTCAGTCGGGAGGAAATGACTGAAAACAATTATTTTTTTTACATGATTGAAAGGCTGCCGCCCCTTAGAGCGGCAGCTGACGTTCACCATGCTATATAATGCAACTGACGTATAATCCACCACGGTATGGCCAGCTGACTTTTTTTTACCTTTAAATAATTACGTTATCTATCATCTAACAAATTTTCAGTCGGGAGGAAATGACTGAAAACATTTTTTTTTTGACATGATTGAAAGGCTGCCGCCCCCCTACCCACCCTTGGAGCGGCAGCTGACGTTCACCATGCTATATAATGCAACTCTCTGAAGTATTTCACGAGTTATCGCTTGAGAGGAAATTGGTCAGGAAAATCTGTCGCTAGCTCACGGACCAATATACATGCTTAACGAGATCGCGTCATAAAAGTTTAAAAAGTTTTAATACTTTGTGTATAATAATTTTATAAGTTGAACAAAAAATTAAAAATCGAAATAATATTATTGAAAATATTTTTTTCCCAATTTATTATTACATAATCGTTTTAGCATTCATAAAAGACATTTACTGACTTGAAAATTTCCTCTTCTTTAGGAATCTTGTTTTAAAATTTCTTAAATATTATTAGTTTCGGAGTTATTACCAAAAACAAAATACTTTTTTTTTCAAATTTATTTTGTCAATAACTTTTGCAATTTTTTACGTGCTGGTAAATGCTTCCGAAACATTTTTCTAGACATCATTCCGAACAGAATGAGCTATCGAACGTATTTTTAAGAGCAGTATCTCTATTTTCAACCATTTTGATCTTATTCATTAGACTACTAGTCTTATCGTAAAACACCATAAACAGTCATGGTGATAAGTTATGTAGGTAGGTAAGTATATCATATAACTATCTATGCACCAATAAGAAAAGGTAGGTAATTATTATTGACAATGGTCTGCCCGAGCCATGCCCAAGTTCTTGCCCGCATTTTCTAGCATAATAAAAGTTAATTATTAAGATCTGATTTATTTTAAGATCTGGTCATGGTCTACCTCTGTTTTAAATTTCATGAAAATCCGTTCAGTAGAGGGTAGTCCTCAAAAACTTGCACATTTATAGGTAGGACTGCTTACCCAAATTGAAAATGCATGAACTGCTAGTAAGATAAACTAAATTTTACTAACAATAATCTAAATTTTACTAACAAAAAATAACCGACTTCAAATTCTCAAAAACTACTTGTCAGATCTCGTTCAAAATGTGGGACCACATGACAAGCACCAGCTTTCTATTAAAAAAAGAATCATCGAAATCGGTTGACGTGATATTGAGTTATTCGTCAATTTGTCGCGCACATCTTAACACAAATTTACGACTTATGTAGTTTTCTCATGGATGCCATTGTCAGATCTCAATAAAATTTATGTGGAATCACATGACAGCCATCAGCTTTCGATTAAAAAAAGATTCATCAAAATCGGTTCGCCCAGTCCAAAGTTCTGAGGTAACAAACATAAAAAAAAAATACAGTCGAATTGAGAACCTCTTCCTTTTTTTGAAGTCTGTTAAAAAATAACCGACTTCAAAATTACTCAAAAACTACTTGTCAAATCTCGTTCAAATTTATGTGGGACCATATGACAAGCACCTGCTTTCGATTAAAAAAAGAATCATCAAAATCGGTTCACCCAGTCGACAGTTCTGGGGTAACAAACATAAAATAATCTAAATTTTACTAACAAAAAATAACCGACTTCAAATTCTCAAAAACTACTTGTCAGATCTCGTTCAAATCTATGTGGGACCACATGACAAGCACCTGCTTTCGATTAAAAAAAGAATCATCGAAATCGGTAGGCGTGATATTGAGTTATTCGTCAATTTGTCGCGCACATCTTAACACAAATTTACGACTTATGTGGTTCTCTAATGGATGCCATTGTCAGATCTCAATAAAATTTATGTGGGACCACATGACAGCCACCAGCTTTCGATTGAAAAAAGAATCATCAAAATCGGTTCGCCCAGTCCAAAGTTCGGAGGTAACAAACATAAAAAAAAAATACAGTCGAATTGAGAACCTCCTCCTTTTTTTGAAGTCGGTTAAAAAATACAGTCAAATTGCAAACCTCCTCCTTTTTTTGAAGTCTGTTAAAAATATGGTTAAACTTAATGAAACATTATGGAAGTTATATTCATTATAAAATTCCGCTGAATTAACGTAAAATTTTCATATCCATCAATTCAGTTTTTTTCATAAATCAAAATTTAAAAATAGGTAGGTACCTATGTCTTTTTTTTACTGTTGCATTGTTTTAAAATTAGATAGGTCATTATATTTTGTAATTTCTCACAATGGTTTAAACACAGTTTAGCAGATAAAGTTTACTTACATATTATTTATAACATTTTTTAAAGTTTTTACCCTTATAATATCACATCCTTAAAGATTTAACGGGGAGGTATTCGCACCTGTAGTTTGCCACATTGCCACCCAATTGAATAGGTGCATTCGTTCATATGGAAGAAACTTTTCGGTACCTAGGTATATTTGTAAAGTGTTTCAGTAATGAACTTTGGTTTGACTTCCCTTGGGTTAACTTGCGTAGATAATCAACAACACCTTTTGTGACGCTGTTCATGAGTTTACTACCCCTACGATAACCCACATACCATCATGTTACTAAATACCAGTAAGCCAGTTATTAAATAAAAAAAAAACTAAAAATCCTAGATACTATAACAATGAAATAAACTTTTATAAAGTAGTTATCTTACTACCCTTAATATTCAAAACCCAACGATATTTAATACGTATTCAAAAATGAAATAAACGTCATTGATAGTTTTAATCGAGATAAGATCAGCAATTGGCAACCCTACTGCGGCTCCGTGTCAGCGGTTATGAATATCATTAGATGTATCGAGTTCGCAACAAATGGTCACGGAAACGTCCCTCACAGCTCGGAGATTGAGGATAACAAAATGCTGATTAAAACATGCATTTGCAGTTGTCAACAGGTCCATTGTTAGGCTCGGCTCTAGTCTAAGAGAAATGACTCGTGTCGTCCAGCTGGGGGCTTGGGAGCCAGTTCTATCCATCTTGCTTCTGATTTTTTTTGGTCGACAAGATTAATGATGTCCATGGCTTTAAATTAGGAGGGGGGGGGGGATCTGCCCTTTCCTAGTTACACATACACACCTATTGCATCTTTAGAAGAATCCAATTATTCTTTTGAATTACATGAGTGACCTACTGGTAGAAGGTTCACCGCTTGTGACAAAAGGGGCAATCAAAGCGGTGCCGGCTAAGACAGATGCTATGAAGTTATCTGCTATAATTTAATCTTCTAAAAAGCACCCAATACACGAAAATATATTTCACGGTTGATTTTAAGAGGTTACTAGCCAGCCAGACACTACGCAGACAATTTACCTCTCTTAGTAAATACAAAACAGTTTCGGATCCCATCTTGCATGAGGATTGAGGACTCAGGCGTTATTGAATTGTTCTTTCATCTTTGTTCATCAATTCGATAGGGACACACTTAACTACAAACGAGCTGACGATCAACCTGATGGTATGTGGCTATAGGCCCATGAACATCAGCAACACCAACGGCATCACAGATTGGCGTTGCCGGCCAAGAAAGAAATAGGAAAAAGAAATAAAGAACCTTTTATTCCCACTTGTCCTGTTGAGTAGTCCTGTTGACAGTACGCTAGTGGGAAAAAAATTTACACTAGTTCTGTTAACACTAATACTTACCTAGTGGGAAAAAATGAGAAAAAGTGGGAAGTAGTAATAATGATATTAATCAACAATTAAAATCAATATTACCAATGTAATCCCTCCGAGGGGTTAGTATTATAAGCTACCAAAATACGGCTAATTTATTATTATCATTGGTATATTTATCTTTCCGTGAAGCCTGCCCAGCTAGCTGCCATTCTCCTGCTACCTAACCTCGCTACGCTACCTCTCGCCAAATGAGCGAGCGATGAATGATGATATCTTATTTATCTTCCTGATGCCTAAGGTGTTGTTGATGTCCACGGGCGACGATGACCAATTTATTTGACTGAATTAACCATCATGTAACTCGTCTGTTCGTTTGCCGGCTATTTAAAAAAACCTACATTACTATACTTTTAAAACGAGTGTTAATATAATGACTAAATTTATACATAGTAGGTACTAAAGCAGGTTATCAGGTGTTATGTTAAATATTCATCTCGTAAAGACCTATTAAAAGCGCAGCGTTTCGTTTGCAGTGGGTACGAGGAGCGGAAAGTTGCGGCGAGTGCAAGAGAAGTGAAACGTCTTAGTACTTATTAGTAGTTTTAATTGTTTCTGCGCTCCTTCAAGTTCTGAAGTTTAAGCAAGAGTTTATAGGGTGGATGCATTTGGAATACGTACTATACATGTGCTGATATACTATAATAGTTACCTGCATAAATAAAAGCGTTAGAAAATAATTTCAAAAACTAAAACGCGAGTACTGTTACACTCCAAATAGTATGAAGCAAATAAATATGTACTCCCATCTGAAGTTGTTCAAACTATAAATAGTTTTCGTCGAATAATTAAAATCAACTAACACGTAAGATATTTAGATGTACCTACCTATTTAATCCATATTCGTAGTAAAATTTAGAGGATAGCCGTCATTTTTATTTACTTACTAATGATAAGTTTGATACTCGTAAGTTTAACAACAAAATCCAAAAATCCAAGATGGTTAGCGTAAAGTGTCCAATACTCTTTTTTTAATAAGTAAAAGTATATTTACTCTTTTTTTGAATACGCGTACATCGTAAGTGTAATAATAATCATCATAATAATTCCCTTTTATTTTAAGAAGAAGTAACAAATGGATCTGTAGTCAATCTAGTTAGTGCATTTGCCGTTGAAAGAGAAAAATTGGAGCGTACTGTAACAAAAAAAATTGCTAAGATAATGTTGCTCTCTCCGAGGGCATAATGCACGCATAACTTGTCGTGTATTATCCATCCCAATTTAAAACCTTTGAAGCACCTTGCTTCAAGGTGGAATAAGCGATGATATCCTTATGTAAGTAAGCGTTTGTGTAAGTTAGTCAGTGACGCTATCTGAGCCACGGCAAGTGACTAACTGTCGCCACTTATCATATAAATGCATTTCACGTGCGCGTATGCAGATTTGAGATAAAGTTTTAATGTACCTGCCAACTTTGTGTGTCTTACCAATTACCTTTACCTAGTACCCATTATAACTTTGTAATTTCGGGGAAGACTCTCCTTGTAAGGATTGGCTGCTTTATACTCGTAATAACTTTGACTTGGCTTATTCTGTAATGCGAAGTTTTTGAAAATATCGCTACGTGTTAACCTGGATAAAAGTATACTTGGTATTTTTTTTTTAATTCATACATTAAGTTTTAAGTTCACTTTATTCTCTATACCAGTAAGCAATTTTCCTTAAAATAATAAATTGGTCTTTGACGAAATAAATAGAGCAGTAGGTAGTTAAATTACTTGTAAAAAATAAGAACACTTTTTCAAAACTTTTTGAGTGAACTGCGAACTGAAAAATACGACTGATATCATTAAGTTAATCATTACTATAATTTCCTTAACCCTCACCACTTTATACCTGTTACATTAATTAGACACTCTTATATGAATTCCAAAGATTTTTATGCGAAATTGGTTAAACTGTTCGGTTTTTCGTTACATTAACTACCTTGATATCAAATTAAAAGAAAATGTTACTGTTACACTTGTACATATAACAATGATTTTGCGACATTTGTTAATGCCATGTGTGAACACCGCCCGCTGCCGCCCCGCATTCATGATACAATAGAGGACCGAGGTCTAAATTATACCTCTGTTACACTACGAGTACATCATTACGGGAACACGTCGCCGGATCTTTTGGCTGTATTGTTTATTTTACACAGTAATAAACGAAGAGATTTGTTAGGACAAAATACTGAAAAATGACTAAAATAACGTATTGAAATAACAGGTATTCTATCAAAATGATTTGAGATAGGCATTGATCTTAATTTCAGTTTTCAAACATTTTTCAGTTTGTATACGATTTATTATTTAGAATAACTTATAAAAATGTAGTCAAATCGGTTTATATTTAAGTCTGTGGTTAGGCTTTATATTTAAGTCTGTGGTATTTTGTAATCATCTTTAACTCTATGTTCTATTACTAGATACCCGGCGTGTGCTACAACACTAAAAAAAAGCGGCCAAGTGCGAGTCGGACTCGCCCATGAAGGGTTCCGTAGTAGCAAGTAACATAATATAAAAGTTCTTGAAGTTCGTTGTAACTTTGATCGAGGTAAATTGCGTTTTACGATTTATGACGTATTAAAAAAAACTACTTACTAGATCTCATTCAAACCAATTTTCGTTGGAAGTTTGCATGGTAATGTACATCATATATTTTTTTTAGTTTTTTCATTCTCTTATTTTAGAAGTTACAAGGGGGGGAGGGGGACACACACTTTTTACCACTTTGGAAGTGTCTCTTGCGCAAACTATTCAGTTTAGAAAAAATTGATACTAGAAACCTCAATATCATTTTTAAAGACCTATTCATAGATACCCCACACGTATGGGTTTGATAAAAAAAAAAATTTTGAGTTTCAGGTCTAAGTATGGGGAACCCCCAAAATTTATTGTTTTTTTTCTATTTTTGTATGAAAATCTTAATGTGGTTCACAGAATACATCTACTTACCAAGTTTGAACAGTACAGTTCCTATAGTTTCGGAAAAAAATGGCTGTGACATACGGACGGACAGACAGACAGACAGACAGACAGACAGACATGACGAATCTATAAGGGTTCCGTTTTTTGCCATTTGGCTACGGAACCCTAAAAATACATAAATTCGGGATTTTTTTATGGGAAAGTCGAAAATCGACTTCATGAATGGAACGAATACACCTAATGCATTGCTTTAGTGGTCTAAAAACATCTTCGCTTTTCAAATTATTGGTTTCAAAATCTATAAATATTCATGGCCAGAAACATTTTTTGTGTTTTATTTAAATACTCAGAACCAACTTTTCTAGTTTTGACGATAAATGGGAGAGCGTTTATAGCGAGTTGTAAATAATTTCAAAATGTTATTTATTCTGTAAAGATTGGTGTGTAATCTGTAGCGGCGAGCGGCGCGCGGCGCGCGGCTACGGCGTAGCTCCTTCCTGTGGCTCGCCGCCCGCCGTGCCGCTTCCGATGACGTCACACCGCGACCGGCCCTACTGCACTTCAGAATAAATTTAAATCGAAATATACAGGTTTAAAATAATAAAATAATGTTTAATATTGTTTTTATTGAATATTGTTTTTTGAATAGTTTTTTAATATATTTTTTTCAATATTGTTTTCTTTAATATTGTTTTGTTTTTGGTTTTTTTTAATTTTTTTTTAATTGTTTTGAATTGTTTTTTTTTTTGATGCAAAAGAAGTATAACTTCTCACGCGCGTACACAAGTATTTTTACTGTCGTTGTAAGTTTATTGATGACCACGATAATGCTAGATATAACCACGATAGTACAAAAGCTATTTCGTAATAAAAATATTCAATACGTTTAGGTAAAAATCACGACATTTAATAACACGCCAATACATATTACGGAGTCCGTGTTTGCCGACGGCTGGCCATCAGCGACCCTTGAAAGGGGTCATGTCCTGCCCTACAACTTAGAGATGGTCATATTTTCGTGCACCTTCTAAAAGCAAACCCTTTTCGGTTGCCACGAAACGTTTCAGTAATTCCGTAATTCTTCCCTTTTCAGCCATTTTCCGTCATTAAATATTAATGTGTCGTCCGCGATTTGTTAGACAGGTTAATTGAAAGACAAATTATTTATTTGCATGATGAGTAAATTGCTCCGTTACATTTTACAAAATGCCAATTGGTCCACGAATAGGGTGGGAATTAATATACTGAATGTAACAATAAAAGCTACAAGTAGCTATTATGCTAATTGTGGTTTTGTTTTGTTAAATAAAAATGGGCGTGAAATTTCTGAGCGACGAATAAGAGATTCGATTGTTTGCAAAAATATTTTGACAGGAAAATTCGCGCCTGTCCCGCTGTCAAAATTACCGCCTAATTGGCGCGTGCGCCCGTCGCCGCCCACAGTTAATTTGAAATTAGAACGGTTAACTTTTTTATTGTAGTCACGTGGCACTAAAGCTTTGTTGATTTCTTGTTTTTAATAAATTGTCCGTGGGATTTTTATTGTATTTATTTATGTATCGCAAGTAGGTACGAACGAGTACATCTTTCGTACTGGCATTCATATCTTCTGTTGCAATCATCATTATTTAATAGAAAAGTTGTATTTACAACATTTTGTATTTCATTGGCTAACGAACCATCAATTATTCGTTAGGATAAAAAGCTTTTACTTAAGTATGAATTTAAAATGATAACTGATTACATCATGAGTTGTGACGTACTCGGTTATCTACCTACAACTTACGCTTATTCATATTTAATTTATACGGTGGAAGTAGGTAAGTAGGTGGGTAGGTACCACGTTATTGGGTTTTATTGATGGAGACATTAGATCGAAAACAGACCTGAAGTATGGAATTATTGCTAGCAATATTTTTTGAAATTTTCTGAAACATAAACCTTGTAAGCTTCAGCATTTTCTTAACAAGCTTTTATTTTAATTTGTAATGAATGGAATAAGCCTTGCAATTAAATATACAGGGTGGATTTTTGAGACGGGTCAGTAAGGGCAGGTACCTTAACCGTTATAGTTACAGGAAAACGTTCCTAGGAGACTATCCATAACTTTTTAAGATATTCTGAACTGCATTCACAGATTTTTCAAAAAATGTACGGTCAGCGAAAAAAGTGCTAAAATCCAAAAAAAAATATTTTTATGCCTATCGATCCTACTTCGTATGGGGATCAAAATACTCTATGGGACCATTTAAGGTATGAGTACTAGAAATGTCAGAAAACGCTAAAAACATTTTCCATACATTTTGTACTGAAAAACGATAAATCAACTCGAAATATTCTTTATCGCCAAACAATCCTATTTCTCACTGCGATTAAAAGATTATTTAAGGCCTATTGAAATTTAAATACAAAAACTACGGGCTGCGAGGTGGCCACTTAATTGGACCATGTGTTCCCTTAACAGCACCTCTTGTAGCCCCGATCTAACGCCTCTCGATTTTTTTTGTAGGGCCACCTAAAAAATTAAGTCTACAAAAGAAAGTACGACAGTGTTCAGGAGCTGAAAGAGGCATTAACGAGGATTTTAAATAATATCCATCAAAGAAAACTTTCCGCTGCTACTTGCTCAGTACAAAAACGAGTGAACTTATGTATTCGTGAAAACGGCGGTCATTTAGAACAATAGATAACCTTTTTTTAAGTTTGTGTGATATGTTGTGTCTTACCGTAGTTTTTGTATTTAAATTTCAATAGGCCTTAAAGAATCTTTTAATCACAGTAAGAAATAGGATTGTTTGGCGATAAAGAATATTTCGAGTTGATTTATCGTTTTTCAGTACAAAATGTATGGAAAATGTTTTTAGCGTTTTCTGACATTTCTAGTACTCATACCCTAAATGGTCCCATAGAGTATTTTGATCCCCATACGAAGTAGGATCGATAGGCATAAAAATATTTTTTTTTGGATTTTAGCACTTTTTTCGCTGACCGTACATTTTTTCAAAAATCTGTGAATGCAGTTCAGAATATCTTAAAAAGTTATGGATAGTCTCCTAGGAACGTTTTCCTGTAACTATAACGGTTAAGGTACCTGCCCTTACTGACCCGTCTCAAAAATCCACCCTGTATTATTTGTAAGTAACCGATTGGTCTGACATTTGATTATTATGAAATTTAAGTTACGTAACTTTGATGACAACGCAATAATATACCCAAATTAAATTTACCTACTGATCGTTTAGGATATGTACCAAAAATAATACCAACGCCTTAAGAAAATGAAATATTGTTTGATGAAACGTAACATTTATAATATTAGTAGGATAAGTTGGACGGCACGTCGCGTGCTAGCGCTAGTCGTCGGCAGATCAGCTAAAGTTGTGTTTGACATCGAGCCACTTAAATCTCGATCCAAATGTTTGCCTCCACGTTTTCAATCCGTAATGGCGGTACGGTCGGAGGAAAAGTTAGCTGTAAACTAGAAAATGACAGAGGAACGATTAATATTAGGTTGTTGGGAATGTTGTAATGTTTAAAGCGTATTGAATTTTTTGAATAGTTGAATAATATATTAACATTTATTAATTTATGAAAAAGGTAAATTTTTATAACAATTTGTTACTGGAATGAAGACGCGGATTGCGTCATCGGCAGAAGTATAATGGGAGAAATCGTCTCCTGTAGAAAAGTAAAAGTAACGGAAACCAGTAATATTGATTTTAATAGTTCATTAATACCATTGTTACTATTTTTATTTCTCCATGAGGTCCGCCTGGATACCACCGCTCTTGGTTGTCAGCCGTCAAGCCATCGCGGCTGAGGGCTTGAGAGCAAGTTCTTTCTTTCCTTCTTTTTCTTCTCCCTTTCTTGGCCATGAACGAATCAGTTATGCCTTTGGTGTTGCTGATGTCCATGGATATGAATTGCCATAAAGATAGACACGAATATCATTAAAAACCCTATTCATTAAAAATACATATAAAATACCGATATTAGTAGTGTAACGGTTTTTCCAGTACCTAACGTTTATTTGTCGGACGGTACCTGCGGTGGCGCGGATCTCGCGGTAGTCTTAAAAGCTGGCCAATTACTGGCTAAAAGCACCTTCGGGCTCCTCCACCGCCATTCACTCGCTCATATATTTTGCACGGTCTAACTTTTAGTTTGCCGAACACTGAACTTCGAATCCTTGAAGGTTCTAGATATTATTATGCTTAGGTAAATACTTACATTCTTGCAGTAGCTTTTAATGTGTCGTGGATGGCATAAATACACTAGTCGTAGTAGATATCTGACTGAACTGAAAAGAATAATATCTTATCTTAATCTTAATATATATAAATTACGTGTCACGTTGTTTGTCCGCGATGGACTCCTAAACTACTGAACCAATTTTACTCAAATTTGCACACCGTGTGCAGTTTGATCCAACTTGAAAGATAGGATAGCTTACATCTCAAAATAAAAAAAAATTGACAGAACGAAGTCTGTCTGGGCAGCTAGTAATTGTTATATATTTTGTCCCATAAAATTGTATATACCTACAATTGTCACTGATGCGTTGTCGACTAAGAAAGAGAGAAGAATAAAAAACAAATTTGCCTAGTTGCCTGGAAGATACCTTTTCTAGGGATAAAGCCGGCTGTTGTTCTGAAGACCTAGTTTTTTATTTCTAATAATAAAATTTATTATTGTGTGACAATACAAAGCTTATCTATGTATCTACCCCTTTCGGGTATCGAATATGGAACTAATGTCACGTGATCCATTTTCAGGTTTTTCTTCGAAGTTTGCCGTCCAGATGTACCTATCTAGGTATATATTTTTGGATAAGACCCGATTATTATTCCGCACACACACGATTGGAGCTTGGAATGAATTTGACAAAACGAAAGTGATGATCAACTCCATGTCATTATTACCATTAGGTATTGGTGTGTCATTCAAAGTAGGGTATCTCTGATCACAGATTATGCAGTTTTCGCCGCGTTTCCATTCTATTTCATCGCGTTTCAAACCAGAATACAACTTCGAGGTGAAAATCGAAGGGACTCGCTGGATTGGGCAGTTTTTGAAAAAAGGTAGATTTTCTTAACCTAATTCAAATTCAAATTCAAATTCAAAATCATTTTCAAATTCAAAATCATTTATTCATGTAGGTATCATTGATACACTTATGCACGTCATTTTTTTAATTTACCATTACCTTTAACTCGATACCTGAATAATATCTGCTTGAAGAAAACTAAAGCGTTCACCATGTTTAGCTTAAAATAGGCTACGTTTTTTATGGAAATATCCGGCAAACGAGCTAAAGATCCACCTGATGGTAAGTGGCCATCGTCGCTCATGAACATCAGCAACACCAAAGGCATCAATGATGCGTTGCCGGCCAAGAAAGAGGACATCCCATTACAAGAAAATCTAAAGGGTCTACATAACTACTTTAATGGCAAGTTCAAGTGTCAAAAGTTCATTTGTTTAAGTATAATTTAGATTAGATTAACTGTCAGCGTAAGGAAATGCCCATGAAAATATGTCACAAAAGGTAAAAAAATCCCACTTCTGACCTGGTCTAGCGTTACTTTACGAACGTTCACATAACTTACAAGCCGACGGTCTACGAGCTCAATATCTCAAATAAAATATTTATTTGTACACGAAAAAGTCACAAAAGAACTTTAAAAAGACATCCGAGAGTGGAAAAACTCGAGTCGCTAAAACACCCACCATCTCGGTTTCAGCGAAGGAGCTTAGAACAAAAAGGAGGAGAATCAGAGAACCGCAAGTAAACCTTAAAAACTTTCCGACATGAAAGTTTAAAAGTGATCCGGGGAGGGGGTGGGGGCGTCCCGTCGCCTAGCAACGCCGCCCCCTCGCCACAAATCTCGGCTTCGCTACGAATATTCATTGTTTCCTATGTTTCTTACATACATATAAACAAGTTTGATATTTCGGTACTGCGGTAGGTAATTTGGGTTATGGGATCAACCGTGTCGAAGATGTAGATTCATGTTTCTGCGTGGTGATAATATTATTGTTGTGTAAATTATATAAAAATATTTATTCTAGTTATAGTATAGTTTAAAGTCCTGTAATGTATTTATTCTGTTATGGATTCTGTAATCTGTTATGTATTTATTATGTTTTCATGCATGTTTGATTTCCTTCGATATTTATATTCACGTTTTCCACTATTGGTAAATAATTATAATATCACTAGCTGCCCGGACAGACTTCATTCTGTCAAAAGTAAAAAAAAAATACGGGTGGACCACCCTTAACATTTAGGGGGATGAAAAATAGATAATGTCCGATTCTCCACCCTAGCCGATATGCACGCAAAGATTCACGAAAATCGGTCGAGCCGTTTCGAAGGAGTTCAAATTGAAAAAAGTGTGACACGAGAATTTTATATATTAGATAGTTTTTATGTCACTGAAGTTTCCTGATAGCAAACCCCCCCGGTTTATATTTTTTTGAATATCAAAATAAGCTAGGCAACTACGATTTCGTCGAGATGATTGGCGCTTACAAGAAATGCAGCATTGTATCCTTACAATTTACGAGTTACCTAGTAATGTATATGTTAAATATAAGTAGGTAGCTTTGTTCAAGTTATTTATTGTCTTTTTATTTCATACGATTTTCACCTGCTTAAGTTAACTTAAAGCTAAGAAAGAATAACTCAACGTTAACTCGAGCGAGTGACGTGCAAGTAAAACTTCCACTGGATTTCCTTTAAAATCCACCACGAAGTTAATTCGCTGCAATTTACGTCACACAAGACAAAAGGAAGATCGTGAATGTTCTGAGTGGCGAAATCAATTAGCATGCAAATGTAAGAAAACGACCATTAGAGGCGCCGACACTGAACGACCACCACACACGAGCACGATGTATTGATCACGCGATCCCTCACACGCTTACATACGCCCGTCTCTTTTTAACTTCCCCACAACAGATCGTTATAAACATAAACATTTTTGAAATAAAACGTCTTCAGCGCCAACCTCGACGGAGCAGAAATGTACCTTACTGTCGTGAGCTGTAGATCGATTTCAAAGTAACTTTCCAGGAAGACTCTAAGGCTGTTCATCTCTTTGCGATCGTCCTTGTTGTGCCAGCAAATTCTGTTCCTATCTTTAAACTTTAAAGGAATAAAGATCTATTTCACCGCTGGGCTAAGAGAAAATGAATCGTATACAGAAATTTCAGAGGTTATTGTTGATGGGTAAAGTAATGAGCCCCGTTTGATGATGATAAGTTTACTAGTACCTACATTATTTAACTTAGGAGTTTTAAGGAATGATGAAGCACCCATGTTTTATAGATATATACACTGTATATCAGTAGGTAGATATCAAACTGTATGATATACAGTTTTCCTACCTGTCGCTTATCACGTTGTCAAATTGAGAATATTGATTTGGGATTTAATAAAAAAATCATAAAATATAACACATACCTATACACTTTCTCATACATACTGCCATACAATGTAATCTTAATATATATAAATTACGTGTCACGTTGTCTGTCCGCGATGGACTCCTAAACTACTTAACCGATTTTAATCTTTGCACACCATGTGCAGTTTGATCCAACTTGAAAGATAGGATAGCTTACATCACAAAAAAAAATTTTGACAGAACGAAGTCTGTCCGGGCAGCTAGTAGGCATATAAATCTATACACATAAAACACAAAAAAAATATGGATGTCTTTTATAGACTTTGAAACCATCCAACCGATATTCCCCAAAATGGTTTCATTTGAAAGACAATAATGCGAAGATGGTTTGAGACCACTAAAACAATGCATTAGGGACATTTTTTTGCATAGTAGCGTACGCCAGGTGTCCACTAATTTATCATAAACGAATTGAAATCTAATGAATAAATAATTTTAATTTTTTGTAAGTAATAACAATTACGGATTACACTCGTACATGTATATTATCTAATATGTCTAGTTAACTATCTATAGCTATAACTAGATATATTATGAAAATATATAGGGAGTAGGTATCTATCTATAAATATATTAAGAAAATCAAACGGAATCAAAAAATAACCTTGAAAATACAAGTCTCATGTAGTTGTATTTTTACTACGTAGAAATCCAATAAAACTGGAAACAAAACCAAGGATATTGTGATGTGATTGGTACACGGTACACAAAATAATATGTCGTTTTTTTATGAAAATATCCGGCAAACGAACTCACGATCCACCTGACAGTAAGTGGCCATAGCCACCCATGGACATCAGCAACATCAAAGGCATCACTGATACATTGCCGGCCAAGAAAGAGAGAAGAAAAAGATAGAAAGAACCGGGTCTCAAGCCCCCAGCCGGAACACGACGAGTCGTTTGGCGGCTGACTCATGTTCAAGGGCTTAGGCTCAAGCTATCTAGGCGAACCCCATGGAGAAACAATAATGGTATTAATTAACAATTAAAGTCAATATTACCAATATAATCCTTCGAGAGGCCCTACCACCAGCGGGCCGGATTTAGTCGCCTCTTACGACACCCATCCAGCGTGGGATTGGGGTTTAGTGTTCTAAGCCGCCCTAATACGGCTAACGTACAGGCATTGCTGAAATAAATATCTTACAAAGTACCTAAACAAATACAAATTTATTTTCATAATGTACTACAGTACAATACATAAAATGGCATATTTCAAGGCGTATGATTTTCTTTCAATGGTCCTGAAATTTGTATATTGAAATTATCAGGCCACTTGTGCGATCTCGAATGAAATAATTCTATTTGATAAGAATCAGTTTCATATTTACTCCCAGCTGTATTACATTGCGATTCACTTATCATGTAGCAATTTCACGATAGAGAATGAAAAACGTCGAAGCGCTCACAGCCCGCCGGCTTGTGTCGATCGTGTGTTCGACCAAGTTAAGCAACAGCGGGCGCGGTCGGTAGTTGGATGGGTGACCGCTAGTGGTAAAGAATTCTTGAGCGTTTCCGTGATTTGGAGGGTACCTAAAGCCGTTGGTCCCAGTTATTTCCGTAACATAAGAGCTCGTTCACACTAGCGTACGTTTACACGCCTACGCTGGACAAACGCTAGTGTGAAGGAGCTCTAACAGTCGTTAAGCTATATCGGAGGCTTTCGGGTGGCATGAGAACTTCTGACACTTGGACTGGCCACTGAATCCTCCATCAATCCGTTCGCAGCGTGGTGGAGTGCGCTCTAGGCAAGAGAGACCAATGCTCAGGAGTTGGCCGTTAAAGAGTTAAAGGCAACTGGAAATGACCAGATCTGCAACCAGTTCCGTACAGGCTAGTGATACTTCTTTGTAAAAAATATACCAATGTATTTTATTTTTAAAAGATGTGCTGAGGAGTTTCTTTCGGCTTTTCTTCTCCTCCATGACAAAGCACCTTTCCGAAGGGCTGGTAGATTGAAAAAATGACGTGCATAAGTGTATCAATGATACCTACATGAATAAATGATTTTGAATTTGAATTTGAATTTGATACATGTAAAAGGGTAAAGGGTGAAACAGGTACGTACAGTGAACGTGAGACATACATAAAACGCCTGAAATTCTGGAGTCAATTATTGCTTCAAGTTGATGAGTTATTGGGTTATTAGTTATTTAAAAAAAAAAATTTTGATATTTAGAATTTAGGAAACCCAATACCTATGAGTACAGTGTTTTGGCTTGCTTTTACTTATCAGACTTAATGAAAAGCCAATTCCTTAATTATGACTGACTCTATGCATGACTCTACAAGCTTTCATTGGTTTTAATTATCACATGTCATAAAGAGCCAATCCCTTTTTGTTTGTTTTTGTTGTTTTTGCATTTAATTATTATCAGATGGCTCGTCGATTCGTTTATTGGGTATTGTTTATATTTATGAAAATGTGTTATGTAATATATGAAACATTTCACATACGTATAATAAAATAATACTAAAATATAACTAAATACAAATAAATTATATTATGTACATAATTAAAATACCGAAATGCAATTAATTCTTAATTAACATTTAACTGAAATTCATTGAAATATTTACGATACTAAAATTTATTCTTTGTTATTACTCACAACAATTAGACTGGCATTTAAAAATGTATGGAAAGATAAGGGCATGGGGGAGTTTAACATACACTTTTTGAAAATGCTGCGTTTACTTCAAAGGACTGTAAATGAGTGCTAATTAAAAAACTGCGTACTGTGAACTAATGATAAAAATTAACCAATACAAAGGAAACAACGTTATCAACGCATTCCGAAACCCCCAATGTGCACTTACCGTAATTCTATACCTAACAACCCTACTTCGAATTTATTCATAGCCTAAAGAGATGTTGCCCTAGTATTCTAATTTTGAATCATCTCGATTCTCGCGTCGACTAACGCCATCTAGTTTCTAAACAATGAATCATATAAAAGACCTAAATGACATGCGCTAAACATGGAACACTAGCTCTCAAGCATGTTTTAAGAGATTTGAATCTTATTTTTACATAGTTAAGATTCTAATTACGCTGCTTCGTTTGCGCTTGCGCTGTTCCATTGATTATTTGGCATTTGACAGAAGCGTGAGATGGGATCAAAAGAAAATATTGTGACAATAATGAATTCGATTGCATTTTGTAAATATAAAAGAGAAGCAAAGAAAGAATATTTAAAGTGATACCGGAAAATGATTGCTAAAGGTAAGACATACTTATTAATTATAGATAATCTACAATACCGATAGAGTTCAATGACATTTATAACGAGCTATTTAAAGTTAAAATATCAATAATTGTTTTATTTTTGTGTGATTTGTTTGATGTTCTCTATAAAACCATAACATCTCTACATCTCAGATTAAACATTTCTGTTCTAACCTGAGCTCTACAACGACTTATTCATAAGTGTGAAAAATAAGCGTAGTTCAGCAAATATTTTGTATTATAACTTCATGGTTTTCAGCAGTTTTCAGTATGTTTTCGAAATTCCCGAGATAATTTGACCTTGAAACTATGTGTAAAAAGTATGTCAATTTAACATAAACAAGTGATCCAATTTTTTTGCAATCAGCAATACGTTCAATACTTATTTATAAAAAAAATCTAGGTCTATTTAACTATAGAGAACTGTATTATATTGTTTATCTGTGGGCCGCTGGCAAGTTCTAGAGTAAACTTAGTATCGGGTCACCAGACATTGTCATTGAAACCGAAGCAATATGTGAAATTGCAATTCCGTAGGATGAGAGGAAGCAGTGCTCAATCAGCTTGCAAGATACTACAAACTAAAACTAACAAACGTAGCAAGTTGAATAAAATCTTGTAATTAACTGAACTCTTATCTCCAATCAGAATGACGAGTGAGCAACTGTGGGGTAATAATGTAATATACTCAGATGATTCCTTCATCTGAGGTAATCTATACTAATCTATATCTATACTAATATATAAAGAGGAAAGATTTGATTTTTTGTTTGCATTGAATAGGCTCCGAAACTACTGAACCGATTTGAAAAATTCTTTCACTGTTGGAAAGCTACACTATCCCCGGTGAACATAGGCTATATTTAAAAAAAATTAGGGATCCTTAATAAAACTCCAATCCAACCCCAAACCCAAGATGTAAAAAAATAAGAAAACCGAAGCAAAGCGAGGGCGATTACTCGTATAATATAATAAAAAAAATAATTAAAATTTAAAAAACCCCGACAGTTATATTGACACTGAACACGTCTATCCCCGAAACATGGCGAAGTTTGCTTCAAGAATATGAAATATATGTATATAATTATAATACCGTGCTTCAAGAATATGGAAGACTAGTAAAAACTATTGATGAAAATGAAAAAAAAATCGATGAACACCCTAAAGGATTAATCCTATAAATAAGTCCCACTACGTACGTGTTAAGTCTTAATAACAATCCTCTTCAATTTTTTTGTGAATATTGTAACCGAAGTGCAGGGGATAAAGGAATCCGTGACCCATAATATAAAGGATCCTTTGTAATCGCATAGTATTAGGGTGTTATCGGTGATAATATGGTGGGCCGAGCGGCCGCGGCTGCACTTCGACTCTGCCATACGAGTCGGCTGAGACACACTGTCGTATAGACTTGTCAACGTGGGTAGGTTAGATTCTGTCTGCTAGTATTAGCTTTTTTATATCTTTCTTATTTGAATACAACTTAGCCTGGGAGAAGCCACAATTTTAGTGTAATTACGAGTAAGACTCGTGTGTAATGGATAGGACTGTTTACTATCATTATTATAGTATGTCACCCTGTATTATGGATTGCTTTTTAAATGAGTTACATGTCAGCATTAAATTATCATAGTTTAAACATTTAAAAAACAGTTCCATGTTACAGAATAATCCCAAAAACATTTTTTTTACAAAAGTACAATAGCGACGTCTTTAGCGTAACAAATACATAATTTTGTCAATATTAACAATTCATTTGTTAGGATAAAATTAATGAAAATACCAAAATAAAAATCTAAAGATTTTTTTAAAGATTTCGTTTCTCAATAAGTATGTATGAAAATTATTCGAATGTTTGAAAGTGTGTTCAATGTTTTACCAAACATTTATTTATTAAACATTTTATTTCCTGTTATAATATTGCCCAAATCGCACAGCCATGCGTCACGTCTCTCCCTCACTTGCGCCGGACACCCCGACATACGGAGCGCGCACTTGTCACTATGGCCGCGTAATTTGTGCTCCATTATGCGTTTATTTTATACACTGTGCCCTGTAATAAAGTGGGGTCCGATTAAAGACAGGGTTCGTCTTTCCTTCGCAACAACTGTTCATCGGGGCTCGGGGCGCATCGAATAAATTATGCATTCGATGTATTGAAACTTTATTGTAATGGATTTTTGGACGTGCATAGGGTTAAACACCTGTTCGTGTTATCAATGTTGCGAATTATATTGTCATGTCTGATAGAGTTATAAAGTTTTAATCCGATACAGTTGTAACTATTTTTATTTATAGGTACACTCGATTGATTGTTTAACATCCATCTAATACTCTAATAGGTATGAAATAAATATTCAACCTCAAACATTTGACTTTTAAAAATTCGCTCTTATTGCTTGCCTGGGCCATAATATGCTGTAGCCTATTGTCCAAAAATTCGTAGTTCTACATAAGTACTATTATTTCTTCTGTGGTTCTATCATCGAGACAGTGGTTCGACCATTCAGCGGCGACTCGGCGTTCATGTATCAATCACGCGAAAAAGTTCTATCTAACTAATCACTAATCACTAGTATGAAATTCAGATCATTTCACGGGTGTGATAAGCATCCTGATTCAACAACCGTGACCATAAAACGTGAAATTACAAACCGAATTACCGGAATCGTGTATTTTGCTTCAGCGCGCTTTTATCCGGACATAATTTTCTGGCCGATGACAAATGTAATAGGCTGGGTAGTTGTGAAATGAGGTGTGAATATTGCGTCTCCGCGGGGTACGCTCGGCTCTTGTGAGCCCCATGGGGCCGCGCCCCAGTCGCCAGTGGCCCCAGCCGGCGGAGCTCCATCCCCTGCCCCTACGACAATACCCGTCAAATTACCGGCAGGTACGGCGCGGCGGCGGACGGGCTGTATCGACTGCTCTCATTGTCTCTTTATTTGCCGATTGTTAAATAAATTGATGGCGCGTGGCCAATGGTTGTTCGAGATGTTTATTATCAGCTGCCGGTTGATGTTTGTTGTCGATTGCTGTCGGATGCCAAAACAGATTTAATGATAAAAGTGTTAACACGTGCACTGGAAAGTACCTAGTTTAACCATTGTATGTGATGACTGATACAATTTAGGTGTAATTGCCGTAACCTGTCAATGGACTACTCTAAGGCAAGGGACGGTCATACATAGATCCTAGAGATCTGGGGTATACTTAGTACTTTACACGCTGTTCCAGTCATTTGCTAAGATAAGACATTTATTAAGATGTAGTTTTGATGAGATATATCTAATTGTGATGTTATTGATGCAGGCATTTTTATGTTATGTTTATGTGTGAATCAGAAATTGTTTATTATTTCCATTAGGTACCTTAGAGTTCTCTGTAAAGTTCACAAAGATGTGGAAGTAGTCTGGCGTCCGCACTTGGCCAGCGTGGCGTATGACTTTCAACGAATTAGGATTTTTATAGGATGCAATGATGATACACATTAATACGGAAACCCGTGAGGCGCAATGTTTACCGTGCCAAATCGGCTACGGTGCCAAGGGTCCCGGGTTCGATTCCTAGCGAGGCGGAAAAAAAGATTTGAACCAGTTCTCAGTTTGGGTGTATGTGTTCTTGTCTTCATGTGTTGTCCATGGCACACACGATACAGGCAATCCTGGTGTAGGGCTATGAGTGAGCAGCGTTATTTATTTATTGAAGTTATACTTCTTATGCGACTTGCAAAACGTTAAACGTTTAACGCTGCCATGGAGTTTGAAAGCACTGGATAGATAGCGCTAGCTTTTATCTTTACCTTTTTTTAAAATTTAATGTTATTACTTAGTTATACAAATCTCACAGAGAATCAACACAGTGATTCAGGTTCATGAACAACACCATCTAGTTTAGGGGGCGTCCATAAATTACGTGAGGTGTTTTTTTAAATTTTCTGTCCCTCCCTCCCCCCCTGGTGAGATGTCGTGAGATTTTATTCAACGACCCCCCTCTCTCCAACGTAAGATTAGATGAGATTTGACTTGACCCCCTCCCCCCCTTAAACACCTCACGTAATTTATGGACGCCCCCTTATTTATTTAGACATGACGTCCTGTTTCCAGCGTATGTGTTGGTGGTACTGAACAGCCTGGCGCTGGGCATGCGCCGCGGGCCGCACCACCCGCACGGCGAGGCCCCGGTGGTGCGCCACCATCACCACAAGCCGCGGCTCTCAGACTCCATGATGGGAGACACTGGGCTGCTTCATGATGCCAAGTAACTTTTATATCTTTTGTTGTGTTATAGTGCGAGACATGTTTGAGTCGATACAGCCGGGCAAGTTGAATATAATATGTAGTCTATACGTTCGACAAAAAGCCTTAACAAGTTTTCGTGTTTTTAATAATAATATAAAGCGTTATAAATTAATTTTCGTTTTTAATTTACCTATTTAGTATTTAATTTAGTTTATTTAAATTTAAAATTTACTCGTATTTGTACGATACGTACGTATTTCTACGATTCGTACTTTCTACTTTCTTGATTCTTCTTGCCATTTGTTACGAAGGTAAATAGGTACTCCGAAAGCGGAGGTGAGTGTGCCAGTTTAATTATGTTTGAAAATTCTTAAAAGATCGTCAGTATTTAGCCTATTTAGTTTCGGATATTCCTACATTGTCCACAGAAATACATACAGTCCATAGAAATAAAAGTATAAATTAATTAATGATTAAACGAACTTACCTGTAAGTGAAGTTCTATCATAATTATGTGAGGTGTTTCGTTCGAAGAGATTAGATAATACACATGTAGTCTCACATACAATGTCGCCAATATGCACTTAGTTGAAAGCCAAAAAGAAATAAAAAAAAATGTGACAGACAGCTCTCCATAGGTTACCTGCGATCAGATTGTCATTTAGTTCAGAGATAAAACATGATAATATCCATTTCACAAATTTTTGGGGTTTGATTAGGGAGGGCGGGAATCTAATCTCTTCGAACGAAACACCTCACATAATTATGATAGAACTTCACTTACAGGTAAGTTCGTTTAATCATTAATTATGCTTCAGTGTTTCGTTCTCGAGATTAGATAATACACATGTAGATATTGAGAGATATTTGTGAAATGAAACAATTAGGGTACCTATATGATACACTATTATTTACAACGACAACAAGCAGGAAAATTCGTTGACAAATAAATAACTCTTAATTATTCTGTACAAGTTTTTCTTAATTTGTTATATAGAAAACAAATAAAATTTTAGGTATAATCTTATCTAGAATAGATAATTTCAAAAAAATGTATTAGTGATTTATCAATTACCATCAATTAAAAATAGGCATACTTGGCAAATAGGTCTCTATTGTCAGTTGATATACCGACCTGCCCGAAGAACAAAGTTACATGTAACCATATGACGAAAAAGGTTTTATTCCATTATCTATCTTATTTCAGTGTTTTCTACATGTAATATTTTTTTTAATTTTTTTCATACACGATTTCTGAAGATTTCAGTTAAAACAACGATTCATGCGTAATACGTTCCCCAGAACAAGGTTACGTCATAATATCCGCCGCCGGCCATCTTGATAGAGCGCGTAAGCGCCGCGTCGTATCGTCAGTTGCGCCACTGTTCACTGGAAAAAGGACGCTTACCTGCGCGATCTGCATTTTTTTGCGCCTGATGTGTTATTTAGTCTTAATTCCCGAATTTATATAAAATGAATAGTACCAGATCAAGACGACTTGTAAACTTAGCACTGAGTCCTCATAAAGTGGATAATTCCCTGCAAAATGAAACACTCGTGATGATTGCGGAGGAAGAAAATAATGCTTACATTAATCCAGGTAAGTAATGAACTAATTATTAGTACTTATATTATTTACAGTATTTCAATTCGTCTCTAATTATACATTCAAAAACCTATTTTATTTAAAATTTATGTGAAAATATTGAATTGTAAAGTAAGAGCGTCCTTTAAGCACATGGGACGTTGTTCGTAGAAAAGTAGCATGTTTATTTGGAATTTTTACCAAAATGTTGGAGTTAAAATATTTAATTTAAAAATTAAATTCAAAAATATTTGGACCTAATAAAAGACACGATTAATAAATCATCGAATATGTGACGATGGTTCGATGTTCGTTGAAAATTGTCTTCTAAAACACAGTTCCATTGTAACATAGAACATTGTTCACGGGAGTTTTTGTTTTATTTTGGAGGTGAAAGTGATTATGTGACATTGTTCTTTGAAGTAAAAACATAATGTGTCTATGTACCAACTAAAATAGACCATATTTTTTTATTTTATTTATATTAACTCATTTTAAACCCTTCTTTTAATACTTATAAATACTGACCATATTGATTTTACCATTTAAATGAATTAGTTTTTCTTATTTTTTAGTTTTTGATTTCAGATGTCATCATTTCTGAACATCGGGCTCTATCGTCGACAGCATCGTCACCGGTTCCCGTGGAAGCTGAAAACATCGACAAAAATATGGCCGACGTGTGTAAAGACAACTTCGAGGAACCGAATGCTGCACCGCTCGTATCTTCACCTGCCTCCTCAACCCAAGTATCTCCTTTTTTGCTTGATATGCCTGAGAGTTTTGAAAACTCACCTTGTATTACTTTCGGGGATTTGGCATCACTTTCTGTTTCAACAGCACCTTTGTCTGTTTCAACAGCGATTTCTGAGGTTGATGCTATAACTCCTATGACTTCTCCACTGAACAATCATTCCAACAAATGTAAAGATGCTTTTTGTGCCTTGCATGATAATAATATTCATTGGCCTCAGTCTCCATCAGTGTGTTCTCCCGGAGTTACCAGAAAAAATATAAAAAAAGTGCAAGGCGTCCTACAGAATGGTCAGATGCTAAGAGGAAATGCTTGACAAACATGGGGGAAAAATATATTTCTAAAAGATGTAAGGCTGTTGACTGTACAACTTTAGGGCCACCATGTGAATGTCGCTATAAGTGCGCCAGTAAAATAAGTCATGATGAAAGACACTACTGCTTCAAGAAGTTCTGGAAATTGGCAAGTCTTGAAAATCAATGGGCATTTGTAGTGATATATACAAATAAATACCGTAAGCATAGATGCTTGAATCGTGACATTCCTAATAATCGCCAGTATACGTTTAAATACACATTGCCATTGCCTAAGAAGTGCGATCAGAATGAATGTTCAGTGGTGGAAGTATGGAAAACCATGTTCCTGTTCAAATATGATTTGAATGACATTAATTATGGCACAGTGGTTGTTCGCAGTAATACGCGTAGAACTAATACTACTTTACCTACTCTTGAAAAAGCTTATAAAGCTCCTATTGGTTTATCGAAAGACAAAAAATGAGACCTGATTAGCATGTGTACATCAGGCGTAATCAGTGCTCAATATTCTGATTATTTTAAGGCTTTGCCAGTTCAGAGACAAAATGAAAAGAATTGTTCTGACAGTGAAGACCAATAACTAATGTTTGATTGATAACAATCCAAAATTTTTATAACTTTTTTATAGTACTATATACATACTGCTGTTTAGAGGTAGAGTTTTTATTTAAATATGTTTTTAGTCTTTTACAGAAACTAAGTACAAACTTATTACTTTAAAACAATTACTATAACTTACTTTGTTTGTTATGTGTCCTAATAGCGTAGATATTGCAGTAAATAGTATTGTAGATCTTATGGCTGATTTTGAAAACTGATTGTTATTTTATTAATTAAGATTCTAAATATAGTTTTTGTTCCTATTTTAATATTGTGATTATATACAATAAGCTTACAAGTGCAAAGTAGTTATTGATAATAATTCGTAAGATTGAACAAACAGGGTAACTATTTTATAACATAATTTGTTTATCCGAGAATCGGCTTTTATTAAAGACTTACACAATGAGTAACAAATGAAACAATGAGACTAAGGGCTTGTTTCACAATCTTCAAGTAGAGTCCTGAATAAGCTATTCGCCGGTTAAAGTAACATTTTACATACACGAAATGTCAACTTAACCAACGAATAGCTTACTTCGGACTTACATAAAGATTGTGAAACAAGCCCTAACTACCGTTAAGTATTACCTAATGATAAGTTTTATAAAAGAGAGAAAATATAGTTAAAATAAACGCTATTTTAAATAAATTAAAAACAACAGCAACAAAAAACACTTTTTATTATTCGTTTTTCATAACATCCCTATTAATATTATAACTGTGATAGTAACTCTGTCTTTTTATATAATACGCTTTCACGGGAACACTATTGAACCGATTGAGATTAAATTTGGTATGGATATAGATTGCAACCCGGGAAAGTATGAATATGATATGAATATGATAGTTTTTATCCGGGTACGGGAAGTACTTCTTTCACGATGTGGGTGAAACCCAGGTAGTAAACTACAATATTTTAATTTATGTAAAGTGTTGATGTCACATGTTACACTATTTTCTATATACATTTTTCCTAGAATAGTGTAATATATGCATATGTACCACAGTTTTCTGGAAAGGATTCCGTAGAACAAAGTTACATGTGCATATAGGACCTCAAATCTATTTGGGACTTCCGATAAACAACGTTATATGTAAACATGGGACCCCTTATTTCCGTAAAAAAAAGAGTTAAGTGTAATGTGAGAATACTGGCGTGTAGCTTATTTTTAATAAATGAGTCATTTAAAATTTGAGTGCTCTAAGATTTCAAACAAAAATACTAGACAAAAATTTTGTTAAACTAAACTTGAAACCGCTGTACCGAAAAGTCGACTTTTTGCAGATGTGACTTTGTTCTTCGGATAGGTCGATACGTCTATAAGAAAAATATTCAAATGTTGTGGAAGTGTCGGCATTGACATCCACTTTATGAGCTTGCGAAGCACTGTCCTGTCTAGTGCTATGAGCGAAAAAAAACTCAAGAATATTAATAAAATTGACCTATAAGGTATTCTTTATACGTCATTTCTTGGTGATAATTAAAAGAAACATGTGACTGATTCAGTCTGATATAAAAAATCAATTAATGATTTAGCAGAGTATATTTCGGGTCTTTCCTGAAAGTATGGTTATACAAGTTGTAGGCGACCCGCGCGTTTCATGCAAACATATTCCCCTATTTTTATTGTTTTACTTAATTAGCCAAATCTTTACCTCATTATGCTTAAAATATTTAGTTAATTTCATCCACTGTATATGTGCGATTTAATATTTTCATAAAATGTCGGTACCTTCATTTTTGTTAACAATTTTGATTTTATTCAATATACAAAAGGGTAGTTTGGCCGACCGTCAGTCGACCATTCGATATCTTCGGCACAACGACGCGTTTAATTTCTCCCTACGTTCCCTACAATTGTCTGGTCTTCGAGCCAAATCTAAATCGGCTTAAAATGTTTGATACACCTCCTAAACGTGTATTAACGCGTCGGCAACGCGAAGAAATTGAAAAACGGTTGGATTCCGCCTCCCTGCAAATGACCTCCACTCACCTTGACGTAACGGTCACGCCGCGCGGCGCCTGCAGCAACATAACGCCGCGAGAGCAGGCCACTGAAGAAGTCAAGATGGAGAACATCGTCAAAAAATCGCCTGCAGCACCAGGTCGAAGTGGTGATTCCGTACGAAGCGCGGCGACATCGGGCAGAACAAAAATATCTACCGCGTCGTCACTGGCTCGACGGAAACAACTGGAACTAGAAGCCGCTGAAGCCCGGGCCAAGATTCAACTGGAACTAATTGATAAACGGTTGGAACGTGATTTGGCACTAGCAGAAGCTGAAGACGGTGACGAAAGGAGCAGTGAGTGCAGTAAACGACAACAGAAAAACGATTTACATAAAAGCGTGGAACAATGGTTGGACAACAGTCAGACAAGACCGAACACCGTCGCGCGCGAGGAACCAGTCGAGCCGGCCGCAGCCGCTGCGCCGCATGCCAGCGCGGGCGCTGCGCACCAGGAGCTGCCCAGCAACAGCATAGAACAGCTCGCCTACACCTTGCGTGACATGATGGACTACTCATCTTCACAGAGAGAAGATCGTCTGCTCAGTCGACTCGCCACACCCCGTGAACTACCATCGTTTAGTGGTGACTGTATAGAATGGTTACACTTCAAGTGCGCGTACGAGGAATCGACCAGAATCTGCAGATACAGTAACACGGAGAACCTGTGGAGACTGCGCCGAGCGCTGCGAGGCGACGCCAGAGAGGCGGTGACCGACCTGCTGATAGGCAACACCTCGCCCGCAGCAGTCATGGAAGCCTTGGAGACACGATTCGGAAGATCTGATATTATCATAACTAATATTACATTGCAGTTGAAGAGGTTGCCTGCGCTGCCTACTAATTATCAACAGGATTTAATCAATTTCTCGGTGAAAATAAATAATTGTGTGGCGACAATTCGTGCATTAAATCAAGATGATTATCTACGAAGCCCGGAACTCGCGACCGCTATTATTTCAAAATTACCGAGTACATTAATTGGAAAATGGACAGATTATGCTTATGAAAAAATATGGAGTGGCCGTTCTAAATTGGAATTAATGGCTAATTTCTTAAAGCATGAAGCTAAAATGTTGTCAGTCGTCGGATTAACAATGCCGTACGAACAGAAGAAAATAAATGAAGCTAGTGATAAGCGACATGTAGAAAAAAGATTTATTAAGCGTCCCGTATTTGCAACAACGCAAGTGACAGAACCGATGTGTGCATTTTGCAATAAATCACAACACAAGTTACCGGACTGCAGAATGTTTAGACGTGCGATGCGCAGGGATAAGTGGCGTTACGTAAAAAAAAGTGGCTTGTGTTATTGTTGTCTTCAAGCGCGGCACGACAAGGATACGTGTCCAGCTCCAGCATGTGACATCGAAGATTGTGGGCTACGACACCATCGATTGTTGCACTGGACAGCCAAGCCCACGCCACTGTCGACCGACTGCCAGAATGCAGCTACATCAACGACACATTCAACCGTGGCGCATGTCGCATCTGACAATAACAATAACCGGTTCGCTGAAGTCATACTGAAAGTGGTGAAAGTGCAACTACGTGGACCCAAAAGTGTAGTGAGTGCATATGCCCTGCTGGACGACGCCGCTACCGTGTCGATGATTGACTCCGAGCTGGCGGACAGCCTGGGTCTTGTCGGCCAGCAGTCCAGCGCGATAAAGTTCATCGACGCGTTCGGTATAGAGGTATTTCAATCGGACACTCCAAAGGTCAGTGCGTTTATTTCTAATAACATTTCGAGTGATTCGTATGACATTAAATTGCGTAAAGTGTCTCAGTTAAATTTACCCGTTCAAGACTTATCAGTAATTAATAATATTAATTGTAAACATTTGTTACATGTAAAGGAATGTGTTTGTAAGGAACGCGTACGGCCGCGTCTACTTATTGGGGAGGATAATTACCATCTCATTGCACCTCTTGAAATAATACCGGGAAGTAAACACGAGCCATACGCTACGCGCTGTCGATTAGGCTGGACCATTCATGGCTGTAGTGGTCGCGCTCACACTCGTGACGTCGGACGCATACTTACTCTGTCACATTCTGATGACGAAACCATCTCGTCTAGTATTGAACAATTAAATGATATTATTAAGGACTCGTTTACTTTGGAGTCGATAGGAATTTCGACCTTACGCCGCGATAATACGGATCACTTAAAAGCGATACAAACCTTAGATGAAACGTCGAGGCATCTCGGGGATAGGTGGGAGGTTGGTTTACCATTCAAGCGCGATAACTTCACCATGCCGGATTCTTATTGCACTGCTAATTCTAGGTTACAAAATTTACTTAGAAAATTTAACACGGATAACTCGTACGCAGAACGGTATCGGGCTGAAATTAATAAGTTATTTACAAACGGTTACGCTCGCGTGTTAAACGAAAATGAACCTTATGCCAACCACGTATGGTACATGCCTCATTTCGGTGTACAAAATATAAATAAACCAGATAAACTTCGATTAGTTTTTGATGCAGCTTCTAAGGTTGAGGGGGTTTGTTTGAACGATTATTTGTACACGGGACCCGATCTATATAGCTCGCTTCTGGGTATTATGTTACGGTTTCGCGAGAACGAAATAGTTATTATAGGCGACATTAGGGAAATGTTCTTACAAATTAAAATTCGTGAGGAAGATCAAAATGTGTTCCGATTTTTATGGCAGGAGTCACGTGACTCATCAATTAAATTATGTGTTATGCAACGTTTAGTATTTGGTGCGACCTGTTCTCCGTTCATAGCGCAATATATACGTAATAAAAATGCATTGAAATATGATGATTTGTATCCTGAGGCCGTTAGCGTAATAATTAACAACCATTACATGGATGATTGTTTACATTCGACGAGTAGCACGGAGAATGCAATTAAATTAGTTAAAGATATAACTTGTATACATAAACATGGGGGATTCGAAATTAGAGGTTGGGCGAGCAATAGCAAGGAGGTGCTGGCGAGCGTGCCGCCGGACTTGCTGGCGCGCTCCGCGGTGCAGTTCACACACGGAGCTATGAATGCGTCCGAGCGCACCTTAGGTTTGATGTGGTATCCGGCGGAGGATTGTTTTCGTTTTAATATTAATTACGACCGCATACCTCCTGACATTCTAAACGGTGTCGAACCTCCCACGAAAGCAAAGATGTTAAGTATTATTATGTCGATATATGATATTCACGGTTTTTTGTCTCCGTTTATAATTAAAAGTAAAATTATTCTACAAAACGTACATAGAAGTGGCGTCGATTGGAAGTGCCACATCCAACCACCTGAGTTCGCTTCGTGGCTGAAGTGGCTGGATGAATTGAAGGATTTAAAATCCTTATCTATACCTCGTTGGTATAACCATGCAGGTGCTTGGTCACAATGTTACCAACTGTCTAGTGATGTACCTACTAATATAATAAAAACAGAGATGCATGCATTTTGTGATGCATCTATTAAAGCGTATGCAGCTGTAATATTTTTACGTTTTATTAGATCGGACGGTCACGTTAACGTTTGTTTTGTGTGCGGTAAAAGCCGAGTGACCCCATTACGACCAGTGTCTGTACCTCGGCTGGAGCTGCAGGGTGCGTTACTTGCGGCGCGGCTCGCCAGCACGGTCCAGAAGGAACATAAGGATCTCAGTATAGATCAGCGCTTCTTCTGGACTGACTCGAGCACGGTACTGGCGTGGCTTCGGAGCGACCCTCGCAGTTTTAAGCCGTACGTAGCACATAGACTTGGTGAGATAGATGAACTCACTAAGTTACCTGAGTGGAGATACGTACCGTCTGGTTCAAATGTCGCTGACGTTGCTACCAAGGAAGACTCGCCTCCGTTGAAATACTCTGACGCATGGTATCAGGGACCCGACTTCTTACGTCAACCTGATGGCTGTTGGCCTAAAGATTTGAAGAAGGGCAACTTACCTGAGTCCGCCGCCTGCGAGAAACGGAGTGTCATGGTGGTAGCTGAAACAGAAACTGAACCATCATTAATTAATGAAAATAAATTTTCTTCTTGGCTGAGGCTTCTTCGTACAACTGCTATGGTTCTACTATTTATTAAAAGATGTCGTAAGGTGCGTGCACAACTGGATGTAGAACTCATGGCACAAGCGGAACTGATACTAATCAAGAAGTCTCAGAACGATTGCTTCGCTAAAGAGATTGACTGTTTGAAACGAGACAAGTTGATCCCGTCCAACAGCCGTCTATTGACGCTGACGCCATACTTGGATGAAGCCGGTGTGCTTCGTGTTGGTGGTCGCGCTGACAAAGTAGCAGGCGCATCACTATCATCCACGCGGCCTGTCATCCTAGATGGGAAACACAAAATAGCCCGCTTACTGGTGGAGTACCACCACAGACGAGCCTTACACGGTGCGAACGAATTGGTCGTTAATGAGTTACGGCAAAGATATTGGATATTAAAACTCCGACCAACCGTCCGTACCGTGTCGGGAAGCTGTTTGTTCTGTCGGTACAGACGGGCCTCGCCGCGCGCTCAGCGTATGGCCGATCTCCCCGCTGCCCGCCTTCAACACAACAGAAGGCCTTTCACGTTCACGGGCGTTGACTTCTTTGGGCCCATGGAGGTGACGGTTGGGAGGAGACGAGCAAAAATGTACGGAGTGCTCTTCACCTGCTTAACGGTACGAGCTATCCATATTGAGCTGACGGATAGCTTAAGCACCGACGCCACCATTATGGCTCTTAGGCGAATGATAGGCCGTCGAGGAACCCCAAGCGTTATTTACCCGGATAACGGTACAAATCTTCGTGGCGCAGATACCGAGCTGAAGCGGAGCCTGGAAGAGCTTAATAAAGATAAGTTGAATAGTGAGTGTTTAACTAGAGGTATACAGTGGAACTTCATAGCACCAGGGGCGCCGGAGATGGGAGGAGCCTGGGAGCGTATGATCCGCACTGTTAAAACCGCGTTGAAGGTCGTCCTCAAGGAACGTGCCCCTCATCCCGAGACCCTGACGACCTTGCTCGTAGAGGTGGAGGCCTTAGTTAACAGTCGTCCTATAACCCATGTTTCCACCGACCCTAATTACCCAGAGGCCCTCACACCGAACCATTTTTTGTTAGGCACGTCATCAAACGGCCCTCTTATAGGTAAATATGACAATTCGGATCTTTGCCTCAGAAAACAATGGCGCGTAGCTCAACGTCTTGCGGACATGTTCTGGGGACGTTGGATTAAGGAGTACTTGCCCACACTTTTACCTAGGCAGAAATGGACTGATGAGGAACGTTCGCTGCAGGTCGGTGATTATGTCATTTTAGTCGAACCCAACTTGGAGAGGGGATCGTGGCCTCACGGGGTTGTGAGTGCGACGCATGCCGGGCATGATGGTCGCGTACGCGTGGTAGACGTCCGAACCCGCACGGGAACCTTGCGTCGTCCGGTGACGCGCGTCGCCTTGTTGTCTTCAACGGAATGTAGTGCTGACTAGTCAGCACTAGGGGGCGGTATGTAGGCGACCCGCGCGTTTCATGCAAACATATTCCCCTATTTTTATTGTTTTACTTAATTAGCCAAATCTTTACCTCATTATGCTTAAAATATTTAGTTAATTTCATCCACTGTATATGTGCGATTTAATATTTTCATAAAATGTCGGTACCTTCATTTTTGTTAACAATTTTGATTTTATTCAATATACAAAAGGGTAGTTTGGCCGACCGTCAGTCGACCATTCGATATCTTCGGCACAACGACGCGTTTAATTTCTCCCTACGTTCCCTACACAAGTATTAGTTGTTTTAGTGTAACCTTCAGTTAAGTATTATAATATGTATTAGGTGAAATACTAATCAGTGAAATACTAGTCAAACAACAGTTTTTTAAATTTTATCTACTGTTAAAAGACCGTTGGGGTGCCCAACTAAGCGGGCAAAGTTTAAATCAAATAACCAATTTAAATGATTTTTGAACCCGATCTCTACATCGTTACTTGATTTCTAATTATGACAACGCATTCCATATTGCGTACCAGATTCAAATAAATCAGTAAGAAAAAAAATATATTTGGTATAAAGGCCTCATTGATATTAATGTTGCCGCTTTAACAGAAAAAGGTAACATTTCATTTACTCCGGATTGTCAACCAGGGTATTAAGCATGTATCTGATAGCTGACAGTTGCCGGACTCAGAAATGATTAAATGCTTAGAAGAATGAAATGTCAGTGTAAGACATTTATGAATAAGAAAAGCACTTATGAATAAGCAAACATATCGCTCATAAGGATTTACCAATTCCTTGGAAGGCGGTATTTGATAACTCCTAATTGGTCAGTCTGAACTCGTCTTGATTCAGCATCAACGATGATATTTATGTATTCAACATATCATTTATTAAACCCCAATAAAATATTAGGTTACAAATGGCGAGCTTAATATTTAATATTCTCAATTTATGACATATAAAAATTACGAACAGAAAGCATTCTCCATTGCCATATACTTTCTGTAAGACACGTTAAATGGGGAAACTGCACACCTTCTATGCGATTTATATAAAACATCGCTCAATGTGCGATATCCCACATACAAGTTGATTTTTGCAAAATCTCTTAAGACTAAAAAAGGCAGCCACCAATTGACTCTTAATATTAATGTATTGATTTCGGTTGACTCCAAAATAGTTACCACAAGCAGTTTCACCTGCACAAGCTACACCCCATCCCGTAGTTGAGGCGTCAGAATCTATTATTTTCCAAATTGACTTTTATGTTGGAAACATTTTGTCAAACGCTCTTATCAATCACTTAATATCGGAATCTAATTAGATGATACTAAGTATTGTCATAAATTTCTTATAACCTTTATCATCACTAAAAGTATTTATATTTCTCAAACTCCTTTTGTATTATAGTATCTGTAGCCATAGTAACCGTATTTAATAACAGGAATATCTGATGTCACAAGATCTAGCAAGGGAGCTAGAATCCTTATATTAAACGTTTTCATTTTTGATTCCGTCTTATTTTGTAACGTTCTTCAACTGGCAAGCTAATGTCCGTCGTTTTAGAGTCAATAGAATCAGAAAAAAACTTCTAGATTCAAATATAATAAAAACCAAGGTTCCATAGGATTAAAGCAAGTGCCTCGTGGTTTTTACACACATTCAATATAACAATTTAGTATTAGACATAAGTCAAGACAAATAATTCATAAATAACCAGCATATCGTAATAATTAGATTACTGGTTTCATGATATTTGCGTGTTGTGCGGTATTGAAACAAAAAAACGGCACAACATTATAATTATAGTTTCCTTCGAATTAATGTACCTCTTATAATAATTGTCGTGAATTCTTATCAGAAAATATGCTCTGTAAGATCAATATCGAGAAAAAAATCAATTTTACAAAATGATCTTAAGAATTACACTAAGATTCCAATTTGAAACGGCTTGAATTTGTAAAAAAAATCATTAAGATATTACGATATGTAATGCGATTCAAGGCGTGTGTTATCGGTACCAATTTAAGAATTATGTCCGATCGAATTGGTCGTCCCATGGTTGATATTTTGAAGCAGCACCAATAGCCAGTAAATTGTTTATTTGCCAGTTATTCGAACATTTTGTTCAAAATCTTCTCCGACACGAGAATATTTTTAGAAGGAAGTAATTACTTTGGAATGAAAGTACTGAAGATAGAATTCATAACCCATTATCTAGGACAATACCTATAATTATCTGAGGTAATTTTTGACCACTGATAATAAAAAACAACACAGCCTGTCGGCTTTACCGTACTGCCTATTGATGATTGCGGCCGTTGCGTTGTACGCATTGTGACGCTCCGGATGAAGGCGCATGCTATTTTTTCGTCGAGGGACGCAGACTCCTTCGTCCTCTGTGGCCCCGTTAGACTGCAGTAAGAGGCAGTAACTTGAATTAAGCACCTGACATATTTATTTCCTTGGACGTCTTAAGCGTATCAGCTAACTCTTGTCCAAAAAGTAGGCTGTCGATTTTGGTCAGCTGCATCTGATCCCTTAAATCTAAAAAAAATTAAGAAGGCAAGACAGTATAAAATTACGCTTGATGACAGAATCATCATGTTGACAGTCGCATAAAATACGCCCAATGTCTAGAAAACAACAGTTGATGTATTCTCTCTTTATATACAGAAAATAGTCAGAACTTCTAATCTGCTTCAGTTTCGCTAGCTTTGCAAAGCTTTATCACGCTTCATTATGATGTGAACGTCTGTCAATTTACAACTAACCGTAGGAAAATTAAATTCTATAAACTCCTTGCGGAGTTCTTTTGTTAAATCTGAAGTGGAATTCATAACTTATAAGTCCAAGTCCTTCTGGTCTTCTTCACCAAACGATGTAGTCGTAGAAGGATCAGCTTCCAATATTTGCCACACGGAGTCGTTTAACTCATTAATCAGTAGCACTGAAATGTGAATGACAATCTGATCGCAGGTAACCTATGGAGAGCTGTCTGTCACATTTTTTTTTATTTCTTTTTGGCTTTCAACTAAGTGCATATTGGCGACATTGTATGTGAGACTACATGTGTATTATCTAATCTCGAGAACGAAACACTGAAGCATAATTATTATTTTATTGTTAAATATGAACCTACAACTCCATTTATGAGGTTTATGACGTATAATATAATTATGCCCGTGACTCCGTTTACAGCGACCCAGTACGCAGAAGGGTCCTGGATTTGATTTCCGGTTGGGGAAATGTTTGTTTATGAGTTTGGGTACGACTGTATGGGGATATATTTATTAATTTTATGTGATTATAGTCGATTATATAATTAATTTCAGACATATAGAAGAGGATGCAGTGGTCCTGACGGCAGAAGCGTTGAAGAAAATGACGCCCGAAGAATTAGAGTTTCACTATTTCTCAGCGCATGATTTCGACAAGAATTCCAAATTGGATGGCTTGGAACTACTTAAGGTAATTTGTTACTGAGATACGGTTGCAGTGGTGGTTTATGGCTTTAAATATTATATGCCTCATAATAAAATTGTTGCGAGTGAGTCTATAAGCGTTTGTTCGTAGTTCGTTTCTTTGGGGTGTAAGGAAATCCAGGTCTAAAATGACCTTTGCTTGCACTGCATTCTGACGGACGAGACTTTGGTCAACAGATCCTACTAATGGAGATCACCATTAAATTTTATGACGATTCTACTCATGCAAAATGGTAAGGTTTTTTTTACCAGCATTGAAAGCTAAAAGTAATATTAACCCAGTTTTTACTAACTGTAGTATCTAGTTGGCAATCTTGATAGTAAGTGAGCACTGCCGCCCATGTACATTACGGACATTATGTAACACCAAGGGCATTATCAATGCGTTGCTAGAGAGAGAAAGGGAGAAAAGAAAGAAAGAAGCTATAACCTATATATAAATATCATAATTTAATTTGCTTCCAGGCGGTGTATCACACCATAGAGCACGAGGCAGCGGATCCGGATGCAGATTCATCGATAGAACCTCAAGCTTTAACTGACATGGACACTTTTATCGGTAATGTTCATTAAAAAAAAATGATCAACTAGTCTACGTTCCTAATAATTTTATTTAGCCGTATTAGGGCGGCTTAGAATACAATCCAATGCCAATTAATACAAATCCCAATTTTACGCCGGATGGGTGTCTTAAGAAACGACTAAATCCGGCCCGCTGGTGGTAGGGCCTCTTGGAGGGATTATACTGGCAATATTGATTTTAATTGTTAGTTAATACCATTAGTACTATTATTATTTCTTCATGGGGTTCGCCTGGACGCGACTCGTCGTGTTCCAGCTGAGCTCTTGAGACTTGAGAGCCAGTTCTTTCTTTCTTTTTCTTCTCTCTTTTTGGCAACGCATCAGTGATGCCTTTGGTGTTGCTGATGTTCATGGGGGACGATAACCACTTACCATCAGGTGGATACCGTCAGCTCGTTTGCCGGCTATTTTTATATAAAAAAATTGAATAAAAGAAATTATGTTTGATAAATGAAATAAGGTCCCGGAAAAAATTCATCTTTACGTATGAATATGGAAGACACTTAAAATTCTAAGTTTAAAATTTTAAACTGGCTTTTTAGTCTCTCTCGCTACGTTTGAGATGGAGATGAAAATGGCTGAAACGAAGAGTAACTATGACTTTAGGAATAAAAGTACAGTATGGCAGTATGGGTTGAAGCCATTGATGTAAGATTGTCATGTTCCAGCCCTAGTGGACCGCACGCTCGCGTCGGACGACACGGACGACGACGGGTTCGTGTCGTATGCGGAGTACCGCGCCGCGCGCGCCAACCGGCCCGGGGAACGGACGCCTAGGGTCGTCGCGTCTTGAACTATGCTGTCTTGTGGTAAGATATAGTTACCCTAATCTACTGCCACTCATGTAAGATGATGACCTGTGTGGCACAATGGTAATTATACCAGATCGCCGCGCCAAGGGTCTTGGGTTCGATTCCCAGCGAGACGGAAATTTGAGTGATGAGTTTGAATTTCTGTTCTCAATCTGGATGTGTTTCTTGTATTTGTGTGTGTTAGGAGTATATTATCTACAACTCCATGTAATGATTTATCACTCATCATAAAATGTAGCAGGGCAGCATGTGATGATGTGGAGGTTCGGTTTCAAGCATACACTTTGATAGTTTGATCGTATGATGTTTTTATTAGAACTTCGTGATTAAGAAATGCCTATCATTGAAGTATAATGTATCTACTAACGTTCTAATAATAGTTCAGTGATGCCTAACCTAATAAGTTAGGTTTTGCTAGTGTTTCAGCTATAAACTTTATTACAATTTATAGTAATGAAAGCCGTTTTTACTTACTTCGGAGAAAATTACAGTTGATATCCTAAAATACTTATAATATCAAGCGGAGGTAAAAGGGACAATGAAATTAGAAACTCAAAAATACTTATTTAATGGACAAATTAAAGCCCAATGCATACGTAACGGGTTTTTTCCCGTACGGCATTCCGCTGCGTATGCACTATCGTATACATTTTCTATGAAACGATGTTTCCAAAACTTCACGTCCCATCCCGTAATTTTGTTTACAGTGTGGTATTTTTATTTACAGTGTGGCCTAACAGTATGCGTGCTTCGTCAATGGCTGGCCACTGGTTCCACTCCACTGTCCAATTCGCCAAAATCTTATTTTCAATAAAATTGTCTCAGTGTACAAATTAGGTTTGTAATATTTTAAGAGTTCCGGCATGTATTAATTGAATAATAATAGATGATTGTAAATAATTTATCCTTACAAGATTTTCTATTAAATTATTACCTCCTACTTTTAGTTAGGTATTATTATTTCAATGAACAGAACATCAACATTAGGTACTTAATCGAAAATTTTATGTGAATTTATACAATTCTAGAGATATTATTATTTATAAAGTTTTTTATCTAAAGTTTAATACCTTCTTCACTTGACATAATTTAAAGCATCACATTTGGAAGAATTATACATGATTGACATTTGTATAATTTGTACAAAATAATTTTTAACAAAATTCATTGTACCTAAACTTTCAGATTTATATTAATATAAACAAAAACACTAAAATAACACATTATAATATTTAATGGACTGCAATAACACTTTATTATCCGGTAAAAGCGCATTCAGAGTGCCTTATTCGATAAATGTACTCAATATAATAATTTTCTCTCTTTCTCTTAAAATGCAACAATACGTTTTATTGACTACTAGCAACTGAAAACCTGCCATTTACATTCATTCGGGATCATCATGCGGGAACAGATCTATTTCCCAGGATGAAAAGTATCCTAGATAATGACTTATAATATAAGTTACGAATATACAAAAAATTGGACTGCCCTATAGCGTAGTTGGTAGCGAACCTGCGAAGCGAGGGGTCCCGGGTTCGATTCCCGGCCGGGGCAGATATTTATGTGACAGATAAATATTTGTACTCGGGTCATAGGTGTGATTGTGATGTGTTATATGTGTAGTCCATGCCACCCGCGAAACAGGTAATAACCTACTGCGGGGGTATGAGTGTATTAGCGTTTATTTATTTTATTATTTATTTATTCATTCATTATATAATACGTATCATCTGTATCTGCTTAGTAGTTTCAGTACGATACTAGAACAGATAGGAAAACAGACTGACAAAGTTAGAAATAAATTGTCTATAATTGTCGTCATTATCCATAACTGAGTTTTTACGTCATCTTACTCAATAAACAATAGGTATTACTGTGACTTGTTTTACTAATTTATAAGTTTAAATATCGAAGAAAATTAAATGAATTTATAAGTCAAGTAAAGTAATGCTAATAATAATTTCTGTTGACTGCACTGAACTATTATTAATGGTTGACTGTAATATTTTTGGACTTATGTATATAAAAAAAAATATTTTAATAAAAAGTAGTGCAAGATTGTTAAACCAAATAAAATGGACTTTAACTGTAAGTACATTAACAATTCCTTTTATCATTTAACGGCCGGTCTCAATAATGTACTAACAGATGGAAGGCTGTGAAAAGGGCTATCATTAGTATGTTATCTGTCATATTTGTCAATTTTTGCCTCTGAAAAATTGACAAATATGACAGATGACAGCCCTATCCACAGTCTTCCATCTGTTAGTACATTATTGAGACCGGCCGTAAAACAGATCTAGTCCTATTGTAGTTTTGTACCTAGGTAACTATAATAACTGATTCCTGAAATCCCCACAAAGGAGCACTCATGGGGATTTACAGATATTTTCCAGAATTTTCCAACCTAGGGCTTTATTTCTTTAGTTGGTGGGTATTTCAGGAAAAAATCTGTAAATCCCGACCAGTGTTGACTGTGTGGGGATTTCAGGAATTAACCATAATCATTATTTTATAAACCATAAGTTCAGTCTCCACACCGATACCGCTTGTCGCAGGGCCGGCCATCCTGTCCCCACGCCGCCGCTTGCTTGATGCCGTTTGAAATGTCTTCATAGGGCTCCAACTCTATGCTGTTTCTGGAAGGAAAAATAAAAATTCTACCAAAAAAATTGCCGACTTAAAAGTAACAGTTATGGAAAAAAGACTACCGAAATTATCGCTGCACTAATATACATAAATATCAACGTCGCTGATTATATGGTTAATACTTCTTTGAGGAGTTAAATAATTCATCGTGGATCATTATCTGAATTTTGATTACAATGTGATCAATCTGGAAGTATATAATAATTATGTCCTTTGATACAAAAATAATCATTTTTCTAATCGGTTGGTAAGTGACGAAAGAGGTTAAAAATATATAGTAGAATTTAGAACCGTCACTTTTTGAAACCGGCTAATTAAAAGAAGAGTCAGTTATCCTTGCAGCGCAGGAACAAATCCAATCTAAAAGTGAAGAAAGAAATGACTCTCAAGCCTGCGGAACAAGATGATTTGTCATTTTGTGTGTGTGACCTTTGTTATGTGTGTGCCACTCGTAACTCAACGAGACATTTGGGGGTTTGTGTGTGTTTTACTCATTAAACAGTTATCAGTCCAGTTACCCTTGAAGAAGTTTCGCCGCCTGCAGCATCAGCTCACCGCCGGCGGAGTACAGACCAGCCTGCTGCGGCCGCTGGCAGCTCAGCCGGTACAGGCAGCCGTAGTCCTTGCTCTGCTGGCCGGCCAGGTAGCTCAGGTATAACAGGATCTCGTCTTCGGTTATATAGGAAGCGTTTTTGTTGTCTGTGGAAGTTTTAGATGAAGAATTTGAATTTAGAAGATGGATTATATCTGAAATAAAGGATTATTATTATTATTTGGTATCATAGCAGTCAATATTCGTTTAGTAATTTAAGTTACAAGTGTGGTTGGAGATTCAGAGATATCGAGGACTACATTACAGTGACTCATTGTTTCAGTAACTCCTTTGCAAAAAAAAAATAAGTTAATGAATAAATGGTAACTTATTGAAATGTATAAAATAATCAAATTAATGACACTTAATTTAAATATGTAAATATACAAATTCACTATACTTATATAACAGGTAAGCTTCGAATCTGACAAAATTCTAGGGTTTTTTCTGTTTTTTTATTTATCTATTTTTTAAATTTAACTGACATAGGTCGGATTTATTTTATATGTTGGGCCCAAAGAAATATCATTGATCGGGCCTGGGTTTTCTTTGAATGTCGTTTATGGGTCGTGAGCATTCTCCTTTAATAAAATCGGTCCGAGAATAACAGACTAATAAGTAATCAGACAGACGGACAAGCAGACTGACCACTAATCTAAAAGGGTTCACCACAAACAGAACCCTAAAAAAATCTTATCCCGACAGCCACTGACGTGATCCATTTATCTGGCTTTGAGTGTAGTGGTCATTTCGCAGGCATTTAAGGCTAATCCTTCGCCAATGGGATTACCGATCGGTGGACACGGGAAACGCATCGCGCGCTGTGGTATTAGGACAACGGTCACTTTAGCCACGTGGCACTGAGTGCGTCAGACAGCTGTGGAGGGTTAATGACGTCGGAAGTGTATGAGCATTTCCGGGTTATTGTGTGCGGGCGGTGGAGTAGCGATCTTTGTAATGAGATCGGTAAAGGTGTTCGCGAGGTAGTTATTGTTAATGATAGTCGTGTTAGATGTACTCAGGGTCTATGTTTATAATGCTCCACATAAAAAACAAAATGTACCTACAATGATAGCAGCTCTGTGAATAGGGAAATCTTTGGAGTTACAATTTCCAAAATAATGATTTTTAAAGTTTACAGAGAAAGCAAAAGCTACATATTTTATATTTCCGTTATGCCTGTCCGTCCGCAGCATAGCGCAGAGACCCAGTGCTAGAAAGCTAAAATTGGGTATGGATATGGATAAACAAAATATCAACTACAAAATCAAAATCACACAAAATCTTAAGAACACCTCTCTTACAAATAAATATGTAAATGAAATGAATGAAATGAAATGAATTTTATTCGAGGGTACACACAGCACAAACAAAGAAATGAAATGAAAAGAAAAGAAAAGAAAAGAAAAGAAAAGAAAAGAAAAGAAAAGAAAAGAAAAGAAAAGAAAAGAAAAGAAAAGAAAAGAAAAGAAAAGAAAAGAAAAGAAAAGAAAAGAAAAGAAAAGAAAAGAAAAGAAAAGAAAAGAAAAGAAAAGAAAAGAAAAGAAAAGAAAAGAAAAGAAAAGAAAAGAAAAGAAAAGAAAAGAAAAGAAAAGAAATGTACATTCATTAAAGAAAAGAAACTTAAAATAATGTCAATGCGTAAAGTATAAGTTAAACCTTTTGATAAAATTAAATGCGATCGAAGCAAATAGCCGTAAATGAGTAGCCGCAGCACCTGATGGTATGTACGTAGTCATCGACATCCATGGACATTATTACGACCACACATGACATGACACCGAAGGCATCACTGATGCATAGCCGGCCAGGAAAGAACAAGAAGAGAGAAGAAATAAAGAAACTAGTTAGGTACTACTAGGTATTTACCGTCTAGACTCCTAGCGTAGTGGTGTCCCTTCCAGGCCCCGGCGCCGAAGAACCCCGCGGCCAGGATGAGCGCCTTCAGCACGATCAGGATCACCAGGTTGGTCAGGTTGAGGCTCAGCACCTGCCGTTACAGTCGGAACACCGTCAAACACGTATTGAGCTAATTAACAATGAGCTAACCTGGAAGTTTGGGAAGGTTTAGTGCTTGTTCATACTGACTCGCGGGCGCGGTCGCGAAATATCAAACATATTATGAACTACTATGAAAGTGTTCACATACAAAACGCACGTGCGGTGTAAGTAGCGGGCACGCTAGCGATAAGCGCGCGCGGCCCGCTAGCGGCAATATCAAACGCATGAGAATGTATGAGTGTGTTCACACTGAACTAGCGGCGGAACGCGCGATTATGTCAGATAAGTTCAACCATTTTGAACTTGTCGCTAGAAACGATAGCACATGAATTCATTATGTCCCCAGATTAAAGGGTTGTTCTTTCATCTAAGATCATGTCCTTCAATACAGAAGAGTTTATTAGTACTATTCAGGCTAGAACTGATTTGATTTAAACTCAGATTTGGCAGAGTAAACACAGGCATCTTATGAACAGAAACATTCTTAATAAACTATGGAAGGAAATTGCTGAATTGTTTCCTGATATGGAGGGTGAGTACCTAAATGAAACTTTAGGCATGAATTTTCGGTTAAAAAAACATCGTCGTCCATGTTTTCAACCTCTGACAACATGTCACAATCGCGCAAACGCCTGGCGGCCAGTGTGAACACGAATCCGCCACCGCGCCCGCGCCCGCGCCCGCGACCGCGCCCGCGCCCGCGCGTTCAGTGTGAACAAGCACTTAGAAAATGGTTTACACTACCTTCGAACATGGTTTACACTACCTACAATACAATAGATAAGTAATAGTGAATCGGGTATGACTCGTATGTAAAAAGCCTTGCAATTTATTAGTAACGTAAATTAATAAACAATGTGTTTTGATAATATTTGAACTTTTAGCTACCATTACTGCTAAAACAATATTTCTAATTTTCTAGTTAAATAGCCGAATTTAAATTTTTTATTAATTTTACTCACATGACGCACATCTTATCAAATAAAGAATGGCAAAACTTTTTTTCAATCACTGATAAATAATTGAATAGTCACATAGATTTTTTAGTTTGTATTTCTAAAAATTGAATCATCAAGGTACTCGTATCATTAAGGGCATTACCTCACGCACTTAACAATACAAAAAGGTTACCAAAAAAAAGGATCGAATAGTCATAACTCGGTAACGGAATTTGAGGAATTAGCTGCGTCATTGAAATTACGTCATCCTTTCTAGTAGGTAAGCGAGTCAAATAGATAGCGTGCGGAATGAACTGTGCAATACGAACCTGCGAAACGCAGTCAAAACCAACCTGACTGCTGCCTGTCGACCTGGCGATGAAGTCTTTGGCCAGACTGGAGACCACCTGGCCTCCAGTACTGCTTAGGAAACTACTCGCCGTGTCCAGAAAAGAAGACCTGCCGTACGGCGTCGTATCATTTTCACTGTCGTATCGATCGATTGAATCACTCTGGAAGGTCACGCGTTGGCTCTCTTGAGGTAAGAGTGCGTTAGTGTCAAAGTTCCTCGGATACATCTTCTTCGCGTATTGTGGGGAGGAGTATGCGCCAGGGTGATCCGCGGCGGCCAGGGAAATGAGGAGGAGGAGAAACACACCCATTGTAGCCCGCGACAGGATGACAAATGGATGTGTTTGTCTGGTCGGGGTACTCGGGGTGGTAAGGAATGCGGTGCGATAGGGTCTGAGCCATCGGATGTCTACGCCGCTGTTATATCTCCTCCCGTCTTTTGTTTGCTGTACGCACGATGACATCTCCTAATGGCGCCATTGTTGGTGCTTGTTAGTGCCGCCGGCTGTTGTTTGTGTATACTGCATTTTTCCTACATTACATTTCGATATTGCGCGTTGCATTATTTTAAGAGTTCATTTTGTTTGAAGAACAATTCAATTGGATTGAAAAAAGCTTTATTACTAAAAATTATGCACTACCTTGTTTCGTATGCTCATCTAGTAAGTTAAATAAAAGCTGTGTTAAGGCTCACCTTTGAATTAATTTCTATATCCAGACATAATAATTTTATCAAAAATAAAATTATTCTAATACATAAATGAAATGATTGTACAACAAAATACATTTGGACATGGTCGATGGTTTAATACTAAAATGTCATAAGACACGTACATGTTAAATAACGGAAATGATTTATTTGACCGCATGTAACATCATTAATATGAAATTAATATTATTTACTTATATTGCCCGAGTTATCGTTTCGGCCCGCCTATGGGCTACCTCCAGAAACTCAGTATTAATGTGGGGGTCTTCAAGAAAAGTGTGAATGTGCTATTAGGTACTATATAAGTTAGTGCGTTCACCATCCAAATATCTTATCGGTTCTTACCATTAAGAAGGATTGCTATCAAGCTTGTCAACTTATTTCATGCAAAAAAGAAGAGAGCAAAATTAGGTTTTTTATTCTGAAGCCCCAACTCAGAGTCACTAACTGTTACTTAAATTGCTGCTTAGCACAGAATTTGTATGGTGATTATTTACTATGGAACGATTTAAGTAACCGTTATTGACTCTGAGTTGGGACGGTAGACTTCAACGTTTACTCGCCAATGAATATAAAAAAACATTGTTGAGGTCGAAAATAAATCTTGCCGTCTTGTAGCAATAGCATATCAACGTTTTATTTAGACGAAAGTAAAAGTGTAGAGGTGAATGTAGAGGCTCCAATGCAGGCTGACGACAATGGCAGCCCTACCGGAACATGTCTGTTAAGTCGCAAGTCAATTCCGTAACCATTCCGTAGGTAACTGTCACACGCACGGCGTGACCGGCCGTGATGCGTCGTCCGTGACAGATGGAGGCAACATGACATAATACGTAGTGATTAAGTACTCTGTGATAATACTCTGTGAAACTTTTGAAACTGTGCCAAAAATTGGCTCCTTTGAAATTTTTAAAACATGCAAAAACGGCTTCATATATTAACCCACAATTCAGTCTGTTATTTTAATTGCATTGTAGAAAACGGTAAAATGGTTACCTATATAGTGGTCACAATTGTAGATGGATCAGTAACACCAAAAGCATTAATGGATTGTCAGCTTTGCGACCATAGAAAACAATTGTCAGTCAAAAAGGAAATAAAATAACACATCCACATTATTTCTGGCCCTCCGATACTACGAACGTATCACGTAAAATATACCTATTATTTATCAGTCGGTTTTAGAAGGAGGGTTCCTTCCTTCCATCGGTAGCGAGGCATGTAGAAAATAAAAACAGCAAAAAATACTAGCAGGTAGGTACTAATGTACCAAAAATAAGTAGGTACGTACCTATGAGGTAATTTATTAACTTACAAAAACAAAAATCAACAACAGATAGGTACTGTACAGTAGTTTTGTTTTACTTTTGTTTTCACTTGTTGAATGGTATCAAATCACATTCAACGAGAAACTGCTTTTACTGGCATCATTTGTAACTAAATTGAAGCAATTTTCCAGATGGACGGCTGCTATTATTACCTTATAAGACCTTAACGTCGAACGGACTTAAGTGAAAAGTAGTAGTCTTTACTTTAAGAGGAGGTATAACACTATAAAATAGATATTGATTAAACAAAATTGTCTTAAAATTGTTTAAGTAATTATATTAAACAATCTTAAACAAATTGATTGGTTAAAAAATAAAATATTCATATACATACACATATTTGAATACAAGACCCTATAGCTATACAGATCTGTATTGAGCACGTAAGCCACAGATTATAATAGTGGTAATGCTCTAAAAAGCATGTGGTTCTTTCTTACGTAACACAAAACATCGGCGCCTGCGCCGTTTCCAAAAATATTTGTGGCATTGACATTATTATTCCAACTAAAAACATTTTCATGTAAAATTGCCAAGACTGCCAAGCTCTAGTATCACTTAGAGTGTTAAAAAGTTATCAGATCTCATGAAGACCCAATCCCCTAACTCTTTAAGGCCTGACTTTATAAACGTAAGCTCTACAAACTCTACATCTTGTTCAAAAATTAGCTTACGGATTATAAGCAGGTACTATTATTTCTTCTGAGCTTACAGTAAAAAATCCCTAGACGACCAAGCATGACATGCATTATGTACAGAACAGGAGACTTCTGTAATGTACTTTTCAGGCATGACGAGACCAGCTTGCATGACAGTTCATAATGCAGCATGATATAGCATGAGAAAAAATTAAAAATCCCCATCAGTGGGGACTTTTAGGTGGGGATTTCAGGAATAAATTATTACATATTCTGTTGAATGCTGACGATAATGTTGCGAGTTTTGAGAGAAACGGGGAGATTCTACGGAAAACAGCATGGATGGATTGATGGAATGTTGAAGCTGATACTTGAATTGACGACGATCACTCATCACATTCGTGTGTCTGGTGATTGCGATGTCAGTACCTACAGAAATAATGCACCATTATCAGAACAATTTACACTACGAAGTTGCGAAGAAGGGACTAAACTTGATAACTTAACATTGAGTTGGGACGCGTATATTTTTATTTAAGTATGTAGATTTCTACTTGAAATCTGTGCTACATTAAGTAACATGTTTATGGCCAACACAATGTTTATGGCCTACGCTCAAATGCCTATGTTGTAAAAAATTCGTATTTTGTGTAGTTAAATTTTGCCTGCTAGCGCCATCTGCCAAACATTTCGAAGACCGCATCGTCCTGTATTTAAGTTCATATGCGTAAACTATTCACTAGATGGCACTATATCGTTAGAAGTGAACCTGAATAAAATTAGTATAAAATTAATAACATCTCGTTTATGTAAGCTATACATTTTTTTTAATTATGGCGATTGTAATAATACTGTTTATCGAAGAATTGAAGAGGGCGCCACGGTGCTGCCGTCAACATTACTTGCATACGTCTCCGTGTTAAAAAAGTGATAATAAATAGAAAAACTTCCAAATTCGGACTGTAAAGTGTATAAAAAGTGAAATTAGTGAATAGTTCGCCTAATACATATAAAATCCAGTGCTAAGAACTACTCAGTGTTTAAATAAAACTAACAAAAGATTCGAATCAACAAAGTGCCGTTACTTATGTAAAAAAGAAGAAAAGTTATCCAGAGTGTCAAAAAGCAGTGAAAAGTAGTGAAAAAGAAAGTGACAAAGAAAAACTGAAACAAATACAAGTGATAAAACCCCCCCTTGGAAAAAATATTTTTTTCATAACCTAAATAAAATTGAATCCGTTATTTGAGAATCATTGCTTGTTACCGATTAAGATAACAAGTAACGCCATCTACAACTACAAAACGAAACTAATTAGAACGCTGTTTAAATTACTGACCTAATAGTTCCAGAAACAATCACAAGAGGTCACTAAGTAACCTATTTGTATATTTTTAACGGAAACTTATCAAGGGAGTTTGATCTTTTTTATTTATTGAATACATTAAAATGGAGGAACTCACTGAAATAATGAAAAATCTACAAAGAAAATTTGATGAGCAAACATTGGAAATACGGGACATGAAACAAAGCATACCACAAATAATAAATAATAACATAGATACGAAGTTTGAATTATTAGAACATAAATAGATTAATTTAGAAAAATCCGTGGAAGAGCAAGGACGGCGCATACAACACTTAGAAAGAAAATTAAGACAAAAGAATTTGATTTTTTTCGGCATTGAAGAAAAAGAAAGCAATAATTATCAGTTACAAAATATTATACTAGATATCATAAATCAAAATATGAAAATTAAATGTAGTGAAGATAATATTGATACGGTGCAGCGATTGGGAAGAAAACAAAGCACTGAAAAAATAAGACCAGTTATCGTTACTTTTACCGTTATGCGATTAAAATATGAACTATTAAGAAATAAGAAGAGTTTGACTGACACACCTTACTACATCAAAGAGGACTTACCACCAGAAGTACTAGAGATACGTAAAAAGTTGAATATACAGCTAAGAGAAGAGAGAAGCAAAGGAAGAAAAGCTTTTTTGAGATACGATCAAATCATTATTATTCCAGACAGCCCTCAAAAAAATGAAAACCATATAAAACATACATCAAAAAGAAATTTATCAGAATCTCCAGAAGTGTCAGACTCTAAAACTGGAAGTAGCTCAAGTAAACCTACTAGTAAAAATCAATTTATAAATCATAGCTCAAATATTCAAAATTATATGGTAAAAAACACAAAAAATACTTATCAGCTTAGCCCATCCAACACCGTTGTTTCCAATGCCACTACAAATAACAACAAGAAAAAATGACAGAAGCAAGGGACCTCTCTACACCTCCCCCCACCTCGGCTGGTCACCGCGGGGGCGAAAGACCACAACCCTCCACTCCACCAACTCTACATCTGTACATACAATGCGAGATCTCTATTATCACAGGAACGATTAATTGAATTTAAAGAATCATTACTAAACATTAAATATGATATAATAGGATTATCAGAAATAAGACGAACAGGCTATAACATATCCGAAGACGAAGAACATATATTTTGTCACTACGGGGAAACAAAGGGGCAATATGGAGTAGGATTCCTCCTTAAGAAGAAACTAAAATCAAATATTGAAAGTTTTATAGCAATTTCTGAACGAATCTGTGTATTAAATCTGAAATTTGATAGCTGTGATCTCTCCATTATTCAAGCCCACGCTCCAACAATAGAAGCCACCGATCAGGATATTGATTACTTCTACTATCAATTACGACAAACAAAAAGTCAATGTAGCAACAATCTTTTAATATTGGGTGATTTCAATGCTAGAGTTGGACAACGCTTAGCCGGTGAAGAAAGAGTATTAGGAAGATATTGTTTTGGAAACAGAGACAGACGAGGCGAAACTCTACTACAATTTTGTTGGGAAAATAACCTATACGTAATAAATACCTTATTTAAGAAAAATACAAAGCATATGTGGACATGGATGTCACCCAAGAAATCAAAAAGTCAAATTGATTATATATTATCCAATATCAAAGATAAAGTAACAAACATTGAAGTTCTTAACACATTATCTTTCTTCAGCGATCACAGAATTGTTAGAGCCACTTTATCGCTAAACGAAAGCAAGAAAAGTAGAGCAAATTTTAAAAACCATAGCGTCAAATTAAGGACATTACAGGAAAAAGAAGAATTTATAGAAACACTTAAAAAAAATATGGAAACATTACTACCAGAAAACTCTACCGACATAGAATATTATTACTGCGCAATTGAGAGCGCTATTATCATAAGTCTAAAATCAGTCTCAAAGCAAGAGGCAAAAAGGCAAAGTATGATTTCAGACAGCATAAAAAATCTTATTAATAGAAGAACAGAACTAACAAAAAAGAAACATTTATCAACAGAAGAGAAGAAGGAACGGACCTATTTATATAAAAATATACATAAACTCATAAAGAAAGAATGTGAAGAATTTAGAATAAAAACAATAGAAAAAAATTTAAACAAAACAGGAAGTATCAAAAAAGGCTACAAAGACATTACAACCAGTAAACAATGGATTCCCTGCATAAAAACTACATCTAATAAAAATACTTTTTCAAGATCAAAAATAATTGAATCTGCCACATCTTTTTACAGTAAACTGTATGCTGAAGTTCCAAATCTGACTTGCCAGGAGTGCCAGGATAATATGACAACATCAATCAATGCTACGCCTCTACCCAGATTTACAACTCAAGAAATCATTAAAAAAATAAAATCTTTAAAAGAAGACAAAAGCTGTGGACCGGATGGTATACATAACGAGGCAATCAAAACAGGTATGCACCTACTCGCGGCGCCGTTAAAGGAACTATTCAATAACATCCTCGACAGTAAAAAGATTCCAAGGAAATGGGCAGAATCAGATATAAAATTATTATACAAAAAAGGGGACCCTTCTGATATTGGAAATTATCGGCCAATCAGCTTACAGCCTTGTATTTACAAAATTTTTACGTCGTGCATCAACGATCGTCTTACAACATATATTGAAAACTTTCAAACGGTAGAGCAAGCAGGTTTTAGAAAGAACTACTCTACCATCGACCACATCCATACTCTAGATCAAATTGTAGAGAAGTACCTAGAGATGAGACGCCCGCTTTACCTTGTTTTCATTGATTACACCAAAGCCTTCGACTCTATATCCCATAACAGCATGTGGAGAGCTCTACATGAGTGCAACATACCACAGGAAGCTATCGACCTTATAAAAGACATATACAGCAAGAGCAGGAGTAGAGTGAAACTTGACAGAAAGGGCTCAGAAATAAAGATAAACAGAGGCGTGAAACAAGGTGACCCACTATCTTCTACAATTTTTATAACGGTTCTCCAAAGTATTATGAAAACTCTACAATGGGACAAAAAAGGCATAACTATAAATGGGAGCTATTTAAGTCATCTCAGATTTGCCGATGATATTATAATCTTTTCAGAGACAGCCACACAGATAGAGTCCATGGTAAACGAATTACAAGTGGTTAGTAGCAAAATAGGTTTAGAACTTAACACTACAAAAACTAAAATCATGACAAATGTTATAAAAAAACCCGTGATTGTAAATAATACTCCACTAGAATATGTTGAGAAATACACATATTTAGGAAAACAGATATCATTTAGTAAACACAGACACCGCGAAGAACTAAACCGACGAGTGAATTTGACTTGGAATAAATTCTGGAGCTATAAAGAAGTTCTCAAATCTAATCTCTCTGTAAAATTAAAAAAGAAAGTTCTAGACTCATGTATATTACCATGCCTTTCTTATGCCTGCCAAACATGGATATTTAATAAATATACTAGTAATAAAATTAAAACCTGTCAGAGATCAATGGAAAGAAGTATTCTAAACTTGAAAAGACAAGACAAAAAGAGAAACGCAGACATTAGAAAAGTAACACAAGTGATAGACGCTCTAAAACACTGTAAAAAACTAAAATGGAAATGGGCAGGACATATTGCACGCATGAACAGGGAAAAATGGACCAAAAGGGTTACTAAATGGACCGGACCACAAGGTACAAGAAAAAGAGGAAGACCAATAGACCGATGGAAGAATGAAATACAAAAAGTGGCCGGAGAAAATTGGATGGAAGTGGCAAAAGATAGAGAAAGGTGGAGAAAATTGGAGGAGGCCTTTACTCGATTAGAGGTCCTTGAATAAAATAAAATAAAATAAAAATAAATAAATAAAACTAAATAATAAAATAATAATAAATAACCAATAAAAATGTATAATAATAATAATTAATTTTTCTATCATTGTACTGTATCATTCATAATTATCATTGTACTGAAATAAATTATGAATTAAAATGTAATTTAACATTGTAAATGGTTCAAGGAATTAATAAAGGCTTTTGTATTTGTATTTGTAATAATACTGTTTGAAGTTTAATTCAAACTCTTTTTAATAAAATTTGGTTCTATTTTTTTTTTAATTGCTGTACGGTCTACGCAGATGACCACGCGCTTACCAACCATTGCTAAAATACCGTAAATGAATCATAGATGGCAGGCTTTTGCAATCAAGAGCATCCCATTCAGGCAAAGCTTTTTAGGGTCCCGAAGTAAAATCCGTCCGAGGCAAAGCGCCGAGACCATTAGTGCTAGAAAGCTGTAATTTGGCATGGATACACATACTCATCTCCAAAATCCTAAAATAAAATATTGAAAAATATTTTTTTTTAGGATAGGTACCTACCTCCAAAGTGAAAAACAACAAGTGAAAAAAATCTCGAAAATAGTATGATGAATTTACAAGGCAAATTATCATGGCTATGTTAGCATAAGTAGTTGATGAGTAATAGTCGATAAACTTACTTACTTTACTTCGGAACTCTACATGTTTTTTATGGAAATATCCGGCAAACGAGCTGACGATCCACCTGATGGTAAGTGGCCATCGTCGCCCATGGACATTAGCAACACCAAAGGCATCACTGATGCGTTGCCGGCCAAGAAAGACAAGAAAAGATAGAAAGAACAGCTGGCTCTCAAGCCCCCAGCCGGAACACAACGAGTCGTTTGGCGGCTGACTCATTCTCAATGGTGGTAGCTATCCAGGCAATCCCCATGGAGAAATAATAATAGCTACTATCAAACATGAGCTACGGCATTTGAAAGAATAATTTATTTATGATACATACATGACATATATTAAAATCTTCTTACCAACGCATAATAACATACGTTTTTTATTAGAGGTTTTCATAATGACATGTGTAGAAAATTGTAAAAACGATCTAGGTTCAAAAGTTTCGTCCAAGCAACGTGATACTTTCTCGAGGAGAGTGTAACAGTTCGGTCATAGGTCGTAATTTCGCTTTCCCAGTTTCCCACGAAAAGCGCACGTATCGTCATTATTTGTATTCCGTCCACCGTTTAAATTACTTTAAATGAAGGGTAATGTCACTTTTACGACACAAAATATAGTGAACGTAACTGACAGAAGCACTTGTAAGCAGTGTGTAGTTATTTTTATCTTTTTATGTTCTTAGCCCACAATCGAGTCGGGTCGGGCTTGACGGTGAGCGATTACCAAAAGCATCACAGACGCGTTGCCGGACTAGAAGACACTAAACTTAAAAACTTTACTTAAACAAGGATACAGCATTTATTTTATCACCCATTTCATGTTCGCTTGTCAAATTGCAAAGTCAGCTTGCAAATAAATATCATAATTCATATTTCATACTTCTTGACTGCTGTGTGCAAACTATCGAAATACCTAGTTTAGTTGTTAAATAAAATAATTTATTTTATAGGCAAATTATTATCAAAGAAATAACTGGTTGTGGTAACATTATTACTTTAATAAATAAATAATTAACGCTTCACACTCATAGCCACACACTAGGATTCCCTGTGTCGTGGGTGCCATAGACAACACACTAGACAAGGACACTCACACCCAGACCGAGAACAGAAATTCAAACTCATCATTCAAATTTCCGCTTCGCTGGGAATCGAACCCAGGTCCTTCGGTGCGGCGATCCGGTATGGTAAAAATTGCGCCACTCAGGTCGTCAAAGTTTGTATAAGTTTAATTGTTTAGAAAGTAACATCAAAGGAAATACCACAGATTCGATCCTACGATATCTGGATATGCCATGTGTTAGCGGCAGTTCTAGCGAAGGCTATGGAGCGACCCTTCTGTGTTTATGTATTATTGGGTTTCACCGGTCGCCAGTGCTGCCACCGCTGCACTGTCGCGTGAGAGCGACCGGTGAAAATGTTTTGGTATCAGAAAGTGAAACCGGGTCTTGCCCGTCACGACCGCAAATGTGTAAAACCGTGGAGCGACTTCATACTGTAACTATTTTCGAGGTGTGCTTTTTGTAATTATTTTTAAACAATGAGTAAAAAAATTACATTTAAATTAACCTTGACTTTGGGTAACAAAGAAGATCAGAGAAGTAACATTCATCAAACAGATAAATAGAGTTAACTGATTTAATCCCGTTACGCATGTGGATACTTTTTATTGAATTAAAGTTCATTAAACTATGATAAATAAAAGTGATTAACAACCCTGTAGCCTAATTGGTAGTGACCTTGCATGCGAAGCGAAAGGGTCCCGGGTTCAATTCCCGGCCGGGGCATATATTTATGTGACAGATAAATATTTGTAACACCCATGACCCGAGGGTGTTATTATGATGTGTTATTGTACTGCGGTTGATTAAGTGTGTAAGCGTTTTATTTATTGTTTATTTATTTATTAGCAAAAAAGGCAGAACTATGCTTAAAATTTCCCTGCCGTTGGGCTGTTAAACTACAAAGAATGTTCGTAATGTTGTACAGAGTTTAAAATAATAAGTGTGTTATCGACTCCATACACGTCATAGTCCACATTTTCCCGGGTTAAGCGTTCGGTTTAGGTTGATTGCGTGGAAAGTGGTATTGTTTTGCTCCTATAACATTTGTGCTGCCGATTACACTTTCGATCTTTACGATGATGCAATTTAAAACGGTGAGTTCGACTACGTAACTGGACATAAAAAGTTATATCCGTAATAAATAAAATGGAACTATCATTTTTTGTCGTGACTTTACTCGGTATACTTTTACGAATGAGAACGCACAACACTTTATAGTACAAACGTTCCATGGAGGATAGAGTAGAAGGAGGGCCATCTCTGCGTATGATAAGTGTCCGTAACAACGCGTCCAATTACGGGTGGCGCTGCGGTGCGGTATACAACAGCTATGTTCGAATATCTATTTATCAGACACTAGCGCCCCTCATCACGGGTGTCATAACTCAGCAAACTTCACTCCGACTACAACAGCCATGTTCATAATATCTATTTTTCACACTAGCACTAAAGTAAAGTAAAGTAAAGTGAAGCGATCTTTTATGGGCCGTGGTGTACAGTTCTATAATAAAATCCCAAAGTTAATACGTGATTTGCCAGTGGAATTATTTAAGAAACATGTAAAATCTCAACTTTTAGGCAAAGGCTACTATACTGTAGATGAGTACATAAATGACAAAGACGCATGGAAATGACCAGATCTGCAACCAGTTCCGTACAGGCTAGTGATACTTCTTTGTAAGAAATATACCAATGTATTTTATTTTTAAAAGATGTGCTGAGGAGTTTCTTTCGGCTTTTCTTCTCCTCCATGACAAAGCACCTTTCCGAAAAGCTGGTAAATTAAAAAAATGACGTGCATAAGTGTATCAATGATACCTACATGAATAAATGATTTTGAATTTGAATTTGAATTTGAATTTTAGCGCATTTCTGAAATGGCCACTATTTTCAGTAAACAGCTGGACACTTTTTCAACTTTCCCCTCATATGAGATAGACCTCTTTCTACCTTTCAATGCTGCATGAAACGTTCGTTCCCCCTTTACCGCTTTGAACTTCAACGCGTCGATGGGATGTGATATTGCAGATTTGTGTGGTCGGTGATCGGTGACAACATCACGTGGCCTATTGCCTCGTTTATCAGAGAGGTGAACTTAATTCGTCAGTTCATTCTCAGTGCCATCAGACCACGACATCATGCCCTCACGATCGTGTCGTTACCGGTATGGTAACCTTTATTGACCGGCTTAAATAACCGGTTTATGGACCGGTTTTTTTTATTCTAGTAGCCGACGAACAACCTGACCATCTGATTCATTCTGATTCTGATAAAAAGTGTTTAACTGATAACCTTCACCCAAAGAAATTAGAAACAACAAAGGCATCACAGATGCATTGTCAAGAAAAAAAGGAGAAGAAAGAATTGATACTCATACTAAGTACTGAAAATAAAAATTTGTGTGGTAAAAGCCCACCGACTTACCCGGGATAAGTTACGTTGCATCATCCTTTATTCATTCAAAGTGCAGAGGTCGGGTTATAAGTTTTATTTTCTATGCATCTAGGTTGGTTTCTCTCAACATTATCTAATATATTCTAAGCGGCTTTAGCTCTTTAGAGTAACCGAGGTGGAAAATAATGGCGTAAAATAAAAGATTCCTGCGTCGCTACCGTCGGAGCGTCGGAGGAAGTTAGCGGTTATCCAGGTTGAAACAACACGCCACACGACCCGAGAATGCATTTTAATTACTTGAGATCATTGCTCTGTTTTCAATAGATCTATAGCTATAGTAACCTGGTATTCGCAGAGGAAAAGAAAATCTATGAAGTAAAAACTGTATTTCATTTGTGTGACGTGGAACAGGATTTATATCGTGGATACTAAAGTAAAATGTTTTTAAAGTTAGTTTTGGGTTATTGGTTGTCTGAAATCGTATTTGATGGTATACCTACATGGAAATGTAGTCTGGATAAAGCGCTAATAATTAAGGAGTTTATTCACTCTTGTCCTGATGATGCTTGTTGTAATAGCCTAATAAACAGACTATGTTATAATAAGACTTGTAGCACATTTCCCGTCGTCTTGTGTTCTTGGATTCTTGTGATCGAGTGTATCTACAGGACCCAGTCAGCAGTTTGATAAATATGACCGCAAGAGGCAAAATTTATTGAGCGCTCCCTTCGTTCGGAGGGCACGATATGCCGTCGGTCTTGACTCCTGGTTGTTATCTGTCATAACATAGCAGTGACATAAAAACTTCTGACAGTTGCCCAGCTTGGTGGAGTTTGCTCAAGGCCTCCTCAACTATGAGGGAAGATCCAAGTCTTATAAAAAGGCCATTAATGATTTAAAGCCCATAATAACAGCGTCCTTACTATTGTATAAAAGTTCCGAAGTTGTTACAACAGGGAATAGTAGGTAATTTAATAAAAAAGTACTCCAAGAAAAACATTTAACTTTTAAATCACCAGTAACGAATGTGTCCATATTTCTATACAAAATGGAAATTGCTTACTTTGTTTACCGAAACAAAAGCTTTCTCAGAAATAATAAAATTCCGAATGAAGGAAGAACTTCGGAAAAACTTCGTGAAGGGAACCGTACAGAACCGTATTATTTATTGTCTTTTGATTGAGACCTCCTTTGAAATACGAGTACCTAGAGAAATACCATAAATACACTTCCGTTTTTATTATATTATGCGGAATTTGATTACATGTTATCAGCCTTGGTATCAATCAACCTTGGTCTTGGGCTCCTACCTACCTACCTAATAAAATTCCCCATAATATAATAAAAACGGATTTCTTCATTCCATTGATGATCTTGTGGCCTCGAAACATCTTTTCAGTTATTGACGTTGCCTGCGAGCGAGACTTGCTACAATATTATGTGCACGTTCGGGAAAACATTTCAGGAACAAACTAATATTTTGCTTGTATCTCTTAGTTATACCTAATTATGTCTTAATTGTATGCATACCGTCTTCCAGGTAAGAAATAAGTACTACATTGAGTAATAAGTATTTCATTAGGCGCCACACCCACCTTACACTACTTGGATGGCAGTGTGTAGATTTTTATTTATAAACTATCTATAATTTCAAGGGCGAAGTTTTGTTCTAAAGCAAGTGATCACCTTGTCTTGTCTTTCAATCACTGTAAGTGAAATCATGTTTAGAAATTTGTCCACAGACATAATTTGTCGTGTTTTAGAAAGCATAAAGGAACCGCGGGGCGTTAAATGAGTGTAGCGCTAGAGCCGAAGGGAAATAGAAGAACAACTGAGGACAGTGACCGAGGGAGTAAATGCGAATTTACTTTATTTCTTGCAATAACAATATAGTTTGACTGATGGTGAGATATTCAAATACTTTAATTCCTTCAGGTTTCATCAAGTTGTGAAGAATTAATGATAGTGTACAACTGTGCCCAGGGCTTAATATGTAATGGATAAGAGGTACTTGGATGAACACTATAATGGACATTTTTAGTATTTTGATTACAGATTTTTCCTATAAATTTATATCCTTCATTATCATATTCACAGGTCATTATTATCTCATTTCTAGGCTAAGGCTCTTTTTAAATAACGCGTAGGTATCGCCTCTTGGATTTTATGATGGACCGTATAGCTGTTGATCCTAGCAGCCTTACAGCTTCACGCAGGCCAGGTTAGATCATTAGTGGGCTATTTGGCCAATGCTTTACTTTACTCAACTTAGAAAATAACCCTTGGAAGCAAACCTCATGATGCTTGTATTCATCGAACAGGTGATAAATAAATTTAAATAGCCTTATTTTATGAAAAAACATGTCTCGTTCATCTTTTTGTAGATTAGTCACATCAGCATTTAGTTTATTGCAATCTTTATTCTTTATGTATAGTGTGCACTGCAAAAGACCGTAGCTAATAGTATGTTATTGCATTTTATCTATTTCTGAATAAAATCGTCGTCTTTCTCTTTATTCTTAGGTACCGTTTCATTTTATTCTAGTACCTACTTACTTATTGAATATGGAAGCATAATAATAAACTTAGTCTTGTTACATCATCAATTGCGATAACAAAGTTTGGGTATGAGTACTTATTATAAGTACTATTATGTCTTCTGTGGTACGAGTTATTAAAGTTGGATATGGATTTTCTGAATAAGAATCTTGTACAAATTCAATATAATATTCTAGCTCCTTTTATGTTAAGGTTTAGGATGTACAGAGGTCCCAAGTGTAAGGGCCGTATTATCTAATAAAAGTGTGCGATCTAGTGCATAACGCGGTCGTTAGTTGAATGGGTGAATGGGTGACCGCTAGTAGTAAAATTTCTTGAGCGCTTCCGTGCTTCGGAGGGCACGTAAAGCCGTCGACCCCGGCTTTTATCGAAAGATGACAGTCGTTATAAATCAAGTCGAAGGCCTTCATGCAGCATGAAAACATTTTAAATTAGGGATCCTTAATAAAACTCCAATAATGTAACCCAAGGTGTAAAAAAATAAGAAAACCGAAGCAAAGCGAGGGCAGTTACTCGTTATTTATATTTAGGAAAGTACTCAAGTGTGTGTGCCCCCTAAAATTTCAGTCGGAAGATAAAGGTCACATCACATAATAAGGGACTTTGTAAACATCGGAAGAACTCAAGTAGGTACTTGGTATGCACGCTAAACAAAATACGGTTCAAGAATGACAAGTTCCTAAATAAATATACGCTAACCAGGAACATCTCCAAACCGGAGTGGCGGGTAAACAAAAACATCAACATCAGAATAAACAAGACCCAAGAACAAACACGAGAGATTTTGTTTTACAAGAGATATTTATCGAAAACTAGAGTATACCCGGCGGGTGATACTACGCAAAATAATTTGTATGGGAAAGGTCGAAATTTAAAATGTGTCTAACGCATTATTTTAGTGGTCTCAAACCATCTTCGCATTATTGCCTTTCAAATGAGACCAGTTTAGAGCACATCGCTTGGATGGTTTCAGAGTCTATGGAGGACATTTTTTTGTGTTTTTATATAGATAGGTAATATTTATGATGTTCAAAGAATTGTGATATTATCATTCACAATTCATGTCTTTTTTCCTCACATATTCCGCACATAATAATGTTTTTCCCCTAAACAAAAGATATAAATTAATCTCTTATTCCTTTGAAAAGTTGTCTCGAGCGAATTCAAACCTTACAACACTCTATAATAAAACTGAATGTCAAATGATTACATGATTTGTTTACGTTTTGCATTTCTTATAAAAACCACTATAGCTATAAATACATCAGTGTACTGTAACGCCGTAATTTTTGTAGAAAGTCCATTCAGCACCGCCGCGGCGCCGACCGCGTCGAATCGCAGATTACATAACAACGGTACAATGAAATTTGTTACCGGACGTTGACGGTAGGCTTCAGCCTTTCCAATGGAAGCACGTCGTTAGAAAGAGTTGTAAACATCATTGATTCGTGATAGACTGTCATTTATCGCCAGAGATTGATTCGTCCACACAGTTCTGAACATATTATAGGGTTATATCTCCTTAAACAAGCAATGTGAGCAGAGGGAACAACAGAATTCTCATGTTTATAACAACGCTTCACACTCATAGTCCCATACTAGGATTTCCTGTGTCGTGGGTTCCATAGACAACAACAAAAATAAGGACAAACACCCAGACCGAAAACAGAAATTCAAACTCATCATTCAAATTTCCGTTTCGCTGGGAATTGAACCCAGGACCCTTGGCGCGGCAATCCGACATGGAAACCATTGCGCTACAAGGTTCGTCGTAAATTAAGGCTACAAAGCCTAGCAGATTTTTCATCCTAATAAATTAAGAGATACCTATATCTCTTGGACAAACATCGCTCTGCCCTAGTGCAAGTTGGTGTAAGTTGTAAATATAAACAATATCAGGCTTCCTGTTATAATTGCACTGGCGCGGGCGATGCAAGTGGTGACTACGATGATAAATAGTAAACTATAAATGAGAAGTCCGTGACGGTATCTAACAGACCACCTGTGAGGATTGTAGATCATAAAATCACTAGGCTAATGCTGCTGGTGAAGGACGTGGAGGTATTGTTAATGCCTAACATACAAAATAATAAACATTTACAACTAATCTCTGAAACACAACTTACAAGAATTTTGAAGTAAGGACATAAGTTTTACATTTAGCAGTAAGTTATCAACGATCAAGCTACGGAGTGCCCGTAATGGACGCTGGCATCTGAGTGACGTGAGTGAAGGCCAAAGCGCAAAATCTTCAAGGTTGAATCAATATTTTTCTGCACTTACTTCCATATTAAGTAGAACAAACAAATCCGAGGGTTCCCACGGGTATGGCAACTAAAATCTTTATTCCTTACAAGATGCCAAGGCTTTTCCAGAACTCCCTCGCCTGATTCTTAAATAAATATTTTCGGTTACGCTTTCTATAATTTTATGCAATATTTTACGTTTCTTCTTGACAAGTTGTTGTTTTATATTTTAGGTATCATTTATCGTGTACCCTGGACGAGATTTTTAGACACATAGCAAGAGATTTAACGATGATTTGGTTGTACAAATGGAAATTTTTCTTAGTTCAGAAGAAGACAGACGATGAAATTAAAAAAAAAACTTTTAAATGTTGGGGTAAAAATATATTTACTTTTTCCAGACCCTTCGCTGGCTTGCGAGAATATCGACACAACTCAAAATTCGGCCAAATTGAGTTAAGTATACCAAACGATCATAAATCCTTCATATTTTAAGGTGAACTGAGATTCTACCCCGATTTCGCACCAACATTCGTTAGAAGGAGAAAGTGTCATTATGCATCTGAGACAAAACACCCTATCATTAATCACAAATACAGACTTAACTCAGATGAATTTATAGTTTGGTTGCAATACGTGTTAAATTTTTTCAGAAATACTGTCATATTTAGTAATTAGTCGATATTTTTGATAATGTTTAGTACCTTTTCATGACTTATTTTTATTTACGCCTGTATTATTGAATAAATATGTGCAAATGCCTATGATATCGTATTTTACACGGACTTAATCTGACTTTAGTCTATATTTACGAAAAATAACAGATTTTATTTTTTACATAAATAAGAAACGTCGATATTTTTGAAAAAAAAAAACTGGGCATGTTTGTTGCATCTTATTAAAAATACGTCTATATTCAAGGAGTTTTTGGATTGAATTACTGAGTTATTTTTTATGTCTCACTTCTGGTCCGTCTGGTCCACTCGACTTCTTGGTATCGAGAGACTGTAGAGCCCGTCTGACAGACTTTTGGGTAAAAAGTATATCATTCAACGAGCTCTTACAGCGCGGGATGTTAGCCGGTGTGGTCCCTCTATCATCAAGAGTCGAATTGGAGGCAAAAAGGATGCCAAGAAGTTAGGCTTTTACCTGTGCCGTATGGAACACAGAGTCATCCGGTTTATGCAGTGATGGAAGAGATGACTGACAAAAGTTGCCCTTGGCAGCTTTAGTCAGCGACCAGAATTCTCGACTACCGGAGGGGTATCCGATCAGCCACTCGCCAATTCTATCTGCCGATGAACTTTGCCTTTGCCCTAGCCACTTGCTTCTTTGCTGACCGAGAGGCAGCGTCGAGCTTTGTCTTAAGCTCTGGCGTGGATGGATCTTTACGCGTGTACGCTGATGCCCAGGCCTGGTAAGCGGCATGCTTTTGGTTAGATTCCGAAATACAAGAACCGCTATACCAGGGCTAGTTTTTACCACCGATGGATATGACAGAGTTGGGAATAAAACATGGTGGTGGACAGCAAAGTACTCTGTGATGGACAGCATTGAGATTGGTATGAATTCCGCTGATATTATACATGTCGACATTAAGTGTGGTAGGAGTGTCAGAGGTTGCCGCTGGGTTTAACCTAATTCTCTTTTTTACCTTGCCCATAACATAAAAGAAGTGTAAAGAGGAAGAGAAAGGTAGGGAATGTAGCGATCGAATGCTATAATCATAACATCAAAATCTTTAGACGAAAATTACGCATTATAGTCTGCTTATACCATGAGAAACGGAATGGAATCTCAGAAAATAAGAAGAAATTTAGTTGACAGAAATATAATTCCAAACTATTATCGACAATTTTACGAGGGGCTGCGAAATAAATTATTTCTATTACTTGAATATTTTTTATTATTTTGAATACTTGAATATTTTTTATTATTTTGAAGAAGAATTCATTTTCATTTTGATTTCATTAAATTTGAAGAACTTGTTTTTTATACCTTTATATAAAGTGACCTACTGTTGTATGTTAAAGATGTATATTTATGTGTTGTAAGAAGAAAAATTTTAGCACTGTTGTATGTTTTTAATTTGTATTTTTGAGAGGCTTTATAGTTCAACAAGTGTCATAAGTTAATTTTTATATATAAAAATTATATTTTTTTGTCGTGAATAAAGACAGATGTCTGAAGCCCCCTTCGATTGATTTTTTTTTTAATAATTTCATTAAAAGTTCTAAAATATCTTTATATCTTTTGATAGTACGATAAATTTTCCTTCAATCAGTAAAACCAAAGCCTCATTATATCATTTACATTTTGCAGTATACATTAAAACATTTCTAAGAAAATTTAAAATCGCCATTCTGTAAAATCAATAATTTTGAGTTGTGTCGATATTCTCGCAAGCCAGCGTTATGTATAAAATACGAAAGCTCCATCTATAAAAATATCTTTTAAAACAATTTTAAAAATAATGAATCTATTCGATTCAGATTCAATGCCTGTATAGATTTCAATAATATTTTGAAGTTATTATTACGGTGAGGATAGAAATCAGCTTGTAAAAGCATACAGAATTATTAGAGCGAACTCGATTAAGCGATAGGGATAATAAGCGGACTAGATGGTGGTGAGAGCTAGCTCGACGTGAAAAATAAAGTATTGTGAAAATTGCATCTATCTTCTAAGTAACAATAAACTAATTGTCATGTGATCTTCATCACATTAATCAAATTCACACGCACGAAAATGACGCTAATACAGAAAGTAATAGACACATATAAAAAAGGATATAGTTTCAAAAATGTTATTGTCATATCTACAACTTTCAACAAGATTCAACCTTTAACCTCTTCGTGTCAGTTTGCACGACAAGAATACAAAATTCCAGAATACAATGTGCGATCTTGTCAATAAAGATGTCATCTTTGTTGAGACAGTGAAACTTTTCACGAGAATATCTTTAAGAGAAAATTCTTGACGAAATGAAAAACGTTTCACCTCGTTGCAGGTCACGGCCTAGAGGCGCGATAGTCAATTAAGATAAGTTCCTGGCAAACGACACTCGCGATACTATTATGTCGCTCATTCGTCGTGACCAAAATGAAATTACCATTGCATTAGAGAGCAGGGAGGGCGGCTGATGCATCTACTATCAAAACTATATCAGTGAGCTGCGATCGTCGCAGACGCTCAGTTAACGCGCGCCTCGCCTGCGCGCAGACACGCGAACCGGAGAAAGTGAAACTTGCCGATGAAAATGACAGTGATATTCCTGGCCTTTTGCCTTCTTCCGTCAATTTACGCGATATCGAACGACCAAATACAATTTAACAACTACAATGATAAGGTCCAAACGTATCAACTTGACGTTCCCGGAAAAGATGCAATCACTATCGTCGAAACAGCACCAATCGACAATATTCACGACAACTTGCGTGACCAGAAATCCAGCATTGAAAAGGATGACATTGAAATGAAAAATCTCATGACCCATATCGTACACGATATAAACGGAAATAGACCACGTTGTTATGGACCATCATGTCAAGAAGGATTTGATGAAAGTATAGGCCCTCATGAGGATATTGAAGAATTTGTAGCAGAAAATAGTGACAAACTGAAAGACTTTCACGATATTTCGAATGACCGATTACAAGCAATTACTGCTTTGGCAGCAAAATTAAAGAAACAGAAATTCAAAGCCGATCGTTTTTCAGCTTATGATACAGAGGAGAATGAGGAAGATAATGACAAAGTGTATACATATTGGAATCGTCTAAAAGTGAAACAACACAAACATCCCTATGATGATAAGGACGGTTGGGTGACAATGGAACCTGTGGCGTGGTCTACGAGTAAAATTTCGAAATGGAAACCTAACGTTAAAAAACAAAAACCTTATCACTGGAACGAAGACAATGATGACGATAACAGATTTCCTAATGATGATAGATATTCATCTTCCCAAGGAACAGAAAACACCTATACTTATCCCAACCAACCTTCTAAGAAGAAACCAAGTGGAGTTAATCGACCGGGTTTTATCAACAACAAGCTGCACTTATCTTCAGATTATGAATCAGAGTTACCCTCTAAACCAAGTTGGGCCGTTAATAATAATATAAATAAATACCCGAAACCCACTCATAGTTACCAGTCCTCGTGGTCACCTGATGAGAGTCGGCGGCCTAATAAACCTCACTGTGATGATGACAATTATCCAAATGAGGATACTGTGCTATATGGAATGTCTGACACAATGATAACCGATTCTCGTCCAACTAACTTTCCCTATGATTACGAAGCACTCCATCAATCTTCTACTCAAAAACGACCTATTAGAAGACCTACTCAAGTCGTTTATGCTGGTGCCGATTTAGACGAAGATCAATCTAGACCTCCATATGGTGATGGACAATGGATTCTTCTTTCAACCACAAAAGGATACAGGAACAAGAAGCGCCAAAGATCACTCAGTCTTCCAGAGGAGCTTTCAGATTTCCCGGCTCTTACGTCACATCAGGCTGTAGCCCTGACAGTGCTTCCAATGGAGGATTCCCAAAATAACATGACAACATCTCATGGAGGAATGCTAGAGGTCGAAAGAAGTTTCCAGACCGTCGAAGAGTCTAAGCGGGATATGGACAAAAAGACTGATCTAGATTTTTCTGCGTCTGAAAATAGGCCAGTGAGGAAGAAGGTGTTAAGACGGAAGATGATTTCAAATAAAAATACTCCAGATAGTTCTACTGTTTTAGCGGCTGTCGGTGCTGGCATGCTACCAGCCACGATGGCCATGGTGGTGCCCATGATGTTAGGTCGTAGGCGACGGAGAAGGGACACCGATATATCACATATAGATCAATTACTTTATAGGTATCAATAGCATGATTTTAGGGATTCCAAACAGTAGAGTAAGTATTTATTTATTGCGTGATATGTTTAAAAGTTAAGACTGTGATTTGAGTGTTGTTTCTTTAAATGAAAATGATGTATGATAGGAACATTTTTGTACCTTTTGCAAAGGAATAAATCAACTGTTAATAAATATAAAATATTTATTGCAAAATAACGTAATTTTATTCCCTGCTTTGGGAGTTAAGTAGTAATTACATGCGCTTCATTTCCTTATTTTCTAATCGAATAACAACAAGAACATTTCATGACTCGATATAACATTGCATGAAGAATGTTTTAATAATAGACAAGGTATCGACGTAAGTTAATAATTATGGTTGATGCGATAATTGATGCTAACAAGGTATTGTTAATTATCCGATAGATGTTTAATAGCTTCAACGCATTTCATTTTTATCACTGTTAGTGTTCACACTTCACATATACGGGCTGTTGACCGACGACAAGATTGTCACAAGTAGTTATACTAACTTATAATAATACTTACTGTAGTTGTGCCAATTAATTAATTATAATAATAATTTTCAATTGTTGTTTTTATACTATTACAACTCTTAGTTTTGAAAAAATATTTTTTCAGTCGCTTTTCTACAACTTAAAATACTATCTGACTCGTAAGCAGTGAATCGTATTGGAATAATTGAAAATTGACTGTATTTTATTTTTTCCTTTTTGATTAATTATCCGATTACTGTAAAAATGTAGTTTAATTGACAATCATAAGAGGTTTATTGACGTAATTAACCAATTATGGATTAAAAAATATTTTAATCAAACTTAACATATATCTTAACAATCATCGCTAGTCCGTAAGTACCTAAGTAACAATCAACATCAATTAGATCACTAAGTTAAGGACAGAATATGTACGCACATTGTGACTTAGTGAGCATTGAGTTTTGACTTTTTATGTACAATGTTTATCATATTAATAATGATATTGGAACTTATTGTTAGTTTACGTTTAATATTTGAACAAAACTTCCTCAGGTCGAGTGTAGATGTTCCCCGTTCTGATCGCTTCTATGAGGTATTTGACGCTGAACAGGCAAATCACCAAGAGCACTGAAAAAATATAAGGGATTTTAATTATGCTATTGCTAGTATTATATCACAATATATTTTAATTATGTACATATTATAAATTTTAATATTCCAACTGCGATGAGCATGAGGTGGTTCTTGTCAGGTTGTATTTTTTTAATGTTTGTTACCTCAGAGCTCCGTTATTGATCAACCGATTTGGATTTATTTTTTATTTTAAATAGATATACCTACTTCTGGATTGGTCCCATATTCATCGAAAGTCAGTGTAATGATGGGATCCATGAATCGAGCGAACTCTTCAAATATTATAGACAAACATGCCAATTTTGATATACAGTACATCCGCGGTAATCCGACAAACGATGTCGGAATATCGAATTTGTCGGATTATAGAGTGGCTGGCCGGCTGGCTTCAACCCATTAATGGCCCACTACTGGGCACGGGTCTCTCCTCTTGAGGAGGCCTAGAGCATACTCCACCATGCTGCTCCAGATTATAGAGTACTGCCTAGTAAGTGCCTAGGTCTCTATAGTCCTCTATAGCCTCTATAGTCCCTCTATAGTCCGTAATTTCTTGAATAAGAGTAGGTACCTTGTAATCCGACAAATTACAATTCAAAGAATCGATTTGAACTTTTATCAATTGATTTTTTCAGGCGTGTCCAGATTTTCGCGGCTCCACTGTAGTTGATATATTGTTAAACGATAATTTTAGTGGTCATTCGAAAACAATTTCCTTAAAGTCGTAATATTTTTAATGTGGGTACTTAAATATCGGCCAACTTACAATCAGTTCCGAGGATGAGCCCCAGCTGGATCCAGCCGGCGGTGATGGCTTCCCATACCACCAGCCCGATGGTGAGGAACAGGTGGAAGAAGCTGTACACGAAGAACGTCGACACCAGGCATTCGTTTACCTGGAACCAAAATAATATGTCCATGAACGATGATAATAATAAAGCTATGGATATTATTATTATTTAACACTAGTGGATACCCGGATTATCCTACGCAAAAATAATTGTATGGAAAAAATCGAAAATGTGCCTGCATTGTTAAAGTGGTCTCAAATTAGTTCGTCTTATTGCCTTTCAAATAAAACCATTTTGGGGCATATCGATTGGATAGTTTCAAAGTCCAAAAAGGACATCCGTACAAACATTTTGACGTGATACATGTTATTACGTCTATTAAAACGATGAACGCCGGGCGCACGCACGAAAAAATGTAGCGTTCCGCGAGCGAGAGAGCGGCAAAAGCGATAGAGAGGCACGATCGGCTACGATCGGCCGAAGCGCTCAATTTTATCTATAAAAGTATGCAATCATTTCATCAATGTTTTGTCATGACGTTGTCACGTTAAACTACCGCCCGTAAACCGACTTTACAGACATTTTACATTTTTGTGTTTTATTTAAATCTATAATTTTTAAGGGTATCTTATAACAGATCATCGACATAAATTATGTATGTAATACAACGATATTGTATGTATTAATATAATATTACGTTCGACTACTGTTGTATCTACTATAATATTACGCATAGTGGCAAGGCATACAAAACGTAACCTGGCTTCTACGGGATTTTACTAGGTTACAGATTTCAGAAAGCTGATTATACAAATGTAACCCGGGCACATTCTCTTGGGATACAGATACATCAGCAAATAATTTTATATTCCTTCAAGTATTAAGATATTTGCGTAACTCAATAATTAAATTATTCGAATAGGATTAAATAGTTGCGTAAAACATTTATAATAATTATGAAGATGAGCGCCATCGGTGTCTCAAAAACCTTTTATCTGGTTGTCTGCCTGTCTTGTCTTTTGTCTTTTTGTGTCTTGATGTTGTCAGTACATTGGGCCAGTATATTAGAGGCCGCTTAGAATACTGAACCTAATCCCTTACCGGCATACAAAGGTGTCGTAAGAGGCGACAGAAACCGGGCAGCTTAACGGTTAGGCTTCACAAACATGGATATGGATTACATATCCATAATAATTATTAATATTATTATTAAGCAATAGGTATAAATTATTGCTAGTATTATTATATTTCTGTGAAGCTTTCTAAACCCTCTTGTTTGTCAGCCGCCAAACGATGCGTCGTGTTCTAGCTGGGAGGTTAGGAGCCAGTTCTTCCTTTCTTTCTCTTTCTTCTTTTTTGATTGGCAACACATCTGTGATACTTTTGGTGTTACTGAAGTCCATGGGCGACGGTAGTCACTTACCATCGGGTGGATCGTCTGGTCTTTTGTCGAATTGTTACATAAAAAATAATAAAAAACACGGGGATGTTTTGAAACTTAACTCGTCGTGGACTGTTTAATTTATTTTTTATTTTACTATGATCGCCAATGTCTGGGCGTGACGGTCAATGAGATAAGAATATCGGCATACAAAATAAATATCGGGGAAACTTCTGAATTTTTGTCCTGATCCGAAAGAAGAAAGCACAAATAATATATTACATTTGGGAACAATATGTGAACAGATTATGTGATAAGATCATCTTCTCGTAAGCATAAAGGCTTTCTTCCTCGAAACATATTATAGTTTTTTGTGTGTAATAACTGATAAGATAAGGACAAGAATAACAAGCGAAACAAGCTTATCTACCTTTTCATAAAATACTGAGTGGCCAAAAAATTCAGTAACGAATACTTCGTAATTTTGATAACCAACTTTCCCGTTATAGGTATTAGGTAATATAACGTTATAATATACCGTTATAAAAAACGGTCAAAACTTTGCACCGACAGAACTTAGAGACTTAAGATATTTTTAGTTAAGACTAAGTTATCAGGTTAGTTCATAAATAACAATTATTACTTGCTTTGCTTTTGGCTTTATCTACATGCCTTACGCATCTAAGTCTACCCGTAACAATTTATCCCATTTTATTATTTTAGCAGTCAGTTTTTTAATGTATAAATTGGAAATAAATTAAATAAAAATAACATGAAGCAGTTGAATCCAGATTTAAAATTGATTTAGTTTAGATACGTTTATACCCACTTGTTAATAAAACTTCGCAATGTAAAAACTCAAAACAGTCACATTGAGATCCACGCACATAATATGTAACGTATGAAATTTCATATTCACTACAAATTCAATTTCATACGTTACATATTATGTGCGTGGATCTCAATGTGACTGTTTTGAGTTTTTACATTGCGAAGTTTTATTAACAAGTAGGTATAAACGTATCTAAACTAAATCAATTTTAAATCTAGATTCAACTGACTCTGACAACTGACAAGTGAGATGGTTAATTAACCATCTGACATTTATAACACAGTTTCTTAACCCCACGGAATGTATCTAATACCACGAAACGTGGTTTTTATGATCCTTGTCTACCTGCCTAGAATGTCATGGAGTGAGGTAAAGTTCACTATTTCAGATATGTTTTTAGATTACACATGACGACTTAACTTTGTATAATAAACTCTTTATTGTTGTAGGTATGTGTAGACCGGTAGACGGTCTTAGTTTGTTGGCTACGTTCAAAAAAGTATTTATTTATGCAATTTCACTACTGTAGTGTACTAACTTCACTTCTGTACTTCTATAGTGTAAGTACCTACGTATTAAAATGAAAATTATGATGGAATATGGCATTTACCCCATTATCCCTTACAAATTTAGAGGAGACCCGATCCTAATAGAAGGAATAGTGTTCTAAGGGCTGTTAAATGTTTCAGAGCTTGTAAAAACCTCGAAAAGGATCGCACTAAAATATTTAAACGGTAAGTCCACTGAGTGGTAAAGAAACGTAACAGAATGAATAACGAAGTTAATCCCAAAGTTTACCCGAGAGTTACTGCAGATAATTTTCATTGACCTTTTCAACAATTCCGAAACTAACGGAATAAGCACAGAACATTTTCACCTTAATTATATTCTTTCGAAATAAACCTTTACCTTAAATGAAAACATTAGAATGTTATCAACATATTATAAGAGGAAGAATAAATAACTTGTTAAAAGGCAGAAACAGTACAATATTCGTATTTGTCAATCATCATACATATACAAACACAGTAAGAAAGGTACACACACTATTACATAAACTCACACTTTGCACTGTTTTATTTTAATTGCGCCGAAAATTTATTGTATAAGTTTCTCATTATAAGTGACAATGTACTTATAATAATAATAAGTATGTCTTATGGGAAATAAAGAATCTTTAAACCGATCATGATCGACCACATAAAGAGCGGTTGAGAAACAATTAGAAAAATTCAAGTGACGATTTAGGCAGCGGGTTGCAGCCTCAAATTATTATAGACGTCAAAACCTCACTCGAATTCTTAAGTAATTCGTAATTCACAAAAAAAATCATCACTTGAATTCTTAAATAAGAATAGGATCGTAAGAGTCTGATAGCAGTATTTATAAAATGGAGACTTAAAAAATGGGAAGAAGTAAAAGGTGGAAGTACATTATCTTACTATTTCCATCAACACTCAAACAAAATTTTTATTATGCTTATGTACCGAACAATCGAATATTACCTACCTAGCTCTCGCTTAGTTTAGCAAGATTTTTATCCCATTTATCTAAATGGCACAAATAATTTGATCACGCCTAATTTAGTAAGCTTTTCTAGTTTTTTTTTCCAATAAGCAGACGAGACGATCATTATCATTGAGAAATAATTTATTTTATTTATTGGATTCAAACAACTGATACTTACATTATATGCACCACACGTGAATATTGTAGCGAATATGAAGAGTAGGAAGCCGATTACGATATACGTAAGGTAGTATATCATGATGGTGAGGGTCACCAGATCCTTCTTCTCAGCGCCGAAGATGCTCTCCAGCTTGTCGAAGTTGCCGAACTTCTGGAGGTCCCTCTCGTCATCTGTCGACACCAGGTCTAATCCCAGCTCGTACAAATTGTAAATTATAACCGCTAGGCTTATTATCTGAAAAAAAAAAGAATTATGAATCAATAAATATCAATCAATCTATACTAATATTATAAAGAGGAAAGATTTGTTTGTTTGCTTTGAATAGGCTCCGAAAGTACTGAACCGATTTGAAAAATTCTTTCACTGTTGGGAAGCTACACTATCCCCGGGTGACATAGGCTATATTATATTTTCAAAAAAAAATTTGGGATCCTTAATAAAACACCAATATGTAACCCAAGGTGTACAAAAATAAGAAAACCGAAGCAAAGCTCGTAAAATATAAAAATAATAAGCTAAGCTTACAGTTCTGAAGACTAAGCCTTATTCTAAGATGATTTCGATCTTGAATCGAGACCAGTTTATTAACGGGCTTAGGATTGTTCAAGTAAATGGAAATATCATAAGTGAAAATAGAGGTTAAGTTGTCTTTCAGATAAAGGTCTACTTTGGTCTGGAATGATATTTGGCTTGCTTTCTAGAGAGACAGGTAGGGTTAGACGAAAAGAAGACCTGAAAAACTTTCAGGGTTGTGATAACAGAAGCTTAGCTTACGGCAAAAAAATTAAAATGAGTGTTCTTTATACCCTAAAAGTATAATACTTACTTTACTAGATAATTATGAAAATTTCTGTGCAACCAGAAAAATCTTTTTGCCTCAAATTATAAAATAATATTATTCTCGCTCGGCTGTTGGGTCGGTAATGGAAGAGTTTTGAATAAATATAATGAAGGCCCTTCTAATTACGTATATTTTTCTGTTATAAATAAAAAAAAATAATACTAAAAGAGTAGAAGATCTGAAGAGTAGAAGTTTGATCATATTATTTATTAACTGAATTTTGTAAACTTTGCCGACAGGTTTTGGAATTAATGACGAGGCCTAGACATTTTTTTCTGTATGTCTTTATTAATGAAACATAGGTAGAAGGTAAAATTATAAATGTGTTGGCTAGTATCAAACTAAATAAATAAGTTTCTGACTAAAAGAATAAGATATGGTGTGCGTGATAAAAATAAATAACAATGCAGTGATGCGGGTACCAACGATTACGTTTCTTAATGCAGAGCAAGGAGGGGTAACTTTTAACAGATAATGTCACAACTTTTACATTTATAGTTACAGATATATATAATTATATCTATTAATTTAAAACTTAAATTACCAAGCTAAGTGACAATTTCCCAAACCCTCAAACGGTTGAACTTCTAAAGTTCTAACATCCTCAAAAGGCTTTTTATAAACGCCTTTCAGAGTGGCATAGCAACGGGCGGGAGCGCAGCGCCGCGAACTCGAGCAAAAACTTCTCAAAGGAATTACAACTCTTTGAAGGTGAGTGGGCACGAAGTCGATTAGGGTAAAGAAACGACAGAAACACTTACAATTACAATGTAGCCGAACACAATGTTTCCCAGCCGCAAGGGGAAACAAAAAAGGAATTTCCTCGTCATCTTTTGTCATCCGTGTCCTGAAACATTTAACGAAAATAACTAATTAAGAAAATATTTTACCTCTTAAGTCTTAACGTTTTGCTTTGAAAGGGTCTGAAGGTAAACAATGCTTTTAAATCCGATTATGTGTTCTATTACCATTTTATATCTGGTAATGTCTAACAAACGAATGGACGAGGTGGTGAGATGATGTAGATGTCAGGATACAAGGCATCAATGATGTTTTGATAGCTAGGAAACTGGTTTTCTGACACTGCAAATAAATAACATTCACACATTTGAAATATTCAACACAGTCTATTCTAGAAAGAGGTTGGCAGCTTGCCATGCTGCTAAATAACCCTAAAGTTTTTTATTTTTTATTTATTTAATAAGGACTTTGTCGCAGAGACCACATCGTCCCATAAAAAACCTCATACAATATAACACAACAATGCGCATTAGATCAAAAAAGATTAATAATTATTTACTTAAACCTAATTCCGCTAATTTAAGTAGCACTCTGGCCTCCTCCGACATCGGAAAAGCCAGGATGCCATTCAAATAGCCAATATCTAACGATCTAGTACCTAAATGTCTGTTTCTAAATGGTGCGTTTCGGACACATTCCATCAGAACATGCGTCACATCTTCTACTATTCCACACTCGTCGCAATTGGGTGAGTGAACTTTATTCATCAAAAAAGCGAACTTGTTTGATACCCTAAAGTTTTTAAATTGAGAATCATTGAATCATGTGGGAATTTTATCAATACACCTATGAACGTCACGTTTTGCTTCTACCGCCGTTTTGGAAACATGCTTTGCCATTGGATAGAGGAGAACAAATAGTGAAAGAAACACCTCAGTACATCTTTTAAATGGTTAAATAATTAAAAGATATGCTGAGGAGTAATACTATGGTCAGAAATAAACTTGATGGCATTGAGATGGCAGATGCTAGGTAAAAATGAGCATCCTATAAAATAATGTGAAAAAAATATAACACCATTGTCATCAACAAAATGAAGATGCTCAAATACAGCTAAATTGTGTTTGAATTTACGAGGATGCTTCAGTGTGACGTTCAAAAAGTATTTTTAAAAACAAATTTAATTGTAGTGAATTTTTATTATTTGATATAATACAACGTAGTAGAAGTAAATTATGATGCAAATTGCGTGGTTCTCCGATCAAAGTCGCTACCACCCGCATCACTTTGACGTTCGTCAGAATTTAACTTTGTATTACTTCGGTAACCGAATGAAGTATGTAGGTACTTTGGTAAATAACATTATCAACTTTGTTTCTATAGAGGCGAACTTGAAAATGTACTTTCATAACAGTCTAAATTTAAGTGACATAATTTGAATATTAAGTGTTGTAATATTATATTTTACGATGATTTCGATTCGTTGACAGGCTTCGGCTTATCTTGGAAAAGATCTCCCACAAATCGAATTACTGAAAATATACTTATGGACCTAATAATCGATGAATATAAACATTTTGTTTGCAATTTTTGTGGAGATGGATAAAAAGTTGTTGTATTGTATTATCAAAATCAAGCAAGGTACATGGATAACGATCGACCGAACGATCGATTGTATAATTACGGGCATGGACGAGTGACTATTGGAAACTATGTCTTGTGCGTTTCTGTCACAGTATAGGTGCTTCGGGCACATTAAGCTGTCGGTCCTATTTGTTATACCTACTCGTTTGAGATACTCGTAGCGGTCGTTAATATCGGAGGCGGAGGAGGAATGTGAAATGAAATTTCGACACACGTATCGTTAGTACACGTATCAAATTAAAATGAACAATAACAGCTCACTCACACACATTTAACTTGGGTCAGCAGCAATAGGAGGAGGATTAAAGAGGAATTGTACAAAAACTTTACTTAAAATGACGGAATAGAGTGATAAAAAATTATGAAAATGTTATGTGGAAGCGAAAAACCATACCTACATGAAATTAAATCAATGATTTTTTATAGTATAGGTCTTTGGTATGGATGTAATAATAAAGTAAAATATATTATAAAATTTTATCGCTATTCCTAAATGGAAAGCAAACATTAAGAGATTGTAAACCTACACCCAGCGAGTATTAAAGTGCGCTTTAACCTATATATTCCAGAATATAGTTAATCCTATTAAAATAAACAATTATTTGGCTATGAATGGCTAAAGTGTTGTGTTAACGTTTACAACATTGTAAGTAAGGTTACGACATCGTATTCCGGTGCTATTTTCGGGAGTCTCATTAGCAGCTGTGCCCAATTTAATTTGGCCTTCGTAAATCCTAGTGGTAGAGGTACTCTAGCAGTTTGAACATTGGTGCCTTTCACAGCATGGCCCGGATTCAAATCATGCACGTTTATGTTTGTTATTGGTAGAAATTAATTACTTTACTTCACCTTTTTTTCCCATATTTCAATTGTGTGTTGGAGTCAGCGCAATATGTTATTTTCTTCTCTTTTTCCTCATTAGACGTTGCCACTACACTGACTTCATTATCTTCCTTATTGGCTCTCACTCTTTCACTAACTTCCTTCATATTTTCCTAAGCTATCTTTGTCCCGTTTGATATCACATATTGTGTGTTTTAATTAGTAATGAAATTTACAATTTCAGTAAAAAAAAATCTTTGGAGACCATATTATTACATATAAACTAACGGTTGTCCATATTCTTTCAAATCTGGGTGATCTGTAAGTCTGAACTTAATCAGCTCAAACATTAAAATCTCCGCATGAGGGTTATGTGCTTGTAACTCCAGTAAACATAAAGGAGACATCACAAATACCAACAACTTAAGAACAAATAACTATTACCTGTCACATAAATATCTGCTCGGCGGAAAACCGAATTTGGATCCCTCGCAGATAGATCACTCCCAACTGGGGTACAGAGTCATCAGTTCCAGGGCTCATATTATGTCGGTAGTGTGTAGTTGGTTATGTTGTAGTGATGTGAGGATGCTACGGTTCGCCGCTCCTTTTTAAAGGTTTGTAGGGCGAGCGAGTAGCGACTGCGTGAGGGTCCCGGTTCAATACAGCTGTGAACTGGTCAAGGTCGACTGACTATAGGCTGTTGTTTGTTCGCTCATTATGCGGTCGTAGGACATTCGAACCCTCTTTTAACCGACTTAAAAAAGGAGAAGGATCTCAATGCGATTGTTTTTAAAATGTTCGTTACTTCAGAACTACGTCATTTATCAACTTTTGGAAGATTATTTTTTAATAGAAAGAGCGTGCTTCCAAATTGATCTTTGTTTTCCATATTTTCTGATTATGGGATTCATGAGGAATGGAGGGAATTCTCAAAATCTTATAGGTGGACATAATTATGGCGATTTAAATATATGTTTTTAAGTCTATGGAATTTGCTTCTATGTTTTCTTGTATATAAGGGGCAAAAATGTGTGACAAATACACACTAACCTACTACAACTAAACCTGCTAACAAAAGTTTAGAATTAGATCATCGTAAACCTACTCAAAGATAAGAGCCAGGATTATAAAATATCACACAGCGTTGACGGTTTATTGTCTGACCTCATAAACTGTCTAAGTAATGTAATTAAAAAAGTAATAAATAAAACTAAAAAGTAATAAATAAATTCCACTTTGTATATTTTATGAAATACCCACTTCAGTAATCAAACCACGACGTATAACAATAATAGTTAATCCAGCAATGTATCGTTTCTATCGAATTAGATCGCTGGTGCGGATGAATGGCAATGATCAATCGAACAGCCGTAACATACACACACGCAACACCATACAAAGGGACTGAGCTCTGAAGGTTCCCCACATGGATCTACACAGCCTACACTGCATTTCTTTACGCTTTCACATGCCGACCGATCAATCTATGTAGACCGATGTTGATAGAAACTAGACCTCTCTCACTGTACTCATCAGGGTGTTATTTCAATGAATATTAGATCCTAAATGGTTTTTATTTCAATTTTATAATTAAGTGGTCTAATAATAAAACAAAAAATGTTTTATATTTTGATATGGGATGATCGGTAACCAAAACGAAGAGTTAACTGATGGTGGTGTATCTATTCATCTAGCTGCATTTCGTTACTAAAGTTTGAAACTAAAGTAACTACGCGTTGGTGGCAAGGGGAAAGAAGTCTTCTGCCAATTGTTCAATCAAAACATAGCACATCATTACGTCTATTGATGTCATGAGTCATTGGTTCAACCCAGTACCTACTACTACTTCTTCTATAGTTCAACCTTAGTTTATTGATTCAATTGTTTGAAGGAGTACACATTATGTCATATCATGACACATCTTCCTAACTATAGGATCAATAGGATACTTGTAAGGAAACTCAACGTTTATTCTTCAGGTTTCTGATATTTCTTATCTACTGATTTTTGACTCATTGTCAAGTTAACTACTTTACACTTGTTCTAACTTCTAAGTAATATCCGTAATAAATGCTAATGATTCACTAAAATTTTGTTCTGTATGATCTGTCAACCTGCCAGTCATGTGACCTTGCTACACCGCAGTGCCTTTCTGTTTTCGTTTATTTCGTCCAAAATAAGCCTTGAAATGTCTGAATTACCAAAATCAGGGATTACTCTGAGCATTATAAGTTAGGTAAACAAGGTTGAAGTTATCACAATATGTACCTACCTAGGTTTGTCAAGTCAGACTTGAGAGTAGGTATATCAGTATTGTAAAAGTAGGATAGAGTTGTAGTTCTTATTATCATTATCATTTATTAGTTTATATATATTATTGAACTTCAAATTTTGATGTCTCAAATACCTGCTTTCTCAAATAACTTCAAAGACCTGCAAATTCTAGTGTAGAGCGTAAGAAGTCGAAAGAATTTCTTTTATAGCTGAACTGAAAATGAAACGTAAAAAAATCAGATGGGCCTGATTTTTTTAATTTTGTAAAATTTTTACACGTATTCACATTTATCCGACGCTCTATACCAATATAGGTACTGTTGATACAGGTACAATGATTTGTACCTACTTCTGTTTCTACCGTTTCTTGATCCTGATACCACCCGGGTACAGCTTAGTAATCTAAGGATTATGTTTCGCACAGCGAAACGAGGAAGGTTGGTTTTTAATTAAAAAATTTGGATTTCATTTCGTTCGTTTTGAACCAACAGCCACACAACATTTAATATAACACAGGTATTCACGATAACTTTACGCCATGGGCTTAGTTAAAACCATAATTTCCCAAGAAATCATTGACGTGTAGTGTCGTCAAAGCTTATTATCGTTCTTCAGCTACAATTTCTCAGCTTTAGAAATGAACGAAGTTTATCAAAACAATAGTAGTAACGTTAGGGGTCAACGATCAGGCGTCCGTGTTGTTGCCGTGTTACTTCCTGAGAACAAACAGACATCTTCATCGTCCATTGTCTATCAATGAATACCTGTGAGAACCCATTGTTCTGAATATCTACGAGATTCCGTTCATTTCGCGTTACAGCTCAGCAAGGACTGCGAAGTAAAAGACGAAGAAATAACGCCCTCGAATCAATGTTGTCGTTGTCATAGAAATTGAACTGAATTTAAATTTCAGTATTTTGAACTTTGAATATTAATCATGCGTACCTAGTACCTACTAAATAACATTAAAAAAATCTTGTGTCATGCATAGACCTATATGTTTAAACTATTATGGTGTCATGTCGCTAAGCTGATCAACTGTCGATGACAGTAAGTTCAAAAAATGTGGTCTTGTTACCTTCCTATTTTGGTACAAAACAGGACTCATCAGGTAAAACTTAGAAATACTCAGAACCAGATACAGAACTTGGTAATAGAAGAGAAAACGTTTTAAAATTGCTGATATAACCAATTGCGTTCCTGCGAACAATTTGTTTTCAATGAAGCTATCTTTCACCTGCTTCCCATAAAGGGTATTAACCGTTCACCCACACCTGTCGGCGAGATACGAGGGCGGTGGACTGGAAGTAGTTTACCTCGAACTTATTACTTCACGGGTAACATGGTAAACTAAAAAACGTTACATAAACCACAAAAATGTAATCCATGGTATATGTTCCGAAGAAGCGTTTAAAGCAGTGTATGTTGGATGTCAAAAACACAGATTTATAAGTCTAAAAGAAACACTAATGACTATAACCAAACCTAAAACATTTGCCTAAAACATTCGAGGCTTAAAATTTAATTATTTAGGAAATGTTAAATCACAGGCTTCTCTCCTAGGGTAGTCCAGATTGTTAAATTAAAACATTGAAGTAATACATGTAGGTATGGGTATAAAGTTACGGAAAATATGACAATCTTAGGATCACCATTAAGCCATTGGCAAGATTATTGAAATGCTACATGTTGTTACTGCAAACAATTTGTCACGCTTCAACATACAGTTTTAGTATCTATTGATGGATTGTGTTTGTCCTTATAAACTGTATTCCTGTGTAGCATTTCCAGCAGGAAATGAGTTAGTTAGTTTACTTTAGAGAGTAGGTACTCTTGCTATTACTAGTATAGAAATGTGATTTTCCTTAAGATTATCTATTTCACGCATGATTTATTTGCTTCACGTGGAGTCCTGATAACTTCCAGCTTATTTCTAGCTGTAAGTATCTGCTCTGTATAATTGTAATAATTTATTGAAATGTCCATAGTATTTAAGTACTATTCAATGATCCTTTACATAAGAGTAGTTTAAATTTGTTTTTTTTTAATTGCCTAAACATAAATAAACTTCTACGATAAATGTTTGAAAAAATATCATATCTTGGTAGGTATATCTTGCTTATCTACATGCAAACAGGTCTTAGTTTAAAAATGTAAAAGCCTCGTAAGTATCTATCTTTCTTTATCCTATCCCTATCTATCTTTTTCTAACAAAATGTAACAACTTACTTTGCTCGCACAAATTATGTACAAAAAAGTAACTTTACTCTTCACTGGCACCTTTGGTTTAAACAGTTCACCACACTATCACAGAACTTTGTTCACTTCATATTATCACCTGCCAGATATAATCAGTGAAGCAAATAAAATTAAAAACAAAAACATTTCAAAATTGGAACAGGAGTGCGCCCGCGCACGTTCGCTCGCGGCCGGGCCGGCGTGAAGATCGCCGCAAGCATTACGTCACAAGGCCGCAGCGACCGCGACGCAAGCGCAACCAGTCGCCTGTGCTTGAATTTTAAACAACCAAGGTCGATTATAAGGTGATCGCATCAACGACGCATAGTCTCTTCTGCTTCATTGCCTCATATCATAGTTAATAGACCATAATTTGTTTGGTTGGAATCGACCGAGACTGTGAGAACTATTCCAGGGACTTTAATCTTTGTTCACATTGGGTTTGCTTTAGAATACATTGGCTTAAACCCATTAATGGCCAAGGCCGTCTTTAACCTATTGGAGGCCCTGAGCATATTAGGATAATGGGGCCCCTATGACTTTGACAGAACACTATTTTATGCTAGAATAAACAAAGAAAGTAGATATTTCTAGATTTATTTTCATTGATTTATCTGAACATGCTGAAATTGGCAAGCCTATTTTTTGGGCGAGAAATGAGAATAGAGTAGCATCGCGCATACAAAAGCTAATAAGCAAATTGGTATTATAGTCAGTAATTTAGGTTAGATTTATTCGAATGAAAAGTTTTTTGGTAATAATCGGCCTTCTTATGGTGGCCACTCACGGTCAGTCCATCGCGTCAAATGGCGTGATATACAGCCAAAATTTGATCGTGAATGTGAAAAACTGATGACGTGATTTAAAAAATTTGTATGTCCAATCGCGCCATTTTGACATATGTCGTTTGGCGTGGCTCCAAAAATGACGTGATAGAATGACCGTGAGTGACCACCATTATGGAGATAATGTGAGGTCATAATAAAAAAACGATAACTATATTTTGAGCTTTGGTGGAAATCGACCGTGCTTGAAGCAGATTTATGGATAAGACCCAAACTTATAGGCCAATAGCAGATACATTACGTCAGTAATGCGAATTCAGTGAACAGTAAAGAATAGTAATTATGAATTTGATGTAGTTATAATAATGAAAGAAATATCTACTTCTAAGTAAGCGAATTTATCTTAATAGAGAGATGCATACAGATATTCAGGTGCCTGCAACCACTCAAGCATGGCCACTTCAAACCGTTCTCACAAATATCTCGTTACCGCACAGCTTAGGCTACAGTACGAGTCTATACATGCAGCGGATAGATGGACCAGTTTTAGAAATGCAGTATATGCTGTTAGCTTTGAACACAGCTTAAGATTTTTTATGAGTGTCTTTACATATCCATGTAAGGTGCTATCCAGCTTTTCTAATTGGAATCCGGAATACGCTTGCACCATTGGCTTTCACGTATTTCACCATAATATCTTGTGTATTGGAAATCAAGCTATTATTTCATCATCAAACGGCAAACGGAACTTACGCAGATATGATAAAGTAGGTACCTTTTTAGGGTTCCGTAGTCAAAATTTATAATTTAATCATATCCGCCCTTCCGTCCATCTCTCCGCCCAGTGACGGTTTACCCTAGACTCATAATACCTACTAGAAAGCTGTAATTTGGAATGGGTATACACATTTCTGTAACACGCCGACATCACGACAGTGTTAACATAAAATCGTATAAATAAAATTTCCTGGAGGTCACTTATGTACATTTTAAGTGGGGATGAATGTTTGAACTGAATCCTATTTTTTATCGATTCAAAGTTCATAATAAGAATTATAAGCACCGGTAATAAAAACCTTAATCCTTAATGGATTTTCCATCGAAAACTTACCACGTATGTATTTCAAATTATATTTTCTTACCTTTTAATTGGATTGGTATTAAAAATAAAACCTCTCAAGAAAATAGCGGAGTGTTTGTAGAACACAGAGGATAAGAGTTTAACATGACAGAGGGCCCTTGCGGCTCGCAAGAAAGCCGCGCCCGGGTGCCCGGATCAAACGAGAAAAAATGATAGAAAAGGTTCATATCCCCGCACTAGGGTTGCCAGATACAGGTTTATCATATTCGGGATAATTCTACGCGGAATCCTTGACGAGAACTCAAGAAGAGGATACTGAACACTAATAGACACAATAACAAAGAGAAGTACATAAAGAAGTAAAATAAATTCCTGGATAACCCCGAATTTCCTGGTCATGTGGCAACCCTAGTTGGTACACATAATCGGGTTGACCTGGCCGCAGTCGGACAGAATAACAAACGTCAACGTACATCATTACATCCTGGTTGTGAAAAATCTAGTAGGATCTCAATCCCACTTGGACGAATCGGTATTTACTTTTCCATACAATCGTGATTTAAAATAATTCATTTTTCCGTAGTCAAAACGTAATTCTTTTCGTCAACACCATACCATACTTATATTATGAATTTTCATCATAAATTGTATCAAGATTTGGCTCAAATACTCTATTCATCAATCACGGATTTATGTAGGAACGTACTGTAACATTCATCACAAAAAACATGTTCTTACATCCAATTCGTGTGTGTATAGCAAGCAACCTTCGTTATTTGTTCGGGTTTTATTTATATGTTACCGGATATCTATATAATTCAGCACTCTATACAATACCTAGGCAATTTATAGAATATCTAAAACGTTCAGGTAACGTTTCGAATATTATTTATTTCATACTTCGCCCAGGTATTCTATACAATACTCCATGCGTAATTGGTAATGTGTGTAAAAGACAACAAGTGGGAGAGAAGCGAGACGTGAGGGCAGGCAGTTTACTTGGCACAAATGGTTTTGGTTGCCAAACCCAAACTTTGGCATTCTTACATTTAAGCAAGCTTCCAGCTCCGACATATCCTCTGTCCTTATCGGCTAGGTTTGGGATTTCTTCTTTGTACATAGTAATGACCCGCTCATGCCTATTGTCTATGGGTACGCAGATGATAGCAGAGTGGTGGTGAAACGTACAATTTGGGCTGTATCCGAGTGGGGCACGGCCAATCTTGTGGAATTCTAAGACTAAGATACGTGTAGGTATATTTACCGCACGTACTAGGAGCCCGCTCACCCGAGCTCTACTTTTCATAACGTACATTAAGAATATACCGATCGCCTTCAGTTGTTACGAGTTAAGGTAAAAACCCCAACTTTTGGCGGTGCATTGAACCAAAGGCTAAAGCTGCTGCAACGATACATGGAATTCTTACAAAGTTGCGCAAACACTACGATTTGCGGAAAAATCATCAAAAACATTTCATCGGTCACATTTCATCGAATTACAAATAATCGAATCGACATTTCATCGAAATCACAATTAATCGAATGAACATTTCATCGAAAACACAATTAATCGAATTAACATTTTATCGACAACAATTAATCAAATGACAGTTCATCGAATGACAATATATCGAATTACAAAATATCGAATCACAATTGGCCGAATCAAATGATATAATTTTCATGTGATCATTAATAAATATTTTTTTATTATTTCAAATGTCATCCATCCTTGAAAGGCAGCATTAAAACGTAAGCAGAATGCAACATGCAGCAAGCACAGTTTCTGTCACGGCTCCGGCACTGCGGGGCTCCGGCGGTCCCACGCGAGCTTATCGTCGCAGATGCTTTTAATGCTCACCACCGCAGCGGCGAGCATTAAAACCACCTGCTCCTTAGCTCGCGGGCCGCCTTGCCCCTCCGCGCCTACGCGGGTTTACATTACACTCTAGGGGTAGGGCAAACAAGACTACGTGGAGTCGGTTTTGCAGCGATTCGTTTCTGTCACTAACGTAAACGTTTTGAAAAAAAAATTATTCAAGGAAGAAAGTAAACCTAAAATTTTTATGTACGGAAAAATGTTAAATTGTTATTGATGAAAAAATAAGAAATAGAAAAAAGTTATAAAAAGCATTAAATTGTTTCTGTTTATAATAAAATCTTTAAATCTTGAAATCTTTTAAACAAGAAAAATTACAATTCGAGGAATTGTCATTCGATGAATTGCCATTCGATGACAGTTCATCGAATACACATACCCAAATCTATTAATTTTATTCATTGCCGGTGGACCTGTAGGTATTCTGTATAGAAGTTCGGAAACGTATACATTACCTAGGTAAAGTATGTAATGGTGAATAATATTAATATCATTTAATACATTGCCAAAACGACCCAGGTATTATTCACAGTGCCTAGGGATTGTGCTGAATACCCGCATTATACAGATATCCGGTAACATATACAAACAGTACTCACTACTCATGCTTTCAGTTGCGTGGTGGTTGCTTAGTTTCTAGAAGTGCATTAAATGACGACCTCGATGAGTTTTGCTGCTACATTGGGCTTTTCAGTCAGTCAGGCTTTTCATTTGAAAAGTAGGGTGTATAAAACATCAAAACTTGAGAAACATTAAAAATTTATGGATGGCTGGTATTAATATTTATTATTTTGGAAATTCTTTATTTATTTATTTCCTGGCCGGCAACGCACCAGTGATGCCTTCGCGTCGCTGATGTCCATGGGCGACGATAGCCACTTACCATCAGGTGGATCGTCGGCTCGTTTGCAGGCTATTTCCATTTTTTTTAATACAGTAATGTTTTTGTAGGACTTAATATCTACTAATAACAACAAAACTATTTTGAGTGATAATTATACAGAAATTATAAACTATAACAGTAGGTTAGTTATAGCTCAATGAGAAAAATGTTATTTTTAATGTTATGTTATGTTTTTTGTTGTTTTAATGTTATTATAATATTATTTAAATTATTTATAAATAATGACACTAACGACGATGCAGCACACGAAAAACGAATGACGTTTTAGGGCTGGGTATATACAGTAGTGATGTGATGGCAACAACACAGACTAAATATTTGACTCTTATTATTGTTTTATTTTCATATACTCCAAATGTGTGACGATGCAGTGTCTCGAAGGACAACTACATGGTTATTTAAATCTCTTCGGATGCAACATCTCGTATAATCCCGGTTGAAATTCACTTACGGGTAAGTTCTTTCAACCTTTAAATTATAAACTATAACAGTAGGTTAGTTATAGCTCAGTGAGAAAAATGTTGGTGAAAATATTATCACTGTGTAAATCTTCCATATTATTCTACGTACCTAGGGAGCGAGCGTAGAAACGTACCCTGGATGTAATGTTGATAAAATACGTAAATTACTACAAAAAGTTATTTAGTAGCGTTAATTAGGCATTTCAAAGTCCACTAGTAATGGACAAAAAAGCTCTTTTATTATATTAATACCGAATAGATACCTAGTCGTGACCAAAAAGACAATTTTCAAAGCATAATTATGCAAGTCTCGTTGGGCTAGAATATCATTTTATCCTGTTGACATCGACAACAGTGAAGAAAATCTGAATGAAAACGAAAAATTTTGTGTATCCTGTGTATCCATATCACCTGAAAACAAGCGCACAGGTAAGTGTACAACCTGTATAAATTATTGCTCAGCTATTTCATCAGGCTCTTTAAATATCTAGTTTATTTCCGACACGTTCAATTCAATTTGAAAAGTTGTCTGTTATTTAAATGCCTGTGTCTATTATTAAGACTAAATACTTTATTATTAAATGTGTTCTAGTACCTATTTATCTTTCTCAAGGTACAGAAAAAAGAAAAACACGCATTAAAGACTTTTACCACCTTATTTTATACCACCCAAGAACATTTTCTCCCTTTACAGGATAAAATTAATTATATAAAACAATTTATGTAAATCATGACAGTAACTGAACACGAGTAAAAATAAATACTCGTATAAGCACTTGTGAAAGGTACGAACCTAAGTATTTGGATAAATGTGGCTCGTATACAAGCCCAATGAATTTGGGTCTAAGTTATAGAGGCAAATGCTACAGACATGGAGAATTCTTACATTGTAATTTGTATTTAATAATAATAATATCTGTTTATTATTCCTAGCTAAGAAAGTAACTGGTAATATTGATTTTAATTGTTAATTAATACATTTATTACTATTATTATTTCTTCATGGAGTTCGCCTTGATAGCTACCACCTTTGAGCATGAGTCAGCCATCAAACGACTCGTCGTGTTCCGGCTGGGGGCTTAAGACCAGTTCTTTCTTTCTTTCTTTTTCTTCTTTTTTCTTGGACGGCAACGCATCAGTGATGCCTTTGGTGTTGCTGTTGTCCATGGGCGACGATAACCACTTACCATCAGGTGGATCGTCAGCTTGTTTGAAAGCTATTTCTATAAAAAAAAGTAATTAAAATCTGATAATATTTTCATGTATAAAGTTATGGATTGTATTTTACTTTGAATGCAAAGTTGATTTCTTAGTAAAAGTCTACGTCAGATATCTTAATATCGAAAACTCCTTTGAGACTACCAAAGTTGTTGCGTTCTACTTAAATTTTGTTTCGCCTCAAACAAATCAATGAGGCAAACGTGAAACGATGTAATGTGTTCAGTTCGCCGTCTTCGCCCCATCGGTCCTGTTACCAAAATCATATAGCGCAGTACCGGAGGCGATTCGAAATTGACGGTTTCTGTCTTTTGCAGAGATTGGCGTGGGATAAGTTTTGGGAGTTTGCGGGAAGAGTTATCCCGGGGAGATCGAAGGGATCCCGGCTAAGATAATAAACGAATCAGAGAATAGAGCTGCTGGTACGTTTCAGCCATAAGAGCACGTTAAATTACCGAAGTCAACTAAATAGTTTATAGGTCGAGTCACCAAGCTTGTAGTCAATAGTCATTCCTTAATAGTAGTCATAATCACACGAATGGGGATTCCCTTTGTTCATGCACAGTCAAATAGGATTATCATGAACTACCAACGAAAACAAACGTTTATCTGGGGTATAAGTATGTGTCTGGTCCAAAATTGCCCAGGTCTCTTATCTAGGCTGGACTGAATACTGTCAAAGTCAAAGTCAAAATCTTATTCATTATTAGATTACTAAAGCACCTATGCACGTCATTTTTCTACTATCTATCTGTCTACTATCTATCTTCTTTAAATCTAAGCATTTCGACTTTTTCACGGTCTCATGGAGGAGAAGAAATGCACAAGGAAAGTCCTGAATAAATAAACTTTCCCGCGGGATCACGGCCTGTGACTTGGCCTGGCACAGAACACGGCCGTGAAGGCCTGTAAAGGAAACAGAACGGTTACGACATACGACTTACGCAACAAGATATTGAATTCCCAACTCCGGAATTATTTCTACGTGAACGATTTTATTTCACGATCCGTTAGTCTTAGCTCATTTCAACGGATTTGGTTTTGGGAAAAACTGATTTGCGTCTTAGTTTTCTCGTATGATTTGTGATTGAATTTCGGTAAATCCAAGCTTAAATCTGGACTGTTCGGCCTTATAAGTAATACTTAACTACTACTAAATCGGAATACTTATAAGATAAAATATAAAAATCAAGGGATGAGCGGAATCGACCGTTTGTCCTAGTAATTATCGATTGTAGATCTTCAAACATTGAAGGTATTCATAATCAGGGTAGAGAGGTACAACAAGTGGGTAAAGCCTGGAGGACAAAACTGAATCTTTGTTTCTTGGTTCAGTATAACCGTTGATTCAGATACCACAGATAGGAAACCCGTAACGTTATCGTGAAATACTGCATAGCGCGACCTTGCGAGGGAAGCTTGGCACTCTGTTCTCCGAGGGTTGTGCTGACTCACTGTGGGGGTAGTGGGGGAGGGGGGGGGGGGGTTGTGGCATATACCGCCACACGTGTCGTAGTCCCATGGCGATTACGCAACGGTTTTTTCGACGTTTCATTGTCACCCACTGAGTTAGTATAATAATATAAATCTAGAGTGATTCGTAGAATCCCACGCCAGTTTTTCTTTGCTTCTGAATTGTATCAATTATAAACCTCCCTATTTTCTTTTACTATCTCTGTGTCTTTTATATTATTCTTTTACTTTTTTATTTGATTCTATGAATCTTTTTATATTTATTTCTACTATTAGTCTGATCAATAAGTTCAAAATGGTTGAAAATAGAGATACTGCTCTTAAAAATACGTGCGATAGCTCATTCTGTTCGGAATGATGTCTAGAAAAATGTTTCGGAAGCATTTACCAGCACGTAAAAAATTGCAAAAGTTATTGAAAAAATAAAGTTGAAAAAAAAAGGTATTTTGTTTTTGGTAATAACTCCGAAACTATTAATATTTAAGAAATTTTAAAACAAGATTCTTAAAGAAGAGGAAATTTCCAAACAATAATTCGCGACTCTCGGAACTCTATCTCCATTATTTATAAATTTAATTTAACGCTGAAAATGGGTCTCCACGCGGAATTTTTACGTTGCGCGTGCGGCGTCAAAACCGAGTTCGTCACACTCAATAATTTTTTAAGGTATTAATTATTAATTTAAAAAAATAAAAAATATATATTGTGTATTCGAAACACTTCAAAGAATTTGCTCCCGTAGGAAATTTTTCTTAAAGTTAATTTTTCAACAAGTTAGACGATTGTTAATTAACAAAATTTTCTCGAACTTCCATTTTCATTGTACATTAAAAAATTTGTTTAAGTTATTGTCCTATAAATTTTTCGCTTCGTGGAGCCCTTCTTATATACATGCTTAACAAGATCACGTCATAAAAGTTTAAAAAGTTTTAATACTTTGTGTATAATAATTTTATAAGTTGAACAAACAATTTTTTCATTTTTATTTTAGGAGGCTGGAGAGTAACGTAGACTACTTTTTACCGCGGTACCGCGGTACTTATTTATGAATTATTATTATTATGTTATTATATCTAGGAATGAGTCATGCAGGTTAAACAATTCTTTGTTACTTCCCTTTGAACACGGGGGCGAAGCCGCGGGTAATAGCTAGTTATGAATAAATTAAGCCATGTAACACGTTACAATTTTATTATTACAAAAGACTGTCAAAGGAATTAATGAAGTCTTAGCAACTCCGCAGACATTAAAATCATGTTAAAATACCTAAGTTGGGGACAAGTTAAGAGCTTGCAGAAGCCGCGAGCTTACGATTCGAGGCGAAGTTATTTGTACATCTGGGCTAATTAGTCCAACGTAAACGGTTACTTTGTAATTTTAGTGCGGAATATTATTATGATTTAATCAAGTTCAAGGATACAGAGATTAATTGAACCCTCCACGTGGATTCTATTAATGAAATGACAGAAATTATAAAATGTATAATTTTATTACCCCGTGGAGTACGCCTGGATTTAAGTTTTAACACCCTTTTGCTAGAATCAGCTGCCAAATGATTCATCGTGTTCCGGCTGCTTTTCTCTTTCTTGTCCGGCAACGCATCGGTGATGCGTTTAGTGTCGCTGATGTCCATGGGCGACAATACTTTCTTCTTCTTACGGGCTATCTCCATTAAAAACATTATTCAATACTCTCGCTCTTTAAAGATTGCTGAAAAATATTTAGTACATTTTTATAAGATAAGGAGACCTCTCATATATAAAAATGTCGTGTCACGTTGTTAGTAGTCGCACTCCTTCGAAACGGCTCGACCGATTTTTATGTTTTTTTTTTGTGTATGTTTGGTAGATATGAGAATAGTTAGTAAAGTATATTTCATACCGCTAGGTGATTAGGGTGTCCCTATCCAGAAAATTTTTGGCAGAACAACGTTTGCTGAGTCAGCTAGTTATTTACAAAGCCTTTAACGCCCCAACTAAGAGTCACTAACAGTTACTTAAATCGCTCCTTTGTACAGAATTTATATTATGGTGATTCTTTTACTAAGGACTAAGGAGCGATTAAAGTAACCGTTGGTGACTCTGAGTTGCGGCGTAAGTTTTCAAAATAAAATAAAGAAATACCATTTAAATCAGTAGGAAATCACTACCGTCGTAAGCATAGATCTGTAGCAACTAAGTAGGTATAAAACTTTTCAAATTCAGAATTTTAAAAGCGCGAGGCGAAGACTCAAAAAAAAACGGCAAAGGTTTGCGAGCTAAATATTTATTTCTCAAAGAACTTGGCAAAGTTTGCTCTTACACAGCGAGTGAAAAAGAAAAAAAGGATACTTAAAGCTAGTTTTAAGTTTTCGTGAAACCTTTTTTGCACTGTAATACGTATAAGAATATAAAGACCGCTTGACGTAAAGTACAACAAAGTCTGTCTGTTTTGATGCACTATAACGACTGCACTGTTGTGAAAACTTCTTTAGTACGGGGGTGACTTGAAATTTTATGAAACAAAACTGTCCAGTGGAGACTAGAAATGAGTGGAGACTAGAAATGAGTGGAGACTAGAAATGAGTGGAGACTAGAAATGAGTGGAGACTAGAAATGAGTGGAGACTAGAAATGAGTGGAGACTAGAAATGAGTGAAGACTAGAAGTGAGTGGAGACTAGAAGTGAGTGGAGACTAGAAATGAGTGGAGACTAGAAATGAGTGGAGACTAGAAATGAGTGGAGACTAGAAATGAGTGGAGACTAGAAATGAGTGGAGTGGAGACAACAAAATTTTTGAAGGTTTCACTTCTACCACGTGTGAATTGCACACATTTTAATTTTTTTTTATAGAGTTTTAAACAATAAGCAGAAAAGTTTAGGTACACGATTAATCTGCATAAATAAAAATGAATCGCCAAATGTGTTGCTATGCGCAAAACTCGAAAACTGCTGGACAAATTTCGCTGATTCTTTTTTATGTTTTGTATGTGATGTTATGTTTGTAATTATCAGGAGAAGGTTCTTATTAAAGAAAAAAATAAGAAAGTTGTGCGGAAAATTGGAAAATTTAAGAAAACTTAACGACCATATTCACTTTTCTAATGTAAACTTAGCAACATAACTGAGTTGTTAGGCGGTACAAAGTTCGCCTGGTCAGCTAGTGAATAATAAAACAGGAAAATCATACTGAGAATTTTCTTTAAGCCATCTCCGAATCGAAGCGGGACTGGCTCACTAATTAATGAATATAAACAGTAAATGAAAAGTACACAAAAAAGTTCACATTCGAAATTTCTTTCACTTTTTCCTTAACATTGCTCTTTTCAAAGGCTATGTTCGTAGTGTTTACAAGAAGCACATCTTTTATAATGTTAGATTTCCTTGTTAAAACAATAGTTCGCAAACCATTTAAAATTATTTACATGCTCTGATTCGTATTGCTCACTTTCTGTTTAGCTCTATCATCGATCCATCCATCCATCAGCCTTTATAGCTACTAATGCTGGATCTTTTGAATCAGGCGGATGCCTGGCTGTCTTTCGTTCTTCTCTCACAGTGTAAAAGCAATCCACTGTTGTAGCTAAGTACAGAATGTCAGATTTCACTATCAAATGTTTTATCGTGACTTTGCAAAGCTAGATCGCCCCACAATGCGATTTTAACTGATTCGGAGAACCGCATAATTACTGTGCTTTTTATTATAAATACATTCTGAACTTTAAAGGTCATGAACGTATAGCTCAATGGCATCGCCACAGAAGATTATTTTATTCCGTGGAGAGCAGTAAAATATCTCAATAGTGTACGAAGGTAGTAAATAGCGCAATAAGGCGTCGGCGCCGCGACGGCGCGACTGACTGGCGAGGGGAGAGGATGTTATCAAAATATTGCGGGCGCTTTCTTAAGAGATAATCTAAATTTTACTAACAAAAAATAACCGACTTCAAAATTACTCAAAAACTACTTGTCAGATCTCGTTCAAATTTATGTGGGACCACATGATAAGCACCTGCTTTCGATTAAAAAAGAATCATCAAAATCGGTTCACCCAGTCGAAAGTTCTGAGGTAACAAACATAAAAAAACAGTCAAATTGAGAACCTCCTCCTTTTTTTGATTTTTGAAGTCGGTTAAAAACTAAGAATCTCCGAGTTATGCTCCTTTTTGTCACGTACCTAATAATAGCTAAATCTAGCCACGCTTTTGTGGCTTAAAATTATTAGGATTACCTTTGGTTCTAGCAATCTAGCAGTATTGGAACAGCTTAGAATATTGGCCCCAATCACGACCTAGACGAGAAGGCTGACATAAGGATGATATTATATTTTCCTGGTACCACCTTTACCTTTCCTGCTAGCTACCACCCCCTGGCTTCAGTCAATCACCAAACGACTCGTCGTGTTTCGGCTGGAAGCTTGAGAGCCGGTTCTTTCTTACTTTTTCTCTTTTTTTTTTGGTCGGCAACACATCGGTGACGCCTTTGGTGTTACTGATGTCTATGGGCGATCAGGTGGATCGCCAGCTCGTTTGTTGGCTATATAAAAAATGGGTAAGTACCATAGAGTACCAATCAACTAGTTATGTCGAAAATTCAATCCAGAACGTTTGCAATTTAATATTCACGTCGGAACTTTGAAATTAAAATGATTTATTAAAACTTAAACACGTCTTAACTTGTATGAACAATTTAAATTAATCGATCAACTAAGATTTCGAATTTTATGATGTATAAAATTCTTCAGCTACAACGACGATGACGTACATTTTATTTTAATAGCACTGAAAACTCCGTAATTTAATAATATTGTTTTCAAAATGAACATTGAATAAGAATATGCACTAGAAATTGAGTGAATTAGTCGCATGTAATTTAATATTTAAAGCTTTGCCAGGAGAACACCGCAAACTGCGTGTTCAGAACGTACGACACTATATTATAAGGTTAGCTTGGCAAGTAACACTATAAAGGTAACTTGTATGTTTACCTAAACATGCAATCGTCAGCTCGTTACCAGCTATATCCATAAAAACGTCTCTCAATACACTGCAAATATTTGACAAGTAAATTTCCGATAAATTTCCCGAGACCAATAACTTCCCAAATTTTCATGAAATAGGCAATTTTCATTCATAATGAGAAGTTAAAAGCGAGGAGTGAGTGGGAATAAGTTCAGTCATCAAAGATGTAAATTGATGAACAGAGTACGAGGGTACCCTCAAAGCTTGGCCAATCATAATGATAATGGCATTCTCTGTGCAAATGACATCATCACGGCAAGTTGTTCGTACTACGACATACTCGTAAACTCCATCTTGGTGTGAAATTGAAATGGGACGTTAAAGAAAATGGAATGTGCCCGTAGATGCGGCTGTTAACTAGACATTATTTGGTATGGTATCCTTGGTGATCGCGTTGGTCGAAGAACGTGAAGATATCTTGAAGATAGGAGATCTGTGACGCGAACATAGTGACCACGCCAGACGCTATTGAAGGTCTCTACAGCACTAGGACCCGTAATACTCGTAACAAACCGATCTCGGGTCAAGAGCCCCATTTAAGATCTTACAAAATGTCATTTATATTTTTCTTTAAAAAACTTTAGACAAGTTTATTAGCGAGTGATTTCTCAGACAAATTATTAAGTTACTACTAAATATCTGTATATTATTAAGTAGATGTACGAGTAGATGCTGAAAATACAACGGATGATAATAATTATGATTATTTAATAAAATTGAGGTGGCACTGTGCCATAACAATCCCAGCTTGCACAATACTAAGTAATAATATTGTTCTTGTCGTATGACTGCCGTACCTGCGGCATTACGGTAATTAGATACAGTGTAATGTTCTGTAAATATTGAGGTACGGCTTGCTGTCCGCTGTCCATTATCTATACTAATATTATAAAGAGTAAAGATTTGATTGCTTGTTTGCATTGAATAGGCTCCGAAACTACTGAACTGATTTGAAAAATTCTTTGACTGTTGGGAAGCTACACTATCCCCGTGTGATATAGGCTTTAATATATTTTCAAAAAAAAATTGGGATCCTTAATAAAACTCCAATAATGTAACCCAAGGTTCCTTCTCCCCTCGGACCCTGCGCGACGCAGACGTATTTACCATACTAGTCCCTAATTGATTCACAAAATAAAAAATAATAATGATTTCTTCGAAGTTTAAATAGTACAAAATAATAGGAGCGCATAAGACGGAGAAGTGTTTAATCTACACACCACTGCACGGCACTCTGCGATACGGGTGAGTCATCCTCTCCAGTCATATAACGCACACAGCTCTGGTAGCTGAGAGACGTCCGTCGCATGCACACACATGCAAAGAAGCCACGCCCACCTGTTGCTGTCCCCCGCTCCGCTCTGCTCGCCTAGTACCTGCGCTGTCGCATCGCTCTTTCGTCCCGCTACATTCATAACGCTATCTGCACACTATGCCCCTGCGTCGCTCCCCTCCTCCCGGACTCGGCGCACCGGCCGATCAGGGCGCTCAGATTTCGCATTGCATGTCGGATCCCAGCCTAAACAGCCCGATTACTGAGCCTCGCGCACTACGCGAGCTGGCAGTGAGTGATCCAAATGTAACCCAACGGAAACGAAAACGAGATGAGCTCACTAGAGAAGAAGTGCTAAAGATGTTTGCGGACCTTAAGAAGGAGCAAGACGAAAAATTTGCTGCGCTTATGAGTAAAGTCCAGAGTGGTATTAATTCTCACACTGAGCAAAATTCTAACATCTCAATGTCCATCGACTTTTTGGCACAAAAGTATGAAGACTTAATTATTAAAATAAATAAACTAGAACAAAAATCCAAGACAGATGATACGTATATCAAATCCCTCGAATCTAGACTTGAATTCATGGAAAGACGATTGCAGAGCTCGAGTATAGAGATACGCAATATCCCCAAAAAGAACGGGGAAACAAAAGACGGTCTTCTAAATGTCATCAAACAACTGGGCGATGCACTTAATGTCCCAATTGAGCCATCCGAAGTCCGTGATGTCTATCGAGTGAACACAAAAAATAATAGCAACCAACCGATAGTTGCACAGCTCCCCACAGTATTTATGAAAGAAAAAATCATCACCTCCCTTAAGGCCTACAATAAAAAATACGATACTACCAAATTCAGTACATCCAATTTGAAATTTGAGGGCCCGCCTAAGCCAATTTTCATTTCCGAGTGCCTCACCATACAGACAAAAAAACTTTTCTATCTAACGAGGGAATTTGCCAAAGAAAATAATTTCAAATACTGTTGGACAACGAGAGGAATCATTTATCTGAGAAGAACTGATGGAGAACAACCCATAAAAGTTACCAGGGAAAGCGACCTAGAAGATATTAAGAAAAAATGACTAGTAATATTCCTAGTAATAATCCTGTTTACAAATTCTGCACAGCTGTTAATTTTTTATTACTGCTATTGTTACTTATCCAATATGTCTCATAACATTAGTATTATTAAGAACGTTTTAAAAACATATAACATTAAACTTGTAGAACATATATTTACAACACACAATATCACATATATACAACATACATATATACACACCAAAAACATACCGTGCGCACAAAAACCACATACATTACCAATTATAAATTTATTTACATCACTTAAACTTAATATGCAATTAGTATACTTTTCACAAACACTGTTAATATATTTCCACCTATCGATTACCATTTCAAACCCATACAATTATAGTACTCAAATTATATCTGTATACAGTGATAAATCCTTTAAAATTGCATGTAATATAGTACACCCGATTACTTTTGCTATACTTAAATATGGATGATTCAAAAAACACTACATTAAATGACTATTTACTTTCCGAAGTAGACAGTTCTGGTAATGCGGAATGCTTATTAGTTCAGGATCCAATATTATGTAAAAAAATGTTAAATTTAAATCCGGAGGCACATGACCAAGCATTATGCATAATCTGTCTCAATATACGTAGCATAAATCGCAATTTTGATATATTTTTGGCTTTAATAGCAAGCATTGACGTTGAAATAGATATCATTGTCTTGACGGAATGCTGGATAAATGAAAACAACCCGCCCCCGTTGCTAGATCATTATATTATGTCTCACACAAAAAATAAACTAAATCAGAACGACGGTGTGGTTGCCTACGTTCACGAAAAAATTACAGCTACAGTCACAGAACCACCTATCGTTGAAGGTAATTGTCTATTAGTTACCATAGGTAATCAGTTTTCCATAATCTGTTCGTATAGACCACCTTGTTTCCGAAATCCAATCAATTACTTGAACTCACTCGAACTGGTCCTCCAAAATATCAAAACACCGAATGTGATATTTACAGGTGATATCAACATAGACATTTTACCAGGCAACCACAATATAACTAACGCTGGGGCCTATCTTGACCTCATGGCGATGTACGGGCTTATTCAAGGCATTAATCTACCTACGAGAATAAGCACATGCATAGACCATTTTATGGTTAAAAGCTGTCATGCTTGGAAAACTTTAGTATTTGAACAAACATTAACTGATCATTCCCCAATAATGCTTTATATTAATAAAACAAAAATTTGTAAACTCTTTTTGTCGTTTAATAAAATTAAAATCGACTTCAATAACCTTAAAAAACAACTATGTATGGAGACTTGGGCAGACGTATTGCAATTAAATAATATTAACAATGCTACACAACTTTTCACTAACCGGCTTCTTACATATATCAGAAACAATACAATAGTAACTAAAGTGCAAAAAAAGAAAAGACCACTAAAACCTTGGATAACTATAGGTGTTGTTAAATCTATAAGAAAAAGAGATAAATTGTTTAAAAAGATGAAGAAGCAACCGGAAAATGTAGATGCAAAGGAAAAATATATACAGTACAGAAATATATGCAATAAAATAATTAAAACCCTAAAATCACAATACTATAAAGCAAAACTAGAAAAAAACAATGGTAATATTAAAGAAACGTGGAAAATTATAAAAGAAGTATGTAACTATAATCAAAATAAACAATCTTCAAATGAGCTACTGAGCATTCTCTCCAAACCAAAAGAGTCACTTAACGAGGTCAATAACTTTTTTATATCAGTGGGTCAGAAACTGGCAGACATTATCCTTAGTAGATTAAACGTAACTGAAAAAGATCTGGCTCAGAAAGCTAAAATACCAGATCCACCGGTTCAATCACTTTCTCTATTCCTAACTGACGACCTTGAGGTAAAATCTATCATAAACTCATTGCGAACATCTAGTGCTCCAGGCTGGGATAACATATCAGCTGCTACTCTTAAACAGATCATTCCCTACATCACAAAACCGATAGCTTATCTGTGCAACCTAAGTTTCGAACAGGGTATTTTCCCTGATATTTGCAAAAAAGCCACGGTTTGTCCAATATACAAAAGTGGTGACAAATTTAATCCTACAAATTATCGTCCAATCTCACTGCTCAACACTCTTTCTAAAATATTTGAAAAAATCGCAAATAAAAGACTACATAATTTTCTTGAAAAAAATCGTTTATTCAGTAATAATCAGTTTGGCTTTAGGAGTAAAACATCTACGGAGGATGCAGTACTGAAACTTACAGGCGCAATCAAGGACTACCTAGACCAGGGTGAACAATGTATAGGAGTCTTCCTAGACCTACAAAAAGCCTTTGATACAGTGTCCATTCCAATCCTATTAACAAGGCTAGAAAACAACGGTATTAGAGGCGTTACCCTAGATTGGTTCGCAAGCTATTTAAGTAATCGAGAACAGAGGATTAGGGTCGGTGAGCATGAGAGTAATCCGAGATACAGTAACTTTGGATTGCCTCAAGGTACAACGTTAAGTCCATCACTATTTCTCTTGTATGTCAATGAGCTCAGTAAAATCTCAGTTCCCGGAATGGACCTACTAATGTTTGCCGATGACACTGTTCTCCTCTTCCATCATAAGACATGGCAATCTACTGCAGCGCTGGCAGAGTATGGGCTATCAAAAGTAACTGCATGGCTGGAAGATAATCTTTTGTCTATTAACGTTAGCAAAACTAAATATATTTGTTTTAGTAAAACATCTGCAGCCTGTCCAGACGCAGACTTCCGCCTGACCATCCATACTTATCCCTGTAATCGACAAAAAGATAAAGCTAACACATGTAGTTGTGAACAACTAACTCGTACCGACAGCTTAAAGTACCTAGGAGTAACAGTGGATTCGAATTTAAATTGGAAGAGTCATATCAGCAAACTCTCCACAAGAGTCAGAAAACTCATATATATATTTAAAAATTTGCGCGCAGTTGCAAGCAGTAAGTTGCTAATACAAACATACAAAGCCTTGTGTGAGTGTATTATCAACTATTGCATTTGCGTGTGGGGAAACGCTGCAAAAACATACCTCATAGATGTCGAAAGGGCACAGAGAGCTGTACTTAAAGTACTGTTACACCTACCGCATAGACACCCTACATCAGATGTATATGAGAGGGCAAAAGTACTATCGGTAAGAAAAACGTTTATAACAAAAGCTCTTATTCGATACCACAGCAAAATAGTCCCCAATCTTCCAACATCAAGCAAACGTGTTGATCGCTGCCCAGTACCGCGCGCGCGCAGCAAATTAGCTCGAAAACACTTCGATGTAATTGCCCCCCTACTGTACAATAGGCTCATTAAAATAAACAAAAACATTAACATAAAATCATACTGTAATAAAAAAGTAAAAGAAACCATACTTACCTGGCTCAGTAACCTAGATTATGGTAATGTGGAAAATATGTTACACAGTATGTAATCATATGTAGACACACACACACACATACAAGCACACACAACACACACACACACACACACACACACACACAAACACGCATGCACACGCACACACCCAAACACACACACACACACACACACCCACACTCACACACACTTACACAGACGCCTTTTATTTTTAATTGTGTTTTTTTTTTTCACTTAGCATAAGAATAACTTTTTTGTGTCTAATTCTTGGATTAAACAATAGATTTCATAAATGGGAGAAGAAACTGGTCCTTGAAACACAGTTTCGACTACCTCAAGGACCAGAGGATTCATAAATATAATGTACACATGTGTTTAATCAATAAAGAAATTATTATTATTATTATTATTATTATTAAGGTGTAACAAAATAAGAAAACCGAAGCAAAGCGAGGGCAGTTACTCGTCATTAATAAGTCCGCGTACGGTACCTAATCTCGCTCATTTGCCATCCGAGCTCTTTTTGCCTCGTTATCCTCGTCTCTGGATTCGTCTCAGGCAATTTTCGAGGATTACACAACCTCTTTGTTATTCCGGACTTTTGTTTACGCGTAGTATTTGGGTGGTGGGAAGTGTTAAAGATTTAATAAATTAAGATAGACTTGTGTATTGCTAGCTTGGAATGAATCTGAAATGGCTATGTACCTATGTTCAAGATTTTTCACAAATCAGAAGAAAGATTCAAGTTTCAGATTCAAGTCTATTGTGTTATTTAAAAGAAACTAAATTCAAGAACAGTGATAAATAGGGCTTTGTTTTGTACTTTCCCTATTGGTACATTTATATACTTAACAAGATTTCGTGTTTGGATGAATGTACCTAATACATAATATATTATGTTCTGATTAAACTGTGTTTCGTTACAATAAATCTGCCAGTCGAATCTACAGTTACGTAATGAAAAAGGAAATATGCAAATATGAATCGCTTTTTTCCCTTACCATCGTTACTCCTGGGAAATTTACCATCCTCCATCCGATGTAATGTAATAATACTCGTAGCTTGTACCGCCCGCGCCATTCCGTATCATCGAAAGATTTGAATAAACGGCCCCGAAAAATTATAGATATCCCAAAGCAAAATCTCTTGTAGAACCGTTTTTCAGCAACTTGTAAGAAGGATTATTTAATTTACCACATAACAACAAAATAATCACTGCACTGAATTGGGCAACCTTAGTTTTTGGATGAGAAGTAAAATCAAAATTGAAGGAATTTTAATTAAGGAAAATGATTGAATAAAATCATAAAAATTGCCTCTATCCAGTAATTACGATTTTTCTTATTAAAATGCTTATCATATCTAGTACGGATAAGAATAAAATAACTAAACTATTACACATCAATAAACAACTATAACTACTTCTTTCTAAGAAAAAGAAAACTAGTTGGTTCCTGGATCCCCTTTACCCTGCTAAATTACAAATGAACCACTTTAATTACGTAAAACGAATGCAACAAACGAACTAGAAGAACGCATATGTTTAGTAATATTTAAATATTATAAAATTTAACTCTAACAAGTTATAATTTTATTAACTGTAGTGTTATCTAATAGCGAAGTATCGTATGACGTATAAATCTGACTTTTAAATGGCACTTTTCGCATTGCCGTATTCCGTGGGGCGGGTATGGGGCGGGTATAGGGCAAACGTGGAATTTATGATAGTAAATAAGCACATTTCATAGCTTGCCAAGGCTAGGCCAAGCAACCTTGCCAAGGCCTTGTAATGCAGAATTGGAAAACTTAATTCACATTGTTTCGTCTGACGTAGTTGATGACGTAGGTGACGTTATATCTGCATTGTCCTTTGCGCTCTGCCAATGAATACAATTGGAGTGACTGTCCATGAAACATATGTTTGTGTGCTGGTTTCGAAATGTTTCAGAACATTAATTAATTTGTTTATTGATCGCTTCTCTTAGGGTGAGATCTATAGTGTACTTAGACTTTGACTTTGCTAAAACAACAGTCAAATGTACTAGATTACAGACACCTTATTTATACGAAAACATTTAAGTCTCAACGGCTAATGTTAGGGTTGATTTAGGACTAATATTTTTGTTCGGATAATTTTAAGTCTGAGCAAACCATTGGCCATGGCATAGATGGAATGGTACCGAAGACGTTTCATAGAGCATTTCAACGAATGTTTCGTCGGAACTGTGCATAGATTGAAAATTGCATTGCCAAGTCCATTTTCAAGACGGTAAACATTGCAATATCATTTAGTATTGATAAATGTAATTAATTACAATAAAACCTACCTTATTCAATGAGAAAACATGAATTCATAAAATCAAATATTAAAAGGATATTCAAGCTAAAAATTTTCGATGAAAATACACAGGTTAGCCAAAAACGGAACATCAGCCGTACCCATCAAGGGTAAATCGATGACACCTGGCCCCTGAAACAGTCCCCTGAGTTATCCCGCGCAAATCGGAATACCTAGCATCGTTAAATCGTAATAGAGCCATCAACCATTTTTGGTGTAGGTAATGGTGCATCGATCGTAATTTACGGTTGTCACCAAATAGTTAAATTCAACCAAACAACAGATTACCATTGTAAAACGCAGCGGTTTAATCGTTTTCCGATAGATTGAATAAATTATTGAAATAAAACGAACGACGCTAATTACTGTCAGAACCAAAAACAGGCGAACATCTCGTATTGTTTTTAAACGGTTTTATTTAGCGTACCCTTTTTGTGTGGGTAAAATCATGCAAGTTTAATTGGACCTATTTCCTCCTATTTTTTTTACGGAAATAGCCGGCGAACGAGCTGACGATCCACCTGATGGTAAGTGGCTAAAGTGGCTATCGTCGCCCATGAACATCAGCAACAACAAAGGCACTGACGCGTTGCCGGCCAAGAAAGAGAGAAGAAAAAGAAAGAGCGAACTGGTTCTCAAGCCCCCAGCCGGAACATGACGAGTCGTTTGGCGGTTGACTCATGCTCAAGGGTGGTAGCAATCCAGGCGAACCCCATGAAGAAATAATAATAGTAATAATGGTATTAACTAACAATCAAAATCAATATTACCAATATAATCCCTTGAGGGACTCTACCACTGGCCAGATTTAGTCGCCTCTTACGACACCGATCCGGCGTGGGATTGGGGTTAGTATTCTAAGCCGCCCCAATACGGCTATCCCGAGAATTTGAAATTTTACATATTGCTATAGTTCTGATGACAATTTTCTTCTGATTCATTCTTGTGATCATGAGGACCTGATTCTACAGTAAGGTTTGGCTCCAGATAAGGTAACTCCTTAACGGTTAACAGCATAGTCATAATTTTCTTGTAAGTTTACGCTATTTACAAGCGTGTACTTAGTTGTAAATCGACTATAGAAAGCAAACCCGCAAATATCAAATTATTCATCAGAGGCGAAAAACTTTATGATCTCTCGAATTTTTTTTATAAATTCTCTATTTAGTAGAGAAGTTATCAATTTTTCTCTGTTTTAGTAGAGAAGTAATGATGTAATTTTCCAGAAATCAAAAAGTTTATCGGCTCTGATTAACAATTTGATATTTGCTTTTGCTTTGATTTTGTTACTTCGTGTTTGCTTTCAAGAGTCGAAATCTAGCAACTTCTTACAAGCTTTGATTTAACTTGGTTTGTCCTTTGCGATTTTGTTCTTTTGTGTTTTGTGATATTTAGCATTATGGGTCTGCGCTATATTAACGAAGGGACGGACTGACGGACGAACATGACCAAAATATACCTTATGACTACGGAGCTCTAAAAAGGGTTTGTTATAGACCAAACCTAATTTGAATAAACTAGATATGCCTGCCCCCTATTAGCATCAATGGCGAAACGTCCATTTAATACTAGTAGCGCAGAGGACATAATAGCACATAATTGTACTACTAGGTAGGCACCATTTCCAATCAAAGCGAGCCAGAATTCACGAATCCGCAATGTTTGATGATTAGAATTATTACTTCATACGCAGTGCGTGTAAAAATAAACAAACTTTGTTACAAGTTACAACATAAATGGCTTTGTATTTCTACTCACTCTCATTTAAACAACAAAAACTACACGGGCGTAGACGTAATTAAGAGAATGTTGCAGTACTGGATGTAATGGCGGCGAAAAGTATTACTCATTTGAATGCAAATACTCGTACCTACATCGTGTTCAAGGGTTTGTCTAATGTCTAGCATAATGCTATGAATGCCGCTCCCAGCCGCAACGTACGACCACAGAGCAAACAAGATAGTAGGATAACTCTGAAACTCGAAATGAGTTTAATTAGCTTGCGTCGTATATCATAAAAATTTCCGATTATTGCTCTTTAAGTTCCTATTTGGATAAGAATTTTTATATGCATCAACTGAGGCATGATACGTTTACATTTTAATTAAATCCGTATCAATTTAGTCCGAAACCCAAAACGTTTTTAATTTTTAATTTTCGTAATAATATAATAATAATAATACCATCTTTTGGTAGAATAAAAATGTTCTTGACAAAAACTTTATTATGAGAATAAATAAAAAAAAAACATATTACAAGCACAGTTTTACAAGAGTAATACAGTGTATTGTAGCACTACCGTAGCACTACGTAGCACATTGTATAACAAAAAATCGACATTATTACATTCGCTACATGCACGTCCAGCGCAAGTTTTCGTGTAAGCTATTTTAGAAAGTTGTATGTACAAAAAATATATTCAAAAGTACCCACATACTCCATAGTAAGAACTTACAAAAAATAAAGTCTTAATTAGTTAATCTCAGTTAACATGAGATTGATGTACTGACGATATAACCCTTACATCACAAGCAGGGTAAAACAAATAAGGTGACTTGTCAAAGATTAACTACTGACTTGTTTATACTATGTTAAAGCCTTCGTTGTCATGGTAACTAGACGCTGCAGTGCCTTGCCACCCTCCGCCGCTGCCGCCGCAGTAAGCTCCGAAACTTCGCTGAGGGCGGGCGAGCTTTGAGCAGCGAAGCAACTTGTTATACGTAATTTAAAAACATTTCGCTTCGGAAGAAACCATTCGGATTTGAATATTGGCTTTTAAATTGATTTTTTTTTAATTATAAATTTTGTTTAATGTTGGAATGGTAGGAACACAATAGTTTAGTGGTTACAATGGATATCGAGTCGCGACTGGGTTTAAGGCTTTGGATGCAGTTGGTGTGTTTTGTGATTGAGCGCGGAGTGTGGTGTCGGTGAACCATGAAGGGAGGTGGTCACAGCGCAGCCTACACGACACCATGACGACTTCGGATCGAGATAATATTTTCACGGATGATGACGAGGATTTGGTGAGTTATAAAAACACACGAAACGCCAGTAAATAAGCACAAGATTATGTTAAGTTAGTTTAACATATATTATAATAACATAAATAAATAACGCAAATTGCCACGTTATATAAGCAGGTATAATATGTTTTTGGGTTGGTTCCAAGTGGAATACCTTAACGCCTAACGGTTGTTACATAAACTTTATCTGCAGTGAGACCGATTGGCGGTATAAAATTGCATATAACTTAATTTACAGTAGATACGAGATGAGTTAAGGTTATAGGATAGTGGTGTGAGACTTTGTCTAATCCTCGTGTTGTGTTGGGTTCGAATCCTGCACGTAAGGGATTTTCATTTCATTGCGTAAGTAAGAGTATTATGAATCAAATTGATGTCATATCTTTTAGTGATATAAAACACGGTAAAGAAATATACAACATATTTGGCAACTTTAGTGGTATGATGTCTGTAGATGTTGCATAATAATACTACTACGTCAGGTACATATATAATAATCATCCACGATCCATGACTATGTTTGTACTGACATAAAACGAACTAAATTGTGTTTAATAAATCAGTCAAGGTTAGAGAGTTACGTGGGATTACTTACTGACAATGAGCTCACATTTGATTATCACAATTCACATTTTTTTGTAGTTTTCGTATTTACCATTTACAAATCAATGACTTTAACTTATTGTTAGATTATAATCCAAGTTCGAAAGCCTAAATTTTACAATAGACGAAGCTCCTTCAAATATTATGTACAAGTATACTACGTTTATGTTAAGTGTTATGTTAAGTTACGAATTAATTAATAACTCAATACCCCAATTTCCGGGTCTCTTGTCTATGCCATTGACAGATTATTAATTGTCATACTGGCTACACTGGAATTTGTTATTATGAATATTGCTTGATGAACGATCGGCGGGCAATATACATCGTAGCCATGTTTGCATTTCATGTACCAAGAAATCTATCGGGAATCTACTCAGAAATGGCTAGAGATTTGGAGAGGCTAAGGAATAAAAAAAACAGTAGTAACATAATAACTGTAAATTTTAAAATGTAAAAATCCCCGACCCTTTTACACCAATGACTGAAAACCTTGAAACGCCTAACCAGATCTTCATAAATTGTAGCTAAGAACCATCTTTATCACGTCAGACACAACAAAAACACGTCACGTCAAAAACAGACAGACATTTTTGCGTTGGGGGCTAAAAAGGCCAAAATCCTGGGAAATTTAATAATTTATAATCGTAGGAGTAGGATACGCACACATACATACGTGATACACACTCATTGTTGCTGTCATTTAAACGAAACACTAATCACCAGGGTGGGATTATTGGATGCTTCAATGTCCAACCAATTTTGATGTTGTTCACAGTTCGACTGTTTTTTTTTATTTAATGGCACAACTTACCTTCTGATATTACAATTAATATCTGTAGTATATGACAGATTCTATTAATATCCTTTGTCAATGACCGATTCCAATAATATTCTTTGTCTATGACAGATAGCGGTAAATTTTTAAAGACAAGACTGCTTGGACATGAGTTTTATGAATATAGATTGTAGTAGGTGATAAGTGCCATCTGTAACTGTGAGCAGGAAAAAAACAACTCCGGTAGTTTCTTGCTGCTTCTTCAGGGCCTTGTTGAAGCTTTGGGATAGTATGCATCTTTCAAAAAGTGTTTATAAACCAAACCAATTTTGAATAAAAACATTTGATTTGATTTGATTTCAATGCACTGGACGCTGAATGTTAAAAGTTAGGTAACATTTTATTCCATGCATCGCGTTAAAATTTAAGCGAATTCTATCTCGCTAAATGTACGCTAAAAGGATCGATGTTTTTAATTTATTTCAATTTGTTTAACTTAGTGTGCTTAAAACGTGCAAACATTTTATGTCCGTGTTGGCTAGAATTTAGATTGGATTAATGTTTGCCGATGTTTCACAAGTTTTTTACTAGCTGTCTGTTCTTCGCAAATACTGCATATCATTTTTTTACCAGCGGTGTAGGTATATCACTCAGTAAATGAATATTTTATCGACGTGAAATGGGTACTTTTATATTGTAATCATAAATGTCTGATGTGAAGTCTGCCATTCTGCATCGCAGGTGGAAAACCATAATAGAGGTAAAGCTAGAGTCCTATTCTAGGTCCGTATTAATAAACCGATCTATAAGATCTCTGCAATCTCGAGATTCGGCTTGAGGTGCTGAAACATGATAATTATGTCAAATCATAATATGTAAAAAATCATATTTGTAAGATATGACACAGTGCTCTTGAGCCCAGTCAGTTTATTAATACGGCCATAGAGTGTTTGAGCTAAGATGATGATATAATTAAAATACAATTATAAAGGCACTCGATCCTTTTTCAAGAGCTGTTGTTACGAGAGCGTCCTGGTCACTTGGTATTGCGACTTATTAGTATTCAGATCAGACACTCATGAAGCATTCAATGTTAAGTAAGTATATTTTTAGCATCTTAAGAGCTGCTTTCTTTCTTTTTCTTCTCTCTAACTTGGCCGGCACCGCATCAGTGACACCTTTGGTGTCGCCATAGGAGACGATAACCACTTACATTAGGGGGATCGACAGAGCATTTGAATGACAACTATTTCCATAAAAAAGCTGCATTAGATTGCTACATATACGAGTACTAGGAGCTTTTAGGGTGTCTTGATAGCATCTTGACTGTGATCTAGGTACTGACTTCACACGAGTATTATGTCTTTAGCCGACAACGAGCAAACCATCTCCTGATAAGAGGTTACCAATCCATGCATCCGACAGTCAAGTGAGTAACGGACTTTTTAATTCGACTACGAGGAACATAAAAATTAATGGTTCATTCTAGATGGAGGGCAGTAGCTAACCATATGTAAAACACATCAACACCATGCATGAATGCATAAACTGAGTGTATAGAAGTCCTGCGTTATACTAAGTATTTTTATACACCTAACGTGTCATGGCGGAAACCTGTTGTTATATTTGGGTCCTTTTTGTAGAACGTCCATCATGCAAGTTCATTCATCCGCTGCTACACAATATACCCTTATCCACCCAGTCACGCAGATGTGATACTTTGTGACGATATTTTATTAAAAGAAAATTTCTTATCATGCTACCTATGATCCTACCTATGATCTGTGATTCTACCTATGAGTATACCTATGATCAAAATATAGGAATAAAAAATTATATTAAGAGTGGAATATTAATCTTCTTAATATATATAAATTACGTGTCACGTTGTTTGTCTGCGATGAACTCCTAAACTACTCAATCGATTTTAATAAAATTTGCACACCGTGTACAGTTTGATCCAACTTGAAAGATAGGATAGCTTACATCTCAATATAAAAAAAACTTTTGACAGAACGAAGTCTGTCCGGGCAGCTAGTTAAATTATAGATGTTGCTAACTGATTAAACTACTAATTCCTGATCATTACTCGTAACATTCTTTCTTTTTCATTTTTCTGGTCTAACTTACTGCTTTATCAGACTGATTAGTGGTCAAGTAGGATCATCCAACAATACATAACGAATGTCATTTTAAATTTGGACTAAACTATTCAATGCGAACTCCATAAGAAAAAAAATATTGTATAATAATGCTAAGGTGCAGCGCAGACGACACTCTTCTTGAGCGATCGAGACTGCGGGCGCACAAATGACTACATGGCGCGCCAACAGTCTATCTCGGATTTTTCGCAGACTCAAAGCACACGACGCACACCTTCGATCACTCTGTCGGCAGAACTGTAGTGAAGTACACGCTATGGAAAACACGCAGAGATCGCGATGCATTATTTTGTACTTGAAGTACAGAAAAAAAAAAGAAGAAGAGAATTTTGGGTACATTCTATGCTTTCGGAGAGATTACTGAAAGGACAGTTCCATATAAAACATTTAATTCTGAAACAATATCCGGATAAATTTTTCAAATTCTATAAAATATCTGTTACAACATTTAATGAACTGTTATCTATTTTAAGACCAGCTTTGACTCATTCGGAAACAATGAGAAAGTGCTGGTCTGTTTTGTATTTCAATCGATCTCTGCCGCCATGCTAATATCGCATACGTTACGCCCACCACTAACGAATGCAGATTGCAGACTGAAGTGTGCGACGTCTGCGTTAGCGCGTGTTGAAGCAAACGTTGTATTTCTTTCGCACACCACTTGTGCGGAGCTGCGCGACGCGGGGCGGCGCGGTCTGCCCGAATTACACGTAATTTGTGTGCGCCGCTCTTATTGCGCGTCGTATGCGTTACTGCATATAATTGCAAAGGTTCTATTTTCACAGTCTTAAAAGAGCGTCACGGACTGTGTGACGTCTGCGCTGCACCTACTAGTTAAGGACCTTCATCCTTTTTTAAAAGCTTCGTGAAACAAAAATAGTATTCAAAATCGACACAGGCACTTGGTGTTTTGTCACACCTTGTTCTTTGTTCTAGGTTTCTCAACATTATGGATTTCCATTATTTTTACGGCGACTCTTCGGAGGTTTTACGGCGCGTCAAAAGAATTACTCAACTTAATATGATACTGAAGCACCTTTTCTCTGCCTCTTAAGAGTATTAAGCCTGCTCGCAGATAATAACGCCGAATGGACGAAAGCATTTTGTCTGAACTCTGAATCTTGAATACTAAGCATCTTTGTATTGAAATTGCCGAATACAAGGAACAAATATTTTGTTGTTTTGTTTGCTGATTTGCCTAAAGTAATGCAATATACGAGTTCAGTTTATGTCCATGTTTATATAAATGGAGAATATTTAGGAAATAATTATATGGGAAGATGTATTTCGTGTTAGGATTTTCCATTGGTTTTGTGTATTTACAAATATAAACTTGTTATTATTTAATTTTTAACCGACTTTAAAAAAGGAGGAGGTTCTCAATTCGACTGTATTTTTTTATGTTTGTTACCTCAGAACTTTGGACTGGGCGAACCGATTTTGATGATTCTTTTTTTATTCGAAAGCTGGTGCCTGACATGTGGACCCACATTTTGAACGAGATCTGACAAGTAATTTTTCAGTAACTTTGAAGTCGGTTATTTTTGTTAGTAAAATTTAGATTATTCAGCATAAATATAATCTTTAAAATAACACTAAATATTTATAGAAAAAACATCTGGAAAATTTAAACTTGCGTTCAAGAAGAAAATGTTCAATATGTCCTATTATATGAACCTGCAAAGTAAATTGAGTCTTACGACCCCTGCAGCATTAATCTAATCATCTGTGTTATATCTCCTCTTTCTGTAACAAATTGGGTGAATATAAGGATTCTATTAAGTCTGAGATACACGGTGAAGTAATTGGCTGCTGCCGGCAGTGAGATATGAATAGTAACGACTTCTATTTGAGACTAGCGGGTATTACCTAACTTTCGTTTATGTTTTCGTTTCGATCTTAAGTTTTAGATACTACTTTTAGATACTCAACTATACTTCGTTCTGAAACAATATTTTGTTCATAATTATATTAAGATGATATGTAAGGCTATTTGATCCAGCAAAAAAAAATATCTGAGAAAAGTGTCACCCCTGAGGCTCTGACAGGATCGATGTCAGAATTTTTCTCGTAGTAGTAGTAAGTAATTTCGACTAGAGATAGTAATTTTTTTCTAAAGTAAAAAATAAAAAACGGAATTGTAGGTCTAAACACGCTCTACAAGTTTGATAATTTTCGATAGCTGTCATGAGAAGAAAGAAAATCGCAAAAAACAAAATTCATTGGTTTTTCAATCGATATCTCAATAACGATGAACGATAGGTGAAAAATGTATAGGACCTTAATAGATCATAAAAAAGCAACACAAACGTATAGCATCAATTTTTTTTATCTCAAAGGAGAACCGAGTTATAGTAAAAAACTAAATTTAACACTTTTTTCAAGATGTCGGAAAATGCACACGGGAAATCTTGGTCGACAATTTTAAGTTAAGCTTTTCTAGACCTCCCACGTAGTATCCAAAATTTAGCTTTCTCGGTTCACATGCATTTCTAACCCGTTTTTCCGACGTAATGACTGGACTAGGTAGGTACAATAAAATTATAAAATTGTAAGTTTCTGACATAAGCGTAAATCTTTTATGTCACAGTCGTCGATCAGTTAGGATCCCTGTCCACGGCGCGACGGCGGTTCATTTGGCGACTGCATGCAAGCTGCATGATGAAACATAGGCAATAAACAAACACGCTGATGCCGCTCAGTGGACTGATTTCGTAGTTTCGTACCTTTACGTACGTCTAAGAGGGCAGAATGCCTAAATCTTGCATGTTACATACACCGATCAGCTGTTACAGTTCTATTATAATAAACACTTTCATCGTAGTTTCGTATTCATCCTGTCTGAAGTCGCTGGGTTCTCTACCAGCTGATTGTAATAAGATAACAAACTTGCGTAGCTTGCTATGATTCTGGCCCGGAATCCTGTTGTAAACTAAATAAATAATTCGTTCTACTACGACTATTATTTGTATGCCTTAAAAACCAGTAGGTAATCAAGAAATGAACGATAAATTTCAAATATTACTGCGAACGCATTTTACTTTTTGTTTTTTACTAGACAGTACTTCGCTCGGTATCCGTCAAAGTTGGCAGAAGTAGTTAATAAGCGGCCCGACCCAGTTTAGCAAGCACTGCCTCTTCAGCTACCCAGTACCAGCATTAAATAATATTTAAAGCCTCGTTGCATCGTTGCACGTGCACCTCGTATTTGTAATTTAAAATATTTTGTATTTTTTCCATATTTGCGTTACGGAATTATTCCCGTGCAGTTCAATTGGAATTAAAGGTCATTGTAATGTTCGTGAAGAGTAATAATCTAAATTTTACTTACAAAAAATAACCGACTTCAAAGTTTCTCAAAAACTACTTGTCAGATCTCGTTAAAATTTATGTGGGAACACATGAAAAGCACCTGCTTTCGATTAAAAAAAGAATCATCGAAATCGGTTGGCGTGATATTGAGTTATTCGTCAATTTGTCGCGCACATTCTTAATACAAATTTACGACTTATGTGGTTTTCTCATGGATAAAAAAAAGCAAAAGCATGGATAAAAAAAGCAAAGTCGGTTAAAAATAAAAACATGGCTTAAGATAGATACGACTGTGTCGTTTCTCATTAAAGCTAGTCTAGAAGCATTTCCTTTTCAATAACATAAACACAATGAATAAATAAATGCCCACACAATCACCACGCCAAACCCATATCACAATGAATAATAATTATCTGGATTACGCTTGGAGGTGTGGAGACCATACACTTTCCAAAAGAAAGGACCTGATACTATAGCGCGATGTCTAGCAGAGATCACCGCTTGAAGGAAAATTTTGATGTTTACTCTGAATGGGAGAAGCCCCAATTTGTATTTTAGTTTAATCTTAACATAAAAAAATCTGATTAAAAAAATGTGGGAATATATTTACGTAATTACTACTTTAGTTTTACTGACAATGAGTCTATTTTTAATAAATATTAAAGGTATTTTATTACGACAACGACGCCCTCGAAACCTGTCCTAGTAGCAGAGGAAAAGCACGTTAATATGTAAATTCAGTGCGCAATTAAAGCGAGTACCGAGTTTATGAGTCCCGCCCCTTGAAATTAATAGTAATGGGACAACATACAATGTTTTTAACGGATCCAAATTTAATTATAAATTTAGAAACAGAATAAAAAGAAACCATTGCACAGTAAAACGTATAGGTACGACGAGATAATATATTTGATTTTTATTATGTCCATTGCTCGATTTTGCAGAAGATAATAAAATGTTCATGGTATACATATAATCTAAATTTTACTAACAAAAAATAACCGACTTCAAAGTCTCAAAAACTACATAGTTGTCAGATCTCGTTCAAATTTATGTGAGACCACATGACAAGCGCCTGCTTTCGATTAAAAAAAGAATCATCGAAATCGGTTGGCATGATATTGAGTTATTCATCAATTTGTCGCGCACATCTTAACACAAATTTACGACGTATGTAGTTTTCTCATGGATGCCATTGTCAGATCTCAATAAAATTTATGTGGGACCACATGACAGCCACCAGCTTTCGATTAAAAAAGAATCATCAAAATCGGTTCGCCCAGTCCAATGTTCTGAGGTAACAAACATAAAAAAAAAAATACAGTCGAATTGACAGTCTCCTTTTTTGAAGTCGGTTAAAAATATTACGAAAATATGCAATTGGTAAAAAAATATTAAAATTATTATGAATGTTAAAGCTGAGTTATGATTGATGACTGTGGAAAACGTTCATTCCCACTAGTTCTACTGCTTAGTTCTATCGTAGAACTAGTGGGATTTTTTTTTCCAAAACAGCTGATGGTGCAGTCATCAATGCTATTTTTATATAAATACCAATGCTATTTTTATATAAATTAGCCTTCCGTATAACAAACACCATTTTCCAGCATTTCCACAAGAGATTTTTGAAGTGAAAACTTCTTTAGTAGGGGGGTGACTTGATATTTTATGAAACGAAACTGTCCAGTGGAGACTAGAAATGAGTGGAGACTGACTTGAAATTTTTTTGAAAAATGAGAGATGATTTGAGAGATGAGTTGAGAGGTGAGTTGAGAGGTGAGTTCAGAGGTGAGGTGAGAGGTGAGTTGAGAGGTGAGTTGAGAGGTGAGTTGAGAGATGAGTTGAGGGATGAGAGATCATTACTAAAACCTACAATTATCATCTTCCCGAAATTTTACATTCGTCTCATTATATCTTGAAAACAAAATTTTTGAAGTTTTCACTTTTACTACGTGTGAATTGCACACATTTTAATTTTTTTTTTATTTTTTCTTGTTATTTACTTTATGACTATACAACATACCAAAAATCGGCAAGTTCCATCGAAAAAAGTTATATCAGTAACTAGTCGGTTAAAAGATGCGTTGACTCGATCCCAGGCCTTTTCAGACAGCATTAACAATTGCTGTATATCCGTGAAGCTCTCTTCTTTCTTGGCTAGCAATGGTGATGCCTTCGCTGGTGTTGCTAGTGTTCATTGGCGACAGTGACCACTTATTTATTTATTTAACACTTTATTGTTTGTACACCATAAAATAATATTCATAAGAGCACAAGAAAAGAATACAAAACAATGGGCGACCTTATCGCTTTAAAGCGATTTCTTCCAGGCAACCCAGTAACAGAAAGAAAACAGCAAGAAAATAAATTGGGTACAGGCGTACCTACATAAGGTAAAGTAAAGATATAAAATAAAAGTATTTTCAATGACAAACATACCAATAATAAGAGCAGTAATAATGAGTTACTGAAAGCCAAGAAAAAGGAAAAAGGAAAGAAAAATGACAGGTTAGGAAAGAAGATAATGTTCTTTAAGTAATTTTTTAAAAGAAAACACATTTTCACCACCATCAGTTGGCCACTACATTAGTTACCATTTATACATATAGGACATACCATCAGTTACAATTTAGATGTAAGGACATGGTTGCAGGAACTAAAGAATTGAAGTCACACGAGAATCTTATGTAAAATAGGATCCCATTGTGTTACAGTTCGTTGCTACCATAAGTAAGGACAAGTAAGAAAAAACTGGCTAATGCGTGTCAGGCGCTCGTTAAAATACTAACATTACGTATACATTAAAACATGTCTAAAATATTATTATACATTTTGTTTAAAATTCCTTCGAAATACTCGTTGGGCTTCACTGAGCTTAAACAGTCCAAACTTTTAAGATAGCTTCAAAACAATTCTTTTCCCACAACAATTCTTTGTTATGAGTCTATAATATTAAAATTTTCCTTTAGAACTTTTATATGAAAAATACTCATTTCAAAAATATAACTTCAAAGTAAGAAATGCTACTTAAGTTTTTGGTGTTTCAGCAAAGTTGTCGAACATGTAAAACTGCATTGATGCATTTAATGTTAACTTAAGTCTATTAGAATACATACCTCCGGACCGTAAGACCACCAAATCTCACTACCGGTGGTCAGTTGGCACTCCAATTTCTCAACTGACTACCAGTTACCAAATAACACAATGTTACTCCCATTTAACCCCAGTATCAGCAAAACTAAATCTGTTAAGATACAACATCATTGCTGTTAAGCCATTCCTGAGATTATGGTAAAAATACAAACATTTTAAAAATCATTGTTATGGGATGTATTTCGATATTGAATACTATTATATTGCTTTTAAACGGTTTTATTTAACTTGCCCTGTTTGTTTGTTTGTTTGGGCACAGAAGAAATAATAGTACCTAAATCTTAACATATATAAATTACGTGTCACGTTGTTTGTCCGTGATGGACTCCTAAACTACTAAACCGATTTTAATCAAATTTGGACAGCGTGTGCAGTTTGATCCAACTTAAAAGATAGCTAGGATAGCTTACATCTCAAAATAAAACAAAAAACTTTTGACAGAACGAAGTCTGTCCGGGCAGCTAGTATAATATAGGTTTGGGTCAAATTTTGCAAGCCTAACTTCCACTTAACCTAAGGAGTTGAAATTTTACACATTGCTTTAGTTCTGATGACAATGTCTTTTTGTGACAATCTTGACCTGATGCTACAGCCATGAGCCAGGGTTGGCTCCAGCCGAGGGAACTCCTTAATGGTTCCAGCACAGTCCCAATTTTTTTCAATTAGTATCTCCATTATAAAACCGTGTATTTAGTTCTTTAAACTATCAACTTATACATATGTATTACACCGGCGACCGTATAAAATGTTCGCAGTATTACACATAATGATGATGTTAATGTATGATGAATGACGATGATTTGTCAAAGCATCTGTCAAGGGCTGACGTCACTAGAAAGAAGCCGCACGTATGCAGTGTGCGTAGAGATAACAAGATGTATCCAAGTTTCCTTCATCCATTTTACTATAATAGGGGTACTCACGAATCTTACGATATTTATTTTCTCCACCCGTTTAGAATGTGTCGCACCGTTTGCTGTCCCGGCCGATAAAATTTACGACCTGTTTATGTTAGCAGGTACTAACGCAGGTTCTATGTAGGGATTTCTTTTTATTTCTCCTTTAAAGAACACCATATGGAACAATCTTGCGAGAATAGCAGTTCGAGATTTTCCCTTTGAAGAAAAATAAATGTGCTTGTATAAGCTATAGGTACGATTATGTATTCTGTGGTATAAATTATGGTGTAACGTTACAAAAATAAGAGGAATTTAAATTTTCTTCTATTTTTTTCAATCAAATGCTAGGTCGCGATTGTCGTTATGTTATATTTATTGCGTAATCGTTAAACTTACTTTATTTATTTAAGTAATTACTGTATCAAACTACTCCTCAACTCGTCTAAATCCAGAAAATTCAATCTTCGAAAAAAAAACGAAACTCCAGGATATTTATAATAAAACGATTCAATCCACTTCATGATTCCATCAAGAATACTCTTCATTATGGGTCATTCTGCGTAACGCAGCTGTGCTGTTGCTTTGGAATAGAAAATAAATCTGACTATTTTTCACGTACTATTGCAATAAGTGATGATTATACGTAGAACTAGAAAAACCGATCTTAATAATAAATTGGGGCAAACATAAAAAATGAATAATGATTATTTCGGGTACAGGTGCTATTTCCGTTCACAAGGTGAAGGATGTAGAGACTAGAGACGCGGGGGCGTTTTGGTACAATAGTAAAAATATAAGAAAAAAGCAGCTAACGCGAAATGTACTGTTCCCTAGTTATAAGTAGATTGATGATAGTTTCCTTGTAAATACAAAAATTTAACCTATTTCCATGAATTTTCACATATCCAACTGCAGAGAGTTGAGACACTTTTTGACCCTAACCAAAATTTGCAGTTTCGCAAAAGGATCCCGGAATCGAAAAATGGTCTTCGCTAGACTACGCCTACGGAACCCCAAAAAGTTCAATTAGGTACCTACGCAAATTTATCCCTTATCGCCTTATGAATAAATCAGTGTTACGTGGTATCCGCACGGCATTTACATTATATCCAGTCGCCTTTTGTGTTCCTACTTTATGCTACAACAAATTACACGTAATTTGGCGGCATTAATGGGGCTTTCCTTTCGGAGTTTTTCTAGTGTAAATCTTTTGCGTTGGTATTCCGTATTTCTATCACGAGAAAATATAAATTGCTGTGGCCTTGAACATGTTTCTGTTTTAGATTTTTATGACTTAATAGACTTATAATAAAGCTGTGACCAATGTTATAGTTTATAACACACTTTTATCTCCTTTATTTTTTTATTTTTTTAGCTGGCAACGCTTGAATGATGCCTTTGGTGCCGCTGATGTCCATGGGCGAAGATAACCACTTACCATCAAGTGGATCGTCAGCTGGCTTGTCGACAGGCACTGTATAGTATAAGTAAAATTTTATTAGAATAACATGTTATCCGGGCAAAATATTTAGGCAAGTCGAATCAATACTTTACACGTGCGATATTATAATATTAGCTTTCAAAGTTGAGAAATGCCCTCGGGCCTGACGGACGAGAACCTTTCTGCTGTCACGTGTCAATCTTACCATAAAAGGCGGTTGGAGTCTTCCCACCAATCCCGCCATATCGCTGAATTGAGGTCTAGGAAATATTTAGGTACCTACGTCATTTTTTACAACTCAAAACTATCCCACTCTTCTTTGGGTCTTCAATGAGAAGATTAGAAGCCATATTCAGCCAAGCTCATAGTGCAGATTGGCAGTATTTCACATTTTCGAGAACATTACGAACTCTCAGGTTTACTCACAATGTTTTCCGGGGCTAGTGGAATCCAGATTCCAGAAAAGCACTCTGAGTTATAGGTATATTGATATTTTAACAGCGATAATAAATTAAAAAAAGAAATCAAAATTTACCATTTATTTCTAAACACCTTGTCTCTCCCACTTTTTTCCATATTCTAAATGGGTACATGCATATTTCTCTATAGCAAGGGTTAAATAAAGTTAGACAATATTGGGAGTGGGTTTCATAATTCTCATAACATTCCTGTCAAGATCCTTTACCAATATTGAATTTAGCTTCGATTATTGGATTCCGGCGAGACAGCCTTTGTAAGCGAGCGACGAAACAAGTTCGTATGGTTTGAAAGGATATTTATTTATTTATTTATTTTTGGATTACCAACATAAGATACAGCGTTAACATTTCTGAAACATTATTTTTCCCTTATTACAACTATCAAACTGTTCTTACTATAACAGGTAACCACAGCATGCTTTGTGAATAGTGTTTACAACTCATTTAAAATAAGAGTAAAAATAAAATTCAAATTAACATCAAATTAATCAAGATTAAAATATGAAATAAAATTAAATTAAAATTTTAAAAATTAAAAAAAAAACAAGATAAAACATTAAATTAAAAACATTTAAAATCATAGCAAATAAATTTAAATTAACATCAAATTAAAAACCAAAATTAAAATTAAAAAAACCAAAAAAATGAAAATTATAACAATTTGTGCAAAATATACAGAGGGTATTGTTATTATTCGCTTCACGGGTCTCTTCTCTTGAGAAAGCCTGGAGCATACTCCACCACGCTGCTCCAGTGCAGATTGGTGGAAGGGTTAGTGGCCAACCCAAGTGTGGGAAGTTTTAAAGCCGCCCGAGTTCCCCTGACATGGCATGGATAACAACCGGGACCGACGGCTTAACGTGCCCTCCAAAGCACGGAATCGCTCAAGAAATTTTATATAATTCTATATTAATACTGATGTCCCAAATAAAAGGGGCAGAGTTTCGACAAGATCTTTTAATCACAACAGAATGATTAACAAAATGGCTGGCGTTGGCTTATTAGCACACCCCCGCACTTGGGCTTGGTGGTTGGGGGCTAATATGGCGGCTTGATTGGCTGGTACTACTGGCAAGTCTGATTGGCTGGCGTAGAACTGACGGCACATCTGTATGATCTGTAACAATATATAAAAAAAAACTTTTTCTTATACAAATATTTTTTATTCATATTTAGCTTATTGCAACACCAAGAGGTCACCAATGTACTGGCGACCAAGATTTAAGACTTAACTGGCTTACTAACACTCAATATAATGTTGAAAATCCATACTAATATTATAAATGTGAAAGTGTGTTTGTTTGTTTGTTTGTTTGTTTGTTTGTTTGTTTGTCCGTCTTTCACGTCGTAACGGAGCGATGTTATGGTAAGATTTTTTGTGTGGAGATAGGTAGGAGGCTGGAGAGTAACGTAGGCTACTTTTTACCGCAGTAAAACAACTCATTCCCATGGAAAGATCCATTATGATGCGTATTTGTCCATACTTCTATACTTCCACTAGCTATTACCCGCGGCTTCGCCCGCGAGTTCAAAGGGAAGTAACAATGAGTTGTTTAACATGCATGACTCTTTCCTAGATATAATAACATAATAATTAATAACAAGCTATTACCCGCGGCTTCGCCACCGTGTTCAAAGGGAAGTAACAATGAGTTGTTTAACATGCATGACTCTTTCCTAGATATAATAACATAATAATTAATAACAAGCTATTACCCGCGGCTTCGCCACCGTGTTCAACGGGAAGTAACAATGTGTTGTTTAACATGCATGACTCTTTCCTAGATATAATAACATAATAATTAATAATAATAATTCATAAATAAGTAACAGATCCAAAATCAAATTAAGTATGGAAGTTTGGAAGTATGGATAGTATGGATGGATATGGAAGTATAGAAGTATGGGCAAATACGCATCATAATGGATCTTTCCATGGGAATGAGTTGTTTTACTGCGGTAAAAGTAGCCTACGTTACTCTCCAGCCTCCTACCTATCTCCACACAAAAAATCTTACCATAACATCTCTCCGTTACGACGTGAAAGACGGTCAAACAAACAAACACACTTTCGAATTTATAATATTAGTATGTATAGTAAGGATACGCATCATAATGGATCTTTCCATGGGAATGAGTTGTTTTACTGCGGTAAAAAGAAGCCTACGTTACTCTCCAGCCTCCTAATTATCTCCACACAAAAAAATCTTACCTTAACATCCCTCCGTTACGACGTGAAAGACGGACAAACAAACAAACAAACACACTTTCGCATTTATAATATTAGTATAGATTATGTTATTATATCTAGGAAAGAGTCATGCATGTTAAACAACTCATTGTTACTTCCCTTTGAACACGCGGGCGAAGCCGCGGGTAATAGCTAGTTACAAATAAATCTCTGTTCTGACGCCTCAGTGAGCCGATCTCTGTTCTGACGCCTGAGGGAGCGTAAATATCAACTATATAAATAAGTCTGCAAAGGTTGTTTATTTAGACCCTCGAAGGGTATGACGTCATCCTTGCGGAGAAAATGACACAATGTCCGTATTATACGGAAATGTCGCCCTGTGTACAAATAAAATAAAACGGGCTGGGCTGTATGGGCGAAGCTGTATTGGGGTACGAGAAACATGGGACAAGGGTAGCCCGAAATTGTTTCATAAATATAAAGTGTAATTAAATTTGGTATATCGTATACGGAGCTCCATTCTTCTGTGCTGTTCTTGAATCTTGGTTACAAGTAGATTTAATGTCTTACTGCCGCACTTACGCCCCAACTCAGAGTCACTAACAGTTACTTAAATTGCTCCTTAGTAAAGAATTGCCATACAAATTCTGTACTAGAATGAGCGATTTAAGTAACCGTTAGTGACTCTGAGTTGGGGCGTTAGAGTCACTTAAAATTACAAATTACTAAAGTAACCGTTACTTACTTAAGGCGAGCGTATTCGACCGTTGTAGGCATTTTGTTCACTGCCCTTTACCCCGCTCCCCTGAGTGTAAACTCGACCGCCACGCCGTGAGCCGGCCGCGCGCGGCTGTGAGGTTAATGACCCCGTGCGTAGCTGTAGATCCTACATAGCCTAGTTGGTAGTGGACCTGCCTGCGAACTGCGAAGCGAGGGGTTTCGGGTTCGATTTCCGGCCGGGGCAAATATTTATGTGACAGATAAATATTTGTACTCGTGTCATGGCTGTTATTGTGATGTGTTATATGTGTAGTACATGCCACCCGCGACACAGGTAAATACTTGTAACCTACTGCGGGGGTATGAGTGTGGAAGGGTTTTATTATTATTATTATTATTATTATTAGTAACTGCTCTGAGTTGGGGTGTAAGTATACTTTATTTTGATTTATTCATTGGAATTTTAGGTGTAATAAAATAAGAGTAATGATAATTTTAGCTTATCCAGTGGAGACTAGAGGTGAGTGGAGACTGACTTGAAATTTTATGATACGAAACTGTCCAATGGAGACTAGAGGTGAGTGGAGACTGACTTGAAATTTTATGATACGAAACTGTCCAGTGGAGACTAGAGGTGAGTGGAGACTGACTTGAAATTTTATGATACGAAACTGTCCAGTGGAGACTAGAGGTGAGTGGAGACTGACTTGAAATTTTATGATACGAAACTGGCCAGTGGAGACTAGAGGTGAGTGGAGACTGACTTGAAATTTTATGATACGAAACTGTCCAGTGGAGACTAGAGGTGAGTGGAGACTGACTTGAAATTTTATGATACGAAACTGTCCAGTGGAGACTAGAGGTGAGTGGAGACTGACTTGAAATTTTATGAAACGAAACTGTCCAGTGGAGACTAGAGGTGAGTGGAGACTGACTTGAAATTTTATGAAACGAAACTGTCCAGTGGAGACTAGAGTTGAGTGGAGACTGACTTGAAATTTTATGAAACGAAACTGTCCAGTGGAGACTAGAGGTGAGTGGAGACTGACTTGAAATTTTATGATACGAAACTGTCCAGTGGAGACTAGAGGTGAGTGGAGACTGACTTGAAATTTTATGATACGAAACTGTCCAGTGGAGACTAGAGGTGAGTGGAGACTGACTTGAAATTTTATGAAACGAAACTGTCCAGTGGAGACTAGAGTTGAGTGGAGACTGACTTGAAATTTTATGAAACGAAACTGTCCAGTGGAGACTAGAGGTGAGTGCAGACTGACTTGAAATTTTATGAAACGAAACTGTCCAGTGGAGACTAAAGGTGAGTGGATAACAAATAAGTAGGTACTTACATACAAAATTGACTAATATCATCTAAATACTAACAAAAAATAACCAACTTCAAAATAACTCGAAAACTACTTGTCAAATCTCCCTCAAATTTATGTGGAACCACATGATACGCACCAGCTTTCTATCAAAAAAAGAATCATCAAAATCGGTTCACCTACAAATAAGTAGGTACTTACATACAAAATTGACTAATATCATCTAAATACTAACAAAAAGTAACCAACTTCAAAATCGAAACGAGCTTTTTTTTCAAAATGGCGGACTTGTAGGTATGCCAGGTTCCGTACAAAAATCTTCAAACCCTTTGGATAAGATATTTTACAAGTATGTTGAGAATGATAAAAAGTATAAGAATAATTTAAAATAAAATACCTAAAGATACGTAAAAAATAATAAAAACAAAAAAATTAAAATGTGTGCCATTCACACATTTTAGAACTTAGAAGTGAAACCTTCAAAAATTTTGTTTTCAAGATAATGAGACGAATGTAAAATTTCGGGAAGATGATAATTGTAGGTTTTACTATTCCACTCCACTCCACTCCACAAATTTTGACTTTTGACTTTTTTGCCTTTTTTGACTTTAGACTTTAGACTTTTTTGACTTTTTTTGACGTTTTTGACTTGACTGTTGACTTTTGACTTTTTTGACTTTGACTTTTCTTACTTTTTTCACTTTATTGACTTTTTTGACTTTTTTGACTTTTGACTTTTTTGACTTTTTTTACTTGACTTTTTTTACTTTTTTGACTTGACTTTTTTGACTTTTTTGACTTTTGACTTTTGACTTTTGACTTTTGACTTTTGACTTTTGACTTTTGACTTTTGACTTTTGACTTTTGACTTTTTTGACTTTTTTGAATTTTGACTTTGACTTTTTTGGCTTTTTTGACTTTTTTGACTTTTGACTTTTTTGACTTTTGACTTTTTTGACTTTTTTGACTTTTGACTTTTGACTTTTTTGAATTTTGACCTTTTTGACTTTTGACTTTTGACTTTTTTGACTTTTTTGACTTTTTTTACTTTTTTGACTTTAGACTTTTGACTTTTGACTTTTGACTTTTGACTTTTTTGACTTTTTTGAATTTTGACTTTGATTTTTTTGGCTTTTTTGACTTTTTTGACTTTTGACTTTTTTGACTTTTGACTTTTTTGACTTTTGACTTTTGACTTTTTTGAATTTTGACCTTTTTGACTTTTGACTTTTGACTTTTTTGACTTTTTTGACTTTTTTTACTTTTTTGACTTTAGACTTTTGACTTTTGACTTTTTTGAATTTTGACTTTTTTGACTTTTGACTTTTTTGACTTTGACATTTTTGACTTTTGACTTTTTTGACTTTTGACTTTTGACTTTTTTGAATTTTGACTTTTTTGACTTTTTTGACTTTGACTTTTTTGACTTTTTTGACTTGACTTTTATGACTTTTTTGACTTTTGACTTTTGACTTTTTTGAATTTTGACTTTTTTGACTTTTGACTTTTTTGACTTTAGACTTTTGACTTTTGACTTTTGACTTTTGACTTTTGACTTTTGACTTTTTTGAATTTTGACTTTTTTGACTTTTGACTTTTTTGACTTTGACTTTTTTGACTTGACTTTTTTGACTTTTTTGACTTTTGACTTTTGACTTTTGACTTTTGACTTGTTTGAATTTTGACTTTTTTGACTTTTTTGACTTTTTTGACTTTTGACTTTTTTGACTTTGACTTTTTTGACTTGACTTTTTTGACTTTTTTGACTTTTTTGACTTTTGACTTTTGACTTTTGACTTTTTTGACTTTTTTGAATTTCGACTTTTGACTTTTTTGACATTTTTGACTTTCGACTTTTTTGACTTTTGACTTCAAGAAGTTTTCACTTCAATAATCATTTTTTCAAAACAATTTTCCATTTATTTCATAACGCGCCTAAATAAGGTATAACTTCAAAAAAGAAAACTGTCTCTCAAGCTCCCAGCCGTCACGACGAGTCGTTTGGCGACTGACACATGCTCAAGGGTGGTAGCTATCCATGCGAACCCCATGGAGAAATAATAATAGTAATAATGGTATTAAATTTAAAATCAATATTACCAATATAATCCCTCGAGGGGCCCTACCACCAGCGGGCCGGATTTAGTCGCCTTTTACGACACCCATCCGGCTTGGGATAGTATTAGATAATAATTGTGTAATTAGCACTTGACTTATACCAATACCCAAATACTATAATAGTAACTAAAGTATAAAAACGAAAAAATTTTATTATTTCAAATTACAGCAGTGTGGATACTTTGGACAGTACCTAATACGTAATATAAGTTCAGAAGGCGCGCGCGCCAAATTCGAAATTAAAATTAGTGTCGGAAATTCGACAACGTGCGGCTGCGATGCCGATTAGCACAGGTCCTACCTCGAAGGCGACTGGCGCGAGAGTAAAATTGAGTAAATTAACGCGTCGGGCGTTTCGTTGCTCGTGGAAAGGGAAAAAATAGAAATTGAAAGGGAAGTTTTTCAAAATTTCAAATTATGATCAGAAAGAAATATTGGTATCTATAGGACCTATACTGTGGTATATTTTTTATTATCTGGAAGCGATTAAAACGCGAATAAAACGCCATTTTTATGCCAGATTAGACCCCACTTTGTGATTTATTTCTATCCAATGAAATAATTGCTATCGTGTATCAAGTATGAGGGAACGAAAGAACAAAGACTGTAAAATAACATATATTTTTTTTAGAATTGTATTATGTACCATTTATGAACAAAACACCTTCAAAAATACCATTTCTTGGGATAATATCGCCTTAAATCGCTTCTTGAATGAAGGAGTGATTTAAATAACCGTTAAGTGACTCTGAGTGAGGCAGTTAGCGCAAGTTAGTAACAGTAACTTAGTGCGAAGGATAATCCATTTTCAAGTTTCAACTTTGGTTATATTTCACTCTTTCGAACGCTTTTGGACTTGAACTTGGCTTGACTCAAAGCTTTATTGTGAGAGTTGTTTAATAATCTAAATTTTACTAACAAAAAATAACCGACTTCAAAGTCTCAAAAACTACATAGTTGTCAGATCTCGTTCAAATTTATGTGAGACCACATGACAAGCGCCTGCTTTCGATTAAAAAAAGAATCATCGAAATCGGTTGGCGTGATATTGAGTTATTCGTCAATTTGTCGCGCACATCTTAACACAAATTTACGACTTATGTGGTTTTATCATGGATGCCATTGTCAGATCTCAATAAAATTTATGTGGGACCACATGACAGTTAATACATGACATGAATAATGATGTTACCAGTCATGGACAAATAGTTGCACCGGGCTTCTCGCGACATGATCTTCTCTATCTTTCTTACAAGCTCAAACCACCCAAGCTTAAGTCGCAGATGGTATTGATGCGCTGTTTTGCCAGGATTGATAAAGATAAATTAATGACAGATGCTGCTGAATTGAATTTCTCAAGCGTGTATGCTGCGTCAGCAGTCGATGACAAGATCTCTCACTTAAACAATATTATTTTGACACTGTTTGATGTACATGCGCCGCTTAGACAAGTGAGAATTAAAAAACCGCCGGCACCATGGATCACTAGAGGAGTTCGTATGGCGATGACGCGGCGTGACAGGGCTTTTCGCAGGTTCAAGCGTGACAGGTGTGACGAAAATTGGTCTCTTTATAAAGTTGCGCGTAACCGATGTAATAGGATGGTGAGAGCAGCCAAGAGAAACTATTTCTTAGAAAATCTTCGTGACTCCTCCTCAGCCGACATATGGAAGTTCCTCCGTACACTCGGCATTGGCAAAACTACTACACAGGCTAAAGGAACCTCCTTCTCGGTAAATGATTTTAACCAGTTTTTCGCATCTGTGCCTCGTGTCAATGCCGCAGTGAAATCTTCAACCATTTCTAGCATCACTTCCATGGTTCAACCCTCCACTGACCATTTCTTGTTTTCACCAGTATCTGCGGCTGAGGTTGGTAAAGTTATTGCGTCTTTGAAATCCAACGCCGTTGGTCATGACGGGGTAGGGAGAGCAATGATAATGCCTATACTCTCATTCCTTCTTCCTGTCATTGCACACATTGTAAATTTCTCCTTGACTACTGGGGTATTTCCTAAACTCTGGCTTAAGGCATTAGTTACTCCCATTCCAAAAACATCTAACCCCTGTGGATTAAAAGAGTATAGGCCTATCTCCATATTGCCCTTCCTCTCCAAAATATTAGAGGCAATTGCTCACAAGCAACTATCTACTTATGTTTACTCACACGACCTTCTGAGCCCACTTCAGTCTGGATTTAGACAGGGACACAGCACTACCACTGCTCTTATGAAGGTAACTGAAGACATTCGTGATGGCATGGAGAATAGGATGGTCACTATTTTGGTACTAATCGATTTTTCTAACGCGTTTAACATGGTCGACCATGATATTCTCCTTGCCATCCTTACCCAGTTTCACCTCTCGTCCACTGTGCTGGCATGGTTCTCGTCATATTTGCGAGGCCGCCAACAGGCCGTCAGAGTTGATGGATCTGTCTCTGACTGGTGTGACCTTATCTCCGGCGTGCCTCAAGGCGGTATCCTCTCTCCTCTGCTCTTTTCCATTTTCATTAACACCCTCACACCGCTCCTTGGCTGTTCTTACCATCTTTACGCGGACGACCTACAGATTTACACCGCAACCGATGTGGTTGACATCGACAGTGCCATTAGGAAAGTTAATTCTGATTTAAATAAGGTCAGCACTTGGTCACAGAATTTTGGCATCAAAGTAAACCCTACAAAATGTCAAGCCATTGTCGTGGGTAGCCCCCGTCAGCTGGCTAAGGTTGATCTCAACCAGGTTGCGCCTGTCATGTTTGAGGCTTCGAGCATCCCTTTCAGTGCCAGTGTCAAAGACCTTGGCATTCATATTGAAAGTTTCTTGAGTTGGAATACACAGGTGAGTGAAATCTGTCGAAGTGTTACAGCTTCTTTGACTTTCCTTAACCGTTTCAGGAATTTTCTCCCAGTCGAGACTAAGATTTATTTAGTACAGACATTAATTTTCCCCATAATCGATTACGGCGATGTCTGTTGCTTAGACATTAGTGAGGCTCTACTTGACAAACTGGATCGACTCATAAATAACGCCGTTCGCTTTGTTTTCTGTCTTCGTAGATTTGATATCTCCTCATACCGTTCTAAGCTTAAATGGCTTCCTATCCGCCAGCGACGGCAAATTAGGCTACTGTGTTCTTTGTTTTCTGTCCTCTTTGACTCCCATTCTCCAGACTATTTAAAATCCAAATTTCAATATCTGTACTCTTCCCATGATCGACAGCTCCGCTCTGCTAACTCTTATATTCTGTCTATCCCGCTGCATCGATCTGGGTTTGTGTCAGACTCCTTCACGGTTCAGGCTGCCCGGTTATGGAATGCTCTTCCTGATGAGCTTAGGAGACCTGGAGCTAAACTCGTCTTCAAGAAAAAACTACAAGCTTTCTTAACTGGTTGTAAACTGTAATTTTTATAACATCTCAGACGCTACATATATTTAGACGTTATGTATATATAATATATATTATTTATTTATATATGTACGTAGATTATTTATTTATTTATGTACTAGCAGCCCGCCCCGGCTTCGCTCGGGTGTAATTTTAATTTTAAACATTTAGAGATATATTTATAATTTTATGTTTTGACGACCCGTGTGGCGCGATGGCTACCATGCCGGATCGCCGCGCCAAGGGTCCTGTGTTCGATTCCCAGCGAAGCGGAAATTAGAATGATGAATTTGAATTTCTGTTTTCGGTCTGGGTGTGAATGTCCTTGTCTAGTGTGTTATCCATGGCACCCACGACACAGGGAATCCTTGTGTGGGGCTATGAGTATGAAACGTTATTATTTATTATTTGTTTTTATTTATTATCTCTTTAAAGGACATAGGTATGTGTTTTTTCTTTAAATTTTAAATTTGCACTTGCCAATCTATTGTTATTTTTATAACATATACATTTTACTCAATTAATTTATTTGTAATTGGTTTATTTTTTTACTTGTAACTATTTTTTTAGATTCCTCTATTTACATTTTTGTACATACATACATCTATTTACATTTTATTGCTTTAGTAATTAAAGGACTACGCTACAGTTGCTTTGCGTGGGGCCACACTGGTCATTGCGCGGCCGCCGCAGCGGTGGCGGCGGTGTTTGTTTTCCTAAATTTTTATTATCTTCTGAATGGAATGTCCGATGTGAGTAGTTCAAAAAGTTATCTATAGGTATTGAAACAGTTTTGAATATGAAATGATTTATTTGGATAAGGATTAATACGAAGGTATGGTTTTCATGATCTGATTTTGGTCATCTTTTTTATTAACTGTTAAAATGTAAAAAGTGGTTATAGTGACATAACGACAATAGTTGGAAATATAGTATCGCGAGGTTTTTTGTAGATATTGATATGTTCTCTAATATTGTAAAACATTTTTTGTTCTATCATCAATAGTTTCCGCACTAAACAACTGGCTGCTTTCCATTCGATATAAACGTTAACGTTAAAATCGTGTTGTCGTGTGAACGACTGCCTCGTATACGGGGAAACCGTATACGGGAAAAAATCGAATCGAATGGACGCCGTGTGAACGTAGCCTAACGCGGGAGCAGGCAACATACAACTGTCGTTAGTATATTAGTTCATTGCAACTGTCCATGAGTGAAGCATAGGTTTTCCAGATAAACGCCGCAAATACTTAAAGACTGACCCTGTGATTTATTTTGTTGATTTACTTTTACAACTGTTGATCTTTCATTATCTGCAGTCGATCGGCGACGATAAAGCGCATAGCCATCGTTCCCGGTAATTGTTTCTGCCACTAATTCCCGTGGACACCGTTTCGAAAATTGACCATCTACCATACATGGTGAATTTGAATTGAGATTTCCACATGGGCCATGAATCATGTTTTTAATAACAACTTCATGCAAGCCTGGATCAACTTGTACATCAGGAGTGACTTATACATCAGTAATTTCAGTAGATATGATTTGATCAACTTCATTTGGTATCAACTTTATTTTCTCAATTAGCCAAATCATAATTATGAGCATGAAGCAACCTGCTCGCAGCGCGTAACGTCTCACCAAATACACTGTGTTTTACAATTAAATCCATTACAGATTTCAACTTTAGTCGGAAGACTCGTGCAGTAATATCATGGCGATCAATCGGTAATTGGCCAGGTAAAAACTCCTGTTTGATTTCTATTCACTAAAGACGTATCAGACGGTATGAGTAAAAATTTATTGAACTAACTTTTTTATTACTTTCAGCTCCTGTAAATAAGATAATGTTTTGATGACAGTCATTCAACAATAACATAATTGTAAACAAAAACAGTGCAATGACACTTTATAATTGCCTGTATTAGGATTTATCATCTTGATTGAGAAATGATAACCATCTTCACCTTTCCAAAATAATATTGGATATTGTAACGCGTCATGAGACTCATGAGAGATGTGATTCATGCACACGCTGTAACTGATCATTTCTGCGATGTAAATCAATATCACGGGCTTCCAGATTTTCTCCAACCATTACAATGGCAACTTCATAAATTTTTGGTGCATTGAAACGTCTTGCATGTTGTCCTACAGGAGTTTTATCAGCTCTGATTACAATTTTATAACTATCAGATGGCATGTGATCCAATGCAGTTTTAAAAAATGTAATCAACTGATTATGTAACTTCCGTGGGCCTTAAGGAACATACAAAAAAATTACCCGATTTTGTTGAATATCGGGTACTCTTACAGAATTAATTTGCGTTTTTCCACCACTTTTAAGGTGAAATTAATGAAATGCTGAAATTATATTGGAGGACATAGATACGCAAAAAACATGCTCTTGAAAACAAAATAAGAAAATAGAATATATCCATTCAGTTAAAGGGTTGTGAATTAATGAAAAAAATAACTTAAGGCATTTTATGGCCTTTCCATGTAATATAAGTAAAATTTAAGAAATGCATGTATTACTCTTTTTGTACGGAGTAAACGTTTTTTTATTATTTAAAACAAATCAGCTGACATTTTTTATTTTTCCATACAAAATTTCCTTAAGGAACTCTTTGGTATGGAACCCTAAAAAATAGCTTAAATGCTAAGTTGAAGTCTTTTCAATATCCTAAATAGTCCTGTTAAAATTCGTTCAGTAGTTTCAGAGATTTGGCTAGTACTGGTCATTGCGCGGCGGCGGCGGCGGTATTTATTTTCCTGAAGTCGTAATATCTTCTGAATGGAATATCCGATTTGAGTAATTTAAAAAGTAATCAATAGGCATTGAAATAGTTTTGAATATGAAATGATTTATTTGGATAAGGATTAATACGAAGGTATAGTTATCATGGTCTAATTTTGGTCAGCTTTTTTATTAACTTTTAAAATGTAAAAAGTGGTTATAGTGGCATAACTACAATAGTTGGACATAATAATATAGTATCGCGAGGTTTTTTGTAGATATTGATATGTTCTCTAATATTGTAGAACATTTTTTTGTTCTATCATGAATAGTTTTCGCAGCGCACGCGATGTAAAGAATATTTTAGGTAATTTTTTACACATTATTGGAGTTTTAGTAAGGATCCCCAATTTTTTTTAAATATAATATAGCCTATGTTCACCGCGAATAGTGTAGCTTTCTAACAGTGAAAGAATTTTTCAAATCGGTTCAGTAGTTTCGGAGCCTATTCAATGCAAACAAAAAATCAAATCTTTCCTCTTTATACATATATTAGTATAGATATATAATATATATATATATGTAATATATATAATATGTTGTTGTATTTATATATGTTTATAAGTAGATATTTTTTATGTGTAAGCATGTATTTTATATGTAATGTATTCGAACACTATTTATGCATTTTTTTTAGCTGTACGCTTTAACTTACCAACAACAGTTAATACCGCTCTTCGTGCATATCTGTTTGGCCTGATGGTTAGCTGGTAGAGAATGCATTTAAGCATTAAGCTCGCCAATTGTACCGTGTTTTTGTGGTCAATAAAGATTAAATAAATAAAATAAATAAATAAATAAATGACAGCCACCAGCTTTCGATTAAAAAAAGAATCATCAAAATCGGTTCGCCCAGTCCAAAGTTCTGAGGTAACAAACATAAAAAAAAAACAGTCGAATTGAGAACCTCCTCCTTTTTTGAAGTCGGTTAAAAATCCACTGAATCGTCCCCGTTGTTTTTGGTGAATTAAAGAAATAAATACTTGATTCAGGTATTTAGGTAAACTTAATAATCAGTCTGAACTGAATGCTCCAAGAGTACCAACAAATTATGTTACCTGACTTTGACTTTGACTTGTTTCAATCGCAACGGGACAAAGGAAAATCTGATTTACCCAGAAACTAGAGCAGCTGTGACTTGATGAGAACGAGATTGTATAAAGTTTTACTCTTGCAACGTCAGGTTCGATAGATATGTATCGAATTCTATCTTAAGATATTTGGCTTTCAGATTAAATAGTAAATCCAGTCCATACCAGTCCGTCATAGTCATATCATAGTACAAAACTGTAACTAATTCAACTGTAAACGGAAGATATTTGAGACTAAGTACCTATATGTATTAAAAAATGGTTGTCTGTAAAGTCGGTTTACGGACGGGAGTTTAACGTGACAACGTCATGAAAAAGCTCCGCTCCACTCCGCCCCGCCCCGCTCCGCCCCGCTCCGCTCCACTCAACTATGATCGCCTACGGCATCGGCTACGATACGCCGATCGTAGCCGATAGTGTCTCTCTCTCGCTTTTGCCGCTCTCTCGGTCGCGGAACGCGATATTTTTTCATAGATGCGCCCGGCGCTCATCGTTTTAATAGACGTTATCACGTCAAAAAAATTGAGTACTAAAGAATGGGTTTTCTGAAACAAAGCGAAGTATATTTTGTCATATTGCTTGGTAGAGCGCAGCATATTTCGAATTTCAGGAGTAAGCTAAATTAATGTAATGCACGTCCAATATTGTGTACCTTTTCCAATATAACGCTATCGTATGAGAAATAGCCCAACGTTACTGACCAACATGATTAAACATGTACAATTAAACGATACGACCAGCTGAAACTTAATGAAACCATGAAATGCTCCAACATTTCATGAAATAATCAATTTCTCGATCGCGTCACACATTCGTGACGTGTTCCAAATGATGAGTTTGCATGACCACAAGGATTCGCCGCTGGTAACCGTAATAAAAACAAGTACTGACGATATTTATAATGGCCTATTTACGTAAACCTTGACATTTTCTTATCTAAACTTTGATTTTTTGTTTATTTGTTTGTAATGAATAAACTCAAAAACTACTGGAGAGATTTCAAAAATTCTTCTACCAATAGGAAATTCTATTGTTTCTGTGTAAAATGAAATATGTTTTATAAAAAATTGGGGATCTAAACGAAAATCAAGGGCTAGCGCTGTTACTAGAAAGACTTACGCATACCTATCCCAATGGCAAACCGCAGGTTTAACATGACCAAGGTCATTTGTCTTAATTTTTAATTTTAGACCTTGTCCAGAAGGGGCGAATACGCCGCGAAACGTTTCGCGCGAATTCATTCGCGCGTTAGCGAGATACTAGGCGCCAATACATCGCGTCCACAAGCATCGCGCGAATTCAAAATACGCGCGTAAATCGCGTGCACTACGCCAGACTCTCGACTCGCGCGTTTATTGCGCGTATTGCGCGCGAGTCGAGATACTAGAGACGCCTTGTTGCGTCCAGGTTAACGCGCGAACAAGTCGAACAACAGAGTGAGGTGCACGTATCAAGGGAAATGGAGCGCCTAAATTTTCGTGCGTTGGCAGGCTCCTTCTGGACGCAACGGTCGCGCGTGATACGCGCGAGAGAATCGCGGCGAATTCGTCCCTTCTGGACAAGGTCTTAAAGGCTCATCCTTCTTCTTCTTTGTAAATTTTTTGTTAATTCTATTTTATTTTTATTTTTATGTCAGTTTGTAAATTTTAACTTTTTTTTTTAACTATAATTATCTATATATTTTGATCTATGTATGTATGTTCATGTGTGTACCTTTGGCACAGAAATAAACGTGTTTCTTTCTTTCTTTCTTTCTTTCTTTCTTTCTTCCATCCTTCTCGGTTGGATGGTTTCAGAGTCTATAAAGGACATCCGTACAAACATTTTTTGTATTTTATATACATACTAGCTGCCCGGACAGACTTCGTTCTGTCAAAAGTTTTTTTATTTTGAGATGTAAGCTATCCTATCTTTCAAGTTGGATCAAACTGCACACGGTGTGCAAATTTGATTAAAATCGGTTAAGTAGTTTAGGAGTCCATCGCGGACAAACAATGTGACACTTAATTTATATATATTAAGATTTATAAATTTTGCTTAAAAAAAATATGAATCTAATGACACGCAGCCAATGAAGCGGTGTGGGTAGCTAATTTAATACATAGTTAGACGAAAAAGTTAGATGATGGTATAAGAAGAAAGAAAGAAATGGTTTATTTTGTATACATGTACCTACATGCGTGGTACCACGCGGACGTGACGAGAGTTGGAAATGTACAATCATTTCCCGAAGAAAAGGGGAGCGAAGGAAATTGGTTTCAAACCATTACAGGCTTAACAGAGTACGCATGTCTCTTCGTTTTATTAACCTAAGTATCAGATTTTTTGCTTGAAATCCTTCAAAGTGACAACGATTGCAATCTGACGATATCGACTTGTCGGAAAAGCATGGAAGCACTCAAAGAATTTTCCCGATATCCCCTAAAATCCAGTATAAAAGTTTGTTAATGGATCTTTTTCCACTTTTATGTCTACTTTAATCCATGTATCATGCAAAATTTGCTTTCATTCCGGCTATGAGGGGAAAGAGAAGGGGAAGGGAAAGAGGACAAGAGGGGCATGAGAGTTCCATTGCTTCCTTTTCGGTGAACAATGCGTAAGTGATGTCTTTGGTGTTACTAATGTCCATGGCCAATGGTGGCAAAAAAACCCAAGATGCATTGTCTGCTAATGTCGGCTTTTTACGTAAAAAAAGTTGGCAGCAATATATTTATCTAGGTGATCCCAATACATTAGAATGAAACTCGCCCAAAGCGACAGGTCAGGTTTTTGTCGTCGTCACGCGACAATTTTAATAGGCGTTTCCACCAGCTAAATCTTTTCATGATTGATCACCTGTATTCGGTATTTGCAGCGTAAAGAAAACATGAATTTGTATCGTTTACTGATAAATAAAATGAGTTACAACAATCTATGACCTGTCATGGACAGTTTAGGTAATATTTTCAACGGAATACGAAGGTATAGGATATTTTGGGCTCATAATTTATGAGTCTTGAAAATTTACCATAAAAGTATAAATTCAAGCAACATTTTACTTGGCATAGTAATTCGGTATGGTAATCACTGCGCCACACAGGTCGTCAATTCTATGGGGGTATGAATGTGTGACCGTTTAATTATATAAAAAAGATAGAATCTCATCGAGCACACAGATATAACATCTTATAACATTTATTTAACATTAACATAACATAACTTCAAATCTCTTGTATACCGATTGCAAATCTTGTTATTTCAAGTTTGATAACCCTACTTCAGTGTATTGTATTGCAAGAATAGATATGTAAGTATATCGAAACATTAACTGTCAACCGTTCGCGACCCCGACTAAAATAAACCTTTCAAAACTTCGTGATATTTCTCGACACTACCATAACAAAATAGTTTATGTTGTTTATAACTTCGGAATTCATGTTCATATTTGTTATTTGTGACCTTCACATCTTTATCAAGACGGGGTCGGGTTGTTAAATTATAAATTATTGCTAAACTAACTAGGTACAATATAATGAATTTCATAATAATTGTTTTGTGTAAATACTGTTTGTTTTATGGAAGTATAGTGTGGAAGTATGTATGTTTGACCTAAGTCCGAATCATTCATGTGCCTTTCTTTGCTTTATTTATTGCCTCTAATTTTTCAGTTTTGTGCATATACCTTTAAGTTTTAATACCACATGATTAAAAAACTTAGAATTGGAAGCGATAAGCACATGTATTAGATACACCCTGCATTTATTATGAATAGGTGTTTCTAGCATATTATTATTAGATTGCATGTCAAGGGCTATATCGCGTTAGGGAGAAACGATTTTCGAATATAGGTTACGCTTTCCGTGACTAGCGACCACAAACCGCCATTCCCCGGGCCATTTACTACTAAAACATATGTATATTTATAACAACCACAAACTTGTAAAAGTTATTTTTGCCATATCACTTTAAAAGCCTTATCAAAAATATTTTAGATATAATAAAAACTCATCGTTAACAACATAAAGGTTTTACACTATTCACAGACTATTTTGATGTATAAAATTGAATGTAGTCCCATTTATTTCCCAGTGTGCTAAATTGCATTAGCCGGCCGGAATATCAGATTTTCCCGGAAATTATTCAAACTTGATTAAGTTACGATTTGACGTTATAATTGGAACTTTATTTATTAAAATAGTAGTGAGAAAGTCAATCAAAGAATCCAACTCGGTTGGAGAACGTTCAGAAAACTACGAAAGGTTGTGCGACATTGCTTACAAAGTTAGCCCGCTGAAGTGGCAATGGATATACCCATAGATTACCCCCAATAGATACCGCATAAGGGAAATTTTCTTAGAGTTTGAACTCACAAAATTTGGCGGAAGGCGCGGCTTGCGGGGGACAAAACAATGCGCTGTGATTGGCTATTTCTAATTCATACTTGGACTTGACGCCTCAATATTGGTCGACACTATTGTCGTCGACTTGCAAATGCACGTACTTGTTGGCGCGCGTCAGTTGCCTTGTATGCGGTAGGTATCTACTGGAGGTAATCTATGGGTATACCACATCGTTCGGAGGACGGAATCAGATAGCCTATGGAGTCAAAATGTCTTCGAATGGCGACCTCGCCTCGGTCAAATGCGTACAGATCGTCCCTCAACCAGGTGGACTGATGACATAAACTAAGACAGTGGCAAACTGCTGGAGACTATAGCTAGCAGTGGACTTTAAAGGACTGGTAAATAGATAGAAGTAGGCCTTTGACAATTTTAACGATCGAATTTCGACTGCAGTGCGGGTCTCTAGTTTCGATATATACACACAAGATATTTTATTTAATACTGCTATACTGAAGATGATACTTACCATGGATCGTGTGACTACGGCAAGGCTGCGGTGGCGAGAAACACTCTCGACAGCCCCTTACGACAGATAACCTTATGTCTCGTACGTTATCTTTTCTTAAGCACCATATTACGACACGACACTTCACACATCACATCTTCACACACTCAACTCTGCTCTGTTTTCCACTGAAATGAACTACACTAGATATTATTTAGTGTTCGCAATTGTTGAACTGCGATTCCACATAAACCCAGTGACGGATTAACCCTTAATCAAATTAAGCAATTGCCTAGGGCATCACGTCTGGGGGGCACCAGAAGAAGCACAAAAAAGCACAAAAAACCACGTTGACATACGGATAGGGGGGCCCACAGGCGTGGATTGCTTAGGGCATCAATTAGTCTTAAATTCTTAATCCGTCACTGCATAAACCTAAGGGCAATTGGAGTTAAAAGTTTGTATGGTGTGAGGGTAAGAACATCCTTTTGACTTGAAATGTTATATTTAAACTCTTTATTAAAAATAAATAACAGGTGTATAAAATAAGAGTTAAAACTTTTGTATGAGTAGTTGAGAAGGACATAGAGTAGTTTGCCCAAAAAAGTTTAACGCGACCAAAGCCGCGGTAGAACCCAGTATTTATACAAAGCCAATGCTATGTCAAAGCGTAATGTATCCATAATTCGACATATTATTCCGATATAATTATTAAGTCCTATTTGTTCCACATGGCGACGCAAAATTAGTTAAGACTTTAGTATGAAATCGATCAAATTGACTCATTTCATGCGACACAGCTCAAAAAAAACGCTCGTTTGGCCTGACCCTTTGTCAACCAATTTAAGTATGGCAATTACTAAGCCTCCCGCTGGGCCAGTTTTGTAACTAGGTTCTTGGATGATATTATACTTACAGGTAGGTATCGGAGAGGCGACGAGCCGGGCTAATTAAAGTTGGTATGATCTAGGGGTCGAGATTGCTTTATAATCCAATGTACCGGCAAAAGATCCTCACAAACTTTTGTACGCTCAAGGCGAATCATTTAATTACACCGCTCAATTACTGGTTTTTATGTTTACATAATTTTGTTCGTAAATTTCTATGATGGGCCGGAATTTATGTAAATAAGTTTAACAGCATTTATTTATGTTATCAATAGTTAGGTTTCAAATAAGTTTTAGTTTAGTTAAAGTTAGAATTACTTTACAAAAAGATATATTCAAACGAAGTTTTGTGATTTGTTGAACGACAGCATTCCTGTAGTTATTTCTAAATAATATGGATGACAAAAATTTAACTCGATAATTCGGTGATCAACTGTTCATTTCGTAGTCGTCTGTCGAGTTTTATCCGTCTCGATTTCAATTGTAATTAAGCATTAATTAGAATTTTGTCGGTCTTTGCGGTTTAAGACTTGTCACTCGATCCAAGCAGCACTGCAGCGGCGAGGTCAATTCATACTTCAGACCACTTCATTTGTTAAGAAAGGCCCGTGATTAAAAGATAATTTATTGAACAATAACGCCCCAACTCAGTCACTAACAGTTACTTAAATCGCTCCTTAGTATAGAATTTGTATGGTGATTCTGTAGTAAGGAGTGGTTTAAGTAGCCGTTTGTGACTCTGAGATGGGGCGCTAGTGAAATAAGTTAAGGTTGTTTAAGCTAAAATAGAGGTTTTTGTCAACCTGGATAACTTTACTGCTTTTTAAATATACGAGGTTACTTTTCGTATTTTAATTTAATTTAAACTAACGTAACCTAACAATCTCAAAATACCTACCTCTATAACTTATTTCTTGAGGTTAAACGTAATTTGTTGAAAAATAAATATTATGTATTCCCAAATTCTTCGTCGGAAAGAAAAAGGACGAGTGGATCATTATTTTTTATTTTGTTTAAAATCAAAGCTTAGCTAAGCTTTGATAGCTGAGCTAGCGAGATATAAAATATACATTCTGCCCGATATGTAACGTACCTATAACCAATATAAAATTTAATGTTATATTTTAAACCTGAAACAATCAGATTATTACATTCTACAACTCATGAAGACATAGTTGTAAGTTACACTTACTTGACTTTATGCTCTCTAAATAATATGTAACGTATCACATCAATCTTGTGAGTCAATAGTGTTGCAAATAACATTGTTATTCTGAGATATTCAAACAACTTAATAAATACAACATGTAGTTTACTCATACAGTTAAGTATAAGACGAGTTACATTCGAAGTTTACCCATTTGTAATTTCCCAGTGGAACTTAGCCGCGAATAGCGCCATGAATACATATTATGCTAATTAGTTAAACTCAGCTAAAGTAAAGTGACAAGTAAAGTTACAATGTATAAAGTGTACCTACTTTAAACTGTAAATTACTGTTAATTTACATTGTAAAAGTGTACTAATTATAGGAAAATGTGGCTGCTCCTACATTATAAACAGGGATTTTTGTATATAATAATATTGTAATTATTATAGGAAAATGACTTTTCCTTTTAGACGTTTATTTCAAACTCTTAATTCTATTAACTTCTTTTTACAACCTCCAACACTAATAATAAAAAATACAACAAATAAAATATACCTTTACCTCCCAACTCGGAGTCACTAGGTTATTTAAATCACTCCTTAATAAAGAATCTCCATAGAAATTCTGTACTAAGTAGCGATTTAAGTAACCGTTAGTGACTCTGAGTATCGTAGGAGATCTGTGTCGTGCTGCAAGAAGCGTCCCGTTTATTTGTCAATCTGGTATCGAACCCAGGACACTCCACTCAGCAGATAGAGTCACAGGTAGAGTGCTAGCAGAGACTAGCAAAAATGATTTCTACCGAGAGTTTTCATTGTGTCCACTCATGATTACTCCGCTCCGAATCAGTTTTGATAATGTACCTAATGTGATTGTTTGTGTTGTCTAATTATTTTTATTTAAATGTAGATAAAAAGAGAAATTTTATTTCTGGTGGCATTTAGCTGATCATAAAAGCTAGAATCATTATAACAGTTTCATTTCATGAATGCTCCCGAAAGCAGTATTATTATGTACCCCGAAATGTCGCAGCAAACGTTTATTAAATAAAGTCTGAATGTAAATTTCTTTTGGGAAAAATTCAACAAATGTAGATCCTACCCGCTTTACGAGAACAAGGGATTATGTGGAATTTCTAACCATTTTGTTCTGTATATGTGGAGATGGGATCTTGACGTTAGGACAGGTCGGAGATAGGTATCTCCATTATACGCCACCTTGAGTATTATGCCTGTTATGATAAAATAAATTTAAGAAACAGACAGTTTTGACACAGCTAGCTGTGCATACGTAGTTTGTCCACGAGGAAATCCACGAAAATAAAATACATAATTAATTTGTAAAGCGTAAATAAAAATAATAGTGCATTAAATTTCGCCGGAATATAATCGTGTCAACGTCCGTTAATGTGACAACATTCAAAGAATACTTTGACGATCAGAGACATATGCACAACACAAATTATCACTATAACATCCATACCGGCCCGGAATCGAACCGGGGACCCTTCGCTTCACAGGCATGGTCGCTACCAACTAGGCTACAGGATCGTCAAAGGTCAGATGACATTTTTATTCGTAGGATACAGTTTGCTCAAACCCCTACCACACTTTTCTTATTTTTCCTTGTTTATTAAAATACGTAATAGCTGAGAAGCTACACATCGCCGCAGAAGTTTGTCATACGAAGAGGCCATCCCTCTGCAGGCAAAGTGATCTATTTATAGGCTCGCTTTTAGAGAAGTTCACTCTGCGGGTGCCCGATGCACCCATATGTCGGTTAAATGTAATTATGCGCCCGACAGACGGATCGGTAGGTTCCGAACTGGAACGACCTAATTAATTTCTGTTAAGGCCTGACAAATTGGGCTTTGTATTGCAAATATTGAAGTACACTGTACTGGAGCCGCTCGACTTAGGATCTGGGTCTTGTAAATAGTAGTTCCATAATTGTTGGCTACTAGCCATTAAAGACGCTGTATTAAGCAAGCTTGGAACGTGCAGCATACGTCTCTAGTACTAGCTTCATTATCAAGTATAGGTTCGTAAGTAAGCCTGTCCGGGTCTGAATTCAACCTATAAATAGCCCGTAGACAGTCCTGTCTACGGGCTATTTATAGGTAAAAGAGTCCTCTTTTCATAATCGAGAGGGCCTGCATGTTACTTTACCATTTTATTCAAGTACCTTTTCCACCAAACCGCATGGGAGTATGTTATAGGTCTCTTAAGAGGACCGATCCGTGCCCTGTAGTGGACCATTATTTTGTTGAAACCATTCAAGCGCAGATTTAGGAAGGAGGATTTAGGAAGGATTATCCAATTCGAATGGCAAGATCACACGATATCAAGTTAGCAGTTGTTTAACGTACTCTACAAGGCACGGAAGGCTCGAAGTCATCTACTTAACTACTGACCCACCCTAATCCTTCGTTTTAAAGACGAAAGATTTGCGCAAGTTAATTAGTTGTTATTTTTACGACAGAAATAATGTAGGCATTATTATAGAGATATTCTGTCTGATAAAATACACTGAAGCGTTTTACAATTTTGTACCCGCTGGGCGTCTTATCATTATTTTACGGATTTAAGACTCAAACAGTTAACGTTCAATATAAAGCAGCTCAAGTAAAATGACAACCTTTTATAGCCAACCCTTTAAGGCAAACTGATCGTGTAGACAGGTAAAACCCTTAGAAGCCGCGTTCCTTCAGCTAATGGACAGGGTATTTTGCGAATCAAAAGACGTACCTAATCACGTAGCTTACAGTTTGATCCTTTAATTTATCTAAACGATCTCTTATCAGCGCCGTCGTAAGCCGATTAACTTAAAACTGGCCACCTCTATTGATTTTATCGCTTAAAGTTCAAAGGGTGGGATTACAGTTTTGCTTAAAAGGATAATGGGACCTCTGGGAATTTGTGGCGATCATTTTAGATAGGACCGGAGGTAAACATGGGTTAACGAATGGGTTGTAGGTTAACTTAGTGGTGGCGGGAATGTTAGCCGGTAACTAGAAACATAATTCTTGACAAAAAATAACCGATTTCAAAATTACTCAAAAACTACTCGCGAGATCTAGCTTTAAATTTAAGTGGGACCACATGACAAGCACCAGCTTTTGATTAAAAAAGGAATTATCAAAATCGGTTCACCCAGTCGAAAGTTCTGAGGTAACCAACATAAAAAATACAGTCGAATTGAATACCTCCTCCTTTTTTGAAGTCGGTAAAAAAGTAGCACTCCTGGCTATGTTTAAAAAGTAAATAGATTTTCTTGAGATCCAGTAGTTTCTTTCGTTCCTTGGAGACGGTGATCACTTATTACCCAGGAGTTTGTTTGCTAGTATCTTTGTTAGCATTACACGTCATTCCAGGCATACTTCGATTTGTCGTTTTAACGCTCTCAACCTAATCGCCCCATACTCAGTCATTGTCATATTTAACAAACGCAAATATTTGTTTTCAAAACAAAAGTATCGAAATTGAATCATTGACTTGACTCATCTTGAACCGATACATCGAGCGAAGGGACGGCTTTCACTAATGTGTTTTGTGTCCCAACTCTCATTTGACCAAAAAAATATTTGATCGAGACCCAGAGGGAGTCCGGGACAAAGTTATTAGGTAATGTAAATAAAGAGGGACCATTCTTCACAATTGGGTTTTCCATGAGGTGCGTCACAAACTGGTCGGGTTTGAGTGCGGCATACATAGTTATGGTTCTGTAGTTTTTTTATAAGTGTTTAAAAACAGCAATGTGAATGGAACTTTGGTAGAATAATTTGCGTATCTACCAAACGAGACTGTATGTATGTAATTCTAATTCACATACACTAACACAAACACATATATACACACATAGTATATTATACACTTACATCTGTCTCCAAAATATCGATCGTCATCAGATCTGTTACTTAGTCTTTATGACTAGGATGCAGGTTGAGAATCGTTGCCTTTTCTTAAAAATATGCCTGGTTTCTGTCAGTTTTTACAATTTATATTTGTCGCAAAAAGGACACTTGCGTTTGATTATGTCTTACAAAACCCTAAAGTTGCGTTGAACTTTTATGAATACCTCGTTATTTTGCGACCCATTGAAGGTATTCTGTCAGTACCTTGTACCCCACAGTTTTAATAAAATATCTATTGGGTCTACTATCACTCTGATTCGTGTTTTTATCATAAAAAACAATCCGTTGCTTTATTAAATCAATTTCGAAAAGGAATTGGTCATTTGTGATATAAAACGAATAAATTTTATTATTATTATTATTAAGTTGGGCTCCCGCTTTCCCTAGACGTAAAGTGGGTATATTGATTTTTTTTATAATTGAAGATATTTGAGTAAAACTATTCCCATCCTTCACAAAATAATGATTTTTTTAGAAATTTTGTACGTTTGCCTGTGGCCTCTTGAATGCGATTTTCATTCACATATTTTTTCATTCATAGATTTTTTTAATATCGCTAACAGTTAATCGCGACATAAAATATTTATTCACATATTAAATAGAACAATATTATATAAACAGACACGCAAATACGAGTACACTCTTACTTTCATTAATATCAAAGACAAATACATATTACACAGCGTTCTAGTCTGCGATTCTCGTAGTCAAGTACCAAATTATAATTATGTCAATACTATTTCCATCAACTTTGAAGGTGACTCGTAATCAAATATTGATTTCCAAGATATTATATTTAGAAGCGTTCAGCTACTACAGCTCATGTAGGATGTATGGTAGGATTTGATTAATAAACTTGTGACGAGCGTGGTTTGGAGATGGATAAATGACCTTTAATAGAATTTCAGTAGCATGTAAGAATGTTAGGTTAGGTTAGGTTAGGCCATGGATTTTTGAATCCAAGACAACCTTCCTACCACTTCCTACTAGGTACGTATAAGTGATGGAGAAGATTATACAACCAAGTCCCTGTTATAGGATGTCTCTGGGATCTGTACTACCCAGTTTAATATTTATTCGATAATTTGTGTACTCAATTATAAAATAATATTAAAAAAACGGATTACGGTTGTATTTTTTATGCTACTTAGTGTTAAAGTTTCATGTTATGTAAAACTCCATCATTTATCAACCGATTTGGAAAATTATTTTTTTATCTGGATATCCCACATTGATCTCATATTTGTCTGAACTCAGATGTGAGGATCTGTGAGGAATCAAGGGTACTCAAATATAAAATATATGATGATTTTTTTGATATAATATGTTTAATCATAATTTTAATGGTCCTTGTTTGAAAATATTTCATCGAAGTTAAATTTAATTTTTTGGAAAAAATTATGATGATACTTGACATTCTGGTTAGCACCTACTTAAAATATATTTTAGTGTATATTTCTGATTATTCTTAAATCTCCGGAAGCGAATCCCTACAATTATACAATACGAACGAAACACTAAAAATTATTATCAATGTTACGATAATTTGTAAGCGTCAGAATTATCCTAATTACCGAACGGATAGCCAAGGAGAATGGATTAATACTCGTATAATAAATAAACAAGAAACAAACAAAGAAAGTTTCTATGCAGCAGATTGTTTGGACATCCTCGTACATGGACACAATACGATGTTGAAATCGGTAACAAACACAATCATGTTCTACTTTCTTTTGATTCCGATAAAAGAGGTTCCATATTGTATGTTGTACGTAAAATTCACAATGAATAATACCAACGTCACAATAATACATACATCGGTATTCCTTATATTCACCTACATAATAGAGCTAGCAACTGCCCGCGATTACGCTCGTGACAATTTGGAAACTTCCGCAATTTTGTCTCGGAAATTAGCAATCCTGAAAGCTTATATCGTTTATAGCAACCTACTTAAGTAAGTCTTATTTGAAGTCTTTTATTATAGTTACGGAAATAAGATAACTTTATACTTAGGTGCTTATATTTACTTGTCACTTTTATACTCTGGGAAAAGAGCCCGTAAATCTTTTCTCGAGAGCAGAAGGTTAAATTGGCTTCAACCCATTACCGACCATTAAGAATGGGTTTCTCCTCTTAACGAAGCCTAGATCATACTCCTCCACGCTGCTGCTGTGAGGATTGGAGGATGGCAGATGGTCAGAAGTTTCCATGGGCTTCAAAAGCGACTGATGTGTTGCTGATCTTAATGTTCGACGACCTGCGTGGCGTCATTGTTACCATGCCAGACCACCATTCAAAGGGTTCGATTCCCAGCGAGAAAGAAAATGAAATAACAGAGTTTCAATTTCTGTTCTCAGTCTGTGTGTGTTGTCCATGGCACGACACAGGGAATCCTATTGTGGGGCTATGAGTGTGTATTGTTAACCAACTTCAAAAAAGGAGGAGGTTCTCAATTCGACTGTATTTTTTTTCATGTTTGTTACCTCAGAACTTTGGACTGGGCGAACCGATTTTGATGATTCTTTTTTTAATCGAAAGCTGGTGGCTGTCATGTGGTCCCACATAAATTTTATTGAGATCTGACAATGGCATCCATGAGAAAACCACATAAGTCGTAAATTTGTATTAAGATGTGCGCGACAAATTAACGAATAACTCAATATCACGCCAACTGATTTCGATGATTCTTTTTTTAATCAAAAGCAAGTGCTTGTCATGTGGTCCCACATAAATTTGAACGAGATCTGACAAGTACTTTTTGAGTAACTTTGAAGTCGGTTATTTTTTGTTAACAAAATTTAGATTATTTATTTAATAATAATTAACATGGCAATATTTGTCCGCAGCGACCAAGACAGCAGAGCCTGGGTGGCGTGCTCCGAAGGGAGGGCAACTGGAAGTGCTTCTTGCTGACGCTGATGATCGCCGGCTGCCTCGGCTCCGTCGCCTGGTGCAACATGGCGGAGATCGACCGGGAGCTCATAGACCTTAACACGTATGTCTTTACTTGCTGTCTTTACATTTCGTCTTTTGCTTCTGTGTTTTAGTCTTTGTTTTACGTTTTGTAATGACGGAAGAAGTAGCATAGGAGCAACGTTATGGTTTAATGGTCAAGGCACGAATAAGAGTTATTACTTCCTTGTCAAACCCTTCTGTTTAATGTAAATGGGTACTCATGACAAGATTCCTTTGTTACATGTTTAGTGTGCGCGATGTATAAGTATAAAATCATAAAGTACTCTTTTTTTTTATTAACTCAGTAATGTCTATTACATTTTTTTAATGTAAATATTAGATCAACGGCCAGACGATTCGTGATGCTAAGAGTTCACCGTCATCAACGGAGAAAACTAACTTCTGTTAGTTTTTTTTCCAAAAGCCAATATCTTTTAGAACTTCATAAATAAATCGAACCAATGAAAAGTGCTTTCGATTGCACGCATCAGTGCGAATCGACGCGTATCCAGTGTATCCACACACCTGCATCGGGGCGCTTCCATTGTTTACATTATTCAGGTTTATCAACTTCAAACGTATGTTAAATAGGCTAGAGTCGAGTTTACATTGACTAGTAATTGAATAGCTTTGCTGCCTCTGCCTATGTGCTATATTTGCTGAAAATTCAACAAATATATTGAAAGTTACTTTATCTATCAGTTCACACTAAAATATTTTCCGTAAAACTTTTAGTTATAAGTTATAGAGTATAGAATCGTATGACATACAATTCTTTAACTTGACTGGTTTTTATCCAAATTGCAGTTTTCAAATAATTCTTCTCCGTTTACTATTTAAAGTCTTAATAGATCTGCTCTGGAGAGTGTGCTATCTTACAGAAGCAGACATCCAATCCGAAAGCTAGAATGAATTCAGTGATCCACTGGCCTTCCATCCAATTATCCTTTTTTATTCTATTGAACAGATTCTGTGAACCCTACGGGGCTACGCGATATGATTTAATATGTACCCAGACATAAAGCTAAATTAATATCGCTGAGCATTCGAAATGGAAACATGTTTTGCTTTTAAAATAAGGCATCTACTCAAAATATAAAAAAAATCTAATATGAACAATGAACAAATATGAATTTATTTATTCTTTATCGGATGTTAACATGGTGGACTGAATGCTTATAAGTTATAACCAATGCGTATAAAAACAATGTTGTAAATCGAAAGGAAAATAAAAAACGAGATCATTCATTTTCCGTACCAATATTTCATTTCCGTGAAAATGTAATTTTGCAGCTGACATCAAATACCAACACAACAAAAGATTTTTCCCACAAAACACTTTCAACATCACATCACATCTACAACTGAAACATGGGTTTCAGAATAATAACTTTCTATTTAGGTACTGGCTTTGTAGGTGATAAGTATAGAAAAGTTCCTATTATATACGAGTAGGTAGATACTTCTAATGAAGCTCTTTTGTCCTAAACACGAATTAATAAGACTGATTAAATTATAATGAGCTTAATAAGCAGACTACGTCATTACTGCTTGATAACTTTTCTGCTGAGTTCGGGTCTTAATTTCACAGTGAGTTTTAGGTTTTATGTATACTTCGATATCAAATAAGAATAGGTTGGTGTCACACCTAGAACATTATCAGACACCGAGGTTTCCTCAAAATGTTTGTTCCAGAAGCAAGAGGAAATATCTAAATTGCACAAGCTTTGAGAAAATAGAGGTGTTTTAGTTTTTAACCGACTTCAAAAAAAGGAGGAGGCTCTCAATTCGACTGTATTTTACTGTATTTTTTATGTAAGTTACCTCAGAACTTTCGACTGGGCGAACCGATTTCGATGATTCTTTTTTTAATCGAAAGCTGGTGCCTGTCATGTGGTCCCACATAAATTTTATTGAGATCTGACATTGGAATCCATGACAAAACCATATAAGTCTTAAATTTGTATTAAGAATGTGCGCGACAAATGCACGAATAACTCAATATCACGCCAACCGATTTCGATGATTCTTTTTTTAATCGAAAGCAGGTGCTTGTCATGTGGTCCCACATAAATTTGAACGAGATCTGACAAGTACCTAGTTTTTGAGTAACTTTGAAGTCGGTTATTTTTTGTTAGTAAAATTTAGATTATTATTGGCAAGTCTTCATGAGCGAAGATCATCGTTATCAGTATTCAAAACGTATTCATTTAGTGAAAAGCGTTTATTACATACAAAAGATGTTCTTTTTAACCGACTTCAAAAAAGGAGGAGGTTCTCAATTCGACTGTATTTTTTTTTTTTTTTTTTTTTTTTATGTTTGTTACCTCAGAACTTTGGACTGGGCGAACCGATTTTGATGATTCTTTTTTTAATCGAAAGCTGGTGGCTGTCATGTGGTCCCACATAAATTTTATTGAGATCTGACAACGGCATCTATGAGAAAACTACATAAGTCGTAAATTTGTGTTAAGATGTGCGCGACAAATTGACGAATAACTCAATATCACGCCAACCGATTTCAATGATTCTTTTTTTAATCGAAAGCAGGAGCTTGTCATGTGGTCTCACATAAATTTGAACGAGATCTGACAACTATGTAGTTTTTGAGACTTTGAAGTCGGTTATTTTTTGTTAGTAAAATTTAGATTATGTTATCCCGTATATACCGCATACCAACATTTCATTATCAGTCCACATAATCAGGTGTATGCTACCTGTTATATTATGTGTTTTATTTTCAGTCCTTTAAAGTCAAAAGATCTGAATCGCATGACACAGCCGTACCCCTACCGTACCACTTGGCTGCCCCTGAAAAGGGTTCGACTTAATCTATGAACCGCGTCGTCATCATGGTTTTATGGTCCATTACTTGTATTTTACGCTGTATTAGGGCTGTAAGGATGGATTACACTATAGATAGATGGTTAGATGCCTACTTAACTCACTATAGTAATATTAATCAGCTTCCTTAAAAGATATAAGTATATCATAATCAAGCCACTTATACACCTATGTAATCTTAGTCTCAAGTCTGGTGTATTCCCTGAGTCATTTAAAAGGGCAGTTATTCACCCGATATATAAGTCTGGGGACCGAAACCAAGTCAACAACTACCGTCCCATATCCGTTCTGTCAGCCTTGTCTAAGGTTCTAGAACGCATCTTAAATATAAGACTTGTTACTTATCTGGAAAGTAAATATCTCTTATCGCCCAACCAATTTGGCTTTAGAAAAAACCGTTCTACAGGAGACGCCGTTCATGCCTTGGTTGGGGATTTGGTTCAGAGCCTGGACTGTGGAGATAAATGCCTCGCCATATTCTTGGATCTTGCAAAGGCATTCGACACAGTTTCGATCCCAATCCTAATTAAAAAACTTGAAATTCTTGGTGTTAGAGATATTCAACTGTCACTGTTCCAATCTTACCTTACAGACAGAAGCCAGTGCGTTAAGATAGGTTCACATACGAGCTGTTACAGAAAAATAAAATATGGTGTCCCGCAGGGAAGTATTCTTGGCCCTAGTTTATTCCTAGTATATATAAACGATCTCTGCAGTCTTAGCTTAGAATCTGGTAAAATCTACTCTTATGCTGATGATACGGCACTAGTTTTCTCTTCAAAAGACTGGGATACTACTTTTGCTTTGGCTCAAAAAGGATTTGATACAGTTGGTAAATGGCTACAATTAAATCGGTTATCCTTAAACGTAAATAAAACTAAGCTTATAACCTTTGCCATCCGTAATTCCTCTCATCCCCCAAACACGCCGAATCTTAAAATTATCGCTAATATTAATAAAGATACGCCTACATCTAACTACACACTAGAACATACCGACTCGCTTAAATACCTCGGCGTCACACTGGATAAGAATCTAAATTTTCGTTGCCATATCAATGATATGTCATCAAAAGTTCGTAAACTGTTATACATCTTCTCGCGACTACGCGCCTCTGCCAGTGCTGACGTGATGAGGATGGTATACAAAGCATTATGTGAATCTATTCTAACATATTGTATTTCAACATGGGGCGGTGCACCAAAAACATTCTTAATTCAGCTTGAAAGGGCTCAAAGGGCCATCCTAAAAGTTAGTTTATCTAAGCCTTTCCGATTTCCCACAGATAATCTTTATTGCTGTGCTAAAGTATTAACGGTCCGACAGTTATTTATCCTCAATACCATACTCAAACAACACCGGCTTACACCATATTTTCCTCAACGACTTCGCCGTAGCCACCCAGTCGTTAAATATGTACCTACTAAAAAATCTTTCACTCAACGATTCTTCATTTATATGGGTCCACATCTTTACAACTTGCTACACAAAAAACTAAACCTTTATCCATTAACCTTGTATAAATGCAAAGAATTGACATTAGACTTTCTCTTAAGCATTAATTATGACACAACTGGTGCCTTACCATGAACTCTAATAAAATGTGTCATGTTCAGGACAGGTCAGCTTGTAGCTTAAACCTGACAGGAGTGTATTTTGTACCATGAACGTTTACCGACGACCTGCAATGCCTCTACTTCTGTCCTGCATCTTAAGTCTATGACATGCAAGGTACTTGATTTGTACTAATTATGTTCTGAAATAGAGCGTTTTATCGGTTTGCCGGTTTTCAAATGAATGCGTAATATTGATGTTTTTAAAAGTTTAAAATAATAATCTCAATTGAAGATTTTGAGATTTGTTATAAATACTTAAGTGTTGTGATTTCTTAACCTTTCGTTCTCTAAAATTACCAAAAAAATTATCGCTAAGTGATGCTTACATTTTTGAACGTAATCTTACACCACTTGACACTTGACACAGTGACATTTCTAAATGTCTATTAAAATGTGTGATTTATAATGCCGGTCACTCACATTCGCGCGAATACGCGAACCCACAAGTGTGGGACGACATTCGCGAATGATTATGCGAAGTTTTCGAGGCATTCGGGGTTTTCTAAGCTGTGTCGGTTTTTTGTCGCACATCAAAGCGCGCGAACCTCGAACCTTCGTGTAGTCTCCCACACATTCGTGCGACCAGTTGAGCACACGACTAAAAAGGTGATGTATCTCTTAATTTTTCGTGGTTCGTGACGTCTAATCGTACTACCATTTATTTTCTGTATTGAAAATGGATTTTAATGACAACAACAGCAAGATTGAACATTCGTGAACAAAGTGTAGGAGGAAGCGGAAATGGGCTTGTATTGTATACTCATATTATGCGAACCCATTTGCCTGACCACCCTTGACATATGTGCAAACATTCGTAAAAATGTCAAACATTTGCGCGCATGTGAGTGACCGGGGTTAGGAGCGATAATTTAAAAAGCATAAGTACAATGAATGTTTTTAAAATTTTCCAAACAAATGAAATGTATTTATTTTGTGATGATGGTGTATTTGAAATTCGCCATGGCTGCATCCCGTCGTGTTTCATCATCATCAACGAAATAGCCGAAACAGGACAATAAATGTTACTTTCGGTGAGCTGTAATATTTTGACGTTAACATATGCCACTTTCTGATGTCAATACGTCAACAATCGCGTCATGGTACACGAATTGCAGGGCAGAAGATCATTTTTGAAGTCACGTGACCGCTGTCCTGTTACGGTGACGTGGTCGCTGGCTGCCCTGTGTTTTAGCCAGATCATGGTAGGATATAGCAGGACAGGCCAATTATCGGCTAATATTGACCTGTTTTAAGAGTTCATGGTAAGCCCCCTGAATCTCTCCTTAAGATTGCAATATGAAACAATACAGACAGACAATACATACACTTAAATACACACTCTCTCTCTCTCACACACACGCACTAACACACACACTCACACACACACACATAAACATACACAAATGAATCTCTCCTTAAGATCGCAAATATGAGACAATACATACACTTATTCACACACGCACTTAAATACACACTCTCTCACACACACACACACATACACAGCTCATATAAATGTAAAATTTTTACTTTTGTATAATCATGTTAGTTTAATGTTTAAGTTAGTTAAGTCCCTTCGTTGTCACTCACAATTAGTTGAAATTTATATTCCACGTTACATGTATGTATACAGCTCTTTAAGATAATTTGTAAGGCTATTGTAGCGGTGGGCCTGGTTTCCTGTGACACAGGTTTTTAAACCTAATATAGGGACCAGCTTCCACAAATACTGTAGTATTATAACTTAGATTAGTGAAGAGTCTATATGTAACACTGATTGTATTTGTGGTGGAAATAAACGATTTATTATTATTATTATTATTATTAATAACAAACGGATACGGAGCATTTTCCACTACGCAAAAAAAATTGTATGGGAAAAATTGAAAATGTGTCAAATGCATTGTTTTTGTGGTCTCAAACCATCTTCGCATTATTGCCTTTCAAATAAAACCATTTTAGGGCACATCGGTTGGATTGTTTCAAAGTCTTTATAGGACGTCCGTACTAACGGATGCTGTAATATTACAAGATGTGACTTTTTTCAAATTCAACGGGTTCGATTCTTGGCCAAGATTATTGATTTTTCAAAAATCTAATGGTGCAGTTTTAGTTTTCATCAAAATCGGCCCCGAGACTCCTTTGACCACTTTTCGCTATTTCTCATAAGTCATAGTTTCGAATTTGGCCATCCACGCACACTTGAAAAAATCACTGTATATCCTACCTCCTAAGAAAATGATATTTTCCAAATACTAATATTTAATTCGATCAAGGTGTATGCATTTCATAGCCACTGACAAAATCTAGTCACGTGACATTTGTTTACGTCACCGTGACGTTGTACACGATAACCCGGCGATGTCCCCGGTAGTGATTTATCATTGCTGATTTATCAGAGTCAGCGAGCGACGTGCATGAATCATGTTGCGTGAGGCCTGGTTTATGCAAATATTGCCCTGCGTCCGGAAAAAATTCGATTCCGGTAATATTAAACGGAAAATTAATGCGTGAGTCGATTAACGTGATATTTCAGTCAAATGAAAATTTGATTGATCATGGCTGATAGAAAAAATTATGCCTTACAATTTAACCCCCTTTTGATCCATGCAAAAAAATCTTCAAACCGCACAGGCGCAGTGTGACAAACGCTCATAAACGCTTTACGTAAAGATTTTTGTCAAAAACTGCAATTTGAGAAGCAAGTTTTATTCGACAATTTTACCCGGTGCAGTGTTACCGTTTAACGTTATTTTGCAGCCATTATTCTCCCACACTTCATCCATTCACGCTCTCACAATGGCTACAACCTTATAAAAAGTATTGTGACCTCTTAAATATTTAACAATTTCATAAAAGTTGCGTGCTATTTTTACTAAAAGTGTTTGATTCTGGGTGAATTTACGCTTACCTACATAGGTACTTTCATCCGGGGAGTTACTGAAATGGGGATATAGTTATATAGGATTTTGATTTCCCCTATAGAATGAAAATAAATTCGGAAGTCGGACGACATTCCCAGTTTTACAGGTCAATTGCTAATTAACGTTTCGGTTGCAGCGTCGGAATATCAGCAGCAACTGAATCAAACGCTTCTGTTATGGCCAGTAACATTTCCGTTGCTCTTTGGTGATAATTATTTAGGGAAAGCTTTAACCATTCCTTATCACAGTACAACTTTTCGGTTGCCGGCTACTTACATAAAAAAGAATATTGCCTAAAACTTTTAAAAGGTATAGAGGTGCACTGTAATGTGTTTGACGATTAGCGAAAAACCATTTCGATTCCGTCAGCTTTTAAACCAAAAAAACACATCAAAATCGGTCCATTCCTTAAGGAGCTACAATGCCACAGACAGACACACAAACAAAACAAAACAAAAGATAACACCCCTCTTTTCCATCGGGGGTCAAAAATACAGAAGGTACGTATTTTTAACATTAGATACAAAAAGAACTTTACGTAGTTTTACGACAAAAACTGAACAACAAAAGTTTATCGAATGGACTGTTGTTGGCCCTAGCCTTTACAGCTTCACGCGGGCAGAATAACGAAAGTGGTTAAAGTCCAAACAGAGAGCTTATAGAACAAAAGGGTGATGTTTTTATAGGCCCGTTTATCGGACACTCGTATCGTGTGCCTTCCGCGGTCGCGGTCACTTTGTTCCATCCGGGGGACAACGATTAATTGCGTGCATGCAATAACTCTGGGTTTGTTAATGGATGTTCCAGATGTTTATACTCGTATTTAGTAGCTTGTTATATTATTAGACTAATTACGTGACCATGAACTAATAGATCATCGTAGTAATTGCTGATTTATCGGTGGTAATATTTGATTTCTGTAGCACATATTTAAGCAATTTACAATTCTCGTATATTATCTCGTCTATTACCCTAAACTAAAATTATGTCTGTTTCTAAACATAGTAGTTTTTATAATAATAAACTCTCATATCTCCATACTAGATACACAATAAGGCATCACACACCCACGACCCAAGTCCAAACATTCATCTGTCACGTAAATGTCTATCCTGGCAGGAAATTAAACCCGGTGTGTATTTTATTTTTAAAAGATGTGCTGAGGAGTTTCTTTCGGCTTTTCTTCTCCTCCATGACAAAGCACATTTGCGAAAAGCTGGTTCATTAAAAAAATGACGTGCATAAGTGTATCAATGATACCTACATGAATAAATGAATTTGAATTTGAATTTGGTGGAGGCATTGTAGAAGCGAGTGGTCGCTGGAATATGCTTCAGGCTTTTTTATAACATCAGACATTTTTGAATTAATAATAATAATAATAATAATAATAATAATAATAATAATAATAATACTTTATTTATTTGCTCTCACAAAAGGTTGTAACAAAATTGTGTCTTAGTATATTACATAGGAGTCTTAAACCTATACTTAAATTTGTAACAATCCATACATATTAATTAAACTATAACTGATTGATATTATGGAAGATATTTGAGAAAAACTGCTGGGGTTATTAACAAATCCAGTAGGTCCCATATCAATGGTGTTTAGAATTTTATTTTCGTTTGTTTGTCGGTTTTTCTGTGCGTCTGTAGTGTGCGTTTGGGGCTAATCTCAAAAACGGCTCAATCGATTAGAATGCGTTTTCACTGATGTATTTTAGTAAGCTTGGTTTGTGTCATGCCACTCGGTTCACAGATAATAAAAGATACCTCAATTTAAAGAATCCAATGTTTTATTTCAGTGTGGATATAGATTACCGAAACGAGGGCATTTTAATGTATAATCTGAATTTTACCATGAAAAAAATAAACGACTTCAAAATAACTCAAAAACTACTCGTCAAATCTAGTTCAAATTTAAGTGGAACCACATGACAAGCACCAGCTTTCGATTAAAAAAAATCATCAAAATCTGATTACCCAGTCGAAAGTTCTGTACAGTCGAATTGAGAACCTCCTCCTTTTTTATTGAAGTTGGTTAAAAATAAAGTGAGCTAACAATTGAAGTAAAGTGTACTAACGTACTAGAATAGACAGATGAAACAAAATTTGTGCCGGGAGGTACCCCCTGCCACCTGGCTGGCAACAGTTCAATCCGCGAACATTGAGTTCGCTGCGTCGGTTCTATACCTACTCCAGTAGTAAATTAGTTCAATGGAGCTAACCGATTAACCTATACCAGTTACGTGTCCCTCAGGTACCCGATAAAGCGAACAGTTCGGGAGTCGCCGTGCGACGTGGGGTACGCGTACATCCCCATCGCCTTCGTGCTGCTGCTGTACCTGGTGTACCTGGTGGAGTGCTACCACAGCACCGCCAGGATCCAGCTCGCCAGGAGAGTGGATGTGGCTGCTGTCAGCGCCAGGGTGCATGCTATGAGGAACGCTTCGCCTCGAGTCTGGTTAGTACACTACCTACTCGTCTATCTCTCGTGGTTAGGACATCTTCACGGATTGATGACAGCCGTTTTATACGTAAATTTTTATCCGTAATCTTTGGATAAGTTTGCAGGTGAAGTAATAAAAAATAATTTGTTTATTTATTACCTTATTATACCCTTAAAGTTAAGTGGTACAAAAGGTTGCACTATGCTATAAGAACAGCGAAGATGGTAAGAAAAATTTTAACTTTTTGATAGAATAATGAAAGCGGCCGGTCATAACTTCTTATAATAGGAATACCAGGGGAGAGGCGCCAGATGGAAAAGGGCGCCAAAAAGCAAAATACGAAAAACAATTTCCCGCGCAAAATTAAATTTTGACGGCGCCTTTTTCAAACGAGTTACTTAATGATTCATAAGAACTTAATAAGAATGTCGATCAAGGGGAGCTTGGAAAAATAAACTCGTCCTAACATGATCAAAGGCAAGGACGGCGCTAAATATTATATGGGATTGCCAATTTGCTACTTAGAGCGGACCGCCATAAAAAATGTAAAAAGCATCCAACCATTGGAAAATATTTTTAAATTGTCGGTACGAAAACCGCTTGGGTGTAGTGGAATTTTTGCAATTTGACCGCACGAATTGGGCAACTCGTATAGTATTTAATTATAAAAGTTTTCAGTAATTTTAATAACACTTTTTATCCTCCATGGAGTCGTGATTTTTTGAAGTTTTTATTAAATGAGATACTCGAAAACCAAGTTGAAGTTAAAATAAACAGCATTTGATTCACAACAAAACCTAATTCCCCTAAAATATCCCTCTGTTTTTCACCTACTCGTTATTCCACCCAAATGACTTAAATCTTGATCTCTCCGAATATTATTTTCCAATATTAAACATACTCATAATAAGAACCTTGTAAAATTGAAGCTTTAACCGCTTAGTTTCTAATTGACTTTTAATACGAGAGCTTACTGCAGTCTTTGTGAAAAAGAGGCTAATGAAATTGAAAGCGTCCGGTCGAACAAAACGGTGAGGCTTCTAGATTAAAGCCGAGTTATAAATTAGTTTGCCTTATTAGCATATAAATAAGGATTAGTGATATAGCGTGACTCACACACATAAAATTTTGGACGCGTTGATAGTAACTGAAAAATATGAAACAAAGTGCACTAATAAGAACGTCACTGAAAAAAACATTTACTGTAATCAGATTAAGATTAAGACAAATTTTAATAACATTTTTGGGTTCAAAATATAGTTATTTATAAAACTGAAATTTTGGAAAAACTTTGACTAGAGGTATTTTTTATACCCTATCTATAAGTGAATGCTTGACTACAATCCCCTTATGGTAAGTGTTTACTAAGTGTAAGTAAGTATTTACTAACGCAATGGAGCCCATAACAATAAATTTTTAAAATTTTTGTCGGTTTGTTTGTTTCGTTTATTCAATATATATCTCAGGAATGGCATAACAGTTTTCACTGATGTATTAAAGTAAGCTTTATGACATTTATTTTGGTGTTTGTTTCGATTTCAAACTTATCACAAATAAAAAAGTTATGTTAATATAAAGAATACCGTCCATACATTTATTTGAATGTGTCCACACTCTAATAGTGTGTTCCCGCAAGGTTAACATGACATATATATAGTATTATATACTAGTATAATTTATAGAGGTATTATTTTGTGGCAGGTGGAAGGCGATCTGCTACCACTACGTGCGACGCAAGCGACAAGTGACCCGCTACAGGAACGGCGACGCCTACACGACGACGCAGGTGCGTGGTGTATGTTACATTACATTTCATACCGTGTTGTTGGTGGTAGAACGCCTGTCATTGTACTAGGAATGTTGCCATAGATGTATTTTGTGTGCATGTATTTAGTATGCCAAGTTACCATCCAGGTGGAGCCAAGCCAGCTTCGGTAAGCTGGCTTGCCGCGGGTGCATAGCTCGCGGGGTTTGCCGGCTAAATAAGTGGCTTAAACTTGCAAGACGAGATTCAACGGGAATATTGCCCAGTACTTTACTTATTGAAGGCTTATTAAATGTTTTTTTCTTTCAGTCTTATGAAAAAAGACAAAGATTAAACATATTATTACGGTGCAATAGCTAAAATAGGTTTGTTAAGCGTGTTTATGAATAAGGCCGATACTGCCGATAGACGATACCTTTACTATACCATCCCTTATCTCATACTCGATCAACTTATTACATGCTCTAGGTACCTATGTATTTATTCCACACAATACATTCATGAACTTTAATTTGTCGATTTTATACCGGTTCCATATCATATAAATAATAACATCATTCACAAAACTCCCGTACAAAGACTGAACATTACGTACCTACATAGTGTAATATAGATCAATATACAAAATATAAACTTTACAACACTGTAATTCAGACCATTCCCCGTATTCGAATCACCCAACTTCAGATGGAGTTTCCCGAACAATGTGGATTACCTTGAGACTGTTTTTATTGACGTCTCTAACTTGATCAGATTAATGGATAGGTGTGCAAAAAGTATGAGGAAAATAAGCGCGAACGAGTACAATCTGTAACATCTACTAGTTTAATTTTTATTTTTTATTAGTAATCTCTTCTCTTATATAATTATACATATATATTTTGTATATGAATCGGTTTAAAACACTGCTTATAACACTCTACGTTTACAAAAATACATCAGTACAAACCACATTTAAATCGGTTTAGCCGTTCTTAAGATTACACCGAACAAATGCACAGAAGACAAACAACAAGAAACAATGCTATCACATTATAAAAAATACCATAGACTGTTTGATAAGGATTTTATATGATTTAAATTTTAATTCGATTGACATTAATTATGATTGTATTTTTTTTATCAAAATTTTTAAATTCTAAATAATCTTAGGAACAGTAAGATATAACATGATTATAAACAACTTGTATTACAAATTAATGATGAAACTGTATCCAATAATAAAGAAATAAAAAGGCCTCTTCTAACAAATTATGGTGAGAGGAATTCGGGCCAAACTCTGCCACACCTAATACGATTTGGTTTAGGGTGTGTTGCTCAACACTGCTATCATCTTCCGTCCAGGTATACTACGAGCGTGTAAACACCCACAGTGCGAGTACATCGTTCGCCCACGCGTGCTGCGGGCAGCGGGACGCCTCCAGAAACCTCGTGCTTGACTCCAAGACACCGATAACCAAGGTTCGGTTCAGCAAGGGATTCGCCTTCGCCAATATCGAAGCTGCTAGTGGTGAGATCCTTTTAATTATTCCAGCCATCCTCTAAGTGATTACATCAGTAAATTTACAATAAACATAACTAAAAGCCTTCTCGATCGAGCTTTCAAACAAAAAAGCCGCATCATAATCGGTCCATTCATTTAGGAGTTACGATGCCACAGACAGACAGAAATACAGACACGTCGAAACTTATATCACCCCTCTTTTTGCGTCAGAAGTAAAAAATATTGAGAACCATAGATGATAGGGGGTAATCGACATAGTTCAGAAAAGACGGCTGAAGTAGCAATGGGTTGGCACGTAGTCCGAAGGACCGATAACCTTTGAGGGGCAATAAAGAAGGCTGCTCCTAAATTATCTATTGGCATCCATTTGGTTTTAACTGCTCGAGAACCATGAAAAAGCATTAAGTCTTCTCACTCATACTTATGTCATTAAGAATATTTTACGCTCGTGTGGATAAGGGAAATAACTGTATTGTGTAATTTAACTATTTCATTAAAGGATTCTCATCAAGTACAATGAACATCTGAGTAATAGGGTCATTAAGTTACTGAAGTTGGTATGGAAACGATATTTGTGATTTATTTACTAAAACAGGTATTAGAATATTAACCCATAGTCCAGTCATCTTAGGAATTCACTGCGGAATGAGAGATACCCAGCTGATTTTTTTGTATAAAGTTGTATTTTGGCATTCTAAAACTTGTCTCAAAACCTGCATATGGTAGGGTGACCGCGTCTATTAAAAATTTGAGGACAAAGGTCACAAAAATCGGTTTTTTGCAAATATCTCATTTCCTATGAGTTTTTCGCTATTTGTATCTTCATCAATATTTTAGAGAATTAAATACCCTACATCTTTTGTTTCAAAAAAATTTTTATACGTTGAATCGTTTTCGAGATAGAGGGCGGAGAGCGCGCGGTTAGAGCACAATGTTAGGTCAACCGGTACAGTCCCGGTCAAAATATGCTATATTAAGTTTATTAATTCTATCTATCTAACAGCCTTTTAAAGTCCACTGCTGGACATAGGCCTCCCCTAATTAGCGCCACTCCGACCGATTCTGGGCCCTCTGAGTCCACATCGTTCGAAGGACAGATAACCAATGGGGTTGCAAAGTCTTCGAATGGTGGCCACGTCTCGGTAAAAGGAGCACTGGTCGCTCCTCGACCAGGTGGACTGATGACCTAAAAAAGACAGCGGGAAGCCTTTTTTGAAACAAAAGTTGTAGGGAATTTAATTTTCTACAATATTGATGAAAATACAAATAGCGAAAAACTCATAGGAAATGAGATATTTGCAAAAAACCGATTTTTGTGACCTTTGTCCTCAAATTTTTAATAGACGCGGTCACCCTACCATATGCAGGTTTTGAGACAAGTTTTAGAATGCCAAAATACAACTTTATACAAAAAAATCAGCTGGGTATCTCTCATTCCGCAATTCTTACCTAATTTTGACTAAAATGACTGGGCTACCAGGCTATGTATTCGTCTGTCTCTCCTCGAAATAGACCTGGTGACAGAGGCCTGGATTCCCTCTTCACTGCTCTAATGCATATTAATAGATGGGTAGTTTGTGGTATCCAAACCGATTGTCAGAAGTTTTTATAGGTACTGCCTTAAAACTTTCTGCAAGACTTAATACCATTATCCCGTATCTAACGATATCAACAGAGAGGCTTAACCTGCAATTCAAAGGACCGAGGCGCTCAATAAATTTCGTCACCAACGGGCACGCATCCAACTCTTTACGTCCGAAGTTACTCGGTCGATCACAGGGTGAGGCCAAAGTCCAAACGAGCGTATTGAGCGTTTGAGCTGTCAGTCGCGAAAAATGAGTTACATGCATTCGGTTTCATACAAGTACTGCTTGTACCACACGGTGACGCAAAATGAGTTTGGACTTTAATATGAAATCGACTCATTTCTTGCGACGTGAGCGCTTCGTATTATTAATTATTATGTTAGTAACATTCTTTGATATCAGTAGCATCGCATATTTGGCAGTAATATCAATTAGTACTTCAGTCATGGCACTAATTATATTGTTTACAGTTAAAAGGTACCTAACTTCTAAAGTATGACGCACAAACTGCCCATTATTAGCTTTAATTAAAACTTCCATGAAGTTTTACTAATTTCCTTACTGTTGAAGTTAATATATTGTGCTCCTATCTTTGTGAAAATATGATACCTAATAGAAGAGGTTATTAATATAATAATTTAATGTAATTTACTAAATTTTCGCAAGACTTTCCATTATATTATCGCTAAAACGAGCACAGAGGAATGTATCTGTATTATAAAAAGCATGGAACAGCTCAAGGTTACCAGCAGTTCAGTGTTTTACAGAAAAAATAAAGTTTCTGCGCTAAATCGCATGATTTAATTGCCCATCCCTTTTCTACCATCTGACGTCACGGTGTGACGTACGGTTGGTATCCAACTTTTTGTAGCTTTTAAGAACCAAGCGCTTTGTCTCCGCTTTTATAATACTTACTGTAAAGGGCTTTGCTTGCCTTCCTTAATATTCCAGAATAAATGTGAGCGTTTTCAAAGCGTAAGCAGGCTCTTACTAAGTTGTGCACTTTATCATCCCAGAATACATACACCTCCACTGCATCAGAAGACTTTGTTGTTGAGAAGTAACTTTGAAAAAATACCTAAAAGGAAAGTCCGACTTCATTTCTAACAGAAACAAGGTTAAACAAAATTAGACTTTAGCAAAGACGAAACGATCCACCGCCGGTCGTTTGAAAGAACACGCTCTTTTGTTTCCGACGCGGCGACGGGAACGGCCAGAAATTGTGTTTTGTGGAATAACCCATTACTTGGATTGCAGATAATGTAAGATTAGAATTCGGTACTAAACTTCGGTAGCCCTTCAGCCCAACCACCAAACATCCTTTTGTTTTCAAGACAAACGATGCCATTTTGTTTCACAGCGGGCTGCGATTATACGAATTGTAGGACTATCTGATCGAACGAAGGTTCCTTGCGGAATATACTGCATATTCCGTTAGCTTTTACGGTGACTATCATTAGAATTTAGAATAGAATGGACAGATAATTACTTTCACTGCCCATAGACACACACGAACACAAATTGCAAAAATTAAAATGTGTGCAATTCACACGTGGTAGAAGTGAAACCTTCAAAATTTTTGTTTTCAAGATAATGAGACGAATGTAAAATTTCGGGAAGATGATAAATGTAGGTTTCACTAATCTACTTCACTCCGCTCCGCCCCGCCCCGCTCCGCTCCGCCACGCTCCGCTCCGCCCCGCTCCACTCCGCTCAACTCTAGTCTCCACTCAACTCCAGTCTCCACTCATTTCTAGTCTCCACTGGACAGTTTCGTTTCATAAAATTTGAAGTCACCCCCGTACTAAAGAAGTTTTCACTTCAAAAAATTCCGTTGCTTTACCAATAACCATTACGTTATCAATAACACCACTATCTACATCACCATCACACCCACGATTAAATCTTTTATTTTACTTAATCAATTTATTACTTTTGTACTTCAAGTGGTCTGCAATACCACACTAACGCCCCAACTCAGAGTCACTAACGGTTACTTTAATCGCTCCTTAGAAAAGAAACACGATACAAATTCTGTACTAAGTAGCAATTTAAGTAATCGTTAGTGACACTGAGTTGGGGCGTTAGTCCACTTCCAAATGAACCATAGAACTGTTTTGTAGTGTATGAAGTATCTTATAACTTCCATATAATTTTACCTATCTGCCCCGTATCTTACCAGGTCAAGGTTTGAACTCGACACCCCATTATTTTCTATAAGGAAGGGACTTTATTAGGGTGTGTACCCTAATAAGAATTCACGAAAGGTTCTGTACAATGTATCTAATAACTGTTATTCCTTACAGAATTTGAAGATCAGCGGTCAAGATTTTTTGCAGAGCACGAGAGGTTCGATGATTTTATGGAAATGCGTGAAGGGTTAGATCTTATAGGAGTTAGTTCTTTTAAGGAATACATGGTAGCTTACAGGTACGAAACAACTTAAGTTTATTTCATATACTAAATAAAAAACCAGCCAAGTGCGGCTCGGACAACGTAGTGCCGAACATTGCTTTTATATAAATTGAATTAAGTAACAATCTTAACTTCGCCGTTGGAAAACCTATCTTGAATAGGTATTCAAAGTCACGCGTTTTCGCACGATGTAAAAGGATGATGTAAATGTCCACTTAACGCACGATAAAGCCTGACCTTTATGTGGGTAGGTCACTCTTTGCTATAAAAATATTGTATAATATACAATTTTAAAATAAACAATGTATCAGCTACCGCTTATCCTTAAGTTTCTCCCTTTAAAACTTCCGCGATGAATATAAAATACGAAACAGATTGAACTTTGCATCTCTTTCAGGGATGCCGATCGATGCCCGTGGTATTCGTCGCAAGTTCTCTTTTGGACGTTATCCTGTTTGCTTCTGTCGTGGCCTCTTCGAATTATTATAGAGTGTAACACAGCCTATGTTCACTATACGGTAAGTTAAACTGAAAAGGACCAACCCCAAATTATGTGTCATAGTGGTCGTTGCCATGTGACAGATATTAATTGTGTTTACTTGGGGCTCTCGAACAAATATTATGTGTACAAATATGTACGCCGTTTTACGAAAATTACGCGGATGGAAGAGTATGAAATTTGGCACAGTTAAAGTTTACACCAAGAATGAGTACAGAAAGCTAATATGCATTAGAAATACATAAAATTAATTTGGTGGACTCTTGATTTGAATTGAGCACGAGTTTGAAAAGAGAATTAGCATGACAAACCCGTGCGCGGTTTCGAGGCAGTAGTCAGTACTGCCTCCTATTGAACACGTAAACGGAAATACGCACAGAACAGAAATTCAAACTCATCATTCAAATTTCCGCCTCGCTGGGAATCGAACCTAGGACCCTTGGCGCAGCGATTCGGAATGGTGACCATCGCGCCTCACAGATCGCCAATAGTTACATTAATAAAACATACCCTTAACATTATCATGTTTAAATAGGCAAAGACTTTACTTTATGTCATGAAGTAAATAATTTACAGGTTAATAGTTTTCAGTAAAATACCTAACTATGAAAAGGCTTTGGTAAATTAACTTATTGAAGAAACTAACTAAACTCACAAAGTGTTCTTGGAAAGGCGTTGAATTCTCGTGGATTCCGCTGAATGGCTATATAAGTGCCCTGAGCGAAAAGGCTCGTGTTTGTGTTAGCTTGTGCTCTTTTTAAGTTGCTGACGGGCCACATACATAAAGGGAATCCGCAACGAGTCCCGACGGATTGGGGAGCATGAAAGAGCCAATTTTAAATATTAATTAAATACTTTAGAAAGTCGTTCGCGCTTCTGACTTTAATCATAATATCACACAGGAAAGAAAAGAAAAAAATTAAAAAGATACAGAAAAGTTTTATATTCTTTTATTTCCACACATTATTATAGTCGAGGAAATGATTGGTGGTGAGTGATCACTGCAGATCATGGGAAACAGTAAAATAATAATAACTATCAATGGGAACAGGCGACCTGCTTTTTATACGTCAACGTCCTTTTATATGCATATTGCATTATAGTTTACAGTGTTATCTTGCACAGTGAAAAATTTCGTACCCCATTTTTTGAAGAGTTTATTTTTAATTTTTCCTAAAGCTACGTAGCTCGTAGCATCCATTGAGAAATCATGGTGTTGAATATTTGCTTCCCACTTCACATTTCTAGCAACTGTTGGCGGGATTTGGTATTTTTTTTGGGAATAAACTAGGGGCTGGCTTGATTCAGAAAACACACTTTAACCGATTTATTATTTTGCAGTGGAAATGAAATGAAAAACAATTATTGACAAAGAAAATATTCTCAAATAAATTGAAGTCATTTTATACGATAGAGATTTTTTTATCTCCAAGTACCTACTTCATTTATATTAAACACCATTTTGTGATATGCCACAACTCTACCGTTTTCAACGTCAGTAATAACGAGTGAATAATTCCCTTCAGTTATAGGACAAAATTAATCTACCCATCTTGTTGCAGATAACAAAAATTTTCGGGACAAATTACGAATTAGATCCGAGTCGTCAACTCGATTTGGATACTCACTTATCAGACACATTACCTCCAGTTCCTGCCACCAACTATGCGTGGGCTCTCGCAGACGAGCAGAGCGCAGTTCTATGTTCCGCGCCTCGTCCTCCGAGGACCCTTCCACTGTCCCACGCTTCGACAGTTGATAGCCTCGAGCTATTCGCTGCCATCCGCGGGAATTGCGCTCTAGTGCCTTCCTATTCTGAAGCCATGCGAATCGACGCAGCGCTACGGGAAGATCCCGCCGAGAACGCTGCTCCCGGTGTTCTAATAGATATCGAGGGGGAACGACCAAACAGGCCCACTATCAAGGCGGCGTCCTTCGACGAACCCCCGAGAAGACCCAAGGTCACCATCGCCAGCACGCACTCCAGTCACAACATTGCAGCGAACACCAGAAATAACGAAGCGAAGCAGCAGAATCGAAGGTCTTGGGCGGGAGTTTTAACTGGTTCTAGGAGTGCTAGGCAGTTACTAGACGACTTAACGAGTAGCGGACCGGTGAGCTATGAGCCGATTCCGGAACTTCAGGTAGTGCGACAAGGACAGAATACATTGTATTATTCTAGGGAACTCTCACCGACGTGTTCGCGTGATCCGTTCGGAGGCCGCGCACAAACTACTCCAACAGATGAGCCGCCGTCCTACGAGGAGGCCCTGAAGCTGCCGGCGTTGAGACGTCTGACCAGGTCCATCACGGGAACGGACCTAGCGGGCCCGAGGAGGGCGTTCCTAAGAGATGTCCTCGCGAATAGAAGGTCTTGTTTAGAAGGTGTTGGTGTTCTGTCGGGAACCAAGGCTGTTAGGTTACCTTATACTGAATCCGGCGATGAAACGCCACTATAGCGTTCCTATCGTGCAATTATTGACTTTTTATGGTGCAATAAAATATTTATAATAGGTTTTCGTATGGACTACGTTGTCGTCAGAAGAAGCCGTATAAAGTGAAATAAAGTTAGTAATGGTTCATAACGAGTTTATATGCTTTGGAATTGTGAAGTTAGTTGTAGTTACAAAGATTTAGCTTTTGACTCGATGAAAGTCATCGGCACAGAAAATGGAATTGAAATAAAATTTTAACTAAAATATTGTGTGGCTGCTTTTATAAATATTTCGTCCATAACATTATCTAAACTATTTGTAGCTGGACGTTGCGATTTGCTCGCAAATTCTTACATCTTGCTACAAAAAATGCATACAAAAACATGAAAATGTAGATAGGACAAGCAGGTTTGACCTTAACCCATCCTAATGTCAATTACTTGTTAGCACAATCGTAATTTCCAGAATTCCTACACAGGTTCATTAGACTCATGGCTGTTTCATTAATACATTAGGTATGATGTTACTAACAGAATGAAATAAATCCAATTAACATAACATTGGAATTATATAGACCCTAGAGCAACTATCATAGAGCAGGAAATTTATTGAACAGCATCTAGAAGTCATCTCAGAAGGTTGTACATGAGACATTGATCAATTTGTCAAATGGATCACTGATCAGTTTGTCAAATAGATCTATGATCCATTGATCGGTTTGTTAATCAATTTCATTAAACTAAGCATAGTGATATACATTGCTATATAATTATAATTATTAGGCAGTGCCTTGTATTGTTGTCGTATGTAAGCATTTTATTACCAACTTTACCCTTAGGTCGAATAAGCGAAGTAATTACTTCGCTTACAATTATAAATTAAATGTATATTTGTATGAACTATAAATTTACAAAAACTTTAAACGCACAATAGACATATTGCTTTATGTAAATGTAAATATAATATTAATTTTACAGGCAAAGTTCAAACTATATTCAAATATTTCCATTGTGTTACTATAAGTTTCGTACTCACCGCTGGAGCTTTGAAGCTTCGACTTTCGGCTTAAGGGTGAAGAGTTGATGTTGCGACCCTTCGTGCTGGCTACACTGTGGGAAGCAATATCTTTGGATATATCATCACAGGACGTCAGAATTTGATCTTAAACCGAACGTTAATACGTAGTAATAGATTGCAGAGTTTGTAGCGGAGTAATTTCTCTTTCAATGCGGTCTTCTTAGATGTTAGTTTAAACTTATACAGACTATACGCCTTATAATTAATCATTTCCACTATAATTTACTTTATTCTCTTAATTACATGAAGGCCGTTCGTGAATTCCGAATAATTGTAAAACATAACTCTTATTTATAGTATCAAGCGAGTAACTAAATACATTTATTTTATAACAAATCTTATGTATCATGAATAATAATAATCTTACGTTAGGAGGCAAGGTTATAAGTGAAATAACGAATAAATTATTTTTCTTAAACAACCACAAACACTTGTTTTAAGATGTATGTGATGATATATCTATTATATAATAAAATTGTAAGCTAAAATGCACAATATAAAATGTAAATTTGTTGTCGTTATTTTAGTCTGAATATTAGACTATAGTTTTATTCTTAAAGTTAATAATGCCAAAGGTGATATTATAATAAATAAATTATTTATAAGTTAATTATTACACTTTGCTGGCTATATAGAGTTGGGTATTATTATGAGAATTAAAATGCATTCGAAGGAACCAATTTCTGTATTGCATAAACTAATTCTGTATAATACCATAACGAGTTGTCATAGGCTTTTACACACATGTTACTATACAAAGCATAACAGTTTCGCTTGTAAATAAAATGTATAGCTAATTAATAATTTATAATTTGATAAACTAAGTACTGACTAAGAATACAGAGTAAAGTGCCAATGAACTAATTAGACATCGGTTAAAGTAAGTGAACTATCGACCAGCTATCGTTGAAGCCTACTACTACTAGATTTTAATTGTAAGAGCGATGGACGTATAACATTCTAATTAAAAGAGTTTGTAAATTTTTGAATTGTAGATAGGCTTGATAAAATTACCTTAAACTTGCTACTGATTACTTTTCGTTTTAAATTGTTCAGTCAATTTTTATTTGACAACGATCGATATTCCGAAGAGTATATTTGGAATAGAAATCGCGTCATATTGATCATGTTGTCATGACCTACAAATTGATCAAACTTAACATGACTGATTGTATATTATATTGAACAATCAGTAATCACAATATAATGATTAGTTATGATTGATTTATACCTGTCTACAATATTACAATATTATTTAAATTTTCGTGAAACACCAGAATCATGTTAATTATTTTAATAAAATAGCTCTTTTTGATTACTTCACTAATAGTTAAAAGGATGTTAAATTTTTATTTGGATTCAAAACTGCCTTACGTTTTTGTGTATATAGGTATGTATAATGGGGCTTTGTATGCAAGAATTGCGAATTCAGTTAAATGGGAATAAAATTGACACTTATTACCTATACTTGTAGATAATCATTAATCACGCTTTTAATGTTATTACCAAAGCAAAACACTGTACAATACAGGTGCAATTAAGGTAATGCTAAATTGAAATATTTTCAATTGTATATTAAGGCGAAGAGATGTTTATTATTTTCAATAAACTACGTTACAAAGAATCTATTTTTTTTTTCAATTATCTCCTTTGGCATCATCATCACAAATAGGTACTCAATTAGGTAAATAACTAATTGTTTTAGAGAAGTATTGTACCATTGAAAGGATTTTATCTGACATGCTAACAAATTAACTAAACCAATGGCATCACTGATGCGTTGCCGGCCAAGAAAAATGAAAGAACGTTAAAAAATATTTATATCTTTGGAAAGGATGTGGAAGTGAGTACCTACATTATATCCATGATCATGACTTTAACTGAAGGAGTTGAGGAAAAATCCTAATTTGAGGATTCTCCACAATATTTTCAAAGCAATTCTAAAACCTCTATCTTGGTGGACAATAGCTTTTATTCATCTCATGAGAGGCGACCCACGCTTAGAAATGCTGACCCATTTAAGGGTGGGTTAAATATTTTTTAATAAGGATATAATCTTACTATCATGCAGAACGATATTATTTAAATGAACAGACATAGAAATAGTTTCATAAAATAAAACACATGAATCTCCCCTAAGAGCACATAAAGTTCCTTTGAAAACTCTGAAATAAAACATCCGATAAAGATGTAAACACAATACCCGAATACGGAGTTGTGGACTCTGAACGCAATGACTACGGAATATGTGGTAATCCTATACAACTTCTTATTTCTTTTATGTGGAAATGTTATACTTAAGTCTCTGGATATCATAAAACTAAGACATCACAACGCTGGGAATGGTTTATTTTACATAATATTGTTTTAGTAATAAGGTTGTAGTAGTTGACGTAGCAACAATAAAATATAAAGATAACGAATAAAAAAAGAAAGGATAGGCTTCAAAGATAAGATAAAGAGAATCATGTCTAAAATAATAATGTAGGTAAGAGTTTCCATTTCACTTACACAAAGGTACTTAATATCAATATGACTACCACTGCTAATTGCAACGGTGACAGCCAAGTAATCATCTACTTCCTATATAGTATCAAAGCCAATTCGAAGTTATGAACCAAGTTCTAATACGGGAAAAATTAAAATTTTCAAAGTTTTATTTTTGTTAAATTGCTACATGTTTCGGTAAATGAAAACATCTGAACGCGTTCTGTCGAAAATGTATTGCGTCTCCCAATCTGCATTTATTCAACATGATCACTTTTGGTTTTATTTTAAATCTGGACATTTTGAGACTTACAAAATGGATTTTTTGTGAAGACTACGAATTTTTGGGAATTAGACATTTAAAACCTCCGTCTTAGTGAAACTGCAAGGCTAGTTGAAAAAACATTTGAAACCGTTAGACATTTTGAAAATTTTACGTACATTCTGGACCTTAACTGTAAATGTATATTGAATTTCATATTTTGTGAATTCTCCCAATATGAAAAAATCACTCAAGGCCAGCCGTGGAACGTTACGAGGTATGATAATAAACTCCTAAATAATAAATGAACAACAACATTGGAAACAAAATTGGAACAAATACAACGAACATTGGATGTAATTAGTTTGTCCAATTAACATTTGTAATAACTTTTCCACTGTAATTAATCCTTGAATGGGCTAGTAGAAAATAGTAAGCCATTTTACGATATAACCGTACCTATTGCTGGCAAAATATCGTATCATAATACTCATAGATACACACAGCATCTGTTGGCGTCCCCGAGACGTGACCCCCATCCCTAATGTCCTATTTACAGCTAAGTATTCTACATTTTATGATCGCCGCGTCGGCCATTCTATTCGGGAAACGTTCTGAAATGTTTTGTTATATTGTCATTGATTTAGCACCTATTTCCATAAAAATGGTCCCCTATATCTCAACGCTGGCCATTCGATTTGAATTTTTAGTAGGTATGATATCAAGTTACCTTGAATTATGAAATAGCTATGTATGTACAAAATGTTCATGGCGATTGAAATCCACTACGCTAGTAATGCTCAAAGCCGATTCTAAGGTGAATTTTAATTTAACAAGTCATTATTATTACAGAAATTTTAACCATAACAATACGATAATACTGTGCGATAATGATGATGATGATTTTCAATCTAACTGCCAAATTAGTTTCATCTATTTTACTGAAATATCACACTATTAGGAAGATAACAGTCGGTTCATCGTTTCTTTCTAGATTAGCTACGTATCGGTGTTATTTAATGCCACCATCCATACCATAGTCCATATCTGGTGCTAGTGCTATTTTTACCTGTTATTTTTAACCGACTTCAAAAAAGGAGGCATTCAATTCGACTGTATTTTTTATGTTTGTTACCTCAGGACTTTCGACTGGGTGACCCGATTTTGATGATTCTTTTTTAATCGAAAGCTGGTGCTTGTCATGTGGTCTCACTTTTTGAGCGAGATCTGACAAGTATTTTTTGAGTTATTCTGAAGTCAGTTATTTTTTTGTTGAAATATTCATGTCGACTCTAATCTTGAAAGGCAAAAATTACCAAGCGACATGTTGGGCGATATTGAGTTATCACATCACTAAATTAACAAAAAATTCTGCGTCGATTGATCGTATGATTGATTGATGCTAGGAAGAGTTTTGTTGTTACTTACTTAAAAACAATTTCAGCGATTTTTTACGATTTTTTTTCCTAAAATTAAAAACTTTAAAATGCTCCAGTGTAAAGTTTCCAACATGTCGCTTGGAAATTTTTGCCTTTCAAGCGTCGACGTTTATTAATCATTCATGATCTAATTTTGCTGTTAACATATAAAAATCTAGGGGCTTAGATAATATACTCATTTTAACTCTCAGCTTTGATAGACTTTATGGATGTTTTACGGGCGTTCGTCATTTTTATGGTGACAATGAAACCCTACGCCAAGGGGCAATAATGGGGAATCATAATACGGTACGCCTTTAACGCTACAGGGTAAGTACATCATTAAGACTATTAAAAGATCTTTTACTAATCCTAATAAAGATAAAAAGTTTTAACAGTACTTTCAAAGAGGAATGAATAGAGCGCTTATTTATGCTTGAGTGAATCATTGGTCGTCATAATCTTCATCAATAAGGAGTCTACACAGTCGTTTATGCATGACCCCTAGTATCCAGTTGCTACCTAAAGCCGCTGGTATTAAAATTATATTTAAATCGACACTAGAGAACTCGGTAAAAGTACACTCAGACTTCCTAATTTACAAATGACACATTTTAGAATGGAGGACACATTGTAGTAGTAGAGGATTTGCACATGGTAGTAGTCTAGGTAAACTTTTCATAACTTCAAAGGTTTTGTATTAGATGGATAACTCACATACTAGAAATTTTAAGGGAAATCCACTTAATTATTTAGGAACGTATGTGCTAAGAAAAACTAGCCCACTTTAAATGTTGAAGACCATATAAATTTTGCATTCCAAGCGGGCAAACTGTCGGGTTCGATTCCCGAAATCATTATCTATGTGACAGACAAAGTTTCTCCAGGTATTGATTACTCTTAGATGTTACAAAATTTACCCTTGTTTTACCAACTGCGCCAAAGGGTCACCCGGTCGTCTTTGTTTATACTTAATAGGAGCTCTACGCAGTACGCGTGGTCAAAATCCCTGTTCTATTTTTACACCTTCCGTCGATGGCTTATTGATTTTTGCCGTATTCCGCTTGTTAAGGTACTCCAAGGTTATCATGATTAATAGAGGAGGATACAATAACAAACATGTCGTCGTTATATTCTAACGATATCGCACATGTTTCCTTGTAAGGTGTAACCAAAAGTCCTCTGTTAATAGCATGGATGGATGTATAGTATGAAGGACGGAATACGGGTTAAAAAAAAGTTTAATGCTTTTGTAAGAGTAGCACAGCTTCTAGAAATTTTCTAAAGAATTTCCATGCTTTGAAGGGCATTTAATTTAGTTAGCTATTTTGTTCGTTTTGGAATCTGGACCCAAAATAGCGTTGGTTAACACATTGCTTTCCAATTAACGGTTTTCATTAGAACATTCTTTTCGCACGAATTTCGGGAGTAAATCATTGTTCGGTGAAGATTCCTTCCTGAACAATTCTTTCAATCTGTACACGAAAAAGCAATTGCTGTCTGACCTAAAATTGGGGCATGATCGAAAAGAGCAGACATTTTGTAATCGATGAAACTTCTTAGACCATTTGGAAAGAAATAATCTAGTACCTTACTTAACTTCTTTACAGATTATTAAGTACATAAAAAATTAAACTTTGTTAGGGCTTTGGAACCAAAAATATTTAATGATCTTGTAATTTATCACAATATTTAATTAAAAATACGATTTACCTAATACATTTTGATTATATTTAAATATGTTATACGTATTATTTATCAAAACCTTTCCCTTCTTTATTGAACGGTTATAAAACGTACATTAATGTAGACATAAAACTTGACTCAAAAATCGCAGAACACACCCGTTTCGTTAGCATTAATTTTCAAGTAACTCCTACATGTATCGAACTATCTACCGTACAAACACTGAGTAGGTACTGAAACTGAACAAGGCTCGTTATATAAATTCGAAGGGTCCTCGTCTCTCGTTTCCAATAATCAAGTTATTTGCTGCCTTAACAGATTTAATTACAATTTTCGTTTAACATCTGATGTTTACAAGATCTGTGAATTGCGTTTTAGGATAAAGAGCGGGTTGGGTAACGTAATTCTAGCTGCCATAGCTTAGTGCATAGTGTCTGCATATTGTTCTCCGGAACGCGGGGACCTGAGTTCGAATCCGGGTATTTTTTTAAACTTACATGCGTATTAATAATTTATAATTCACGTATATGCATGTGTTATTTGAAAATTTAGTCATAATTCAGTGAAGGAAAACATCGTGACGAAATCCACACATGTAATGTTTCAAATAATGCGCACATTAGATAATTCAATGGTAATGAAAATAATGATAGACATAAATAATAGATCGAATAATTCTAACTTTAACTTGATGATGCAGCGATCTTTTATGGAGCTGTACAATTCGATATTCATGTTCCAGTTGGAACGTGACTTGCCTGAGGAAACGTTCAAGAAACGTGCAAATACACAACTCTAAATAGGGGTTAACTCTATACTTTACAATGTAAGTGACAAAGATCACAATGACACGAAATAACCAGATCTTCATTCAGTTCCCCTCAAGTTAGAAAATATTACTCTCATCAACATGATTCGTTTTATCTTCGTATTTTAGTTGTCTTCGAGTTAGTTTTCGCGAAATACGAAGATTACTGTAAGACATGAAAAAGAAAAAGAGAAGAGAGCGCTTTTTTAATTTGATTCGTAGACGAGAAACGAATTTAATTTGTGCTTGTGTATTACGATACCTTATTATTCTTGTAACGTAATCTTTTTTGCTTTTCTGCGTCAGGACGAGGGTTATATTTAGGACAAGCATGCGGTCACCTTATTGTGATTGGTCAGCTTTACCCATGGACACAGAATATTATTAACACCAGACACACCAGCGATGCGTAGCTGGCCAAGACAGAAGAGTCAAGAAAGAATGAACTGGCTCTCAAACTCTTTAATGTACAAATTGTAATTATATTATGTAGGTCTATACATATTATGTACATATAACAAAAGGGGTATTCTACGGTGTTGGTTATTCAATAATATTCCTTTTACTTTGCTCCATGATATTATATTTCCATTTCTCCTAACGTTCACATCAATAATATACAACTCCGTGATCGCTATCCGAATCCCCCACCATGTCCCACACGTATTGTTCTCAATAGATTGACACATTCTTTATTCTAAATATTATTTAGTTTTCTTCATGACTTCTAGTATGACAGCATCTCGTTGTAAAACCAAAGAGGCCGCTCGCCGTCACGGCTATCCTGACGTGCGCTCGTCCTCGAGCGCTTCCGCTTCCATGCCTCCGGTGGACCCCTTTGTTCGCTGGGTGCTCGTCATGGACTCCATCGGACGCCTTTACTTCTGCTGTGGCTGCACACCGACACGGCCTCATGTGTCGTTACTCTGCAAGGAAATATCTTACGGCAGTACTTGTTCGCTCGGCCGTTCCTGACCTCGACGGGGCAATACTTTACAACTTTATGATGTTATTACCTTGAGCCATGTACCATAGTCGTTTCATTTCATTTTCGACGTAACAACAACAACAAATCTTGAGTAAGTCTCTTAAACCACAGGAGTGCACCGCTACTAAGAAGCCTGATTACACTCCCCTTCTATTCTCATTCGACGTCATTTCACCACAACAAGTTTCTTACTCAAGTTCTCATCTCCAATCCAATTCAACACAAATCACATCTTATCACAGTTAATATCCGCTTCGACTGGTACATGACTTACAGGCATTCATGAAAACCTCAACAACATTAAATGGAACCTTAAATCTCTCTTTCATTTGGAAACTCAATTCAATAATTTGCAAAAGCTCAATATTACTTCTATCACTCAAGACAGTAATGACAGCTCTCAAACGTTTCTTTATCATATAACAAATTCACAAAATCACCTTTCTAAATGAAGGTACGCGTGAAGATGGTTGTACACCGAATACATCAGCACGTCGCGTCGCTCTGTCCCAGCTGCGTTCATTCTGCCGTCACCTGGACAGCCACCGCTTGAATGCTGGTTCACTTGTTTTGTGATGGCACGTCGCTATATTGTTTTCCACAACTGAAAAATACAAGGAAAGTTATTTTCACATGTACGATGTCACAATTTACATTTCAAACTACACTAGGGCTACTTATCTTCGATCCATACTCCTTCGGCCATCGTGACCATCAAACACGACCTCGTGTTGTGTAGGTTCTCAAACCCAGACGTGAACAGTGTGCGTCTCAAGTTTCGTCGCGTTTTGGATTGTTTCATTTCTCATCAGTGATGTATTAATTAAAGATACGTTATGCCCTTACAAATCAACCGAAAAATTTGTTCCGAAACACACACACGTTTATCTTTTATTTCCCTACACCAATCGGGCAATCACTACATTGGTAAATGATGTAAAAGGGATAGCTTTACTAAAACCATAATAGTGAAAAAGACAGCTAGTGTTTGTCGTTCGCGTCACCAAACGTTGACCAGTGTTGCCAACAAATGAAATTGTGCAAAACAACTTAATATTACCGTTATGAAAATTATACTTATATTCGTAAATCAACTTTAAATCTTAACTATTTCTACTAAAACTGACTCGTCTTCAATCTGCACATCCTCTTGATTTTCAGTTTAAACTAGATTTAATTTTGGTGGTCTAAACTAAAAACTGTGAAGATATCGAAAAAAATTTAGAGTTGGCAACTCTGTCCATTTGCACAATATTGTGGAGATTATCGTGCAGATGATTTGATTGGCTGGCTTCGGCAAAGACTAACAAATTCAGTACAGTCAGTAGATTAAAAGTACCTAAAAATAAACTTGAGGAAGGAAGTTGTAATTTCAAAACTATTTAAAGCAATATTTTGGGATTTCGGTGATGAAATATTAATTATGGTGACATATTTACGAATAAAGTAAATACGCGTATTTATAGGGACCACGACCTTTTTCATGTGTAAGTCAGCCTAAGCAGTAGGTATGGCGTCTTATTCATTATTATTACATAGCATCTTATTTATTCTGTAGGTAGATAATAAAACGCATTTCTTTAAAACATTAATTTTAAACAACAACGATTCTTTTTTAACCGACGTCAAAAAAGGAGGAGGTTCTCAATTCGACTGTTTTTTTATGTTTGTTACCTCAGAACTTTAGACTGGGCGAACCGATTTTGATGATTCTTTTTTTGATCGAAAGCTGGAGCCTGTCATGTAATCCCACATAAATTTTATTGAGATTTGACAATGGCATCCATGACAAAATCATATAAGTCTTAAATTTGTATTAGGCACGTGCGCGACAAATGGACGAATAACTCAATATCACGCCAACCGATTTCGATGATTCTTTTTTTAATCGAAAGCAGGTGCTTGTCATGTGGTCCCAGTCCACATAAATTTGAACGAGATCTGACAAGTAGTTTTTGAGACTTTGAAGTCGGTTATTTTTTGTTAGTAAAATTTTGATTATTGTTAGTAAAATTTAGATTATGGCGCATTAGTTCGTCCGATGGAAATCTAATATAACAGCAGTTAACCACATTATTACGTAAATTTTATATGTTAAACCAAACCGGAATACTTTTACAATAAGTGTTCAATTTTTTTATTTGCTTATCGACGGATACAAAAAAGTTTTAAGTATTATACATGTACTTTTTATTTTTATATTATATTATATTATTTATGAACTTCTTTTTGCTAGGCTCTATTACAATACTCGATACTAATACGGTACGGCTTTATTATGATACTGGTACTCGTGAGAAAATTATCCATCGTTTCTTCTGTACTTAACAATGAACATACAAATGGGGACAGCATCAATATATCGTCACTTCTGTATGTTAATCTATGTCCGCCCTACGTTCGGCCGGCGTTGTCATGCCGCCATATTTATTTTGTTAGAGAAATAATGAAATTAAATAAAATGCAATAAATCATGATAACTGACGTGTGGTATGTTATTCCATGAATTTTATTTCTTTTACTTGTGTAATTAGTGCATTTACGCTTAATACACGAGGGCATTTTAACGCTGTATGTCAAATTTCAAGGACTTCTGACAACAATAAAAGCGTGCTTATCGACAGAGTATTGACAGAGTGACTGCGAGCAGGTGGGCTACTTAGCTCACGTTACGCTCTTCATCTTCGGCGCGCTAGTAACATATCTACCTCTATTATAATATCATTGTTTCTCATTGCAAAATTTTCTTCAAATGTCATCCGAACTAGTGTCATTCCTCATTTATTTTCCGACTTTTCCGATATTTTAGGGGCTATTCTTCCAACACCGATTATTACTCCGGCAAAATAGTAACATTTGTTCCATATTCCACGTTCTATCATCAAATTTATAATTACTGGATGGCTGTTGTAGGCGTTGGTTAGGGTCACTTCTGATATAACAAAAGGGGTATTCTACGGTGTTGGTTATTCAATAATATTCCTTTTACTTTGCTCCATGATATTATATTTCCATTTCTCCTAACGTTCACATCAATAACAATCTCTACAACTCCGTGATCGCTATCCGAATCCCCCACCATGTCCCACACGTAATGTTCTCAATAGATTGACACATTCTTTATTCTAAATATTATTTAGTTTTCTTCATGACTTCTAGTATGACAGCATCTCGTTGTAAAACCAAAGAGGCCGCTCGCCGTCATACATATTATGTATGTAGGTCTACGTATTATGTAGGTCTACATAATTGTAAGTATGACAATTTCTTTGGTAAGCGCTAATTTGTTGGTTATGAGACGAAACATAAAGGTAACTCACAAGCTGTGTGAAATTGTAAAAAGCTGATTTAGTTCGGAGTGTATAATGTCCTCTCATCTGTGACTACAGTTATCCAGGTCAACCTACTTAACTCGTGATGTACTTTGATGAACAAGGAGACAAAGACATTAGATCACTCCTCTTATGACCTCTGTCCTCTGTCGACATTGACATGAAAGTCTACAACAGTAAAATTTTGCATCAACCAAACACTGTGAATAAGCCAAAGTAGTTTAATTCCAACTACATTCTATCCGGAAACCACAATTCCGACAAAGGAATTGTCGAACCGTGTTCAATTATGAGAATTGGATTGAGTTCATCAAAGTTGAATTTAGTCTAACGGGACTCTACCTTTTACAGTAAATGCTTAAACGATTGCAAATATCCCATTGGGGCCACTAATGGAAACTAAACTTACGCCCCAACTCAGAGTCACTAACGGTTACTTAAATCGCTCCTTAGAACAGAATTTGTACGGTGATTCTTTACTAAGGAGCGATTAAAGTAACCGTTAATGACTGTGTTGGGGCGTTTGATTTTTTTTTATCTTAAAAATTTCAAGCTTATTCTGAGCCCTAAATTGAAAATTTTTATTTTTTTTGTCTTACTTAAAATTTAAAACTTATTCTGAACCCCATGGAAACGGAAAATTCTCCACATTTGTGTGTGATTTTTTTTTCTACTTAAAATAAATTAATGCTTGACCACAATCCCACATTCCCACCTAATGGTAAGTGAAGATGTGGTCCAGGATGGTGAGTGCACTAACTTAACTTATTCCTCAGATATAACTCAAATTACGCAATTAAACGTAAGTAAACTTCAAAGTCAGTTTTGCCACTTATTACCTTTAATGGCTTTAATCGACGCCCCTGTAGAAAACTCTACAAGTCGACAATCAACGTACCCTACCCGCTTTGAGATTGAATTAATTAACTCACTAACTCCAACTAAAGCAGAAATTTCAGAAAGATCTACTAGAACACGAAAGACATTGAAGGGCATCACTTCTCTGCAAATATTGCTATCTTTTCTCCTCTAGCGCAAAAAGCCGCCTGGAAGAGATTGCTATCTTAACGTTAAAGTTGCCCTTTGGTTGCCGTAATTTACTTTGTAGTTTTTGTAATAATTGTATTTGATGTACAACTATAGAATATTTATTTATTTATTTGTACATCAACATAATGTACAAAAAAACAACATAAAGGAGAATTACACAAAAAGAAAGGTACCTAATTGCCATTTGTATTGCATTGTATCTTTTATGCAATATGTGTATCTTTTATGCAAAAGTACATAGTGCCTTTGACAGTGAACTGATCGGGATGACTTCGTGATTGACTTATTTCCGAGTAAGTCAAAAGTAAAGAATCAGTTGAAGGGATAATAATACTCATCACCAACGCGTTGTGGATAAAAAACAACGGTTTTATAAGGCAATAGCGAAAATCTACCACCAATGTAGACTTTGTAACCGTGGATAGAACCTACGACATAACTGAATAATTTTGGATAGTTCTTTTTTCTCCAGATGCGAGTGTGTGAGCGTATTATTATTGTACAGTCAGCAGCAGAGAGGTAGATATGCAAGACATAACACGAAAATGTTCAGTAATGTTTGTTATTACAGAATGTCTAAGTTTCAATCAATGTTAAATCATGTCTTACGTTTAAAGGTAGCATTTAATATTGATACTGACACAAACATACACAATTTCCGTGTAAAATAACATAAATGTTATAGCTCCTTAACAAAGCGCAAGATATTGAATGAGCATCTTTCTAAGGAGTGACAAGCCACGATATCTGAAGCATTCAGCCCTTCGTCCGCTTGCTATCTGCATTTCCCTGGAAACCAGGCAATTAGGTCAAACACTCAGCGATGCAGCGGATGCGGTTGTCTTGAGGCTGTTTTAATTTGATGACTAGGTTTAGTGGGACGTTCGTTATGGACTGTAATAACCCCAAGGATTGATAGGACACGAATGACAGTCGATGCGGACAGTCACGTGTATTATGAGATGGGACTTGCGATATGTAGTTCCTTGGTTCTCCTTCTGAATAAAGTTTAGTTAGTTGGTCTTTGAAGATAAATCATTGTTATTTAATTTATAAGGTATATAATTATCAATTTGCATATGCGAAAGCAATATCGTTGAACCGATATCGGTTCATTATGTAGATTAAATGAATAATCCACACAGATACCTAATAATTGTGGTGGATCCAATGAACTAATATGGTGGACCCAGTGGCGTAGCGTGGGCTTCTGCCGCCCGGGGCCGACCGAAAATTTGCCGCCCCCCCCCCCCCCCCCCCCCAGTGATCTTTGCCGCCCCCATATTATTTAAATTGTTTTTTTTTATTAATTAAAAATGCACTTTTCTTGTTTTTTTCATAGCACAATTTTCATTAAAATTTAAATGAAATTAATTTTAATGTCATATTTTTTTTCTTTAAAAACCGAGTGGCTAGCCGCCCCCTCTTCATGTGCCGCCCGGGGCCCAGGGCCCCCCCGCCCCCCCCCCCCCCACGCTACGCCACTGGGTGGACCTCAGAGAACGTACGAGTTTTCTTTAGTAAAGCCTGAAAAAAAACAAGACAAAACATATCACGACCAAAAAACCATCAGAACAAACAAAACACCGTCTGGATGTACCTACTTACTTACACATGTAGATAACTAGATACCCTATACGAAGAATTATTCAAACATAGAAAACATTAATCTTACGTTTCTATTGAAGGAAATGACTATACTTGTTGGCAAGTGGCCACCGTCACACATTTCACACAGTAAGAGATCCGTTATCATTATGATATTATATTTATTAGATTACGAAGCAATACCAAAGTTGTCCGGCGCGGGGTGAGGGGTCGGTGAGCCGTGGCAGGAACAAAGCGAGCCGCCTCTTTGATGTGCCGCCGAGCGCCGCAGCCACACCGAAAACTCATAATAATCCGGTTATCTAGAAATGTTAATCGTAAATATATTTAATACGTTTTTACAATCGAATTTAAAGTTTTTTTTTTATAACGCTTTACATTCATAGCCCCACACTAGGATTCCCTGTGTCGTGGGCATTGACATAAATTATATAGACAGGCTGTTCAGTACTTACATTTTGTTCACCTGTGTTGACCCCAACTGGGGCCAACTCAGTTTAGTCGGCTGCGAGCAAGTGCTGTCGCCTGTCACTTTCGAAAAACTCCGACTGTTCAAGAACACTTATTATTCTGTATTGTGCACAGTTAAAACTTTCTCATTATTTACGTTTGAACTTTATTTCACTTTATTTAATCATAGTCGGTAAGTAACTATATTTTTATTTACAGTCTTAAAAATTATTTAGTGTCAAATATTTATTACCGACATCTTGAACCAAACTTGACAGAACGAACACAGAGTACTTAATCACTACGGAACAGGGTTGCCAGACGTCGCGGAGTGAGAGAACAAAAGGACAAAGATGCGGAAATTGTGGTAGAAACTAGAAAGTAATTTCAATACGTGACTTTTATATGAAATTGACTTACTTTATTTGTTTTAGATATTATATGTACCTATTGAATTAACGAAAATGCCAACTTGTACATTGCGGTATTGCAAAAATTATGAGCAAAAAACGAAAACATTACCTGAAAGAATAACTTTCCACAGGTAAGTTTTAACGCTTTATATTACTTCACCTGTATGTTTGTTTGTTGGTTTGTTTGTTTGTTTGTAACTTCTCTTTGGACTTGATTTTGGCTCACTTGAAACGCTCAGATTTCTTTCAAACTTCGTGGACTTATTGAGGACCAATGACAATTTAATATTTAAAGAAAAAAAAAGAAAGAAAGAAAGAAAGAAATTACCTACATTTCATTTAAAAAAATCAAACTAAAAAATTAATAAATAAACTCCAAAAATTGTTGTTTATCCTATATATATGTTGTATGTCTGTGTATATATAGTTTTGTGTATAACTATAAGTAATTGGGTAAATGAATATGAGAGATGTGTGCAATAAGGTGAAGTACTTAATGTGATTATATATGACAATCAGTCGGGATTTAAAGAATTGATAATAAACTACGTGTTGCTCTGAAAGACAAAGTTTTATTTAAGCTTATCATACATTATGAGTTACACTAAATACAACCTAAATCACACAAACCTATCTGGAAAACAAAGAAACGACAATTAAAGTATTTAAATTGCCAATTCCTCTTTTTGATGTTTCTACAAAAATACACTATAATATTTCAATGAGGCTACAGTGTAATTTATTACGATACATTTCTTTTATTTTAAGTGCACAACACACATAAAAATATTTTAACACAATCGAATGATATATCCTGGGACTATAGATAACACAAGTTTTATATACTTAAATGGAAAGATCCCACGCATATTGTAATAAAATGTAAATTCTGGAATAAGAAACGATTTTTTGATTTTTTTTTGATGAATGGATGAACTCTACAGAAATGGTCATTCCGTTATGACGTAATTAATCCTCAGGTACCTCTACAATGTAATCCAGACAGAGTAATATACCCATGGTATATGTCCAGTTATAGTAATGTATCCATGATCTCTTTCGGAGTAGGGTGTTGGCAACACTGGGCGCATAGTGACTCTGTGATTGAGTTCTCTGTGGCACGAAAGCGTGACACGAAATTCGTTAGAAAGAGCGCGTCCATATAATTTATGTCAATGGTCGTGGGTGCCATAGACAATACACAAAGACAAGGACATTCACCCCCAGACCGAGAACGGAAATTCAAACTCATCATTCTTTCCGCCTCGCTGGGAATCGAACCCAGGACCCTCGGTGCGGCGATCCGACATGGTGACCATTGCGCCACACGGGTCGTCAAATATTGACCACGAATATGAAAACATTTTTTTTTCACTTTCGTTGTCAATATTCGAGTGGAGATTATCACTGTCAATATAATTTGATGATAGACTGTCAATATTAAATATTGACAGTGATAATCTCCACTCCACTATCTGACGATTTTATCATCAAATTCCGCTAGACAGCCGGGATATTACGATGTAAAAGACTAGCACGGCAGGTGAACAACCATTTGTCCACTTTTGTCCACTGCCGTCTTTTATAAGCATCATAAGTATATCTTAAGCATCGTAAAACACTATGTATCATTAATGCTCATAAACCAAACTATGTATCATTAGTGATAGAGAGGCTCATACATCGGCGCCGCGACGTCGCGTCATTGTGGCGTCGTTATTCGCTCCCTAGAGCGCCAGTAAGACAGGGTTGGTACTTCAAAGAAAGAAAAGCATTTATTCGAAGACTAGCTTTTGCCCGCAGCTTCGCCCACGGTAGAGATCGATTTTTTACAAATCCTACTTACTTTTACTTAGTTAGAAGTTGCGTATGACTTAAGTAAACATGTATCATATTTTGATAGCGTGATTCAGAACTTGCAAATGAATTTTACTAACGCCATCTATTAACAACACCCGAAACTAAATATCTAGAAACTAACATAATCTAAATTTTACTAACAAAAAATAACCGACTTCAAAGTCTCAAAAACGACTTGTCAGTCAGATCTCGTTCAAATTTATGTGGGACCACATGACAAGCACCTGCTTTCGATTAAAAAAAGAATCATCGAAATCGGTTGGCGTGATATTGAGTTATTCGTCAATTTGTCGCGCACATCTTAACACAAATTTACGACTTATGTGGTTTTATAATGGATGCCATTGTCAGATCTCAATAAAATTTATATGGGACCACATGACAGCCACCAGCTTTCGATTAAAAAAAGAATCATCAAAATCGGTTCGCCCAGTCCAAAGTTCTGAGGTAACAAACATAAAAAAAAAAAAAAAAAAAAAAAATACAGTCGAATTGAGAACCTCCTCCTTTTTTTGAAGTCGGTTAAAAATATCGATCTTCCCATGGGGATGTTTTATCGCGGTAAAAAGTAGCCTACGTTACTCTCCACCCTCCTCACTATCTCCACACATAAAAACCATACCATATAACAGCTTCGTTGCGACGTGAAAGACGGACAAACAAACAAACAAACAAACACACTTTCACATTTATAATATTATAGTATGGATGCAATGCACAAACAGTAAAATCAAGTCTTTCTAAAGTTAATGAATTTGAGAAATTATAACAAAATAAACCCTAAAGCTGTGATTGTTGATAATTCTTGACAAAAACTTTCCGACTTCAAAATTATTGATAACTCAAAAACTTCCCGTCAGATCTCGCTCAATTTTAGTAGGACCATATGAAAAGCACCAGCTTTCTATTAAAAAAATAATCATCAAAATCGGTTCACCCAGTCGACAGTTCTAAGGTACCAAACAAAAAAAAATACAGTTGAATCGAATACCTCCTCCTTTTCTGAAGTCGGTTAAAAAGACATTCAGCATTTTGGTCACGGAAAAACCACGGCCGCAAGTCTTTATTTTCCCGGATTCTAAGCAACGATGTAGGTAGATTACATTACATTTACATTTACTTCTAGATCATTTTATTGATGTGTGGGTAGGTAGGAAATTTTAAACAATTAGGAGGATGTGTCTGGAATAAATAAATAAATAAATATTTAAATTTATTATTACGATTCCGACTAAAATATTCTATTTAAGAATTATTACTCTTGTATCTGGCAACCCTACTTGGTAGGGATGTGGTGATGCGGGTTCTCGAGGAGGAGATAACGATATAATTTTTATCATGCACATCGTGTTCGACATTTTTAGTTTAATCGTTCCTAAAATAGGCTTTTTTTACCAGACTTCAAAAAAGGAACCGAAAAGGATCTCAGAACTTTTGATTGGGTGAGCCGATTTTGATGATTCTTTTTTTAGTCGAAAGCTAGTGCTTTTCATATGGTCCCACGCGAGATCTGACGAGTATCTTTTGAGTTATCCCTAATTTTGAAGTCTGTTATTTTTCGTCAAGAATTATGTTCAATTGTGTGTAGAATTGTCAGCGAAATAAATATAAATGTCGGCACAGTCTCAAATAAGTTCGTATTATCTATGAAAATTAAGAATAAGAAGAACTGACATTACGATAGACAGATTGATATAGTATCGCGAAACCAAAGAAAACTAAATAACGTTGAATTCATGAAACCGGGTGTTATCAGGCATTAAACGAAGAGTATCCTTGTGCCTGTTGAACTGTGTGTTTTATTTAGTATCCTGGCAGTCCTGACATATAACTACGCCCACAGAGAGAGATCTATGTTCATAGTACTGAAGTGCTCTTTGATACATGGTTTACAGAGATGATTTGAACATACGAAAGCATACAGTATACACTCCAACCCAGCCTTGGACGATATCAGGCGTGGGATAAAAAAACCCAGATGGTGATACAGTTTTCATGAGAATCTGAGAAATACATGTCGGAAAATAAATGACGGACAAAACAGTTTGGATGACATTTGAAATAAACGTGAAGGAAAATTTTACACGAAACGATACAAAATCAATTAAACATAACGGAGATGATGAGATCATGGAGTGTGATAGCAAAGTTGGGCTTTATCTAAAAATCCACAGCGCGTTGGTACTTATGACTAAAATTCGAGAAATAGATGGAAATAAGCATTTGGTTTCAGGTTTTTCACGAAAGGAATGCAAGATAAGTAGCCCCAGTGAATATGATGCTCAATATCATGCAATTGAGAGTAACCTATCTTAAATGTTTCAGCTAAGGAAAAAATGACGAGATTTGAATCTGTATAGCTGCGAGTGTGGAGCGAGGCTGGTTCCTGCTAAACTGCAACGGGTTGTTGATGCTCCTGCCGGCGTTGTTGCGAGCGCTGTGTCCTGCGCTGACTACTGAGTTAACCTGTGCATGGTCGAACCCCGGCATGATTGGCATAAAGCTTTCAGTTGTTAACATTTCATTTACTTTTAGAGAACCGAATGAATACTCATAAACTAAAGATAATTCTCGTTAGTTGGTAAAGTTGGTGAAAGATGCAATCGTAACATGGTGTTCTTCTGGTACTATATTGTTGAGTATAACGCAACGGAAAGACCAACCTATCTGTGATGCTACGTTATATTATGAGGTGTTCACCAGTGATCAAATGGTCATGTCGCTTTAGCATAATTATGCATCTAATTCTATCATTGATAGCATTGTGATTTTGAACATGGTAAGATGGTCGAGTAGATGCCTTGATTATAACGGTAGCGTTCGCTATCATGCCTTAACTACGCACCTATAGCTCTTTTGTAAGATTGATATTGATTTGTGTATTGGCAACTTTAATGATCGTGCGACATTGTGGATCGTTGTAAAGTGGAATGAATGGTAGATTGATATCTTCAGTTGACGAGTAACGGTGACTGCATATTTAAATAGTAGCATTATTTTATTTCGTGTTTTGCCTGCATAACTTTGTGATAATGTTTTGATTGTTCTTGGATTAATAGGACAAAATTGTCATCAAGGTTTGTTATGACATATTATGTTTTGACGTAAGTATTATAGTCTGTCGATGTGACGGCTGATGACAATTATGATGAATAATAAATTTTGAAATGTCGTGTTGACTACAGACCACTCTTCTACAGACTTGCTCACTTCAACAGAGTTGAATTTGAAATGTTATGTTCGATTCATACAGTTGAGGATGATAGATGATCTAATTAGCGTTAGATTAAACGTGATAAGATGGACTGAAAGCAATCAGATCAAGGTGGGTCCTAAGTTCAAAAACCCATTTCAAATAATTGTGTTTCTTACTTTCTCACAAATGATCGGTGCTGTTTCCTAAATTCTAAGATGTCCTAATGTTGAAACTGGGATTTGTTGGTACGATGACGAGATGAGTTGTTGATGCGACGTCAAGCTATAAAGTTATTCTTCTTTTTATTAATGCAAAAGTGGATTGAATAATTGATGTGGTGCTGATGATTATTTATTGATTGAATTGTAATGTTTACCTAATTGATCAGTTAGTGGAAAGAAAGAAAGAAATGTTTAATTCTCCAAATATCCTACAACGTTACTACGGAACTTATAGACACCAGGTCTTAGAACTTGGATCCTATTCTTTAGATAAATTGATGAAGATTATTTGGTGAGTACAGTTTGTGTCCGAATGGACGTCGCTTGCGTGGGCGGAGTATATAAATGAGATGAGCAATAACTTTTGTTTGCTTTTAAGATGCGGGCGATGTTTGCTTGAGGATCGTTCGACAAATTGCCTATACTAATCTTTTTAATTTCATTTAATTTTATTATTGGTACGGAACGATTGTTAGTGATACGTGTTCGGAGCGATAGTAAGAGAGTCTTACGCGATTATTGGCGGTATTGTTGAATTGTGCCAATATTGTAAAACCTTCTTAGTGAAATAGACTATATGGCCGTTTCTTGGTGGTCATGCATTTGACTGAGACGAGTTAACAATGAGATGTAGCACTGATGGTTTATGACTGGGGACACACAGAGGAACATAATTTAACGAAACATTAATGGGCAGGAAATAATTACAATGATTATAGAAAAAAGTGATAATAGTAGTATTGAATTGAGGATTGGAGTGCATCTGAAGAAATCAAATTAATTAGAGCCTTTCGAAACTTGTGGATTTCACTTGTGAATAAGTCAATGTCATTATGATTGGAAATATTCCTAAATGTGCGAATAATTCTAGTTGGAATTACATTGTGCGTCATTGAAAATTCTGAACCATGGTGATCTAGATGATTTGGATGGTACGGAAATGTTGAGTTCAGAGAGAAGATTAGGTGCGTCAAGTATTCGTCTTCGATTCGATAGTTTCTGAGCATTTTCGAGTCTCTTAGAATACACATCATCCACATAAATCCGTATGGATTCTAAGCAGCACTGCGGTGCTCAAAACCACTGCGGACTAATAAGTTTAGGTTAGGTTAGGTTTAAAAAAAGGTTAGGTAAGTCTAGGTTAGGGTTATAATCTGTTATGCTATGAGATAAATTGTTTAACCAGTATTCTTAGTTGAATTCGTATTAAGCGTGGCTTAATAAGGTCTCTTTATCTGTAACAGCCGTGACTGTTTAAATTGTCTGAAGGTCAAATGGTTATAGTAGAGATCAATGCGGCCTTTCGCATGATGGTGATGAGGCAGTTGGGCCAACACAATGCTTAGTGACACATGGGGTGGGAACGCTTGGTATTAGCGTGTCCCTTGTGAGAACGCTCGAGCAAGGCGTTGGTGGATACAGAAAGAATCAGTAATGTATGTGTACTAAGCAAAGTGGTTAATTTGTTGACTTAAGAGTAATTTGATGATGTTCTCAGCTTTGAGTTTAATGATGATGATCAACCTTCAGCCATTTTTTTTTGTGTGTTGAACTGTGACATAACGTGTAAAAAACCAGGTTGGATAATAGCTTAAGCTGTTTAAATACTGGTTGAACAATAACAAAAGCGTCTGAATACTGAGGTAAAAGCGGTTTAAAATGTTTTGAAGTTTATTTTGAAGGAATTACGATGATGTGATACTCGAATTTGATGACAATATTTGTATGACTAATACAGGCTAAGTGCCTTAATGTACTTAAGACAAATAAAATGAATTGAACTGAATTTAATTGAATTACGATTTGATGTGATGTTACTTGTGGTTTACGTTTAAAATGAAAATTGAGTAGTATGGATGGAGACGGGAATTTATAACGCCTTTCCGTTATTTTTATTGAGGAATGAGTTTGTCTCTTTATTGAACATAGTTGATATGGGAGTTGAGAAATTTTATCTGGGATTACGACCACACACAAAAAAACATACACACACATACTTCCCTTTATTCTTGAAGTCAGAATAGCCGAACGAATTACTGTGTTGATATTGTCTTTACAGAATGATCACACGAGGACGTGTGAGTCGTCAGCAATGGCCGACAGTGAGTCAAACGAACGAGATGCTTTGATTCGGTGACGACGCCGCGACCGCGACGTACCAAACGACCCTACGCGTGACGTGAATATTTTAAAATCGCGCAAATAATAATTTGGTAGTTCCGTATTAAAAAAAGTGTTGTTATGGAGTTTCTTCCGCTGCTTCTTCTCCATAGCGAAAACACATAGCGAAGCAGTGAACTTTTGGCAGTAAAGTAAATTAAAGTTAATGAGAATGCCTGTAGGTCATGTACCAGTCGAATTTGATTTTAATAATGAGATTGTTGATGAAGTAAGAAAACATGGGAACTCGAGTCAGTAACTTTGCAGCACAAGTAGTCCGTGGGTGCGCGATGCGCATTTTGCTCTGGTGAGGGTGACGTTATTTACTTGTTGGATATGTGTATGGTAGCAATGGAGATTGCTGATCGACTGTGGGAACCGTGGAGATTGTTGGTTGGCTTTGGAAGCCGTGGAGATTGAGGGACTCACTCGAGATTCAAAGATCGTTTGGCATTTTTGTTGTTACTTTTGATAGTTGAAGTTAACGACTATGGTACGTGGCTCAGGTGAATTAATCCAAATTAGTAATGATTTTTGAAGATCTTGGTTTATGTTACGTTTGTTTAAAATGACGCGATTTCGTACGATTCACACACGAGGACGTGTGTCTTTTCAGAATGGCCGTGTCGGCACAGTCTCAAATAAGTTCGTATTATCTATGAAAATTAAGAATAAGAAGAACTGACATTACGATAGACAGATTGATATATGTAGTATCGCGAAACCAAAGAAAACTAAATAACGTTGAATTCATGAAACCGGGTGTTATCAGGCATTAAACGAAGAGTATCCTTGTGCCTGTTGAACTGTGTGTTTTATTTAGTATCCTGGCAGTCCTGACATATAACTACGCCCACAGAGAGAGATCTATGTTCATAGTACTGAAGTGCTCTTTGATACATGGTTTACAGAGATGATTTGAACATACGAAAGCATACAGGGGTCGGGTAGTTCGGCTGGCGGTGTCAATACGTCATTTTGCAATCTCTTGAATTTATAAATTGTTTACGTTTTTTTTACCGTGTTAAAGTCTTCAATAATCTGGACAGTATAGTTGTGAGTGTATTTGCTAAATTAAAAACATAAAATTATCCTTAGGGAGATTTTGAACTCAATTTTTTTTTCTGTGTTGTTTATCAGCTGACTGTCAAACAGTGTAACGTATTCAACTTGCAAAATAGATTTTTGTTACTATTGACTCTTAAAGTTTATTGTGGAAAATTGTGTTGTTTCGGATCGGTGGTTGTGTATGCTGTGCTTTAAAGACATATAATTATATAAACAAACAATATTGACTAATATAATCCCCGTTACTAATAGTTTAAATAAGCGCCATCTATCTATAACTTTGGGGATTAGCTACTCAGTTAGCAAGGTCACGCGCCTAATCAAACGTGGATCACTCCCGCGGCAAATATACAAGTTGATAGCGCGCTCACAAGCGCCCCCAATAACAATGACGTCGAAATGTGGAAACTGCGGCAAGTTCGTATCCACAACGAATGACGCGGTAAAATGCGACGCGTGCGCAAGTATCTTCCACCGCAGATGTACTGGGTTCAAAGTTGATGCTATTATTCCTACCAAATGGGTGTGTAAGGCGTGTAAATCAAAACAAAAGAAAGGAATTACTTCCCACTCATGCGTCACGAGCCCGGACACAGATAGTAGTGAGACCGCCCCGTCCGCGGATCAGCATGATGATGAAATTAATATGGCCCAGGAAGTAAAAATGATTAGGACACAATTAAACACCATTCTTCAAGAACTAGCACACTGTCGCCAGGACATCGTAACGTTCAGGCAGGATCTGTCAAAAATTAACACCTCGCTGGCCGATCATAACAGCAGACTCAGCACCGTAGAGAGTAAAGTGAACAATGTCACTAAGCGACTGGTTGACGTTGAAGCGAAGATCGGGGCCGGCTCCGAGTTTGATATTGAGTCTGAGATAGAACGTCGATTGAATGATCGTGATCAAAACAGCTACTCCACCGATGTGGAAATCACAGGCCTGGAGGAGCTGCCAGGTGAAAATCCCGTGCACATCGTCACAACTTTGGCACAAAAGATTGGTGTGTCCATTGGCGAGCAGGACGTAGTTCACGCGGAACGAAGGGGTAAGAGCCGCCGTCACGGCGCGAGCGGGAGCGCGGACGCCGCCGCGGCCGCCGGCAGCGACGACGCGCGGCCGCGCACCCTGGTGGTGCGGCTCGCGCGCCACGCTCTCCGTGCCGAGCTGCTCCGGGCCGCTCGCACGCGCCGTGATGTCGACACCTCCGGCATCATCGAGTCCGCTCGACCTCGCCGTTTTTTCATCAACGAGCGCCTCACTTGGTACAATCGTCGAATATTTCACCAAGCGCGCCAGGAGGCTCGAAACAAATCATGGAGGTTCACCTGGTGCCGCGAGGGCAAAATTTACGTCAGGCGGGATGCCGACTCGAAGTCAATTCGTATACGGAAGGAGGCCGACATTGAAAAAGTCTTTGGCGGAAATTGTCCTTAATCTAACTATTACCTATATCTGTATCTCTATTTTTTGTAACGCAATCGCAAAGGGCCCGTTTTTCTTTAATTTTTGCAACTTAATTTACCAATACTATATCTCACTATTGTTTTTAATGCTTCTTTTGTTTTTATACTTACCACTTTTTAAATTGTGTCAAATCAATAATGCGATTGCTTACCAAATTAAAACTAATGAAACCTGTCACAGAAAATATCCCACTTTACATTTAACAATATACATGTGGACAAGGTGCTTAATAAAAAATAAAAGAACTGTAATAACTCATTTAATTTTATTTATCACTAATGCTGTTGTTGTCTTATTTAATTTAACATCTGTACATAATACTATTCAATATTGGCGCAAATCTATTCAATTTACACATTCCTATCATTGTTATGGTATCTCGGGTAAAAAAATACGTTACGTCATGATGTTGCTAATATCTTATGCATATAAGTTTATTCTTTTTATTTCTATTTTTTATAAAATGCGATTGAATGAAAACATATTATTTAATAAAAAATACCCTACAGACTATATTGCTATATTGGAACTTAAACACTATTTTATATTACTCTGTTATTTTATTCCAATTAAATATCCCACTATAAATATAATACCATTTGTTGATTTGATATACTATCTTAATGGTTAAGTCGAATGCAATTAAACTTGGTTTGTTAAATCCAGGCTCGCTAGGAACAAAACACGAAGAATTTATTGCAGCTATGCTAGACCACGCTCTTGATATAATGGCCATAAATGAGACATGGCTTAGGGAGGGAGAGGAGGGACGTGCACCTACAGTACCCGGGTATAAACTAATACATCGGCCTCGCCCAGCTGCCGTCAAGGGAGGTCTGGGAGGTGGCGTGGGATTTTTTATCCGTAAGGGTATGCGTTTACGAGTGCTTCCTCACCCGGTCTCTGAACTCGTTGAACAGATGTGGCTTAGTATCTCGTGTAGTGGGAAATCTCTGTTACTAGGGACGGCGTACCGGCCGCCTTGGCTACCCTTGCAGATTTTCATAGATGGGCTCACCGATTCTCTCTCTTCGTTCGAATGGCATCATTACACAGTATTATTGGGTGACTTTAATATCGATATGTTAAACCAGCAACACACTAACACTAAGACCATTTGTGAATTTCTTAAACTGAATAAGTTGAAGCAATATGTGGTAGAACCTACTCACTTTACGGACCATAGTCAAACTCTGTTGGATGTAATCTGTTCGGACTCACCTGTTAAGAATGTTAAGGTAAATCATATACAAGAATTGAGCAGTCATGCAATTGTTTCTTGCCAACTGAATGCTACTAGAAATCGCATTCCACCCAAGATACTGACATACAGACCAATAAAAGATATGAATATTAGGCAATTTCGTGAAGATCTTTATGCCACAGACTGGACAAGTATTCAATGTTTATCTGACGTAGATAATATGACATATCAATTTTCCGCTAACATTGTGCAACTTTTTGACCTCCATGCTCCTCTAAAAACTATTCGCATTAAAGATAATCAGCATCCATGGGTAACTTATAATATTAGACTTATGATGCAAAAGCGTAACGAGGCCCATGTGCGAGCTCGTAAAACCAAGCTAGACGCGCACGTTACATTTTACAAAGAGCTCAAAACTTTAGTTACTACTGCATTGTGCACGGAAAAAAAGGCATATTTTAAATTTTACGTTGCTTCTAATACCCACAAGCCTGACATCATGTGGAAGCATCTCAAGAAACATATCACGCTAAAAGTTAACACCAATGTTTCTCTTCCTCCAGGTCTCTGCGACCCAGATCTAATTAATGACCACTTCTTAAACATTCCTAAAAATGGTGAATCCCTCTTATCGACAATTACATTCTACGAGTTCAACAGGCATGGTACAGCAATGTTTAAGTTCCGGGAGGTAACTGAAGCTGAAGTCAGCAAAGCTGTCAAATCCTTGCATTCAAATGCTATTGGAGCTGACGGGATCTCACTTGAAATGCTCTTGTTGACATTGCCTAGTACGCTAAGTGTCCTTACTGCTCTGATTAATACCTCATTTAAAACATGTACGTTTCCCTCTCTATGGCAACATGCTCTAGTTAAACCCATACCCAAAAATAACAACCCTATGGATCTCAAAGACTTAAGGCCCATTAGCATATTGCCAAACACCTCTAAGGTTTTAGAAAAGATAGCCTGTAACCAGCTGAAGCACTTTTTAGAACTAAACAACATCCTTCCTGACAATCAGTCTGGTTTCAGGCAAAAACACAGTACATCCACTGCCTTGATAGACGTCGTGGATGACGTACTAACAGCTCAGGATATGGGGGAGGGCACTATTTTAGTTATGCTAGATTATACCCGGGCATTTGATTCCGTAAATATACCTTTACTTCTATCTAAGTTGTCTTATTACGGGTTAGAAATTGAAGCTGTTAAATGGTTTGATACCTATTTTCGGAACCGCTCCCAAACTGTTGTCCTAGACCAGTGCAATGGAACTAAACATTCTTGTAGCAAACCGGTTACGCGAGGTATAGCGCAGGGTTCAATACTAGGTCCGTTGCTATTTGTATTATATAGCGCGGATGTAATAAAGCACATCAGATACTGTAAGTACCACATGTACGCCGACGATATTCAACTTTATATCTCTTTTAAGCCTTCGGAAACCAAGGCTGCCATTGAAAAATTAAACTCCGACTTACACCGTATCTGGGAGTGGTCAGAGAAAAACACTCTAGCATTAAATCCACTTAAATCTAAATTTATTATACTAGGCACACGTAAACAAGTAAATAAAATTTCAGCTAAATCACCTTGTGTGTTTGTAAATGGGGAAGCGATTGAGAGAGTATCGGAAGCCCGAAACCTCGGTGTCGTGATGGACGAGTCGTTGCGGTTCGAAACCCACGTCAACAACATTGTCCGTAACTGTTTCTATCGTCTCAGAATCCTATACAAAATTAGAAACTACATAGACGTTAAGTTACGTATCTATTTATGTGAAAGTATTGTGCTGTCAAAACTAAACTACGCGGACACTGTCATAGGTCCTAGGCTACTAGCGCGTTCACAAAACCTAATCCAGCGGGTACAGAATGCATGTGCAAGATACGCCTTTGACATACCACCCCGAGCCCATGTTAGCCCTTATATAAATGATGCAAATATCTTAAAAATGAATTTACGCCGACAATTACACTTTGCGTCATTATTATTCGGTATTGTGATAGACAAATGTCCACAATACTTATATAATAAATTGAAATGGTCCAAAAATTGCAACGTTCTTCACGTGACCAGATCCTCTTCTTTCAAGTTGATATACCCTCGATACAGCACTGCAGCATTCCGTGGTAGTTTCAAGTATAACGCCACCAAATGCTGGAACAATTTGCCTCCACCTCTTCGCAGCCTGAAAACAATAACAAGTTTTAAACACAAATACAAAATACACCTTTTAAACTTACAGAAAACGATTTAGCGTACACACGGAAACACACACACACACACACTCACACACAACGCATGCATACACATGCACGCACACTCGTACACACACACACATACACACGCGCACACGCACACACACACACACACACACACACACACACACACACACACACACACGCAACACACTTTACTAATATTACATAAGATTAACACACAGCGCTTTAGCACGCAAAATACATTTTAGTGTACTAGTAGTATTTACCTCACATACTATGTCAATAGGATGGGCAATAATTGTAATAAACGAAATAGCTTACCTATAGGATATAGCCGGCCGATTTATCAAATTCTTTCTTTATAATACCCTCAAACAGATGTCTCGCCAATATTGGATAGTAATCTCCATTTTTTACTTAACATATTTCAGTAACTTTGTCTGTTAATAGTTTAATATCCACTAAAAATATTTGGTTAAAATTGAATTTTACCACAATCTGATACTGTATTTTGTTTTAAGTTCCATTTCATTAATAAAAAGCTAGGTATTAAGTATTATTAAGTATTATCGTAATTGTTTTCGAAATTGCAGTCCGATTAATCACTAGAAAGAAATGCACGTGCTGTGCCGCTTGCCGATCTACACGCGACTAACGGGCGCACTGAAAATCAGAAGACGTAGAAAGTACCTGGTGCTTCCTACGCCGCTTTCTGAGTGCGACCCTTTTCCGGTATGCTGGTAGCTGCAACTCCGAACGCGGTTATTATTTATAAGTAATAATGTACCACCAGTTTTAATCATTGTTGCAATGCCAGTGTCAGAATAAATGTTTCTTTCTTTCTTTCTTTCTTTCTTTACAGTATACACTCCAACCCAGCCTTGGACGATATAAACATAAAATATTTAAATTACCTACTTCACACAAAACACGTTAGAAAAAGGACGGGAGAAGACCAGTGTACAGTGTAGCCATGCTATCGATATTCACAGTAGTTAATTCGGTTTTTGTCGAAAATTAGTTAATATTGTTTCAGAATCAGCACAGTAAGCGCCGTTTAGAACATTTTTCATCCCGGGAGAGAAATTTAATATGGATGTTTTATCAATGAAGCAATGAATGATGCTTGACTGCTTTTTAATAACTCTTGTAATAATTCAGGCGTGTAATAAATAAGAATTCAGGCGAACCAAGGCATAGATATTGTATGTTTACCGAAATGAATGGAAAGTGGGTAATAAAGAATAGGTAATGCATTTTTAAGGTTCCACAGGCCCTTTAGCTGCATGAAACACCCGTGCTCAGTGGGCCATTAATGGGTTGAAGCCACGAACAGTACAGAATTATGTGATAACAAATTCAATCCAATATGTAAAACATGGCGTGATACCGATAAACACACGCACCGCAAATAACGTAATGGAACCTATTTATAATAATGGAACGCCTCATGATAACACGTGTAAATATATTTATCCTCTCATAAGACTGGATAAATCGATTAGCATAACGTTTACTTTCAATCTAAAGGCGTAGATATCAAATTAGCGAACGAATGGAAAGTAAACTTTGCAAGTACTCCATCACTTTGAGTAAGGGTGTGGTGTCTTAGCAGGCTATTGAAGTAAGGGTTTGGCCTCACTTCGAGCGTTTCATGGAAATTGTTCAAGGTGAAAAAGGTCGTGGAAATTTCAATGTGAAGTACGAAAATTTCTTAGGAACTACCATGTTGTTAAGTCATTTGTTGTTTCTGGAGGCATAAAAGCAAGGCGCTCTGTCTAGAACGGCAACTCTGCGATTTTTTCTCGGAATCTAACAGGGGAACGTGGAGCTATAAACTTGAGAAAGCCTGATCTAGATATATATAACTGTATTTAATACGGGATCCTCCCTTGTTTCGTTCCACGCGCCGCTCCTTAACATTCAAAGAGCGCACGCTCGATATTGAAAGACCGATCAACTACCTACATATTTTCTGTAGGTACTATTTCATAAGAATATAACGACTACGAGGAGTATGGTAAACGAGGAAAATGTGTACTCGGATTATATGTCATAATAAAGAGAATAAAGAGATATCTCACTCAAAAGTTTTTGTGATGTTTATTAGATCACGGGAAAATGCGCCTTATAGTGATTTGTATAGTGCGATATTAATTTCTAATGTGAACTTAATTTGGAAAAACATAAAATTTTATATTGTAGAGATCACTTTTCAATTGGAAGAACGTTACGTTACCTACGTAAACTTTAGTAAAGTTATAGTTTAAAAACTAACGCCCCAACTCAGAGTCACTAACGGTTACTTTAATCAAAATTTCTTTAATAAAAAATTTAAATAAAAAGTTATTATTATTATTAATCGCTCCTTAATAAAAAAAACTCCAAACAAATTCTGTATTAAGAAGCGATTAAAGGATCCAATATTGACTCTGAGTTGGGGCGTAAATACGCTGTTTTATATAGTGTCAGTGGAGGCACTAAACAAAATCAATGTGACAACAGCATTGCAGCCATTCTGTGTAATAACGGGTCATTCTTATTACAAAAAGGCATTGTCATCAGAGTTAATGAAATATGCAACTGCTTAGGATAAGAGAAAATTCGGCCTAATTAGGCCTACAAGATTTGATTCACACAAACGCGAAACGGGGTAAGGTAAATAAAACCGTTGAATAAAAATAAATGCAAGTAAATTATATTTTGTAACGTCCGATTAGTAATCACACCTTATTTATTACAGACGTCGGACGAGACGACGACATTTTGTTGCAGTTTTATTGGAATAATTTAAAAGCGTAGATTATGTACGTCATTTATAAATTAATATCAGTCTGGGGGCTGCAGGAGCGGCGAAGCGAACCGGAATTGAAAACCAATAATACGATAGAATATATCACGCTGCGAACATAATCCGTATTGTGGTCGGTGGATTATTTTTTGATTGGATTAATTTTTATACCGTCTCTCATTTGGATTGTTTCATTTACGTCCAAATTGCGGATACCATCGCTCCTCTATTTTACTATACATATTTAATCATTGTGTTCCACATATACATAATTTATATATTAACAAATGAAAATGGAAATGACCTTCCGTACAGGCTAGTGATACTTTTTTGTAATAAATATACCAATGTATTTTATTTTTAAAAGATGTGCTGAGGAGTTTCTTTCGGCTTTTCTTCTCCTCCATAAAAAAGCACCTTTGCGAAAAGCTGGTTCATTAAAAAAAGCGGCCAAGTGCGAGTCGGACTCGCCCATGAAGAGTTCCGTAGCAGCAAGTAACATAATATAAAAGTTCTTGAAGTTCGTTGTAACTTTGATCGAGGTAAGTTGTGCTTTACGATTTATGACGAATTAAAAAAAACTACTTACTAGATCTCGTTTAAACCAATTTTCGTTGGAAGTTTGCATGGTATTATATGGTATTATATGGTAATATACATCATATATTTTTTTTCAGTTTTATCATTCTCTTATTTTAGAAGTTACGGGGGGGGGGACACATTTTACCACTTTGGAAGTGTCTCTCGCGCAAACTATTCAGTTTAGAAAAAAATGATATTAGAAACCTCAATATCATTTTTGAACACCTATTCATAGATCGTATGGGTTTGATGAAAAAAAAAATTTTGAGTTTCAGTTCTAAGTATGGGGAACCCCCAAAATTTATTGTTTTTTTTTTCTATTTTTGTGTGAAAATCTTAATGCGGTCCACAGAATACATCTACTTACCAAGTTTATTTATTTATTTATTTATTTGTATAAGTTACACCAACAAAGTAATCACTGTGACAAGAATAATACAAGACAAGATACCATAACAACATTAGATTAGTGTTACTTCACTTACAGGTGTAAACGACTTGATAATAATGCAACAATAACCGTCTTCTAGTAGTTTGAAATAAAACTTAAATCAATCAAACTACAGGAATACATATTAAAATTAAATTAAAATTAAAGAAAAATGAAATTATACAATAATAAAATAGATTGATAAATTAAAAATTACGCGATTGAGATTAAAAATGTACAGAGATTGAGTTAATATAATAGATTATAATTAAGATTATATAATTGAATTGATAAAAATTATTGAAATTAAATACAGTAGATTAAATACAAAGTTGAATTGTTTTACATTATATGCATGAATTATTGTGTAAATTGTGTTAACAGCTTAATTCGATGTTTAAATACATGGAGCGAATTTGAGAAAATGTCTATATCACCTTTTTCCTGAACATTATCCGTATCACGATTATGCTTTCTGCTCACTGGGATATCGACTGACAAATTATGAATAGTGTTATAATTTCTAGTTATTCTATTCAATGGAGAGTAATGACCCAAGTTTGAGCGCGCGAGGTTCGTTGAGAAAGGCTTATACTGCTGTGATCTGGGTAATCTTCTTGGAACGGATAAATTGACATGGGATAAAAGATGACTGGCATCGATGCGACCATTAACTAGCTTGTACAGAAACATGGCGTCCAGCAGCTTTCTACGGTTGGAGAGAGAATCGAGATGAAAATGTTGGAGGCGATCTTGATAACTTGGGAGTTTTTTAGCCAAGTTGAAGTTGTAAGATAAATGCCACAAAAATCTTTTCTGGATGCTTTCCAACCTTTTAATGTATGTGTCGTAGTGAGGGTTCCATACGACGCTACAATACTCTAATCCGCTACGCACGAGAGAAATGTAAATAGCGATTGTGGTAGATGGTTTTTTGAAATCCTTACAATTGCGAAGCACAAAACCCAAGGTTTTGAAACCTTTTTTCATTATATGATCGATGTGGAGATTAAAGCGTAGTTTGCTGTCAAGAATTATGCCTAGATCTCGAATTTGATTGACCTCAGTTAGTGGTACATTATTTATATGATAAGATCTGGGTGTTACTATCTTCTTTCTAGAAAAGCGAATTGAGAAGCATTTGGTAATATTGAGATTCATGTCGTTAGCGTCACACCACGATGCTAGGGCGGACAAATCATTTTGTAGTAGATTGGCTTCTTCGAGCGAGTCGACTTTTCTGAAGAACTTCAAATCGTCGGCAAACATATAAAATTTGGAATTTTGAAAACACCTGGAGATGTCATTGATAAATATATTAAATAGAAGAGGACCCAAATGGGACCCTTGCGGGACTCCGGATAGGACAGTGAAAGGCTCAGATCTGTGACCACCCACAACAACCACTGACTGTCTGTTAGTTAAGTAGGACCTCCACCAATCCAAAAAAGCGCCGGCTATTCCTAGTGAAAATAGTTTGGACAGAAGTATTTCATGACTTACTTTGTCAAAGGCCTTGCTGAAGTCTGTGTATATTACGTCAAAAGACTGCCCTCTATCGATACCCCCAGCAAGATCTTCGACAAAGGAAGTCAAGTTTGTTGATGTGGATCGCGCATTCATGAACCCGTGTTGCTCAGGTACTATGTAGTGCTTAAAGTGCCACGTGAGAAGTGGACAGAGAATACGTTCAAAGACCTTTCCGAACACAGTTAATATTGAAATAGGTCTATAGTTTTGAACTGAACTAGCGTCGCCACTTTTAAATAAAGGCACAATGAGAGCCTCCTTCCATAAGGATGGGAAAGTGCCAGAACTGAGAGACCTATTATAAATCAGGGATAGCGGCTTAGCTAGAGCGCTAGCACATTTCGAGGCGAATATGGCAGGAATTCCGTCAGAGCCGGCACCTTTCCTGATGTCCAGTCTTTTTAACACCCTAAAAATTTGTTGTTCCGTAACCTTTAGCGTGGTCAAGTAGTTTGTTGTGAGTGGTGCACAGACAGTAGAAGGTACTGAATTATAATTTGAAGTGTAAATTGAGGAAAACTGAGATGCGAAGAGACGGCATATGTCCGAACCAGTGGTAGCAACATTTTGATCATTTGACATCTGTGTGGGGTATTTTGTGGTGCCACCTCTTTTGTGTTTGAGGAAGGACCATAGGAGTTTTGGGTTAGAAGAGAGTGAGGACTCTAAACGCTCTAAGTACCCTTTATACAGGTTGTTGATTAGTTTGGTGCTTCTCTCCCGAAGTAGTTCGAACGTTAACAAGTCGCGTGGGTTGCCATATTTTCGGTGTTTTATTCTAAATTTATTCTTTTCGTTGAGTAATTTTATTAGTGCACGTGAAAACCAAGTGGGATATACGTTATTATTTCGGGGTCTAGATTTGGGTACATGTTTTGCTATAATAGATTTGAGCAGTCCATTGAATACCTGGACCATGTCGTCAACCGTGGCACAGTTATCCAATTCTTCGTCCCAAGAAATACTATTTAAATCGTTTACAATTTTTTTATAGTCTGCTTTATGAAAGAGAAATTTATCAGCTGAATTAGGTGAGAGATATTCTATGCCCTCAAGCGCGATGTTGAATTGTAAAGGTGGGTGCAGTGGGTCTATTAGAGAGAGTGGATTATGACATACATCTAAGTGAGGAATAGATATGGTGCAAAAAATTAGGTCTAGAATCTTATTTTTGTTATTAAGTTTATGATTATATTGAGAAAGATTATTTAGGGACATGAAGTCGATGATCATGTTGTTCAATAAACTATTGGATGCGTTAGCTGAGGTTATTGAATTACAAGTTGTTGTCCAACTCAAGCTGCTTATATTGAAGTCACCTAGAATGATTGTTTCACCTTTGTGTTCAATTAGAATGCGGTTGGTGTTTGCGATGAACGTACTTAGTACCTTTTGTTGAACCGGAGGGGGTATATATACCCCACAAATGTAAAGGTTTTTGATGTTTCCCACTGTGTCACGTGTTTCTAAATTTACCCAGAGATCCTCGCACTCAGAGTCAAACCCAGTAAGGCGATAGGACTTATAGCATTTATTTATAGCGATTAATACGCCCCCACCGTCTTTTTTGTTGTGGAATCTGCTATTTTCGCGATCGCGTCTATAAACAATGTATCGGTCGTCAAAAAGTTCATTATTGAAAACGCTGCTGTTTAACCATGTCTCTGTAAAAACTATTACATCAAAGCTGCTACAAACAACATTATTAAAAAGATCTATCGTTTTACTTCTTAAGCCTCTTACATTTTGGTAATAAAAACTTATTTTAGTGTTCGAGCCCTTTAGTAACAAAATAAACAACTATAGCGGTACTATGACAATTGATTTAATATATCTATATTTTTTACATGGACATAGTTTGATTCCTCGTTTTTACGCATATATATCCTGCCATCTCTGACCCACACGAAGTTATATTTTAGATCTCTCGCTTTACTGCGAGCGGCAGCATGCAACGACTTATTTTCCGGTGTTAGGTGCTCGACAATGTAAATAGGACTTTTCATGTTTCCACCTATACCGAGGTGACTAGTGTTTAGCTTTTCTTCCTTGTTGTACTTGTTAAATTTACTGGCAGCTGCAAGGAATTCATCCCTCTGACGTGGGCTGCTGAATTTTACAAGTATAGACCGAGGACGTGAGCTTGCGCTGTTCATCTTGGCTAACCTGGAGCAATAGTGTATCTGGGTATCAGAAACTGGGCATTTTATAATTTTTCCCAGTTGAAGTACCGTGTTGACTAGGTTCTCCTGCTTGTTTTCTGGCACACATTGAATTTCGATATTACTGGATCGTGATTGTTGATCCAACTGTGCCAGGCGTGTAGTTAACAGTCGGTTGGAAGCTTGGAGTGACTCGTTGTCTGTTTTTGTTTTTTCGATTTTGGCGGTTAGCTCTACGTTGTCAGCTTTCAGTTTTTCTAGCTCCGCGTTAAAGAAGGTCATAGATGTTTCTATGGATGTTAAAGCGTTACGAATTTCTGATATTTGTGGTTGTACCAGACTTTGCAGTGATAGCTTTAATTCCTCGCGGATTATGTCTCGTATGCTAGCAGCTGACGGACATGAACAACTAGCGCTGGCGGTCAATCGGGCCTTGCTGCGCTGCGTGACGAACTCGTTGCATTGTGGTGATTGGGAGGCGTGAGCAGGACTGTTCGAGTTATCACCGCCTTTGCGCGCTTTGCTACGACACGTTACACAAATCCATTTTGACCTCATGTCATCGGACAATGCCTCGAAATCATGCTGTGTTAAATTCACGCAGTAAAAATGGTATGTAGATGTACACCGTGAGCAGATTAACGAGGGTACATTGTCAATGTTATTAAGGCAAGCGGCGCAATCGTTAGCGCTGGCCATATTAATATCGAGAAGTGTAGTTGTCGACTGTTGTACTAAAGGAATTCCCGCGACGAAAAGGTCGTAAGCGCCGTGCAGAGCGCGTCGCTTACGCGTACAAGTTGGTGCTATCGGTAAACACAATATTCACTCACAATTTCGGTTGTACACGTTTATGTTTTAATTTTGAAGTGATTTAATTTGGCAAAAACACTGATATTACACTATTGAGAATTGATCAATTATGTGAAAGGTCCTAACTATAGCTTTTTTCACTACTTGGCTTTTGAATTGCGAAATAATTACTGAGTATAGAATTAAAACAGAAGAGCGAGTTATTATTACGTGCACTACGTCCGTTTATTCATACTAAGTCGTCATCATAAGTTTCAATGTAATAGCTCTTATAGTTTCGGAAAAAAGTGGATGTGACATACGGACGGACGGACAGACAGACAGACAGACAGACAGACAGACAGACATGACGAATCTATAAGGGTTCCGTTTTTTGCCATTTGGCTACGGAACCCTAAAAATGACGTGCATAAGTGTATCAATGATACCTACATAAATAAATGATTTTGAATTTGAAAAAGGAGAATATAAAAGCAATGTACATATTTCTTTTTCTTCTCTCTTCCTTAGCCGGCAACGCATCAGAGATGCCCTTGGTGTCGCTAATGTCTAACTAAGCGAAGCCTAAGCACGGTGTATAGATCTCTCCAGAGACATATATAACTAGAATATAATATGTCTGTGGACCTCACCCTAAGCATCACTACAGCATACGAAGGCTAGCCCAAGCGGAATTGAAAACCGATATCACAATTAAAGTGATCAGACTCGGACCTAGGGTTGTCAGATGGCAAGACTGAAATATCTGGGAAAAACTCCAAATAGTCGGGATTTGTCGGGACAAAAAGTTATTTTTTAAATAATCGGCAAACGAGCTGACGACGAAAAATAAAAAAAGGCTAAAGCAAGTGGTGCTGCGGCGGCAAGCGCGTTCTGTTGAATCGAGTGAATTATCGGGACATTTTGTATTTCGTCGAGACCTTGGACGTCATGTGAAATGTCGGGACAATCCAGATGAATCCCAACCATCTGGCAACCCTACTCGGACCGTGTCCACGACAGATCGTGTGATCTAGTTATAAGAACACGTAGAGACAGCGAAACTGGACCAAGAATTTAATTAAATGCTTGGCTTTTTATTTTTATTTATTCGCTTATAACGGATTGATTACCAAATCGATTAAAGGATTAAACGGTGCATCTTGCTCTTAGAACTTTTAATTTTATTTATTTTACTTTTCGTCCGCAAATTCTAACAATCCCCTAAAACCACAAAACAAAAGAAAAAGAAAGAAAGAACTGGCTCTCAAGCCTCCAGACAAAACACGACTCATCAAATATTGGTATGGAAAGGAAATCGTAACGGCAATGCACTTGTGATGACTCTTTGAAATTGAACCCGAAGCATTCATATTTGTGACATCAGATTTTTAATTCACCATGCGTGTCAAAGTTCCCAATGAGGGTAGTTCACAAAAAGTTTGCAATAAGGGTTGTTCACAAAAGGCGACCGACCGTCTAAGGGTGTTCAGGTAGAAATTTTGCGTGTGTGTGATGAATTTAAAACTCGTTGTATCAAGGCTTCTGCGCTGATTATACGCAAGGCGATTTTTAATCGTCACGACACGATATATTATAACCTAAATTGAAACTCTCTTATGTCACGACGAAGCATCGAATTTACAACATAGTCAATTTTAGGTAGGTCGTTGGTAATTTCTTGTAAATAAAAAGTGAATCCATCAGCATTACATTTTAAACCGACAAAAAAACAAGGAGGTTCTCAATGCTGTTGTATTTTTTATGTTTATTACCTCAGAACTCCTTATATGAACCGATATGGACAATGCTTTTTTTATTTGAATTAGTAAAATTAGTGTCCCCTGAACTTGCAGATTAGTCCCATATTTATCGAAATTCAGTTTTGTTGATGGGATCCTTGAGTAATAGACCGATCTCAATAAGGTGATTTTGATGTACGTTTTTCGAAGACTATTTATTTGTAATCGGTTATTAATAACCAATTTTGGTAAAATTCGGTCTCACACATACATAGCATTTCTTCCTACTAACAATAATGATATGTGAAAGTTTGTATGAATGTTTGTTACTCTTTTACGCAAAAACTAATGAACTGATTTTCATGAAATTTAGCAGACAGGTAGACCATGATCTGAAATAAGATATGGGATACTTATTATCCCACAATATGGAGCGCTTGTTTATTTATGTTATTATCTGTACTGAATTTGACGAAATGAGAATCCGACCTTTTGCGAATCCGACGAAGTGCGAACAAACGAATAAAACTGGTAAGAAACATAAAAATACCGACGCCGCGACGTAGTCGTGTCGTGAGTCGTGACTATTAAATGGGCTCCTTCACGTGAACTCTGCACGAGACCAACCCCTATGAATATTTAGACCTTGCTTGTCAGATCGGAGTACTTTGAAAAGCACAAGTAGGTGTAGATTAAATCATTCATGAGTACAGCGTGTTATTTACTGCGTGAACTTTCTGCCACTCAAAAGTACATTATAAATTTAGAATCAGCAAACACAATTAAATAAAGTGACTTTGTCGTGTCACAAGACCCCAGCATTAGGATCCTTTGTCGAGGTTGGCATGGACAACATAAAATGACATACGCCCCAACTCAGAGTCACTAACGGTTACTTAAATCGCTCCTTAGTACAGAATTTGTATGGTGATTCTTTGCAAAGAAGCGATTAAAGTAACCGTTATTGACTCTGAGTTGGGGCGATAGTGTCAAAATTTTTAGTTTGAGATTTTGGTAATTATTTTTAACGACCGTTTTCATCAACTACAGTAATAACAAGTATGTAAGTAATGTTATAATGTTCTGACTTTTTGACTTTCTAGGCAACTGACTGAGGATTATTGATAAGTATAACTGTTTGTCTTCGAGATGTAACTCCAGTCACGTCCTTCTGTATTACGAAGCTGAAACCGTGACGTACCTATCTATCTCATTCTATTTGAGAGACTGCTGTCTAGACTTATCGGCGCCTAGGCGTCCTTCAGCTTCTAGAGGCGTCTCAGGGGCGCCATCTTATCATATAATATGTAATATGACGCAATGCTTACCAGACCCGGACCGCCGCGCGCCGTGCCAAGAGTCCTGGGTTCGATTTCCAACGAGGCCGAAATTTGAATGATGAGTTTTTCTGCTCTTGGTCTCTATGTGTTGTCCACGGCACCGAGACACAAGGAATCCTATTGTGGGACTATGTCTACACACACGTTTCTCACGAGACAAAAGTACTTGCACCCTTTTATAATGTAGCGTAGAAGTATAATGTTCTAACGTACGGTCGGCCGCAGAAGTAGCTTAACATTATAGTACTTTGTAATAGTAACTGTTTCGACGGTTTCCTAGCAACATCTATGACAAATTCAAGAAATGTAATGTGACAAGGTACTAAAATGTTAAGCTACTTCTGCGGCCGACTGTACTAGACCAGACATCGCGATCAAAATTTGTGTCGCGCCTGGAGGTTCTACATATTTTGAAAATCAAGCCCCCATTCCTTTTTCAAAATCGACTGAATCCACTGAAAACTGAATGTGCGCGAACAACGGGTTCGCTCGCATATCAGTTCTATACGTTAGTAATAATAGTTCAATGTACCGTAGGTATTTTTATCTCGTGGAATATTTCTTAATGAATATCTGAAGAGCCTCATTAGATAATGCCTGACACAGCAATAAACGAACTATAACCTCGCCATTTCCGTAACGCAGAAGTCGTTTATTTATGAATTCTGAAGTATGCTCTACGCCTCGTTAATTACAAGGAAATGCCAACGTGTATGGCGATAATTGGAGTATCAACGATCTCAATCATAGATAGATATCATAGATACAGCAGTGATAGCCTAGCGGTTAGAACCTTGGTCGCTCGAACGGAGGGGCCCGAGTTCAAAACCTGGGACGCACCTCTGATTTTCAAATATTATGTGCGTATTAGAAGTTAATTATCACTTGCTTCGGTGAAGGAAAACATCGTGAGGAAACCTGCACACCGGAGAGTTCTCCATAAAGTTCTCAAAGGTGTGTGAAGTTTACCAATCCGCACTTGGCCAGCGTGGTAGACTATGGCCTAATACCCCTCACATTGTGAGAGGAGACCCCGAGCCCAGCAGTGGGATAATTATGGGTTGTTGCTTTCCTTTTTTTTTAAATCATAGATCACAATTTATAAACCGATTCAATATTCTGTCACACAATTTTTGGGTATTTTTTATGGTACATAAACTGACCATATTATGATGCTGTTCATGCTGCCTGAAACCCTGGTCATAATTTCGTTGTTTCTCGATGTGAAAACCAGAGACGTTGGTTCCATTGTGACGATTGAGTGCAGAAGGTTTTAACTTCTCGAAGTAATTATTTTTACCTTGCGGTTTTATCCGGATTGTATTTTACTTAGAAGAAACATTTTTAAAGGAAGCTGCAGAAATTATTTGATGAAATGAGAAGAAATTTCATTGACTTTACATTTTTCGAAACTCAAAATACTGCATTGCTTCCAAAAAGAATTACCGTAAACATGTTTTCGGAAGGAGCAGCACCGGTAAGTCAAGAAGTTTTCTGTTAAAAGACAAAGTAACAATATACTTTAATCTAATTGTCAAACACATTATCAAATACAATATTTCATTGTAGGTAAAAAGCTTTACGTTTCGTTGTTACTTAAGGGTCAAAACACATTTATTCGGCTCCATTCGGCTTTTGTCCATAGTAAACAACGATTTTGTATGGAGACGCGTACGCATCCTTTCGGCTTTTCGGCGCCGATTCCGCTTTCGCGGTAAACAAGTAGGAAACGACGACAAATGTGTTTTATCTTTCGGCCGCGTTCGCCGCGTACGAGGTCGAACGCGGCGCGGGCGGAACAGCGCCGCGCTGTAGGTAGGTACATGGAAGATTTTTGACTCCTTGGCCTTGTCGACAGGTTGCGACCTTCATAGTTCCCGTATAGATTATACCTACTGACGTCTTCGGACGGACTTCGCAGCGTATTCTGCGCCGTACGCAGCCGTTCGCATTCTTACGACGCCGTAAGCAGTCGTTCGCATTCTTACGACGCCGTACGCGGCTGATAGAAGCCGAGCCGAATAAGTGTAACCAAAATCATTCGGCGAAACGCGAATGGCGCCGAATAAATGTGCGTTGACCCTAAATTGTTACAGTTGTTACGTATGCCAGCCGCGGCGCCGCGAAGCCTCCGAGGAGCTTTCGCTGAAACTTTGTGCTATGTTTTTTCTTCTATTTGTCGATTGCTGGCAGACTTTATATTAAGTATAATACAGTCAAAAAGACTGAATATGTATGTTCCATGTTTCTGGATTGATTACGCGCATAACGTTGTAAGTACAACATACATATTGTTTTGACGAATTATGTTTTCTTTCTTTCAGCTAGGCGTAAACATTGTCTTACTGAAATCAACTGAACGCAGTAGTGTTTTGTCTTGACGTCTTCTTTACGAGTACGATTACGTCTTTACAACCACGTCTTGTTTCTTTACGCGTCTATCAGAATACCCTTATTACCCAACATCGTATTTGGCCCAATATTTATATAATACTAGCTGCCCCGACAGACTTTGTTCTGTCAAAAGTTTTTTTTTTTTATTAAAACCTTCCGTGTGGCTTATGGCTTAAGGGAGATGCAAGCTATCCTATCTTTCAAGTAGGATCAAACTGCACACGGTGTACAAAGATTAAAATCGGTTCAGTAGTTTAGAGGAGTCCATCGCGGACAAACAACGTGACACGTAATTTATATAGATACATACATATGTATCTTAATATACATATATTAAGATATTCCTTACTACACCTACCATTCTCGGTCGGACGTAAAACTAAAGACCCAAAACAACTACAAAGTTTCCGTCATTCCCGCAGCTCACGGCTATAAATTTTAAAGCACACCCGGCGAGATATTAAAATGTGTCGGCGGAACTAGATCAAGTTTATGCAACACAACCTAGGTCTTGTTTTGACACAGACCCCTGACATTATTAGGTTTAACTAGAACGCAACCTTGAATCGCTTTTTCTTGATATCTAGGATTACAGACAGACAACTATTTAAAAAGAACTGTATATCTAAGAACATTTGGTATTAACTGGGGTCTGCGAAGGTTGGTGTATCGAGTTGGGGAATTGGCAAGATTCTATGTAAGCATGACGTAATCCTGCAGATCCCATGGGGTTGATATCTTTATAGAAAATTGGATATACAGGCGACGCAATAAGGCCTAAGTTGGTGTGGACTGACTTGAATTGTTTTTGGTAAGCTCCAGACTCGGAGGCACCGTTTCGGCGACTGGATGGCGGGGTCGAAAATGAAGCCATTTGTGAGAATTGTAAGTACAAAGACATAATGAAATTAGCAGCTGAAAGTCGTCGCTTTCACAGGATAACATTAACATAAGTAACGTAACGTCGTAACGATAACACAAAACAACATTGGAGTCAACAAAGCAACCTAATACGGATTTTATTCTGACAACTAATAACGCCAGTTAATTAGCGCTGTATGTGTTTGAATATGTGACTAATTGTGTTTAACACAGAAGTGTGTATTCACCGCTTAAACTTTGTCATCTTGGCCCTCGGCGCAATAATGTTCCCTTAAAATGTACTGACCGCCTTCAGTTGCTGGGAGTTGAGGTATCCTCAAAACCTCAACTTTGAACGTATTATTGAAATTCGAACAAAAAAGTTTCGGAAAAGTGAGGGTGTCCTCTTTAAATCTTTTAAACAAGAAAAATTGCAGTTTGACGAAATGTCATTCGATGAATTATTATTCACATTCGATTAATTGCCATTCGAGGACTTAATTATCATTCGGTGAATTCTAATTCGATTAATTGTTTTCGATGAATTTTCGACAGACGCGATTCGAGATGTCTTTAAGAAAAAGTTAATCTCGTTAGCAATTTAGATTTTTAGTTAGATTTTGTTGATATTGATCACGACAATCACTACTAAAGAGCCGAATATCCATTAGCCGGATATCTGACGCTCAGGCCTCGATGCTTTCCGAATATCCGGTATCTGGTATCCGGCCAAACCACTATCCGTTTCATCTTTAATACAATTTTTTTAAATACATTTTTTTTCAAAATAATATTGCATTATAAAGTAGAGCCTAGACTGTTCACCAAATAAGACACTTCTAAAAAAAGTGTATAATTATAATGTGACTTTTTGACAGATGTTAGGTGAGCTTCAGATTACGAATAGAGAACGGCCGTATGAAAAAAACAGACAATAGATAGCAGTTTCTAGTGACCTCTAGCGGGAAGATTTGTTCGTGGTCTCATTCCATTCCGCTGGCCGCCAGGGTGCAGTTACTGGAAAGGTGACTCGAACTAATTTAAAGATGGATGAGGGAAGAACTACCAATAGATGGCGCTGTACCAAAAGCTGAAACACGGTTACGATGTTTACATGCAGATATTGTAGAGACACTGTTATTTACTTTCGGGTGAAGCTGTAAAGGCCAGTAGCCAGGGCGAACAGCAACTCATCATTCGAAACAAAACATGTAAAATACTTTAATTTTGTATGGGTTCCTTAATTCCTTTCTGAATGCCGTTGTCAGACAACTGACTAGGCATGAGACATACCCGCTACATTCAATACCCGGCCTCACAGGTACGGGTATCGCCATATACCCGGTACTAATACCCGGTATCAAAATACCTATAGGTATTTCATAGATGACGACTGGTTGGTTCACTTGATAAGGTAACGGGTACGCGGGTATATTTAATAAGTGCACAGTGTGCACGTTCACACAGGTCACAGCCCAGAGGTCGCGGGTTCGCAAATTTCGCATCCATTCTCGCTCAGGTCATGGGTATTTTTTATTTTTTATGTATGTTTCCAATAAAATCTATATACATATTTTTTATTTTTGTCTAGATTTTAGTATGTTTGATGGCGTAAGGCATGAGTAATAAATGTATTGTTAATATTAATTTATAAATCGTCATCTATCCGTGGAAAGTTAATAGTGCAATGTAAAATCGATAGAAAACGAAAGATACCTTTGTGATTGTGGTCAAGCATTAACTTATCGTAAGTAAAAAAAAACCTAAACAATTAAAATGCACCAAAAAGTCAAGGGTCAAATGCTTCATCCGCAGTCACAAACGAACTGACCAAAAAAATGGTTGTCGGTAAAGTCGGTTTACGGATGGTAGTTTAACGTGACAACGTCATGACAAAGCTCCGCTCCACAACGATACGCCGATCGTAGCCGATAGTGCCTCTTTCTCACTTTTGCCGCTTTCTCGCTCGCGGAACGCTATATTTTTTCATAGATGCGCCCGGCACTCATCGTTTTAATAGACGTTATCACGTCAAAAAATTTGAAAATTAAAACAATTCAAAATAATAAATATTTTCGATCTTAAAATATTTTCATCCATACCTCTATCTTTATTGTCGTAAAGTACATTCATATTACTATAGTCGTATTTTATTAAGGTAATTTAAACACTAAGTTCATAACATCACGGTTCAATTTCGATTGCAACAAATAAACACCTTATGGACTTGGAGCTTCGACTACACTACACACCATTATGCAGGCTCTTCTAGTGAAATAAAACGCGATAATAAAAGTAATACAGTAGTCTTTATTTAAAATAGTACATTATTTTTATTTATTTTTATTACACATAAATTGTACATTTTACATTTTTAAAATGAACTTTTTTCGGAACGTTATGATTAATTGGATTTTATGAAACGAAAAACAGTAATGAAGAGACAACTATAAGAGAGAGAGAGAGAGAGAGATAAATAGAAGTCATATATGGACCCTCGCCCGCTTCATATATGAAACATCACCAGGTAGATGTAGGGACATTATATACATTACTAGCTGCCCGGACAGACTTCATTCTGTCAAAAGTTTTTATTTTATTTTGACACTTAAGCTATCCTATCTTTCAAGTTGGATCAAACTGCATACGGTGTGCAAATTTGATTAAAATCGGTTAAGTAGTTTAGGAATCCATCGCAGACAAACAACTTGACACGTAATTTATATATATTAAGATAATATTTCAATTTCCTTGTAATAAATTTAATTTATTAAATGACGTTTTAATTTTTTTTTAATCTTTTCATTCAGTTTCATTTGATAGTCAGTTTTTTACTATATTGCATGTTGACAGTCGCTCTATTGGCATCATGGGTTAACTGTAACATTATAACCGTGATATAAAATTATAACCCTGATATCGCGAAAATCGGGTATTCCTTGTATTATATAAATCTACAATACTCGATAAAATGTATGAAACATCTGTGTTTTTTTTTCACCCATATCGTAAAGGTGATTTTTTTTATCAATTATTGTTACATACAAAAATAAGGTGAAGAGTAAGGTATAAACCAAACCAAGTGGTATTTACTTGCAATGTTGGCACAGCTGTATTTTTTATTCTTATGCCTTTGCCAGTTATGTACATGTCATCTTCTTTAAAATGATCCGAGCATACAACGTAGGTTGCTTTCGGTATAAAATATTCTTGCCCTCGCGATGTAGCAATAATACCTACTATTCCATGCTGAACAACATATTAGGTCTCGAGGAAATTTGGAATAAATATATTTTATACTAAAAATCAAATTCAAATTAAACATATTTAAAATATATTAAAAAAAACAACTAAGCGACTCTATGACATTTTTGTTCTATATTTTGCGATGAGTTTCATTCATTTCATTCGTTCGTGCATAATAATCTAAACAAAAGCAACTGATATATTTGTCTCTTTCTGACTATAGCGCCTGTATAGTGAGAAGACAAAGACATACATCATACCTGTTGACCGGTATCTTGCGGTAGCGAGACTGCTGAGTGCCGACCGACGCCATACCTATCGGGTACGGACCGGGTATGCCGGGTACATACCCGGTCTGCGTACTGTCAAGTTCATACTGGGTTTTTATACCTGTACCAGTATATATGCCTCATCCCTACAACTGACAACCGGTTGTCATTTGTTATTCGAATCAAGATCAAGAAATTTCCATTTCGATAATTCAGAAAATTGGCTACGCTGCTTTACGGAAAAGGCAAGACGACGCGCACGGCGAAAGTCATAGAATAGAAGTCCTCGAAAACGAAAAAAGGTTAAGAAAATTATTTAAAAATACTAAGGAATTAAATCACTTTTATACTCATTAAACTCATACTTGAGGTATAAATTAATGTTGTAATTGGGATCGAAATTTCGTTGTAATAAACACAATTGGTAAGATGGAAAAAGTTCTGTTTACCAAACAAAAGTCAGCATAATTCAATACAATTGTTCAGGGCTCCTGAAGAGATTTATATGTAGTTCAGTATTGAATCACAATTCACAACCGAAGAGCATGAAACGTACGCGCTCGTTTCACATTGGGAAGACATTAAATACAGAGGGGTCATTCTAATGGCTTTTTGATGGTGTTTCCAATCTGAAGGATTTACGATTGCCCTTCGAACTGAAACCATTTTCATAACTAAACACAGCAGAACTTTGTATCGGTATGAGAATTTCCATTTTTTTTTACCAAGTTATACCTAATTTGATCATCGAATTATTTTGTTATAATAATAATATTATTATATTTATTAGGTAAAATACCCAACGATTGTCACCCTAAGCGTTTTCTCACCATTTTTTGTCATTTTAATGTTGTCTGCTTTAAAAATGCAATATTTTTTTGTTTTAAATATAATGTTTAACTATCAAGGAGAAGATTGATATGAATTTTAGTGCAGTTTAAATAATTTATTCAAGGAAAAATAATGTTTCAAACTAAAAGGGCGTAAAACTATATCGATTGACACCCTGATGTAACGATTGACACCCAGCGAGACTGTAACGATTGACACCTAGTGGGTACATTATATGATTATTTTTTGTTACTTTTGAAGTGAAAACTTCTTTAGTACGGGGGTGACTTGAAATTCGATGAAACGAAACTGTCCAGTGGAGACTGAAGTTGAGTGGAGACTGGAGTGGAGTGGAGACTGGAGTGGAGTGGAGACTGGAGTGGAGTGGAGACTGGAGTGGAGTGGAGACTGGAGTGGAGTGGAGACTGGAGTGGAGTGGAGACTGGAGTGGAGTGGAGACTGGAGTGGAGTGGAGACTGGATTGGAGTGGAGACTGGAGTGGAGTGGAGACTGGAGTGGAGTGGAGACTGGAGTGGAGTGGAGACTGGAGTGGAGTGGAGACTGGAGTGGAGTGGAGACTGGAGTGGAGTGGAGACTGGAGTGGAGTGGAGACTGGAGTGGAGTGGAGACTGGAGTGGAGTGGAGACTGGAGTGGAGTGGAGACTGGAGTGGAGTGGAGACTGGAGTGGAGTGGAGACTGGAGTGGAGTGGAGACTGGAGTGGAGTGGAGAGCCTAGAGCTAGAGCTAAAGACTCGAGTCGAAGCTCAAACTTTATTTACTTAACACATTTAAGTATTATTACTAGCGTATAGAATGGACACCGCGAACACAATGTATGTTCCAATGAATTGGCGCCGCGCGGCTTCAATTGCCAATGGATTCGTTCGATTTTGAAAGGAGAACGGGGGCCCAATTTTGAAAATAGAACCTCCTGGTGGGAACACACATTTTGTTCGAGATGTCTATTCTATGACATTATACTTCAATGACTTAGCATTGCTAAGTTAGTAATCTATCGAAACGCATAATAATAATCTTGTAAGGTGTAATAAAAATAATTTTGTTTCAATAGGTAGGCATACCAAATTGGGTTCTTAAGAGAGTTTGATACAAATATTTTTACTTTAAAATAAAAAAAAATATGTGTCAGCTTCGACGCAAGACTGGAGTTTAACGCCATCTAGTTTGCAATCTTCAAATCAGTAACATCGGATGATGATGATGATGATGACGATGGAGGATGACGACGATGATGATGAATGACGATGCTAATTATGATGGTGATGATGACGATGAATGATGGTGATGATGATGATGAAAATGATGATGTACGATGATGATGATGATGATGATGTAGGATGATGATGATGAATGACAATGCTAATTATGATGATGAATGATGATGATGGTGATAATGATGAATGGTGGTGATGATGATGAATGGTGATGATTATGATGAATGGCAAATTTCGTACAACCTAACAATCAATCAACAACGTACTCTAACAAGTAGTTATCTTAATTCTATTTCAGTCGGTTCACAAATAAAAGTCACTCCAATTTAAAAAATCGCGTGTAAATTTTTTTTTGATTTGGGAAGTGTGGGTACTAAGGCATAGGGTACCTGAAGCGAAGCGAGGGCGATTGCTCCCTGCTGATAAATAAGTGTGTATTTCAACAGTTTCTAATTTCTGCGTGAAAATATTTTGATCCGTACGGGGTGTCAATCGTTACAGCCTAGTACAAATAAAAATGTAATGATTGGCACTAGCAAAACGTAATGTTTCCTAAGGCAAAATTAGTAAAATCATGAAAATTACGTCTATTTACGACATAATTTAACAGAAATAACACCAATCTTCTATATTTACCTACCAGGTGCGATAAAAATCGTCACACAAAGTTAGTCCCGTCTTCTGTTTTTCTTAATTTTCATCAGTCTACTGCAACCCACAAGGCCCGCTACTTTTAAAAAATCGACAGATACAAAATGGCGGGAAAATCAACTACGAAAATGTTCCCATTTCATGAAATGAAAATTTTACTAACTAAAAGTAAAGTTACCATGTTTAAAAATAATAATTTATGCTTAGTTTAAGACATAATACGAAAAGGGTGTCAATCGTTGGGGGAGTGCCAATATTACTAGACTTTACTATATTAGCTATTTACAGCCTCAGGCCTAGGGACTCTCTTAGAGAACTCTTTTAAAGAAATCAATATATTAACTGTTATTTCTCAATACGTTTTGGAAAATATTATGTATTGAAAAAAATACTTCGATACCTTAAAAAGAGTGATGTTCACAATATTAACACAAGAAAAAAAAATACAGTCGAATTGAGAACCTCCTCATTTTTTTTTGAAGTCGGTTAATAAGGCTAGACTGATTGTGCCTAGTTTTAGACTCAGCAAAACTGGTGGCTAGTTCATGGGTAGATGTACAAAAATCTATAATAAAATCCCGCTAGAATTAACAGAAATGCCATACTGTAAATTTAAAACTCATGTAAAAGGTATTCTCATGAAGAAAGCATATTACAAAGTTGATGAGTATTTAAATGACAAGACTGCTTGGACTTATTGTAAAAAGTAATATTAAGTGCTGTCTGTAACTGTGAGTAGGAAAAAAAATCACGGGAGTTTCTTGCCGCTTCTTCTCACGGGACCACTCACGGCAGGGATTTGTTGAAGCGATGGCGTTGAGTGACTTTCGAAAAGTGTTTGTAACAAATCTACTTCGAATAAAACTAATTTCATTTCGAATCGTTCGAACGCTCGAACGTAGTGAAATAGATGCGGCAGTATTGCGAACAAATCAGGATGTTCTGATATGAGGTTGAATAATAGGCATGATATTCTTTAGTTGGTGTAACTTATGACGGAACACATTTAATTTGAAAGAGAGATTGGATGTATTTGAATCTTGCATCTATTAGATAGACATTCTATTAAATAGACAGAGAATATTAATTATTGTAATGGGCTGCCCCTTTGTGTTGTTTAGTACATGTGTGTTTATATGTTTTGGAATACATCAAAAAGTGAGTTAATTAATGAAAATAAATATTAAATGTAACGTAATAATAATAATATGACCTTAACCTTCCGATAGATGGCGCTGTACCAAAAGCTGCATCACGGTGACAATGTTTACTTGTAGAAACTATAAGTCATGGGAACGCGGTAACTTCAGTGTTCTTTCTTCTCTTTCTTTTTTGAAAATATTTTTGAGGAGGTATTCTCATATTATTCTGAGGAATGCCACTAATTAAGACTTTAGTTATAAAGTATAAAATAAAATAAATGAAGAAATTAATTATATTGAAACTGTTTTAAAATAATTACTACGGAGTACGGATAACGGAACGGAACCCGTATGCAAAACGGAACTCTTATGGCTGCTACAGTTGCTACTTGCTACACGTGTCGGCGTGAAATAATTTCTAAAAAAAATATTGATCGCGTCTTTACTTTATTAAACTTAATATATTTGATTTTGATTGTAACTTTAAATTTTTTTTTCTTACAGTAGATTAATATAACTGAATACTGATAGGTATGTGATGTGAACATAAAATAATCACATAATAATTTCGATATCTCTATCTGTTCGATTAAAAAATAAGATCTCGACAAAATCTTAAGAATTTGGTATATCGGATATTGATCTCATTTTTTCATAATTATTAGCGATCGCATTCAGATACTTCAGATAGCCCTCACATTACAAAAGTATTCATATTACAAGGAGGGAACAAAGTATTGGTAATGTAATGAAACCATTTTCACTCGTCATGTTAACTCGTTACCGTGTTTTACCTTCCAGTACAACGCCATCTATCGAAAAGTTATAATACTATTTTTTTATTACGAATAATTATTATTTCTTACAATAATATTCAGCAGAATGTTTCCATTTTTTTCCAATTAATTTACAATTTATTTGAAAGTCAAAATAATGTTATTTGATATCATTTATTATTAAAATATTCAGAAAAACAAAATTCTGACTAATATCTTTCCTTTTGACAAGGCATTCCCGAGCTCCTAGATATTATACCTACCTACCTACCCAGTAAAGACTATCGCTCCAACTCAGAGTCACTAACGGTTACTTAAATCGCTCCTTAGTACAGAATTTGTATGATGATTCTTTACTAAGGAGCGATTAAAGTAACCGTTAGTGACTCTGAGTTGGGGCGTTAGTGTTCTTACCTACTTTGTTTATGATTAATATTAATTTAATTTGTTGATATTAAATCTTCATCATATTTAATCATTTTGCAAATTTGCACATTCCTCTCATCAGGAAAAATGTAACTACATAGAAAAAAAAACCGCTGAGGCCGTCGATTATGTAAATTATCTTCTTATGTAAACTGTTTAGGTATTTAATACAATACAATGACACTTTCAGAAACAGCGCCATCTATCGGAAGGCTGAACTTTAAGTTCTATCACAGAATAATAAATAGTACTTACATAAAATAAGTAGTTACTTAAATGATAATAATAATATGAAGTTTCCAAATACTACTATGTACTATCATGTCTACTGTATTACGAGTTTACTAGTGTCCTACTCATAAGTGATTGACCGGGCTAAGAACAGCGGGCCTATTATGAACTTTTATAAAAGTTAAAACCATTCATGTTCCAGGCAATTCATTTATCGGCCTTGGAACGACGTATGATTGGCTAAAAAGCGGTCACGTGGAACTTTTTAGCCAATCACTCGTCGTTCCAAGTCCCATAAATGAATTGCCTGGAACATGAATGGTTTTATAAAAGTTCATAATAGGCGGCCGCAGCAGGCGTTTTTGAATGGGTGATCGGTAGTAGCAAAAATTTATTTTCTTTTATGGAAATAGCCGGCAAACGAGCTGACGATCCACCTGATGGTAAGTGGTTATCGTCGCTCATAGACATCCGCAACACCAAAGGCATCTGATACATTGCCAGCCAAGAAAGAGAGAAGAAAAAGGAAGAAAGAACTGGCTCTCAAGCCCCCAGTCGGAACACGACGAGTCGTTTGGCGGCTGACTCGAGTACGAGAGTGGTAGCTATCCAGGCGGTCCCCACGGAGAAATATTAATAATCAATTATGGTATAAAATCAATATTATTATAGATATTTATTTATTTAAACCATGTCGTTGCCTTCTGGTGCCATGAAAACTTCCGACAGTTGGGTTGGGCACTACCCCTCCATCAATCCGCACTGGAGCAGCGTGGTGGAGTATGCTCCAAGCCTCTTCAAGAGGAGATACCCTTGCTCAGTACTGGGCCATTAATGGGTTAAAGCCAACATTACAGATTACAGTTACAAACTTGAAGCCGTAACAAAGAAAATACGCTAAGCTATATAACATAGCTTTCCCCTTCCAAGAGAAAGTTTCATGAGCACTTCCGTACTTGGGGTGTGTTAAGGCATTATGCAAACGATGGACGCGCGCTTCGCATACTAAAAACCGTCCCACGATTCATCACCGGTAATAGGTACATCTCGTGGACGAGCACCTTCATACTTGCATTAACATTTTCCCGATCTCAGTTGTCGAATACAATATCGTACAGAATAATACTTAACGATATACGAAGAATAAGCTTTAGCACTTTTCATATGAAAATAACAATAATATATTTTTCTTCAAATTCAAATTCAAATTCAAAATCATTTATTCATGTAGGTATCATTGATACACTTATGCACGTCATTTTTTTAATTTACCAGCTTTTCGGAAAGGTGCTTTGTCATGGAGGAGAAGAAAAGCCGAAAATTGGTAATTCTATTGGTAAATCTTATTGGTAAAAGCCTTATACCTAAAGCCTTACCACAAAGAGATGCAAATAAGTATTCGTAACCTTATTATAATTTTCCTTGTAATGTTCCGCTACTACATTTTATTTGAACAAAGAAATTGCTTTTTCTACTTAAAGAGCTCGCTCTTTAAGTGGGACCACATGACAAGCACAGCTTTCGATTCAAAAAATAATCATCAAAATCGGTTCATCCAGTCGAAAGTTCTGAGGTAACAAACATAAAAAAATAGAATCGAATTGAATACCTCTTACTTTTTTGAAGTCGGTTAAAAAATAGGTCACCATTATAATATTGTGTATTATCTATACTAATATATAAAGAGGAAAGATTTGATTTTTTGTTTGCATTGAATAGGCTCCGAAAAGTCCGAAACTACTGAACCGATTTGAAAAATTCTTTCACTGTTAGAAAGCTACACTATTCCCGGTGAACATAGGTTATATTTAAAAAAAAATAGGGATCCTTAATAAAACTCCAATAATGTAACCCAAGGTGTAAAAAAAATAAGAAAACCGAAGCAAAGCGAGGGCGGTTACTCGTACATAATAATAATAATAAAAATTGTTTTTGTATCAGCATCCGTTGTGACCTTTGGGCCGAAGGGCACGCAATAAACAAAATTAATGGACGGGCTACCCTGAATAATTCACAACATAACTTCGCTGGAGCAGACTACAGAATATAGGTAGGTACTAGGTACATAATTATATTACCTACCTATATTCCTTCAATACCTACTTGTTTGTCTTTTGTCTCGATTACTACCATACAAATAACTTTCGGAAGATGATGAGATGGCACGTAAACCTTTGGCTTGAGGTTAATTTATTTTATTTCGATAGCCGAGTGTAAGGTTCCGTACGGAACCTTAACCACTATTATATTTATGTAGGTACACTGATTGCAAACAATTTTTAAAGTTATTTTTGATCAGATCCTCTTATTAAAAAAGTCAATTTATATAAGGGTGAATTAATCTGATTTATTTTCCCTGTTTTCCCCTCGGTATGTCCATGAATGCGAAGGAGTAGATATACCTCAGTAAAAAAACGTTTTCATCAATCACACGTAGGTACAACTTGTCTGCAATTTATTCCTGCGTCAGTGAGATTAATCATTTAGTTCACATCCAGAGCCGTCTTCTTGAAAATTCGCTTTCTATCTACGAATGGATTGCTTTGAGTGATAATAATAGATATTTTTATATCGTTCTTTAAAAATTAATACTTAACCCATGTGAGGCGCGTTTTGAGCATTTCACTCACGTTACATTTCTTTACGAAGTTCAAGCCCCCCAAACATGAGGCCATTGTAGAGGTCTGAAATGGAACTCGTACAGTCACCTGCAGAGAAAAGTAACCCACTGTTTACAACGCAACAGGCAACGAAAACGTTGGTGTTCGTATATTTATAAACAGATGGGTTACTTTTCTCTGCAGGTGACTGTACCTATAGCACATAGCCCATTAAAACTTCAAACCGCGCCGTAAATACCGTAACCCGAAGTTCCTGTAAACAACTTGGCCTACGGTAAAATTAGGCACGGCCCCACAAAATGAAAGGACCTAGTACGAAATATCGTCTAATTATACACGAAAGTGAACTGAATAACACTTTACCTTGGGGGCAGTAAGGATCACTTTTAAAGGTTACAACTTACAACAGTTTTTTCGAACCTAACTTCAAATAGTCACTTAAAAGTTTGAGAATTCGCCGCTCGTCAGCAAACGGCAATTTGTTTACGAACCCTCGTTATAATGTATTATAAATATACTACTGGATACCCGGCGTGTGCACCCTAACCCAAAGGAATTTTCAATTCGAGCTTTTTTGAATGAGAAAACTCGTAAATCGACTTCATGAATTGCCTGAATCTCTCAGTCTGAAGTCTCAAACCATTTTCGCATTGTTTCCTTTCAAATGAAACCAGTTTGAGGCACATCGGTTGGATGGTTTCAAAAATTGGAACAATCTTTAGAACAGTACAACAACATTTATTGTTTCTAACAACTAGAATCCAGCCGCAATCCTTTCAAAAGCTCAAGACAAAATCCTGAGATCAGTTGAGATTTGGTAACCCACACCCCACCGAAGATGCGTGCAGACGTAAATACAATTCACTATACTTATAGATGAAAAGGTAAGTTCGCACTACGAAAGCTATATTTATACGGCGTTCTTTTCGCATTTTCTCCCATATACAAAGAGACCCTTATCAAAAGATCTCAGCTTTCCTTTGTGGAATATTACACCTCTGCCGAGTAATTTTCTAGGGATTACTCAAGGAAAGGATTACACCGGGAAAAGTTGGATCGAAATATTTTTAAGTAAGTACTTAGATATTTTATCTTATTGTTAGAAGTGTTTTGTCTTGTTTGCAATCCTTTTTCATATCGGTCAAAGAAGTCACAGATGAGTGTTGCAACTGCCATTAATTTGTATGACACTGGAGCAAGTTGCTTCAAGTTTTTCTGTCATATGAAATATCTGCCACGGCCGAGAATCAAACCTCTCGCTTCACAGGCAGGTTCATTAATATGTACATAGTAAAGAGTCTGTTACAAACATTTTGTATACCTACTAATATTACTTCAATAGTTACTATGCGTCATATAATTTTATTACTAAAGAAGTTTTTTTTACAAAGGTACTGCTTATTTCTGTCAGCGTAATTTTATTAATAAAATACAGTAAAATACATTAATATTTTAGTTTAAAGTAAACATTTTTGAAGTGCAAGTTTTTTATCGACGTTGTACAGAGAACGTAAGGAAATTAAAATAAGTAATAGAATTTCAGCGAGTTGCATGACAAAGTTTATGACATCATGAAGAGCCTACAAGAATTTAATCATCAAGAAATCATTAACAGCGCGGCAGCGTTACTTCAGAAATTAGTAAAGCGCCATCTATTGACTTTCTATTGACTTATTGACATCTCATCACAAACGCATCGTTCTATCGTGATTTAAAAATTTGTCAATAGATGGCGCATTATCAATTTTAGGAACAAAGTTAAAGAACTTACCCCTCGTTATGGAACGGGGCTTAGTGCTTGTTCACACTGAACTTGCGGGCGCGGTCGCGGTAAACGCTACATACACCGCGCGCGCGTTTTTTTGCGAACACTTTCATAGTAGCTCATATGTTTGATATTTCGCGACCACGCCCGCGCCCGCTAGTTCAGTGTGAACAAGCACTTACGCTTACGGTAGGACTCCTACCGTAGGAGCCATGGGTAGGACTCATTAGGAGTGAAATGACAAATCGTCGTGCGATTTTGTGATTTTTTTAAGAATATTTAGTGATTAAGTGGTATAGTAGTAGTGATTAAGTGACTTAATCACAAAAATACATAGGCCTTAGTGCGAGTTTTACGTGACATAACGGGCTCGCTACGTAAATGCGAGTTGGCTAAAATTTGTATCGGACTGAAGCAGAGCCATCTAGCGGCAGTGAAAAGAAAAGCTTCTACGGTATAATATATTATCTTTGGTTTCCATAGAGTCTAAGATAGCTAAGCTATGAAAAGCAGTTTAATAGACTAATAATTGTAAGAATTATTATTGTCTGTGCCGTAGTTTTAAGTACTTTGTGATCTGTGCAAAATAGTCTATGGTGTCATCACATGACCACTTTATTTTGTCCCCGTGATCAAGTTGGATAATTCAAAAATAATTACGCGCAATGGCAATGGCCAAAGTAGAAATTGACATAGACATCCATGAAAATTCACTTGATAATAGGTAAATTATTTTCATTGTGTATCTTACAATAATATGTGATTTACGTATTACATAATTGTTAAGTGGCGTCGAAGGTCAACATTAGTTTTGCAATTTGGCTAATGATTGAATACCTTGCGATTTTTGTTTAGAAAAATCATATTTTTCATATCGCACTATCATTTTGCAGTGCTGATAGTGAGCTGCTGGGTATGGTAGGAGAAGAGTCTTTCGGTGAGTAAAGTGAGATTAAAAGATACATTTAAAATCTATGTAAATGCTCAGCGCACTATACATGTATTTGTTTACTAATGTAGCTAAAATTTAATTACGCTATATACTATCGCAGATAATCCTCTAGTGCCGGTTATTGAATTAGACTTGAGAATAAATTGAATTATGCTTAATTCCAGGGAGGCCTGAATGTCACAGACCCCAAATAGTGACCCATTCAATCTTGGACTCAAACGAAGAAGAAGACCTCTCCTATAACTTTAGGGACTTACGTAAGTGTTCACCAATATTTCAATTACCTTTAATATACAACAAAAAAGCCATAGATTTACAGTAATCTTCACATATATACGTTCTCAAAAAGAGCTTATTTATATCTTTTAGTATAGACCATAGAGGACACCGACCTCACTATTTATATTAATACAATCTAGACATCTGCATCTGCCAGCTGTAACTGGCCATGCATAATTAGCATTTAAAGAATTAATTAAAGTATATTGCAAATTACGAACTTAGTTCATCAAACTTAGTTTTGATTTGATGTGATACTTATTACATAGCAACCATTATTTGCTATTCTAAATTGTAAACCATTATTCAATTACCAATGCCTTAAATGATTTTATTTTATGTTTTTAACAATTACCTAATTGGAAAATAGTCGAGTCTTAATTTTGAGGCCCTTGATGGGACAGAGAAATTATGTTTATGATAAGAGAGGTGTGTTTGTTCAGGTCAAAAATATTTTTAGTTATTAATTATTTTTGGTTGAAAATAAAATTGAAACATGTTTTTTGATTCATTCTTCAACAGCTGGTGGAGTTACGTACAAGCTGGTTCAAATGACTGGTGAAGAGTCCACTAACAACATGTCCGAACATTCACCGAGTCATGGTGTGTAAGAGTACTTATTTATTTCTATTTGTGGTTAAACAATCTTTATTCTCATAAGAATTAAAAAAAAAATAACACTATATTTAAATCAATGTCCAAATAAATAGAAGTGGATTGAGTAGGACGAGTTTTCAAACTCATAAAACCATGTAAAGACTGTGCGTCCTTGACTTTGTGTTGAACTACGAGTTTGAAACGTAACTAACATATAATTCTGTCTAGTCCTTCCCGGTGGCGAGTTCTATGTCATCAGCAATCCAGAAGAGATCTTCAATAGTGGCACCACTCAAAAAAAAGCTGTGAGAAGACAACCTATGGCTAAAGCTATCACGGCCAAAAAGGTAATTAACAATAATTTATTTATTTAACTCTTTATTGTACACCAATAAAATAATACAACAACAATCTAGAAGTAGACATGTGAAGTGGACATATGAGGTACAAAAGGCGGTCTTATCGCTACACAGCAATCTCTTCCAGACAACCTTAATATGTGGAGAGCTGATTAGAGTAAGATTAAATTTAGAAAAACTAGAAAATAATATATGTAATAATCGTAATAAAATAGAATTTTCTGAGCCAAAATTAAGTTTATTTTTTGTCAAGTTTCGAAGATAATAATAATATTATTATTAACTGATTAATTAGCTCCCAACGCAAAAAGAGGGGTGTAATAAGTTTGACATCTGTCTGTGGCGTCGTAGCCGTATATGAATGGACGGATTTGGATGTGGTTTTTTTTGTTGTTTGAAAGCTGACGTGAACGAGATAATTTTAATTAGGCTACGTCCGCATAGACAGGTGGCTTGCTTAGCGAGTAGCTTAGTAAAACAAACGTTCTAAAGTGTTCGCAACTGGCCGCACTGACTGTGCCTGTCTAGGCTCTAGGTGCTAAGCAAGCTGCCTGTCTGTGCGGACGTAGCCTTAATGTTTGTTGAAATAAAACTGTTGGGGCTTTTTTCAATTTAAAAATTTTGTTATGTGCCATTTTCCAGAGAGATGACAAGAGACGAGCGACTCACAATGAGGTTGAGAGGAGGCGCCGGGATAAGATAAACAGCTGGATAACCAAATTAGCTGCATTGGTTCCCAACTCGGGCCTCCCTGACACAGCGAGCAAGGGCGGGATATTAGCCAAAGCGTGCGACCACATCACCGACCTGACAGAGAAGCAGAAGAGGTAATTCTAATAATTATAGCCATTACGTTATAGAACCAGTAACTATGACTTAAGCAAAGAAAAGAAAAGATAATAATACCATTAATTACTCACTAAGTACAGGTTTCTCTTTTTGAGAAAGTCTAGATTAGAGCATACTCCACCACACTGCTTCAGTGCCGGTTTATGAAGGGTTAATAATACCAGTAATAATATTACTGGATTATTTATAGTCGTTTCGCGGAGCCCTGCCACCAAGCCTGCGGTTTCTGTCGCCGCTTACGACTCTGCTTTCCGGCGACGTAGACACTAATACTACTCTTGTATATATTTTGTCCATTAGAAAATAAATAAGGTCTGGTGGCCTTGGGCTCTTGCTCTATTATTACTATTGTCTGTCAAAAGATTTAGAATCCTGAGCCTGATTTTCTATTTCCAGGTTGGAGAAATTGGAAGTGGACAATGACAAACTTGTGCTAGAAATATTAAGGCTTAACCAAGAACTTGCAGAGTTACGTAAGGAGAACTCTTCAATGCGGGTCCAACTGGCCGAGAACTGCCTAGTGAGCAATATGCCTAACAACCGACCAAAGGGCCAAAAGTCTTAGCTCTGACCGAGCTGACATAGACTGATAGTAAAGACTGTGTGTTTGTGAAACTATTGAAGGTGCTGTGGTGTGTGTGAGTTAATATATTAAAGGGTAAACAGGAATATGGTAAGCAATATTGTTATATCACAATAATATCTCACTGTACTGGACATAATATAGCTACTACAACTCTAGTGCAATTGCTAATCTGTATGTTATAAATACATGTGTAAATAAATGTATTATTCTGTTGGCATCATTTTATAATTGTAGTGTAATTTATGAATAGACCAAGAGATGTATTATAATTTTATTCTTCCACTCCATCGTACTACAATATGCTGATGATCAATAAAAGTAAATTTCATTGTTGTATTTATATTGTACAGATTGGTGAGTGCAATGCAAATAGGGATGTTGACACTATCAGTAAATTAAAATAAATTTATGTTTAAAGTATCAAGGAAAACATTTAAACACCTAAAATATTATTCTTTTGTCGAAATCAATCAATATAAATTAAATATAATTAAAATGTTAAAAATAGTACTCACTGTCACGTGACCTCAAACGCCGTTTGGAGCTTATGACGTCATTGTTTTATATGAAAGTGCAACTAACTTCAGTCGACAGATAGTATTGAATATCGGCTAGTGACGTCACGTGACGTTTTTGGCGGGAAATTTGAAAATGATTTTTATTATCAATTTTTGTTTTTAAATTGAAGATTATTATTTTTATAATATTTTTTTCGTGAATCTTAAGGTTCTATCTATAAAATGAAATTGAATCCTAAAATTAGTCAACATCCCTATTAGAGCCCGTACACAAAACTGCGATTCGACGCGATGCGAATTCGCAACGCAAAAAGTTGCGACACGAATTGCTGCGATGCGATTTCGTGCGGCAAGGCGTGTCCCTTCCACGATAAGGTGACCATTCCTTTGACGACCGTTGAAAACTAGGTCGTGACATGGATCGTAAAAAGAAGTGTGCACTTTTGTTATTGCTTAGGAGATACAGGCAAAAGATACAAAGAAGATTTTGGGTTCATCCATTTATTACTATTATGAACGCCGAAGGGAACTATTTTCATCGAAAATATGAATTTGTTATTAAAAGGTTTGATTTTTAAATGAAGAATCTTAGAAGAAAAAGAAAAAACGTTTCATTTTAACGTAACAAAAAAGATTTCGTATTTTCAAAGTGATCTCAAACTTCATTTGATGTGTGTACGTCTTGCCCACACGCTGTCTCAGAGCCGACTTAAAAGTGTTGTCAACAAGTATGACGTAACATCGCAGGAATGCGCGATGCGAATCAATTCGCAAGTTCTTGCGACGCGACGTGCGAGCTCGCAGGTTTTTGCGATGCGACGTCGCATCGCAGTTTTGTGTACAAGCCCTTATATCAATTAACGCATACTTAAATCGACCTATATTTTAATAAGATGTTGCTTATGTTGGTGAGTTATGCATGTAATTAGGCGCTACAAAGGTCTAAATAGGTATTATGCAAAAACTAGTATTAATGTTGAAGAAATGTTAGTTTTCTGTAGTTAACCAATGACCTTTGGTATTGACTCTTTTGAAAGTATAAGAGAAATCCATTTCCTGAGTATTTTGAAGCATGGAAACAAAAAACCACCTTATTGATATATGCATGGTTTTGAGAGGAACTGTATGGAATATGAAATTATTTTAAAGTTGCAGATATTTTATAATGATTGTATAAATGAATTGTGTAGACAATACATAAGAATAATCTTTTTTTATTTTTTTACACAGTTTTTAATATTGGGTTCTCACAAATTTGCCATTAAACGTAACTCCAAACTTTGGTTCTGCGTAAACGTATAGCAGGCAGTTAGGTAAGATTGGTGTGATAGCTGGAGTCAGCGGTCCATTTGTGAGCCTTTCTTGTCACAAGTATACTGTTCGCTATGATAGTTAAGTGGTCACACCATCCTATTATGTACCCATTTAACAATTACTTCTCAACTTTTTTAACATTCTCTCAACGTTTTTATATGAGACATCTAATTTCAGCGTTACATGCAAAAGTTATTAAACTTATTTTATGAGACAAAACTATTCGTAGTTTCGTAGAGTTTGAAAAGCATTTTGTAAGTTTTATAAACTGTATATAATATGTTGAAATGAAATACTTCCAATAATATGGCCTGGCTGAGCCAGTGTTTTAATTTATTTATGCATTACATCTTAATAACACCCAAAGAATCTTGGTTTGAGATTATATTTTGTTTGTACGGTTTTTAATTTAAATCGTTAACCAAATCGAGTTGAAATTGTTTTCGGGGATGAGTTAACTGTGTAGTAGAAGTTTGTATTGCTGTAAAATAGCTGAACTCGTAGCATTCCTCTGAAAAATTATCAAAATTATTGTTATCGATTTTTTTTAATGTATTATCTTTTTTACTATATCTGAGTATCATGTTGCTTTGTTAATACTATTAAGTTTTGTTATGATACCAAAAGTAGGTTTAATAATAATATCACAAAAATTGTTGAATAAAGTAAATAATTTGAAACAGACTTGGTTTTGATTGTTTAAATTATATTGTTTAATGGACTTTCACTTGCCAAATTATTCTGTAGGGCCCTTGATAACTATCTTGAGATCTATCTGCATTATATTGATAAAGTATTATGGCGTTATAACTGCATATTTTATACCTATTAGCATGCCTGAATATCCTATTGAATGTTTGGGATTGTGTAATTGGTTTAAAATAATTATGGTGTCTGTGATTTATTGTTAATGAGGCACTAATACTGTAAGTTATGATTGTTGTAAAAAATTGTAATAGAAGAAAATGTAATAAAATATATACAATAGGATAGGCTGGTTTTTGTTCAATACCAACTTATATGAATTGATTATTTCAAAAGATTAAAAGTAAATTCGACCAAATATAATTTTATACTATGGTGATCGAACATAATATTTTTTATAATAGAAACAAACTACATAATACAAACAATAAACCATATATTTTGTGCCTAATTTTGACGGATTATTATTAGAAAAAAAGCATAACATTCATGTGAAATTAATGTTGGGGATTTTTGGGATATAAATGAAAAATTTATATGACATACACTTGCTTTTAATATTTTCTATTTTATAATACAGATATTATAAATTAGGGCATGATAGTATGACCACCAAGAAACGGCCGATATTAAAGAACTATTTATCTAGGCAAGAAAAAAGCATGTCCAGTAATCAATTTACATTGATTGACGTTTTTATCCGACTTCAAAATAAGGAGGAGATTCTCAATTCAACTGTATTTTTTTTGTTACCTCAGAACTCTGGACTGGACGAACCGATTTTGATGATTCTTTTTTTAATCGAAAGCTGGTGGCTGTCATGTGGTCCCATATACATTTTATTGAGATCTGACAATGGCATCCATGATAAAACCATATAAGTCTTAAATTTGTATTAAGTATGTGCGTGACAAATTAACGAATAACTCAATATCACGCCAACCAATTTCGATAATTATTTTTTTAGTCAAAAGCAGGTGCTTGTCATGTAATCCCACATAAAGAACGAGATCTGACAAGTAGTTTCTGAGTAACTTTGAAATCGGTAATTTTTTGTTAGTAAAATTTAGATTATCTGTTAAGTTCTAAATAATGAAATGATTTATTGCTTGTACCCACACATACATTGTATCGGCAATGAGCGTTTATTGTAAAACAATTTGGACATTAATTTATAAAAAATAAACTACATCTGAGTCGCCACTTCTCATATTTCTAAGCCCCAGTAACATAAATAAGCCGCACTAATTCCTCACTACCTTGGCTGATACCAGGCCAACTCAAAAATCTTGTTGCCCCAGGCATCACAGAGTACTTATAGTCCATTGAAATGTTACATTTTTTAGGCCTTACCTTGCGTTTTTTAGAGGACGCAATTTTATTTTTTTGATGTGTAGGGGGGGTCAGTGTAAAGCTAAAACCAAGTTTGTGGGGTCGCCACCCTTGTCCCACGGCCGCCATCTTGAAAATAGGGGTTGAAATGGTTTTTACGATATATTTCTTAAACTATTTATTTGATAAAAAAAAATTTGTTAACATTTTTTGTTGCAAATTAAATTCTCTACAACTTTGGTCCAGTAACTTTTTGTCGTAAAACTATAAATAAAAAAGTTATAAGCGAAAATGTTCAGAAAAAAAATGTATCCTTCTATGCATTATTTCAAGCTCCTGCCTGCTTTTGATGTTATTTAAATGTATAGAACTATTGTTGGATCTTACAGATCGTACACTTTGTGGAAATAAATTTCAGTATTGCCATACAAAAAATAATAATTTTCATACAAATGTATCCTTCTATGCATAAATTCAAGCACTAGCCTGCTTTTGATGTCATTTAAATGTACGGGACTATTGTTGGATCTTATAGATCGCACACTTTGGTGGAAATAAATTTCAGTATTGCCATACAAAAAATAATAATTTTCATACAAATGTATCCTTCTATGCATAATTTCAAGCTCTAGTCTGCTTTTGATGTCATTTAAATGTACAGGACTATTGTTGGATCTTACAGATCGCACACTTTGGTGGAAATAAATTTCAGTATTGCCATACAAAAAATAATAATTTTCATACAAATGTATCCTTCTATGCATAATTTCAAGCTCTAGTCTGCTTTTGATGTCATTGAAATGTACAGGACTATTGTTGGATCTTACAGATCGCACACTTTGGTGGAAATACATTTCAGTATTGCCATACAAAAAATAATAATTTTCATACAAATGTATCCTTCTATGCATAATTTCAAGCTCTAGTCTGCTTTTGATGTCATTTAAATGTACAGGACTATTGTTGGATCTTACAAATCGCACACTTTGGTGGAAATAAATTTCAGTATTGCCATACAAAAAATAATAATTTTCATTTATAACTTTTCTGAACATTTTCGCTTATAACTTTTTTATTTATAGTTTTACGACGAAAAGTTACTGGACCAAAGTTGTAGAGAATTTAATTTGCAACAAAAAATGTTAACAAATTTTTTTTATCAAATAAATAGTTTAAGAGATATATCATAAAAACCATTTCAACCCCTATTTTCAAGATGGCGGACGTGGGACAAGGGTGGCGACCCCACAAACTTGGTTTTAGCTTTATACTGACCCCCCCTACACATCAAAAAAATAAAATTGCGTCCTCTAAAAAACGCAACCCCAAATGTAACTTTTCAATGGACTATTAAAACAGTACGAGGCATGTGTTGTCATCACGATCTCATATCACAACTGTCACACAATCTGACAATAATTGTTCTCTTTTTCCCTGACGTGCTTCTAGATTCACACTTCTTAAAACGTGTCCTCAATAAACTTTCCAAATAACCGACTCGACTTCTAAGTTATGACGTGAAACCAAGCTTGAAACTTAATCTACAAAATACATAGATTATACACTGAATTACAAGTATTTATGCCTATTCAGAAGTAAATTGATTTTAATTGCGAGTACTTTTGACATCAATGTTACTATCTACCTCACTAACAGCTACAGTTAGCACAGACATGGCCATCTCAGAGACATCAGTTCTGTTAATAATGATTCTTTAAACAATCAACAAGAAAGCTTTAAAAATTAAGAATCAAATAATCGACATCCCTGAGCACGCCTAAAGCATCTATAGACTATTCTAGGTACACCAATAATGGAATAATGGTATTAGTACAGAAAAGAGGATGTCCAACAATTTTTTGTTAATTTAGCTCATATTATTATTAGTACAACTATCACCAATAAAGTAGGTAGGTACCTGAAATCTCTTGATAAAAGAAAGGTCCAATTTAATTAAACAGCAGTAAGAAATATAAAATACTGGTTGGTATTACTTTAAAATCCTTTAAACCATTATTTTTCCTAAATATTAATACAATTGTATTTGCCAACAAATAATTACTAAATACCTTATTGAACATACAAAAAAAAACATCCTTCATATAACAATTATTAAAAGTGCATAATATGTACTAACATTGAATTGCATAAAAATAGGAGATTTCTTAATATGGCGAGTTAATAAGACCACAGCTTAAAAAGAGGTATAGTTGGTTGTACAGAATTAGAACTAAAAAACTCGAACCGAACTTGTAACATACCATCTTGTTTTTAGATTGATTTGACGAAAGAATCGACGATCATTTTGTCATATTTAATTATATAATAAATACTTACTACCATCCTCAAAGAGTTCCTAATTACTTTATCTACTGGTCTACAAAAAATAATTGAGTTTGCGATTTGCGATACAACAATTTTGTTGTTTTATAGTCGAATGTTTCATAAAATCGATCGCATAACTAAAATGACGACGGATTTAAAGGTTATTTCTCCATAAATTATTAAATTCTCTAATAACGTCTAAAATACTGTAGGTAATACACGAGTATTTTTTCTAAACATTAAAATATCGATATACTTATATGAACACACACCAAATCTTAATTTTGCATTTACTGATATAGGGTATACCCACTAAAATCTATGTATGTGAATTTCAATTATGTAATCCCAAGCAATTTGTTATGTCTCATTTTTTGCCACTACTTTATTACGTCCGGGATAGATCTGCTCTATTTTTTATGGGCCAATTTGCACATTACTATCTGAATCCGTACAATGTTTAGCGCATCATGAAAAGACAAATATCTTGACAAACTGTCACCTTTATAAAATTATAGTAGGATTATAATCCTTCTGAACACGAGAATAATATTCATAATCATAATATTTACTCATAATTATATCATTATGGCATAAGTTCTTTGTGTGCCAATTTGTATGTTTACGGACATAAGAACTTTTAGTATTCCACGACTAGATTTAATTTGATATATTTTTCATATTTCTTGGTCATCTTCGTACATGTCAACCTCCTTGAGCTGAGGACAATATTTCCTTTGATGAATCTTCAAATCGTAACTCTTCATGAAAGATTTATGGCAGTATTGACATAGATAATTTCTTTCATCTGCAACAAAAAGTTCAATTATTATTTGACCAAAAAATAAACGAGAAATCAGATGATGTATTAAATAAGTCAAGAATTTTAAGCTGATATATTTGAATATGAAATACATGGAGGGATCGTCTAGGGACCGCTTTAAGCAAAGCGTCATACAATATCATACATTGAAGTGGTTTCCTGCTATGTAGTTAAATGCAAGCAGTCAAAAACGTAATTTAAGGTAAAATTAAATATATTTATAAAAATAGTGTACTGTATCACGATATGGTGTGTGATATTTTACTATAGATTGTATGGCATGAAGTTAGCGGCACAAAATACGAAAAAGCGTGACCTAATTGCACGTTAGGTCACATGATGGTATAAATAAATGTATTTTTCAATTACCTGTATGCCTCTTCAAGTGCCTGTTAAGTGTGTCACGTCGGGAGAATCTCTTATCGCAGTGATCACACGGGAATGGCTTTTCTCCTGTATGTTGTCTGGAAATAGATTTGATACTATTGATAACAGTGCACATAATTAAAAGGACCACAATAAATAAGAGATCGGATATTCAGATATCTTTAGGTAAAAATATGTATAACTTTAGGTAAATATTTAGAGTTAATTTTTGCTATAATAGAAGCGACTTCTTGAAATTAATGTAGTAGGAAAAATAAGAGTAAAAGGGAGGTATTGAACGGAATGCACGCATTTTCCGTGTCCGTGAACGGTATGTATGTATTTAAGCGTTTCTCGTGCGCTTGTGGCGTGGAGTTATCCTTACATATGAATATGTTTTTAAGCCGAATTAAAAAAAGGTTTTTAATTCGATCGATTTGATTTTTGAAGTGAAAACTTCTTTAGTACGTGGGTGACTTGAAATTTTATGAAATGAAACTGTCGGTGGAGACTAGAGATGAGTGGAGACTGACTTGACTTGAGTTGCAGTCAAGTCAAAAGTCAAGTCAAAAGTCAAGTCAAAAGTCAAGTCAAGTCAAAAGTCAAGTCAAGTCAAGTCAAGTCAAAAGTCAAGTCAAGTCAACTCGAGTGGAGTGGAGTGGAGTGGAGTGGAGTAGTAAAACTTACAATGATTGTAGGTTTAGGTTAGGTAGGATGATAATTATTATCATCTTCCCGAAATTTTACATTCGTCTCATTATCTTGAAAACAACATTTTTGAAGGTTTCACTTCTAACACATGTGAATTGCACACATTTAAATTTTTTTTACGTTTGTTAACTCAAAACTCATTTGTTAACCGACTTGGAACTTTTTTTGATATCGTCACCCATGTACATCACCAACACCGAAGGCATCACTGATGCGGTGCCGGCCAAGAAAGAGAAGAAAGACTAAAAGAGCTGGCTCTCAAGCCCCCAGAAATCAGCATGAACGGCGAGTCATCACTGACTATCGGCCGACATTATCCATCGGACAGCCTTATCCATCGGCCGGTATTATCCATCGATCGGCATTATCCATCGGTCGGTATTACCCATCGGCCGGCATTACCCATCGGCCGGCAGTACCCATCGGCCGGCATTACCCATCGGCCGGTGTTACCTGCTATGCGTCTCCATCTCGCTGCGGCGGTAGAAGCCCTTGCCGCACTCCTCGCAGTGCACAGTGAATGTCTTCTCGTGGCGCCGCTCGTGCGTGCGCGCGTTCGACGACGACGACGACACCACGCCGCAGATTTTGCACACGAATTTCTGCAAGTTTATTTATTATGTTTATTTACTACAGCAGTTTCTAATGAAAACTATAAGTGGGAATAGGAGGTCTGTAATATAGAATCTCACCAAAAACATAAATGTGAAATGAGAGCCAATTTAAAAAAAAAGAATTGAGATCTAAGTGGGTGCCAAGTTCTGTTTAGAAAAGCCTAAAATTTTAGTCACAAGAACATGTAATTCAAGCTTTTACATTTGACTTGGCTAGTTTTCATTAGTTAGCAATTAACAAACCAAATTTTAATTCAATCTAACAGACTTAACGAAGATAAGTAACAGACTTAACAAATACAGATATAATAGAGTCAAATTCCAAGCTAAACGGTTGGAGTTGGACTTTAAATATTAATTTAAGATTATGTTAAATACTTACGCCATCCAAATCATTTAGTTTCTCAGCTTTAACGGTTCCTGCCCTCATGTGGGTCATTTTGTGGTTGTTCAGGTGATGTTCAGTTTTGAATACCTGCGCGCATGATTCACACGGATACTTCTTAGGTTTCTGAAATCAATCAATGAGATGATTGCAGTTAACTCAAAGAAATAATGTAATCCCTTTGGGCTTGGGTATCCTCTCACAATGTAAGAGGCCAAGAATTAGGAGACTTCACAGACTGTTGAGAACATTATGGAGACCATTCAAGTGTTGTGACCTCATGTTTTCCTTCTCCAAGGTAATTGAGTTCTAACTCCCTATGATGAGTTAACCAATACAGCCGAATCCATAATTCGACAGACCAAATTGACAAAGTGTTGCTATGTTTTGAAGAAAATGAATAGCGGTAAGTGTCGATATTTCAATATCGACGCTTGATGCACGCAAAAAAACGTTGTCTAGACGTGTAGTGAAAAAACATGAGTTACGTTGTCAAAGTAGTGTTCGATTAGTTTGTCTGTAGTCCTAATTTCATTTACATACCTTCCCTATAATAATTCGAAACTGACTAAAATCAATAAAAATATGTTGTGTTAAGTAGTATTAGAATGTAAACAAAATACAGTCACATTTATTAACAATAAATACCTAAGAGTTAACTTGATTTTAAAAGTCACACAAAAATATTGTATGTCTTCCTAATATCGAAAGAACAGCACTGCCTATATTCTGGCAACATTAGTCAAACTGTTATGTTGAATCATGGATTCTATTAAGATTCTATCATTTATTTTTGTATTACAACAAATAGAAAAAAGTTCTTACATCATGATTGCTCAAATGTCGCACAAGAGACTTGCTATTTGTGAATGTTTTACCACAGAGGTCACACATCTTAACATGGCTTGACCAAGATGTCTTTTGTGACTTAAACTTATATCCATGGTGTTTAGCAAAGTGAATCTTCAAAGCTTTTAAAGTGTCGAATTTCTTATCACACATTTTGCAATAGAAATTTGTCATGCAATACTTGCTTTCTGGTGGGGATATAATTTTCTTTGCAAGTTTTAATTCCAGAGGGCTCTGAGTTATAAATTTCTTGCCCTTCATAATTTCAATATTGTGATCATAAGCCTCCTGTAGCAATTCTGTTAACTCCGCATCATCTATATGTGCAGCATTGACCAAATTTGTAACAGCTTTCTTTTTCATCTCAACGTTAGCTAGTTTTTCTTTCTCTGCATTAAGAAATTCTTCTAATATATCCTCGTCACTGTCCTCAATAAATTCTCCACCAGGCTCTCTGAATAGTTCAATTTCCAAATCTTCTTCATTGTTGTCATTATCTTCAACCATGTTTCTGTTGTTGTCTTGAAGTAATTCATCTATATTTACATCTATTTTACCATCGTGTTGGTTTCCTACATTTACTTTGTCCAAATCAGCTTGTATGTCTTCTGCTTTATCAATGTCAAAATCTTCTAAATTCATACTATCGTTCAAACTGAAGCTGTCTTCATAAAACTTTAACAATTCTCCTTTAAATAGTTTCTTTTCTTCATTTATTTTTAATTTGCTTAAGTCCAACTTCTCTTGTAGCGTCTTCCCCGCACTGAATTGTCCTAAGTCTATTTTCTTTCCTTCAGTTAGTTTTCCAAGATCTATGTTTTCTTCATCGATGTTCATGTTATTTTTCATTCCTAAATTAATTATCCTTTCTTTTCCTGTGCTAACTTCTGAACCAAGCTTCCCTTTTTGCAACTGTTCTTGAGTCTTCATTCCTTTGCCTATTTTTCCAAGAAGCAAATCTAAATCAGGTTCAAATTTGGGAGATTTATTCTTTTTAACATTTATTCCTTTATCTCCAAAAATAATCTGCTTTATTGTAGGTGTTGAAGCTCCAGACTTGGATGGAAATACTGAAATAAGAACATCTCACACTTAATCAAGTAAGTTCATCAATAATTATCAATTATTAATAATTAAGTAATAATTGAAGATTATGACAGTAATTGTCAATACCTGGAGAAGCTAATAGTTCTTGTAGAGAGAATTCCTGATTGTTTTCGTCTTTTAATGCTTTTTCTAGGTTTTTATCAATGACACATCTCATTTTCTTAGTGTCATTTTGAATATTCATCTCTAAATTTCGTAACACATGCGAGTTATCCACCGGATCTGTGAATTTCTTCAGAGAAATATCTATTGGAATATTGTCATAGTCTTCCCCTGAAGTTATATCGGATGTAACCTCCCTGTGCTCAGAACTGGTCATGCGGTCATGGTTTGTGGACCTTGGGGTTGAAAATCTACTAAAACTGAAACAAAAACAATACTTAAAATTTATCTATATAACGAAATATCTTACTAAGTATCCTATGTATTTTACTGTTAACTGAACTGATCCTGTTTACAGCAATATAAATCTTATATAGATTTATTCCTAATAACTAAATCCATTACCTAAGATCAAGTCTAAATTCATCTTTAGCATCATCTTCAAGCCAATGCGAGTCCAAAGAATCCTCTAACACATCTGCTTCTTCTTCAATCACTTCCCTGATAATCCTGGCTTCCGAGTCTTCTATCTCATCAGCTCTCAGTATGTCAGTCATAAAGTTCTGGATACTTGTACAGGTCGATTCTGAAAGAAAGTAAGTTAATATTTGGAAAACAGTGCTTTTTTTCTTGCAGTGATAATTGGTTGAGCTTGAAAGTTAAAGTTATGGTTTGATAACAATAATCTTCAATAGCTCAAGTCATGCAATACTACAACTACATTAAGTCACATTGTAAATATTACTCATAATGTAAACATTAGTTTAAAAAGGGGGGTGTTTTAAAATTGGATGTCTGTTTGTGACAAATTTAAATATTATGTTTTTTTCTAAGAAGTCTTGTTTGTCAAGATAGTTCTTAGTTAAGTTAGGTAAAAATAAAAGGAACTGTCTCCAAAACACACTTAATTCATTTAAAGTATATCATCAGAAGATTTCAGATGGTAACTGGGTATGTAGTTATGTACATAGGAAAATAGGCTTGTAGATAATAATTAAACAATACATAATATTTAAATAGCATACCTCTAAACAAATATCATGCAAACGATCCATGAGGCGAGCGAGTTATTTAGTTCTACCCAGAACAAGAACGAATTACAGCAAAAAAAACAATAACATTTGAAGGAGCACAGCTTTACAACAAAATACTTTCAGATATAAAAAAATACCAACTTTGAAACAGTACAAATTAAAATTAGCACAATATGTTCTCAATAATAATATGTTTAAAGTAAAATTAGTAATGTATAACGGCTTGCTGGGTGTTAGATATTTTGTTACATTTTTTTTACTATTGTTTTTACTGCATGCTAGATTAAGTTCTCATGTAAGTGACTGTTTGTCTTTATGAGAATAAATTCTTTAAACCTAAATAGCATACCATTATCATCATCTTTAGCTTTTTGGTTTGCCGGAGTACTAGATCCACTGAGTAAAGGTAATCTGAAAATTAAGGGAATTTGTCAAAACCAGTCACTTTATACCAAGTTATATGTATCCAGTAGTAGACTTGTAAAGGCTGATGGATGGATAATGGACGATACTATAAATACACAACTTCCCTCATACCTGAACATCAAAGACTCTTCATTCCTCTTCAAGAAAGCACTGAAATCTATGCTATCATCATCTTCCTTGAGTCTTAGATAGTTTTTTATTTTTTTATCTGAAGTCCTACACATTTTCTTGAATTTACAGAATGTTTTCATACTGTAGTAGCACTCTTTACATAGTTGGAATGTAAAAGCATCATTTCTTTTCACCTGTTGATATAAAATATTGTGTAAGAACTTATTCCATTGTCTTTTTGCTAGTTGGTAGGCAAATAACTTGAGGATTGAGGTGGACACACACAACAGTATTAATTTCTTCATTAGTAATTTCATTGAAAGATCCCATTCATAACAAATTCAAACCAAAACTAATTCTGATAGATGACCGTACTTATAGGGTGTTACTCGTTACCTGTAATCCAGTAGAATAAACGAATAATCTTCGTCTTTCTTCATTGTATTGCAATAATTCAAGTGGATCGTCGAATTTATTGAGACATCCTCTGCAAAAACCATCCATTGTTTAAGATGTAGCCGGTATCTCATAAATTCTCATTGTCCTCTTTATTATAATATCTGTCAGCGTTAGGTACACCTAAACCAAAAGAAGATTTTTGAAAGGGAATCCAAATCAAAAATGAAATTCAATTGATTTATTCAAAAAATTAGAAAAAGTAAATCGATTCGTTGTAAGGACTGGAATTAGATCAATAAACATTACATTACCACAGACTACGGTAGATAAAGGATAGTAGACTGTAGAGAACTAGAGATTATATCTGACAGACTACAGACTACAAGCATCCGAATTTTTAAATCACTCCGATGACCGGATCGGAGAAAAAACCGGATACGGCGCCGCGGCGTATGGCTTGGCATGCGATACACAAAATAATGAAATACCTACATACATAAATAAAGGTGTAAATAATGGCACAAATAACAAGCAAGAACAATTTTGTTTTTCTTAAAGCAACATTGGTAAGTGGATACGTCTTGTCATGTCAAAAATAACATAAGAGTTGAAAAAAATATTAAAAATCAAAAAGTTTTAATCCAATTTTCCATGTATGTATTGCTGTTTTAAATTTTAACTTCCCATTTTGCCATCAGATTTTGTCGCATTTCTGGCCTATATATTTTATATTTTATTCATACAAAAACCCGTTCCGTTCCTGTACGTCTTTGCAACCGGATTGTCTGTTGTATTCTGTAGTTAACGTCAAATGCAGTGTTGCCAACACCGTACTTCGAAAGGGAGCTAGTTGGTAATGAAAAAAGAGCTAAAAAAGAGCTAAATATTTTTGTTAAAAAGAGCTAAATGAAAAAAAGCTTAAAAATCAACAGTTTAATTAACTAAACAGAAAAACGTAAAAATATGATTATAAAAATATGATTAATCGTCATCTGAACTATAATCGACTTCGACATCGTGTGTCAAATTAACATTAATTCCACTTGTGCTTGGTGTTGCGTTTTCATCTTCATAAGTTGCCATGGTACCAATTTTTTTTATCACTTCTATTGGCAATTCGTAGTCGTGGCAGCATTTTTTCATTCTTCGTAATCCAGATCGGATAGTCAGAATTGCATTAATTGTATCAATTTTAAGTCTATTTCTAGACTTGTTTTTGATAATATTTAGTTGGCTAAATATTCTTTCAACTTCACCGTTAGACCATGGCAATGAAATCATTGCAAGAGCAAATGAACACAATTCTTTGAAAGGATTCATGTCAGCTGCATTTTTGTACTGCAACACTTCAGACCAAAATGCAATTGTGTTGTCCTTCTTTTGCCATGGCACCAGGGTTATGGTACTCCATTGAGTTTCCACCTTACTTATAAATTCGTCATCATGACCCATTTCCTGCACCAGTGGAGCAATATCCTCTTTGACTTGTTTCAAAGTATTTGAAACCGATAATTGGTTCACTTTTTTTAAAATGCGGTAGTTGTCTGGCAACCGTTGTTTGAGTTGTTTAATTAGCGCTATCGTAAAATGAACGCACTTGTCTCGGAATTGTTTTTCATCTTCTGCTGAAAATCGATTTGAGTGTGTGATCTCTTGAAGTTTGTTTTCTATTCTGTATCCTAAATAAGGATGTGGAATCAAAAAATCTTCCAAATTATCTACTTCGAATACATCAATTTGTCTGTTGGGGTTAAGGACTTTTCTACCTAAAGATTCAATGGTCATTATTAAATCGTTTAATAATTTACTTGGGTCAATATTATTCGATTGGAAAATTTTCACAAGATGTTGCAAATGATCCAAAACAGAATGAATGTATAACAAATACGCTTCATTTGTGGGATTTTGAAACAGGTTGTAAAGAGTTTCTGCGGCGTAACATTTTTCAGAATGTCTCGTGAGGCTAAAATGCAGTTTCAATTCTGTCCATTGATTTAATATTTTTTTTATTGCTGGTTCTATTGAAAGCCATCTTGTGGCACAGGCTTGTGTTATTTTTAATGGTTCTTCGTCATTTATTGTCATATATAGATTTTTGTACTCGTTTTGTCTGTTTGTGGACTTCGAAAACCAATTATACGTCTCCTGAACTAGGTATTCTAAATGTCTTGGTAAATGTTCGGCAGAAGCATGAGAAACAGCGAGTTGGATAGAATGACAAGAGCACTTGATCATAATAAGATGAGGTACATCCAATTTCAGTCTCTGGTATACTCCATTGTGTACTCCTGTCATAACATTTGCATTGTCAACTCCAATACCACAAAGCTTTTTGATATCTAGTCCATATCCCAGCAAAGTATTTTTTACAGCTTCTGTAATAGAGTCGGAGTCCCCTTTGTTTAATTCTGTTAACGTAAGAAACGAAGTGACAATTTCAAGTGATGTTTTGCTAAAATACTGCACTACTATTCCTAGTAACTTGGTTACACTTATATCGGTGCTCTCGTCAAGCAATAAGCTATATGGTCCATCTCCAATATCATTTCTCAAGGCAGAAGTAAAATGTGGCGCTAGTACATTCTTTATCACTGCGGTGCACTTAGTTCGGTGAAGCTTAATTTCACTTTTGAGTTCTTTTTTGCACAGAACTCCGAGATGATCTACCGACGAGATAGAAGTGTGAGATGCTATGTATAATGACAAAGAAGCCTCATTAGAACTTTTTGTGTCGTCAAATTTTGGTTTGGGTTGGAAGACCAATTTCTGTTGCCTTGAAGAAAAAGGCTCTGCAGCTTTGATATGTTTCTTGCGCGTAATGTGGTTCAATAAATCATTTTTTTTCGCATTTAATTCACATCGACAATAGCTGCATTAGGCTTTGGTTTTATCATTACTAACTTTTTTCAACCAACCTTGAAAAGCAGTCTCAGAGAGCCATTCTTCTCGGAACTTTTGTGTGTATGGCTTACTCGATGACATTTTGAATATTGCACTTTTTCTATATTAATATTACGTAATGCTACAGCTACACAAAAAATCAACACACTATTACTCTCCAAATCGTAGTTCGTACACAGTTTACCAAAATAAGAAATGATCAATAAACAACATAATATATACTTTCTACGCGAGACTCAGATCATTAAATAAGCGTGAGATCAAATCAAATGCTTAGGTTGAAAATATTCTCGCTTGAGGGATTCCCCGCAATTCAAGTCGTGGTCACAGAGTACTTTGTTGATCTGAGACACGAGATGATCAAAATAAGCAAACAAAATATTCTCGCTTGGGGGATTCCCCGCAGATCAAGTCGTATTAATAGTCACAGAGTACTTTGTCGCAAACCTAAAAATATGTAAGGAAAAAAAATCGAAGAACATTTTTTCATTTATGTTATGAAATAGAGCTAAAATAAAAAAAATAAAGAGCTATGGAGCTAAAAACGTATTTTTGGAGCTGATTAATTGAAAATGGAGCTAAATTTAGCTCTAAAAGAGCTAAATCGGCAACACTGGTCAAATGTCAATTTTGACAATTTAAAAATGATTCAAAACCATTCTCAGTCTGTGTTGTCCCTGGATATATTACTCTATCTGGATCACAGACTTTGTGGAGGTACCTGACGATCGATGACGACGTCATATCGGTAAGACCATTTGACCAATCACAGGCCAAATTGAGGTTGTGCTTCATAATAAAATTGTAAGGTGCCCACACTTACTTACGAAAATTATGTCCTATTTGGATATGGTTCTTCAAAATGTTTTCTAAGGTAATTTTTCTGGTAGTAATCATTATAAAATTGAAGTAATACATTTTATTAAAATTTATTCGAAATTACCGTAGACAATTACACTAGAACTAATTGGCTATTTGACAGTTGTCACGGTAAAATATGAAATGTGTTAAATATGGTTGCATATTGGTTAACATTAATTAAACAATACATTTTTTGCATGAAAATAAATTGTAAATATTTTTATTTTTGAAAAATAGATTTGAGTTTTTTTACCTGTGGACACGAGAACCGAAACGCGGGCGGCCATGATTGAGCATGTTATGACGTCACACTTCAAAAAATAAAGCGTTGTGTACTACTAACTACATCGATTAACGTGTGCAATTTACTGAGAAAATTAATAATATATATTTTGATTTGTGCTTTTGAGAGGTTTTGTAAAATGGAGTCAGGCTATATAAAAGCTGACAGTGCAAATTTGCCTAAAGTTGATTCATTGATGGTCGCAAATTTCTTTGCGTGTAACCCTGACTTTTGCTCTGCCGAGTTTCGGAATGCAAAAACCTCCGTGTAAGTACTGAAATTAATAAAGTAAAATTGGCCAGAGTCTTGCTAAGGGGTCACAGGAGGATTTTTTCGAAGTTTTTCCTCAGCGCCCCCATAAAGACACCCTAACTAATGATTATAAATTACTTAGAGGTTATGTTTATGAACAATATTAGGTTAGGTTTAATTTGTTTTTTTAGTAAATCAGAGGCTAAGTTGATTTCTTCTAAATACCTACATCAAAGTGGTCCTCACAAAAGAATATTGCTGATATAACAGATGTTGACTCTGGGTCTCGACGTGCTGATTGTAACCACTGCTTGCGACGTTGAGGGCATTTAGAAACGTGTAGGTATAAACAATTTGTCAGGTTTAATTGTAGTACTTCTAAACATAGGCACTACACACGTCTTGTAGCTTGTCATTTTCACAATTCCAGTGAAAAAGGTGTAAGTTTTTCACATAAAATATCTTCAGAGTTAGAGCTTAAACTGTTGTTATTGGAAATGTGACGTCACAGCCAGCAAGTGACAGATGGCAGACTATTTTCGCGCGAATTTCAAATTAATGGATTAAAAGTTATTTTTATTCCTACTAAATAACACTTTTTTGAAAAAATAAATATTGTAAGAGGTATAAAATAAACCTACGAAAATTTTAAAATATTTTTCCAAAAATTGTCTAATAGCCAATTACAGTACATCTATATTATAATTTCATTTTAGATGTTTTTAAACCATTATAAAAATTGAAATCTAATGATATATCCTGGGACACTATAGAATAAATACAAATATAATACAAAAATGGTCCTTCTTGTATGATGATATCGATCATCAGGTACCACTACGAAGTTATATATCCAGTTGAGTTTATATCCATGGTATTGTCAGTCAGTCACAGAAGTTGCTCACTCATAGACATAATACTACTAGACTAGACAAGCGGGCCTTCTTTGCGTCACGCTATTAGAAAGAGAAAGAGACCAAGGAGACTCGCGTAACTCATAAGTAAGACAAGGATAGGTTTACCTCCTGCCTTTCTTCGCAGCGTGACGGTTTCACTTACATATGCTCAGATACCTTGCCTAGTCTAGTAGTATTATGTCTATGTGCTCACTGCACGACAGACGTAGTGAATTTAAGCACTCTATGAGACAGACCACAGACATAATGATGTGTTGTCATAGACATGTAGAAGTTCTTCTGTGTGTTGTCACTCTCGCTAGTTGTCAGTGTCATTTACATTACAAGGACATAGAAAACAAAACACAATATTTACAAATTACATTGCTATGATGAGTAATCGCTATAAATATTTGTGATTTTTACTTATAGGTTTAGTGAATATTGAAATCGAAACAAAATGGATAATAACCAGAAAGCACTAGATCCTGAAGTTCAAGTGACGGTAAACAGACCAATCAGGGTAATACACTTCAGTGACGGAGTCGAAGAAGAGTTCGAGGAAGACAAAGTCGATGCCCTGGAGAGTTCTCCTACAGAAAATGAAATCGTAGATCCGGTAATGTCTTTAGCTATTTGATACTTCATCATATGTTTTTTTTTAATTATATGGAATTATAATGTTCAGAAACAAAGTGTTGTAAGTTGAATGTTCTACGGGACCAAGAGGTCATGACGAATTTAGGGAACATGTTTTAAGCACGTTGAAATCTTATTAAAAAGAACTTAATTTATCAATGTGCGAATCTGGAACATTGGATCTGGCAGAGCGTTATTTTGCGGTTATTTCGCCACTGCGCAGTATGTTACATTTGCAAAAAAATACAAAAAAAACATGATAGGCACCTTGATTTGGAGTTGTGCCTCATTATGTCCTTGATTTACCTACTTACCCCGCCCTGAGAGTCTTGACCTGTGTTAACCGGTGTTTTATTCACTGCAGGTATAAAACATTTAAGAATTTAACAAAGACACTGCACACTTACACCAATATAGCTCTTATGATGAAGTAGTAAATACTAAATTACAATAATCGTTTTCAGAAAACCTTGACTTGGGGGCCGTGGCTGTCTCATTACGCTTGGAAATCTGGTTCCAGTGTGTTGTATGCAGTCGACTATGCCGGAGAGTCGTTAGCAAATTTCTTCGGAATTACCACACCAAAGTACCAGATAGAGATCGATGAGTATGAAAGGGTTAAAGAAGAAAAGCGTAAAATGGATGAAGATTCAGCCGGTTGGGTTCCAAAGAACCCTGGAGGAGACATCCCACTGGTTTTGAATGAACCACTTAATTATGTTAGAAATGAAAATGAGTCAGGAAATTAACTTATAACACAATGTCATTTATGTCACATGTATTTCTGTATCTCAGTAGCTCGAGCACGAATATTTGCGAGAAAGTATTTGTATGGTTAACGTAAGCAATTTGTCAAATTTGTATGGCATTTTAGTACCATTTACGCACGATAGGGGCGCTTTTGAAAAAATGCCATACAAATTGCTTACGTTAACCATACAAATACTTTCTCGCAAATATTCGTGCTCGAGCTACTGTACAAAGATGAATGAATGAGTTTTTAAGGACGGGGATGGTGCATAAATATATGTGCGTGCCCCGTTCCCCTCCCGTACAGGATTTCGCTGCATATGCACTATTGTATACATTTTGTACGGAAAAAAACATGTTAAGTATGCATTTTAAAATAATTAGATTTCACAAAAAAGAAGTGATATTCACATTAAAAGAAGATTGACAAATAAAATCTTAAAAATTACCATCAACATTACACTTTTTTGACTTGTTGGTTTAATCCTTGTTCAGATTTATTAGATTTACTTACTGACAATTTTATTATTGATTGAATCTACTTTTGCACTAAAACACGTAAACAAACATGCCCTGGTGGACTCATGAGTTTTGATTTGATACATTTATTAATTTATAGTTTCCCAACTAGTGGTCCACATTATTTATTTATGTTAAAAGTTTATATGACCAAAAATTTAAGTTTATATCAGGGTTTCCCAACTGGTGGTCCACAAGAATTAAAATATGGTCTGCAAAACATTTTTATATTACTTTTATTATTTTTATTATGCTGTTATTTTTAAGTTTTATGATTATTTATTTATGATAAAAGTTTATATGACCAAAAATTTAAGTTTATATCAGGGTTTCCCAACTGGTGGTCCACAAGAATTAAAATATGGTCTGCAAAACATTTTTGTATTACTTTTATTATTTTTATTATGCTGTTATTTTTAAGTTTTATGATTATTTATTTATGTTAAAAGTTTATATGACCAAAAATTTAAGTTTATATCAGGGTTTCCCAACTGGTGGTCCACAAGAATTAAAATATGGTCTGCAAAACATTTTTATATTACTTTTATTATTTTTATTATGGTGCATTATTTAAGTTTTATGATTATTTATTTATGTTAAAAGTTTATATAGCCAGAAATTTTAGTTATTTATTTATCCTAAAAGATTAAAATCACTGATTTATGACTATGATTTTGGCTGTTATTTGCTATTTAGAATAGAGGGATGTGAGGAAGTCCAAACCAATAACTATGGTAGCAGATATTACTATTTCAGAAAAACTAAAAACTAAACTATTTCAGGAATGTTTGAAGTTTGATACTAATTCCATCTATGAGCAACCCAACTATTGCCAAGAACATTGTCTGAAGTTATAGTGAAAAAAGATATTAATTAAAAGATATAATGTGACTTAAATACTAATATTAATCCTCAGAAGATGACAAGAAGTACCTATGGTATTTTAACAAAATAATTTGCTTGTGTGTGTAATAGTAACTAATCTGTTGTAAAGTGTTATTTTGTGGTTTAACCAAATATTTTTAATGAATAACCCAGTCATTAAGAGTATCAACTAATAAAGTATTACGAGTATTATTAAAAATACTTGTGTTACATAGGTACTTTTACTGCATATTTTACTTAATCCTTGTTTTAAAAAAACTATCGAATAAGACTTTGTGGAAGTGGGTATTTTTATATGCACTGAAATAAATGTATAATTTCACACTGAAATTCTTTTATTTTTTATTTATAGTCAAGTGTCAACACATTCAAAGAAAAATAACAGATGGTCACAATGATGGTATTCAGTTAATAACGGGCGCAGGTTCACAGCGAAGTGCAGATTTATGTAAAACCCACTATACCCTGGGTTCTCACAAATGACATCCAACGTGATCCCGTCATAATTTGAAGGATTGACAATCATTATTAGGCTGTAACCTGGGCCCTCTGAATACAGAACTAACAAAACAAAGTTTGTTCAAACAAATTCTGGCCTGGGCCACATTGTTGACGATTTTAACGCGCGTTTTTAAACGCTTTCCCATTCCCAAAAAAGTACGTCATCAATCTCAATAGATGGCGTTATGATCATGAAAACCGCAATACATGCAAATACTGTACGACTCTTGTGTTGGACTCCACATGTTTCAGATGTACACTATTTTTAATAGATGGCGTAAAATCTGAATAAGTTTCTAGCATAGAAAAATAACTAAATTCAGTTTACATTGCATGCTTAAATCAGTCTTTTATCCGGCTGTGAGGAAAGCGTTTTTAGCGCACAGTTAATTAGGTACCTACATCTAATATTTTTTTTTAATGAACCAGCTTTTCGCAAAGGTGTTTTGTCATGGAGGAGAAGAAAAGCCGAAAGAAACTCCTCAGCACATCTTTTAAAAATTAACCGCAAGTAGGTACCTAAATAGAGAGACAATCCATTATCCATGGCTAAAAGCTAGGTAGGTACCTACGAAGTGGTAAACATTATATTATTTCTTTCATATAATTTACAATTAAGTATTTTTAATATATTAAAGTACATCAGTTGGCAGGTAGATACCTAGGTAACTGCTTCTAATAAAAAACAAAAATTAAAATGTGTGCAATTCACACGTGGTAGAAGTGAAACGAATGTAAAATTTCGGGAAGGGAACTAATCTACTTCACTCCGCTCCGCTCCGCCCCACTCCGCTCCGGCCCGCTCCGCTCCGATCCGCTCCGCTCCGCCCCGCTCCGCTCCCCTACCCCTCACTCCCCTACACTACCCCTGTACAATGCTTCCTATCTCACTTTAGAATTTATGTGTTTGTCTCTTTTTACTGGATAGTTTCGTTTCATAAAATTTCAAGTCACCCCCGTACTAAAGAAGTTTTCACTTCAAAATCTTTTATAGGTTTTTTATCTAACGAATACATACACAAAAACTGGAAACCTATAAAATCCAAAATTTAATAGCTAGGTTTTAATTCTACCTACTTGGGGACTACGTAGCTGTTTTATACCTAGGTATAAAGTACCTAAATAGTCTTAGATTAAAGAATAAACTAATAGTAAATATTTCCAGTTTCCACCTTAAAATAGGATTAGTTGATCCGTTCTATTTACGATAGACTTTGTATTCAATAATAGTTTTGACTCAGATGAAGGAATAGTTTTGATAGTTAATTTAAAATTTGATGTTTAAAGCATTACCACAAGTCAACATCTATTTAAAAACGTCTAACTGGTTTCCATTTTCAAGCTACAAAGAAACATGGACAAATTTGCATCCTACTCTTAAATTACAGTCCAATCAACACAAAACGGGTCGTAAGCGACAAGCTTTTGCGCAGGCGATAATGAACTTTATTACAATAAGACGTACGGTACAAAATGGATTGTAAATTCCCCACATGTTATTGTTTGTCAGTGTTTCGCGCGTGATATGTCGAAATGTAAACGGTTTGAGCGGTCAGATCGATATGCGTTGCGCGAGGGTGTTTAGAGTCGCGCGATTGGCCGCCGTGTGTGGGGCGGGGCGAGCCGCGGCGAGTGTGTGGCGGTTGCAGTGTTACCAACTCTTAAAAAATATTTACCCCTAAAACTAACTCAAAAACCCCTAAAATCGGCCAAATTTCTTGGAAATCCCCCTAAATTTTTTTTTTGGAAAAATAGTAAATATTAATTAAAAATATATGTTTATTTATAAATTATGCATGTATTTCTATGCCTTTAGTAAAATGAATTGTAATATAAAATACGGTGATAATAATAAACTTTTTGTTTCATCATTCATTGCCATTTGGTTCATTAATTGGACTGATAAATTCTTAGTAATAAATCAATTCCTAGTACAATATCGATTTATTTTATAAGGTAAATTCACAAATACTCATTTTTGGATTTCTCTTTTTCCAGATTGCAGATTAATCTACCCTATTTTTAAATGCCAAAAGTCCCAGTCTCCTTTGATTGGCTAATTTGTTCCAGGGCCTGTTACATCTTTATTTTGATCAATAAATTACAAATATGAAGTGTCACAAAAAAACCCCTAAAAATAACCCTAAACATATTAGACCCCTAAAAAAATCCCATTTTACATATTTACCCCCTAAATTTGGGGGGAAAACCCCTAAGTTGGTAACCCTGGGCGGTTGGTACTACGTATGGACGGCGGTTTTGGCGCCAAAAACATTAAATTCTTCTTCTAGATTATCTGTGTACCTATCTAGTTTTTAATTGGTTTGATTAATTTATGGACTGTGGTAGGTAACAATAATAAAATTGTAGAGCCGATAAGAAAATTTGTAAAATTGAAAAAAATATAATTTTAAATACTTAGAATATTGAAGATGAAATTGTATGAATACAATTTCATTATTCGTGCAATAAATAGAAAAATTTAATGTCAATAACCTTATGCTCACAAAAATCAATTTTTTTTCTCCGTCTTAAGTCCGGTTTACACGGATTAAGTAGTTAAGTAGTAAACTAAATTTTAAGTAAACTGATACTTGTAAACAGACAATTTAATAACTTTTTAGTAAAAAATTTGTTAAAATTTAGTTATCTACTTAATTACTTAATACGTGTAAACCGAACATAACATAATATTATTATGTTCAATAGCCACAATGGCCTTACTTATACTCCTAAGAAAGGCCACTGTATGGATAGACGCAGCTCTGGTTTTATCCTCAAACCACCAACATCTATATTTCTAGACTAAACGGTCTAATTAGTTAAGAAAAAAGCCAGAAAATATTATCATAGAAATGAGAAAGTAGGTACATCGCCACAACAGAACAGAACAGGAACTTAATACTGAACATTATAAACATACTTACGAATAAATCATACTTACAATACCGCGAACATTACTTTCGAGCAATAAATAAAAACCGATTCATACATTTTCAATAATTTACGACAAACCGTAGTAATTATTATCTAATTCAATAATTCGCTAACAGTGTCAGGTCATTCCAGACAATATGCTCCTTTATGGCAAGCCAGTATTGCCAGCCTTGGACAATTTTACCCCTTTTGATTCATTGAATAAAATTGCAAATTTAAAAGAGGCGCGTGGTCAGACCAGTTTAGGGCATTGGACTGGAATTACTGGTTTTAGAAGCGTGCTTTATTTTGCACGGATTTGGCAAATACAAAAGTTTAGTGCCTTTGTTTGATCCAGTTTTCGTTAGTTCACGGTTATTGATTGTAAATAAATAAATACATGGTCGGGAATCAGGCAGGTGAGGATACAACGCGTTTTGTAATTAAATCCTAGTCCTTAACTAGGATTTACCTAAAACCAAAGATTTTGCAATTAGCTGCCAGTTGGCATAATAATTAGAAATATTTATTTTTAAAATATGAAAATAATACAACACATAATATACTTCTGGGACTTGTATTAGGTATATTTTATTATACCTAGGTATATAAATATTATTCATTACAGGTAAGGTATTATTCATTTACATTTATGGTATTAAATACATGTCCGTCAGAGTACAAGACACAGCAACGAACCCCATCCAACTGCAGAGAGGTGTCAGACAAGGGGATGTCATATCCCCAAAACTGTTCACCGCTGCGTTGGAAGACGTGTTCAAGCTGATGGAGTGGAAACGACGTGGCATCAACATCAATGGCGAATACATCACACACCTGCGATATGCCGATGATATAGTCATCCTGGCGGGATCCCTGGAGGAACTTGGTACAATGCTCGGGGACTTGAACAGCGCCTCACAACGGGTGGTTCTTAAGATGAACATGGACAAGACGAAAATCATGTCGAATGTCCATGTCACACCCGTACCGGTTGTTGTTGACGGCGCTGCTCTCGAAGTTGTAGACGAGTACATTTACCTGGGACAAGTGATCCAAATAGGTAAGTCCAACTTCGAGAAAGAAGTCACTCGTAGAATCCAACTCGGATGGGCTGCGTTCGGGAAACTACGTCATATCTTGTCGTCCAAAAAGTTACCTCAGTGCCTGAAGTCGAAGGTGTTCGAGCAGTGTGTGTTGCCAGTGATGACATACGGATCCGAGAGGTGGTGCTTCACTATTGGCCTTATGCATAAGCTCAGAGTCGCCCAGTGGGCTATGGAACGAGCTATGCTCGGTATTTCTCTACGCGATCGAATCAGAAATGATGAAATCCGTAGACGAACGAGAGTGACCGACATAGCTCAGAGAATTAGCAGGCTGAAGTGGCAATGGGCTGGCCACATAGTTCGAAGGACCGATAACCGTTGGGGAAGAAAGGTCCTCGAATGGAGACCACGCCTCGGTAAAAGGAGCACAGGACGCCCCCCGACCAGGTGGACCGACGACCTGAAGAAGACAGCGGGTATCCGCTGGATTCAGAAGGCTCAGGACCGGTCAGAGTGGCGGAAGTTAGGGGAGGCCTATGTCCAGCAGTGGACCCACAAAGGCTGATGGATGGATGGATGGATATAAATATTTACAATCCTAATGTTCGGTTTAGACGTATTAAGTAGTTAAGTAGTTAACTAAATTTTAAGTGAATAATTTTTAGTGTGCGTCCACACGTAATAATTTAGTAAAGCTCTTTAGTTCATACAATTCTACTTAATTACTTAAGCATTTTACTAAATTTTAACTAAAAAGTGCCTGTCCAAACGTGTTAAGTGATAAGCCCCGCCCACCTACTTAACAGAAAATAGTTTTTTTAATTACCTACTTGTCTGCTTGATTACTAAACTACTAAATTACTTAAGTACTCAATTGTCCGTTTACACGTATTAATTTACTTAAAATTTAGTTAACTACTTAATACGTGTAAACCGAACATAAGGAAGATTCCTATTTTAAATTCATAAAACATGATTGATGTAGGACTATACCTCCTACATCATCGTCATCAGTAATATCGATCTTCAGCAGTTTAGTTACTATTTTTAATAATGATGATTTACGGTAATAAGTATTTATCATATCAATTAAATTTATTCAAGATTTACCTACCTTACTTACTTTTTAAAGTAGGTAAGTAAATAGAGATCGGATAAATATTCCAAATAGATCCAGGTCCATTTGTCTTCCCTTAGGCGATTCTGTCCTTTTGCAAATAATCCCCATGTAGGCAATATTTAACTCTGAAGTAGGCCGATCGCGATGTATTTCTTCACTTACGTTACAAAAACGAAAAAAAAAACCAGGGAACACTGCATCAATACCTGAATTTAGTTTGAACTACTTTATTAATTACTATATATAAAACGCAACACAATATCGATGCAATATTCAAATTCGGCGACCATCGGTTCGGGGGGCTTGCAGCAGATGTTCTATTTCAACTTTGCATGCATTCGCAATGTTGTTTATTAAAAAAAAAATCTTTTGTGGCCATTTAAAAAGTAAAACTTCCCTTGACAATACGCCATGCAAATTAGAAAGGAATGTACAGTGCAAAGTAAAGCCAAGGAAATGATTCGCTAACATCATCTTTATATCTAACACTAAAGTGGTCATATTTGTTTGAGGTGTAATTCAATGCAAATATTATTTTTATTCGAAATAGATGCAATGGAATTTGCTCGTAATGTCACAAAAATAAGGTTCGAATTTAAATAATTACTTGTATTGGAAGAAAAATTTGCATAAGCTTCGCACACCTTTCCCGTTGATCCTTTCTATGGCAGTTTGACTGACAGGCTTTAGGCTGAATGAAATTTAAATCGTGGATAAGAAAGCGTTATGTACTTTCATTCATGTATTCTGATGTCGATAAATTCAAATTTTTCATAATTTATACGGGTAACTTAATAGCTAAGTACGACTGTACTCTATTTAACTTTAAAGCATTATAGTTTCACGGTTTCAACGTCATTTGGATTTGAATTATGAAGTCACCTTTAATTAATACTTGCATTATTCAATTATCACATGTTCCATGCAAGATGATGAAAAACTGTGAATGATCTTTGATGACTTAGTAGAGTTCTCGGCAGTGACGTCCGCTAAGAACTCTACCTCTATTTTACCTCATATTGGGTTCCAAGGCTTACAGAAGGAGGTAAAAATTACTATAATATTAGCCGTATTGGGGCGGCTTAGAATACTAGCTCCAATCCGACGCCAGATGGGTGTCGTAAAAGGCGACTAAATTCGGCCCGCTGGTGGTAGAGCCCCTCGAAGGATTATATTGGTAATATTGATTTTAATTGTTAATTAATTAATTAAAACCATTATTATTTCTCCATGAGGTTCGCCTGGATAGCTTGAGCATGTGTCAGCCGCCAAACGACACGTCGTGTTCCGGCTGGGGGCTTGAGAGCCAGTTCTTTCTTTCTTTTTCTTCTCTCTTTCTTGGCCGGCAACGCATCAGTGATGCCTTTGGTGTGGCTGATGTCAGCTCGTTTGCCGGCTATTTCCATATAAAAACTATGTCTGTTTAGCTCAAATGAACCTGGAACTTTTTGACCAGTCGGCTAATTCAGCGCTAACTACACTACATAATACAGGTTCGACGAATTAGGATATAATTTAAAGAAATGGTTAACGACTTAAATAGTATTCATGTAGCCTGTAGGTACATACCTATAAGGTATACTTAATTTAATACAGTTAAATAATTAGCAATGTTCAAAAGCCTGCGCGAGTGATCTAAAGCTCAATGCATAGGTACGTAACGAGGTTTTTTCCCTTACGGAACGGGACGTGAAGTTTTGGAAACATCGTTTCATAGAAACTGTATACGATAGTGCATACGCAGCGGAATCCCGTACGGGAAAAAGCGGTTATGTGTGCATTGGGCTTTAATCTTTGCATAATACTAAATGAATACTTCATGTGCGGTAATCGCAGGGGCGATCCTTCGATGTATGTAATGTGGACTGTATAAATGTATGTATGTATGTATGAAGCAGTAGGTTGGTAGTATGTCCAATCCAATACCAAAATCAGTAAGAAAGAACCCACCAACCTTAACATCCAATGTCGCAGGATTGCGCTGCGCACGACTGCTTCAAATTTTCACGGCACGGCCGGAGGACAGCACCATAAACGTTATGGTCTTCTGATGATGGAAACTCCACGAACGTCGTGAATTCTACCGATCTTCTTCAACGGAGTTGACGCAACTCGCGATATTTTTCCTTTGACATTAAGTGTCAATTTTGGAAGGGTTTTACTTTTCTTTCACACCGACCAGTGTTAAAGGATTGAACATACCCCCCACCGAAATCAGTGTGATGATTTCCTAATAGTGTCGGTGTGTGAAGAATGAGTGTGTTAATAATTTGTGTTAATGAATATTTACGAAATAATTCAAAATAAAATAAAGAAACTTGTTAGTGTTAAGTAAAAAGTTGAGTGTATGTGCCTAATCTAAGTCCTAACCTAATAACCTAATTTTATATTTAGTTTGCATATGGCAATGGGCAGATTTTATTTACCGGTCTTTTATAAACCCCAGTTTGCGTGCGTACAGTAACTACACGTACAATGTTATCAAAACCAGGGTGAACCTCTTCTATTCTGCCAAGAGGCCACTGCAAAGGTTTGGTTAAGTTAGATTTAAGAAGCACTAAATCACCCTTCTTAACATTTGGAATTGAGGTGAACCACTTTTCTCTTTGCTGTAAAGTGTGCAAATAATCATTTGACCATCGCTTCCAAAATGATTGTGATGCCTTTTGAATACATTGCCAACGTGACAATCGCTTCATCTGTACATCTTCAAAATTATTCTCCGGAACAGTTAATAAATTCTGTCCAATTAAAAAATGACCCGCAGTCAGAACTTCAAATTCATTAGGATTATTTGAAAGGGAGCATAATGGTCGCGAGTTCATAATTGCCTCAATTTTACAAAATAAGGTACTTAACTCCTCAAAAGTCAAGGACCTATCACCTACTACACGGTAGAGATGATGTTTGGCTGATTTTATGCCTGCCTCCCACAGACCACCCATGGAAGCTGCATTAGGCGGGTTTGTACGCCATTCGACGCCTCGCGAGGATAATCCAGAAAGAATTTCATCAGAATTAGACGTAGAATTAAAATAATTAGTAACGTTTTTTAAATGTTTAGCTGCTGCAATAAAGTTTTTTCCACAATCGGAATATAAGCAACTGCAGAGACCGCGGCGTGCCACAAAACGATCAAATGTGGCCAGAAAACATTCGCAAGATAAATCTGAGAGTACTTCTAGGTGCACTGCTTTTGTAGAGAAACATACAAATAAACACAAATATGCCTTAGTAACCTTTGCATTTCGCCGCATACCTTCTTTTATAAAGAATGGACCACCAATATCGCAACCAACATGGTCAAACACCTTGTTGGCCTTAAGCCTAGTTGCAGGTAACGTACCCATCATAGGCTGTGTGGAGTATGGACGAAATTTAAAACAAGCCCGACATTTCGACAAAACTGAACGAATTACACTACGAGCGTTTATTATCCAGTATTTATTATTCAAAATGCCTTGCAAGGTGCGCGGTCCTACATGCATGTACAATTTATGAAAATAATCAATTATTAAATTTGTTATGTGGCACTTCTTAGGTAATAGTGCCGGATGTTTTATATTATACGGTAAATCCGACTGTTGTATTCGACCCCCCACCCTGAGGAAATTATCAGGGTCTATAAAGGGAGATAGTTTGCGAAGGGATGATACATGAGTTCCCTTTGCCAGCATTTGCATTTCAGAATAAAAATAATTATTTTGAATGACTTTTATAATTAAATCTTGTCCCTGCTTTAACTCGCAAGACTTTAGTGAACCAAATGTTCGATCAGATTTTTTACATTTTAAATTATTTACAAAACGAAGACACCACGCTGTTACGCGCTCGAGTTTACTGAACGATGAAATTTTATTAAAGGAATATTCGAGATCATTAAAGTTATTTAAATTATAAGAATTAAAGGTAAATGTGTCTACGTTAGTTTTAAGTTCTGGAATGATATCATTTTCTTTTAAAATTAACGTACTTCTTGGCCAACAATGCGGATCTCCAGCAAGCCATGCAGGGCCACTAAACCATTCGTCCGCTACTGCTAAAAGTTGTTCAGGCAGCGCGCCTCGAGAACAGAGGTCGGCTGCATTGTTCTCACTGTTTACATGAAACCAGCAATTGGGCGGAATCACGTCAACAATCTCGCTAACACGGTTAGCCACGAACACTTTTAGTTTGTATGGCGGAGTTTGTAGCCACGACAAAACTATACTCGAGTCGCTAAAGGCAACTATTGGTAAATTAAAATCTTTAACGTTTTGTACGACAAAACGAACTAGCTTCGATAACAGCACGGCTGCCATAAGTTCAAGCCTAGGGATAGACATTAACGGCTTCAATGGAGCAACTCTTGATTTGCTCGTCAATAGTTTGACTTTGACGTTCCCATCCTTGTCAGTACTACGAAAATATATGCAAGCTGCGTAACCAAGTGATGACGCATCACAGAAACCGATTAATTGTACGTTTACAAACGAATTTACTAGAAGGTGTCGCTCAATGCGAAGTTGTGAAAGGATCGGTAATTGACCGATAAATTTATCCCATTTTTGTAACAATTCGTATGGTAAACGGTCATTCCAGCCGAGGCTCAGTTTCCAAAGATCCTGCATGATACATTTGGCAACGAAAGTACACGGCGAAATAAAACCAACCGGATCGTAAATACTAGCAAGCAGCTTAAGTACTGAACGTTTCGTTCCGTCATTATCTTTTAAATTATAATTAAATGAAAAGAAGTCGCATGAGGGCAACCATGTCAATCCCAGGACTTTTAAGGATGATGATAACGTATCATCTTGAAAATTTATTTGCGTTATTTGTTCTGATTTCATTCGTGTCAGTAGCTCGGGACAGTTGCTAGCCCACTTACGTAATTCAAACCCGCCTTTTTTCAGAAGACTCATTAAGCCGTCTTGTAAGGTACAAGCTTCATCTACAGATTGACATGACCACAAAAAGTCATCGACGTAGACACCCTCTTCTAGAACTCGGGAAGCCCTACAGTCTGACCGTTCGTCTTGGGCAAGTTGAAGCAGCGTGCGAATGGCCGTGTAAGGCGCGCTACGCAGTCCGTAAGTGACCGTTTTCAACTCGTAAACTTGTACTGGGTCTGACGGTGTATCACGCCATAATATGTGTTGATAACACCTATCAGCGGGGTCGATGAGCACGGCTCGATACATCTTTGACACGTCCGCCGTAAAACATATGTCGTAGAGACGAAAGTTAATAATAATTTTTAAAATATTTGGAAGTAATTTACGGCCGGTCAAAAGGTTGTCATTTAGTGACACCCCAGTACTAGTTTTCTGTGATCCATCAAAGACCACACGCAACGGTGTTGTGGAGCTAGAAGGCCGTAACACACAGTGATGTGGTATAAAATATTTAGACGGCTCCGTACCACGATATAGCTCCATATGCCCCAGTGACTCGTACTCCTTCAGAAAATCAGAATAAGCCTTCCGGAACTCGGGTGAGTGCGCAAGTCGGTGCTCGACATGCGTGAGTCTCCTAAAGGCTATGTCATACGAATTACCTAACGGTTCGTGATTTGGCTTTAATAAAATAGGTGAAACATATCGGCCACTCTCGTCACGATAATGTTTCTCAATATATAGTTTTTCAGCGACTTCATCATCGGGATATAAAGGAACATCGCACGGCGAGGATTCTATTTCCCAAAATCGCTTAAGAGTATCATTTAAATGATCATCAGTGGTGTACGACACCAACGTTGTAGACGCTACAACGTTCACATCCGTGACGTCATTAGTCGACGGTGTAACTAATTTACCTGTTATAATATACCCAAATATGCTGTCCAGCACGGCTGGCATATTGGGACCCATAATAATTTTCTTCCCACTATAAATATGGGGAAAAACGTCACCGCCTAAAATTAAATCAATTGGCGATTGCTTATAGAAATGAGGATCAGCTAAAAATAAATTATCATACTGTTTTATTATATGCTCAGGAATTTTAATGGTAGGTAGATCTGAAGTTACTTTCTGAAGAATAACAGCATCAATATTAAAAACAGGTTTATCAGTGTGACGCGGCCTTAAGCTACATGACGTCATGCCGTAGTTCTTAACTAAACCATCAGCTAATCCGCAAATGCTAAACGGACATTTACGTTGAGATAAACCTAAACGTTGTAAGCATGCAGCGGAAATAAAATTGGATTGTGCACCGGAATCAATTAATACGCGACATGGTTGATAGACGTTAAAGTTGTCTAAAATATAAACAATCGCGGTACCCAACAAAACCGTACTGTAACTGTTATTATTATCAGTTGAAGGGCCTCCCGACTGGGCGGGCGCGCTTACAGGAATCGATGCATTACCGGAGTCATAAGAGGAAGCGAGAAACGTTTTCGTTACGTCCTGATGCAATAATAAGTTATGTGGTCGCTCACAAATAATGCATTTAAATTCACTCCTGCATTGTTCAACAGTGTGATTAGGTTTAAGACAATTATGACATAACTTCAACTCATCAGCACGGCTGATTCGTAGCGAAGCACTCAATTTACGAAATTGAGCACAGCGATATATCATATGATTGTCTCCGCAATGCAAACAAGATAAATTATTTTTTGAGTTTAATGACGATGCATGCGCGTAGTTTTTCTGTGCACTGTTTCTAGTTCGCGCCGTAAACCTACTTACATCTGGTTGACGTTTATTTTGTACGACGTTTTGGTTGCTTGTACTAGCACCATAAGAACTAGAATGATCCAACACTTTTATTTGATTAGTTACGTAAGAAATCAATTCAGAGAATTTTGGTATCGACTTCTGATTGATACTTTGTTCAAATGACCTACGAGTGTATGGATCCAAGGCTCGTAATGCTATATGACACAGAATGTAACTATTCAAATCTTCAATATTAAGAGATTGTATAGCTTTGTATGAGTTATCAAAGGTTTCCAAGAAATTATTCAACTGAAAGGATGATTCCTTCGCAATAGGTGTAAAGTTTAACATTTTATCTAAATAATTCCCGACTAACATTCGGTTATCTTGATACCTGTCGAGTAAAGCTTGCCAAACTATGTCGTAATTATTAGAAGATATCGGAATACTTTTGACTATGTTCAAAGCGGAACCTTTGATACATGAGAGTAAATAGTGAAATTTATCTATATTAGGTATCTGAGGCTGATTATGAACCAACGAACAGAATGTCTCGTAAAAGGTATTAAAATTCTCAATATTTCCATCGAAACAAAACAACTCCAATTTTGGAAGACGTGGCCTAGATTCGATGCACGACTGTGTTTTTTCAGTTTTAACGTTCGCTAGTAATTTTGAAGAAATCAATTTTATACGGAAATACAACTCATCAAAACTATTCAATTCCTGACTTTGAAATATGGTTTTCATACCAGCTTGTAACTGACATTTATAAATTTCAAAAATGCATAATTCGAAAGATGAACGTAGCTCATCTATATCCGTGACACGCAATAGAAACATTTCACGAATATTGTTGTCAGTTACATTTAATGACATGTCAGATATTGTCTGTAATTGTTCAAAAATTCTTTGCTTTTTGTTGATTAAAACGTTTAATTCAACATCAGCTATGCACTCCTCGTACACTTCCTGAACCTTCTGACCCTTTTTAGCCATTGCAACGTGCAATCTAAATATAATATGTCAAATAAAATAAATGAATAAAGAATTGCCTACTCTATGTTCGGCTCGAAGGCCACAAAAAAAATTGTGCGGTAATCGCAGGGGCGATCCTTCGATGTATGTAATGTGGACTGTATAAATGTATGTATGTATGTATGAAGCAGTAGGTTGGTAGTATGTCCAATCCAATACCAAAATCAGTAAGAAAGAACCCACCAACCTTAACATCCAATGTCGCAGGATTGCGCTGCGCACGACTGCTTCAAATTTTCACGGCACGGCCGGAGGACAGCACCATAAACGTTATGGTCTTCTGATGATGGAAACTCCACGAACGTCGTGAATTCTACCGATCTTCTTCAACGGAGTTGACGCAACTCGCGATATTTTTCCTTTGACATTAAGTGTCAATTTTGGAAGGGTTTTACTTTTCTTTCACACCGACCAGTCCACATTACATACATCGAAGGATCGCCCCTGCGATTACCGCACAATTTAATTAATTTAATGTAAATGTAATTTTTATCAATACTCTACATTCTACAATAGGTACGGTCTATAAATACACTTCGTAACGCATTAATAAGAATCTAAAGTTTGCAAGGCCTCGTTTCCTCTTCCGGTATCGCTCCCGATGCAATTGGTTTGTGCAACAATCGCTCGGGTTAGTGAAGGGGTGATATGCAAAACAGGAGATTAATCAAATTGCAGCTTGCATTGATATTATGTAACGATCGTCAACCGTCGGAAGGTAACTGGCAGGTGATATATGGTGAATAAATATAGGTACTTACTAAGACTCATACAAAAAATAAAGTTTTGTAAAACATTTTTACTTTTTAACCGACTTCAAAAAAGGAAGACCGAGGACGTATTCAATTCGACTGTATTTTTTTATTTTTTATGTTTGTTACCTCAGAATTTTCGACTGGGTGAACCGATTTTGATGATTTTTTTTAATCGAAAGCTGGTGCTTGTCATGTGGTCCCACTTAAATTTGAGCTAAATCTGACGAGTAGTTATTGAAGTCAGTTATTTTGAAGTCGGTTATTTTTTTCTCGTTAAAACTAGATTATTTAGGTAATGCCTGGCGTCAATCCAATCTACAAGGCAAAATTAAAAATTGATCATCCAAACTCCGGACTGTGCTCATTTAAAATGGTACATAGGGGAAGTAAGCCCAAGACGGATACCTTAAGGTAAAATGAAAGTTTGAGTATGTTAATAACATCATTTCTGAAGACTAAAGTTGATGCGTGTAAGGGAATTTAGTATAGTTTGATAAAATTAGGTCATATTACTTAATACTACACCAGCAAAATTATTATGAGCAAATAACATAAACCTTCAAAAAACTCATTTTGCCCGGAGGGGGGGCCTAAAACGGGTACTGGACTCGGGCAAAACGGAAGGCCGGCCTAAGATGAGTAGGAAATTGAAAGAAGCTAGTAGAATTGAAAGATTATAAAGTTTATATAAAATAAAACAAAAAATATTTGCAAAAATTTTAATCACAGTATTAAATTTGTGTAGTTTATTACAAAATTGACTTAGTCGAAATGTTTTAAAGGTAGTCTTTCATAATATGTATATCTCTAACATATCAGTCTTCTAAGTTGAGTACACCCTACATCATAATCAGTGAAAAAAAAAACGTGTGGCACTCGGGGATTGCCGCGGTAAAGCTATTGCATAGCATTTGTTGCTATTAACAGCGAGTACTAGGCGCACAGAAGTCCTCGAGGATGCGACATCAGTGACACTGCACAAGCCATAGCATGTGCGGTCCCATTTACTCCTCGGCACCCAGCATAAGGCACAACAGGGACGTCCATATTACGATCATGCACACCAAGTTATTATTGCTATTTCTCCCATCATGCCAATCAATATGCGGAAGAGCGACAGTGATAGAACAAATCTATCCATGACATACTCGTCCCAAGATGCTCGGTTTGTTTATCTTTTGTATTTGTTCACCATCTATAAAAAATATTAAGGCCTTCATAAATATAAAAATATACATGCAATATTTCAGTAAAAGTATAGTTTGTAGAAAAACAAGTGAGTCCAGGGCGAAACGGGTAGTACTCATTTTGCCCTACCCATTTTGCCTTTTAGCTAAAAGTTTGCACTATTCAAAAAATAACCTTCAAATATTAATTCTAAATCCATGTGTTATTGTTGAAAACATTCTTGAATAAATGTTTTTCGATACTGAATCAACACTATTAGATAGACATTTAAGAAAAAGCATAAATCAATGTGAACTTATCTTGCAATCTTTTATCGAAACAGACGAAAAAATATTTTTGGTCACTGCGCACGTGTTTCTTTTTGCTTCGCTTTCGATTGACTGCCTGAGGAGGCGCGGGGCGCGGAGCGACTGTTGCACTATTCGCAGCGTGTCCAGCGTTCAATCTGGCAACGTCACATTGCCTACCCTTTTTAGGCAGGGTACCCGTCTTGGGCTTACTGTCGAAAATTCCAAAATATACAAGCCACTACCGGCTCCCGGAATTCGCAAACCAGTTTCTGAACCCAACCCTAAACTGCCGAGGGACACTTTAAAACTTTTAATACAAACACAATAGGCTGGCCCGGGCGAGAGCCGATGGGCAGTCCGGCACAATAGCCGTACCAGCCGATTAATTCGCTACACAATGACCACGAGCCCGTAGGTCCGAGAGGTCATATTTAGGTAGAGGGTTCAAGGGTCAGTAAGGGTTAGTAAATAGCAGCGAATGTCCCACCAATGCCAGGGGAGTGACGCGGTGGTAAAGTTTAGAAAACATGTCGCGATGACGGGTTAGGAAAAATTTATGTGTTTTCACGCGATCTGTTTGCGCTGCGAGTTATGTTTTGCGGGTTGTCTTTTACACTCGTTTTATTGAAACCCAAATACGAGTACGACATACGGCCATAAATCTTTGTAAGCACTTGTTTACGTAATGAAAGTCTTTGTGGTTCATGTGTTTTTAAGTGTTCAGCAGTCTATTATACTTTCACAAATTCATCGAAGCTTTGCTGGACTCGCATTTTTACGCACTTATATTGCAATTGTATTTTGGATAAACTAGAAAATGATCCGTATCACGGACCAAGTAGACGTATACTATCGAGATAAAGCAAGAAAGATTTGCTTGGGCTAAAGGATAGATGGGTCCTTGAGTTTATATAGCTACTTTATTATAGTGACTGTCGTGGCAAGTTCAGGCAAGGTAGGCACTTTGCACTAGTCTTCTCGTAATAGAGCAGACTTGAGTGTCCTCCACTACAATACTTCAGAGAGAAATGGTGAAGGAATATGGAAGGAATATTGCGTCATATGTTTTAATGTCACTAACAATAGCTTAAATTTTTATTTTTATTACAACCAGGACTCATCTATCATAACTTGTAACCCATGAAGGCGCTTATTAAACGCGTTTTATAATTTTCGACTACTTAAAAGGTTGACCCAATTCGGCAATTCACTCTTGGCGATTCCTTGATAGAACTCAACTCGAAGCATCGTTCATCTTTGTCCTTCACTCGCCGCTTCCCATTTCAACCCAATAGGCATAAGTATTTAAACCATAATCAAAACAATTTCAAGTATTAAATTATCTGATTCATACAAAGTCAACAGCGGCAAGCACTTGAATTACGACATCAGATGGAATCGGGAGCGATAGTTATCGCCAAATAAAGGGTTCAGAAATGACAGAGCACAGGACCTATATTTTGTGATACAGCGAGGCATAAAGTGTGAAATTGGTGATGTTATCTGATCCTATTGTCTGCCTGTACTTTGTTTAGGAAGACTCAATATTCTTAAAATAAAATTTATAGCTTTCAAAAACGTAGTCCTTTTCACTTACTTCTCATTGGTTATTTGGCTGCGAGCAAGTTTTTCCTTTCTTCTTTCCGGTAACACATCAATGATATATTTTCTCGGGCAGATGTTCATGGTGACGATGACCAGTTACATATCCTCAGGTGCTACCCTACAGTTTAGTTCTGACAGTAATGCTTTTCATGTCATGCAGACGCGTCTACATGTATTCAAATGATAACTGAATCGACTGAGAAAGTTAAAATGTTTCCTAACCTAATTTCACCCCATCTAACACTAAACTGACGAGCCATTCCGAACCACAGTAGCGTACCCATGACTATATTAACTAAAAAAACTTCAATACAGATCCGACGTGTCTAACCCTTTCACAATGCATAAAAAGACCAATTTTGTATGCGGACCCGGTGTCTCGTTTCAATAAAGTATAATAAAAAAGAAGATAAAACTTTTTTACCCACGATCCCTTAGGGTCACATTTTTAATGGGGTTGAATCCTTAATTTGCAACAAGGTGCATCGCACGCAAACGAAGGGATGCATCGAGATTTAAATGAGTTCTATAGTGAAAAAGTGTAAAGGGTTGATCTGAGGGTATTTTCCCACCGACACGACAAAAGATGTTAGCGCTGTTTGACATTGACGTGACGGAGTTTTGTATCGACTGTTTATCGATTTGTAGTTTCTCATGAATGTATATCGAATATTCCACTCGACTTTGTCATTAGTCAACTGACAACGTAAAACTGAGCCACTTTATTCCTCATTTCTGGTCACACTGCAATAGTTTAGTAACGTAATATGACCTAATTAGCTCTCACATAAAAACGGATGTCATGGTTAGACACGGTACTTGGTTAGCTCTATAGTCAGATGAAAAGGATTATAATTTTGAAATTTTTTCGACATCAGCAACACCAAGGGCACCACCGATGCGTTGCCATCAAAGAAAAGAGAAGAAAGAATATTCTATTTTTAACTATTTAGAATCAAATACCGTTCCCAATACCTACTAGTCCTTCATTGACAGTAGTCCAGGCACAGAAGACATAATAGTACATAGTCCAGGTACAAAATTAAGATAGGTACTGGCAGGCCGGCTGATGGCTGCGAGGCTTCGATGTTAAAAGTAAAGATAAACATGGCGGCGCTGTTAGCAATCAGTACGCGCAGATAGGTTACGTATGCTTGTGGTTTACTCTACGTACGGTTAGCAAAAAAGTCACGTTTGCACACAAAAGCTATGCTCATGACAAAGGTGAACGTGGCTCTGAGATCTGCCTGATGTAGTTTCAATCGACACATAGCTCGAAGGACCAACACATTTAACAGTAAAGATTTTTGAACGGTAAAGAAAGATTTTTGAAATGAGACCACGAGACCAAAAGGAAAATCTCTATATTTCCTGCCCTCTGAACTGGTGACCTGAGAAGGGACCTGATTTACTATTGCAAGTTGAAGGCCAATCAAGGGCAGTGGACTTCTGAAGGCTGATTAATGAGCACTACTTGCTGGTGTTGTAAACAAAATCGCTACAGTTTCTACGAAGTTTTCTACGAGGAGTCAGCTTATGTCATAATTATATAGCTATTAATCGGTGTTGTTGTCTCAAGCACCAAGTTTTGGTCGCTCGCGTCATATATAAACCCGCTTACAGAATTTCACACAAGCTGTTTAGTCATGGCATGGCATTAATGAACGGTTAGTTAGCATAGTGTAGATAAATAGTTCATTGAGAAATTCAACCTTAAATTTTAAGGTTGGTTTTGTACTCGTCTCTAAATATATATAATTTTTAATTGCGTATTAATCAAAGTACCAACTACATTGTTCCAAAAATTTCAAGTTCGAATAACGTAATATGTAATATTAACATCAACGACATCAAAAAATGGTTTTCAAACTCTTTTTAGTCGGCAATTCGTAAACCTAATGTTCCGGACATCTGACCGCTGCCGACAAACTGCTGTGTGGTTTGGCAGAAATATACGCTGAATAATGTTTGTAGGTACTTTGTAAAAAATAAAACATACATAGGTGACGAGACCGACGAGCATCTACCATCAGGCAGTCCGTCGACTTGTTTGTCGAATAACTGTTAAATACATCCATGTCTGAAAAAAAACCGACTTTAAAATAACTCAAAAACTACTGGTCAGATCTTATAAAAAGAATAATCAAAATCAGTTCACCCAGTCGAAAGTTCTGAGGTAACAAACATAAAAAAATACAGTCGAATTGAATACCTCCTCGTTTTTTGAAGTCGGATAATAAAAGGAATAAAGATCTAAGAAAGGATAGTTACCACATCCACCAGCTAAACTCTTAACTAACGCTATGTTTCAAAGAAAAAAAAACAATTGTTTTATCAAGTTGTATCTGCTATCGGTACAACAATAGGCAGATACCTGCGTCCTGGCACAAGCGGGCAATTTTAGAGCTCTGTCCTGTACAGGATTTCCCTTTGCGACGTGTGCCTTCAAACAGGAAAACGTGCCCTCCCCCACCCTGCGCTCTGACGAACAGGAGTCGTGGCCTCAACCATAAGCACCAGCGGGTTTGGGTAAGAGAGGCTATACACGATCAAGTGTACTTGATAAAGCGTCAATCGGACTTGACGGGGCATCCAGTATACTTGGTCGTGTATGGCCACGGTCAAGCCATCTGCCATATATTTGTATCATGCACACTGGATGGCGCGTCAAGTCAAACTTCAAATTTGACAAGTCAAACTGCAGATTTGACAAGTATACTTGATCGTGTATGGCTTCCATAAGGTTTGACCATACTACCGAGAACTATTATTTTATTCTACTAATAGTAATTAAATGTAATACAATAACTAATTGTACTGTTTATAATATTATTATAGTTATTTCGTTATTAATTTAACTTTCGTTAAGTGAGCCGTTTGTTCCTCTGATGAAATAAAACATTTGACTTTTGACTTTTAATATAAATGCAAAAGTTTGTGAAGATAATAATAATAATAAATAACGCTTCACACTCATAGCCCCACACTAGGATTCCCTGAGTCGTGGGTGCCATGTACAACACACAAGACAAAGACATTCACACCCAGACCGAGAACAGAAATTCAAACTCATCATTCAAATTTCCTCCTCGCTGGGAATCGAACCCAGGACCCTCGGTGCGGCGATCCGGCATGGTAACCACTTCGCCACATGGGTCGTCATTTTTTGGATGTTTCTTGCATCATTCGCTAACCGTTGTACGGATTGAGATGAAACTTTGCTCACAGACAGACCATTTTTCTGGTTATACTCGTACGTTCCCGTGAGATGATTAGGACGGTTATGTTTGAGTAACTACTCTTCTCTAATCTAGTAATTAGTTTATAAATCCGTTACGGTCACTCATTGCTGTAAACCGATTTATTAAAGAATTTACAAATATTTTGTTGGGTTTGTTTTTGAATGATTTAAAACTGAAAATTACTACAAAAATTTCTAAGTCAAAGTCAATCAAAGTATTTAATATGATAACAAGTTTTAGTTTTTTCATTATTTTTATTAATGTAATCAGTTTTTAATTACTAACACGGTGACTATCCGGTCAAAACTACCTACTCCTACCAAAAATGTCACAAAATAATGTTACCCGCTGATATCTCATCTCCTGAACCTAAGCCCACGCCACCCTGCTTAGGCGACCAAACAGTGGGGTGGTCTATGTACCATCGCATGATATATAGTGCTCCTTAAACTTAAACGGATTACCTTTGATATATTACTCGGATTCGCAATTCAATCTCAGCTAGTCGATCCGATCTATCTTAGTACTTACGCGATTGGCTTTTGAGTTCGTATCATACCTGCATGAAATTATAGCGGTTCTGTCTTCAGCAATGTATAACCATATAGCACCCTGGTCGCGGTTCTGCTCGGTTTTCCGGGATAATAAGTATCCCGTGTCTTATTCCAGATCATGATCTATCTGTTTTTGAGTGAAAGAAACAAAAATCCATACAATTTATCATCACATTCTTTCACATTTATAATTATTAGTAACGAGTAAAATGTTTCTGGGTCCTCTCGTCTCTTTTCTTAGGCCCTATAGCCACACCTAAGCAACATGACACGTGATTCAGTAAACATTCAGTGTAACTGAGGAGTATGGAATGGCATGTCATGCATGACATGACATGATGTGCCATTCAGCGTGCTATGACTAGCATACGTCTCTGTCATGTCGCCGCGTCGGGTGGGCGAGCCTTGGAAAAGGCTGTACAAGTCTTTTGCATCTTTTGCCAGTTACATGAATATTAAGGTGGCCACTCACGGTCAGTCCATCGCGTCAAATGGCGTGATATACAGCCAAAATTTGATCGTGAATGTGAAAAACTGATGGCGTGATTTAAAAAATTTGTATGTCCAATCGCGCCATTTTGACATATGTCGCTTGGCGTGGCTCCAAAAATGACGCGATGGAATGACCGTGAGTGACCACCATTAGTTTCGAATATATCGGAATATCACCGAAGTGTTACATTCTGTGAACTAAAAACTTGCTGGCCCCAGAAACTTATTCGCTTGCTTGCGTTCCGTGTTCACGTATAATTAATTAGTGATCGGGGATTGAGGGAGATTGTTGGGAGTCTACAATGAGCCCTGGGCATAGTTCTTTACGAGGGTGCCTACGGGAGAATGAAGGGAAGCTTGATGTCCTTTACCATGAATGTGGAAAGGGTACCTATCTCTAGATTCTTAAGGGCACTTGAAGCAAGCATGTAATATGTCAGAGAATTTTTTTGATGTACGATCATCATTTTTAATTCTCGAAGTTTTGTAACTACCCAAACATTATAATAGAACAAATTATTTATTGATACCCAATCAATAAATTAAACGAATATCGTTTCACACAAATTCACAAACTATGTTGGGAAAAATATTTTTTGAGTATTAACTATTTGAAACGGGAACAATAGTATAAGTAATTAGAACTAATTTGAGTGCTTCTAAAACAAAACATGAATTTTTTCAATTATTCCTAAGCTCGATGGTGCTCGTGTGAAGTTCTAACATTTTCAAATCCGGTCCCAATTACGTATCTGATGGCATCTGAACACAAGTGTGTCCAAACTCCAAAGCCAAACATAGATCAAGTGCGCTTCAATCGTTAGTTCTATTCTGTTATTTCAATTAATAAACTATTCAATTTATTCACTCATAAATTTGATAACATTTCATTTCATATGGGAGTAACATTTCAGTAACTTTGTCGAGAGTTATAACCCATTTTCAATACGCGATGCTTTTCAGCAAACCAATTCAATAAATAAATAGCATTTTAGATTGGTTGTTGACTGCATGTGTTTCGTTAATGATGCTGTATACAGGGCTATATACACGGTGTGTAGATATTAAACTGATACTATGTAAAGCTGAAAAAACCCACTTACAAAATTTTAAAAGCAAAGTAAATAGACCACCACAGCTCAGTCTAAAATATTGAATCAGTTCAAACTTAATCGAAGCCAAAAAATCTGCAGTTGTATTCTGTAACTTTAAGATAAATTGCGAAAGTAATTTCACAGGATTGAAAAATAAGAGCTACTACGCACTAAAACAATTACTTATATCTACGAGGGTACTCTTGCCTCGTAGCTGTATAGGTGTGTACGGTGTATAAGGCCCGTACTATTTGTTCGCCATTCCACTAACACAGGTGGGAGGCTCGGTAATGGCGTCGGTTCGGTTGGAGACAAACCACAATAGCACACATCGGCATCACACGTCCTTTCATCACTCGCAAGGAGCGAAGGGCATAGCTCTTCGTGGAGGAATGTTTCTTGGATGTGGCAAGTACGAGTATTATGTGGGGTTTTCTTTTGATAGCGGGTGGCACTATTATAAAACTACTGATGGTAGTGCCAGGTAAAATTCACTTGGTAAATGATCGTTTTATTATATGTTGACGTGGTTCTTTGAAAGAAACAGCTAGCTAGCCCATTTATCATTTATCACGTGAATTTCAATTTTACAGCCGCTTCACGTGAAACTTTTATACAACAAAACAAATAAGGAATGGAACCATAGCTGTAGTTGGTACCAAGCTGGGTCTAAAAAACCTATAGCGAAGCAATATCTGATAAGGACCTATCACTATCGACTCATTTGTTTTTCGGAAAAAAATTGCTTCAAACCTTATACCTATTATGTGAGGAAGATAATTGCTTGGTTTCAATCCATCAATCACCCAGATATTATGTGCACTGACCTTTCTTCATGAGGAGGCCGACAACTCTGACAAGGCTATGAAGGCTACTCCACTACGCTTCTCCAGTGAGGATTGGTGGAGGGATTACACAGGATTACAGTTACATGTAGTTTTAGGCGCTCCACCTACTGAAGACGCGTCCCGCCGCGGTGCGCAGAGCGACGGATAACGCAACTGCGCGCGGGGCAATTTCCCGCGCGGTGCCGCGTCGGCAGTGTGTTGTACTAGGCGTGATTTCTATATAACTTGAGATACTTGTATACAATGGTAAAATTTGCCATCCCGTGCTACGCGACGGGGCGCGGTGCAGTGGGTGGAGCGCCTGATCCATTGGTTACGATGCAGGATCGCCGTGCCGAGAGTCCTGGGTTTGACTCCCAGCGAGGCGGGAATTTGAATGATGAGATTGAATTTCTGTTCTCCGTTTGGGTATGTGTGTTCTTGTCTTTCTGTGATGTCTACGGCATTCACTGGATAGAAAATTCTAATGTGGGGCTACGAGTTTATTGCGTTATATATATTTTACTTCATACTTTTGACAGTACCTTATGATAATCTGCACTATTTCGAAAATTCCGTAATAGTTTACCTGAACTTTACCACATCCAAGGCTCGCACCTCGTCCCCCCAGTTAGGGCGTACTCGCGGGGCGCGGACAGGCGTCGCAATGAAGAGTGCTCGACAGGCTGTCTGCCCGCCGCCTCTCTCTTCGATTGTGAGCCGAGAGATTGCTTCTTACCTTTGCTTTGTGCCTCGTTGTTTACCACGAGTTGCGAGCTGCTAAACTACTCTGTAGGTAGGTATATAGCTTTAGGTAAGCTCTGTCCAAACCGATTATGCTTTGTTACGACGGTGCGGGTAAAGGTGCTTTCGATTCGTCGCTGTCCAAGAAGGCTAAGGTTTTTTTTTGTTTTAGGTTGGACATTTCATAGTTATAAGTTGCTTACACTAATAATACCCCCTGATGTAGAAGACAATGACATGACAACAACTCTAACACCCACGACTCGAGAACAAAGTTTTTTTCGAATGGACTGTTGCTGTTGGCCTAAGCAACCTTTACAGCTTCACACGGACAGAACCCGTAAATGATTGAACACTGTTGATAATTGGATGGGGGACTGCTTGTTGCTTGGCATCCTCCGGCCACGGGTCCAAACAACGACAATAGACCTGATAGCAAGTAGCCACTGTTGCCTTGCCTATGGACATAGATAACACTAAAGGCATCACCGTTGCGTTGCCGACCAAGGAAGAGCTGAAGAAGAGGGAGTACGAAAGAAATAACTGGCTGCCAAGACTCTAGCCAACACGAAGTGACGTATACCTTACTTATGAAGGATAATTACGTTTGCGTTAGTCACTAACCCCTCTATCTACTCTGGACCTAGAATATCTAGATAACCACTTGTACTGCATCATAATTTTTGCAAGAGTGAGGTTTTGGTCTTAGATGGTGATCGTTTGTGATAAGTTAAGTTTGCTGACTGTACATATGTGCATTACCACGGCATCACACTAAATCTTAATTCGGCTGAATGAAGGAACATTTATTTTAACATGTAGTTAGGAATCGGTGTGTTAACCAAGTAGGTTGGTGCGTTACAACCACACTCGCACTGGCGGACAGCATTTAAATTGAAATGCTCGCCGAATCCACTGCGGATGGTATGCGCTTATGAGAATGACAGCAAGCGAATGTGGAGGTATTTTTAATAAGGTTGCACCGAAAGATCTTTCCACGAGGTTGGAATATATTCTTAGAGTTTTGTTGTTAATTTCGTGTTTTACACAAAGTAATCAAACATAGATACGTGTGTTTTACCAACAAATAAATTAATTTACAAGTAACTATGATTTCATAATTCTCCTTAATGTTTCGTAATATTGCACTAACATAGGATTATAATAAGAAGGAAGGTATACCTTCTACAATGGTAATAGTTATAGTTGGTAATTTAAGTAGAAAATTGATACTTTTACCATATCCTGATGTATAATTTAAATTGTCATTTTCTTAGGCTCTCTAGAATAGAAAATCTGCTGTCTTCTACCACCTTAGTAGAACGTTATTCTTATTTTTTGTCTCCTGTAGCTTGTCAGGTTGAGGACTGACAGTGTGGAACTTATTCACCAATGTGCACATCAACATCCTTCAGACTGAAAGCGGTTGAGAGAGAAGCTGATAACAAAAGAAGCATCCAGCTCCAAACCATCAGCCTACAAAGGACTTGGCAGATTAAAGGCATCAAACTCAGCGCTTTACCAAGTTAGGACTTTAATTACCTCCCAGTTTCCAGGCAAGTGGGTTGCACAGCTAAAGTTTCCCAAATATGCGAGTCGTACATGAATACTTTCCCACTTGAGAACCTACATGAGAACTTTCGTTACACTCATAAACAACAACCCGAAGTTATTTACATTCCAGGTAGTGAACAGACAATTGCCGGTTGCTAAGCAACGACAAGATGGCCGACGTCTATGCGGTTTCCAAGTTCGCCTCTAGTTCCAAATTGTTCCACGAGTATTTGAGAGTGTATGGAGGAACGTGCAGAATTACATTATGTACAGCTATGTGCGACGGCCTCACTAATTACTGGTAGCGTCAGCAGCGACGCCGCGACGGATCATTTTATTTGGAATTCAAGTTTAAGTTTTCCACGCGAGGTATTAGCCAAATGGTATATGAGTAGGACTTTTCTATCCAGGGACCAGAGTGCGTTTTCTATATTGACATTCTATTTCTTAAAGTTATGGAAGTAAAAACAAATAGTGATGCAAATAAACACTGTAAAATATTTATCGTGTTTCTAAGTAAGATGCAATTTCAGAATACAAAATTTTCATAGATAAACATAGATTACCTTCGACAAAAATATAGATTAAGTACCTACGAGCAGTGGCGGCTGGTGGATCCTAGAAGTGGTGGTGCACTGTATCAGCGTATTTTTATTTTAACGATTGCCAAAAAACGGTTATGATTTTCGCGCGTAGACGTAGTTATATTCGTCTTAAAAGTGTCCTTAATAAGTATTTGAAAAAAAAATAGATGATAGTTTGAAAAATAATCCTGTCGATTTTAATTCCAATTTTTGTTGAAAAGTTTCATTATTGCTTTCAAAATAGTCGATGTTAAAGTTTAATACTCATTTTCACAGCTATTTACTCACACACAATGTCCCACAATTCAGTAACTATAATATTATAATTCTGAAAATCCTTGCAGAATGTAAACAAACGCAACTCCTTTTCGCTAGGCGGCGCCAGCCGCGCGGCGACGCGACGTAGCGCGCGCGAATTTCGTCAAACCTCGTTCCGCTATCGGTAATCTTCGGTTCGCTTGTGTGCGGCGCACCAGAGTGGTCTTATTTCGCCATACATTTTCTATTGAACTAGCTCTGTCTCACGCGCCAGGCGTTTTCGGTTGCATCTCATAGGAGTTGTATGAGCATTCGCCGTGCGATTTGGCTAGCGCACCGTGAACCATTTTACAGCGATTTTCGCGATAATAAGTCTTAATACTTTATCAAAGAGCTTAAATTGGTTCATCATAATTTCGTTAATATTGAATAGATCGCTAATCAGACACTGTTATACATTTTTTTGTTTTATTTTTCTAAACATTAAAATCTGGCAGTTCGGCGCACGAGTGCACTTAAAGTACAGCCGCCCCTGCCTACGAGTATCTTTTGTTTAACCATAAGATTGCATTTTTAGCATAATAATATGAAATAAAATAAATCGATCTGATACCACAAGAAATTCCAAACATTTTATGTTATAACAGCTATACTCTACACATTTTAACCTCACCAATATTTCGATTTTCACACATTTATCATAGTTGCAAACAGAAAAATCACCATTTACACAGAATCTGAACCAAAAATCCAATCACTTTATCTGCAAACCGTACCCGCCGCTGAAGGATTAGTTAAGGAGGATTTAATAAGAGTTCCTTAGATAAGTGTAGCGCGCGCCTCGATCTAATACCCTTCAATTTAAACACCTCTCGGGAGAAGCCTTGCATGCTAGATTATCTCTGACCTTATATGTACTATCAACTAATAGATACTATATCTACGGATGCACCTATTTACGTAATTAGTAACGTTCTTGATGTATGTACTTACGGATTTGTTGCCGTAGGTATGTAGTCTCTTAGATACATTGTTGTAATCGCTAAATATTTATTTCTAAGTTTTAGTTGGTGTGAAAGTTTTTTACTCTCGACGCAAAAAGTATTGAACAGATTTTCATGAAATTTTATGCACAGGTGGATCATGAAATGAAATTTATGTAGGGTATTAAATTATCCCGAAAAAACGATGTTAAATCAGCAGGCAAAGCACACACGTAAAATATAACGACGACCCTGTTTAGTTGGTAGCGACCCTGCCTGCGAAGCGAGGGGCCCCGGGTTCGATTCCCGGCCGGGGCAGATATTTATGTGACAGATAAAATATATTAATTTGTACTCGGGTCATGGGTGTCATTGTGATGTATTATATTATGTGTCATCCATGCCACCCGCGACACATGTGAAAACCTACTGCAGGGGTAGTGTGTTCGCGTTTATTATTAGGTATATTTATATAACTCTCTCAATATCGCAGGTGGATACAAAATAATCTACTTGTTACAAGTTAAGTTTGTTAAGCGTCTAACATTGTTACTAAGCTAAATTCCAATAGTAAGTGCATACGTTAGGTGTCCTGTAAAATTGTCAGCCAGTCCGATAAGAGCCGTAAGAGCTATATATATGTAAGCATCGCTATAAACAGCGTGTGTGTAAGTGTCGGCATTGAGTGGAGTTCGTCGTAAACCAGTTTAATGTCGATCTGTGTGGCGACACTGGCGACACTGGCGACACTGGCGAAGAAACTTCGGTGCAGCGGTGCACTGTGGATTATGGTAGTACAAGGCCTGATCATAAATACATTTTGGAAATGTTGCAAATTGTACATGTTTTTGGTTTCATTTTATAGCTAAGAAGTTAATCTATACTTATCAAGCACGTTCTATGAAGTTAGGACTGTAACTAAAAAATTATAACGTTGGGAACTGACGTTATGAAAATTCTTTAAAATTCGACTCCAAAGTTATCAACTTTCAGAGGTAAATTTTGAGCACTAGTTCCAAAGAAAGTCATATAGTGTGATACATATTTAGAAAGGAAATATATTGAAGATTTAGAATTTAATATTATTGTTGAATTTTTGTAAAAAATATCCTCATGCACAATTTTTATGATGAAATGCAGGAAAAATGCATATTTACCAATTTCGGCGAGACTTTTAACTGTTACCCAAGCTTCCCCAAGCTCTATATTTTATTTTATCTTATGCGCATAATCCCAATATAGAATATATAAGAAAATTAGCTGCGATTATTTGCGGTCTTGGAAGTTATCGGACATACTGCGTCACAACGCAACGCAACGCTTCAAAATGAAATTTCATGGGAACTCAACAGATAACGGATTCCTTTGATTTTTGTTGTAATATTTATAATTTATATGTTATAGGCGTTGACATCATTCTCCTGATGTGATAACCAAAGAGGAACCTAAAAAAATTTCGGACTGTTGTGGCTAATATACAAAGCCAAATTGATAATTTTCAGTCATGTTTAGTTAATAGGTGCGGCGAAGGAATATAGGTGAAACATCAAATTTTTCCTTACTATGGTAGACGGAAAGGTAGCTGACACTCCGTCAGGTTCAACATATTATACTATATGTGGTGCTACTCCACGTCTCATGAACGATATAGAGAAAATCAGCGATGCCAGAAAACGAAAATAGCTTTCAATATGGATTCTCTACGTTACATGCCTGGATTAGGTGTATGGAAATGATTCCATACAAACTTTCATTTGAAAAGTGGTCAGTGACGACTGACAAAAATAAACGAATGAAACAGGAACAAAAAAGTATTGTGCAAAAACGATTTCGTGAGAAGTTGGGTTAAATTATAGATAAACCACGGCAAGATAGTGGCAACTCCGATGATGGTAAGCAACAAGGAGCATTTTTTATATTGCCCGTTGTTCTACTGAAATAACAGGTATTGATGAAATACTGATACGCAGACTGTATATTTTACAAGCTTTGTCGTCGGGCATTATGACTGATGCTCAAAAATTTGGCGCCTATGCTTTAGAGTTTAGAGTCAGCAAGAATATATGTTAGCAAATATAACTGGTACCATATACCATCATGAGTACACAAAATTTTGATTCATGGAGAAACTGTCATACGATATTTCACAGTGTCACCAATTGGTCAGCTGTCAGAAGTTCTTCTTCGCAAGAGTCTCGGCATAAAGTCTACAAAAATTTTAGACTCCACCATGTCAGAAAATGTTCGAGGTCTGCAACAAACGAAGACGTGTTTCAAACATTACTGTATACCTCGGACCCCAACATAACAAGTATTAAGAGAACTCATCTCGGACCCTGAGATTGTTTGAATACATATACTTACCTATAAAATTTATGCTGTTATGATTTTAATGTTTGTTTACCGTAGTTATATAGATAAATATACAATGCATCTCTTATTTTTAGCGATAAGTTATTATTAATTGATTTTAAAATAAGCTTCAACCTTTATTGTTTAAAATATACATATTAAAAATATATATAAAACTAAACTGTATCTTATATCTTTTTATTCATTCCTTTTTATTTACTAAGCCATAATAAAACAGACAATTACCGAAACTAAAATATTAATAGGGATTTTTGAGCGAAATGTTAATTTAAACTCAAATAAAGCCGCGAGCAAACCTTAGTTTTCAATAATAAAATAACGTATATAATTCACATACTATCTACTACATCTATGCAAAATTTCAAGTTTGTATCTATAGAAATAAGAAAGTTATAGATTTTTGATCAGTAAAAGACTCATATTTTCTATAGTGCGGTGGGGCGGACAGAGAGAGGAAAGTTTTGTTTTAGTTTTCTTTTATTACCTGAATTTTATTGTAATTCTGAAGAACCAGTTTTGAGAGGTTGGCATGCGGTAGTTTTGTACATAAATTTTGATTGACATTATCAAAAAATATTACAAAATTGCCTAAATGTAAGAGATTCTCACTTTCTTTAGGTAGGTACCTACACTTTGCAATGTCCCATTAATTATTCAAGCATAGAGCAGTCTTTAATTAGGTAACTTACTTTCTTTCGGTCATGGTAACCTATTCACGTCTGCGAATTGTTTTATATGTTCGCAGATTCACGTACTGTTATTAATGCATTGCAATTAGATAATATTAGGCAATGTAGTAGTGTTGTTAAATTTATAGACTACTAGCTGCGCGCCGCGGTTTCACCCGCGTTAATTTGTGGAAAAAACTAAATACTAAAATATATAATGTTATATAGCCTTCCTCGATAAATGGACTATCAAACACAAAAATATTTTTTCAATTCAAACCAGTAATTCCTGAGATTAGCGCGTTCAAACAAACAAACTCTTCAGCTTTATAATAGCGCTAGCTGTCTCTGCGAACTTCGTAGATTAACAGACATAATATAAAAAGACTAGAATTATATTAGGTTCTAGTCAGTAAACAGTATAAAGTCATCCTTTCAGTGTGCTGGTTACTTTACTCTAAAAGGAGTAGAGCAGTCAAAAAGTTTGTTTTTAAGACTCACGTCCATGAATTTCGTCGGAAGACTAACATAGCTAGAGAGCAAGAATTTGTTTGTGAAGGTTTGTTCAATGAATAACACTGTACGATTCTGTTATGTGACATTTTATCGCGATAAAAAAAGAAGGATATCCCTTACATGCCTTTGAACTCGTTAGAAGCTCTAACATATTGTGAGTTCTCCATTTTATTCTGAAAGGTGTCTGAAATGTCTTCTAGAAAAAACTGGAAAGCCAAAAGCGTGCTCTACTAAGCAGTTTAGTAAAGTACCTACTTAGGCAAGTAGGTGAGTTAGGTTAGCCAACCTAAAAAGAATTACCAATAATTAATATGAATAAGAAATCGGTGCCGAATTTTTACAGCCTATAACTTTTTAACCGACTTCAAAAAAGGAGGAGGTTCTCAATTCGACTGTATTTTTTTTTTTTTTTTTTTTTTTTATGTTTGTTACCTCAGAACTTTGGACTGGGCGAACCGATTTTGATGATTCTTTTTTTAATCGAAAGCTGGAGGCTGTCATGTGGTCCCATATAAATTTTATTGAGATCTGACAATGGCATCCATGAGTAAACCACATAAGTCGTAAATTTGTGTTAAGATGTGCGCGACAAATTGACGAATAACTCAATATCACGCCAACCGATTTCGATGATTCTTTTTTTAATCGAAAGCAGGCACTTGTCATGTGGTCTCACATAAATTTGAACGAGATCTGACAACTATGTAGTTTTTGAGACTTTGAAGTCGGTTATTTTTTGTTAGTAAAATTTAGATTATCTATAACCTTATTTCCTTCACTCCTTAAAAATCCCAATAAAACTACGCATTTTCTATATGACAGCGTATAGCCGGATATTACTATCCGGATTATCCGGCGATCGCCCGGAGCGTGTGTGTGACAATGTGACATACATACACATCACGTATAAAGCCACGTTCGGCGGATATTGTCAGGCCTTTGGTGTTCCAAGAAGGATATTATAAACCTTTCACGTCAAAGCCTTTTGATGTTCCCCGCTACATACGATATTTTTTACATGTTGAATGAATAAGGTTATTATTATTCCGTAATGGCGAAGCTAATAGTCCTGTATGTGCTTAAAGAATTTACGCTAGGTACCATTTTACTGTGTTAGTGAAAATTTTGTGTAAAAATACCTAATATAATTAATCATCGATTAAAGATTCTTGAAGATTCTACATCCAGGAACCTTTGGACTAATTTGACTCATCAATATTTTAAAAACACAGCGCCTTTCCAGAAGATTTGAAAGAGTTCAAGTCAGTCAAATGTGCACGATAGGAGCTATAGCTATGGCTATGGCCTAGCAGCCAGCAGTATATATGCATATACATAGCAGGATAAATGGAAACGAACTGCATGGGTGCACCTACATGACAGCCAATAAAGATTTGATCACATTCTGTCCAAAAAAACCTGATAGGATTAAAATTCAGACTTTTTGCACTACCAATACAAATTTTTACTGTAACAGGTACCTGATTTTTATTAGATAGCTGATTTAAGGGTCGATTCTACCTTTATCGAATCGATTTGGATTAGGATAAGCAAAGGGCAACATAACGACATTATCATCGTCCCAAACAATTATAATTTCATTTGACTAGCGCCATGAACAACTAATGAAACAACTCGAAGGAACACAATTACTCCTAAGCGCAGCCGGTTTCGCCACAAAGGTTCTCCTAAACGCCGAATTTACCCGACACACGGCCTCGCACGCTCCCGCCCCCTCCTCCGACGGGGGGCTAAACCCCCTTCGCCGGGCTCACGTCTATCCATTTGCCAGCTAGTTCCGAGCTAAATTAATTTCAAAGCTCCTTATGTTACGTGCCTTGCGGCTTTTCTCTCCATGTGTGTGTTCTCCGCCCGTGTGTGTTACTCGGGATCTACTTTCGGAAGGCTTAACTGACTATGTACGCGAGCCGAATACAACTTATGTACGATACGGACAGCCGCTTGTTAAGGGTTGAATTAGGAGATAAATTAGTCTACGAGTAAATGAGCATTTCGTGTCTCTTGGTTGTGGTGAATTCGCTTCGAACGGTGGTATTGCTGACGTAATCTTGGTTCGGTTCGTGGAGCGTACTTTGTTCTTTTGATGGTCTGCAGGATATTTGGTTTAGAGAGTTATAGAAGTCCTTGAAAGCAACTGGGTTAGGTCTGTTACAGTTCTTCGTAACGACATCACCATTTGAAGTCAATTGACGGCACAGGGTATCTACTCGTTAAGTATAAATTACGTTTTTACCTTAGTTAATTATATAAATTAACCTTAGATTGTCTTACGTTTACCATAGTGGACTAATGTGGACTTCTATCATTTTCAAGTACCTATTACTTAAAACATTGAGAATACCGAAGTGCTTAAAAACAGGAAAATGGTCCTCAACAAGATCCAAGTGCATTTTAATGATCATAGAAATACCTATGTATATCGACGAAATTTTAGGTTTCGAATTTGCATAATCTTGCCAAGATTATTCTTAGACGATACCAAATTTTCTTCTGTAACTTAACATGGCGCGAACGAATGAGTGACATTTATTAGGCTTTTCCTTTGCTTTATATTCCAATAGCCTGCAATGCCACATAGTAATAAAAAGAGCAGAGGAAGCAAATAATTTTGGGTATAACAATAACAATAAAATTCACTCACTCATACACTCGTTATACCCTCGCGCAACGCAAACGAAACGTCACAAAGTAACATAAAACATTTATTTGTCGTCTAATCTCAGACATGATTCGAACGGGATTCAAACTCTTCATTTGGGAGAGACAGATACAATTTTTTTTTTCATGACATAGTGTTTGATAATACTATTTTTCATAATAGCCTATAAACGACCTGACGATCCAACTGGTGGAAGTGGCCAACTTTGCCCAAGGATATCAGTAACGGCAAAGGTATCGGGAGAGGTACTTTGCCGACCAAATAGTAGAGAAAAAGAAAGAAAAAATGGAAATAAATACATATTTTTTATGGAAATATTCGACGATGAAAAGATTAAACGAGCTGACGATTCACCTGAGGATAAGTAGCTATCGTCGCTCTTGGACATCAGTGACACCAAAACACCACTGCTATCACGCGTTGCTGACCAAAAAGATGATAAGAAGAAAGAAAGAAACCACTGGTGGATTAAATAGATTACTGATTGACCGATGTGGTAAGGTGTCCTACATTAAAAGCCTTTCTTGTCTTTTTCTTTTTTTTTAAAGAAAAAAAACTTTCTTCGCCGTCTCAACCCTAAGAACCTATAAGTTTAGCGTAAATAGCCAATAAACGTGTTGACGCTCCACCTGGTATCGAAGGTGATGATTATAAAACGCTAACATTTGCTACTTTGTTACATGTCAAAGATCCAAACCCCGTTACACATTAAAGTAGCCGAGTTAGCTTGAATCTCACTTGCTCGCGCATAAATAACTGACATTCTGTAATGTGGAGCGGATATTACTTTGGCCTCTGAACCTTTAGAGTTTCAAAGCCTTTGAGAGAACGCTCGGGCGTAATTGTTGCGAGTAACTGAAGTCGCCTAGGTGCTTACGATAGAATAACCGTGTCGCTTGTCTTGTTGTGTTGATGTTAATTGGTTGGTTATTAATGTACTATACGGTCGAATTTCTTGTATTGTGACATTTGTGACAAGGCTGTGGTACCTACCTACTAAAATATCAAATACAAATTTAGAACTTTTATTATTATCCCTACTAATATTATAAATGTGAAAGTGTGCTTGTTTGTTTGTTTGTCCGTCTTTCACGTCGCAAAGAAGCTGTTATATGGTATGGTTTTTGTGTGTGGAGTTAGTGAGGAGGGTGGAGAGTAACGTAGGCTACTTTTTACCGCGGTAAAACATCCCCATGGGGAGATCTATATTTTGTTAGTTACTACATATTTAGTTCCGGATTTTGTTAATAGATGGCGTTATTAAAATTCCGCGGGCGAAGCAGCGAAGCTGCGGGCAAAAGCTACTTTACTATATTGCTATTCCCGTCTTGAACTCCAAACCAGGAACCAATTCTTCAGCACCCATTTTCATTATCAAGTGTACCTAATAGAGTAGTTTAATGAAATACAAACGACTCGTCGTCTTCCGACTGGGGTCTTGAGAGCCATTTCTTTTTTCTTTCTTTTTTTTATCTGGCAACGCATTGGTGATACCTTGAGGGTTACTGATATCCATGTGACGATGGCTACTTTCCATTAGGTGGCTTGTCTTTTCCTTTCTGGACTTTTCTCACAAAAAATGTATCGGATCAGATAGTAGATTAAATGCGGTGAAATTATTTAGAATTTAAATTAAATTTAAAAATTACTAACAAAATCTGATTGTTCCGCAGACAATACTCTGCACAAACAATTAGATCTTACTATAAAAAACAATATTTTGTCCCTATTCTAATAACTCTATTAACTCATTAAAACACAAACTGCAGACCTCAATTCGAGAAACTATTAAAACGTCTGCTAAACAAAGACTCTCTTCCATTTACATATCCGTCAGTTGAGGCTGTCAAGGTTCTCCCTTTATTCCAAACATGACGATCAAAGAAATAACCAGAGATTAATTTGCGCCCTTTGAAACAAAGACCATAGCATTTATAGAAAGGGTTACACAATAGCTTAGACTAAAACTCTGCATGTCACTCCAAACCTATTGTTTTAACACGATTGTGACCGTGGAACAATACTGGCATTAATTTATTGTATGCCCGTTATTTGAATTCGTCCTGCTTTGTTGTTGAACGCTGGGACACTGTGGACTTACAGACGATAAGCCGACCACGCCGACCGAGTCAAACAATGCAATTAAATGTCTATTATAATAATCGCAGATTTGGTAACTGCTTACGTACGAAGCAAGAATTACCTATATTGATGATTTTGTAGGTTGTCTTTAGTTTTTGCGTACGGATGTTCTCTACGTGTTTTCTCTTGTGCCGGCATTCTTGCCTAGTGGTTGATACAGTTGCTAAGCCGATGTGGGGTCGCACCGGTTAACAGTTGTGGCCTGTGGGACCCCCTAACATAGGCATTGCTGATGCTTAAAAAGTGGGTCCCAACAACATGTGATTAGGTAACATCTTTTGGACCAATTAAAATTCTTTAATTCTTTAATACTTAATGAAATTAAACAATGTTTTATTGATTGACAAGTTACATTAGTACACTACATACCAGCTGTTGCAGGGGTCTTGTAGTCTTGTACTATGTCTAGATTTTAGGTAAACTAAAATTAGTTTACATACCCTATCATCCGTGACAACATTAAATTACAAAAAGTCATGTGTGTGTGTATGTGTGAAGGAGAGAGAGAGAGAAAGAGAGAGAGATAGTGTGTGTGTATGTGTTTGTGTACATATATCTTATCAAGCAGAATAGGAACCACTATAGAATACTTTTGCCAGGTCTTAGAATACTGCAAGACATTTTATTACATAAATGTAGATGTCTCCTAATTTTTGCTGTAAATGCCAGTACGGCATCCCCATAATACGAGATTCTCTAGTATTCATAATATTTTGGAACTGTTCTCCCCGATAACATGGTAGCAATATTTTTCGAAGTACGTAATTCAAACGTTCATACAATGTAGTTTCTTCAAATGATATTATCCCAATCAACGTCGATTTTAACTTACGCGACTTAGTATTCGATCATTTGCAGTCAAAAGTGGCTGTTACCCAAGTTATTTCACCTTTCGTCAAGTGAAAGAGGCAAGAGATGACTAGAACATAAATAAAAAATTATAAAGCGAATAACGTAGACTGTAGATTTCCACGGAATAAAATATCATGCGCTGTTTTTATAACGGCTCTCCACATAAACACAACACGTCAATAACTCTACACATCTACATCTCCGCATTTGGCAGCAGAAATTTCATGGCACAGAACTTTTGATATCTGAACCATGATGTATAATCCCGCTCTCTGATTAACATTTGACGAACCGACTGGATATTCCGGTCTGATTCACTTTTTCAAGTCCCACGACTCGGTAAAGAAAAAATAAAATTGCCATTTTAATATAATGCTCGGTTCTTGTTTATTTTTTAATTTTCCTCCTCTACTGATCGAATCTGGTTCAGTGAGAATTACGCCTATTCTTTATTTGGAAATAAATGTTTTGACAAGCTGTCAAAATATGTACAATGTGTCTAAATTTACTTGAATGTGTTTATTCTGAAATCTGACGTGATTCTATTGTATCTGAGAGCCAGAATAATGGGTTCCCCACATCCTATTTGGTCTGCAACGCGTCGTTGATGCTTTTGGTCTTACTGAGGTCTATGGGCGATTTTCATCATTCACCATCTGGTGGCTCGGCAGTCTTTTACAAGAAGAAATAAGATGCTGTTAGAAGTATGTATCTACTTATGGTATAACTTTGACACTAAGATCAGCTTCCGCAACTGGACTAAATGACTCGTAGTAATCTACGTAATACCAGTTAGTGTCCATATCGCTTTCATGAGGAATAATTATCTTATCTTCGATTTATCCAAGCTGTGTTGTTTTTAATGTGAAGTGAGGGGAGAGAGAGGCTCTCTTAATCTATAATCATGTGTGATAGATATATCAACGCCCATGAGATTATTTCTTCGTCTTCAGCGTAATCAATCATTTTAGCTTAGCTCCGGCTCGTGTACATTTCCTGACTTAATCCATTATGTACACAATATTGATGTAAAACAGTTATGCTTCGGTACTATTGGGCCAACCATACCAACATTGATGGTGTTATCATCCATTGCCTTCAGTGTCCTACTTTAGCTGTGCAGAAATTTTTTAGTAGTGGTTATGGGCTGGCCACATACAATTAGTTACAGGCCTATATAGTAGTTAATATAATTTAGAAAGGTAAGCTAGTGACGATAAAATAAGTAAATCTAAAGGGCAGTTTAAACATTTAGGCATTTAATTTATCCAGTTCGAAGGACCTAAATACTATGTATGTATAGTTTAAAGGGGTAAAGCAGCGATGATAGTTATTTACTAAATCGCTAATCCTAAAAAAGTTGCTATTTGAACATTGATTTATTGAAGAAAAGTAAAAAGGCTCGTCGTAAAACTAAAAGTCGCTGATACGAATAATATTCTGTATTCCATAGTTTTCTTTCCTTATAAGTAAAAGCGACCACTTTGTTAAGTTTTATCTTTGTGTAGTCATGACACACATAAAAACATAATTTTAATATTTAAGTGACTATTTCGGGAATTCCATCGAGAGAACGACAGGTGAGAGTTTTTGAGTATGTCTTGATATCAACCACTTACATCAATCAATTACGATTTTGCCTTTGCCTTTGAAAAAAGTCACGCTTTCAAGAACTACGGTGGAGAAATAAAATAATCTGAAGTGGGCGCGTGACTGGGATTACAAGTTTCCCTTCTCACAAAAAGTTGAGAGCGTTTCTAAATCATATGTTTACGAAATACTGGATTTTCACATAAAAATATTTTATTCAATTGTTGACATGCAGTTTTGTTGATTTTGGTTTGGGGGTTTCGACATAGAGTATTGTGTAGTGGTATGGTTTCTCTATGCTTTGGTTTATTATCATGAGGTTTTTCTAGAAATATTGCTTCTGAGCGCTGAGATTGTTTTTGTTATGGATTTAAGTAGTTACTTGCTTTGTTTTCTAAAATACCCGGTATAGCCGTACGGTAGGGTATATGAAATATGCTAACAGCGCTACATCAGTGGCATATCTTGGCATAAATTATAATAATATTTTAGAATATAATGTAAATTTTACCAACAAAAAAATAACCGAATTCAAAATAATTAAAAAACTACTAGTCAGATCTAGTTCAAATTTAAGTGGGACCATATGACAAGCACCAGCTTTCGATTAAAAAAAGAACAATCAAAATCGGTTCACCCAGTCGAAGGTTCTGAGGTAACAAACATAAAAAAATACAGTCGAATTGAGAACCTCCTTCTTTTTTTGAAGTCGGTTAAAAATTAAAAAAACAGATTTCATTTGTGAATTATTTATTTATTTTTTATGTAATTTACGGTAGGTACGTAATATTAACATACCAACATGGTGCACATTGTCATCCTACATAGAACATTCAGAGTTAGGTATACCTACACACGCTGAAACAGGATAGATGGCAGCACGAGCAATAGTTCAGCGGAGGACAAAAGGACAAAGGCTGATTGGAAACTGTCGTGACATATTCATCTTGCAGTTTGCACCCACTCGCGTGGCGTGATCAAGATTGCGTCACTTATGTTGTGATGTGACGTAATTATATCACTATATACATTGCTCTCAATTATAATGAAATGAAATAATCTTTTACTCATGTATGTATCACTGATACACTTATGCACGTAATTTTTTTAATGTACTAGCTTTTCAGAAAGGTGCTTTGTCATGAAGGATAAGAAAAGCCGTAAAGAAACTCCTCAGCACATCTTTTAAAATAAAACCGATTTTGATTTTGGCTGGTAACGCATCGGTGATACCTTTAGTGTTATATACAGGGTGTCCCGTAAGTAGTGGATCAGCGGAAGGTGGCAGATAGCTTGAAGGATGACCTATCATATGTCAAAAAATTACCTTAGTAAAAGTGTCACCGTTTTCGAGATATTGACCATTTTTTAAAATTTAGAAAAATCGGCTCCTTTATCCTACTTTTTCCTGTTGAGTCCACAAATGAGCAGATATTTTGATAATTTTTTTTTCCTAGAGCTCTCAGATAGTTGCTTTATAATAATCAGTATGTAATGTTGTTGAAATTTTTAGGAAACGCTGAGAAAATAGCATCTACTTTGGATATTTTTGTTTTTGATTTTCTTCGACACAACTTTGATGCCAGGTGGTTGAAAAAAAATGTACTGGGCAAGAATGCCCCAGTATGTTAAAAACTTGTCTGTTAAATGCAGATTTTTAAAAAGGTACAATACAGGCTACTTTAATAGGGAAAAATTTCAAGTAAAAGCCATTTCAGTGTCAAAGGGGTGAATTTGAATCAAAAGTTATTTTATTGTTTACTGTTATGGGATGAAGTTTTTCAATGATGTTTGCTTAAAATTACGTTACGTTAAATTAATGCTCTAATAAATAATTAAAATAATGATTATTTTGCGATATTTCAACCTTTTAAAGAAATTTCAAATTACCTCAGAATTACTTGAAAAATATTGTTTATATCAAAAATAATGCTATTATTTACTGTTTTTTTAATACTTGATGATCAGGAAGCCTTGTAAATTATTGTTTTAAGATTATTTTTGTATGATAAAATAAATAAAAATTAATGTTTTACTTACATTTTTTCTCATTCTTTTTTGTTGAATATTCATACAAAAATAATCTTAAAGCAATAATTTACAAGGCTTCCTGATCATTAAGTATTAAAAAAACAGTAAATAATAGCATTATTTTTGATATAAACAATATTTTTCAAGTAATTCTGAGGTAATTTGAAATTTCTTTAAAAGGTTGAAATATCGCAAAATAATCATTATTTTAATTATTTATTAGAGCATTAATTTAACGTAACGTAATTTTAAGCAAAACCATTGAAAAACTTCATCCCATAACAGTAAACAATAAAATAACTTTTGATTCAAATTCACCCCTTTGACACTGAAATGGCTTTTACTTGAAATTTTTCCCTATTAAAGTAGCCTGTATTGTACCTTTTTAAAATCTGCATTTAACAGACAAGTTTTTAACATACTGGGGCATTCTTGCCCAGTACATTTTTTTTCAACCACCTGGCATCAAAGTTGTGTCGAAGAAAATCAAAAACAAAAATATCCAAAGTAGATGCTATTTTCTCAGCGTTTCCTAAAAATTTCAACAACATTGCATACTGATTATTATAAAGCAACTATTTGAAAGCTCTAGGGAAAAAAATTTATCAAAATATCTGCTCATTTGTGGACTCAACAGGAAATAGTAGGGTAAAGGAGCCGATTTTTCTAAATTTTAAAAAAATGGTCAATATCTCGAAAACGGTGACACTTTTACTGAGGTAATTTTTTGACATATGATAGGTCAACTTTTAAGCTATCTGCCACCTTCGGTTGATCCACTACTTACGGGACACCCTGTATATCTGTCCATGATCGATGATGGTAAGTGGTCATCCACTTACCATCATGTTGCTCGTTTGTCGTATTTCATACTTAAAAAAGTCGTTTTGATCATTAGTTGTAACCTCTTAATAGTGTTTCTCTGCATCTGATTGTAATCTTTTTCTGATTATCTGATTCTGGACGGATGATCGTCCACATCCCTTGCTGAGACCATATTTCTTCAGTACGGTGGTTCAGTTCCCTAGTTTTTAGCCGGGAAGTTCAAGAATAACTGATTCTTCTCTGTCTCTCTTCTATCAGTGCCGAAATGATTCTAGATAATCAGAAGAAGAAAGCCCGACGCTGGATAACTGGAATTTAACCGTGTCCATTGCAGATACTATTGGTATCTATTTCACAAACTGTGGATTTATAAATTTGTTGCAACACGATGTATCTGAAAAGGAAATTAACGCTGATTAATTTCTTTGGCACGCCATAACATAGGTACACTGACAATAATATACGAAACCCTCGCCATTGTATGTCATCTTTTTATTTTAATTTAAATCCTAGATAACGTTTATAAAGGCTGTTGCAGAAACTGTCTTTGAAATAAATGTTGTATCTTTATTTTTTTCATTAATACTTTGTAGAGTGGCAACCCTACGCATGAATATATCCCAAAGACAGTTTCACGAAGTCAACAGTCCGCAGCGCCGCAGCTATATGTCTCTGCCACAACGAGATGGAGACAGATCTCGCACTTGGGGTTCATTTCTGTTCTTTCACCTCAATACACGATTTATTTTGATGTTTCATTGATTTTTGAGACGAACGAGGTGATTGTTGATTTGCCAGTGAGAGAACAGTTTCACGATTCATTGGATGTATTGGATGCATGGACATTGGTCATATATTTTGATGTTTAAGTGAACTAAGTGGTTCAAGGGTGGTAAAATGTGGGATAGAATTTTTTTTGTTTGCTGATATTTTATCTGTTTTACTTTTTATTTACTGATATTATAGGTACTTATGAAAGTTTTTCCTACGCACTTACCGTTGTACGAATTATGATGGAACTAATTACATTATGTCCACGTCCAGGACAAGAAAATAGGGTAATTTCCAAGGGTGAAGTAACGAGCGGCAACTTGTCTGACCTAATTAAGAAACTTGCAAACTTTTTTTTTATTCATCCTTTAAATCACAAACAACTAACATGAGACCTGATATTATCTGTAATTTTATTGTTGTTGGTGTCAATTCATTTGTATATGCTTGTAACACAGGGAGCCCTAGTTCGGAAGCGTTTAGTTTTTGGTACCTTTGCGTAACTATCAAAATGTCCGCGCAGAATGAATCCAATGCAAGAATGCTGCTTTACTACTAAGCTACCTCAGGCCATAACAAAATACGGATTTTGTTTAGCGCAGTTTCACCTTGCCTCGATACATCTCTGTCACAGAGGGAACCATTGTACATAGTTGCACCCTCTTTACGTGTATTCCCTCCTCCGTGGGTGCTTTCAGTTTTCTACTGTTTGATAAATAACGCACTCTCCACACGTCAAACTAAACTAAGTATTTCGCGGGGAATCGAGTTACAAGTTTTAGGTAATTCTGTTTATCAATTTAGATCGTTATTATGTCAGTGTCTTGTAAAAGGAAATCTTTGAGTTGCAGTTGTAAATGTAATTTTTGATATGAGTTTAGAGCAGGTTCAATAAAATTTAATAGTTTTTCGATTAAAATTAGTTATATTAGTTATATCCGTTATATCATTGAAATGCTTGTACACTGAACAGTTAACTGATTAAATATTTAATTATAAGGAAAAAGGGGTTATGAAGATAATCATTAAATTATTAATATTTTTTTATTATCTGTAATACTCGTATCTATACAAAATAGTAAAAGAATGGAGATAAGAATATGGAAAATGAATAGAGATGAAGAAGATATAATAGAAATGGAGAATAAAGCCAGAACACAAAACTCGTGTTACTGCATGGTGCATAATTTTATTGTTTCCAACCTCAACATCTTATCTTATCGCTTATCGCGCACCCACTCATGGTTGGAATCAGTTAAAGATATTTCTAGATGTCTTTCACACAAGGACATAAAAATAGATGTGATGAGATCGTGAAGTTGTTCTCAAATATCCCGAGAAAGACCGTTTGGTGGTTCATACATTATCCCCCACTTCACTAGTAAATGAAGCGGCAAATAGTTGGAGGGGAGGGATATATGGCGAGAGGGAGACGAGTGTTTGTCACTGAATTCCACAATTCCACTCTAATACAGCCCGCTTTAGGGTTCCGTGAGTTGGTTAGGAATAAAACGCCAGTTTGCCTTACGTTTTTACCGACTTCTAAAGAAGGACGTTCTGTATTTGACCCGTAGATATATTTTTATGTCCACGATTATCGAAAAAAATGTTCGATTTGGATAAGGCTTTCGTAATTATTTTTATATGAAATATATAATGTTGCCAAATTTCATCGCTGATGTGATAGGTGATGTGATAGGATGTGATAGGTGATGCGAAAGTCAGTTACGTTTAAAAATGTTTTATCTGTTGTGGTAATCTTCCTGAAGCTTGAACGAAAGGTACGAATACTAAGTAGTTCTACGGTATTTGTTAATTGAATCTGCTAATCATTCACGGGGAAGTGTTTCGAAAATGTGATTTGATTTATGTCAGTATTTCTTTCCATTTATTTGTTGAAATTACATTTCAACTTATATGTAAGTAGACAGATGGGCTATAATTTCCTAATAGTTAAGTCTTACAAGTACCTAGATATTCAAATTAAGTATTACTTCAAAAATAACCATTGCCGTGATATGTCAATACAAACCAGATCACATAAAGAGCGAAATAAAATCCAATTTTAATAAAAATGCGTACGGCGTCTTGTTTAAAGAGACCTAATTTAGAGGCTTTGAAGCGAGCGGCCCCTATATCACATACGGGGCGAAATGCCTCAACACTCCTACACTAACTTAGATATATAGGAGTGTAGGAGTATAGTTAGAGCGCGGCTCGGCCTCGGGGCCCGTCAAACGCTCTGAAAGTCACGTGTGGTAGCCTCGCAATGTTATTATCCAACACTTACGCACGGGCCTCCACTCACGCATCTACACACGGCCTACATAGACCGTGCCGCCCGTGCGTGTAGGGGTAGAGCCCGGGCATCTCACGACCCCGACCAAGGGACAAAGCGAAACGGGTTTGTCCCAAGGGAAATTCAATATTCGGGACTAAACCTTAACTCCCCTTAAGACACCCCGTCTGCCTCCCTCCGAATGCTTATATGGCCACGTCGTGTATCGATTTTCTTGCCAAATGGAAGATTGGTGTCGAACCGTTCTCAGCGGACGAATGAATGATGTATTCGAGTGGCGAGTGAATATTTTACGTGTGTGCACCGTTTGTGTTTAGTCACCGTAACGGTGGAAATTTCTTGGGGAAATTGAGGTGAATTTTTTATTTGGTTAATGCAAGGGGTCGTGCTTTGAGCGTTGCGTCAATTATCTCAGTGATCTTTGAGGTGACTGATTGGATGTTGGCGTACTTTATCTGCTGTTAAGGGTCCGATTGTAGCCGATGGCATCAAATTGCTAGCTTCATCTCTTTCTCTAAATAATCTAAATTTTATCAACAAAAAATAACCGACTTCAAAGTTACTCAAAAACGACTTGTCAGATCTCAATAAAATTTATATGGGACCACATGACAGCCACCAACCAGCTTTCGATTAAAAAAAGAATCATCAAAATCGGTTCGCCCAGTCCAAATTTCTGAGGTAACAAACAATAAAAAAAATACAGTCGAATTGAGAACCTCCTTCTTTTTTTGAAGTCGGTTAAAAACAGACCTTAATGCTGGGTTTGTGAACGATCTGTATATTTTTTATAAAAATGATAATCCATTTAAAATTCTTTACTGTCATCTGTATTCGTAATTTGTATTGAGAAGAGAAGTTGATGTACAAAAGTTTATTCATTATTTTAATTGTACTGGTATTTTTGTTATTCTTCGTTCTATTTTGTAATCATTATTGAATAATAATCATTAACATATTTTTGTTACGTTGTTTTGTTACATAAATTTTAGGGTACGAAATACGTATTTACTGACTTAATAAAATCATTCTACAATATTAGGTCTACTATGTTATTCAGAACTGAATACGCTAACGGGAAATCACTTCTTTATGTGCGTAACATGTAGTAAAGGTACGCCGTAAAACGTATCATAAAATAGCGTAATAACTAAATTATTATAAATATTTATACGACCCGTCACACTGTGCGGTAGTTAATGTTAAACGAAATACCTGTTCAGGGGTTGAAAACTGTTTTAAGTAGATACTGCGTGTATTTTGATGTCTTATCCCCCGCATTAAGAATCGTTATATTACTATAGTTTGTATTAAAATCTCATTTGACATAATGGCACGCTTAGATTGAGCACGGATTAATTTCGAATACTTTAGAAATTACTTTGGGGTAAAAACTAATTTACGTAGGATAACTTAGTCCTTGTCCTATTATTCTGTAAAGGATTTGAGTAACAATTAAATAACTGGTTTGGTAATAATGATAATATTTGATAGAGCTTCAATTGAAATGGTAGGCATTAGTACCTACTGACATCCGAAATAATGTTTACATGTAATTTTATAAAATCACTTTTTTGGTTAACTAATTGATATAGGTAAATGTTACCCCACGCCAAGTTTACCTTAGCACACACCATTATTGAATACCTACCGCGTACAAATTAATAAGGCTGTTTCTGAGATTAGCGGGAATAAACGAGCAAAAAATGGACACAAAAAACATTATTATGGATCTCATAACGCGTACCTACCTAGATCTCATGCATTAATAATTGCCCTTATATACGTCCTAATTACCTAATATACCTTATATACTGCTAAATTATCTTGCAGAATGATTATATTTTCGTACGCGACTACTCAACTCCTCGTAGACTGTATTCTATTCATCTTTCTTACGTCTATAATTCTTCTTTTATTTCTTTATCATAATCTATCATAACACGATTACATCAGCTGCACTAAGCTCGTCTTGGACATCGAAAGTTTCCGAACAATAGCAACTAGCGAAGAATTCAGCAACTGCCGGAGCTCAGATGGCGAACTGACTTAATGCTTGATTTATTTATCCAGAAGGATACTTGTCTATTTTTAGTAAAATGTTTTATAGGTACATATTCTCATATTGTGTATGTATAGGTACCTACAACCTACATACAATACATTTAAACAGGTGTATAAGTTTTTTTTTAGTATAGGTACACCAAACTTATACAAGTTTTCTCGCAATTTATCATTGAAGTGTGAAAGAGAAAAGCAAAATCCAATTATAAGGTGGGCACAGGATTCGAACGCAAGACCTTGAGCAGTAGCAGAATTTTATAAACTTAGTGCAGACTTTGAACTTAGAGCATTCAAGTAAGAGCATATTCCAGCCCTTACTAAGTAACACTGACTGTTTCTACAAAACCATACGTAACGCTACAATGGACGCATATAACATACATATAGCAAACATACATCATACGAGAACCAAATTGAGCGCAAACAAGTTTAAAACGTACGTATGTGTGCATACGTTCATACGTAGAGGACATTAGTATTAGTAGGTTTCGGCCTTTCAGAGGCCCCTTGGTTCGAGGGGGCACGTTCGGGGTAAGATTGAGCGTGGGCGGACGAGGGGAGGGGGTGAATTCCAAGATGGCCGCGGACTGTGCCGGCCATAAGGGTAAAATAGGAGCCTTTATATATTTATGGGATATATACGTTGGTCAGACGGACCCGGCTGAATCGGTATCGATTTTAAAACGACGCTTTGTTTCGTGTTTAGCTTTGGGTAAAGGGTTAAGTTTATTTAGACTTCGCTATACTAAGCTAGTTTACAGTTAGGTATGCTAGAAGTTGTAGGCTTTCCGATTGATCTTTATTGATCTTGTTACAGCAAATACTTTATGTGAATATGACCTCAATATGAACAGTTCGATTCTGGGATTTTAATAGAGTGTGCTTATTAAAAGTTTTTCAGAATCTATTAACTAATTGGTTTCAAAGATAATACCGACACTTGTTGTGCAGCGAAACTTTGTTTTTACTTTTATTCACTGTTAACGGCGAGACCGCTCTCTAGAAATAAGGACTCTATTCCCACGGCGTTGAGTCTATAGTTGTACTTATTATGATTATCTACATTGGCGAAAGGTTTGTAAAATTAAACTTCTTGAAGTTTTGCCAACATCTCTCTTGTCACATTTGTAACCTAGTCTTTAGCGGTAGTGACCCATCTGTGACATGTCATCATTGAAGTTTAATTTTTCCCTTGTTGGTAAAAACTATGTCAATGTATGATCCAAAGACTAAAATTGACACATAATAAATAGCTTAATAGTTTGTAAGTACAGAAAAGAAAATTATTTAAAGCAGTGTTTAATTTTTTGTAGTTCATGTATTTATTTTATAACATTGTTCTTTTGATAGTCAATTCTTAATAATGATAAAGGAGTCCATCGAGGATAAACAACGTGACACGTAATTTATATATATTAAGATATAACAAAAACTTATATCATATTCACTTAATAGGTTTATGCATGACAGAATGCACCTGAGATAGAACCCCTTATTCATATTCTGCAATAGAACTTAATTTTGATATTCACTGGAACAGCTTGGTAGAGTTAACTCTACCACGTTCTCAAGTAATTTACCTTGATTATTGATTTTAATCAGATTTGCACACCGTGTGCAGTTTGATCCAACTTGAAAGATAGGATAGCTTACATCTAAAAAAAAACTTTTGACAGAACGAAGTCTGTCCGGGCAGCTAGTTGAAATATAAATTATGAATTAAAAACATTAAATAGAAATAATGTTTTGTATTGTATATAATATTATTTATTTAAAACGAAACCTGGAAGAAGATAAAAGGAAATATAAAATGAAATGTCGTTGATTATTTTTAATGTAGACTTAAAGTTTAAAAGTTCGGAATCAATGTTGCTATCCATCTTATTTTGGGATTTGTCTCGGAAAACAAGACTTACTTACTGAGAAATTTTTTATACGAAAAGTAAATAAACTCCACGGCCAGTTTACAAAATCCAGTTGTCAGTGAAAGCCGAAAATATTCCAACTGGATCCGACAAAAAACGGAGCGTCTCGTCCGACGCAGAAGGGTTTTAGGTGTCATAAATTACGGGCTGTTTATCTGGGGTCCCTCCCACCCCCGCGGTTTTACAGTTTACCGTCCCTCCGTATGGGGTCTATGGGGTAGCGACTGTTACTCAGCGAAATGTACCCTCAAGGAAAACTTCCCCTCATTCGGACACTGACAATGGTTGCCTAGATACGGCGTGCTTTATGGTGACTATGGTGTGGAGATTCGGACGATCCTGGGTTTATGTACCTTATATTAGAAACACTGCTCGTAGTACTATTGTTTTGGTTTACATACATTGTCACCCGCAACAATGTTTAATTAGTTTTTACCAGATTTTTAAAGTTTTCATTTTCATTCCATTTCATTATTTTAGATTAGTTTTTCCGACATCTACTCATTGTTACCAAACCATCGTAATTTTATCAACAGAATTTTCATACTTATTTAGATATTTACTGTTCTGCAGGAATAATCCACGTATACTTTAGTGAGAAGAATAGATAAAAATTATAATACTATGTTTTGCTTTCGACTCTACACTCATAACAAAGCGAACTTACTACCTACAATACCTAAGTAAAAAAATATATTTTTAACAACTGTGTCCTGCTTTCAGTAAAATACTCCATATTTACAGTATAAATTATGTTTAGGTACTTAGAACATAATTAGAAACGCCTTACTATAAGTGTGAAGTTAGTTTTATATTCCGTCCCTCGCGTTTCGCAGTAATTTAGACAGAAGTGGTCCTATTGCATCGTCACTAAAGGACTAAAAGGCCTCAAACTGCCTCTCGAGCAGTAATCACTGCGATGGCTCTCTTACCTTTCAAATCTTTGCCTTTTGTTCTCGAAGGAAACGCGTGGTGTTGGTGATAAAAGGTAGTTAAGTGTAAGATGTTATTAATTTAATAGCGTAGTTTTTTGTAAGGGATCGGTTGGGAATAAGATCATTATGTTGGTCTGTAGACGAGACCTAAATTGCTTAGTTGATACATGACTTTAAACGTAAAACTTCATAATGGAATTCAATCTTTACCTTGGGTATCTCAAAAATTATAGGTGATTTTTATTCGTAGAAAGGAAAAACTTTTTATATATTAGTTTTTCCTTACATGTGAAACTAGTCCAGGACGAAGTTTCTATACCATTGAATAGGTATAGAAACTTAAAAAAAACATAATTACCTACTACACTTGGCTTCAACAATAAATTAGGAACAATAAAATTTATGTAAAGCAAATTGCCACAACTTTGTTTTCAGTTTCTATAAACCACATTTACAACTGAGGTAGGTATGTACAATAGTATAGGTACATCTAAATAATCAAGTACACGGATTGACTGCCTGCTTAATACATTTTTAAGGTTATTATATAAAAATATAACATTGCATGCAACATAATTACTTATAATTACAATGGAACTCATAACTGTACGGACATAGAGTCAAAAGGAAGCAATAAATCTGCTAAAACTTTACATTTCACGTATAAAAGAATCCTTTTACAAAAGTTATGACCACGAACAGAAAATAAATAAATGCGGCGCGAACGGTCGCGATATTTGCGTTGTGAGGCTTCTTTTAAAAAGTTAGCGAAGTATCAAGTTTGCTTGGCCGGAGTTTCGCTGCGCTTTCCATACGCGCGGTCAAGCGGATTTTTTGCACAGAGTAGCTAACAATGAGAATGTATTTTTCTTGAGTTTTTTTTTTGTTTTTTTTTTAATTGTTACTTCCTACTTCCTATCTCATACCGTTATAGTGATGCAGATTGTCATTAGCAATGTATATTGTAATTCATAGTAATATATTGTTACTTTAGCAAGAAGAAATAATATAATAATCTTCACAACCCAAAAGCTTGAGCTAGTGAGTTAGTGACTGTTGATATATGTAAAAAGTTTCAAGATGAATTTGGCCAAGGACGCCTCAAGACATTTGTGTTTTTTTTGTGTGTTCTCATCTTATGCAATAATTTATGTAATTTGTCACACAAAGATAATATTATAATGTGTATGTAAATTCTAATGTGCCGAGCACACGGCTCAGCTTGGAAAATTAATATTATTATGGACTTACCGCCTTATTCATAAATGCATAATAAATTCATTTTAGCTATTGTACTGTTAGGTAGTTATAATATGTACCTAATATCGTTTTTCATAAGAGTGAAAGGAATAAAACACTTTAGAAGTCTTCCCTAACTTTACTTGTTTTATGAATAAGAGGGTTCAAGTAACAGTTTTGTTATATGTAACTCTACTAGCTCTATCTACTACTTTCTCATTCTCTACACATTATTGATGCATTTAGATAAGTTTAGCATCAGTTACAATTTTTCTATCTACAAAACTATCCCAGGGCATGACATAACCCTTTATTATTGTGATACATAGCAATTAAATTATTACTCCTAAATATCTTAACAATTAAACATAATTATCAAGTACCTACCTAATTGAACTTCGATTCGCGTAAATTAATCTCAAAGGAGCACAATTTGCCTAGAGATGAAAAGCGTGTTCAACAAAGGAAGCCACAAATACACGTACGATTTCAGAGCTCACCTACTCTGTGCTAGTTGACAATGTAGGTGGAGGCGTGCGGGCCGTGCGGTCGGGGCGAGGGGGGGCGGGCGGGGGGTAGTGACACAGGCTACCGGTCACCACCGCTCGTATTGATTTGTTGTATCGCTCGTCCTGCAAACTCTCTCCCTCTCACACACGGCACTTTACACCTGCTCCTCTCGCTCGACACACACACGCTACATACTCGTATGTGATTCCCTCTGTTTGCGTGGGTTATATGCCTCTCGGTGTGTGCGTTGGGGTCCGAATATTATATATATGTACCTACGCAGAATTTTTGTCTTCGTAACAGACATAGGTGATGTTGACGCGCACAAAAGTCGGCGTTTAACTTTTTGTCGTGGTCTTCATTCGTACGGGTTAGTATTGTTTGTTTTTTTCCTTGTTTTTTAATTTCTCTAAAGCTCGTGCGTGAATACGTTTTTAACGTTTCATTTGTTGTGTATTATAAAGGTAGCTTCAGCATTCATGCTGAAGAGAAATTCGTTTACATTTTAGTGACTATTTACCCGAGGTTATACGAGTATACCTACATAATACGGTATCTACCTAACCTCTTTACTAAAATACATACCTACAATCCGATAACTGTGACGATGTTAAAGAAACAACTAGAGACTAAGGAAGGACAGTATAGCACCGATCCTCGTTGCAATTTAGCATAAATAGATATTTATGTATTTTTTCTCGTCTGCCTCCTAGTGTGGGGTATCGTTGAAAAGTTCTTTCAAAAATGTTATGGGTCCTCCAAGATCATTTTTCGATTCAGAGATCCGCTTGCGAATTTGGCTTAAAAATGCTGATTTTGGTTATTAACTGTCCCCCTTGCCAGCTAAATGATACGAGTAGGTGTTGGACATGTAAGAAATTGTTAAAAATTCACGGCAGTAGTAAACTTATATGATAAATTTAAAATTATTTCTCCCACAACGCTAGGGTAGCTTTAAGTGGTTTTTAACTCATTAAATGAGTTATAATTGTTTGCGTGTGGCCTGACTCTCATCTCTACATAAATAAGAGAAAAGTATATAAAGTTCGTAACTTACTGTTATTTTCTAAAATAAATTAAAGAACTCTAAATCTACTTCAATTTTAAATAAGTATTCTGAAGCAAATTCAGGCATGGTTGCTAGTTAAATGCGAAAACAAATATAATTTTCCACGTAGTATCTTTTTCATGAGAGAACCATGAGTTACAGTATTGTAGAATCTTTTAACGAGATTAAAATTTTTAATTATTGGAATAGATACCCTCCTGTACATTGTCGTCAGTTGTTCAGTGCTGCCAACACAATAAGCAAGCGAATTTTACATCTTGTTTATCAGTTTGCAACACTTCGCTACTGAACGGATGTATGTATGAGTGAACCCATTCAATTTCGTTCATTTCATTATCGAAATTGTTATTAAACCAGACATATTGTTGGTTTTGTTTTTAATTTCGAGGGAAGTTATTACGAAAATGGCTTCCCAGATGCTATGATTCTACAAATCATTAGAGGTGGCCTATATCCAATAGTAGACTTTAAAATACCGATAGATAGATTAAACCTTTCTTGTTAAAGTGCCACTCTACAAATAAAAAACTGAACCGTTCTACCTCAATTTTTAGTTTAAAACTTCATCAGAATAGTCAACTGGTTTTTGTGGATTGTGTTGTGTTGAGAATAATTGGTTGCACACTTTGGATAATTTTACTTGTAGTCCCTAATTTGAATATGTATCCACATATTTGAAATTCGCTCCCGCTTTGCTTCCAATAAGCGTTTCGTCATAATAACTTTAGCTCATAACTTTCCTCAGAAATGCAGCTATCACACACAATGAGACTTTTTCAAATCCGACTGCACGTTCAAGCAAACATAAAGAGAACTCTTCAGCTTTATTATATGTATTAGTATAGCTTTTTTTTGCTTTTATAGGTATACTAATCTTCAGGTCATTGCGTGTATTTATTCAGCCGTTCAATTCGTCCAATGAATAGTAAGTACATTCTATTACAGTCGAATCTATAAATTCGCAATATACTTTCACAAATATTACCAGGACATAGGTATTGCTGTTCTTGTCAACATTATGAAAATGTTCTTATCAATATTTCGTGACTTTGAAAATCAAATCTAATAATGTGACTGAATTTTGTTTAAATTAAATACAACTTATCTTTATTGATTTTAGCTGGCATCGAATTATTAAACGGAAGGTACATATTTTAATTCGACAAGAAATGCAAATACATTAACAGGATACTATTTTAACAACTTAACTGAAGGTTTCCGTTGCACGCCTGAACAAAACGTTTTTGCAGTGCTCACTTTCTCGGTGAATCAAGTGTCGACACTATTATTTATTTATTTATTTCATTGCCACAAATATGGTAGGTACAAGTAGAAAAGACGGTAATTTAACAGGCGTTCAAATATATTTGGCGGATGTCAGCGTGCAAATTGAAATATCGACGATTAAACCTCACTATTAATTTAATTTTCTGATAGAGATATCAACACTCTATCTTTGTCATAGTGATCCGTCGAATAGGGATGTTGACTAATTTTAGGATTCAATTTGATTTTATAGATAGAACCTTAAGATTCATGAAAAAAATATTATAAAAATAATAATCTTCAATTTAAAGACAAAAATTGATAAATAAAAATCATTTTCAAACCCACCAAAAACGTCACGTGACGTCACTAGCCGATATTCAATACTATCTGTTGACTGAAGTTAGTTGCACTTGCATATAAAATAAGAACAATGACGTCATAAGCTCAAAATGACGTTTGTGGTCATGTGACAATGAGTACTATTTTTAACATTTTAAAATAATTATATTTAATTTCTTGTAATTGATTTCGACAAAAGAATAATATTTTAGGTGTTTAAATGTTTTCCTTGATACTTTACACATAAATTTATTTTAATTTACTGATAGTGTCAACATCCCTATTATGAATTCTTCTATAGTTTGGTACCAATAATCCTTATTTTATATAACCACAACGGAACTACCACTTTCTGTGATATAACTGTAGCACCGTAATAGTGAGGTGAATCCCAAGCGCAATTACAAGGGCTCCTTACGTTTTGTTATTCCCCAGTATTTGATCCCGAGCCCTCAGGAGGTGCTGGCTCTCTCTAACGTTCCCTCTGTCTCTGTTTGTTCAGCGCTTGATACGTGTGTATCGTTAGCAAAAAGATTAGGTACAAAAACGTTCACTAATGTTTTATGTTACGGAATTTTTGTGTTATTGAAAGTTAAATCACATATTACGTTTATAGGCAGCATTCAACATTCTGTAATATTATATTATAACGTTTTTGTATTATGCCTTGCATACCTCTTTTGCTGACAGTACAACGTGGGGTCGTGAGTCGTGACGGTTGCGCACGATGCCGCGATGCGTCTTCACGGGGGATTTGTTCAAAGTACTCAAGGATATATTTTAAACATCACCCCTGTATCATTTCTCTGAAAATAATAACATTACTATTTATTTCAAAGCATAATCTGTTAGTTATTTATTTGATGATAAACTGATATGTAACGCCGTGGATAAAATATATATACTGATTTTGTAAAATATTTGTTTTACTTGATTGGCAGGAACGGATGTATCGGAATTGCATTTATATGTATTTATGTAAAATCAGTATAATATTTTTTTCAATATGGTTGCAATAGTACCTAAGCCTAGTCTGAAGACGCTAGGCTCAACCATGAAGATTTGATAGAAATTATATTGATTAAATATATACTATACCTAATAAAATAAACTATATAGGGAAAGCGAACAAAAGTTTTAAAATTTAAAGTATGGTACAAATGGTACAATGCTTACTCTAAAGCGAACGACCTTAAGACGAATTTCTTTGACGTTATACCAATACCCTTTAAAACGATTATTCTTGAACTTTCTTGCCCTTAGTTAACCTAATAATGAATGCGCGTGCGCTCAAAGATTCACAAATTAATCGTAAAATTTCCAACAACTAAACCGCCCCTAGGGAACCAAACCGGTCCTCCGGTACTGCGGAAATATTAAAAAAATTCTTACATAATGTAGCAACACGAAGGGTCATTCGGCCAATCGTCCCTTGAATGGACATAGCGACCTGCGCGCGCGCCGGTCAGCGTTCATAATGAAATGCCCAAAGGACCCGCCTGGCCCGCCAATAAACAAGCCGTATATCATTCGTTATTCAAATATATTTTAGTGAATGGTTGACCCGTGAGCCCACGCGACCATTTAATCGTTAAATATTGTCTGTGGGCAACTTTTGGTAGATGATTTATGGCCAGTATTTGGCTGAATTGTTTTTCTTTTTTTTACATGAAAAATGATAAAATAAATCTGTTGCTATTTACTTCATGACTGTTTGTGATGTTGCCCAGCAATGTTGGCAGGAATAGTACAGGACATAATCTAAATTTTACTAACAAAAAATAACCGACTTCAAATTCTCAAAAACTACTTGTCAGATCTCGTTCAAATTTATGTGGGACCATATGACAAGCACCACCTTTCTATTAAAAAAAGAATCATCGAAATCGGTTGACGTGATATTGAGTTATTCGTCAATTTATCGCGCACATCTTAACACAAATTTGCGACTTATGTAGTTTTCTCATGGATGCCATTGTCAGATCTCAATAAAATTTATGTGGGACCACATGACAGCCGTCAGCTTTCGATTAAAAAAAGAATCATCAAAATCGGTTCGCCCAGTCCAAAGTTCTGAGGTAACAAACATAAAAAAAAAAATACAGTTGAATTGAGAACCTCCTCCTTTTTTTGAAGTCGGTTAAAAATGGTTTTATATGTATAGGTACTAAAAGAATTAGCATTTAAGAGCCTTAGTAATCTTAAGAGTTTAATCAATAATATTTTACTTAAATTATTTTTGAAGATTTTGCAAAAAATAAAATGTTTACGACAGCTAACAGCTAAAAGATAAAAAATGGACAAAGTGACAAAATAGTAAAAACATAATATTATATTGTTTCTTAAAGCGAAGCAAGGGCGGAATACGTACCAACTCGTTTTTAAATAAATTATCGATTTTAAAGTCTACATAGGTATAGGTAAGTACTTTAAGAGAAAACAGACAGTCCTTTTTCTCTTCTATTTCTCTAAGGATTTTATTTTAATTTTGATTTGGTATTCTGGCAATAGTAGCTATAGACAAGTTAAAAATAATTATGGACTAATTTCCACCCATTGTTAAAAAGCTCAAAATAGATACTATTGTACACTTTATATAAAAATAGCCTATGAATAGCCCTTACTTAGACACAAGCTTTATAAATGTAGGCGGAATAAAACGGGACGCGTTGTAAATAATTCTCAGTCGCTGTTAGTAGATAGCTGGAATAACATAGGTTTAATGTAAGAAAAGGCTCAGATGAAAGGCTACTTATAAAGAAGGGTCACCTACCTACTTTATTTAAAACGTTAAGTATTGACGTTGCATGAAAAATAAGAAATAAAACGTTAAGAAACCAGTGGTTTGAGTGAATCATTCATTAAGTATAACCGCCCTAATTGTAAAGATCTTCTTTAATAATAAAATGACTCGTAATTAGGTGGGGGAGAAAAAGGCGGCAAAATTGTATTACTTTGGCTTTTAACGCGACTTTAACGCGGTGTTTTCTTCCCTCGCGGCTATAATTGTATTAATTATTGTGGTGTGATGTGCTTTTTGTTTATTTTCTTGTTAGGGAGCAATTGTAGAGTGATAAATTTGTATTTCATTTAGTGAGCCGAGTAAAAATTAGCACTTGGTAATTTTACCTTTAAAAGGAACAAACACTTCATAAATAACATTTCCTTGAGACATATTTTGCTTTTTATTTTATTATTTTCTATGACTTGTATGAGGGCTTCTTTCTAGGCCAAGGATTAGGTAACTGATGTATCATTCACCCAACAGTTTCATGTATTGGGTTACTTTTCGCAATGGTTTGAGAGTTGAGACCACTAAAACAAAACGATAGCATTGAGGTACTATACATAGAGAGGCTATCTCAAACAAAATGTGTGTTCCACCGCCGGCTTGCCCTCCGTTCTCTTTTCAAACTAGAAGCCTCGTTTGCACACTTGCCATAGAGCAACTTTGTATATGACACTTGTCGAACCAAGACAAGCAGTCACCGACTCCAAATCTTTACAAGCTTACTCCAACTTTATTTAACGTGCAAAAGCGTTTAAACGATTTCAAACGTAATTACCATTGATTCGTGTCAAAAAATCCAACACTTTAAATTGGTCACAAGCGTCGCGTCGGCAAGCTTATTTAGTCCATTAACACGCTAGTGGCTTGCCAAGTTCAAACGCTCCTTATGATTTTTTCATTCAAAATGGCGGGAACATTGCTCAATAATTTAATTAAATTCGTTTTAGTTGATTTAAGTTAAGATTTTGTTTTCTTACTGATGATAAAGTGATAACATTATCTTTTTTTGTTTTTTGTCTTGCAATTGTGACACATTCTTATTACGCACGACGGCATTTTTTCAGTTTTTTCGTAAACAATTTTGACATGCGGCCGCAATGAGCGCAGCCGAGTGACAGCTGAGTGACAGAATGAAATGCAGCCGGCCGGCTGCAATGCACACCCCCGAACCCGATGTTCGCGGTGTCCCTTCTATACGCTAGTAATATTAATTCTATGAACGATAGGCACATTTTTGATATTTGAATTTTTTCATACTTACATTTTTTTTGCGTAGTAGCACACGCCCGGGTATCCACTAGTATTTTAATATAATTATAATTTGTAATAATAAAAATAATTAGAACAAGTTCTAGCGAGATTTTACAATATTTCTGTTTCTGTTATGACGAAATTTGAATATAATCATATTCATAACTAACAACGAATATTTATAAACACCAAAACTAAAATTGTCAAGCAAGTAGGCACAAAAGAAATTTATGTCGTGGGGCCAGCATTCAAATTTGAACATGGAACATAAATTCCGAATATTACCTATATTGAAACGGCTGGGATTCTAAAATTAAATTTTGCATGCAGAACTCTGTCGAGGGGATGTCATTTTATTTGGTAGGCGTATATAATTTTATTGCTGGGACCAATGGTTTGCGAAACATGTCTGGCATTCTGCAGATTAAATATTTATGTCGGCCTAATGTTAAAATTCAGTCAGTTTGGAAAGGTTTCTCGGTGGAAACATGGAAAAAGGATCCTGTATTAATTCGTAATTATTATTTGATTTGCAGAATGTACTGTGACAAGCATTTTGTTACTTCAGTTTGATAATACTGGCATGGATTTTAGATCATAGAATTTTACATTATTATTGTAAGAAAATGTTTGAAACTTTACTTTGTTGTTTATCGTAGTAGTCATTTATGCGGCTCGGTGTACTTTTTACAATAAATAAAATTCCCGAAGTCAATACGTGATTTACCTATTAAAATGTTTATGCGATCTGTGAAATCTCTGGTAGTAAGCAAAGGATACTAAAGTGTAAATGAATATACATATTAATGACAAGGACGGCAATTAGTGCCGGATCCAGTTCCACGTAGGTTAGAATGTAGGTATGTTCTGTAACTTTTAATGACATATTTTAAAAGATATTTTAAGAAGTTGCATTACAGCGTTTCTTCTTCTCCATATCAATTAAAAAAGAACCTTTCCGAAACACTGGCAAAAAAATTACGTGCTTAAGGTATATCAGTGATACTTACCTACGTGTATAATTTATTATAATATTTTTGAACTTTGAATTTTTGTACCCGTGATTGTAAAACGTTGCGTTATTTTTGTATGTTATTTCGTCTCCACATCGATGCCATCTTTCTCCAAACCATCGATGTTTACTCGGAGACCTTAAAATAATATTTTTATTTTTAGTCCGACTCTTAATTTTATATAGTTAAGTTAGACAAATAAACAAGATAAACATGCGAAATGCAACAAAGCTTGTTAAATCTGTTTTGCCAATAAAACCAAAAGTACTAAACAACACTTTCAATCTAGCAAAAAACTCGACGCGGAGAAATCACACTAGAGGCACGTACGAAGCAAACGCCACGTATTCCATTCTGGAAATAATAACATATTATGTCCCTCGGAGTGCCCGGGAGAAATCTTCAAACGCTTTCCTCCCACCGCCCCCTGGCCCTGTTACCGTACAATAACTCCCCTCAGTGCCCCTCACATGGTCATAACGAGACTCGATAAGGGTCGCAGAAGCCCTCCGTAAATCACCCACTATCTAGGGGCCACCAGGGGGCGCCCCCGCTATGTACGTTATGTATTGGACGGACGGACACCAAGAGCTTGTTCAAAGTTTATCGCCGACTCGGTATTTGTCGCATAGTACTTGGAATGTTTCTGACACTTTATTTTGTACGGTTAACCAAATATTGACTTTTTTAAATGTTACGTAACTTAATTGTATAATTAGGTGAAGTTTAGATCTACTTCAAACATTGGGATTAAATCAACATATATTTCCTAGTTAAGAGAGATCAAATGAAATAATTTTAATCACGTTTTATATTGTAAAAAAGTTTGGTAAATAAAAATTGGCAAAACAGTAAATGCGAGAAATTGATGGACAAAATATGTTTATCATGAACGTTTAAAGCGAACAAAAAGTTTAAAATAATGTATAATTGGAATTATTGCGGGAATAAGATGCAAAGTCTACAAATAACGATAGACAAATAATTCAGAGTAATGACAAATTAATAGTTAAGAAAAATAAATTAATTTAAGCAATTTAATATCAATTTGTAATGTTTGTTAATCTAGATTTCAAATTACTGATTCCCCTCTCCGAAGGGATTCGTCGTATTCTGTAGGTTTGCGTCGCCTGCGGCATTCGTATAAAGGATAACTTGCCCTATTACCTACTGACGTTCGTATTATTACTCGTATTAGTATTTCGCGGCCGTCACACATACACACTTATAATTATTTATGTAAGTGTATATAAAAGAGAAATAGATTCCTCGTATGTCACGTATTCGAAGTCGGGGAAAGAGCAAGATATAGGGTTTTTTTATAACCTAACCTAACCTAAATTCATTAGTCCACAGTGGTTTGGTATTATGATGTGTATACCGAGAGACTCGAGTAAAATATAGGTTTTTTTTATATCTAGCCGATAAACGAACTTATGATCCAGCAATAGAGGCCACCGTCGCCACGTCAGACAATAAAGGCATCACCGATACGTCGCTGACCGAAAAGAAGAGTGAGAGAGAAAGAAAAAAATAATTTGTAGGGATACGGCTTGTAGAGTCGAGTCTTGTAGTCAAGTCTTATAGTCGAGTCTTGTAGAGTAGAGTCTTGTAGAGTAGAGTCTTGTAGAGTAGAGTCTTGTAGAGTAGAGTCTTATAGAGTAGAATCTTGTAGAGTAGAGTCTTGTAGAGTCGAGTCTTGTATAGTCGAGTCTTGTAGAGTTAAGTAGAGGCTCGGCTCTTCATGAGACTTTTTAACTGCGGTTGCGGTAAAGAGTTTGTGAGTTTTGAAAACACATTTTACATGAAATATTTTGGTAGATTAATATTTTATAGTAAAGTTAAATTGATTTATTGATATTTATACTCAGTAATTGAGCCTTTATTCAAGAAGTTGAGATTCAATCATGTACGCATCGCTCAATGCCACTTTGTTTAAGCAGGTTATAATATCACTGGCTATTTCACTAGACGCTTTTGTATTATCTTTTGATAGTTAAGCTAGTATTATTAATTATCTATCATTAAAACCATTAATTTCTTCATAAGTTGACATGACCCACTCATTCGAAAGAAAATCATGACTCATGACGTCATGCAATTATATTATTATCATTCCTACATTATAACGATTCATTCACGTGTATATTTTAAAATGTCAACTCACGAACAAAGATAAGTACTTGACTATATTGTTTCATGATCTATATATCACGTCACTATGTCCCATTCGATATACGGTGTGACAATATAGTGACGTACCCTGACACATGAAAAAGCCTACACGCAGGGTCCATTAGCGTCCAAACGAGAATCAGCCATGACGGGCCCCTTCGGGAAACATCTTAGCTCCCCCGCTCTAATGTTTTCTTTTTATTTCATCCATCACTGTAGGGCTGTCACAAAACCTGTGCTTGACTTTTGTAATTGAAATTATTGAAAATTGCCCGTTGTGTAATGTATTTTCGTATTTGATGTTTTTATTGGGATGTTTTGGTGAGTTTTGAAGCAAAAATATTTTTAGGTTTGGTTTTCCTGTTTACTAAAGTTAAAAGGATTTTACGGATGTTTACTTATTTTCTAAACAAGTCTTAAATACTATATGGGCTCGCAAAATAAATGCTACTACGCTTTAAATATTAAAACTGAATTACTTCTATGAATTTGTAGCTTAGAACAAGGTGGACTGTAGTAAATTGTAAAGTTGCTTTACGCGTCATCGGAATATAAATAAAGCTTCATGGTGACAACCCTACACAAGGTGGGGGCGTATGATCGATTTCTTATATTGAAGGGACGTAAAACTATGGTTATTGGATATTTTGGTGCGCGTCATCCCACCACGCACTTGTTTGGTTTATGCATGGGGCGATTTAGGACAAAACCATAGAGTAGACTGATAACTAAACCTTTCGATCGATCAGAGTACAGATTAGATTTTTTTTGATGGAGTTGAGTGTAGAAAAACCTCATTTTCCGCATGACTGCATCGAATAAGAAACAAGTAAGAAATTCATCTTGCTTGTTGTCTTTGAACTAATAGAAGTGATTGTGTGAAATTATGATTATCAGCCTATTTGTATTCTATTTAAATTCACTCGCATTACTTTTCTTTCACCATGAGCCAATCACAGGCTGTGACTGAAGCGCAAGATTTATCAATCAAATGTAACTCACATTATTTGTATACCTAAACCTAAAAGGGTATTTAATAATGTAAAATGCAAGTACACAATTGAATTTCAATTAAAAAAGTATTACTTATTAATTTTGAATTCAATGTAACTCGTACAATTATTGGCTGTGACAATGAATAGCGCTGTTATTTTAGAAAACCCTCGACAATTTTATTTATTAAACACAGCCTAAAAACCGCATCACTATCGGTCCATTAGTTTAGGAGCTACGATGCTACAGACAGATACACAAAAACGTACAACTTAAAACACCGTTCTTATTGCGTCGGGGGTAAAAAATGCAATACACAGCAAAATATATGGAAAATATCACACAATACCTCTTCATATCTTTCTCTCTTCGTTTCAAAATAGGGAGGATTTATGTTAACAGGAAGTGCCCCGACGAAATGGCGTCCTAAGCCTCAGATACGGTTATATACGATACACTGTGTTGCCAGCTCGCGCTGAATTGTGGGATTGGGAGGCGATATAGGAGCTTGTTTCGAAGCTTCCATCGAGATTTGTTGGGAAATTAACTTACTCCGTCTCTATACATTGTAGTTAAATTTTACGTAGGTTGGATATATGGAAGATAAGTAATAGATTTTAAAAAATACAGTTTCTGAAAGTAAATAATAGTAAATTCGGACTTTGATTTTTTACATATTCAAACAATACAGATTACAGGTTACGTGAACAAACAATATCTATAAAAAAATCCGTTTTATACAAAGAACGCTTTATGTTAAAAGAAAGAGGGAATAATAATAAAATTGTATCTTAGCTTTAATACATTGTTTTTGGTCTACTTAATTTAAGAAAGACTACAAATACCCAGCGCGATTTATATAATTTTATAGGTACCTTGGACAATTTTCAAAGCGTTAGTAGGTATGTAACAGAGTTTGTTACGAGGTAACAATTTTCTGGTTAACATTACTAGCAAACTTTGTACGGATAGTTGAATCCGTAACAACACTTTGTTTCCCAAGCGGTGTCTGAACAGTCAAACACCATGCGACTTTCATCGCTTTTTAACCGACTTCAAAAAAGTATTCAATTCGACATTATTATTTTTTATGTTTGTTACCTCAGAACTTTCGACTGGGTGAACCGATTTTGATGATTCTTTTTTAATCGAAAGCTGATGCTTGTTATGTGGTCCCACTTAATTCGAGCGAGATCTTACTAGTAGTTTTTGAGTGATCTCTAACTTTGAAGTTGGTTATTTTTTGTCAAGAATTATTTCAGTAACAGATAAAACGGGAAAGGCAGTGTCCTAGGTGAGCGACAAATGCGGCAACGCGACGCGACGCGAGACACGAGATGCGACACCTTATGGAAATATAAAACAGTAGCTGCGTAGCTGTGTCTACAAATGGCCTACGGTACCGCGTAGATCATTGATCACTGTCTTATCTATACTAATAATATTATAAAGAGGAAAGATTTGATTGTTTGTTTGCATTGAATAGGCTCCGAAACTACTGAACCGATTTGAAAAAATCTTTCACTGTTACGAAGCTACAATATTTTTGGGTGACACAGGCTATATTATATTTTCAAAAAATTAGGGATCCTTAATAAAACTCCAATAATGTAACCCAAGGTCTAAAAAAAATAAGAAAACCGAAGCAAAGCTAGGGCGGTTACTCGTTCATAATAAGATTTAAAGCGGGCGTGGTCAGTAGTTGGGTGGGTGATTTCTGAAGCGTTTCCGTGCTTTGGAGTGCTCGAAAAGCTGTGGCTCCTGGTTGTTACAGCAAGATAACATTCGTTAAGCTATGTCTGAAGCATTCGGGCTACGTGGAAACTTCTGATACTTGGGTTGGCTCGACCCCTCCATCAATCCGCACTGGAGCAGCGTGGTGGAGTATGCTGTAGGCCTCCTCAAGAGGAGAGATCCGTGCTCAGAAGAGTGCCGTTAACGACCCTGTAGCTTAGTTGGTAGCGACCCTGCCTGCGAAGCGAAGGGTCCCGGATTCGATTCCCGTCCGGGGCAGATATTTATGTGACAGATAAATATTTGTACTCGGGTCATGGGTATTGTGATGTGTTAGATGTGTCGTCCATGCCACCCGCGACACAGGTGAAAACCTACTGCGGGGGTATGAGTGTGTAAGCGTTTATTTATGTGTAAGCGTTGTATTAATAGGTTGAACAAGACGCCTCGAGTCATGTAGGTTCATCTATGACAACGAGTTAGGTTAATCGACTTGATTGAACACTGAACAGTATACTTTCTGTTCAACCTAAGTCGACATGTCGATCTGTCGATTATCAATCAGGCGTATTCAACATTAGTTATATTCAGCACAGTTACTGTAACTTCGACTGTAATTTATCGAAGTCTGGAGTCTATGATCGTTGAAATCTAGTTTTGATGATTTGATTAGAAACTTAGGAGGGATTTGATTGTGATTAATTAAATTTACAATCGTCAATCAGTAATTAACTTTACGCACCTTACCGACTTATAAAAACTTTGAGAAATCTGTAAAGTGCTTTAAATTTTATTTTGATTTTGTTCGGGATTATAGAAGGTTACATTTACTGCAAAGTATCACTTGACTGATACGATAAAGCCTATTAGATATATGATTATAATAGTTATTCACAAAATAATTACGATGTTTAATTCCTATCAATAATATGATTTTTAGGGTTCCGTAGCCAATAGGCAAAAAACAGAACGCTTATAGATTCGTCATGTCTGTCTGTCCGTCCGTATGTCACAGCCACTTTTTTTCCGAAACTATAGGAACTATACTGTTGAAACTTGGTAAGTAGATGTATTCTGTGAACCGCATTAAGATTTTCACACAAAAATAATAATAATAAAAAATTTTTGGGGTTCCCCATACTTAGAACTGAAACTCAAAAATTTTTTTTTCATCAAAATACGCGTGGGGTATCTATGAATAGGTCTTCAAAAATGATATTGAGGTTTCTAATATCATTTTTTTCTAAACTGAACAGTTTGCGCGAGAGACACTTCCAAAGTGGTAAAATGTGTGTCCCCCACCGTAACTTCTAAAATAAGAGAATGATAAAACAAAAAAAATATATGATGTACATTACCATGCAAACTTCCACCGAAAATTGGTTTGAACGAGGTCTAGTAAGTAGTTTTTTTTAACACGTCACAAATCGTAAACCGCAGTTTACCTCGATCAAAGTTACAACGAACTTTAAGAACTTTTATATTATGTTACTTGCTGCTACGGAACCCTTCATGGGCGAGTCCGACTCGCACTTGGCCGCTTTTATAAATTTTTTGGTGGAGAGCAAAAATTAATTTTAAATTTTGGCTTGAGAGCCAGTTCTTTCTTTCTTTTTCTTCTCTCTGTCTTGGCCGGCAACGCATCAGTGATGCCTCTGGTGTTGCTGATGTCTTACCATCAGGTGGATCGTCAAGCTCGTTTGCCGGCTATTTCCATAAAAAAAATTGTTATTGCGGAAACGATATATAACGAGTATAGTTATGTTGTATATCAAACAATATACCTACTTACATTCTAATCACATCTTAGATGTAATAACAACAGATAGGTATACCTATCATACTACTATCATCATAGTTACTGTGATACGGCCGAGTTCGGGTCTCCTCTCATAGTGTGAGGGCCTGAGAGTTACAGGCCATTCCACCGTGCTGGCTAATGCAGGTTCTTCATATCAGTAGCAAGTTAAACTCTAATGGGTGAATAATTTTAAAAAAACTGAAATGCGGGCATTTGAATCCAGGCTTAAAACGAAGGCCGTTTTAGTCGCTGCTAAAATATATTAGGTACCTACATATATAACTTACTGGGTTCTGTCTTTCCATGTTCCCTTTTCCGAAGGTTAAACCGATGTTGATATCCTTAAACTCCTCAACTGAGCTTCCTGTATAGAACAGCTGATACGTCATTGTTTGTTTCTTAAACTTCAAATTTTTCTAATCACACACTGTCACACAAAATCCGACTAAACGTATCAAACATCTGAAACACACTAATCTGCGTTTGGTGTTGTGAGTTAATAAATGCAATAGCTTTTGAAACTGTGAATAAAAAGTTAACCCCTTCGCTACCTCGCGCGGCGTAAGCGCATGGAAATTAGATCAGTAGGTAGCGACGTAGCGAGCGGTTCTCAAAGTTCGCTCATGTATTATTCAGTTTTTTTAATCATAATAAACATATTTTTCTGTAATTATTCGCGAAATAATAAATCATAATGAGCTAATGAATAACTAACTTCGAGATTATGTAAAAAGATAATTTTACAGTAATTTTAATTTAATTTATCGATACGTAACAATAAATTGACAATTATGATTCGGAAATAAATTTATATTTCCTGAATTTAGTTACTTAAAAATTAATTAACATAAGTTCATAATTTAAAAATTATTAAGGTTTTTATTGTTAAATTTTATTGGCTGTATTGCTTTATGCTATATGAAGCTTAGCATTCTACCATTATTATAATTAATTTATTAACAAATGTCTTCCTACTCTACAATTTGACTAACGCTGTCCCAGATCGGATGTCGTGATTGTGCGATATTTTTTGCAGGTTCTCATTAATTTGGAGTTGTAAGTTCAGACAATAGTAACCCTTTGCGCGCCGCGGTCTATTGTGCCATTATCACTGCATTTGTGTTTCCGGCCGCTTCTTTTTATTATGCAGATTAGAAGCTTTATCAGCTCCGGATTTAGATAGCAACACATTTGGGATTCTAAGCCTTTGATTCGCATGCAAAGTTAGGCAGTTACTGCTGTTATATTGTCGCATTTGCAATTCAGCCTCGTTCCGTCCCGACAATGCGGGTTTGAAATTTCTAACTCTAATATCCTATCACGCTCCCAGCAATATCTATATCGAATAATACACGCTAACTGCCAATAGACATGACCGATCATGCGTAACGCAAGATCAATGCAAAAACAGCAGTCAAATAAATCTAACGAGGACTCTTACATCTGCATGTCATTGGAATAAATCAAATCACTATTGAATGCACCCGTAAAATATTTTTGAACTATTTTGAATGTACCTTGTGTCTGTGCTACTCATAAAAAATAGTCCCTCGTAAGTTAACCCGTTCACTGACATGTATTCAGACGCCATAAAAAGTTACACCCATATTTTGCACTTCCCGATGCCCAATAATAGGGTCTATTTATGCATTCTCGATAAATGAAGAGTATTTTTTACTTCCATTATAAATCAAAATGTATTATTTATCTTTAGAGATTCGGAATCTGCATCCTATTGTTATTCGGGATGTGCGGTGTGTCAAGGGTGTAATGTTTTTGTCGCAATAGTTCGCTGATTTTTATTATCATGCAATCCGGCTATTATTATTAAAATATTATATTTCCATACACTTTTGTTAGAAGTTCAAACAGGGACAAAGATGAATAGCGCAAAATATTATTAATTGAAATATCGATAGAAAATAAATTACAGAATTCAATCGAATTTAACCGAATAAATTCCACAAATCCGCCATTTTGAATACACAATCTGTGAGGGCGAAATTCGACCGTGGGGCAGTAATTATTTGATTGGAGTCAAGAGTGGCATGCCGAGATATCGGTCGATTGTATTGTTACTCCCGCCTTGGCCCGCTCGCGCACTCGCTCAAGTGTTATATTGTTCGAATTCGAAACGCGTCAGATTTACACCTACAGCGTTCAAGGGTTAACCGTTGAATTATTTATGCACATATTTTAACGCCAAGTACAAATTATTTAACAGGAATGTTTTTTATTACTATTCAGTAACTAATAACAAATGCATTTGAGAAATGGCAATGCACAAAGGAAAAAAATCACAGCTGATATCGAAAAGGTGACAGGAACTAAAAAGCGTCACCGACAAAACGTAGCTAACCCTTAATCCGCTCTATTATGCATATAATTATTATTTCCGATACTGTTCGTATCAAAGAAAATAACAGTCCTTTTTGCATATGCGTTTGACGGAAGTGTGAATAAAAAATGTCAGCCCTCAGGTACAGAAAGGGTGACCCGAAGGGTTTTTTATCCAGGGGTAATCCGAGATCGGGTGTATTGCAGAGTTCAAGATGATTATTATGCATGCATTCTCAGGAAGATTTAATCGACACGACGTTGCCCGAGGCATATGTGAAGTATTCTGAAAATACTTCCTATGACCCTAAATTTATGGGGCGTGAGATGATCGTTAACGGAAATTCATAACGGGAATGTTTTGAACCATGTTCTTAACTTAATCCGGTCAAAACCTGGCATTGCAGTACCTGTCGATGATCGTACAGCAAGTAACTGTGTTCATTTAAACCATATTTTATGTACCTATCTGGATATTCTGTTCATACGCCTATTTACCATTAAGGCTGTCTACAATCGACATGATCTGCCTTTTCTAAACGCTATGTAGTTATCATAATTTTTGTATATTTTATTTTTCTAAAAATGAGGTAAAGGTATACGGGTACTTACGGTATATATTTTGTACGCCGATATTTCGACTAATTGCATAGATGGTACATGGTAACTGTATCTACATGGTTAAATAAATTCATTAACCAATCAGTAATTAATTACAAAGTAATTTGTATTTGCACCATTAATATCGGAAGTAACCATTAAGTAAGCTTCTGTTATCAAATAACATTGTGTAGCCGGATTCATTCATTTATTGTATCGGTTTTTTTTGCATAAACGCACCTCAGCGATTGAGGGTTACTTATTGTGTTGTGTTTGTTTGGTTTTTTTATGGGTTTTAGTCCAGGTAATCCCGTGTCCTCTCACGGATCTCAATGGGTTTTGACATCTAAAGGATTATTTTTTAATAGATAATTAATGATGATTCGGTGGTACGGTTTGGTTGCTAACAAACTGTTTCGTGATAGTTATTTGGTTTTACAAGTTATCTGTAAATAATAATTGACCCAAAGTATATCAAAAAAAAAAAAAAAATCAAAAATCGTTTATTATATCAAAATATTTTTACTAAAAGGCAAAGTTATTCTTTACGGATTATTTACTTTTATAATTTAAAAGCAGAATTACAATTTGTGGTGTCCCATTTATGCAGGGATGTGAGTGTATCATAGTTCTATTAACTCGTAGGTATATAATCAATTCTGTATAGTGCTACAAGAGCCTACATTTAAGCCTATCGCATTCAGATAGATATTAATTCATTTTATATACCTAAGTTAAACTAGCATACTTCTCACAAGAACTTTACTTACAAAAAGTTCTATCAAACTTACAAAAAGTTTATTCCCGAAGTTCTGAAGCGATCCGCGAGGTGTCGCTTTACGGAAACAAAAGACAGCTGTGAGTTCGTCGACCTACGGCAACGTGGCCATAACTTTCATTCTTAAAGCGAACCAAGTTACTAACCTACTTTTCATTAATAAGGAGAGCTAAAAAAATGCACGAAGAAAGTATCAAAGATTGAGCAGAGCGCGAACTTCGCTAACAGCCCGCGAAAGTGTTCGGTGGATATACCTTACTCGGATTTCTATGTAAAGTTTTAGGTACACCGCCTAAATCAATCACTTTGATAAAATATTATTTTTCGGTTAATTAAATCAATACCCTGTGTGGATGTGAATATATTTTTTATTTTTTTTATTTAAAAAAACAGCTGCATTTAGTACAGTCCCCTGCAAAGAAAAGTAACCCATCTCTTAATAAACACACAGTAAAAGATGGGTTACTTTTCTCTGCAGGTGACTGTACGAGTAGAAAGTTAATTCTAAACACCCAGCATGAGTGACTCATCATCAGCCAATAAGAATTCACGAAAGTTATTCAAAATACTTTAATAAAAAATTAAAACAAATAGTATAACAATAACAGAAAAAACTAAAATAATGGTGTCGTCAATTCAAAAAGAGAACAATGTAGTTAGCGTTTCCGGGATCCGCGGCACGTCTTATCTCTGATACTCGTTCGTCAATTTTTCCCGAGTCCCGCCAGACGCCGAGACGCTAAAAAAATAATTAAAACGAGCGTCGGCGAGAGTGAGAGCACGCCGTCTACCCGCGTAATTAGTACAATGGACTTTCCCGACTTTGAACTTCGAATACTATTTCTTTGTTTTTAATTTTGTCTCAGCCGCGGACGTCTTCCGTTTGAGCGGGTGTGATTCTAATTTTGAGACATTTTAAAAATCATTCGTTTGTGCCACGTCACTCATAATTTGAGACACTGGCAACTCGGTAACTTTTTGAAGAAGGTATTTTTTTCCGCATTGTAGGTAATGAAATTATTTTCATCACATGCTTGCTTACGGTTTTTGTTGTATATCAAAGCTCTACCATAAGTTCGTACTTACTGATATGTACAACAATAATAACTTAAAGCAAAAACATTGTAAGTATTGTAACCCTTTTGACGTGATAACGTCTATTAAAACGATGAGCGCCGGGCGCATCTATGAAAAAATGTAGCGTTCCGCGAGCGAGAGAGCGGCAAAAGCGAGAGAGAGGCACTATCGGGTACGATCGGCGTATCGTATATATACCCTATGGGTGATACGAGTGATCCTATATGGGTTCCGTTTTTTTACGGTACCCTAAAAATGAATTTTAGAGTTTGTTGGTAACCAGAAACCGTAAAAACAGTTAAAACGATTTACCATTTTTGTTTAAAAATGTTTGTGATTATCCAAAGATGGCTGTTATGGGAAGAAAAATCCAAGTTTTGGCCCATAAATTATACAGGGTGTGCCGTAAGTAGTGGTTCAACCGTAGAGGGTGGGTAGCTTGAAAGTGGATCTATCTTAATTATTATATTACCTACTAAAAGTGTCACCGTTTTCGAGATTCTGATCTTTTTTAAAATTCCAAGAAATTCGGCTCCTTTACCCTACTTTTTTCTCATGAGTCCACAAATATGCAGATATTTTGATAATTTTTTTTCTAACAACTCTCAGATAGTTGCTTTACAATTATCAGTATTTAATTTTGTTGAAATTATTAGGGAACGCTGAGAAGATAGCTTTTAATTAAGTAATTTTTTAACATATGATAGGTCCACATTAAAACTTTCATCTGTTGTAAATTTTTACTTGAGTAGGTAATACGTGGTATTTTTTACGATTTCGTTATCAAAACGAAACTCTTATAATTTTGTCATGTCTGTCCGTCTGTAAAAATCTAGCATTTTACATATTTATTAATACGTGGTACAATAATATCTTTAAAAATATAAATGTTATGGGTGCAGACCATTTTTCGATGAAGGCGTCCGCTTCTTATATTTGGTTTTAAAGTGCCGATTTTCGTTACATTCGTATCACCCCCAGTTAAATATGGTAGGTAAGGTGTTGGACATATGAAAAAAATTACTCGTATGGCAGAGGCATAAATCGGTGTCATTGGTAATTTTAAATGCGAAGTGGTAAATATTTTATTTTTATAGTATTATACGTAACAATACATAAGTTAGTGCAACTGGTTACCCCACCTGATGGTAAGTCGTAGAGACCTCTCCTCGTAGAGACCCACATCAATCTTGTAATAAAATCAATTTACTCAATAAATGTAGGTACCTAATACGAATCTACCTACATAAAATTCAAAATAAATAAAATGATTTCGTGGCCAACGCATTAAAACCATGGAAACAGCGAACTCAGTATACAGACATTACAAAACTAATTTGCCTGAACATCAGATTGCCAAGAGGCCATACGTGCCTCCAATCTTTTGAAGCCATTGGCAGCCCACATTCAATTTTTCCTCTTTATATTGAAAACTTGAAAATTAATTCCTCCACGTAATTTCCTTGAGGTGAAATATGATCACGCACACATGCGTGCGTGACGCAAATTTCGTTACGTCGACATAGGGTTGCCGAAACTACCCCCCCTCCCCCCCGCCTGTGGCATCAATCTTCGCCCCCGAGGCCACCTACGACCGTATAATACATTAATACATGTCTAACTTTCGGACCGGCCCTGTAGGTAGCTACCTCTCGTTCCCACTAGGGCAAAACTCACGAGAGGAACAGAGACGGGTAGACGGTGGAGGCGTCCTAAAGGGTGTAGGGTGTATGGAGGGGTGGTATTGAAATTGAAGCGGGGTTTAGGCGCGGATGACGCCTGGCTGGAGAATGGATGGAAATTTCCTCAATTTAGCGTTTTCGCCAACAAAGGACGTTGTTTAATTTTTGGTTTTTGTTCAGGTGAGGCTCGCTCGCTGCGAGTATATTAACACGTGCGTGGGCGTATTGTTCCGTTTTGATGGCTTTGTAAAATGTTCAATTGTTTTTTAATACGCCCATTGTGCTTACGGCTGTACGCGATAAAAGATTCGTTAACACTGCGATGTACATGTGTGGAGCAACACATCATTTACAAATTTCTACATGTGAGGTGGGTGGACCATGAAAGGCCCTGCTCCTTGTAAGGCCAATTATTAAAAAGTCGTAGTTGTTGCCATCCGATGACAAATTCCTTCCACTAACACTAACAACCATCGAATTCAAGTATACAGACGCGGCGGCGAGCCCCCGCGTCGCTATTTTGTCAATGCGGACCCTCTCCGTGTTGACTTCGGTCATCGATGTTAAAATTGTAATATGTGCTCTTAGTAAAACGTAAATGAACTGTTGTTTTATTTTTTTTACTCTAAATTACATAATAATTATACAATTTTGCAATGGTACTGAAAAAATCACTTTATTTCCATTTCAATTTAAATATTGGTAGTGTTCCTAGGAAAGCCAATGGTTCCTTGTAAGGCCGATCAAAAACTTGATAGTTGGCTTTGCTACGGCACCTGTCAACTTTTTGATCTTCCTAGGAACATCTAGAAACTATGAAAATGTTAATACTTAGTTTTTACTTGTAAATACATATCTGGAAATGTAAAACAATGTGCAAGTTAATATAATAGCTACCACTTCAGTAAAGGGCTCCAATTTCAAGGAATTCTAACATTGTGGCCTTACAAGGAACGGGCCCTTAAGAAAGTCATTTAAATCGGTATTTTTAATATAAAGGTAAATGGCAACTTATCGGTTACTCGGTTTATTACTCATTAATATTATTTTTAAAACAATTTACAGATACATTCATAGTTTTACGATAGAGTTCTAGTAATGTTCGTCGATTATTTTTATCTGAATATATCATGGTAAGCATTTAATGTTTCACTTTAATAAATAAAAATAAAATAAAATAAATAAAAAATAAAAATAAAAAAGCTTTTTATTTCACTTTAATGAAAGACCTTTTTTATGTAGTAAAAACAGATATTTTGATTGTCATGTTAGTTTTAAGTAAAACGACTGATTTAATATATTGATTGGCCTTATAATTATGGAACCTTGTGCCTTGCATGGCCGTTTGGAAGACATTTAGAAAAACTTAAATTTAATTAATAAAACTAAATCTGAAATTACAAAAATAGTGTGTGTGTAATAATACTATAATAATAAAAAAAAGTTATACTTAATGATTTGTTTGTTCCATTTATCCAGTAAATAATAATAATAATAAATAACGCTTCACACTCATAGCCCCACACTAGGATTCCCTGTGTCGGGGGTGCCATGGACAACACACAAGACAAGGACATTCACACCCAGACCGAGAACAGAAATTCAAACTCATCATTCAAATTTCCGCCTCGCTGGGAATCGAACCCAGGACCCTCGGTACGGCGATCCGGTATGGTAACCATTGCGCCACACGCGTCGTCAATAAAGAAATAATAACTGTCTATTTGTTAGAGTGGCCTTCCATGGTCCACCCACCTTGTTATTCATGTTATTTTACACCAAGCCCTTTGTGATACGAGTTGGATGACTGCCTTGTGATAGTGGGAACGTGAAATTTTATCGCAATAGAAGCCAGTTTTTGATCGGGTAGCTTAGTTGATGACTCTATCTGCCAAGCCTGGGTTCGAAACCTGAACCTGTTGTGCTAAAAAGGATATTTTATTAATATGTTACAGATATGTATGTCTGTTTGTGATGTTCACGCCAAACAATGAATGTTAGGGAATCTATTTTCTTATTATTTCTATTATAAATATATTGCTACACATGATTGTACCGCTTTATTAATTAGAATTCGAAATTCCGAAAAAAAATATTGGATCACGTTGACAGGTCTCCACACACGGACCCAACGTAATTTTACCACCAAAAATAGCTCAAACAGCACATAAACTTCGATGGATGGAACAACAAAGCCGGTAGGGGGCTCCACGGGCACCGCAGCGCCCTCTCAGTAATCCGAACGCAATTAATTAAGCCGCGACAACTTTTACTGCACCGATTTATATTCGAGACGGGTCGCACTTTCGTGTTTACCTTTATCTGTTTACCTTTATCTGTGTGCACCTTTATCTTTATCTCTGCTCGTGACGTGGTTAGGGTAATTTGGTCTGGTAACTTTACGAACGGACTTTGGTATTTAGAAGCGTTTTGGAGTTGGTGTAAAAGGAAGGGATTCTTTGGATTTTTGGACATTGGTATTATATAAATCGTCTGCATCTCTTCATAACTTAAGCATCGTCCTATAAATAGTAATATTATAAATAGGAAGACTTGATTGTTTGTTTGTATTGAATAAGCTCTGAAACTACTGAACCGATTTGAAAAATTCTTTCACTGTTGGGAAGCTACACTATCCCCGGGTGACATAGGCTATATTATATTCAAAAAATTAGGGATCCTTAATAAAACTCCAATAATGTAACCCAAGGTGTAAAATATCTAATAAGAAAACCGAAGCGAAGCGAGGGCGGTTACCCGTATTTTGTAATTCTTACTTCATAAATTAAGTATCGTCTTTAATAAATCTTACCACAAAGAACATGAAGTTAGGATTATAATGTGATCGACTTCAAAGCAATATAGAATAGGCTCTACGATCTGTCCGTGTGTAGCTGTAAAGGCCGTTACGGCTAACAGCAACTCCATTCAAAAAAAGGCTCTGCACTATTCCCTTATCATCATTAATTCTTCATCATCCATTTACCTTCAAATTGAATATAACTTTTAGGTAAAGAATACAATTTTCAAAATGTCCCACCGGTTTCAAAATGTTCTCAAACGTCCAATTCCTAAAATTGGTTTCCCAAAAGTTGTCTAGAATTTCTTGTCTTTATTTGTCCATTTCATAAAGCTACTACTTCAGGTCATCAATGTATTTATTGGGGGCATGCAAGGTTACCATAATTTACAATCATGTCATGTGCCATAAAAAACCTCTCGTTCTTAACTGGGGCTGATATTATTAAGTGTTGTCTTAGGGCCTTTGGTGATTTTATTTACTCGTATAGACTATTTTGTTTACGGACTATGAGAATTTTTAAAGGGTTCACGCTGTAACAACTCATGATTTTTTCAGAGTTCATTCTACTCAATTTGCGTTTGGTGACACTCACGATAGTAGGTATATAAAACCATCCACGTTATATTTTCTAACCTGCAGAGGTGAAGATGCATGAATAAAAAATATATATGAATAGATTACAACCATCGTTTTCCCGATCGCCATGATGCTTATTTAGAAATGTGTGTTTTCATAGAAAATGTTCCTATAGGTACCTACTTCTAATTCGTCCCCAGATGGTGCACATGAAATTATCGGCGTCAAATAGTTCTCTAAAAAAATAATTCGCATTATAGGTGAAAACTGAAAATGTTTTAACGTTATTGTCTATGTTGTAACTCGGCACTAGATAACTTATTTAGCGGTGTAAAATGCGAATGTGTCTCTCAACTATCGTTATTTTTCAACTATAGATTTTATATGACATAACATATAGTAGATATCTCTATACCTATATGGATGTAAATAAATATGTACAGGAGACATCTGTCGGAATTTACCTACGTATCACTCTACACTAGTACCTACCTACTAAGGTACTTGTACAATGTACACACTGTACACACAATGTACACACAATGTACCTACTAAGGTATAATTGAAAAGAAAATGTCCACATAGGTATTGACTGGAAGGGCCTCATTCCGTCACCCCCACGACACCAAACAGCTATATCCTGAATACCCTGACATTATAATATTGTATTGAACATTCACCAACCGATACAATCTCCAAACTATCAAGGCGACGTCACACGACGCTATCAAATCTACGTACGCCCATAACCCCATTCCGTACATAGAGGGCCGTTACCGTTCCAGTCTTATCTCTCTCGTCAGGCACATCTTAAGCCTCGGGGGGTTCTTGAAATAGGAATAGTCGCATTAGGCCCAAAATTACAGGCGACCGTCACAGTCTAACGTGGTAAAACGGTTAAACCACCTGGGGGGTTAACCCTCTAACACCCACTTGCACGATGTGCGGACTGAGTAGATGAATTTGGACCTTGTTGTCAAAGTTTTTGGTCGGATTTTGAATGCATTCGCGGAGATATCTCGGACGAAGAAGCTATGTCTAAATGTTACCGTTTGACCCCAACTCCGTATTTCGGTCCACGGCCCGGGAGGGTTGTTTTAGTCATCAATAATGTTGGTTAGACTTAGGAGATACGATGAAATGGTTTTGGTTCGGATTATTTTGTTGTAAGGGACTTTTTTTTCCGAAACAAGCGTATTCAGTAATCTAATAATAATGAAATATTGCACATGGAGGAATCCACGGTCTTTTTAGGGGTGACCTTAGATAGTAAACTTCAGTGGGGCCCACATATAACAAATCTCGCGACTAAACTCGGTAGGGCTGCTTACGCTGTTAGGAAAATAAGACAGTTTACTGACGTCGAAACTGCTAGGATGGTTTATTTTGCATATTTTCACAGTATTATGTCATATGCCATCTTGCTGTGGGGCAAAGCAGCCAGTATAGAACAAATTTTCATACTACAAAAAAGAGCTATTAGGGCTATTTATAAACTTAGATCTCGTGAAACTTTGCGTGACAAGTTCAAAGAAATAGGTATACTTACAGTAGCCTCACAATATATCTATAGTAACATGGTTTTTATACGGAATAATATAAGCGCGTATAAACAAAATTTTGATATCACTAATCGCCAAACAAGAAAAATGCACCAGTTAGTAACGCCATCTTACCGTCTTTCTAAAGTGAAGCGATCTTTTATGGGCCGTGGTGTACAGTTCTATAATAAAATCCCAAAGTTAATACGTGATTTGCCAGTGGAATTATTTAAGAAACATGTAAAATCTCAACTTTTAGGGAAAGGCTACTATACTGTAGATGAGTACATAAATGACAAAGACGCATGGAAATGACCAGATCTGCAACCAGTTCCGTACAGGCTAGTGATACTTCTTTGTAAGAAATATACCAATGTATTTTATTTTTAAAAGATGTGCTGAGGAGTTTCTTTCGGCTTTTCTTCTCCTCCATGACAAAGCACCTTTCCGAAAAGCTGGTAAATTAAAAAAATGACGTGCATAAGTGTATTAATGATACCTACATGAATAAATGATTTTGAATTTGAATTTGAATTTACCTGCACAATATCTCTGGATATGTTACTATAGTCCCCGTGAACTAAGATGCCCAATTTGTCGTTTGCAATCACAGTGACACTAGAGATGTACAAAAAAATCGGTTCACGAAAGAAACCAATTTTTGTAACAAATCGATTCAAAATTGTAAGACCTTCTAATCGATTCGATAATTAAATTGTAAACTAAAAACCGTAACATTTAGGTACCTCCCAACTACCTCAATTGAGCTACATATCTCGTACCACGTATTATTAATATATTCTTTTGTTTCTTCCTAACAACTCATGCTGCTAGATATGCATGGAAATATCCGAGCCGGCAAACAAGCTGACGATCCACCTGATGGTAAGTGGCTGTCGTCGCTCATGAACATCAGCAACACCAAAAGCATCACTGTGCGTTGCCGGCTAAGAAAGAGAAGAAAAAGAAAGAAAGATAGATCATGATAGAATGAACTCATCCGCTCAGTTTCATAATAATATTTTGAGGTAATATTATGAGCGTCAGGGAAAAAACTACAGTGATTAAATTCTTGTTTATTTCGTAACACACATTCATGTATACATAATTATTATTTTGTCGAAAAAAAAAGAATACCGCAAAAAGCTAAGCTACATAATTACATATAATATATTATCTGCAGTTTACTGTTCATGGATGGTGAAGAGCCCATACATAATGAAAAATGTCCTTTGTTAGCATCCAATTCGTCGTGGTATACTTGGGTACCTAATTTTAAATTCAAATGCAAGTAAATCATTTTTAACAAAGTAATTAAATTAATCAATTTTCATTTTTAAATTCCGATTATAGTAATGTATCGATTATGACTGGTTTTAGAAACGGTTTCAGGCCGTCACATCACTTTGCGTCAGTTTTGTTTTAGGCTTCTTCATCTATCATTGTTTCGACGTCAAATATTTTTAATAAATTTTGCATAAATTATGATGTGAAGGGATTTTTACTAGATTATATCGTTTACTATGATTTATAATCAACGCCAATGAAAGTGAGTAAGGATTTAAAACAAATTTTGGAAAAATCCTTCGTCCGTAAGTGTTCAACTATTCATGTCAAGTAAATGATTATTCCATTTCGCTCGAAGACGCCCATACAATGTTAGTTCATATTAATAAATGGCAGCTATCATTATGGGCATCTTAGATAATTTTGACTATAGGTAGGTAAAACAATAACAAAAACCATGATCTTTTGGCGGTTGCTTAGCAACTGACTAAAAGATTATGGACAAATAGAAAATTAAACGGTTATTAGCCGTTGCCAGATTGCTACGGTGCCGTCCAGAGTATGTGGTTAATGTGGCAGAATGTTATGAATTGTTGCGACGAAGTGAAGCACGCAGGTGACCGACTCCGTTCATATGGCCATGTGATTGATATTTTTACATTGGACTCCTTGGGTTGGCCACAAACTTACAATTTTTTTGGCGCTGTGAGAAACGTCCAAGTCTACCTATCACGGTTCCATTTACTATTTTGCCTTTCTTTTTCAACCTAAAAATTAATTAGATATCATTATACTGATTTAGTTGTTTTATCAATTTACATGGCCATGTGATTGATATTTTTACATTGGACTCCTTGGGTTGGCCACAAACTTACCATTTTTTGGCGCTGTGAGAAATTTCTAAGTGTACATATCACGGTTCCATTCACTATTTTGTCTTTTTTTCAACCTAAAAAATAAATTAGATATAATAATTATACTGATTTAGTCGTTTTATCAATTGAGATCAATGTAAATGGTGATAGTATAAGCAAAATATTGATGATGTTCTTAAGCCTATTTATAAATTTATGGCAGGACATAAAAATAAGGAGGAAAAAGTATTGGTAAGGAGAGAAATAAATAAATAAAGCTACACCTACGTCTTATCCTCACTACACCAGCCTCGTATCACAGAAAGCTGATTAATCACGGCTGACATGGCTCCAGTTATGGTTGCTACCTTTTTCGATATCATAACGCATTTTTAAAACAAAAACAGAGTAGGGTAGAGTGGGGGAATGGCGGTCTATTAAGCAATAATGTAAATATCATTTTATTTTAGGGACTTATAGCAAACGTAACTAATGTATCATATAACTTATTTAGTTGCCCTTTGAAGTATATGATATAAATTATAAAAATTTTAACCGTTTTTGATTTCATCATCATTTTTAAAAACCCTTCGTTGACCGCCATTACACGCACTCTGCGGGTAATGGCGGTCAGTGAGTGGGATATAAACAGTCATTCAAAAGCAACATTGTTTTGTTTCTTAAATATACTAATTAATAAATTAAAGCAATAAAACAACATCTTTTTTATATTTTAACTAAATATATTCTTTATTTTTTTTATTTAACCAAACATATTCTTAATTTTTAAAATTTTAACCAAAATTAACCAAAACAATATTTTTTTTTTATATTTCAACAAAAATATACTTATTTTAATCAGGTATACATCTTTAAATTCAATCACTTGAAGATTCACAAAGTTACAAGGCAAGACGCCTATGAACTTTCTGTTTACTCTTACAGTAATCACATAAATAATTATCAGGAGAATCTGTAGTCCATTTTCCTTTCATCGTAGTTCTTTCTCTGTGCCGCGGCATCTAAAAACAAAAATAAAGATAATCATGACACATTATTTCAACAAAAACAAAATAATATACTTAACACAAAATTGTCATATTATTTCATATGGGGATATACCGGTCACTGACCGGTATTACCCTCATAGAATGACTGGCATTACCCGAAAATTCAAAAATGGTTACTGTGTTCGATGATAAGAAAACTTAAATAACTTACATAAAATCAAACAAACACATAAAATGTACTATTACATGTGTAATAATAAACAATTCGAAAGATATTGATCGGAATAAAACACTTTAAGCTTACCTTTCATCGAATTTTCAAATTTCTTATAACAAAAAACGTCTTAACCTTACACAGCTTGTCAAGCGCACTGCGCGCAGAGCAAAATAGCGGCGCTTTGTCAATAAGTTTACTGAGGCGTATATTAGATGGCGGCATCAGTAGCATTAGTGAAATACTTGTGGAAGTTTTAGATTTCGATGTGACCGGCACTGCCCGCTGACCGGTATTCCCCCATCTTACCCTACCTATCTAAAACAAAAATTCTGAGTGCCTGCTATATAAAGATACATAATTTAATGAAAGTAGGTATTTGACTTTGTCAGAAATTTTACCTTGGATAGGGTAATTCATAATTTACCTTAATTATTACCTAGACACGAGTAGTTTCCTCCTTTCTTTTCCAGGTGGTTTATTAGCTCTGGTATAAAGTTATTAACCTGAAACTTGAGCTTAATATATTTGTATGTGTAATTAAAATTTTGATTATATGTATTAGATAACTATAAAATAATAAGATAAAAATGCGTTAACAGTATTGACTATGAATCCACCACGGCTTGACTAACTATGAGTAATCTATCTAGGCCACGGGGTATTCCGGCTGGGCCAAAAAACTGAACAGAATTATGATATCGTAGGTATTTAGATTTCATTGTATTTTCACTTTATCATCATAACGTCTAGATAAAATGTCAATAAAGAACATAATATAATTTTGAGACTGACAATCAGTCTTTCTCTTCTTTATTTCTTTCAGAATCTAAAAATACTGTAGTTTTTAAACAATTAATTATATTTTTACCGTCTATTCGTTTGAACAATTTAATTAAAACTGAGGAACAACCGTGCTGCCATCTGTCGTCCATATGATAAGACGTGGCATTAGTTTCTTCTACTCGTCGTTAGATGTCGCTATAAAATCCAATAAAGCTTCTAATTGGATTTTAAAAATTATCTTTTCCTCTTAGTATTTATCTTTGCTAATAAGATTAGCCATTTTCGAGCAGCTTAGAATACTAATCACAATCCCACGCCGGATGAGTGCCGTAAGATTCCACTAAATCCCGCCCGCTTAGGCCCGCTGGTGGTAGGGGTCCTCGGAAAGATTATAATTATTATTGGTATAATATTGATTTTAATAGTTCATTCATACCATTGTTACTATTATTTTTATTTGTCGTCATTACAGATTGATCGTACAGGATGTTGTAAATTTTTCTCTCTCGTTTCGTCACAGAAAAATTGTGCAGTTTCTGACTTCAAGTTAATTGTGCATTTGTTAGTTAAGTATCAGGATTTAGAGTAGATAGTTAGTACCTACACGTTAATTGGTCTTTTAATTTAGTTTATTATTATGTCCAATGTCTATTGTTTCTAAAAAAATCATTTAGTAAATTGTTGAGAAACGTGATATGTATATTCTAAACCTCTACTTCTAAACTTTACCTATAACGAGAATGTGTTACCCATTCAGTGGTTTGGGCAAAGTGTAGGTACATGATTCGCGCCCTAATTAATCCAACGAAGTTTCTCATTGCAAAACCAAGGTAATATTTTATTGCCTCACACAATTTCTACCTTCTGGTGAGTAGTTCTGTTGCTTTACTGTTGGTTTAGAATTAACGACCACATTGAATTTTATTTCAAACATTACATTTACACACAAAAAGACGTTTTGTGAAACTTTGGATACTTACTGAAAAGTACCTTGTACTATATTGTTGGAATTTAGTGATATTTATTTGCCTTGTTTCTAGAATTTTTAAGTCAATTCTTATGAGGTTAAATTACGGAACGATTATTACTATGAGACCTTCTGCTTTCTTATAAGAACATACTCATAGATGTGATAGACTTTCTAGTGAACAATTTTGACAGATTTTGTTTGGCGAAACGCAAAAAGATATTATATAATAGTGAACTTCTCCAAGATATAGTGAGATCCAATATTGAAACTCGAAATCCAGGCACCGACATTAAAGTATGAGGGAACCGTCTCATGACGGCATAATCCGGATAAACCGGGCAAATACGGTGGACGGATATTCCACAGAGAACTGACGGGCAGAAGCAGGTAGCTAGTGAGACAGGTGAGAAAGATAAATTAGGGGATTTGTTAATGTAAATTGGTAAAAAAAGTTGGATAGTTTCAAGTTTTTAATTAAATTAAAAGAAAACTTATTTAATGTATTCATACATACATAGGTACATAAGATTTTGCATTTTTTTTTATTTAACTTGAGAGTGTTTTACACAGGCCCCACAACAGGATTTCCTCTCGATGATCATTATTACTATCTAGATATGTAATTTCATCATTATATTTACTGCCAACTGAGTAGCTAATATCTAGAGACGTCATTTGTAAAAGTGATTAATAATTTTTAAATAGATAATTAGAATCAGAACAATTCAGCCGCCGGAGAAACGTGTTTCCTTAATTCCTCCCATCTGTTGCACAAAAATTAAAAGCAAGAAATTCCCACTACTTTTTCTATGCAAATTAAATTCCCGAGCAAGCACGTCAAAGACTGTTCCGCCCCGCCCCGTAATTAGACCGCAGTACGAAGTTCCTTCATCAAGACACGCGCGTTAGTTTGGTCTTAGTTTAATGTATGCACATTATCTAAGCAAGTTCCTGCGCCACCCGGGGGGCTCCCCCCCCCCTGCCCCCCACTCGCAAATGAGTTGCGATTGTGACTGGAACCGATGTCGCATAAACAAGGCAAATTATAATTCATACTGTTCCGATTGTAAGTGTCAGCTTGCATTTGTATGAAATGGAAGTAGACAGCTTGGCCATATAGTTAAAAGTATCAGGTGTTACTTTGCGGAAATCCATTGTTATTAGAAAGGAAGAAAGAAAAAAGTATACCAAGTACCAACATACATACCAGCACCAACACGTGTTTCGACCCGAAACGGAGTAACATCAGGGTAAGTTGACTCTACGATGGTTAGTAGCAAAGTCGCAACTTTATACCATCATACATGTTAACCGCGGATTGTTGCAAAGTAGACTAATATAACTTAATAGCTTGGCCATAATTGAATTCATCAAACTGTATAGATATTTTTATACTGATCTAGCAAATAACGTCTGTTGCCTGAGTTGAGTCTTGTTTGAGTCAACCGTCAAACAACTCATCGTGTTCCAGCTGGGGGCTTGTGAGCCAGTTCTTTCTTTCTTTTTCTTCTCTCTTTCTTGGCCGGCAACGCGAGTGATGCCTTTGGTGTTGCTGATGTTCATGTGCGATGAACCCCTTTCAGCATCAGGTGGATCTTCAGCTCGTTTGAGGGTTATTTCGATAAAAATATTTCAGCATCAGGTGGATTGTCAACTCGTTTGAGGGCTATTTCCATAAAAAAAATACTATTTATGCAATATTTAACTTAATGAGTTACTGTCCACGACTTCATCCGCAGAAATATTGGGCTTCCTTGAATTAGTCAGTAGTGTTACGTTGTGAAGTATTGCCAATATAAAAAAATAGGTTCAAAGCTAAAAGTTCAGTTATAATATTAAAATGAATGAAGGGAAATCCTTAGTACCCCTTTTTAAGATTAATGGAGGCATGTAGAAGTCTGATTTTTGGTAAAGTTAAAGTTTATATCAAGAATCAAGAAGAAGTGTAGACAGCTAAATTTTTGAATAATATATTGTGATAAAATACATTTATTAAAATAGACCATTGAAAAATGTCATTGTGAAGTAACCTTTGACAGATTGAATTACGATCGAATTTCGACTGAATTTAAGAATATGTAATGGAGGCATGTAGAAGTCTGATTTTGAATATGTGTAGATAGCAACATTTTTGAATAATATATTGTGTTAAAATACATTTATTAAAGGAAATAGACCATTGAAAAATGTTATTGTGAAGTAATCTTTGACAGATTGAATTACGATCAAATTTCAACTGAAGAACAGGCCTCTAGTAATATTAAATGGGAAAATGTTAAATAAATATGCTTCAGGCCAGCTCAGGTTTAAGGAGAGGCCTGTTTCCTGTAGACGCAGACCTTGTAGTGGAGATTTAATGGGTTGAGGTTAATGTATTATTTATTAGCGATCAGTCCGCGTTTTGCGGGATAATAAGTACGCTATATCTTTATGGTCTGTCTGTGTGCTTTACATGAAAATCAGTTCAGTAGTTTTGCGTGAAAGAGTAATACAAATTTTCGAAGGGTAGGATCGATGTCCGTACCAATACTTGTTCGTGCTCCTACACTTTAAGAAGGTTTAGTATATCGTGGGTAAGTACATAAAGAAGAAGATATAGTAGATAAAGTATACCGATAGGGTATATCACTAGAGGGTATATTATACTTCTAATTCTAAGCAAGTTCCATGCCACCCCTGCCTCCCCGTTGGCAAATGAGTTCGGAGTGCAAGAGCGGCCGATGTCGCATACATAGTTAAACTTCCTCTAAACACAAATACATCAGTTTCGAACGAGTTTAGCTTTCGAAATTATATATTGTGGGTAACAAGAGAATTAATTTTATTAATAGAGAATTGGGTATTGTCACAGTATAAATATTATTACATAAATATTTATACTGTGGTATTGTGTTCGAGTCCCGTGTGGGGCATTTGCGTAACTTATACATGTATTGTATAATGTTCACCGTTTCCACAGTCTCATGAAAACGTACCTAATAGTTCTTTGCAAAGTAACAATTTTTTCAACGTTAATGTTATTAGAAATTAATCATCTTGTCCAGACGGAACACTTCACAGAAGTGAAGGAAATCTCTATAGAAAAAACTACGGAAACATAACATTTTTGGATTCTGATTGGTTTCTCGTGTTCCGTAAAAAAAGTCATCCTTTTTTACCCTATATAGAGTAAAATTTAAACTGAATTTACAATGAGGCAATTATATTTAGAATAGTATAGATATACTCCCAGAATCTCTTCGTTTGCACCGGAAGAACGCCGAAAGTGTTTTAGTGAAAGGAATCGGTCGACAAGAAAAGATCCTTTTAGCGAGAGCTAGAAGCTCGCAAAATATAACATAATAATAAATCACTTGCTCGATTAAAATAAAACAGTTCTTCAAGTAATGAATCACATATAGAACATTTATGAGCTGCAACACTCCAATAGCGCTAATTTCATTGCAATCGGATACGTATCCTGGAATTACGGCTTCAATTTGCGGAATTGTTCGCAGTTCTCTGCCGTTTAAGTTTAACTTCAACGTCTTTAGCTATTGAATCCCACTTTGTCTTTCACTTTGCAAATACTATCTACCTATATATACACATGTAATAAGTATTTAAAGCTTTTTATTTAAAACCCAGATGGAGCCTTACCGAAAACATCTTAGCCCTATGAATTATGATCTATAATGGTTTTAAATTTTCATCAGGATAAATTAATCGTTAAGTTTTAACAATTAAGTACAGTCAGGTTTAGGAGACTCAGCCAGCGTCATGCTGAGCAACAATTAGGTGGTTTTCTGAATTTATAAGGGGCAAAATTCACCTTAAAAACGGCCAAAGAAACAGCGCCTCACTAACAGCAGTAGCTAATTGCAGAAAATATGTGGACTCTGAAATGTTGGTGCGAGAAAAATAACGAATAGAATGAAAAGAGACACTTCAAGGAGAATTTGGGCTTTTTCATGTATCAAGCCAAGAAATGAGTTGACGATCCATCTGAAGTAGCTACCGTCGCCCATGAACATTGTTGCCTGTGAGAAAGGAAGTTACAAGAAAGAAGAGAAAGAAAGAAAGGCATTATTTCGGTGAGTGTTCATACCATCCTACATCATCATCTCAGAGTAAGCAGTTTTATTTCCATTGGATCCCTCATTTGCTCTTCGGAAGCTAAAACAGGCTCAAGTACCTAAGCAACTTATGAGAAGGTCAGCTACTGACAAATTATAAATACCTCATAAAGTTAGGCATATTTGTCAAAATCAACGTTGGAAAAATCTAGGTCAGTTAGCTCAGAATGGTAGTACAGTAGAATTGTTCAAGGCTTTTCAAGTTGTGCGGGAGAGGATCAAAAGCCGGGGTTTCGAGAAAGATGCTGCATTACAATAATTACTCGTTAGATTTATTTCACCTACTAGGAGTCACAGAATGTGATCTGCTAAACAGAGAGTTCCTGGTTATATTTCCAGCTGGGACATACATTCATGTGACAAATCAAATCAAATCAAATATTTTATTTGTGAAATAAGGTACATAAGGATGGTAAAATTAATAGCTCTCTTACTCTGCTAATTATTGGCGTACAAAATTGATTACAATTATTCTAAAATTTGATTCTACATAAGACAGATTAGTAATTTCTATTGGTTTACATATTAACGTCTTCGTTCTTTATACTTCTGTGCCTATGGTATAATCACAACATAATTATCGTGGTTTGATGGTTTGAGTATTAGTTTCTAGTTTAAATTCAAGAAGTATAAAAGAGAAAGACTTAAGGTTTATATCAAACCAAGTCACAAGTCTTACAGTGTTTCCACATATTCCATCAAGAAACACACGTAATAGGTATTCTAAATTATCTTTCATTTGAAACCAATTACCCACATTCCCAGCACTTACCTCGCATCGATGACGCGCTAAGTATACGAAGACGGCACAAATCACATGTGAGCTTACACACGAACCGAAACTCAGTATATAGTGGTACACACAGAAGTCCACGACAGAATACATAATGTAAGAGAAACAAAGCTGCTACATAATGCCCACCAAATTCTAACTTCGGGATCTGATTAAGTAACAAGCGATTGGCGATTTGTGAGAACGAATCAACGCGATATTAATGATGTAGCGAGTGCCAAAATTGGTGTTAATGTTCACAAGAATAATTAACGAGGATTATATTATCTATCTATTCATCGGTCTTTTCAAGTCGCTTTATCAACCGGTCTCCTAGGCCCTCTGAATCTAGGTTTATTGCTGTCTTCTTAGGGTCGTAAGTCAATGTTTGGCAATGTTTAGCAGCGGGACTTATGTTCTCCTAAGGCTGGTTTTACATTTTTATTTGTCTGCATTCCGCTTCTAATATTTGGACACTAGTTGTCGTAACTTAATTAGTTTCTGCTTACTTACTCTTTACAAGTCTTGCTTCAAGGCTTTAATCTGACATTCATTGAGTTGGTCATCGATCACGCGTTATATGACAAGCATTCAATTTGAAATTTTAATTAAAAGACTGGAATTATTAAATTAAAAGACTGATCGCATCGTACGGAAAAGGCTCATATGCCTTTCAGACTGAAACATAAAATTAATTTTTAGTGATAGTACTGTTTCAAATTGTTTATAATTGCGACACTCTTGTCTTATACCAAACTCCAAGGGTGGAGTAGAGCAACAAAGGAGAAATTTCGCTAGATCCATCCACCCACAAACAAACAACCGAGGCGTTTCGCATTCCGTCCACTGAAACCTCATGACGGATCAAATTGAACCTTGTGATCTTGTGGCTATACAAGGTATGTTCGTATGTGCTTCATACGTCTCCTCATTATTGTCATACGGTATTAATTATAACTATTCTAATTCCACATCCCTACTAAAGGTTGCTATCGTTCAGGTCTAGGGAAGGTTTTCAGCCTTTAAGGTTTTGATTGCGACTACCTAAAAAAATATACGGATTTTTATACAGTTTTTACGTACAGATAGATTAATTTTTATGCAATTAACAATTTGTTTAATTTGTTGTAATATCATTTTTATCTGAAATTATAATATATGAAAAATTATTTGATTGAAATTATATTTTATTTTTATCTCAAGAAATCGCTTCAGTCGCTCATTGTTTTGTATTCCTTTCTTGTGCTCTTACGTAATATATTATTTTATGGTGTACAAACAATAAGGTGTTAAATAAATTACGGTATATTGATTTTATGTGATCTGATTGTTTTTATTTGTTTTAATTTATGAATATGATGGACTGTTCTGAACGATTAATCATCATGTATTATTTTTAATGTATATTTAATTCAACAATAATATCAATTATACTTAGTTTTAAGTAAGCATTCGCCTCGAATCCTCAAATTTTTCGAACTATTGTGACGAAAAGTGACCTATGATTTCTCCAAAAGCGTTCATGTTCTGCGTTCAGCGTTCTGAAAGGTGTGCGAAATATCCCTACCAGGCTGGCGTAGTAGATTACGGGTTAACATTATATTGTAAAAGGAGACCCGATTAGCGAGTCATTGTACATTGCGACTGGTGAACCAGGCATTTCAGTTTATTCTAGTCGAATACCTATTACTACGTTAAACTCCTCGTTATGATATCAAAGCGCCACACCGCTACAGTACCCTATCGTGAACTCGGTTAGATAACAGCTTACTAACCACGGATATACTGCTATATACCTACCGGTATATACCGGTACATAAAGAGGTATTTACTACGTGTTTGAGCAGATCCCGGACCGGCGCACAAACGTTTGCATTACCAACTGGATATCACGTCGGGACGGGAATTTTGGGGTGATATCGATGATTTAAATAGGTCACCCTTAGTAAATCTTTAGTGTTTAAATTCTAACTTGTCGACGATTCTAATATCATTAGGAAGTTTCCATGTTTGTATTAGGAACTACTGAAATAATAAAAAAAAACTTTCAGTAATAAAAATCGATTAAAAGTTTGAAAATGCACACACTAATTTTTCTCCTTTTTTACGTGTCCTTATTGGATTGTGTTAACATTTTGAGTCTGATGTTCAAGGGGCAATTTAAGTAAAAAATTCCATTTGTTAATACAAAAAGACATACGAACATATAAAAAAATCTTTTAAGCTTTTTCTATTTCCTGATGTGGAGCCAACCCTGAGCTCAGCAGTTAGTTATCATTTAATTTAGAAGGAATATATGTATAAAAATTCATGTCTGTAATGTTATACGTCAAAGAATTCTTTCGTCTGGAGCCAACCCTGAGTCAGGTCACCATTATCATAAAAATGCATTGTCGTCAGCGAACATATAAGTAGTGAATAGAACCCGCCCGCATAAACAGTATTTTACATAATATTATTATGTTACCGGCTAAAACCTGACATAATACACCTGGAGGGCTCATGTCGACCTCTTGAGATGTCACCCATCGAACTATCGATCACGCCCGCAGTTGCCTAATTTGTCCAACCACAAGTTGATGTGACTGTAACTTACTTACTTTAAAACTATCGACAACCAAAAATGTACCTATCCCCTCCCTAGTGTCAGCCAAGCCGCGATGCTGTCGGGGCAAAACCGAATTTCCGAAACGTCTAATAAGTTGGATGTTAACTCTGTCAGCAGCATGTACCAACGTATGTACATGACATCGCCAGTTTAACGTGATCTACCTACCCGTCTTACGATGCTAACGACGCTTTATAAGGCCTAATACTGACTAGCCTTTTATACATGATGCTGCTTTTGAAGTCGAGTATTAAGTGTATATTTTGAACATGACGAATTAAATTCAAAGGAATAAAAATTTAGAAACATAATTTCCTTATTGTATGTTGAAAACTCGTTGAGAACGACTACACCGGGAAAATGAAATTTAACTGAACTTTAGAAACTGCGTGTCGTTCAGCTGTAGATAATTTTCATAATAATAAATAATTAATTAATAATATTTTTTTAATAAGCATTTCTTTATTTTCTAATTTTCATTTTAATATCCTCAATCGCAGTTAATTTAGAAAGAAATGTTTTTAAGATAATATTTTCTAAACTTGAAATTTTTACAATTACGGTGAACTGAAGACAATACAATCCCCATTCATCGTGGCACCACAGTTTCAGAATGTTCCCCTAAACATCTCCAAGAGCATTGGGATTTTAGGTGTCGACATTACGAATGAAGTCCAGTTTAGGGACCACTTGGAAGTCAAGGCCAAACTAGCTTCAAAGAAACTGGGTGTGCTCAACAGAGCAAAGCAGTACTTCACATCCGAGCAGAGGTTGCTGCTCTATAAAGCACAAGTCCGACCTCACATGGAGTACTGCTCCCATCTTTGGGCTGGAGCACCGACTACTCAAGTGGATCCTCTTAACCGGATTCAGAGACGGGCTGTTCGTATTGTCGATAATCCCAAGCTCACGGACGGTTTAGAATCGCTGGGATTACGAAGAGATGTGAGTTCTCTGTGCGTTTTCTACCGTCTGTACAATGGGGAATGTTCTGAAGAACTCTTTAATTTAATACCGGCGGCCAACTTCCACCATCGCTCAACGCGCCGCAATGCCAGGTTTCACAAACACCATATCGATACCTGGCATTCGTCCACGGTAAGATTTACACGACATTTCCTTCCGCGTACGTGTAAACTGTGGAACGAACTACCACCGACGGTATTCCCACGGTGCTATGATATGGGGACCTTCAAGAAGCGGGTCCATCACTTCCTTCTTAGCCGGCAGCGCACTGCCCAAGTAGCACGCGGGGCTGAATAAGAGTTCACATTTAGCGTACAAGTGAACTTAAAGCATTAATTCACTCTTATATGAGTTCACCTGTGATGTATTAGCTGTTTAAAGGCGAAAAATACGCTTAAAGCTGTTTAAGGTCTGTATAAGAGTGTAATGTTAACCTAATATACAGCTAAGGTCTGTATAAGAGTGTAATGTTAACCTACTACTATTTAAATGCTGTTATACTGCTACTATGCAGCTATGTGAACTTAAGGCTGTATAACTTGTGCCCAAATCAGTCGTATAAGGGCTGTAAAGCGTGCTCTACAGCTCATATACAGCTGACTTACTGCTTATAGTTCACATTTGAACCCTTAGACAGCCCTTATACAGCCCCGCGTGCTACTTGGGTGGTAGCGCCTCTGGTGTTGCGAGTGTCCATGGGCGACGGTGACTGCTTACCATCAGGTGGCCCGTCTGCTCGTCTGCCTGCGTACTACATAAAAAAAAAATATATATTATTCATAACATTTCATAATTCTTAATACGTACAAACGCTTACACACTCATACCTCCGCATTAGGTTTTTACCAGTGTCGCGGGTGGCATGGACGACACATCAAAATAACACCCATCATGACCCAAGTACAAATATTTATTTGTTACATAAATATCTGCCCCAGCCGGGAATCGAATCCGTACCTCTCGCTTCGCAGGCAGGGACGCTACCAACTAGGCTACAAGGTCGTCAAAATCATATAAACATTATCATAGAAACATTAATTTTGATGTCACCATACTCACCATCACCCTCAACGAATTGCAATTACATTATAGGTATAGTAATAGTATTTCTTCTGTAAAGAGTAAATAAAAAAATAATAATCCTACTATAGTATAAAATGTGAAAGTTTGTGAAGTGGATGGATGTATGGATGGATGGATGTTTGTTGCTCTTCCACGCAAAAACTACTGAACAGATTTTCATTAAATTTAGTGCACATGTAGATCATGGCCTGGAGTAGCATAAAGGGTACTTATTCCCGTAAACGCGGGAAAAGCCACAACCAGAGAGCTTGTACCAGGGGCGTAACTACCGCCGTATCAGCCGTATCAATTATACGGGGCCCCCAACATATAGGGGTCCCCACTAACACTCCTAAAAAAAAAAAAAACTCGCCAGCGCCCGCTACAGTTGGCACTCCTTTTATATTTGACAGCTAACGTCGAGGGGCCCCACAACAAATATTGATATGGGGCCTTCTTAGGGCTAGCCACTGGCTTGTACGAAATAATTTTATTTCTGAACGGATTTCTAATTATTACGAAGGAAAAAAAGCGTCGATTAATATTTAATAGTGATCACCTTAAAAATATAAGAACAATATGAGAGGTCTCTCTAAAATGGACATATGGATCTCATTTGCCCACAGAAGCCACTCTGTACGCGTCGGGTTCAATTAGGAAATGTTTAGTCAGTAACCAAAGGAAGATTTGTACATGTCGCGTTGGCCTGAACAATGTTTGTTGAAAGCTACACTACGTTGTAGACTATTTGTTGTGTTTCATGAGACTTGGCCTGAATGTATATATCCTGAGTAGTTAAATAGCTCAACGTCATATTGAGCACGGGTCTCTCTTCTTAAGGAGACGTAGGTAATTCCTAGAATCCTAGGGTACTAGGAATCCTTGGTTGATCGCGCCCTGTCAACTTCAAGAATTGGATTACATAAGCGACTTTAAAATTTCAGTTACTCAGGAAAAAATTGCTTAGCATGAGGGCATTAGTTCTACGTAAATGTGACTTTACATGTAAGTTTCGATTAAATTCGTCTTTTCGTCTACAAACGGGCGCAAGAAAGTGTAAAGAATCACCTTTTTTATAGTGATAAGTAATTGCAACGGCGTGAGATTTAGGAGTATAAAAAATATTGGCTCATGCGCCTTTTTTTCTTAAATCCGGAAATATATATGAGTCACTCAATATCGCAAAAAATGTTAGATGCATCTTTTCAACTATCGGGGACCGCCCAGACAAGGTGACTTACACAGTTTCATAGTTCATATTGGGACCAATCGACAATCCAATGATGGAACCGGCTACAAGACTCACGCTTAGATGAAACCCCGAACACATAATCAACTCGACGGAGGATAACAAGTGAAACTTATTTCGGTGCAATCAGAATCAAGAAATCGGAAACGTCACGTTGATGTTGAAATTAAAGGTAAAACGTTTCGTAATATGCGATCCATTAGAAGAGTACTTTGGCAAGCCAGCCAGGTGAGCTCACAGCCAAACAAGTAATAAAAATACAAATTGCAAACCAATCAATCGTTGCAAACTCAACAAGTGTCGATAAAATCGCGCTCAATCAAAACATTTCCAATTGCCTTTGAAATGGAATGCAGAACAAGAAATAACTTTTTAAGGGCCTCGAGTAGGTACATTCTCAGGGGACGACGTCAGCTTTGCAAGCGAACGCCAATTGGGTTGAAGTGTTTCGGCAAAGGAATTATGTATTGAACTATAAATGTGGAAGAGTATCGAAGCGATTGGAACCTTAACCAAGCAATATTTTGAAGTGAAAACTTCTTTAGTACGGGGGTGACTTCAAATTTTATGAAACGAAACTGTCCAGTAAAAAGAGACAAACACATAAATTCTAAATGAGATAGGAAGCATTGTACAGGGGTAGGGTAGGGGAGTGAGGGGTAGGGGAGCGGAGCAGAGCGGGGCGGAGCGGAGTGAAGTAGATTAGTGAAACCTAAATTTATCATCTTCCCGAAATTTTACATTCGTCTCATTATCTTGAAAATAAAAATTTTGAAGGTTTCACTTCTACCACGTGTGAATTGCAGACATTTTATGTTTTATAGGACCCATGGTTTTGAAGATGCATATACCATAGACCATAGTGCTTCTTATGGTGGTCCTCTTCAGAACACAATGATACAATGTTTGTTGCATACAAACAACCAGACAGACAAATAAAGTATTTCGTTTTTTCGTTCGGAGCAGATACCTATTTATTTATGTGACCGATAAATATTTGTACTCGGGTTATGAGTGTGATTGTGATGTTATAATAATTGCGTAGTCCATGCCACCCGCGGGCCGCGACACAGGTGACAACCTACTGCGGGGGTATTGTGTTCGCGTTTATTATTATTTTTTATTAAAAAACGCAAATCAAACAAAGTAACAGTTTATTCAACAAGTGCACAGCGAATCATACCCGTCAAAATATTTCGATTGGCGAACGCTAATGAATACGGAATGGAGTTTGCCAGTTCCTCCGTTCCTCAGTTCGTCGGATTAATCGACTAATTAGGGGGGAAAAGAAACGATAAGACTCCGAGACGCCGACACTTGCGTTGAGGCAGGTCCGGGACGATTTTTACGTCACTTTTCAGGTTTCTTTCGAGATCTACGCTTGCTTCGTCTTGGTTGTGAATTGCGATTGGGCTGTGTACTGTTTGAACAGACATAAATTATACAAGAAGACTGTAAGACGATTTTTGACTAACGTATTTGGGAAGACAGTAAAAAAACTACTATGCTTGGTGGTGTGATAATCAAGAATTGACAATTTGTTTTAAATTTATTTATAATTAATTCTGAAAAATTATACGCTATTTATTTAAAAATACCCTAATAATATACCTGAAACAAAAAAGAGTCATAACAATATGCGTAATTTTGCTCTTGAAATATAAAGCAGAGCAATGCGTAGCTACATTACTATAATGAAGTTCATAATCTTACCCAGTTTGGAATTTAACAAAAAATCTCCGTAAGCACCAGTTTCACTGTAATACGTTTCCGACCACAGCCCCAACACTCCCAACAGCCAATACTCAAGAGCGGTATAATCATGTTCCCGCGAATTGCCGCTTGAAGCAATCATAATGAATATTTTATTTTATCATAGCGGGCTCGCCCCCCCCCCCTGCCCCGCGCCACCCACAGCCCTGAACTTGACACCGAGCGAAAAATTAGTTCACAAGGCGAAAGTGAACTTTGTACAGAGTTTGCACTTTTTGATCCAACCTAGACGAAGATAAAAGAAGTTCGTCCAAGTTGCGCTTCGCAAGTAGTCCACTTGCCGATCGAGCCAACCGATACTTTCCTCTACCCGCTCGGAGGGAGAGAAACGATTATAATAACACGCCATTCAATATTAAAACTATATCAGTAAATTCGCTGCTAATTAACCCGTGTATAAGCTCTCAAAGTTAAGTTTAACCGTTATTCCGCCGCAAGCCCCTATGCCGAGTTCAAAAAGCAGGAGTGAAGCTACTTGTGAATTAACATACTTTGCTCAAAGCTACCAAACTAACCGCGTACGAGAGAAAAAAATCTAACGTATTTCACGCATTCACTCACTGTATGAGGCTAATTAAAATAGTACAGAGGTTGGTTCCGCGAGTGGCGTAGTTCCGCTACTCTCCGCTAGGTAGCGCTTTTCGCTTTGACGAGCTGGGGGTTTTTGTAGGCTGGGGGCATGTTTGTGAGGTTTCATTTTTTAATGAGGTCGTGTATTCGGGTTTGTGCTGTGGGGATTGCAGGCGGGCCGCGCTTTGTGCGAGCGACAAGCCCGAGTCCCAGTTAGCGAGCGGCAAAGGGAAGCTGGTGTGCGTCGATGAAAGAGTTACGTTTAGTTTGCTCTTCGTTTATTAATGCATCGCGTAAAGTTTAACGGGTGGACGGATAACCCTCCCGCTGCTGATTATTCTGCCGCTGCCAGGGGACACGAGTCATATGCTTATCTTTTTCCCTTCAACGTTATTCTTCGTATGTCTTCTGGAAATTTTGTACCTGTCGAATAGTTCGTCATATACCTAGTTACATTTCAGCTTGAAGTTTAATTAGCTCAAACATCCTGATCATAGAAATGGTAATGATTTAAGTTTTTCGTCATCTGCTTCTACATCTATCGCATACATTATGTATATACGCACTTTGCTATAATTTATGAATGCGTGGAAATATTGGCGTATACACCAATGTATATACAAATTCCTAAGTTCTGAGTACCTATATGTACAGTGAATTATTGGTAAAACATAATTTATTTAATTACCTGCCTTATATATTAATACATCGCCAGTGACACTGATGCGTTGCTTGACAAGAACAAAAATGACCCGCTAGTTTTGATAGATCTCTTAGATCTTAAGAAAACTACGTAAACATTACACGATTAGCTTAGGAAAGAAAGAAGGAAAAATAGAGAACCGTATCACGATTAAAAAAGGCTGCAATCGCTGCGTCCTAAGCAGGGCATACCTCAGGGTATTGGCTTGGGTAGGAGAACAGAGGACTGTTACCAATATGGATTTTTAGAGGACTGTTATGTGCTTTTATAGTTTGTTGGATAAATGTAAAGACATGTCAAATTAAAAAAATTTAGAAACTCTTAAAATCATATAGGGCAACACTCTTCTATTAATATGCCTAATCCATCCATCCTTTCATTAACCTTTGGTGGTCCACTGCTGGAGACCTCCCCTAACAAGCACCACTCTGACCGTTCCTGAGTCTTTTGAATCCAGCGAATACCCGTTGTCTTCTTGAGGTCGTCAGTCCACCTGGTCGGAAGGCGTCCTGTGCTCCTTTTACCGTTGTTTAGGCGTGGTCTTCATTCGAGGCCTTTCTTACCCGACGGCTATCGGTTCTACGAACTATGTGGCTAGACCATTGCCATTTTAGCCGGCTAATTTTCTGCGCTATGCTGGTCAGCTTCCTCCTTCTAAGCTTCTATGAATTTCATCATCTCTTATTCGATCGCGTAGAGAAATATTGACCATAGCCTACTCCTATGCCTTTATTATAAGATGGATATAAAGGCATACAATTTAAAAAAAGTTATTAAAATGACACTTCCCGAAAAAAAGTTTTAGCAGATTCCGCTAAGCTTAACTTAATTTTGTAGTTCTGTTAGCATTCCATTTTAGTTATGTAATAAATACATTATACTAGCTGCCCGGACAGACTTCGCTCTGTCAAAAGTTTTTTTTTATTTTGAGATATAAACTATCCTATCTTTCAAGTTGGATCAAACTGCACACAGTGTGCAAATTTGGTTAAAAGTAGTTTAGGAGTCCATCGCGGACAAATAACGTGACACGTAATTTATATTAAGATTAATATAGGTTGGTACTTATAACTTTCTTTGCGATACAGCAATAAATTCTAATAGAATTTTCTAGTTCGTTTTCAAAACTTGTAAGTTAAATGCTTAAAATGTATCAGTTACACTAATAGGAATAAAATTAATTATTTCAGATTTGAATATAATCATTCCTCATTTTTGGGCAGTAAGATTTCCATAGATTATGTTCAAGTCTTATAAGAACGTTTTCTGATGCACGCCATCTATGCGTGAGTAGCTAGTTCTAAAACATACATGAAGATGCCTCGAGTGAGCACGTGTGTGTAGGTTTCCTCCACATACTCATAACTTACTTCAAGTAACTACTAATTTCAGTGTAATCTAAAGAAACAAGACTAATACTTAAATTTAATCTAAAAGTCGTTAGTCCAGTTAATGTCGTGTAGTAGTAATTAAATAAAAGTTCGCGTCGTAACACAATAGTTTTGCTTGAATATCATCGTCATTCAAAGCAATCAAAAGCTTTAATTTACTTACTAGCTGTTGCCCGCAGCTTCGCTTACGGAAATTATGTTTTACCTTATTTGTACCTCTTGCAGAAGGAAATTTCAAAAACGGTGAATTTATATTGAAGTATTTAGTAATTTATATACTGAAACCCACGATAAAATCACAAAGGATTCCTCCAGGAGAGGGTTTTGAAAAATAATCAATATTCACATTAATTTGTATTTTTTTCTTTTTTTTTGCAAAATTTTGAAAAACTGAAAAATACATGTTCCATAAATTTAAGCAATGAACATTTGATGCAAATTTGAAGCAAATTAGTTGATGTTTTAAAAATATTCCATACAAACTTTCATCCCGTTTCCCGGGGAAACCTTTTAATTTTCCGGGATAAAAAGTATCCTAAAATATGACCAGGAGTATTAGTAACAATTTAACTAATTTTCATCGAAATCCATTCAAGGGTTTTCATGTGATGCCCGGACAGACAGACAGACAGACAGACAGACAATAATTCTAAAAAAAATATTTTTGTGTTCTAACACGTTATTGAAGTGCCCCCTAATCAAAATTTTTAAAAAATATTCAATGTACAGTAAATTTGCCCTTTGAGTTTTATTATAGTATAGATAATGATTGCTATCATAGCAAAAAGGTTTCGGAGAACGTCGACAGTCTTGACATGGCAGAAGAAAACAATCGCAGCATTCCAAACACGAACCGTAATGAAATCCGCTGTCAGATGAAAATTTTGATTGAATAATAGGAACCAAAATTAAAGATTTTGGAGTTAAAATGATAAATCTAACGTGTAGGCGGTTGTAATATTGAGGTAACATAGTCAGGATTGTTTGTTGCGATGGTACGGTGGAGGTGTACCTTGTTTTTGGCCTTGCTGCTGCTGCTACCCACGATTGGAGGCAAATCGGATGACGAAGAAGAGGAAGAGTGAGTTTTCAATCCATTTGATCTGCTGTGGTTAACGATATAGAAAATCTGTCCAGATTGTGTAGCCATATTTATATGGTTTCATGAAATTGGCTACGAAATGTAGATTACGATTTATTGTTTGACGTTTGAAACGTGATAAACAATTTCAATATTTATCACAAGATTATGATACTTTACCCTTTTGTTCTTTAATCTGAGCTTTAACCATATTAATTCTTAGAAATATATCAACTATCAAGATGTTGATTATATCATTTATTATTTATTTGTTGTTAAACGATATTGTAAATATAAATATAAGTAAGCAAATAAAATAATCTTTAAATGTTAAAATTAGCCTTAAGAAAACTAAGTACTATATGTCTAAAAGGCTGTTAGATTTCAAGGAACATTGTTTAAAACCCTATGTTTTCACGTAGATAACAATTTTTTTATTCATTTATATAAAATTCACTAATTAAATGTTTGATACTGGTAAATTTATGCAAAGAAAAGACATAATCTTTGTAATGGTTCTCTTCGAGTTTTATGATAACATTTACAGGCCAGCTGAAGAAGAAAACGAAGAGAATGATTCAGATGATGACGATGACGCTGAGGACACGGCGATGGAGAAGAGCGACACGGAGCCGAGAAGAAGACTGGGTCCAGGGCTGATGCTTACACCGAAGACGATCCCGATAACCAGAACAACGGCGAAGAGACCGCTCGAATGTTACGTCTGCGCATACAGGATCGATTCACAGATTAAGGCCTGTTTGGATCCTACTAAACACAGGTTTCGTTTATTCAGACATATACGTACGTTGAATGTGTGAGTTATTCTATGATGTTACCGATTGGCACCAGTATTAAATCTCGTCGAATCTTGGGATAATTGAAATCTACAAACACTAGGTTGGGTTGGCTACAAAATTACTATTTCAAGCTAGGAAAAGGTAGTTGTTACACAGCATATTTTCGTAGTTATGGAGACTGCACCCTATGTTATTTTCTTAAAGGCTCTTAAGTTTGTTTGCACCATCAAATATTTTGTCGATTAAATTTTTTAATCTTCCCTCTTTGATGAGTTTATGAAAATGTTAGTCGGAACATCAGACACTTTATCCTTCCCTGATGCTAATTACCCTGTTCTAACACAACTATTCTTCTATATCCAGGGTACACACAATGACATGCCACAGCATGGAGGACAAGTGCTTCACGTCGGTGATGACGAAGAACAGTGCGATGGAGGGGGTGGTGCGCGGCTGCCGGTCTGGCTGCGTGGCTTCTCCGGAGACCACGTGCTGTGAGGTGAGCATCGTCTATGGAACATTTGCTTCACGGGGTTAAGGTTCCGATGTTATTGATTTTCAGGGTACAAGTAGGTAAAGGTAAGAAGCAGTCCGTAGTCTGTATCTTATAGAAGGTTTTTATACTAAATTCACCTAATATTTTATGAAATTAAAAAGGTATTGATTTAATTTCGAAAATTAGTTAATTTAGCCTTCACATTGTGAGAGGAGATCCCGAGCCCAGCAGTGGGACAATTATGGGTAGTTGCTTTTTGCTTTTTATTGATTTAAAGACTAAAATGTTTTTTTTTGTATTGTAAACTCTTTCTTAAGCTCAGGAAATCTCAAGTATAGTGGAATATAATAATATTATGTGTTTATTTATGCAATAGTTTAACTTATCCTTGATTAGGTCTCCTACGATCCGAATACTAAAAGTACTTTAAAATAAAGTATTGTTATTCTACTGGCTCTCATGAAATCTTTGTTAATTATTATACTCTGATATTTTTATACCTTGACAGGCATATTGTGATCTTAACTTAATTGTCTAATTGATCTTCTTAAGAGTATTTAAAAAGTGTTATAAGTTGGAATCTGAATTTAAGAATGTGTAAGGCAAGCTAATAACAACAATCCTAGAAAATTGTCTTTAGTCAAGTAATAGTTTTGGACATATAAGTCAGCAAATGTATTGAAATATTTGTTTCAGTTAAACCGCTGCAATAACCAAGCCTTCGCGATGCCAATCATATCTCCTCGAGCCCTCGCCGAGAATAAGACTACGAAATCAATACCCACTACGGTTCTGTTTTTTGTGACAATCCTATTAGTACTTCAGACCGTAGTGAAAGTGGCATTTGTATGACAATCTGACGCAGACAATAATAAACCAACGATTGGTCTTTTTACAATCTGCTTCACGTTAGAATAAAAAACAGCTCGATAATGCTGCGTGTCCACTTTGGGTACCAAGAAGTCTCCGCAAATTGGTACTTCAGAGTTATTAACTACTTATAACTCAGATTTGATTGTTAAGTTGTATTGTGATTTTCGGAGAATTCTTGGTACTAACAGTGGATAGACACTATTAACGACTCGGATGTATTGACAAGTTTTTTTACAATCATAGCGATTTTAGAATTAGCGGTTATTGCAACTCGTACAATTCGTAATTATTTGAACCTCGAAAATGTCAGTCTGTATACGGATTAAATTTGTAATGTGCCTTTACACTACATTTGTTAATGTTTTATAGAGTGGAGTTTTGTAATGGTATTTAATAAACATGTAATTTACATTGTGAATTATTTTAATCTTGTTTTTATTATATTGTCATAATTAGTTAGATGGTGAATTCCTTCAATTCCACAAAAGATATTATCTTGACCCGATAAACAAGTTGTTAACAAGTAGGGTAAAATATCCTCGATATCCGGTGGTTTTCTACGTAAATCTTAAAAGCCACCCTTGTGAGAAGCTTATGAATGATTGAAGGGACACGAGGGGTCACTCGACCCCGCGGTCAAGCCTTCCCGCCCAATTGATCACACTTCCGGTTGGGGTAAGCGACTCCGGATTGGAAGCTTATTTGAAATATTCTTCCACAATTTTTATGTTTTTGAACAAGAGTACGAGAAAGCAGATTAATTATACAGCCTTGACACAACATCAGCCTTGATAAAAAGGCATTTGTGGGTAGTTTTTTTTTGTTAAAGAGGTATTTTATGGCAGAGTAACTAAGCAGTAGAACTAGTGGGAATGAACGATAAAATCCAGCGATAATACTATTCGTGACTGAAGTTAATCTGGTAGGACCACAAACTCAAATCATTCATTTCATGTAGGTATTAGTTAGTGTTTCCCATTGGTCAGATTGATCGTCAGACTAGTCTGACCAATGGGAATTTTTTTCCCGTTAGCCAGATTTATTTGATAGCTGGAAAAGAGAGAAATAAATACGATCAAAGTAAAAACAGTTGCATTTTATTGACTTAATTTTATCTCAGGCGTTCTAAAAATTACCAACCCTCAATTTTCCACTTCAATGCCACTCAATGCACTAATGAACCTGAAATTTTTTCAATCTCACTAGAAAATATATAATAATTGGCTATTTCTAAAAAAGCACTTGATTTAAACTAAAACGAACCCTAATCACTCCGATTAATACCCATTTCATCACTTTGTTAATATTTCCTGTGAAATACTGAAACTAAAATTTCGATAGCTCTACGTTTAATTATTGTAAATCGCAATGTTAAAACACCAATCTGTTGTCCTACGCAGAAGAATTTCACTTATCATCTAAATCGGGTTGAACCCCTGACCACAACTCCGTGTGAAATTCACCCATAGGAAATTCCAATAAACACCCATTTCGCACCCTCGAATCCACTCAATTTGGGGTGTCCAGCGTTAAGAAGGCAGTTCACTTGTTTTCAACATATGGGTTAAATCACTTAGATAGGGAGCAGACAGACGGAGCATACGGATACGTTACTCTTATGTCAAGGGAATAGGGTACCATTTCCAATGTTTAGGACTATAGTAGTGTGGTCGTAAGGAATTTTTCGAGGGCGAAGAAAATTCCCGATATCCGAACCGGACCTGTCGGTTATTTTTATTGGGCAACAAGGGTCCCGTTAGCTGTGATTCGGGTGCGAAAAGTTTGGTCAAACAATGTATGAGGGAGCAAATATTGGCCGATCGTCCGTGTTTGATGTGAAAGCCGAGAAGTTGGATGACTTTTTCATGTTTGTTTTGATGTCGTGTTACACTTTCTATAGTTAAAGTTTAAAATTTATATTGATAATAGTTTTGTTATGGTTTTATGTAGGGTTCTACTGTATCTTTGCTGTGGCTTCTGCTTTGAGATCAAAATTTAAACGTAATTAATTTTGCAATGTGTTACTTCACATTGACACTAGTAAGTGTTTTAGTTTCTTCAATATAAAATTTATCTTCTGTACTTCTACTTAATAATAACTTTTACACCAAATAAAGAAAAGTGAATAGGATTTTATTAATGCGTTGTATGTAACATGACGTCATAAAGTAAACAAATAAGACTCACAAACACCTACCACCCTAAAACAAACATTTATCTATCACATATACATCTCGTCCGAGAATCGAACCCGGGATTCCTCGCACCACAGCAACGTCACTTCAGGAATTCGTCATCCAGTCCAGTCCATCCAGAGTACAAATCAGATCTACTTCCGAGAACTTCCCACCTTAATAAAGCACTGTGATCCGTTAATGGGTCGAAGCAAAAAAAAAAAAAAAAAATCTCAGGTCATTTCGAATCCCATTCAAATAAGCTACCACTTACGCCTTTAATGTTTTGTTAAACCTTGTAAAAGGAAAGGCACAAGCGTGTCTGCGCAGCGGACAACATATAGGCGTAATTTATTCGGATATAAGTGTCCTGAGAGCATTCTGAGCCAGTGTTTGCCTATTTGTACTTATTTGTGCATGAGTAATGCAAATGCTTGTCCGTGTGTTGCCCGAGCCGATGACCGTCGACGGACAAACAGACGTGTATTTGTGTACGTGTGGTTTTTTTATATATCTCGATTGGCACCCGTCCAGATGACCGCACGGAATGGGATGCACTTTATAATTTGTTGACGAAACATTTGTACTGCCACTTTCATTGACACGGCTTCATGTAGTGATAATGATTATTGCAAGATAAACAATACGATTATAAAAAATATTTCGAATTATTTACTGGGACCAATGTTCTCCCAGAGGTCTAAATAAATCACTTTCTTTTTTTTTTCTATTTTTATACATTACTAGACTTCGTTCTGTCAAAAGTTTTTTTTTTATTTTGAGATGTAAGCTATCCTATCTTTCAAGTTGGATCAAACTGCACATGGTGTGCAAATTTGATTAAAATCGGTTAAGAAGTTTAGGAGTCCATCGCGGAAAACATCGTGACACGTAATTTATATATATTAAGATTAAATAAACTCTTATAAACCAGGTAGGGCATCACTGTATTGTGGGGTGTGGGGCACACACAATATGATAGTTAAGCGTAATTTTGTGGAAACTCAAAACATTTATTCTGAATTAAATAAGTCACGTAATTTGATGAGATTACCATACTTAAGTACAATGTTTTCCAAAGTTATCATAGCAGCAGCCTACGATAGGCGACAATAACCGTTAAACAATGACGCAGCACGGTTACGGTTGCAATGCCGGTTACGACAGCTCGATATTTCTCGGGATAAAGTAAAAAGGTCAATACTACCGACAATACCGATGATGATTTTGCATAATTTTATTGATCCAAATACCCGTGGATCATTGATCATCGCACCAATAATACGTATTAAACTTGTCACTATTAGGTAGTGATGTTCGATAGGATGTCGATAGTGACGAATAAAATGTATTATAAAATAAATTATTGATATTTATATATTGCACAAATATGCTTGCAAAGATGTTGTAAGCATAATTTTTAAGGGATTTCCTTATTTTTTATGTAGTTACTGCCAACAAATGAGCACTGGTGGTACGTGATGGTCACTGAAGCAATTATTTTTAATAAGTAAGACCTTATTGCTACAAGCCTACTTAAAAATACATCATGCAACCAAAACGGACAGGCTAGTAGTATTATGTTTGCTGAAAAAGTAGAAATAGTATTAAATTATTCTTCAATGTCCCATACGATTTTAAGGGAACCAATTAATGCTAGGGATGTCGAAAAATACTTCAAGCTGTCAACACAATTTTCATTTATTCAGCTGTTATTTTTTTAAACACAAAAATGTAGCATCAGCTACGAGTAGCTTTGAAAAATTATCGATAATCGACATACATCGATTGTTTGATCTCATCCCTTCGTCGATTTTGTGCAAACCTCAGTTGACCGATGGTGCGTGCCAAATGACTCGATCGATCATTGCGCTTTGTGACGTCAGCCAGGTGTGCGGATTCAATTAGAACAGCCATACAACCATATCTGCTGGCTCGTGTTCTTGGCCGCGAAGGTTTAGAACTAAGGTTTTTTACCTTAGCACGTGTGCACACGAAGATAAAAAAACCAGCACTACACCTAGTAGCAAAATAAATAAATAAGTAATAATCAATAGGATAATAAAATTTTAAGTTGTTTAACCTTTCGCATTTCGTCTCAAAACTTTGAAATAGAATGTTACATTCCTTTGACAATTCTTGCTTCCAATTGATTTCAAATATTTTCGGTTCACCAACAGAACAGAAGGAAACATTCCTTGCAGCCAGTCAGCTCAGCAGCAGTCAGCAAGATGGCAGCAGTCACTACTAACGGCTTTTACCAATACGCTAATAACAATGGTGTGTTTATTTTTCCATTGCTATCCATTCACAAGGACGTAGAAGAAGTCAGAATTCATTCAGATTCAGACAACACTATCCGGAAAATTTTAATGCGAAATGTAAAAAAATTGCTCTTGTAATATACGTGGGTACCTATGTACGTGGTAAGAGTCTGTTGATATATGAATTTTACCACGAAAAAAATTATAGACTTCAAAAGAACTCAAAAACTACTCGTCAGATCTAGTTCAAATTTAAGCGGGACTACATGACAAGCACCAGCTTTCGATTAAAAAAAGAATCATCAAAATCGGTTCACGCAGTTGAAAGTTCTAGGGTAACAAACATAAAACAGTCAAATTGAATAGGTACCTTCACCTTTTTTTAAGTCGGTTAAAAATTATAATAAAATTATCAGTCATAATCAATCAACTTGGCACAAACCTTACTGCATACAATATTAACAGAATAATTAATTACCCTATCAAAAGTGAAGAAAAGATCTTACAACGCAAAAGATAAACTAAAACATAATCTGCTTTACAATAGTTTTTGTATGAGCGCTCTACATTCGGTAATCCACAGCCTTAGGACCCCTATTCATGATCCGGAGTGAAAGTTCTAATAGCTCATCCTAGCCTTTAGCGATGTATTTCTATTGTTGCTGAAATCTGTATTCTTAAAGGTTAACGCACAAAATAAAGGTATTATCTTTGCATGGTAATATTTGTAACGTAATAGGTTAGGTTAAAATATTTGGGTTAATATAATATCTCATCAAAAACATAAATGTCAAATGAGAGCCAAGTTCAGAAAAAAAGAATTGAAATCTAAATGGGTGCCAAGTTCTGTGTAGAAAAGCCTAAAATTTTGAACAAGAACATGTAATTCATGCTTACATTTGACTTGGTATTTGCGAATTTGAGTGAAATCAGCTGCAAAACACATTTTAAAAAAAAATAGCAAACAAAGGAGCTGATAAGCTACTTGCTGGCAAGTGATCATAACAGATATCTGTTATATCGAAAGCATGATGACAGCCTGTTGAATGAGAGGCAAGCCCTTATGAAGAAATAAAACATATCGTCGTTCTAAATCCGCACTCATCGACAAGTTTACGGTGAAATTAAAAATAATCCGACCAAAGAGGACGCGGGCGACAACAAAGAAGTAATCGGTAAATATTGCTCGAAGCGTCCGGGGGCCGAATTCCGGCGTCGCGCCCGAAATAATATTTCCGAGTTAATGCACTGCGAATGAGTGAGTAAACAGCCGGTGGTCAGTCCTGTCATAATGTAATTAGCAAGGTTCATGTGCTTTATACGTATTTATAGCGGTTTTGACATTGATCTCTTGCACTTTTCTCTTGCGTTGGTTTCTTTCGCTGTTTCGCCTCCTCAATGATAAAGCACTTGCACTTACTCGAAACTTCAGTTTTAAAATATGCACAAGTTTCCTTTGCAATTTCATCTTTTCAAAAGTACAAGAATACAATATTTTAGAGCCCGGGTTATCTAGTTACTGACAACTACTTATTTTTAGTTTTCAATTGGGTTCAACCCATTAATGGCCCACTACTGGTCTCTTCTTGGTTCGAGTGTTAAGAAAAATTAAAGCAGCTATATACAAAAAGTGTCACATGTTGTAAACAAAATTGCTTTCGCAAACTGTAGTTAGTTATCTTTGTAGATTGTCAAGCGGCCTGGTGGTATGTCAATAACCAGTCCTGGGTGGCGGCACTTAACATGCAAGCCTGAGAGGATCATTTACACAACGGTCCGAGACAAGCCGAATTAACATAACATACAGCGCTCAGTACAGTAACTACACTTGGACACCCGACTCCGTGTAGGTTAGGTTATGTTAGGTTAGGTAATTTTAGTCGGTTATATTATACCTATCAATAATAAATTACGATATTGAATAAAGATTTCATTTTACTAACATGCCTATGTTAAAATACAAAATAACAGGTCAAAAAACTCGGAGATCCGAAGTTTTTCTCTTACTTTAGAATAGATTCCATAGCCCATTTGTTCTCCAACAGGTTTACTATTTACTGAGCTTAGGGGTCGTAATACTACAATAATTTAAATATTAAATGTATTTCTTTATATGTTTTATAAACTAAATTATATCAAAATAAATCTGTTAGGAATCCCCAATATTCATCATGTTCTAGCTGGGGGCTTGAGAGCCAGTTATTTATTTCTACTTCTCTCTCTCTTGGCCAGCAACGCATTAGTGAAGCCCATGGTGTCCATGGGTGACTATAGCCTGTTATGACCGACATCTAAACGTGTTTTCCAATGTACGGAAAAGTCCAAGTTCACAGTTGCTTACTTCAATATCACTTACTATTTACTCAAGTCATCAAAGTGCTTTTTTTCCGCTAATAGCTATAAGCATAACGTATTTTTTACATTATTAGGCGCTCCACCCACTGCACCGCGCCCCGTCGCGGTGCGCGGGATGGCAGATTTTACCATTGTATGCAATTATGTCAATTTATATAGAAATAACGCCTAGCACAACACACTGCCGACGCGGCACCGCGCGGGAAATTGCCCCGCGCGCAGTTGTGTTATCCGTCGCTCTGCGCACCGCGGCGGGACGCGTCTTCAGTGTGTGGAGCGCCTTACTAGAAGAGTACAAACATTTTTTACATAGGATTAAAGTCATCTTAATTACGCCATGCGTCACGAAGGCTCGCGCGCATATTAAAACATTATTCAAGGCGGTCATTATCATAATAAATGTTGATAAAGCCTTAAGCATGCACATTAACCGATCGTAAATCTTATGCGAGTGCGCTATTGGTTTTAAAATCACCCTGTATCAATTATGATTGGACTACGAGCCGTCTTCTTGTAAGGTAGATGTATGCTCTATTTAAAAAAATAATGGTCGTTTCCTTCTAAAGTTACAAAGCAGGAACAGACTGCTGCCAGAATATTTTAGGGGTCCGAAGTAAAATCGGAACCCTTATAGTTTCGTCATGTCCATCTGTCCGTCCGTCCATCCGTTCGAAGCAAAGCGCCGAGACTGTTAGTGCTAGAAAGCTGTAATTTGGCATGGATATGCATATTTATTAAAACTCCAGAATCGTAGAATAAAATATTGAAAAAAAAAACCAGGGTACCTCCCCTACAGGTAACGGGAAGAATATTTTTTTTTTGCGAAATATTTGGCTTTAAAATGCTAACTTTGGTTAGAGTCAAGTGTCCCTCCCTGTCGGCTAAACGGTTGGAGTTATTATGATGAATTTACAAGGAAAACTATCAAGGCTATGATAGAAAGAAAGAAAAGAAAGAAAGAAATGTTTATTTAGTTTAGTTATTAAAAAAAATACAACACGTAGATGTTTTTAAAAGCATCTTTAATAAGCTTCAAGCAAGTGTCGAGCAAATTTCAAAGCTTCTCGTTCACGTTAGTGAATCTTTATAGTCACGAGTACCAAGACGAAGGTGTGATATTTTTATTGTAAAGCAAAGTGCCCTCCAGTCCACCGCTATCGGATGTCACAGGCGTGCATAATCTTGTGCATCGCAGCGCCCACGCGGTCGCCTCGTCGCCGCGTCGCACTGGCCGGGGACGAGGGACGTGTCCCATACACTACACTTCACTCGACCCGGGACTATGTGGAATATACGTGTAGTGTTTATTTTAAGGTTTCTTAAAGTCTAAAGTAAAGCTTAAAGTATTGTAACTGGGTGTAATTAAATTTAAAAAATAACGAGAATTAAGTGAAAGGTTCGTCAAACAAACGGTCTGGATTTGATTCCCGGCTAAGACAGACAAAGGTTTGTTCTCTGGTTGTGTATCTTTGAATTTTATAGTAGGTAATGGAGAATTAATTAATTCCAGGTGGACCGACGACCTGAAGAAGACAGCGGGTATCCACTGGATTTCTGAATCCAGTGGATAACCCAGTGGAGGCACAGGACCAGACTGAGTGGCGTATATTAGGGGAGGCCTATGTCCAGCAGTGGACCTCTAAACTTCTAAAGGCTGATGGATGGAATAGAGAATTACTAATGAAAAATGTTCCTTTTGGTCTTATTAATAAGCAATAGTAAACGTTGCACATTGGATCGTCCATCCACTCGTTTATCGGATAATCATATAAGAAAAACAAAAGCATTTGGGAAGCAATTACCCGCAAGTAATTACCCGTGTTTAAGGCTTAACTCCTCTAATCTGTAAATGTTAACTACAAAACACTCCCCAGTACATATTACATAGCCGAGTAAATCGGTGTATAGCTGCTAGATGCTGGTGTGGTATGTCGGTGCGGTGGTATGTCGGAGCCATCTTCGCAAAGGTCAGCCGTTGACCGATAACGACGTCGGCCTTCTGCACTAGCCCATTGCTTCATGGTGTTGTTGCTATGGGAAAGTGATGAAATCAATCTTAAATGATTGGGATTTATCTGTTTACTAGCTGCCCGGACAGACTTACTTCTATCAAATTTGCAATAAAATAATATTGCGACTATAAATTTTATTCAGATGTAAACTATTCTGTCTTTCAAGTTTGATCAAATTGCACACTAGTAGGTATGTAGTTTAGTAAAAAGCAGTGATAGCCTAGTGGTTAGAATGTTGGTCTCTCGAACGGAGGGTCCCGAGTTCAAATCCTGGCACGCACCTCTGATTTTCAAATATTATGTGCGTATTAGAAGTTAATTACTTGCTTCGGTGAAGGAAAACATCGTGAGGAAACCTGCACACCGGAGAGTTCTCCATAAAGTTCTTAAAGGTGTGTGAAGTCTACCAATCCGCACTTGGCCAGCGTGGTAGACTATGGCCTATACCCCTCACATTGTGAGAGGAGACCCCGAGCCCAGCAGTGGGACAATTATGGGTTGTTGCTTTGCTTTTTTTGCTTTGCTATGTAGTTTAGGAGTCCATCGCGGACAAACAACGTAATTTATATAATAAATGTATAAAAAGTAATTGACCTAACAGGCACTTTGTTTCTGCAATACGTATTTGTTTTTGTGCAGTAGTTGACTCACTTAATCTCATTATTAATCAATCTCATTATTAATTGATGGATAAATGTAGATTTTTTAATCATACAAAATATATCCTACTACCTAACATACTCGTATACTCGTAAATCCTTGAATTTTACGACCCTGTAGATTATTTGGTAGTAAAGCCTGAGAAGTTACGAGTCCTGGGTTCGATTCCCGGTAGATATTTGTACTCGGGTCATGGGTGTTATGGTGATGTGTTATTTGTATTGTCCATTCCATTGTATTGTCCTTATCACCCGCGTCACAGGTGAATCCTATGGAGATCCGATGGAGATCAATAATACCAAAAGGCATGAACGAGTTGCTGGCACTAAACGGACCCGACTATTTGCCCATCGTTAAAATATCGAATATCGACTTTTGAGTTCCATTCGAACCACACCGTCCACATTTGAACCATAGTTAAGATACAGCGATGAACTTTATTATTTTGGTGCAGTACAGCACTGTACAATCTGCACATTGCATTGTCTATCTCCGGGACGGTGACATTTCGCGTCCCATGTCGCACCACGATAGGACGCGTCCGCTTGACCTATACCTAGCATTCATCTCACGAAGACATGTCATGTCCCACTTATTAAGTAGCCTATAAGGTTCAAAATAGCTTGTCATACGCGCTGTTAAAAGCTCTGCAACAACCGCTTAATCCTAACATTCTTATTACGATACAATAGAGTTTATTGTTGTAAAATAATTGTGTTTATCAAATTTTCGTGGCACTATGTGTGAGAACTTTTGGAATCGATATCCGGATCCGTTTACGCCGGTTCGATTTTCTTACGCAATGCCTTATTGTTTACTCACTGAGAAACCAGACATTCTAGACTTTGGCATATTATTTGGCTTATTGTAAGATTATTCCACACAATTTCTTTATAGTTGCTAAAGTTGCTAATTGTCAAATGAGATCAGTTAGAAAACTCTATACCGATGGTTTCAATACAGCCAAGCATTTGGCCAATGAAGTATTTTCGTTACCCCTAATCTTAAATCGGGAAAAAACAGAGCTAGGATAGGATAGGATACACTCTAGTTCTCCTATTTGTCAAAAGATTTTATTTTTTTTGTTTGGTAGCAATTTGACGATTACGTGTTGTCAATAATTTGATTTGTAATTCCATTAAAAACGTATGTAAACTCACAGTTAATGGCTAACTAACGGCTGGATCCGATTTGGCGTGACCAAGCGTGATAATAGTTCTTCACTCATTCATAAAAATGCGCCGACTGAAGTCTTTACCAAAAAAATACGACCACTTCATCATCTAGCTACATCGTTATAAGAGGAGTTCTTCACCAGATCTGACATTCAAAACTGACCTAATATTAATCAGCTCTTCAACTTAAAGCTTAAAATACTCGATCGAAAAGCAATCCGATTTATTCAAATTCAAACTCGTCGCACGACCTTTGAGCGTTAAGAGATAACATTGTTATGAATACTTTATGAATAATTTTCTAACCTTCCAGAATCTCGAATTGCGATTTAGAGGGACAATGGTACATAATGACCATTAAAATTCAATAAGCTTATGCAAGCTATAAATCTTCTTATAAGGCTATCTGGCTGGGACTGGGAGTGATCAGATCCAGGAGTTGGTAGCCCTGCTCCCATTGTGCTCGGTATTCGACCACATGTATTCAAAATGCTATTCTAAATGGTATTCAAATAGATGCCCTTAATGGGCCGCCGGCAATTTGTGCTCGACAGAGTGTTTTGACACCTTCATACATAAACATTTCGCTGTTAAAAAATCAACGCTCGGTTAAACAGCCACGAGTTAACTTGGACTTAAAATGTTGTAGTAAATTGCAGTTTGTTAAAGTGCAATGTTTTCTAAATAGGGACTGAATGTTGTGAATTGAATAATAATTACTCTTAAATCTTAATCTTCTTAAATCGTAAAGTAATTTATATGTATAAAATGTAAAACACAATCTTCGGAAAAAAAAATCATTTTTTTGCAGAACGTCGTTTAATATTTATGTTAAATATGCAAACAAATATTGCATTCATTCTCTTCTTACGATATTGGTTACTTTTCCAAATTAAGTTCAATTAAAACAACTTTATAACACGTTGTTATAACTACTTATAACAATATTAAATTACACAATCTACTTCAAATTCGGTGACCATAGAACCAATTTTCATTCTTTAATCAAAAGTAATCCAACCGTTTGTTAACTTTGAACTAACCATTGGCAGTGCTACCGTCCCAACAATGACATAATATTATTTCCTAGCCGCCATTGTGCGCAAGGTGAACGCTATTATTATTGTGAACTCCTGCGGTCACACTCGCTTATTATTCTCTTATTATTGTAATATAATAATATTATTGTGGAGGCAGGTACAGATGGAAATAAGGAAACAGATTGGGGATTGCCTGTTAGATTTATTGACATACGCGGTTTGCCGTGATGCGGCTTCTACTTTTCTCTTACTTTTCTCATTTGGAACCGCGATTCTTATTATATTAACTACAAGGAAGACTGAAGCCGTTAGATGTCGCTTGAGACCGTTAGTTTTAATCTTGCGGTTTTAAGATACATATTTATGCCGTTTGTGGTAGGTATTTGTGAGGACAAGATTTTTAATTTAAATGTGTTAGTTGTCTTAAAAAGGTCTTAAGTTTTCATCAATAAAATTACTTTAAAGAAACAGTCTTTGGAAAACATAATGTAAAAATCATCGTTACTTGTAATATTTGAGGATTTTCCAAATTTTTTATGGATCCTATATATAAGATCTGATTTTGATATAAAAATCATTTTTTCAGTCGTGTGAAATGATGAAGTTCTGAGAAAACAAAAATAAAAAACACCATCAAATTAAGAACCTCCTTAGGGTTCCGAAGTAAAATCGGAATTATAGTTTCGTCATGTCCGTCCATCCGTCTGTGCGAAGCAAAGCGCCGCGCGCCGAGACCTAGTGCTAGAAGGCTGTAATTTGCCACGGATATTTTTTATTAAAACTCCAGAATCGCAGAATAAAATATTGAAAAACATTATTTCGTTTGAGACAGTTATTTTTATGGTAAATTTTTTATTATTAGAAATAAATATTCACATGCATCAGTGAAGGAAACTATGCCTAAGACTTTACCACATTTTCAAAGGTAAGTTGGTCATCGACCAACGAAGACAGTTATCTACCCGGCTGCTTAGATAGATGAAGTGAGGATGGAGGCAACAAATCGATCACAGATCACAGGAATACGTGTAAATAGTCGTGGCCTGTATCAGTAAAATCGGAGAGAAGACAAGAGCCCAGCCTTAGGAAATAAGGTTATTTTTAGTGTACTAAAACAATCTACAAGTATCAAACAAAATACATACTTAAACGAGTCACGAAGATGTGTCGTATTTACGACAACTTTCCACGTTCTCTAGATAAACGCTTTCCACTGATTTCGATTATCGGGTTTTCAATGATTGGATTGGCAGTGATTGGCTACTACGAGTTTGCTGTTTGTTGTGTCGTGTTAAAGAACATTTATTTAATTATAAAAATATCCATGACTATTCTTATTATATGTACTATCGATTTTTATGAAAAAAGTCTGCAAACGAGCTGGCGATTCACCTGATGGTAAGTGGCTATCGTCGCCCATGGACATCAGCAACACCAGAACCAAAACTCATACGTTGCTGGTTATAGAGAGGAAAGAGAAAGAAAGAACTGTTATGAAGCCCCTAGCCGGAAGCCGCCTAAATACGGCGCAAATTTTATTTGATTCAGTAAGTAGCTTAGATAATAATTCATGTCTTTATTTCGTACAAACTTCCAACAAAATTGAATAAATACACAGTACTGTTCAATGGACTAAACATTTACCTACCTGAGTAGGTTACTCTGAAGTAAAGCAGATAATCTAACGAGATAAATAGTCAAAGCAGGGCCTCGTGACCTCGGCACCAGCGTCGTTTAAATTAGACACAGTTACTGGCACGAGTACCATACGTAAACTTCACCTTAATCCTGATACGATACTAATGTTAATGAACACGCCTGTGACACTAACATACGGCATAATTGTTCCATGGACTGACGCAAAGGCAAGGGGCAGAGGGCAAGCGAGATCCATAATTCTCTATAGATCTAGTGCTGTGCTGGCCAAGTATAACTTATTTTAATAGATACTTTTATGGAGCTGATAAAGAAAGACTCGCGTCACCTATCGAAATCTGTGGCACCAAGACATTGATGAGTTGCCCACTCAAGGATGTCAACAGTTTTATTGCTGTTTCTTCAATAGGCGATAATGCAACCGAAAAATTATGAATGAGGATGATATTACTTAACTAGCGCTTTGTGTGCAGCTTTGTCCGCGTTTTCCGACATAATAAGTACCCAATGTCCTTTTAAAGATCATGGTCTACCTGTCTGCTAAATTTCGTGAAAATCCGTTCAGTAGTGTTTGCGTCAAAGAGTTACAAACATCCTTACAAACTTTGAATTATATTATATAGAAGGATGAGGACGGAAAGACGGTTTCATAATGCTGCGTCATCCGTCGTTCCACAGGGAATCCTCGTGTGGGAGCTAGTGTTCATGATTTTATGTCAACAATGTTTATGAAATAAATAATTTTCATTTTCATTTTCATCCTCATCTATATTTCTTACAGTTACACAATTTTGAGGTAATTTGTATGGTATGGAAAGTATTCTTAAGGTTCCGTTAAGAGTCAAACCAAACTTCTCTGGACCTGGTGCAACCTACTGGACAACGGACGAGATTTTGATTGTTCCTCCCACATGAGGTTTTTGGGCTATTAGTCAACCATTTTAATTTCAACGGTATACATGCATGGTGGTAGGATACTTCACCTGTCTAGCTCCATACTCCTAAAATCGATGGTCAAAATATGTTTTTTGTGTTTCGGTAACAGTGTCAGAGGACCAGAAATAAGAGCTCCCCATATCCTTTTTAGCCAACTACTTATTGGTGACGCATTAGGTGTTACTTGATGCCTATGGGCGATGTTGATCCTTAACCATCAGGTGTCCTTTATGCTCGTTGAGTAGCCAAAAACTTTGCCATATTCCTTTTTGGAAACAAAACCGAAATAAGACTTGTCCCTCGTTACACAGCATTAGGAACGCATTAAACGTGACAATGTAAAGCGCAAAACTAACCAGTATGCTCAATGCTGTTTATAACTAAGGTTGCACGTCCCGATAGGTCAGACGGGTCAGGAATCACGCGGCGACTGGGGTCAATGCTATATTGTCATGTAGATTCTGTTATTGTTTGACAATTGTCGACTCTTTTTGTCAACGTTCGCGTTGACCTTGCGCGTTGACTTCAGCTACCGAGATGGAGGCGATATGTTCTTGGTAGTTATTTTTGTAAACGTTGCAAATTGAAATCATCGCGTAGTTACTGAGGCTGTAAATATGAGGCACTCATAGAGCGATGGTTCGTAAGTGATCGGCCGAGTTAAGCAACAGCGGGCGTGGACGGTAATTGCATGGGTGACCGCTGCTAGTAGCAAAAAATATTATGAGCCTCCGTGCTTTGCAGGGAACGTAAAGCCGCGAGTTGTTATCGTAAGATAGCAGTTGTCGTGGTGAACAATGACACAGGTTTCACGTTATACTGAACTTCCAGGTTTAACTCAAAGCAATTAGACTGACGGTAAGGCCCTTATTGGTTGGTGGTCCATCTGTACCGACCATTAACCTTATAAATAGAGTTAATGTACCGAATGGAAAAATGATAATTATAACACAACATTTTAATTTAGAGTAAATCTTATTTATTTATTTATTTATAATCTTTATTGTAATCACCAAACTTAGGTTATACAAAAGGCAAACATAATGTCTATTGGCATTCTCTACGTTATGTCAAATTTAAAAGCTTTACGCTAAGCATTCTCTACCAGATTACCAGCTAATCATCAGGCCAAACCGAAATACACGAAGAGTTGTATGATAGACAAGTGGTAAGCACAAAAGTAATTTTTTTTTTTTTACAATTCATGAAAATCATTAGCTACAGAAATATTACGGTAGATACGGTAGAACTCTTAATCCATTCCGATTTTATAAGTATGTCGGTGAGCGACCTCTATGGTTCTACAACGATCGGCCGATGCAAATGCCGTCATACAAGAAGTAATGAAGAAAAACTCAATATTGTCAATAAGGGAGAGCAGATGATCACGGAGTGTTGAAGTACTTTGGAATATTGATATATTGATTGAACTGGAAATATATTATGTTACAATACAAAGTAAAAGGAATATTATTGAATAACCAATATAATAAAACACCCCTTCCGCGTCAAGTACTTGAAATACTAGTAATATTATAACCACAATAAAGTGCTATGCATTTTTAGGGTTCCGTAGCCAAATGGCAAAAAACGGAACCCTTATAGATTCGTCATGTCTGTCTGTCTGTCTGTCTGTCTGTCTGTCTGTCTGTCCGTCCGTATGTCACAGCCACTTTTCTCCGAAACTATAAGAACTACACTGTTGAAACTTGGTAAGTAGATGTATTCTGTGAACCGCATTAAGATTTTCACACAAAAATAGAAAAAAAACAATAAATTTTGGGGGTTCCCCATACTTAGAACTGAAACTCAAAAATTTTTTTTTCATCAAACCCATACATGTGGGGTATCTATGAATAGGTCTTCAAAAATGATATTGAGGTTTTTAATATCATTTTTTTCTAAACTGAATAGTTTGCGCGAGAGACACTTCCAAAGTGGAAAAATGTGTGTCCCCCCCCGTAACTTCTAAATTATGAGAATGATAAAACTAAAAAAAATATATGATGTATATTACCATGCAAACTTCCAACGAAAATTGGTTTGAACGAGATCTAGTAAGTAGTTTTTTTTTAATACGTCATAAATCGCAAACCGCAATTTACCTCGATCAAGTTACAACGAACTTCAAGAACTTTTATATTATGTTACTTGCTGCTACGGAACCCTTCATGGGCGAGTCCGACTCGCACTTGGCCGCTTTTATTTGATGCACTGTTGCAGCGACATTATTATCCGAAGACAGCATAAAGAAACGCCACCAATTGTGACCCACGAGCTCATAGCTGCATCATTAACTTGTTACTACTGACAGACAGACAATTGACTTTCACGTTGTCAACTTATCTAGACGTGACACTGTTTTGGTGTAGCTTGTGGGGAATTTCTAGGTTTTATAAAAACAGCCCGTTTGACGTAATGGTTAGGTACAGCCGGATTTCCGTACCAGTGGTCTTGGGTTCGATTCCCAGTGAGGCGGCAATTTGAATGATGAATTTGAATTTCTGTTTTCTGTCTGGGTGTGAGTGTTCTGGTCTTTGTGTGTTGTGTGGCACCCATGATACAGGGAATCCTAATGTGTAGCGTTATTTATTTATATGCACTCCGTGGTCGATATTTATTTATTTATTTATTTAATCTTTATTGACCACAAAAACACGGTACAATTGGCGAGCTTAATGCTTAAATGCATTCTCTACCAGCTAACCATCAGGCCAAACAGATATGCACGAAGAGCGGTATTAACTATTGTTGGTAAGTTAAAGCGTAAAGCTAAAAAAAAATGCATAAATAGTGTTCGAATACATTACATATAAAATACATGCTTACACATAAAAAAATATCTACTTATAAACATATATAAATACAACGACATATTGTATATATATTATATATACATAAATAAATAAATAATATACGTACATATATAAATAAATAATATATATATTATATATATATATATATATATATATATATATATATATATATGTAACGTCTGAGATGTTATAAAAATTACAGTTTACAACCAGTTAAGAAAGCTTGTAGTTTTTTCTTGAAGACGAGTTTAGCTCCAGGTCTCCTAAGCTCATCAGGAAGAGCATTCCATAACCGGGCAGCCTGAACCGTAAAGGAGTCTGACACAAACCCAGATCGATGCAACGGGATAGACAGAATATAAGAGTTAGCAGAGCGGAGCTGTCGATCATGGGAAGAGTACAGATATTGAAATTTGGATTTTAAATAGTCTGGAGAATGGGAGTCAAAGAGGACAGAAAACAAAGAACACAGTAGCCTAATTTGCCGTCGCTGGCGGATAGGAAGCCATTTAAGCTTAGAACAGTATGAGGAAATATGGTCAAATCTACGAAGACAGAAAACAAAGCGAACGGCGTTATTTATGAGTCGATCCAGTTTGTCAAGTAGAGCCTCACTAATGTCCAAACAGCAGATATCGCCGTAATCAATTATGGGGAAAATTAATGTCTGTACTAAATAAATCTTAGTCTCGACAGGGAGAAAATTCCTGAAACGGTTAAGGAAAGTCAAAGAAGCTGTAACACTTCGACAGATTTCACTCACCTGTGTATTCCAACTCAAGGAACTGTCAATATGAATGCCAAGGTCCTTGACACTGGCACTGAAAGGGATGCTCGAAGCCTCAAACATGACAGGCGCAACCTGGTTGAGATCAACCTTAGCCAGCTGACGGGGGCTACCCACGACAATGGCTTGACATTTTGTAGGGTTTACTTTGATGCCAAAATTCTGTGACCAAGTGCTGACCTTATTTAAATCGGAATTAACTTTCCTAATGGCACTGTCGATGTCAACCACATCGGTTGCGGTGTAAATCTGTAGGTCGTCCGCGTAAAGATGGTAAGAACAGCCAAGGAGCGGTGTGAGGGTGTTAATGAACATGGAAAAGAGCAGAGGAGAGAGGATACCGCCTTGAGGCACGCCAGAGATAAGGTCACACCAGTCAGAGACAGATCCATCAACTCTGACGGCCTGTTGGCGGCCTCGCAAATACGACGAGAACCATGCCAGCACAGTGGACGAGAGGTGAAACTGGGTAAGGATGGCAAGGAGAATATCATGGTCGACCATATTAAACGCGTTAGAAAAATCGATCAGTACCAAAATAGTGACCATCCTATTCTCCATGCTATCACGAATGTCTTCAGTTACCTTCATAAGAGCAGTGGTAGTGCTGTGTCCCTGTCTAAATCCAGACTGAAGTGGGCTCAGAAGGTCGTGTGAGTAAACATAAGAAGATAGTTGCTTGTGAGCAATTGCCTCTAATATTTTGGAGAGGAAGGGCAATATGGAGATAGGCCTATACTCTTTTAATCCACAGGGGTTAGATGTTTTTGGAATGGGAGTAACTAATGCCTTAAGCCAGAGTTTAGGAAATACCCCAGTAGTCAAGGAGAAATTTACAATGTGTGCAATGACAGGAAGAAGGAGTGAGAGTATAGGCATTATCATTGCCCTCCCTACCCCGTCATGACCAACGGCGTTGGATTTCAAAGACGCAATAACTTTACCAACCTCAGCCGCAGATACTGGTGAAAACAAGAAATGGTCAGTGGAGGGTTGAACCATGGAAGTGATGCTAGAAATGGTTGAAGATTTCACTGCGGCATTGACACAAGGCACAGATGTGAAAAACTGGTTAAAATCATTTACCGAGAAAGAGGTTCCTTTAGCCTGTGTAGTAGTTTTGCCAATGCCGAGTGTACGGAGGAACTTCCATATGTCGGCTGAGGAAGAGTCACGAAGATTTTCTAAGAAATAGTTTCTCTTGGCTGCTCTCACCATCTTATTACATCGGTTACGCGCAACTTTATAAAGAGACCAATTTTCGTCACACCTGTCACGCTTGAACCTGCGAAAAGCCCTGTCACGCCGCGTCATCGCCATACGAACTCCTCTAGTGATCCATGGTGCTGGCGGTTTTTTAATTCTCACTTGTCTAAGCGGCGCATGTACATCAAACAGTGTCAAAATAATATTGTTTAAGTGAGAGATCTTGTCATCGACTGTTGACGCAGCATACACGCTTGAGAAATTCAATTCAGCAGCATCTGTCATTAATTTATCTTTATCAATCCTGGCAAAACAGCGCATCAAGACCATCTGCGACTTAAGCTTGGGTGGTTTGAGCTTGTAAGAAAGATAGAGAAGATCATGTCGCGAGAAGCCCGTTGCAACTATTTGTCCATGACTGGTAACATGGTCTAAAGAGGAGGTCATAATTAAATCAAGGAGGGAATCGGAAGTGTCAAGATTGTGATGAGTGGGTCCAGAGGGAAGTACAGAAAGGTTGACAGATTTGATAATATGAAGAAGATTAGTGCTCTGGGAAGATTTCTTAAGAAGGTCGGTGTTTAGATCACCCATAATGACGTTATGCGCGTAATCTGAACAGTGAGACTCTAAAATGGCTTCCAAACTGGAGAAGTAGTTGGTAGAAGGGGGACAGTATACCACTCCAAGGAGTGCTTTAGCGCGTTTTACTTGAACTTCTATAAATAAATATTCTGGAGAGGCCGAACAAGTTGAATGCGACGAGGCAATGATTTTGTAGGGGATATCGCTTCGCAGATAGATAGCCACACCACCACCACGTTTATCAGTGCGATCGTTCCTTAAAAGGATAAATCCAGGAAGACTGTAAGACGTAGTGGGTAGGTTGGGCTTAAGCCAGGTTTCTGATATAAAGATTGCATGGACTAAAGATGATAAAGAACTAAAAGTATCTAATAAATCAGTGAAATGGGAGGGTATGCTCTGTGCATTGAGATGACACACATTGAACGTGTGCATGTTACGACTCAGTGCATTACTTAGAAGCGTCGCTAAGGTTTCAGGCTCATGAAAAGAATCGCTACTAGATGAGCTGGAAAGGAATTCATAAGTGGAATAATATGATTCATCATCAGACATTTCAGATAAATATTATAAAAAAATATATTAATATAATACGTTATATAAAACTATAAGCAAGATGGATAATACGGAAATAAAATATACATATACCTACTAAAAAACTATCACTTTAACATAAATGCCCTCGCTGGTCCTGCCGGTCAAATCTGGTAGGTAATGTTACAATATAATAGAGGAAACAAAAACACACTTGTATAATATATATAAAAACAACTAACTTACGTCCTTATTAATACCTAAGGTAAAGTAATGCAGTTCTTAATTATTTCTATGACACAACATTCGCTTGACTTTAGTATAACACAGAGTAAAATTACTATTGTAGTATAACACAGAATAAAATTATTATTATTATTGATATTCAACCACATCTTCATTTTATCCAGTGACGGATTAAGACTACTTGATGCCCTAAGCAATCCACGCCTGTGGGCCCCCCTATCCGTATGTCAACGTGGTTTTTTTGTGGTTTTTTGTGTTTCTTCTGGTGCCCCCCCCAGACGTGGTGCCCTAGGCAATTGCTTAATTTGATTACGGGTTAATCCGTCACTGATTTTATCAAAGGGGCCCTTCACGTTGAAACTATGGGCAGATGGTTTGTATCAGAGTTCCATTAATTGGTGTTATTTATTAATATTTTCTATGTTGAAATAATAATTGTTAGGATACGTAGTGGAAAAATAAGCAGAGGGTAGCCATAATTGATAATAATTACGATAAGCGATTCGGAAGTGCACGTCGCTGTCCCGGCTGCGGCATGAGAACCGATGCTATCGCCCTCTCGCTCGCACACGTCCGCGATCTCTGCACGATTGTAGATGTAGGTAACAAAAGGATAGTTTTATAAAGTATAATAAGGATTAAAAAATGTAAGAGTGGTAAAAACACCTATTCAGTAAAAAAAATCTACTGGTTTTATCGATAGACTAGAACTCAAAAAATCATAAACGATTTTAAAATTAAAATTTTTCACATTAAAAATAATTATACGAATAAACCAGAATCTGTAGATCAATATACAGTTGTAGAACGTATTTTATTTATTTCAATATAAATTATCTGACACGTGCGAATAAATTAATAATTAATACCTAAAGATACAACAATGCACACATGCCAGCATATTGATTCTCAAAACATGTGAGAACACAGTTCCCGGCATATTGATTCTCAACCCGTGCGAGAATACAGTTCCCGGCATATTGATTCTCAACCCGTGCGAGAATACAGTTGCCGGCATATTGATTCTCAACCCATGCGAGAATACAGTTGCCAGCATATTGATTCTCAATTCCCAGTTCTCAAGCCGGTGGCTACTTGTCGAGGTGGGGAATATCTTAATTGCGAACAAAAACGTTTTACTCTAATCGGGCGGTACGTGCGATGTGTTATCAGCCGGTTCCCATGGTCGTGTTTGTAAATGACCGTCGCGGGGTCGTTGATGGTCGGGTTGATGGTCATCGGTGAGACGGCTGGATGCTCGGGCACAAAGGGAATATAAATTAAAAAAATATTTTTTAAAACATGTCGGAATATCGGTAGTGCGTCGGTTAAATAAATAAATGTCAAAATATAAATAATAAACATCAAAAAGGTAGGGCAACACTCTTATTTGAAGTGGGGTAAGTGGGGGCAAAATATGACAGATAACCCAACTGCAAATGTTATTTAACAGTTATTATATATATCATATTATGCCCCATCGGTAATACATAGTTTGGAAAAAAATAGGATAGAAATAGGATGTAGGATGTACACTGTAAATAGGAAATTAAATCCTTGATAGTTTCTCTCCACTTCGTCTCCCGAGACCACTCACGGTAGAGATTTGTTGACGAAATGGCGTAGCTTCGGTACCTTGCATTTCGAAAATATTTTGTAAAAACTTATTTCTAATTTTAATTTCATTTCACTGTACTAAAATCGGAAGCCTGTGAAATTTATTTTTCGATTGGCCCTACATATTTTATCAGAAAATTTTGAACAAAGTTTTTTTTTGGAAAGATGGAACGCGAATTAAAAATTTTGTAGGTATTTGGTTGATTTTACTTACGCCTTGATGAACACTTTTTCACGCGACAGTACCAAGATGTTACGTTTGGATCTTTTTAGCAACATTTTGTAAGGATTTAAACAGAGATAAAACTGTTTTGTATGCTAAAGCTGGTGATTTGCACTATCTCTACAACTTGTTTATGACAAGGAAAATGACCTTTCTAAGAAGCTATACTTTGTCAATTACTAAAAAACTTAACTTACCTCTTAGTAAGTAAATAAGTTAGACTACCCTTATAAGTTACCCTAAATAAAAAAAACATTCATGTATAGGATTATAGCCTAATTCTTAGGGACCTAGCTTACTAAACTAAGGGCTTTATTCCTGGGCATGACTAACATATCTGTGATACATAAGTTTGTTCTTGTATGTTGAGATAATAATAATAATGAATATGCCATAATTGCTATGCCAACATGGTATTTAATTTTTTCTGTGTAATGTTTTTAACTGTCCTCTAAGGTATGGTAAAAAGTACGCTCTTTTTAAATCTTTTTACTCTACGAAATTTACCACAGAACCTTAAATAACATTAATCTTTAATATTGAGATAAATCACTAGGTATATTTAAATAACATTAAATGGTATTATTATATCCAAATAAAGTATTATTATTATTACAGTATTAAAGTGTGTAAGTAGGCTCACAAAATAGAGCCGTGAAGCAATTATTCGCCGCCTAGCTAACGATGACTCACCTCACAAGTTCGCGAATTCAGCTAACTATCCTCTGAGAAACATATGAAAGTCTACAATAAAACTAATTTTCTAACGCAACAACAATAGTAATTCTTACCACCTTGAAATAAAGGTTAGATAATTTATCCTGCAGTTCTAAGATGGTTAATATTCGACTTTTGTAATTGAATTGAATACAATACCGCGTAGGCGTCGTTTTGTAATATGTACTAGAAAAATGTCAGAGGATGAAATATCTCTAATTGATGATCTCTAAATGAATTAAGCTTAATTAATAAAATCTTCAAAGCTTATGGAATATCAAAAAAAAGTATCTATTATATTCCAAAACGTTATACATCGGTATAATATTTAAACTCGAGGCTATGACATTTTAAAGAGCCTGTAAGAAAATAACAAATCGACTCTCATTACGTACAGTAGGTATCGATAATGTAAAACTCTACAGGATAGCTTTTAGCTTTTATTTTGAAACTTTATGACGTCGTGTGGCGCAATGGTTACCATTCCGGATCGTCGCGCCAAGGGTTCTGGGTTCGATTCCCAGCGAAGAGGAAATTTGTATGATGAGTTTGAATTTCTGTTCTCGGTCTGGGTGTGAGTGTTCTTGTCTCGTGTGTTGTCCATGGCACCCACGACACAGGGAATCCTAGTGTGGGGCTACGAGTGTGAAGCATTATTTATTGTTATTATTTATTTTGTTCTTTATATGTCAATTAAACAGGTCTTTTAATTCTGGCTAGTGGAGAAGTAGGCTGACTTATGCCGACTCTATTAACACTATAAATGAGAAAACGATATACTATCAAAGGATCCTGGGTTATTTTGGCTACGGCACCCCCGTTAACTCCAAGGACACTTCTTTGAGAAGATAGTGACAAAAGACCTCGCGGCCGATCACCGAGCTGGTGTGACCAGGTGACTGCAATCACTGGTCTCTTCGTTACAATCGCACTGAGGAAAGCCGAGCACCGGGAGAAGAGGCAAATTATAAGAACTGTAAAGGACCTTCATCAAGGACCTAATGAACAATGCAATTCAGAAGATTATCACTGGCTGGCTTTAACTTATTAAGGGCTTATTGCAACGCAACGGTCTCTTCAGTAACTGTGTAGGTTCGCAGTGGTTTTTACTCCACTGCTTTTCAGTCCGATGAGTTAGTGCTTAATACGATAGATTACTTGTCTAGATTAGTCTAAATTAGTAATGAAGTAGGAAGGTTTAACTTGAATATAGCATAACATACATAAATATAGCATTTACGTATCCCTAGTTCTCATGTCTTTTGCGTAGGTAGACATCGTAATGGTTTTATTAATTTGCAATAATTTACATACCTAATTGTAGAGTGTAGTCCGAAGCTAATAGTTTCAAAAAATAAATGTCACGAAACCGAAGTATGGCAATAAATATTACTGAGACAATCAGGGCGCGCCGATTGGATCGGACAAATTAGTTCGTGGCAGATATGGACAACATTAACCATTTGTCCTTTTCATCTCACTTAACTATACGAGTAAAAATCTTTAATTAAATTACATAACTCTAGCTAAACTTAAAAATACGAGAGAAAGAGAGAATATTTACAGCTGTTTATTGGTAGCTGAACTTTTTATTTCTGGTGATGATATTTTATCATCCTATATACAGGTACAGATAGAAAACAGCCGTAAAATTGAAAAATTTAAAGAAATATAGGCCGTATTGGGGTGGCTTAGAATACTAACCCTAATCCCACGCCGGATGGGTGTGGTAAGAGGCGATTAAATCCAGCCCGCTGGTGGTAGGGCCCCGCGGAGGGATTATATTGGTAATATTGATTTTAATTGTGTGATTAATACCATTATTACTATTATTATTTCTCCATGGGGTTCGCTTGGATAGCTACCACCCTTGAGCAGGAGTCAGCCGCCAAACGAGTCGTGTTCCGGCTGGGGGCTTGAGAGCCAGTTCTTTCTTTCGTTTTCTTCTCTCTTTCTTGGCCAGCAAGGCAACAGTAATGCCTTTGGTGTTACTGATGTCCATGGGCGACGATAGCCACTTACCATCAGGTGGATGGTCAGCTCGTTTGCCGGCTATTTCCATAAAAAAATATGATAAGCGTTATCACTAATTAAATAACTCTTGTCAAATATTAATCTATGACATTATGGCCATCATTGACAACATTATTACTGTTCAACTTCCTCGCGACTCATGCTGTCCTAGTATAAAAGTAGACAAGCAAAGCTGAGCTCAATGATATTACGAGTATATGCTGGGCTACAATAATCAATCGTTAGCATAATGTCACAGATTAAATAACTAAGTACAGGCCCATAGACGTGTTTACACGTCTTAAGCGCGATTTACACTTCAATAAGTACAGTAGCGAGTTAACTTACGACACCGGCGAGTTAAGTTGTTAATGTCGTTTGAACGGCAAAAGCGAGTTAAGTAGTAAGTGGTTCAGTTAAGTTGATTCAAATAGAACGCGATCCTATTTTTTGGCGAGTCCAGTGCGAAGTAGGCCCCTCCCTCGCGTCTCCCGCACCCCGCTAACTTAACTGGCCGACATGTAGACGGCCTAGACGGGCGAGTTTAGTACAGTGCATAAGTTCGTACACTGCGGCCACAGACACGTGAAGGTTAATTTAATGAAAAATGAAGTGGTCTGATAGTACTACGTTTATCTTTGTACAAGAGTACTTGAAACATGAATGTTTATTTAATTCAAAATGCTACAGTTACCGCATAAAACAAGTTAGAGATGCAGCTGTTATTAATATTTGTGAGGTTATGAATATAAGTGATTTCGGACCGAAGGAGGCTCTCTCGAAAATAAAAAGTATAAGGTCTACATACAGTCAAGAACTTAAAAAAATTAATGAATCTATTAAAAGTGGATCGGGAACCGACGATGTTTACGTACCTACACTAAAATGGTTCACATTGTACCACAATGTCATGAAGGATAAATATCTGATACCAAATGAAAGTCAAAGTAATTTGGTAAGAATGTTTTATTATTTATTTATTAATTCAATGATAAGTAATGAGATATTCAATGTATCATTCTTTGTTGCCAACTTAGAGAACCATCTCCGACAAAATAGGTAGCGTAATTATCACGCACGATACGAGCTCTCGCTGCAGAATGATTGGTACTGTTTTTAGGTAAGGGTATGAGACCATCGTTTGGCACATCTCTCCAATTACCAAGTATTGTTTGGCCAGAGTTGATATCTTCTTCGTCGATTGTCACAGAGTCATCAACGTTTTTTAAATATCTGAGCCAGTTATGCAAAGCGCAACAAGCCTTTACAATTTTTATAACTTTGTCTGGATGAAATGGTAAAGGCTTTTCGAATATTCTAAAACGGCTAACTAGAATACCGAATGCATTTTCAACTATGCGACGAGCTCGAGAAAGTCTGTAGTTGAATACTTTCTGAGCAGTGGTCATATCACTGCTTTCGCCATACGGCTTCATTAAATAAGTCTTCAACGGAAAAGCATTGTCCCCTACAATACAGTGATTTTCTGGTAGCATGCTTTCCAATCGATTGCTGAGGCTACATCTTTGAAACACTCCTCCATCAGATTCTCTACCGTTGCAACCAACATCGATATATGAAAAGCTGTAGTCATCGTCAACCACAGCCATTAGCACTATGCTATTTTGATGTTTATAATTATAGTAATGACTTCCTGCTTCAAATGGCGCCTTTATTACAACATGCTTCCCATCGATAGCGCCACAACATCTGGGAAAGTTCCATTTATTTCTGAAACCTTCTTCAATTTTCTTCCACTGCATTTCATCGCTTGGAACCTGAAACGCAAATTTAAAAACATAAATACTTTTTATTTTTTGATATTTTGCATTCACAGTGCTTTATTTATGTTTAAAATATAGCAAAAGTCCCACTCAAACTCTTTGAATTTTAACCGACTTTTTCTTATGTTTATACAATTAAAAATATTATATTATTATTATTATATTATCGACATCTGTGGCGAAGCCCCCGCTATGAAAAAACAACTGAACTCAAATCGAAAGAAGGATAGGTTAGGTTATGGTTGTCTGATTTTATTTACCAAAAAAATAGGAACCCCGCTGAGCGGGGTTCCGTCGACATCTGTAGCGAAGCCCCCGCTATGAAAACACAACTGAACTCAAATCGAAAGAAGTTGGGTTATGGTTGTCTGATTTTATGTACGAGAAAAATAGGAACCCCGCAATGCGGGGTACCGTTGACATCTGTGACGTAGTCTTATTACAGCATTACTAGAGTAGATTAAGTCACATAGTATCTGTGACTTAATCAACTTAACGTTTTACCCTCTTCTCCCCCCAAAAAAAATTTTTTTTATCGAAAATGGCGTAATTCCCTGTTGTAAAGTGCTTCCTAAAATACTTTTCAGAAGTCGTCGAATGTTTCAATCGAAGAGATCGCTTCAGCTGTCGACGAATGTACCAGCCAAATTAGCAAAGATGCTCAAGATACTATTAAACAAGAAACAGAAACTGTTAAGAAACCTGTGTATAGTCGCAAAAGAAACATCAAATGCTTAGAAAGTTTGGTAAATAAAGTCAAAGCTGTTGGAGAGATGGTTCAAACCCCAATTATAAACAATGAAAATGAATTTTGTATTTATGGAAGGAGTGTCGCTGCGCAATTGAATGCCATGCCTCTTATGCTGGCATTACAAGCGCAATCACATATTCAGAATTATTTAACATCCCTTCGAATGCATTCCATAGCAAACCCGTTAAACCTACAATCTTATTCCCCTTCTCCTCCGTCTAACACCACATATATTTCTTCACCTTCCGCGATAAATAACTTCGTTTCCTTGGACAACAATTCTACAGTGAACCTACAAGCATATTCTCCTCCATCAGCGTCACCACCAATATACCATAAACCTTCATCAGTATTCATAAACAGCTCGGTTTCAGGATCACCCATAGATACTAACAATAACGAATCTACAGTAGTTGGCTCTAATGACTAGGACTTTTCTATATCATAAAGACTGAAGATTAAGACTGACACATTAGTGTAAAACTAAATTAAGTTTGAAAACATTCTAGAATTAAACTAAAATTAAAATAAATGTTAGAGGTTGTTTATTTATGAAACAATAATTTTTATATTTTCATAATTTCATTATTATGTATGCTTCCTGTAAATACATAATAATAATAATGTAATATACCTATGGTCCTCTTAATATTTAAGTCCCATTAATCAATGTTTGAAGTGAAGTGTAAAATAGCATTCAAAGTTAGTTAATTTGTTTTATAAAATGTAAATGTAAATTTTTCAGACAGTTTTTACTTTACCGACACTTTTTTCTACAAACACGTTGTGAGGCATGCAATAAAATTTTATAATATAAATTAAAAAGCCGGTTCCATCATTTCATTGTTAAATAACTTAGTAATTTCGAAGATTCGATACTATTCATAACGAAATTGAATTGCTTTAACCTTTTATAATTTAATTCTTAATAATAAAATAATTCACATAAAAGGTTTTTTTATTTCTTACCTGTATAAAATCCTTGAGTGCTATGTAAATCGCATCACATACTTCAGAAATCATTGTGGATATGCTAGCTTTTGATGTTCTGAACATGTGGGCTAAAGTACGCAAACTGGTTCCATGAGCAAGCATGTACAGTACAATTTCTAATTTCAATTTTGCTGGTAAAGCACATCTCATGAACGTATCTGACCTCTGAACTGCAGGCGAAATTTTATCTAATAAAAATAGAAATGAGGGCTCGTTCATTCGTAAAGCATATCTGTACTCAACGGTGTCTTCTACAGACAATTCCTTTAGAAGGTTACTGCTAGCACCACGTTCTTTTCTTCTAGCAATCCACTTCCTTTCCCATATGCGTTTAGGTCTATTCATTTCTATTAATATTTCATTTTGAATGTTTTTTAAAAGTATTGGCACTATTTCTCTTATTATATCTCGTAAATTGGTATTAATTAATTCAACGTCCATTTTCAACAAAACAACACGCGCGCGACCAGTCTTCTTGTTGGAACGGCAACTTATGATTACTCACTCGCCTTACGTTTGGACGCTGCTTACAACTTACTACTTATTACTTAACTGTCTGATTACTTAACTCGCTACTGTACTTATTGAAATGTAAATCGCGCATTAGGCGCGGTGCCTCAATGGACCATGTAGCGCCCACGCACCTGAATCCATTAGCGGGTGATTAACTTGTAAGCGTGGGTTGCGAGCGAGCTGGTCTCTGGACGAAGTGTAACTCTTGTAACGGAAGTTCTTTCATCAGTAACGTGAGTAAGGACGCTTCCTTACCTGTGGGTTTCTTACGGGTAGAAACTTAGTCACCTTCTTCTTTGCAACAGGTCCGAATCTCGCTTGCTAGTTATTTTTAACAGACTTCAAAAAAAGGAGGAGGTTCTCAATTCGACTGTTTTTTTTTTTTTTTACGTTTGTTACCTCAGAACTTTAGACTGGGCGAACCGATTTTGATGATTATTTTTTTAATCGAAAGCTGGTGGCTGAGAGATTTTATTGAGATCTGACAATGGCATCCATTAGAAAACCACATAAGTCGTAAATTTGTGTTAAGATGTGCGCGACAAATTGACGAATAACTCAATATCACGCCTACCGATTTCGATGATTCTTTTTTTAATCGAAAGCAGGTGCTTGTCATGTAGTCCCACATAAATTTGAACGAGATCTGACAAGTAGTTTTTGAGAATTTGAAGTCGGTTATTTTTTGTTAGTAAAATTTAGATTATTCTAAATATGGTTATATTAGAAATGAATGTTCATGGTCATCTGATTCAGTGGAGACCAATGTCGTGAAGAAACTAGCAGATTTGAGAGTTCGTGATAATGTCAAATTCTTGATAATGGTGTTTGAGGTTTCAGTAACATTAATGCGACCTATCCACATTCGGAGTCATCACGGAGAGGTAGACGTGTATTATGTTATCTTTATGTATCTAGGAGAAAAAAATCAACAAAACTATTAGATTCATATGCAACAAAAGTGCAAAAATTTGGCCCATTCCCGCCGATTACGATTAATCTGTGCATGTACAATAATGTACATGTTCATTCAAAAACGCTTGTCGCTTCACAGGCCATCATTCAAAAGCAACTAACTAATGATAGCTGCCAGCTCTGGAATAATAAACCGGCTTTCTTATACGTCAGTCTTTTCAGAATTGTATGGAGAAACTAGAAAGTAGGTAGATAAGTCCAAGTGACAAATATGAGGTCGGTTGGAGCGTAGAGCGTGAGTGGACGCACGCTTGGTCTACTTTACTCCTTATGTATCAGGGCTGGTGATTAAAGTGGAGTACTGTGGTCTGTCACCTTACTAAGAAGCAAGAATAGCACTGGTAGATACTAATCTGTGGCTACTTCCAGGAATCGTAACTATCGGTTATGATTTTTTTGTTATTAATCTTCAAATAAATTTTGTAATGAATGAAGGTCTTGAAAATTGGTGACGTAAACAACTTTAAAAACAACCGAGGCCGAAGAAATATTGATTCAACTCAAATATTATTCGTCAGATTTCACTCAAATTTAAAAGGGACCACATGACAAGTACCTACCTGTTTTCGAACATAAAAGGATAACACAAACCTAACACTGATATCATACGGGATCATTTAAGTAGAATAACATATTAATTTTAATGGGTAAGATTAGATTAATGTTCAGTAAAATAATACTTGATTTAATCATCAAAGATATTACTAACCACTTTTTAACCGACTTCAAAAAAGGAGGAGGTTCTCGATTCGACTGTACTTTTTTTTATGTTTGTTACCTCAAAACTTTGGACTCGGCAAACCGATTTTGATGATTTTTTTTTTAATCGAAAGCTGGTGGCTGTCATGTAGTCCCACATAAATTTTATTGAGATCTGACATTGGCATCCATGAGAAAACCACATAAGTCGTAAATTTGTGTTAAGATGTGCGCGACAAATTGACGAATAACTCAATATCACGCCAACCGATTTCGATGATTCTTTTTTTAATCGAAAGCAGGCGCTTGTCATGTGGTCTCACATAAATTTGAACGAGATGACAACTATGTAGTTTTTGAGACTTTGAAGTCGGTTATTTTTTGTTAGTAAAATTTAGATTATCTAAAACAAAATTCAACTTTAATTTCATGTTTTAACAAATTACAACAAGCCTTTTGCCAATCTGTATCTATGTATCATTGTTAAACCCAATGGTACTTATTTACTTATTCATAAGCTCATATTGTGAACGTCTATGCAGTAGCCCGCTAGTGTTTCTTAAAAAGTACTTAATAACGCACCAGCTATTCAATTCAAGGCCCACGAGAAGTTTTGGCGAAATACTTGTGACCTATTTTAAGTTTTCGTGCATGTTGTTTTTGACAAAAGTAAGAGTAACATTAAGGTTAAAAAGAGGTGGTGTGTTTGCTTTCAGTGATGGAAATTACAAATGAAAATCAGAATGAGGAAAAACATAGGTAGAAGCGAGGTGTGCTTACAAAAAAATAAAAAATAATTTGAGGGTTAAATATGCAACCTCATTAGGATTTCATATAATTCTATCGCGGATGCCACTAACATTAGCTTTCCAATCGTAACATAAATAACTGCTCTGAAATTGGATTCCGGCAGTCTTTTTTTCGGGTCTCATTCACTACCTATCCCCAGCCACTATTTAATTTATTGATGGCTTCAACCCATTAGCTAATGATTATTAGCCCACTACTGAGCACGGGTCTCTCCTCTTGAGGAGGCCTAGAGCATACTCCACCACGCTTCTCCAGTGCGGGTTGATGGTGTGAATTTTCCGATACTGTTATAGAAGCACGTTTAAAAATATTTTGACATTGATATATTTTACGCAAAACATAGGGATTTGCCCTTTCTATGACGTAAAATTACATCAGAATTGAATCGGATAGCGCAGAGTCCAGCGATCAACTAGAAAGGACCTGACACCATGTTTCCATTTTATTCACAAGTACTCAAAGATGTATGTACATATGGAGCCCCTTACCCCCTGAAACTGCGTATAGTAAAGTAAACAAAAACTGCTTATATACATGAAAATTATAATATTTGGATCTTACACCTCAATAATAAATGTTCCTAAAGTACACAAGTGCAGTAACGTGGTATCTTCGGCCTGATGGATGGCAGTACAGAACCTCAACCGGCGTCGCCGCGGTTTGAACACGGCACTACTGGCTATAGGCTGTTTGTCATATAAGGTCGGGCAAACACGAGATAAAACGGATTGAATTTAAAGGCCTATACCTTTAGCCTTTGGTAATTCACTGCTGGATATATGTTTTCCCAAATTCAAGCTATTTTGACCGGGCCCGAAGTTGGCAGATTTCACTGTTTTCAAAATTTTAAAAAATTGTAAATTGTAATAAGTTAAAAAATGAATGTAGGTACAGTAGAATCCCGATTATCCGGATCAAATAAAACCAGGGGTATTCCGTATAATCGAAAATCCGGATAATCGATTTCAAATTCAAATCAAACAATATTTAAATTTTATAAAAAAATACGTGCTATAATGATAATGAATCACATAATACTACGCGTTTACTTCAAGTTTGCCTTCGTCGACCGTTACGATTTCACAGCTAATGGTACTGTAGACAAAAAGTAATCAAATAATTTCACTAACTTAGATAACAAATTACGTATGCCACTGTGTAAAACATTTTCTATTTTAGTCATTGAAGCGACAAAAATCAATGTAAAATAAATCAATACAAAAATAATTTTACGAAAGTAACATCAAAATCAACAACAAACTCAAGAACGTACTCGCCGCACGGGACCTCAAAAATACGCTGGTAGCGTTACTGTCCGTACTAAATGAGGTGCGGTACGAGGAGCGGGACGAGAGGTAAGGGCAAACTTGACGTGAACGCGTAATAATACCTATGTAATTTAGAACTTTGATTGGAAATAACTTGTAGTTGATCTTGGACGCAATCGTTTCATCTTTTCATTGCAGCCAAGACGCTTCTTGTATCAAACTTTTAATTTGTAACGTGCCTCGTTGCGCGGTAAAACATTTTTAAATCAGCGAGTAGAGCCGTGACGCGAGTCCGGATAATCGGATGTTCGGATAATCGAGGTTCGGATAATCGGGATTCTACTGTACCTACATCTGGGAGCATCTGGGAGTACCCCTGACATGACGAGCGTCACTAACTACCTTTTTTCGTCATATTTTCAGAGATACGTTTACGCGTACCTCGCAGCATCGTTGTCAATCAGCAATGTTACGTATATAGATACACATCAGTAGTACCGAGTATCATACTAAATATGAAAACTGTAAATTATGCCACCTGACATTCATTACTCGTACTTATTTCGTGACGTGCTACGCGCTCACGACTCTACATATACTGAACACATTTAAGCATAAGCAAAGAAGCATAAATACTAAATTAAATAGCTTTAAAAATATACAGTTGAAGATAGCCTACACCGCGTATAGTTGTTGAATTAATATTTTGCATTAGACAGGCTATCTAAAGCAGTGTAAATATCCTTGTCGTGAGCGCGCGGACGCCGCCGAGTGCGAATACGGGTCGCCGCAGATTAGATGGATAGCCGGACTTTATGTCGGATAGATTGCCTTATAATTGTACCTATACTAGGCTATTTACGTCACTGTCCGGATGAAAGTGTCGTGGCTTCAATCCATTATGTACAGTTATTTTAACCGACTTCAAAACTGATCCTATATTCGATCCCTATGTTTATATAGAATCTATATATTTTTTTGTTTTAATCTAGCAACAACATATATAATTCTTCCTGCTTTTGCCGTTGAGAATCGATGCATCTTGAATGGCTATTTCGACGCCATGAGATTTTTTTTCAAGTAGATATATTATTAAATCTCAACCTTTTGAAATATTATATTATCAACTGGTACTTGACCAGTTTATACAAATAGCTTTTGCTGCCATAGCACACATGGTTAATTATAATTATCGTTTGTAAAAATGAAGACCTCAAAATTTGCGTAAAATATTAGACTCTATCCAAGAGAATTCACTTTCGAAAGTCAGTACCTCCTCAAGCAGATGACCTAAATCAAGTTAACCAATATAATAAACATCGTTATGTTATTAATGGGATTTGAACCCGCTATCTGATCTGCAATAACATTCCTGAGAGACCACAACACGGGATGGTCGCCGGTATAACCACGTGCTCCGTGCGATGCGCGTGAGTTTGCGCGAGTAACAGATTTAACGATGAAAACATATGGGAGTATAATGTTACTCGAACAGCTCGCTTTTGCAATAAGTTTTACGAGTTATGGTCACTAATTCAATCGTTGGGCTAGACGGTTTTCGTGCCTAATAAGCTGCTAAAGTCTTGGAATTAACTGGAAAAATTGTTTCCCTTGCACTACAGTGCTGGCAAAAATATAGAGCTGAAATGTTCTCGTTTTATTCTTTTTGACAGGCCATTGATGATTACAATGTCAACCACGTAATATTATTAAGGTGGCTCATCTTCTTGTTTCTCGGCAAAGTACATTTCAAACAACCTTTATTTATTAGCTATAAATCATAATATAGGTAGCTATATAAAACACCGAAACAGAAAATTATTGAATAGGGTTTGAAATACATATGCCTGCTTTCAACAGCGGTCAGATTCTGCTGTGTAATTTGTGTAATGATTTAAGATTATAAAAATATGAAAACACTTTCAGGGTGGGCACGCTCAAATTTAAATTTCGTACATTTTCACGTCGCCTTTAATCTGCAATCTGTACTAGGCCTGCACTTGATTTAGACTCCTAAATGATTCTGTGGTGCCTTAGTACAAACCTGATTGATTTATGGCCCACGAGATGGCGCTACGTGCCACAGCAAGGCAAATACACGATAATTTTCAATGAACATGCGTTTATTAAATTACCTGTAGGACTAAGATTATCCAGGGCATCTTGGCCCTTAAACGTACTCATACTCCTGCTATACTAGGATTATTTCTGTGGCATGGACTAACTAAGCCTGCCCTGGTCGAGAATAGTTTAATAAGACTTTTTTATTTTCCTTTCCGATTTCATTTTTAAACTTTCTAACCGTGATAATCCTTATAATGTGATAGAGTAGCAGATGCTGAGTCAAAATCATTAGAGTTAAAGTGATTTCCGCAAAGAAAACCCTGAGGTCTTGTTCTGTTTAAAATTTACTGTTTATAAATATAAAGCTTCAATGCAAATGACAGATTGTGTTATTGACAAAATTATTTACTTCAATAATATTCTAAGTTTGAACAGTACAATATCGATAACATTAAATTTAACTTAGCCCTAATTAAAACGTAATATCCGTTGTTATTTCAAAGACCTTAATAATAAGAATAACAGAACATAAAAAAATCACAAAAACAAGTTACACAGATAACTAAGGATATGTACGATGTAATTCACCAAGCTGGTCCAGTAAAGATTGCTTGAAGTTTTGTGACCAATTTTGGCTTACGAATAATCTATACTAATATTATAAAGAGGAAAGATTTCATTATTTGTTTGCATTGAATAAATAGGCTCTGAAACTACTGAACCGATTTGAAAAATTCTTTCACTGTTGGGAAGCTACACTATCCCCGGGTAACATAGGCTATATTACATTTTCAAAAAAAATAGGGAGCCTTAATATAACTCCAATAATGTAACTCAGGGTGTTAAAAATAAGAAAACCGAAGCAAAGCGAGGTCGGTAACTCGTACTTACATAATTATAAATGCAGAACAGACTAAGTGAATGCTTAATATATCTATAGGCTTTGACAGCTTATCGTGGCACTCATTGAATTCCTGACCTATGACCGTTGGTCATTGACCAACAAACTTAACAACTGGTCAATTGACTTTGCAGGTCTACTGCATAACATAAGGCTACCACAACTCCTGGGCTCTCTGAATTCAGTTCCCTGTTAAACAATATTTTAAACTTAACTCGTCGTGGACTGAACATTCTGAACACATTTTACTATAAGGGAGGCCATACACGATCAAGTGTACTTGATGAAGCGTCAAGCGGACTTAACGCGGCATCCAGTATACTTGATCGTGTATAGCCACGGTATAGCTATCTGCCATATCTATCTCATGCACACTGGATGGCGCGTCAAGTCAAACTGCAAATATGACAAGTCAAACTGCAGACTTGATCAAGTACACTTGATGTATACGGAGTAGTTCTAAATATGTATAAGTAGTATGGCCTCCATAATACGTATACATATTTAGAAACTATTGCATGTCGTGGTTACGGATGAGTTCGTACGAAATATCAGTGTACAAAATAAATATCGTGACTACGCGTATTATAATAAAATAGTTTCCTGTTGTCTTCTTTAGGTCATCGGTCCACGAGTGACCAGTGCTTGTACCGCGGCGTGGCCCTTTTTCCAAAAAGGCCTATCCAGAGAAATACTTATTATAGAACTATTTATTTTAAAGTTAAACCGCAAACGATACACATACAATCTCAAACCATAAATCCACTCCAACAACTTACCATAGCCTAGGTACATCCCTAACAATACAATGAGAGCTCGGACGCACTGTGAACCGTGATCCAAGCCCCGTTACTTAAGATCGACGATACGTTATAACACTGTTACAATATCCGATGAGCGTTTCGCACTTAATTAACGCGAGGCGATCTGCTAAGCGTGCGAACCGTTCCTGTACCCAACGTGGTACGACGGTACGATGGTACATCGGTACGACGGCTACGCCAGGGTACGCAGGAAGCGCAGATAGCACGCCGTGGCTTGTTCCCGCGCCGCAATGAATTAATATTGCCGTTGCTGTCTTCATTGCGCACCGATCCCTTGCATACACGGGATGGGCTACGTAAGGATATTATTCAGGCACGAATGGAGTACGGGTAGAGATGGGTAAGTGTGATTTTTGTCGTTTAAGTGTGTTTTATGTAATATCTTTGTGTGCGAGTCTGCATTTACGTATGGTATTTATTTTGGTTTATTAATACATTATTTTAATTGTCATACGTAATTACACATACGTAAGTTAATGACGCAAATACCGTAGGTAGCTTAAAGCTTTTCGTCTTAATTACATTTACTAAAAAAATCCTAAGGATACTTTTAACTAATGGAACCCTGATTAGAATAACAGTATTAAGACAGCAAGATTTAAAGAGTTAAAGAATACAATGAAATAGAACAAAAAAGAAAAACTTAAAATTTATTTGTAAGGACAAACGCCCCAATACAGAGTCACTAATAGTTACTTAAATCGCTCCTTAGTACAGTATTTGTAGGGTGATTCTTTTATGTAAGTATTATTATTATGTAAGTTTAAAAAAACTATCTACAATTTTATTTCAATAAAATTATTCATTCGCTGAAATATTTCAATGGTATTAACAGCTCCATGAGTGTACCTGAACGCACCATCCATTAGCGGAAATACAATCCATGATTGTCGATGAAATGCTCGCGGTGCAATTTTCGAGTTATAAATAAAATAGCCTCAATTACAGGCGCTAAAGTGCAGAATACTAAGTTGTTTCGATTGTAGTCGAGTTGGAATGGCCTGGAATGGACTTTCACACGTGCGAAGTAGATGTGATTGTTTAATATAAAATGAATTGGAAGTTTGTGGAATTTTTTGTACCACTTTGACGACACAATACGTTGAATGAGATGAAGCTTTGAAACTGAAAAAAATATAATATTTTATACACAAATGTTTGGTGAAAAAGATAACAATTATCATAAACAAAACAATTATACAAGGAACACTTTTATATCACGGTCTTGCAAGTTTTATAATAAATACCTTCAAAATATGGATCCATTTAACGCATCTTTAATTTCTTATAGGGGGTATACGACAAATCTTAGCTGTTCTCGATTAGTCCTATTTTTGCACGTTTTTGTATTTTTTACGATTTTTCTTGTTGTATATAAAATTACTTCTTGGTTTATAAACTCCACTAATGCTCCAAACTATTATTATGTTAAAATGTTTCAGTGGAAACTGTTATGCTTTATGTTTTTTGTATCTGTATGGTGGAATCTGTAATACGGATGCTGTTTGTTACCCAAATAAAAAAAAAATAAAAAAAAATCAAAGGGCTTTTCGTATTGTTCTCAAAGGTGTTTAGTTTTTTTAACTGAGTACTGTGAATGTACTGAGACTTGATTGTTCGTCGGCTATTTCCATAAAAAAATAGTGAAGTTTATGTAGATAATATATCTTATTACACGTTATGAAAGAATATAAAAGACGAGTAACTTCCCTCGCTTTGCTTCGGTTTTCTTATTTTTTTACATCTTGGGTTACATTTATTGGAGTTTTATTAAGGATCCCTAATTTTTTTGAAAATGCTATGCTATGTCACCCAGGGATAGTGTAGTTTCCCGACAGTGAAATAATTTTTCAAATCGGTTCAGTAGTTTCGGAGCAATCAAATTCTGCATGCAAGTAAAGTGAGTAAACGACCCGATGAAAATGCATACGGGGAAGTTATGCCAGGCAAGCATGAGGGTTGGGGAACAGAACCGATTAAACCAATTAGTTGCCAATATTTTACTTATCTATGGATTTTTCTCATGGACGGCTCTAATGGCTCATGCAGTCCTGGCATGCTGTCACGATAATATTTATCTCGTAGCCTTATGTCATTTTCTCACGAAATGTCAGGTGGGTCTTATTAAAAGCAATCACTACAAGGACAGAATCCTTCATCAGATTGAAAAAACCTTCGACCGTCATAAATCTTCGGAAATAATAATACAAATACGTAATATCCAATTCAATAATGTAGGTACCTAAGTATTTAACTCATTGTAGATTAATAATAATAATTCAATCATTTCGATGCAACTTTTGAGAGGTAAATCTGGTCAACCTTGGCATAGTCAACCAATTACCATTAGACGACAATACAAAAGCAGTGATAGCCTAGGGGTTAGAACGTTGGTCTCCCGAACGCAGGCGCCCAAGTTCGAATCCTAGCACGCTGGCATTATTAGAAGTCAATTATCACTTGCTTCGGTGAAGGTCACCAAACATAGGAAGGAAACCTGAGGGTATTCCATAATGTTCTCAAAGGTGTGTGAAGTCTACCAATCCGCACTTGGCCAGCGTGGTAGATTATGGCCTGTACTCCTCACATTCTAAGAGGAGACCCCGAGCCTAGCAGTGGGGTTAGCAATTATGGGTTGTTACTTTGACAATGAAAAAAGTTCCTACTTAATAAGTAGGTAGAATGTCCGTCTTAAAGGACACGTCTAATGTTGTTATCCAAGCGTACTACACGTGTATGGGTCATAGGTTACCTTAATAGATAAATCCTCAGGTAATAATTTCATAAACGTCGTTTATTACCACTCAACGACTAAGTAGTTGTTTCTTAATACAAGGATATGCAACAAAATATCTTTCTCTACATTATGCTTCGTTCACGCTCCTTGCAAAACCCAACCTTTGCACAGAAGAATCTCGTAGGAATTTGTACAAACTATTCTCATATCAATAACCTTCATTTCTACTTACCAATTATCATTTGTTTCTAGGTGCCTCTTCAGCAAAGTTGCCGCAACCATTTGCGAATTCGTGCGAACATTCGACAGGTCCTCCTAAATATACGGATGTCTATTTCATAACGGCACGACCGTTAAGTTTTGGATCATCAAAATGGTCTTTAGTGCTCTGTTAATAAAGGTGGCAATGGGTTTGGGCACAAAGTCGTGTATTTTCGGTTACCATGGCGACCGAAATGTCGGTGAGGTGCAATAGTTTAATCTGGCTCCGGGCACGACCACACGAACTCGCCGCCCGCGGAGACCTTGCGGGGCTGGTGTCACGGCACTCGTTTAGGCTAAATGGTAATCATTCGTTCGTCCGTCTTAATATCAGAAAGTTGTTATTTTGGCATTGTTAAACATTCAAAAAAATTACGAAGTCTTATAAAAATTAAATTAAGTATTAAATTAAATCTTTAAAAAATTGTTTTTTTTTCTGTAAATTGGGAATGTTTTTTTCTCGTCTACCCCATAGTGTGAAATTTCGCAAGGTTTGCACGGACCATTTTCTGGTTCAGGGGTTTGTTTGGGAAATATTTGGCCTTAAAATGCTAATTTTGGTCACAGTCAAGTGCCAGCCAGATGTTGGTTAAGTAAAAACATAACAGCGGTAGTATATAATAATTTAAATGGTAAACTATCTCGCCTAGAGTAGCTTATGCAGTTAATGAGCAATAATCGATGAGCAGGTGAAATTGGTTTAAGTTTTCGTTGAAAAATGATGAATTCCTTTACATAAAAATATTTATTTTAAATCGCAAGTTAACGGTGTGTGGTGGCACCGTCCGCAGGCCGACGCGGCGACGGTCGTGTCATCCGCGTGGCGCAACCCGCGGACGACTAAATATATATCAGCGCATCACTGCACCTTAATGACTCGCCATGTCTAAAACACTAATCATTTTAACTGGTTCGCAAGTAGTTTTATTTTACCTCTAATAACAATATGCCATGTCGTTGATTATAAAAATTGAGTGATTTTTTTATCCTCACTTTCCATACCTTCCTAAGACGTGGATGTTTGACTTCAACCAATTAATGGCCCACTACTGAACACAGGTCTTTGCTCTTGAGGAGGCCTAAAGCATATTTTACCACGTTGCTCCAATGCGTGCCCTCCGAAACACGGAAACGCTCAAGATTTTTTTCCACTAGCTGTCACCCATCCAAGTACAGACCGCGCCCGCTGTAGCTTAACTTTGTCGATCACTAGGATCGACACAAGCCGCCAGGCTTCGAGCGTACAACGTGTCACTATGTCAGTTTAAAGCGAAATAATTATGGCACACAATTTTTTAAACACTAATTTATAATTCTAAATATCTTTATTATTCCCCCCTTCCTTCTTTTCTGGCCGGCAATGCTTCATCAGCGAAGCTTTAGTCATAGGTGTTGCTAATGTCCATGCGCGAAGCTATTCGCGTGATCAGCTTGTCAACGCGTTTGTTATTTAACAAACTTCGTCACTGTTTGATGAGGATTATTAAATTTCTTATTTTAAATTGTGTTCAAAACTATAATTCTACGATATACTAAATAGATCAGAATAGAATATTACGTGTTTATAATGTCCTATAACAATGCGAACATAAATAAATCCTTAACTGACATATTAAGCAGTACTGCTATTAGTTTAGTAACCATACTTCTTTACCAATACCTTTATAAATAATATTCGAAAGCGAAAGGCAGTATGGGAACGGTCCTCATTCACACTGTTGGTCGTGGGCTCGTGGGTGACGAAAAATCGTATTAATTGGCGACGATCACGACACGACGCCGCGCGAACAAATTGACGTAAATAAACACGTTTAGAGCCATGGATGCCATGATTTGTGGCCTGTGGATAATGAGCACGCGATCCTGAGGCTACTCGGTATTCCACTTACATGTTTCAATAAGTGATTGCAGATCGACTTACTTTCCCGTGGATGTTTCAAGGATTCTTTAAGTAAAATGAAATTATTTGTTCATCTATATTAATATACTAACAATAGATATAATAAATCAACAATACTAACGCATTAGGTTACTGACCTGTAATGTTAGTATGTATATGGAATAAATAAATAAATATTTAATTTTAAGTTTTATTAAACACGTTATTTATCAATTTTATTTAACAAAAGAATTTATCAATTTTGAAATTAATTAAGTAGTCCTTTATTAAAAAAATAATAATTAGTACTTTTAATGGCCTTTTTCATTTTTTAGTCGGTATTAAGTTTTTATTAGTAGGATGGGATTATTTATATTACTATTAATATATTTTAATTTGCGCTTGATCGTTTGATCGCTGATAGCACCATTAAATTGTTCATCGTGTGCCGGCTGCGGGCGAGAGAGCCAGTTATTTCTTTCTTTTTCTTCGCTCTTTCTAGACCGGCAATGCATCAGTCTCAGATGAAATTATTTCATCTGAGGCATCAGTCTTTGTTGGACGATGTCCATGGGCGACGATAGTCAGATAGCCAGTTACCATCGGGTCATTTTGTCGGCTATTTCCATAAATAATACAATGACCCTATGTAGTAGGAATATTCTATCTAGTGCATTATGTGACAGAATTCGATGTGCATTAAATTCAATTTTATTGAGGTAAGTGCATGAATTTTGAAATTATTGGTAACTCCATTAATTTGAATAGCTGCCGTTTTTAAGGTGTCACAGTACGGCCAAACAAGTGCTCGAGATTGGACGAGATTAAGTTATTAAGATATAGGGAAATAATAAAATTAAATTCAGCTTAAATTAATATTATTAGGTGGAATAAGTATAATATGTACTTTTTTTTTATCCCCCTGATTTTAATTTTTCAGAGACCTTGATTATTATATTTTTTATTTATTTATTATAGATAATAAAAATATAATATACTTACTAAATAAATTATTAAACCATATTTAATATTTCTATTTTTTTTATTAGGTAGAATATTAAGACTACTTTTACTAGGCTACTCTTCATGAGAGTTTATCTTGCCTAAGTTTGGTGTAATGCGATGATCATTATAGGCACAGAACATCTAATAATTAGTACTAATTATTAGGTGTTCTGTGATTATAGGGTTCACAGACGGGGAGACTATTTTACACAACCCATAAAAGTAACTTAGTACGTCACACTAAATGGTTAGAAAACATTATTAAACACAATTCGAGAACATGGAATGGAAAATGGATGTATGTACCTATGGAATAAGCAGTGCCCTAGTACTATTGTAACTATTTTTGTAATTGTTTGTGTACAGTGTACTAAATAAATACAAAAAAACATGGAAAACTCAACATAAGTGATTACCGCCACCTATCAATATAAGTAAAACTCTAAAGTCATCACCGATGCTTTGTGGGTCCAAACTTGCTTCATATTTGGGGCTCTGATTGTAAAGGATATATATTATATCGGTTATTTAATCAATTTTGAATATAAATATGTTTAAACTTTAAACCATGTCCTAAGATACACACAATTTCTTACTTTTCAATTATATTTTTAATAGGTAATTTACGGATTTTAAAGTAACAGCTTACAAGATTTCAATTTACAAACAGGTACAGGTGTTAATTTCCTCAAGAAAAATAAAATTATGCAAAAGTAGATGAAACTGTCAAACTATTGTTCATTAACAGAGCAAGAATCAGTAATCAATGCTCACCGTTACAATGTTTAATGACAGGCAGGACAATCAACCGGACACGGGAACCCGCGACAATTAACGAGTGTGGAATGAGGAAGACGCAGTATAATGGTGTGATCAACAAACAATAACTGTCCAGTCCATGGTAATGAGTTGATTTTCTCAGCTTCTTCTATACTGCCACTCTTGTATTGTGTACGCTTTTCCTCGTGAAAAACTTATGAGGGCGTTCGGTTCCACGGGAATAGTTAATCGTTGCTTAACTTAAGGTTATAACTTTGAATTGATTAATCGGATGGCTATTCTGGGAGCTAATTATTAGATAATAATTAAATTGGGCAAATTGTAAAGAATAAAATGACAAAAATTCGTGTGTACAAACTAAAATAAAAAATAATTTAATTCATGATTGTTCAACTGATTATTATTTTGTTTTAATTATTATTAAAAAAACACTGAATTTAATTGCTTCTTATTTTTGTCGTTAGAATACGGAATTAAATTTCTGCTGATTGAAAGTCAAAATCTGTGTTATAATTATTTAAAAATATCTTATCAATTTGATTAATTTGTATTAGATTATCAGTTATCAAAATTGTATTCGTAGCATGTCATAAATGTTCATTAGCTATGTTTTGCGATCCAATTAAGCCTGGTTAACCTCTTATTGTTTAACCCGACCGTCTCATATGGCATACGAGTTGTGCGCAATTACGTTCGACGTCGCTCTTCCAACCGAAAAAACTACCATCTCTCCATTGTTCCCGCCGATTTTCCCACATTTCGCCTCTTACAGTTACATTTAGCTTCCTGATTGGAACGCAAAAAGTGTATTAATTGCATTCCTAGTACCTGGTGAGGGGCTAACGTTTTTGTGATCTTCAGGAAAAGACCGCTCTTTCTAGGCGTTTGTTAGATACATTATTTGTCGTGAGACTTGGCCCCGTTTTGGTAACACTATTGTTTACGTGTATAGATGACATTACAAAGGTGTATTTAGGAAATAAAGAATAGAAAAAATTAAGATGTGATTAGTTTAAAACGAGTCTTTAGCTACTTTATTAGTACTTAGTTAAAATTAAATTCTAAATCTCATGAGTGACTTATCACTGGCCTGGCCACTTAAATGGCGATATGTTTACTAATAAGATTGTTTCAGTTTGGATTGCAATTTATTTTAATTTGGTGACTTGTAGTTCTGTTTTAAATCATAGTCACTCTGATTACTGTGATTAGCCATATTAAAAATTGTGATATTTATTGCTGTAAAAGTAATCAAAATTGCTTCCTAAATTGAGTCCTAAATTCCTGGGATACCATTTTTAGGGTTCCGTAGCCAAATGGCAAAAAACGGAACCCTTATAGATTGGTCATGTCTGTCTGTCTGTCTGTCTGTCTGTCTGTCTGTCTGTCTGTCTGTCCGTCCGTCCGTATGTCACAGCCACTTTTTTCCGAAACTATAGGAACTATACTGTTGAAACTTGGTAAGTAGATGTATTCTGTGAACCGCATTAAGATTTTCACACAAAAATAGAAAAAAAATAATAAATTTTGGGGGTTCCCCATACTTAGAACTGAAACTAAAAAATTTTTTTTTCATCAAACCCATGCGTGTGGGGTATCTATGAATAGCTCTTCAAAAATGATATTGAGGTTTCTTATATAATTTTTTTCTAAACTGAATAGTTTGCGCGAGAGACACTTCCAAAGTGGTAAAATGTGTGTCCCCCCCCCCCCCGTAACTTCTAAAATAAGAGAATGATAAAACTAAAAAAAATATATGATGTACATTACCATGCAAACTTCCAACGAAAATTGGTTTGAACGAGATCTAGTAAGTAGTTTTTTTTAATACGTCATAAATCGTAAACCGCAATTTACCTCGATCAAAGTTACAACGAACTTCAAGAACTTTTATATTATGTTACTTGCTGCTACGGAACCCTTCATGGGCGATTCCGACTCGCACTTGGCCGCTTTTTTTTATGATGAATTATATTTTAACAAAACATCAATTTACTTAAACCGCCGCAAACGACATTCAATGGGCTAATAATTAGGCCTTATTTTTTATATTCTCTACACTGGGCTATGGCAAAAAATATCCAATTAAATTCCATTATAATTATTCAGGTTATTCAAATACATACCTACCGACTACATACAAACTGTATAACATATATACATACGTATACATGGTTATATAGTCATTAGTTATTATCATAGTTAACGTTTGCAGATCTTTATAAGTTGGGAGATAGTACGCTTCACGTACCACTCTACGTGATACCTCGATCCGCTCACCGTGCACAGGGATTACAAAGGCCAATTTGGACTTCCACCGAATAAGGTTAGAGCGAAACTTTCCAACTAATTTCGCCAACATCGCGAATCGTGCAAGGCAGATTCACATGAGAAACGACCACTGCACACGTGAAACTATCAGTCAAACCACTACTTAAACATCTGCATAAGTCACGTCTCACGATTCTGGAAGAGTAACAGTTTAATAATGTCCGCGAGAGTGACCCCAACCGACCCCGGTGAAATACGGTTGAGCGGACTTGGGGCCATATTTTCCCCCATGCATCGCACTAAAGTCGTGTCTTCCTTGGTGGAAATAAAACGCGAGGTCCATCTCTGGGGCCATCGGAGCCTCAGATGCGCCATTTTAACACTAGAAGTAACACTGTCGTAACTACCACTGGTGTTTGATGAAACTTCAACTTAATTTATTGCTCATTAGAGATCAAGTTCCGGTGATCGATGTACGGTTATAGGTCAATCATGAACAGGGTGCGCGGATAATGTCATGGGAAGAGCTCAATGAACGAACGGACAGCGCGTGGACTGCCGGCCGGTGAGCTCGCGAACTTACTTATTTAATACCACAAGCTGATCTAGACCTTATCCGCTGCAATATAAAGATTAAAACGGATTTGTTTTGTAACTGGGCTACAGCCAGTTGATGACATTTATCTGGTGGTGCCCCGGCTAGTGTTAAAAATGTATTTACTCGGTACAGTTTTGTACTCTGATAGCGAACAGTGGGTCATAGGTTACTCCATAGGAATTAGGTATATTTTACTTTGTAGTAATTAAGTACAAAAATGTAGGACAATAAAAAACAAATTGAATACCCATTTTAAATCCAAACGGGTAATGAATTTACCCCTAAACCTTCCTTATAAACTACTCCAGCTATTGGTGAAAATTGTACGAAAATTTGTTCGGTAGTTTTTAAAATCTTGCGTTACAGGAAAGAAAATGGACGCAGTTGACAGAAATAAATATCCACATACAGGTTGAGACAATAATGTTTAGTAGAAGGGCGTTCATATTAGACGATCTCTAGTATCCCGATTCTCTTATAAGGCAGTAGGTAAGGCTAACGCACTTGTAAGCCCTGTAACACCGTGTGTCCGAGGACATTAGCCCTTAGCAACGGCCCGGCTCACTGACCCACTGCGGCCGGACCATGCCCTCAAACGTAGCGTGTTCAGCTCCCGCCATAAATATAGCATAAGGGCATTAGTTGTCTGAGAATAAATGAATTAATAAATAATATTCCTTACGATAGTTGAAAAATTACAGTAATGGGTTAGTTGAAAAAGTTGTATACCTACAGACATCTTCACAATAGCTTCGTAATAAGACTTAGAAGCATGTTTGCACAGAGGTTCCTTAATAGTGTGGAGGTGCATGAAATAAGTTTATTACCAAAAGGGGTCAACGAATGAATTGTGTACCTAGTACCTACCAATATTTTTGCAGACGAAGTTCCGGACACAAACTGGTTAATATATTAAACCCGATGCAGATCCAATCAGACATGAAAGGCAATGAGAATTATAAGGATAATTATATCGAATTGCTTAACTAGCCAAATAGTTGGCATACGAGCATACAAGCCACCCGACGGTGAATGACCACTTTGGATCCTTGACATCAGTTAGTAACTACACCAAAGTTACCTATGGGTTGCCAGCCAAAAAAGAAGCGGGAAAATCGCACTAGTTCTGACACTTTCTATACATAATTATATCGCGTGGATTGTTGAAGTGAAGCGCTATCAATCCCATGAGTCAAAGGTAGTCGTAAAATCTTCTAGATGACTAAATGATCTAGCAATGGTACTGACACAATCACAAACTGAACGATCGCGTGTCATAACATTCAGAACATTCCAAGCGCTTCAGATTTGATCGGTCAATTATGCCTTTTTCTATTGTTCGCGGATCAACACCTCCACAATCGTATCATCTAGGAATTCCTGCATAAATCACTCCAGGGAATGCCAAAAGACTGTACAGTGTACATAGTACATACTGCATATAACAATTATTACCTTTAACCTTATTTTGGCATTTGCTGTGTCGCAAATGGCCCTGACTGTACCGTTGCAGATGCGGGCTATCGCCGCTGTTGTATCGATTGTTAAGAAGAGCCGGGCGCATAGCTCATTCAAGGAACATAATGTTCAGAACACGCCCAGGACGATGTGTAATTTCAATTTGAGTGTTTAAATGTTCTTAGCTATCTGGTGTGCGCTTGCGCATAGTGCTAAGCTCACAGGCTTAACAAGCAGTCATGCCGCATGATAATTAGTTGTCACCAGCTATGCTTAGCTGCGACAGGAAGCAAATCACTGAAAAAATACGAGAAGAATGAAAAAAAAAACAAAATTATATTAGGGACCTCTAAAAATAAAGTTAGTGACTCTGGAGGGAAGACATAGGAGGTTTGTTGGATTCAAAGATGAGTGCGCTCCGTAATGAAATGTCAAACTTCTGAATGCTTAGAGAGAGTAAAAAAATAATACAAAAACATAAAACATTTGTTATTTGTTTGACTCTGCTTCATTTTGTAATGAAAGTGTAACAATTATAATTATTTGAAACATCTATAAAAATCATATGATACAATAAGAACAATCGGCTAAGTTCAGGAGATAATAAAATTAACAAAATATACTTTCCAGCAGCGAGATTACGATTAGGAACACTGCTACTGTGTACATATTTTGACATTCGATTGGGATGTACAGATTGTACAGCCCTACAGCTCAATATAAATCAGCGAAGATGCGAAAGATCGCAACGATTTAAATCTTACAAAATCGTATTGCGCCTGCGCTGAAATATATCATGATAATTTGACGTTTGTGCCGCGTCGCAGTGACGCAAGCGCAGGTCTAAAGTTTTTATCTAACAATGGCATCAAAACAAAGTCAAGAGTTTGCGACCTTTGCGCCGTTTTAAATATATTCAGTATTGCGCGATCAATGAATATAGGAATCATTCGAGATTATAGGTACCTAATTGTTTACCGCTTATTGCATTGTGTCTGGCTGTCAATCAATTTACTTTCAAACATTGTGATCCCATTTGGACATGAAGAAGAACAAGAATGAACCACTAAAACATTACGGATTGAATATTGTTTTAAAAATATACCTACTGGAATAAAGAATAAGTCGAACGTTTCTACGACTTCTAAGTTGCCATCTGAAGAAAATAGCGGGTATCCTTATCCCCTAGATTCAGAAGGCTCAGAATCGGTGAGAGTGACGCAAATCAGGAGAGGCCTATGTCCTGCAGTGGACTCGTAAGTTGATGGATGGATGAAGTTTCCATCTTGATTAATTTCATAAACCACAAAGAACAGTCGACTTGTAATTTGTTCAGTGACTAAAAAAAAATACAATATAACAACGTTTTATTTTGGAAGGTTGAATTACACCCTTTAAATGACAATGATGACATTTCCAATGACAATTGACAATGAAAGCATAACGCCATCCAATGCACAATGTCATGTGGTGGCGTCCCACCGTCCCACCGTCCCAGGCACAGTATGGGCCGGGCAGGGACCGCACAATGCTGGTCGTGACGGATGGGACGGACCTCTTGCGCAACTCTCGTTAGTCTGTACCGCCCCGCGACCAGCTCTGAGAGACCCGCGGATTTGGAGCAAGGTTTCTGCGATGATGAGAATGTTCTGAACGCCAAAAGTTCAAAATTACAAAATGTGGAGTGGTGACGCTAAGTTCATAGCAGACTGCAATTTTATACAACATCCATATTGCGCATATTGAGATAATAATTGTTGAACGGTTAGTAATGTCCTTCAGGTAATGGCAAACACACTATATCTGCCCTTCAGGCTATAAAAAAGAGCATTGGACAATCCAGTACACTGAGTACACAATATAATCCCAAGAGGACATCAAGCATAGACTGGATTCAGAAAGTCGGTGTTTAACAAGTGCTGCCATGGCGTAATATGCAATGAAAAATATTCCAATTCCATAACGCACGTGCGTAGCCAAGATTTAGTTTCGGGGGGGGGGTTCAGGTTTCGGGGGGGGGTTCAAGTTTCGGGGGTTGTTCAATACAACGACTAAAAGTACATAAAATAACCCTAAAGAAAATTGAGACTTTATTTTTTCTCATGATGTATGTAGTGCCATCTATTATTAGTTTAGTCAAAAAGTTCAAAAACGTGTTTAATAGAAATAAACCTAAAAATATGTGCGATAGCTCATTCAATTCGGAATGAAGGCTAGAAAAATGTTTTTTAAGGGTTTATTAGCACATAAAAATGTTAGTCCTTAACTTTTCGGGGGGGGGGGGGGGGGGTTTGAACCCCCGAAACCGAGGGGGTTACCTGGCTACGCCCATGCCATAACGGGTCACAACAATGCATACCTCTCTCACCTCTTTGCCCTCGCTTCTTAGCGAGATTATTTCAAGTCAGGAACGCGTCACACCACTGTCTCACTTTTAAACCTGTTCGAGCACTACTAATTAAGACACTGACGTCCGTGCATCACTGGACTCACTGAAAATCAGCGCCGTATCTACCATTACGGCATTATGCTGAGTGCGCTCCATTTTCTGGGCCACTGGACACATGCGAGCGTTACGGACCAATGTAGTCGTAAATATTTATTTTTGTTTTCTCAATTTTATTAGTACCTATCAATTTTTTTTTAAATATATATTTTGTTGATCTATGTTCGTGTGTGTGTTTCTTTCTTTCTAATGGTCCTCTTTTTTAATACATATAATATCATTGCTAATGGTCGTCAAATCGAGACGTGGTCTCCATTCGAGGACCTTTCTTCCCCAAAGGTTATCGGTCCTTCGAACTATGTGGCCAGCCCATTGCCACTTCAGCCGGCTAATTCTCTGAGCTGTGTCGGTCATCCTCGTTCATCTACGGATTTCATCATTTCTGAATAGTCTGTATAAGTTTGCTATATCCAATGGCTTCTGTAGTGACCTATCGGACAATGAGCCCACACGCAGCTACCAAAGAACGCAATAAATCGTAGTTAAGATCATACGTTTCTTGTTTCGTGTTTTGTGGCCGTAATGTGGTTTTTGTCGCATTTGGTTTCGTTCACATGCTAATGACTTCAATTATACACAAATGGCTTGGATGTTACATCATTAAGTCATGGTTAGGATATTGATATTCTGTTTGAGATAATGTTATTTGGAAAGGTATTTAGGCGCCAAAGGTCGTGCACAACAAAAGAAGTTTGACATTTGAAGTGTGAATAATATTATAATTGTCAGGGATGATACTTTTATCTATGGCTGGTCGGTTTCCACTGAATGTAACATTGTCTTTTCCAAAATTTCGCAGATTTTGTTTATTTAATTAAAAATAATAACACTAAGTTAATTTAGGGTACCGACAATGATGCGAATTGGTAGGTATGCTCGAAGCTAAAGTAATATTATTCCTGTTATTATTAAAAGTTTTTTTAACGACCAAAATAAAATTTATTCGAATGTTATTATATTTGATAATCAAGAGGTAATTTCAAGAACATTTTTACATTAGTGCTAATTTCCTATAGTTGCGTGGAGTAGACTCTTAGGGTGGATGGAACTCCTACCATCTAGAAAGTTCGTGTTCACACAAGGATACGAGATGAAAACGACAGAATACGAAACGAACTATTACTTCCCGTTTCCGATCCATCCACTTGTCTGTACTGTCACTGGCGTCACGTCACATCACGTCAGTAATAATCGTCGCTAAGTGGCCTCAACCATGTCTCACACCAGGTCCCACAATTACTGCACGTCTGGGCTCGTGTGCAGCGGTCGTGACGTCCATCATACAGCTATACAGTACTCTCCGCTCCCACGATAGATTGGGTTAACCCACGTTAGGTTAAAGTTTGTACTGCTAGTGGAGTTCGGTGTTCCCGTGGAAAGTATCGCTGAGAAATTAAAAATATATTTCAAAGTGAAAGTTTGTCTGGGTTTTTCTGACTCTTTCACGCCGAAACTACTGAAACGATTTTAATGAAATTTATCACACAGCTAGACCATGATCTGGAATAAGACATGGAATACTTATTATCCCGGAAAACGCGGGCAGAGTCGCGGGCAGAGCACTAGTTGATAGTTTTTAAGTAAAACATGTAGCACACATTTATTTTCTAATTGTAAAACAACTGAAATTAAGTGTTTTTAAAATATTGCAATAACTCTAGTAGAAATAGCGTTATTAATTATCATAATTAGAACAATTTAGTCGTTACCATTTAGTCGATTGTCATTATTTTTAACCGACTTCAAAAAAGGAGGAGGTTCTCAGTTCGACTGTATTTTTTTTTTTTTTTTTTTTTATGTTTGTTACCTCAGAACTTTGGACTGGGCGAACCGATTTTGATGATTCTTTTTTTAATCGAAAGCTGGTGGCTGTCATGTGGTCCCACATAAATTTTATTGAGATCTGACAATGGCATCCATGAGAAAACTACATAAGTCGTAAATTTGTGTTAAGATGTGCGCGACAAATTGACGAATAACTCAATATCACGCCAACCGATTTCGATGATTCTTTTTTTAATCGAAAGCAGGCGCTTGTCATGTGGTCTCACATAAATTTGAACGAGATCTGACAACTATGTAGTTTTTGAGACTTTGAAGTCGGTTATTTTTTGTTAGTAAAATTTAGATTATTGTCGTTAACATTTCTAGAAGTAGTAGTTGTAACTAAAACAAATACTAATTAACTATCTCAATTATCCACTAAAACACTGAGAAGAGGCCGTACACGTATGCCAACAAAACAAAGCTTGAACTTCAAGGCATTCTCTAGGAATTATGAGACCTTAATGACTATAGCGAGCACTGGCTCAGTGGGGCGATAAATCCTTGCAATGACATCACAAAGCTGAGGCAGCGTGTGTAGATCGTGCCGGACCAACTCCGCCAATCTCACGCCTGCCACTTATTTATGATAGACGAAATGGGAGTTATTGGACAGGGAATCAAACAATCACGGGGAAACTTTACTGACGTATTGTTCGGACCATTGTGTGTTTGTTGTATTAGCTATGTAGGTATGTAGAAATTCATCTGCGATGGATATATAGGAAATAAATACTTGAGCTTATTTACGGTCGTGGCCTAATTTTGATCAATGTTATTGTAATAAAAATAATTTATTGAACAAAAAATGCAACACTTTATAAATATAAAAAAATTGTTTAGGTGTTTTTCAGTGCTCGTTTTTATTTGTTTTCGGTGTTTCTAAGGCTCATATCAAACTGTGCCTAGCTTTATTACGGTCTGTAGCAAGAGGGACCTGGCACAGTATCATCGTCCAATGCTAAGCAGTTCGCACCAGAACAGATTGGATCGATTCAAGGTTAAATGTAACCCTTCACACCCCAAAATACATAATCGATAGGGTTGTCAAAATAATGAAATACAAACAGACCTCTTAGAACAAAACACAAAGGGAATTCGATGTGTAAACTGTAAATGTGAAGTAATAATGTCCAATGGTTGGTGAGGGATGTAATAGGGCCTGACCATACACTCTATAAACGGCGTTTTACGAGCGTTTTCGCTTTCGCGCCATTTGCAATAAATCAGCGGCGCGCGGAGTGGCTCTCGATGTGACCCGCGCGTGTGAGGACACTTCACACGAGCGGTTCTTACGCGCTGAGTATAATAATATTATACGTCATATCATTTTAAACTTAACTCATCGGCATTGTGCTTATTTAATTGTAAGGGGCCGTCCATAAATTACTTCACACTAATTTCATGACTTTTTGACACCTCCCCACGTCCTTGTCACAGCTGTTCACATTTTTGAGACCTCCCCCCCCCCCCAGTGCAACGTCACATATTATGAAATTTTACACCTAGAAATTATTAAATTAAAATAGAAGTTCTGAAATAAGTTTTATTTCCATTAATTGTTTTTTTATTATTATTTACCTATACATAACAATTATTTGATTTTTTATGTGACATCACGAAATTTAGGGCCCCCTCCCACCCCTTGTCACACACCCCCTAACGTGTGACGTAATTTGCGTATGGCCCATAACAGGGATATGTAAAAAAGTGAGTTTTATAAAAAGAATGGAGAAGCTAGATGAACGCGAAGTTATTATATGTGCATTTAGGTATACTTATTTGTAAATAAACTTTTATTATATTATTTAAAAAAGAAAATTAACCGTCAGTTTTTTAACATATCTGTATGTGAATGAAAAACTTAGGACAATCTTAGCAATCGACTTATCCATTACACATAATTTATATGATTTGGTTTACTCGATAATTCCTTCATTCGCTCATCTTTTCTTGCATTGATAAGGGTTCGACAATCATTCATCATACAATTCAAAATCAGATTGTGTTTTTCGAATGGAATTTCTTGTTGACATGTAACGGATGAATTGATTCTAATATACACAAATTCTTAAAAAAAATATGTTGACAAATATTTAGCTACTGATCGACGCAAAATCGATTAGACACCTCATGAACTGCTGTAAAACTTTGCTTTGAGTACCTATTATTTTGAATTTCCCAGCATAACATAAAATTTTTATTTAAGACATAGACACCTATAAACTCCCGCAATAGAATGTTAGTTCTTTTTCCGCAATTGTCACATAAATGCCAATTCCTTGAACCAGAATATATCATTTCTCAATATCACTAACAAATAAGCTAAACGGTCGTTTTAAAAACCGCCGGTCTGTCCTACCGCAGTAACGGCACAAATTTCACTATGGCATCGTCGCCCGCAGTTCGATTCACCATTTTATTGTCAATATGCGTAAACGTCTCAATTTAGTTGTAGTAAGGTTTTAGATGCATGGGAAATTGTGGGGAAAATTGTATGTACTTAACTCCACATTTTCATTTACATATCTACAGTTTGTCATATTACATAAAAGCAGTTGTTCTACCATATTTTTATTTCACGATGATGTTTTACATTTTTTTTTTAAAGTTGTGATTCACCAAATATTCGGTATGAGTAATGTATTTTTTTACTGTCTAATTTTTTGTTAATTAAGTAATTGCAATGGGCCTTATCGGATATTGTACATAAAGCTTCACAAGGACAGAGCAAAGCTCGGAAAGAATCAGTTTGTAATTGAAGAGTTACAGTAATATAATAAGCATTTTAATTGATTAATAGAAATGATTACACTTAATAACAGAAATAGCTTTAATTTAGTTCTCACTTTAATCCCGAAGTTCATTATTACATAGCTTGTTATGAAATTAATTATTAGCATATTTTCACCAACTTTACCATTAAAATCAGAGACTAATATTAATTTTATGATTACTCGCATGATCAAAAATAGATTTCTTTCTGAATAAATTTTATTGCTTACAATCTTATAAAAGCTAATAAAATCGAAGCGTAGAATTATTAGTAGGTAATTGTAAACAAATAATCAGTCACATAAGGCTGGCAGAACCGGTTGTGCATAGACGGGTTGTGCTGTTAAATCACAATAGTACTATCTAGACACGCGGAGCGTGTCAGCCAATTTTCTAGCTAACAGTTGGCGAGCCGCACCGTGTGTAATATTACACGAACCATTTGGAGCCACTTTTGACCACCTCATAACTCAAAAACTATTCAACATAAACCTGTCAAATTTGGCTCATTTATTAAGACTTGCGAAATACATACGTCTTCCAAATTTCATAAACACATCTCAAACGGTTATTTAGATATTAACGTCCAAAAATCGAGAAATTTAACACTGACTGACCTATAGATCAAAACTATATCCAACTTCCAGGTGACCTAGAAAGTTAAAATTTGGCATGCAGATAGGTAGTCGAGTGAATACAAAGGAATAAATCTGAAAGTAGTAAATTTTTATCAATTTATGATAATTTTTCAAAAAATTGATTCTATTAGGAACACTTACTTAAAATGCCTGAAATTTAAGAGTAGCAATCAAAATTGATGACATCTGGTCATTATGTGGATTCCAAGGTGAATATATAACGAAACATATCAGTTTTAGTACTTTCTGAAGCTTTCAACGGGAGGAAGATGTTCAGTGTCCCAAGTGCATGTGAGAAGTGCACAGCACATATACATTTACGTGAAGATTAGTGGTTCGTCAGGAGACGTTATTTCCAGTGTATTACGTCGTTTTATTTTTAATGTGTGGAAAATTATTTTTCTCTAATCTACAAGATTACACCACAAAATTTTGTATTATTTCCGTAATTATACCAGTTTAAAGTAATTCGGAGTATTGTTTCAAAATTAATTGTTGCACGATGTTATCGAACATAAACAACTTATCTGTACTAATAGTATAAAGAGGAAAGATTTGATTGTTTGTTTGCATTGAATAGGCTCCGAAACTACTAAACCGATTTGAAAAATTCCTTCACTGTTGGAAAGCTACACTATCCCGGGTGACATAGGCTATATTATATTTTCAATAAATTAGGGATCCTTAATAAAACTCCAATAACGTAACCCAAGGTGTAAAAAAATAAGAAAACCAAAGCAAAGCTAGGGCGGTCTCTCGTAACTAATAAGAGTATAGTCGACTTTCGTATTTATTACGATATTATAATTGGGATTTAGTATTAATTATTATTTCAATATTTAGCGGACATCAATAGTGGAAGATCATTACTTATAAATAATGAAATAATAGGTACCGTATTTCGGACCACGGCGCACTAACTACAGATTTAGTTGAAGAGCACTATAGGTAACAGTTCATGTATTAAAATTAATCAGTAACGTTATGAATAAGTACTTACTAATAATTTCTATACAAAAAGTAATGATATCCCATCAAAAAGATAAATGTAAAGTGAGAGTCAATTTCAAAAAAAAAGAATTGAGATCTAAATGGGTGCCAATTTCTGTGTAGAAAAGCCTAAAATTTTAGTCACAAGAACATGTAATTCAAGCTTTACATTTGACTTGGCTAGTTTTCTTTAGTTAGCAACCAACAAACCAAATTAGAGAAGAGTATCATAAGCCATCAACCTAACAGATTTGACGAAGCTAATTACATAGATATAATATAGCCTAGGTAGGTACGTGAAAACTAACCAAGTCAAATGTGGAGCTTGAATTACAATATGTTCTTGTGACTAAAATTTTAGGCTTTTCTACACAGAAATTGGCACCCATTTAGATCTCAATTCTTTTTTTTTTGAAATTGACTCTCACTTTACATTTATGTTTTTGATGGGATAATAAAGTTTAAATAAATAAGTAGATATAGGTATGGCAGATAAATAGCTGTCCTTGGATAGTTGCTATGTAGATTGTATATCGTGGCATCCACCCATCCGCGGCATCTCTATGGTGTGGTATGATGGGTGGTATTTTGCGCTTGTTTATTCTGCCACTTTCCATGGCCATGGTATCTAACAATTAATTTATTATAGCGGCGTAAAGTATAAAAATCGTGAGTAACTTAAAATATTTATGTAACGGGTAGGCGGCGTGGACAACTCGGCACGAGCACAAACAAAGATAACCAAAACGTTTGTAAGTGTCCGATAAAACGTATTATCCGATCACTTATTAATGAAGATGGATTGGCGGTCAGGCATATTGTCGGATCAACGGATTTCATGCTCGAATGGCGTCGTTTATTAGATAATTTTGGTTGTCAATGGCTGTTAAATCAAAACCTCTGCTTATATTTATCAAGGTCAGAAAATTAGATTCATGGGTTTTGATGGTACCTGTAGCACCCGTAGCTAATTATAACATTTTATGAGAGGTTTTTGTCTGCCTTTCATCCTCATTATCGTGTTTATTGATGGTATTGCAGATGCAGAACATTTTAAATGCAAAGGGTAGTGAGTACCCTGAGTGTGAGTAGGTACTCACGATTCGTATTTTACAGTAGGTACCGATATTTCGACTCAGTTACATGGATCATGAACACTTACGTTAATTAACACACGTTAGCACTTATATACGGTTATGTACCAGTTTACGGCTGTTCATTACCTACTATAAAAATATCCAATAAGAATATCATAGTCCTGTAAGAGATAAAGCAAAAGAACATTTCGATACAGCAACTAACCAACAACCAAACATCAAGGTTACCGAACACCTAAATACATACATACGAGTACATCTAATTTTTGCTGATCAACTAATCCATACAGATTGTTACCGCTAATAGCTAGGAATGATGTATGGACATTAGTCGGGGTACTCGCCAAAACGTAACAATTTGTTACATAAGTCGTAAGCTAGCCGACCGCGTTTTATACACGCCCGGCCGCCCGACGTGGTCCGACGTCGACTAATTTGGGTGTTTTGTTCAGGAGCCTTGCTATATTAATATAGAGCGGTAATAGTAACTACTGGATACTAACAGTTATGTGTCTATTTCCGTGAGATAGGTAGGTAAATAAAGTTATGTATAAAATAAACGGTTATTTTTCTCTTTTGATATCAGGATAAAATAAATACTTTATTGTCTCTATCAAATACAATCGTTCAAAGCAAATGTTTAAGTAAAGAATGTTAATTCGACAACATTACAGTCCTTTTAAGACCTAATATATTTTAGACCTAATAATTAATACTGATTATAATTTATGTAAATATATAAATTTAAAATAATTTCAGTGATTCTTCATAAAACATGTAAAGAAGTAAATTGAAAATTAAAAAAGTGCAGTGCAGACTCACATTAGCACGTCACCCGTTGCGTTATTCTTACAAAATTAATCATTATTTACCTCACGTTAAAAACAAAAACACGGATTAAACGCAACTCCTTTAACAAATAATAACTACTAATAATAAACTAATTGTAAGTTAAACTATTAATAGTAAATAGATGAGCATAGCTCCAGTGGCTCCAACAAATCAACTCGTAGCATTAGTTATGAAGAGCGTTAGAATTGATATGCGGCCGGCGGACAGCGTCGCACAACAATTGTTGCCAATAGGGTAATTGCGCCGATGGTCGCACCATTACACTCGCAACTTGCGGACGTAATAATGTGTAATACACATATTTAAAAGCATCTCGTTGTTATGTGATAGTGAGGAGAGTTTAAGCTGATTTAATTAAATATCCATCACTGGGATTCAAAAAATAAATGTAACGTAAAATGTATTAAAATATCGAAACTTTAGGCGAAGTAGTTACCTAGAATTTGAATGTTATTTTTATGGTTGTAATATAATATACGTATATTATTCATTATATTGTAATACTAAATTAATAAAATTGTTAAAAGAGAAATATTTAAAATAAGCTAGTAAACAATATACTTTAGTGACAGGAAACATTACTTTGATTAACAATTCAAAATATAATTTATCATAGGAATTCAATAACAACTTAATGGAAGCATTCCAGTCAGGTACATTTTATGAATTCCTATTTTTTTTATTATCTCTACTGAGTTTACAAGCAAGCAGCAGCAAGTAATCAGACGAATTTTCCTCTAATTTTCTTGATCGCATCGGTGATACCTTGTCGGTTTAAAAGAGAGAAAGAAGAAAAATGTTATTGCAAGATTTTATATTTATAACGCTCGTCAGTGTAGCGTGGACGCGGACACGCGGAGTGATCAGGATGTCCCGTCGGGGCGCGCCGGTCGCTGGCAACCTGAAACCGTGTCATAACCCATATTAGAACATATTAGATAACTCGTAGCCTAGGCAAGGATTCAATTAGCTTTCGAGCGTTTTATCGGCCGATAGTGCGCATAGACCGTGCTAGGTGGCAAAGACGAGTAATGATGATAATGCCTTCGCCGCTGTGATGTGTTCATTGAGCGGTGATGACCAGATGTAAAGATCATCAATACATTAAATGTAATATATTGGCACCCGGCAGAAGGGGCACCCGTGTCTTTACTGGCTCTTCGACACTGCAATCAACGCGTAAAAATTCATAGTTGATTACTCAGAGTGATAGTTAGCTACGCGGGTGAAATACTCTAGCAGAACGCATGTCTACCGTCGAGATTAAATTAGGTAACATAAAGCCCAGTGAGCTCTGGAGAACCGTTTGCTATTGTTCTTTCATCAGGGTTCGATTAGAAGAGGAGAGCTTGGTCTATGGATTGGAGATTTTTGCCTCTTACACGCTTCACATTGCGTAAAAAATCCACCTTTTGCACACTGCTTTTGAGGTTCCGTTAGAAATAGGACGAGTATGACCAGGTGTTAAAATTATCCCATCAAAAACATGAATGTAAAGTAAAAGCCAATTTAAAAAAAAGAATTGAGATCTAAATGGGTGCCAAGTTCTGTGTAGAAAAGCCTAAAATTTTAGTCACAAGAACATGTAATTCAAGCTCCACATTTGACTTGGTTAGTTTTCACGTACCTATCTAGGCTATAATATTATATTTAATTTTGTATAATTATCTTTGTTAAGTCTGTTAGGTTGATGACCTATGTTACTTTTCTAAAATTTGGTTTGTTGGTTGCTAACTAATGAAAACTAGCCAATTCAAATGTAAAGCTTGAATTACATGTTCTTGTGACTTAAATTTTAGGCTTTTCTACACAGAACTTGGCACCCATTTAGATCTCAATTCTTTTTTTTAAATTGGCTTTTACTTTACATTCATGTTTTTGATGGGATATCATTACTTTTTGTACAGAAATTATTAGTAGGTACTTATTCATAACGTTACTGATTAATTTTTTACCTTATACATGAACTGTAATAGTGCCCTTCAACTAAATCCGTAGTTAGTGCACCGTGGTCCAAAATACCTATTACTTCATTATTTATAAGTAATGATCTTCTACTATTCATGTCCGCTAAATATTGAAATAATAATTAATACTAAATCCCAGTCTGTTATAATAATAATAAATACGATACGATACGATAGTAGTAATAATAATAATAAATACGATAGTCGAATATACTCTCATTAGTTATAAGTAGTTTGTGTTCAATGAGATAACGTGCCATATTATGTTTGGAAACAATACTTCGAATCACTTTAAACTGGTATAATTTCGGAAATAATACAAAATTTAGTGGTGTACATGCCATACAAGATAAGAGAAGAATAATTTTTCACACATAAAAAATGAAACAATGCAATACACCGGAAATAACGGCTACTGACGTCTCACTAATCTGTACGTAAATAATACGTACTTTTGCTATGCACTTCCAACAGGCACTTGGGACACTGAACATCTTCCCCCGTTGAAAGCTTCACAAAGTACTAAAACTGATATGTTTCGATTAAAAAAAATTAAGGGTGGTATTCCACTCGTTAAATATTCCACATAATGACCACCTGTCATCAATATTGATTGCTGTTCATACATTTCAGGCGTTATAAGTAAGTGTTCCTAATAGAATCAATTTTTTGAAAAATTATCATAAAATGATAAAAATTTACTACTTTCAGATTTATTCCTTTGTATTCACCCGACTACCTATCTGCATGCCAAATTTTAACTTTCTAGGTCACCTGGAAGTTGGATATAGTTTTGATCTATAGGTCAGTCAGTGTTAAATTTCTCGATTTTTGGACGTTAATATCTAAATAACCGTTTGAGATGTGTTTATGAAATTTGGAAGACGTATGTATTTCGCAAGTCTTAATAAATGAGCCAAATTTGACAGGTTTATTTTGAATAGTTTTTGAGTTATGAGGTGGTCAAAAGTGGCTCCAAATGGTTCGTGTAATATTACACACGGTGCGGCTCGCCAACTGTTAGCTAGAAAATTGGCTGACACGCTCCGCGTGTCTAGATAGTACTATTGTGATTTAACAGCACAACCCGTCTATGCACAACCGGTTCTGCCAGCCTTATGTGACTGATTATTTGTTTACAATTACCTACTAATAATTCTACGCTTCGATTTTATTAGCTTTTATAAGATTGTAAGCTTAAACTTACATAATTCTTGATGCAGGATGTATTCATACCTACTAAAGCTATTAAATAAAATAAAATATAAAGTTAAGTAAAAATAGTAAAGGACTAATCAATTCTAATAAGAAGTAAAGTGAAATTGTCATTTCACAAACCGTCTCTAACGAATTCAACTATTTTTGGAAACACGTTCCCGTACGAAGTTAATAATTATTATGATTTTTGTTTGTAACATGATGGAGTTTCAGAGATAATCTACTGTCCAAGAAAAAGTGGATTTGTCAACCCAGACATGCAGACAGACGGACAACGAAGTGATCCTATAAGGGTTCCGTTTTTTTCCTTTTAAGGTACGGAATCCTACAAATAACCCATGTTTCTCGTATTGGCTACGACTCAGAAATATATAGAGCTCCTTACATCCATTGAAGAGGTGACAGGTGGGATCAGTAGCATTAAAAAAGTACCAGCTATTACGTCATAGCATGCGTTACGTAATCTTCATATACCGACATAGCAAGAATGCAAATTTGATCCAACGACTAAATTCATTGGCCATTTACATCTATTATTCCATAGAGCCGATCGTTTAAAATTCCAACAGGATTCCAATTGTATTCCCACAACCTTTGTAGTTCCAGCCACTCAAAATGGATATCGGTCAAGGCGTCCAGGCGATGCCGATGGTACGAGCTATAATGAGTTAATCCGACCCACGCCTCTTATTGTTCTACGAGTAAGTCCGTCCGTCCGTCTCACCACATTTGCATCATAATATACATATTTTGGCAAACTTACTGCCTATGACCAACCGATTATGTTTTGCTAAACCTAGCTCCAACGACGCTTACAATAAGGGCTTTTTAACTGACGATGCGACCGCTACGACTGTATTTAAATCTTGGTCGTAACGTATAAACGAGCTCATTGCCAGTCGGTCGAATTTGCATGAGATACGAAAGTCGAGGCGTTCAAAGACTCGGTTGATGATTTGTGAATGGGAAAAATTAGTAAGCCGGTATGTTAGGGCGGGGCTTACTGATGAATAAAAATTAAATGTTTATTCCTAATGGAAAATCACAACTGTACCTACTAGTAGATAAAATGCAGGTGCATATTTCACTCGAAGTATCATTAAGTACTAAATGCATATGTGACAATCTTTTTTTAGTTGATAGCAAACGAGTTTGCAGTGCTATCATTCCCTGTCGCCCATAGACGTCTGTGACAAACCTAGAAGAACACTGTAAGACAAACTGTATCAGTTAGTACGTCTTTTTAGTATTTGGTGCTAAAAACAGACAACAAAAAAAAACAAGATTTTAGTTCTTTTGGTTTTTGCCAGCTAGCAATACATTCACGTTAAGCACAGAATTAGATTATATCAACACATTGTGTACAGACGGAAATAATAAAGAAATCAAATCGATCCACAGAATCAATACAATGGAATAAGGACGAGCGCCGCCCGCCCACGCAAGTTTTGCAACGCATCCATTAAAATTTGATAGAACCGTGAGTCACTCTGCGCCCGCGCGTGTACCGGGGTCATCGGTTAGATGTTCGCAATAAGTACTTATAGTTGCACAACTGCATTGTCTTAATAGCTAATGTTTATTTTTAATGCTACTCATAATTTTTTTGGGCAACTGTTTTGCAATTTGCCAACCCAAGCTCTTGCGTGATATCTTTTTGATGTAAGCATAATATTGATAATTATCTCAGAATGTGGGTAATAATAACATTGCTTTCGGGACGCTCAGTACTCAGTAGTCTATGGCAGTGACTATTGACAATGGTCAATGGTGACCACCTGATGAGGTAAACTGAGGCCAGAATAAATGGAGGATTTATATTATAAATTATTTTATAATATTATTTTAACATGATTATTTACTAATCATCAATCAACTATGAGAATTTAATTGATGACATGACAATCAATTTGTCTGTTTTTGGCGCGAAAAAGTCCAATGTATATTCGCATCTGGTTTCAAAGCCCAAGCATCTGTCAACAAATTGATGCATCGCACAAAAAAGTGAATATTCACATAACAGTACTCGCGATCACTTCAATAAAGCGAACAAAAAGTGGACAAAACATCTGCGTTCGATATTCAAAAACTTTTTATTTTTCTCGTCGTAATAAACGGTAATTTGACTACTTGGCTCGGATGACACGCCTGGTCTATTGAACGGTAGCTTGTGTAAATATATTGGAATTATTGGGTGTGAATTTAATACCAAGGTACCTTATAAAAATGCTTCAGTATTTGCTGTGTTTTCCTTAATTTTTATTTATTTATTTTATTTATTTATTCAGTCATACTAATATCTAACATTACAGGTGACCCTAATGCGTTAGTGTAGTGATATTTTGTACAAAGAAAATAATTATGAATACTCTCAAATTATCCAATTTCACAATTAAAAATACATATAATAATATATACAATAATGTCAAATTATAAATTAATAGTTACAATCCGAGCCATACAATCTTAATTATCATCTTAAAAATCTATGTCAAATATTCAAATATCCAATGTCAAATACCCAAAAATAATAATTATGTCTAACATTATTAATTAAATGATATTGAAAAATCTAACTTGTATTGCTTCGAATACAAGAAAAATCTAGGCAGCAGCACATTTTATTTATTGAGGACAGCAATGGAATGCCTCCTTGACTCCATTCATGGCTAATTTTTCCGAGTAATTTTCGCAGAATAGAATGTTCTGAAGCATTTCCGATTAGCATACTTTTCATTATTAGCTCACTACTGGGCTACACTGCTAGCTTTTCTTTATAATGATTCGCGAAGGGGTTATAAACAAACCAATGGACATTCATGCTGCCTGCATAACTGACCTTACTATTTAAAATAAACGTTTACACACTCATACTCCCTGCAGTAGGTTTTTACCTGTGTCGCGGGTTGCATGGACGATACATATCATCACAATAACACCCATGACCCGAGTACAAATATTTTTCTGTCATAAATATCTGCCCCGGCCGGGAATCGAACCCGGGACCCCTTGCTTCGTGGACAGGGTCACTACCAACAATGTGGCTTAAACAACCAATAAATGTTTACCAATAGCGGTCACCCATCCAGTAATTAACCGTGTATTTATCCTGGTACTTTTAACTGTTTAAAAAGCTCATCAACAGTCCGATCCAACGCATGTCCATGCGCGGTGCTACAACCCGCATCGTGTTTGTCCCTTGAATATAAATACCTTGCGATAAGCGACGGTGAAATACCATCGACCACACAACACTATTTAGATCTGTTTTATTTCCTATAGTTAAGACAGATAAACTAGTTATTAGTAAAAGAACTATTTTTAAAAATACACGCTTTAATCAATTGTGTACTTGACTTCTACTACTACTACTAAGGTAGAAGCAAGAATTTGGTAACTGTACCAGGAATTTTCCAGCCAATGCATTCGCGATATATTTTTTACGATACTAAATTGGATTTAAAACACTTTTCATGTATTAGAGAGATGAGTGAAAGTTGCGCCTGGTTCGGATCTTAGACCATTAGTTCACCAAAGTTAACGATTGCTGTAACCATAATTATACAGACTCATACAGTCATAGAAGATATTATTAATAATAAAATATTTATTATTTTATGTCGTAGTATACTCAAAAGTATTATGTAGTAATGAATTCCCATATCCATATCTAAATAAGCAGAAAAAATCGTAAGTTAATTTATCAAACTTCAAAAGCTTCAATAACTTATTTGCCAGGCAGATGTCGCGCGTGAGAAAGTTGACCAAAACCAATTTGCAATAACTAGCGTCATACAGCTTTTTACTGCCCTCGTCTTAAAAAAATCACACACGGACCTTGAGTCGTGGGGCACATTTTTTGTAAGGCACCCCTCAGAATAACACAACTAAAAAATACTTATTCAAATTGCAAGGTAACTTTACTCCCTATTTTTTGGAGCAAACAATGGTTCTTTTGCTTTGGGACTGTAATTTATTTTTTTTACCGTCCTGTAAATAGCCGAGGGTCATAGGTGAGATGAGAGCTAGTTCTCATAGAGTTTTTTAATCTTCTTCTTTATCTTTCACTCAGGAACATCTGTCTTTTTGACGTCCGATTCTTTTGTCAATAAACGATAAGTTCGCGTGGGAATTTTGCCAATAAAGTTTTGTTGGAGCACTGAATGAGGAATAAATATATGACCTCTTAGGTCACCCAGCTGTCTTCTTTCAATCTAGAGTATGAGATTATTTATGAATCAAATTAAAATAGTAATAATACCTAGTATAGTAATATAGAATATATTTGACGACCCGTGTGGGTTCTATTCCCAGTGAGGCGGAAATTAGAACGATGAGTTTGAATTTCTGTTCTCGGTCTGGGTGTGAATGTCCTTGTCTAGTGTGTTGTTCGTGGCACCCACGGCACACGGAAACTAGGATTCTCTGTAAAGTAAAAAAATAAAGTTTAGTGTCTGCAATAAAATAAATTTCACACCTAAAGAAGTTTCCATCGTTATCGCAGATAAGGTCTACACCCAGCCATCCAACTAAGGTACCTAAGCGTGAAAGCTTGTACCACCATCCACCAGCCGCGTAAAAAACGCATTGTCCCATGACGTCACATTGATAACCCGTTCGCTGCCCGCATGGCGGCGGAGAGGACAATGTGAGGACAATCGATAATGCTAAGCGGCCACGTGTGCCGCTTTGTTACTGATATATCGTATTGTTTGGCCATCGCGGCCTAATTAGGACCACCTGCGTTTGTAGTTCGGTGAGCTAAATTTTTGCGGACACAAATTTGAGGATTATGAGCTTGGGTGCTCTCTTAAGTTCCCAATTCTCGCCAATATGTGCGACCATCAACCCGATGCCGGTCCTAATGGTCCTGGGTTCGATTTCCAGCGAGTACTTTGGGTACTTATTATCCCGGAAAACGTGGGCAAAGACCCGAGCAGAGTGCTAGTTTTAAAGGACGATGCATACGTAACGTGGACGGGATGGGGACGGGACGGGACGTGAAGTTTTGGAAACATTGTTTCATAGAAAATGTAAACGATAGCGCATACGCCACGGAGGTACGGCGGAACGGGAACGGAGCACGCACGTATATTTTATGCCCCGTCCGGCGTCCATGTCCTGTCCCCGTCCCGTCCACGTTGCTGCCTTTTTGTGCATAAAAAAATCTCGTGTAATATAGCTCATGTACGAGTAACATTATGTAATTCCAGTGAACCGGGAATCAAAATGCATCCTTTCGTCACAAAGGAACGGTCGATACACATGTGGTCGTACTGAAGATGAAGAACCCATAAAGGATTACAGACCTTTGTCCTACAAGGGTTTACCTCCGAACAATGTCTATTGCAATTTTTTGCGTTTTTGATTCCACCTGGCGATTTTTTAGTATCTACAGATAAAAAATGCGATGCGAAACGGACTCGAATAGCCCTGCGGTGGCAAAAGGGGCAGATTCTAAATTGAATTTGATCAGCGGTGTCTATAGAGATAAGGGTTGGACTTAATGCTTCGCTTGATTTGTGAAGAATCAGATAACTTTTTATTTTGGTCATTGTTGAAGCGATTCTTAAAACTCTGGCCGTTGCTAACATGTACCTTCCTATTTTATGAATGTTTTTTGATAAGAATATCATAAACAGTATGAATTTGAAATGATTTAACGTGTGAGTATCGTTACCCAAGATGATACTCTAAGATGATTTTTAATCATAAAGGGTTGAGTACCCTTTGATACACCAATAGGTAATCTGAAAGATAAAATAATACACATTTTCAGTTTATGAACTATCCCTGTAACAGCGATTTTTACAACCCAATTAATGCGCGTTTTTATTCACTTGAATTAATTCATCCAGTTGTCTTATATCTACTTTTAGTAGACTTTATTATAGATGATGATAGTATAAAGTATTTTAACAACTCATTAACCAAACACTCCTTTCGGAAGCATATGAATAAAGAAATAGGTAAGACAGTAAGAAATACAAACCTCCCACAAACATTCCTCAGCGAGAAACTTGAAATGGGTGAGCAAATATTATAGCTAGGAGAAAGTTTCATCATTAAAACATTATATTCATATTCGGTTTATATGAGCAAGGGTCGTATTTTCATAAGGAAAATAGGTATCCACTGTTTTAGTTTGCGGTTGATTTTATGTTTTACGCGAGTTCGGTGTTGGGATTCGGAATAACTATGTTGAATTTGTGTGGTAAACCGTCGAATGAATAGATGAGAGATGTTTGGTAGTGGTCACTTCCACCTCTCTGCTACATATTATGTAGCTCTATTCTTCTTGTCTCCAAGCATCAGTTGTCCTTTTGGAGTTGCTAATGTCCAGGGAATGGTGAATTATTACCATCATGAGGGGGCTCGTCGGGTCTTTTGTCTGCAATCTTCATAATATGTTAAACGTATAGAAAGAGTGAAAAAACGTTTTCTTTGGTACTTAAGCTTTTAATGTAACTTGGCGAAACGGTTACCATCATATCAAGACCGTCTTAAACATTTCAAATTAATCAGCCTTAATAAAGAACGCAAAGATTTTCTTGACGTTGTATTTCTGTTTAAGTTAATGTAATCTTGGTCGTCCAGAATACAGCGGCGTTACAACTTTCTGGCCAAAACTATTTTTGGACATATTTACCAATAAAATTTTAACTTATAAAACTGTGTAAGGAAGTCTTTAAGCAACAGTTAGCATTAAATTTTATTTTAATTTTGTATACTCAATTTTTAAATTAAATTGTTTAATTGATATTTAGTTAATTGATATTGATTAGATTGAATAGTTTTTATATTTCTTCGTCCAGTTGGAAAATTATTTCTCTGGAACAGATAGAAATACTTGACTGTCGATAATTTACTATTAATACAAGCTGTCGGTCTATGAATACTTCAACAGCTTTCCATTACTCCTATTAAATACAAATAAGGGATAAATGATCGTGCGAAAGGACACGGTTATAATATCTCTATGTATGTACTTACATTATTATAACCGCTGACTGTAACGAATGTTGGCCGGGACTTAAATTACAAAATTTGTTGCATGTGCAGCATGCGTCATGCGTCATGCGTCACGCGTCATGCGTCAGTTGCGGCTCAATGCGTCCAAAGTCCCAAGGTAACTCATTTATCTACCGATATTGTGCAAAAGACGGAGCTTGTATGTATAATTTTTTATTTTTAAAAGATGTGCTGAGTAGTTTCTTTCGGCTTTTCTTCTACTCCATGACAAAGCACCTTTGCGAAAAGCTGGTTCATTAAAAAAAAATGACGTGCATAAGTGTATCAATGATACCTACATGAATAAATGATTTTGAATTTGAATTTGAATTATGATCTATTATGAAGAGATATAAAAAAGGCCATACAAAACCCTTTCTTCTAGTTAATAGTATCAGGCGTTACTTTGCGGAAATCCATTGTTATTAAGTTAGTATTAGTCTAATTTGCAACAATCCGCGTTTAACATGTATGATGGTATATACTTTAAAACATGCGTGGCACCTCCCTCCCTCCCACAACGGAAACATGCACTACAATAATTAAACGTATATACCAACATACATACCAGCACCAACACGTGTTTCGCCCCAAAACGGAGCATCATCAGGGTAAGTTGACTCTACGATGGTTAGTCGGAAAACCCACCATCCATCCATTCCCGACTAACCATCGTAGAGTCAACTTACCCTGATGATGCTCCGTTTCGGGGCGAAACAGGTCGTGAAGTGGGGCGAGGTGAGTTTTTAAGGGTAAAAAACCGTTCATTCCCACTAGTTCTACTGCTTAGTTCTATCGTAGAACTAGTGGGATTTTTTTCCCCACTAGTTCTACCGTAGAACTAGTGGGAACAAAAACCGTATCTACATTTTGTTCCCACTAGTTCTACGATAGAACTAACCAGTAGAACTAGTGGGAATGATCTAGTTCTACGATAGAACTAACCAGTAGAACTAGTGGGAATAAAACTGTATCGGTTTATTTCGATTTCCGGCAAAACTGCAAGTCCTATGGAAAAAAGTTAATGACAAAGTTGTAGGTAACAAAAAAGATCTACAACTTTTGTATTCACCTGTTTTCCACAAACCTCCTTTATGTAAAAAATTCAAATAGCCAAGTTTTTGATTTTTTTTATTTATCTTTTACAAGTGTCAGTAAACCAGGGTGTCGTAAAAGGTGACAGAAGCCGGGAGGCTTGGTGGTAGGACTCTGAGTAAGGATTATAATATTATCAGAATTATTATTAATTCATTAATATTTTTATTGTTATTATATCTTTTGGTCAAGTCTGCCTGGCAAGATAACCTCTTTTTCCTGATTCAGCCGTCAAATGACTCGTGGTTTTGTGCTGGGGGCTTAAGAGCCAGTTCTTCTTAATCCTTCATCTTTCTTGACGTGATCTACAGGGTGTTACTGATGCCCATCGGCGACGATGACCACTTATGACCATCAGGTGGTTCGTATACTCGTTTGCAGCATTTTATATTAAAAAAATAGAAGTACCCTCATCGTCGTTATCATCTTCAACGTCTAGGAAACAATCGCAAGCCGCAGCCGCAACGCACTGACGCAAGCCGCAGGGCATTGATTACCATAATCCTGACCCTCGCGCAATATAAAAAAGTTCACCCCTAAGATTTTTTTCAACCCTTTTATGCATATCCTGTGTCCCGTACAATATTACAAGTCAAATTTAAATAATTTATGTGTTGCGAGTGGTCCGCAGTTCGTTAGTTGACTGTTTTTGCATCTGCCGGGTCGCACGATGCTTGCGTATCGTGTGTCGTTTTCAAAGTGTAATGAGAATAGCTTTAAGATGATTGATTATTAGCTATCGGCCCGCGGTTTTGCCTGAGTTTTCATAGATCATGCAATATTTCATGAAAATCCGTTCAGTAGTATTTGAGTTACATAGTAATAAACATACATACAGACTTTCACATTTTTATTAAGGATATGGTAGGATAGGGGTATAGGTAAATGAATACCTCAATATTCTGAAAAAAAATCCATTTTAAGTCCTCATAAAATATATTTAAAAAAAAAACTTATTTATGCGGTGTGTGTAAAGCTACAAAAGTTATAATTTTTTACGAGCTTTTTGATTTCGTCAAATTCGGTGCCCTAAAAAGTAAAACGTATCATCAACGATCCATACCATTGACCAATTTTTGCTCCAAATTACTTTTAATGTCTTCGATTGTATAAACCAAGAACAATGAACATTGAAATATTATAATATCGGTAAGTTGGACGAGTCAATTGACACATTGGTCTTCGAGTGAAAGGGATAGGGATGTTCGCCATTGTGTGGTAAGGTGTCTGTCGCCTGTCTCGCCTGACAGTCACTAGCTCCAAACGATACAATCTTACAAGTTCCTGCGCTCTGAAGAGAAACTCTCTTTCAGGAAACAGTAATTTAATTCAACGTTTTTGGCTTGAGAGTCAGTCATTTCTTTCTATACTTTCTTTCTTGACCGGATACGCGTCAGTGATGCCTTTGGTGTTGTTAATGTCCATGGGTGACTATAGCCACTTACCATCAGGTGGTTCGTCAGCTCGTTTGTCAGCTATTTCCATAAGAAAAAACTTTGTTGTTTGTCTAGCACATTGCAGTGGACTTATAAAAATTAAATGTTTGGATGCATGGGTGAGTATATAGATGGATGGAATGATAATTAATCAACGTAAGAAAACATATCGTACATTATTCTTTAGATAATTTTCTTTTTAACGTGAATAGTGAACACAATAAAGTAAGTGTTATAAGCTTGAAATAATAAATAAGTATTAATAAACAATGGGATGCGCATGCGCAATAGTTAGCTGAAATCATTACTGTACAACAGAGGCTTTATATTATCATTTTGCGGGCTAAAGATCGCGTCATTCTCAAAGCTATGGCGAAACACGACGGTTCTGATTGTTACTATTATTCTATATTATTTATAACAATTTACGAGCCTGCATGATGTGCACATACTTTAATGGCTTCTGTAGATCGAAAGAGTAACAGCATATTATGTAATGTTATACCTACTATCATGCTTACTACGACACAATAATTATGTCGACACGAACTTCTGAATACGTTATTTCCTCACTAAATATTAGATAGGAATTGTCCAATACATTTTCCTTCCTTAGTAAATATTCAACATTGTTATCTACCTATAATAAACGATAAATAAATAAAATAATAAACGCTAACACACTCATACCCTCATAACTTTTCTCTGCAGGTGACTGTACCTAAATACACATTTTCCGGTAATCTGGGGTTAAGTTTGTACCTGTATAAAATTATTGTTGTTCAGTACAGCAGTCCTGAATTACCAAAAATAAAACAAAAATTCTGCAAGGCACCCAAAAGGCTTAAAACAACCCGAATTCAATCGAAGAATTGTGTTCTTCAATTTCAATGATCTATTTCATCAACTTTAAATCGTCAAAATAAAGAACAAAACCAGAATGGCTTTTCACAACCATAAATCTGTGTTAACGAAATTAACCGCCTGTCCGGGCCCAGTTAGCCGATAATGGGCCACTGTTTTTTCTATTGTTTCAAAGTACCCCTTTTTCTTTTTTTGCGTACCAGAAGCTCCCTTGAACTTTTTTCTATCGCTTCGGTACCGGTATATTACCCAGATTCCTGTCACCCAGTTTATATTAAATTACAGTTTTTATACCGTAATGAATATGCGGGGCACATTAAATATTATGCAATCGGGAACTAAAATGTGCTACAGTTATCACATTATTTTTTCAATTTTTTGTTTTATGTAGCGTTAAGAGAAGTTATTGTACAGCTTTCAGAGTAGCTACGGTAACGTATATTACACGAGAGTTATAACTAGACTAGTTATAACATTCCTAAAAAGAATCGAAATAGGATCGTTAAGCGTAACCTTTACAACTTTTAAACAACCTATTAGAACGGTTTCGCCTTTGGTGATGGTAATTTAAAGATACTGACTCAATTCAGTTTCAAATTATGTACTTATCATTAATTTAGTCGTTCCCACTTTTGCTACTGTCTTAATTAACGACGTTTCCAATAAATTTTATTTGTGCATAATTACACACTCCCCTCGTATTGATTTACAATATTTTGCAATACTTTGTACCAGCAAAATCTTGCAAAAACCATCCACTTCAAAGTCACAAACTATAAAAATCCAAAAATATTCCACACCATATCAAAATGTTCACATTTAAATGCACTTGAATGTGCAATCAACAATACCTCAGATGTATCTACCCACAGATCGCTTCTTCAATGGATCTCTGCGTGAGAAATCTGAAAAAACATTCTCACATGTAAAAAACGTTCATAGAATTATTAAAAAGTATGTCCCTTGTATGTCCTGTGCACAATACGCGCACCTTGATGTTCGGGATGCGTTCTTAAAAAATGTGCATATGTTTTTATAAACACACTACGGTCCTCGTAGCCCCAGGATACACAAAAAATTGGGGGCTTGAGATTTGCACAGCGGCGCTCAAAGTAAAAAGCTTCGAAGGTTGAAGTGTAGAATATTTATTGGAATGGACGTGTGTTTATGAGTTTTTTTGTGTTATTATGATGACTGTATGAATGGAACTTAAATAGATATATAATTAAATAAGCTTTTGTTAGGGATGACAATTTTATTTGAATAAAGATATTAGAAAATATCAGATATTTTAAAAACGTATGTATGTAATAATAATATCAATATAACATTTTTATAAAATTATGTAATTCTAATTATCTATATTAAAAATATATAAAATAAAATTTAAATAAGAAAAAGCATAAAATAAAATGTTTATACCTCATCATATTTTTTTTGCGATTAAGATACAAGAAAAATTAATTGCTATTCAAAAATGTTTTGTATTAAAACAAAAAACATTTTTTAAATCATGCCATTCTGTTCAATTCAGCCAAATAAACTTTGAGGACCACTATCCGAATCAAATAGATTCGGAAGCAAAGCAATAATCCAGTTGATGAGATGTTTTGGGATGTAAACGTGTTTTATGGAAGTTTGAGAAGACGGAAATGGATAACGACCGGATGGTGTGGTCATGGGTCATAACTTGTTAATTGAGATGGATTTTTACTATATGGAGTTGCCCAATGGTAGACTTTCCATATATCCTTCCAGTGTTCAGTCCATAATTTGGTGTACCATCCTTATATTAGAAGCAATTTGCTAGCATTCCTATTGAACAAGGTTTCAGCGTCGGTTGCAGTGTCAAGTCAAAGCAAGTTAGAAGTTGGTTTGTAGGTATACTCATTTGTTGACTTAATTGTCAATAGGTACATTTATGTAATCTACCTATTTGCATGTACTCGATCAGGTATACATCTACTTAAGTTTTAGGCTAGGGCCTTTTAATTCAATAATATTATTTGATTGGACCTAAGATCATTTAATTATTTTCAGGCTTTAATTCCCACAGTTCTTTCATAATATTATTTAGTGTTCTATCTTCTTTATTTAGGAACTGCAAAAACTAAAGTTCCTTTATTACTCTAATATATAACGAAGAAGGGGTTTTCTACGGTGTTGGTTATTCAATAATATTCCTTTTACTTTGCTCCATTATATTATATTTCCGTTTCTCCTAACGTTCACATCAATAACAATCTCTACAACTCCGTGATCGCTATCCGAATCCCCACCATGTCCCACACGTATTGTTCTCAATAGATTGACACATTCCTTATTCTAAATATTATTTAGTTTTCTTCATGACTTCTAGTATGACAGACCAAAGAGGTCGCTCGCCGTCACGGCTATCCTGACATGCGCTCGTCCTCGAGCGCTTCCGCTCCCATGTCTCCAGTGGACCCCTTTGTTCGCTGGGTGCTCGTCATGGACTCCACCGAACGCCTTTACTTCTGCTGTGGCTGCACACCGACACGGCCTCACGTGTCGTTACTCTGCAAGGAAATATCTTACGGCAGTACTTGTTCGCTCGGCCGTTCCTGACCTCGGCGGGGCAATACTTTACAACTTTATGATGTTATTACCTTGAGCCATGTACCATAGTCGTTTCATTTCATTTTCGACGTAACAACAACAACAAATCTTGAGTAAGTCTCTTAAACCACGGGAGTGCACCGCTACTAAGAAGCCTGATTACACTCCCCTTCTATTCTCATTTGACGTCATTTCACCACAACAAGTTTCTTACTCAAGTTCTCATCTCCAATCCAATTCAACACAAATCACATCTTATCACAGTTAATATCCGCTTCGACTGGTACATGACTTACAGGCATTCATGAAAACATCAAACAGATTATATGGACTTTTAAATCTCTTTTTCATTTGGAAACTCAATTCAACAATTTGCAAAAGCTCACTATTATTTATATCACTCAAGACAGTAATGACAGCTCTCAAACGTTTCTTTATCATTTAACAAATTCACAAAATCACCTTTCTAAATACGCCTGAAGATGGTTGTACACCGAATACATCAGCACTCGCTCTCTCCCGGCCGCGTTCATGCTGCCGTCACCTGGACTACCACCGCTTGAATGCTGGTTCGCTTGTTTTGTGATGGCACGTCGTTATATCGTTTTCCACAACTGAAAAATACAAGGAAAGTTAAACGTACGATGTCACAATTTACATTTCAAACTACACTACTCGTAGAGCTACTTATCTGCGATCCGCACTCCTTCGGCCATCGTGACCATATCAACACGACCTCGTGTTGTGTAGGTAGTCAAACCCAGACGCGAACAGCGTGCATCTCAAGTCTGCACATCTTACTCCGCAATGGTTTTGCATTTTCCACGTTGATCATATTATAAACTTCCATGATTCTCGCTTCATCGCGCTTTGGATTGTTTCATTTCTCATTGCAAAATTTTCTTCAAATGTCATCCGAACTAGTGTCATTCTTCATTTATTTTCCGACCTTTTCAACATTTTGGGCGCCTCAGTTCTTCCAACACCGATTATTACTCCGAGAAAACAGTAACATTTGTTCCATATTCCATCTTCTATCATCAAATTTATAATTACTGGATGGCTGCTGTACCTAGGCGTGGATAGGGCCGCTCCTGATAACGAAGAAGGGGTTTTCTACGGTGTTGGTTATTCAATAATATTCCTTTTACTTTGCTCCATTATATTATATTTCCGTTTCTCCTAACGTTCACATCAATAACAATCTCTACAACTCCGTGATCGCTATCCGAATCCCCACCATGTCCCACACGTATTGTTCTCAACACAGCTCAACACAGAGTACTTAATCACTAGGTTCTCAATAGATTGACACATTCCTTATTCTAAATATTATTTAGTTTTCTTCATGACTTCTAGTATGACAGACCAAAGAGGTCGCTCGCCGTCATATACATAAAAAGAGACACCGCGGAGTAATTAAAGAACAGGGCGTAGTGATATAAATCTTTCAAATAAATATCCGTCCACAAACTGTGTATGTCAACTGAGATATTTACACTTAGTAACGCTTCCTGCCCTCAGTTTTTTAAGACGCGATGTTCCCACAGACATCCACGGGATTTTTTAAAAGTTTTTTTCATGTAGATTAGAGTTAACGGTAAAAATCTCCCCTAAGGATACTTTAATTTATTTCTCAAAAGATGCGGTCTTTCTTTGTTTGACGATGTCACGGTGTAGTAAAAAATCGCATGCGATGTGTTAAGTTTCCGTTAGAAAGAATGATATTGATTTCCGTCATTTTAATCTAATGTTATTTAAGTAACAAAAGGACAAGTAGGTACTCAGGCGGATGTTTGCATTGGACAAAAAATCTGCTTCTGTGCACGCCTACCTAACCTAAATTACACGCAATGAAGAATTTTCGGTCTTGGCAATTATGATAATTACTTTTATAAATAGTAATCGCACGCGAAATAATTTTCATTTTCAGTTTTTCCTATTTATTATAATTTAATTTTAAATTGCTCTTTGTATTGGAGAAATATAAAGATATAAACTAGGCATGTCCTTCAGACTTGCATTTCACAATAATTACAACAATGTAACAAAAAAATATAGTACAAAGTTTATCAATTACAAAAAAACTCATAATCCTGTAAAAATCAATGTGAGAAAATTAAAAATATTTGATTGTTTTTTTTTGAAACTGCGGTTTTTTGTGCTACAAAAAACTGTTTAAACATGCAGTTTCTTTACACTATAATTCATTAATGTAATAGCCTTAGAAATTTCACAAGAGAAAGCTCGTAAATTAATATTATAAGAAGCTAAAAAAACATATCGTAAATGTGCATAAATCAACAGTGTAATTATTTTTTACGACAACCGTGTTACGAGACTTTGTTTTCGCAAACAAAGAAGGGACAGAAAAAACAATAAAAAATCCCAGAAATCAAACCCCAAAGAGTGCTTCAAATTAAACCCTCGTTAGAAATTTTCTTGAAAAAAAAAAAACGCTAACGTGAGAAAATTAAACCAGATTTTTTTGTTTGCAAAAACTGGTTACAAAGACGCGACCGTTGCATCTTATTTGCATCCCAAATTCAATTTGAATTTTTTCGTCGTTTTTTCTTTCGATATACTGGCACCATATAATTAAGAAAAAAATATATCCGACAAGCGCAGACCTATTCTATGAGGACCTTTTATCTATCGGTCAGGTAAAGTGCACAAGAGTTGGATACAATGAACTCCGGATTTCCTCTCTCTAATACAAGGACCGACCTTTGCCTCACGTGCGGATTCTGAATACAAATCGGTCAAATTTTCATGGGCGTTATCGATTTTCGAGATACGTGTTATTGAGAAATCGATTTTATCTTTAATTAAAGTCTCTGGGAAAGATTATTTTACATCAAGTGATAGTTACGTAGGTATATAATACAGAACATCGGATACCTTCAATATTAAACAATGCGACCATTTCTATAACATAAAGCGCATTAAGACATATTTTTGATAGTGCACGTAAAATAATTTAATTAATTATTATTAAATAGTTGCAATTATACTATCCTATAGGTATAATATAATCTGATAAAACATAGCTTTTTAACATTGAAGTATTATTACTAGCGTATAGAAGAGACACCGCGAACACAATGTATCTTCCAATGTATTGGCGCCGCGCGGCTTCAATTTCCAATGGATTCGTTCGATTTTGAAAGGAGAACAGGGGCTCAATTTTGAAAATAGAACCTCCCGGCGGGGACACACATTTTGTTTGAGATGTCTTCTCTTGTACCTCAATGCTTTTTAATTATATTTTAAGGCTTGTAATTAATAAAATAATATTTTTGTCATTATACACCGTAATCATAAAACAATAGAAAAGTAATTGAATTTACCTACAAAGCTATTGTAATTACTCGTCATAACTGTCGAAGTTAATGAAATAACACAAAAAGGACAAAGCGCAACAGAGTCAACAAAAGTAACCATAAATTGTGGAGATTATGCAACGGCACGGCTTACGTCCTCTTCCTGGCTTTAGGACCATAAATTTCATTTCGCTGCAAGGTGGTCTGACAAATTTGCGGTCGCTACTAAATACTAACAGCGGCATTTACCCTATTAGCGCCACAGTACAAAAATACCTTTGGAAAACTGTACAAAAGAGTTCAGTAGTCTAATTCATGTCATATAAATTATGTATAATGTGTTGGTATTGTAATAAAATTTCTATTTTGTTAGCTTTAGCCTTACCGGCCTTTTTTACGTTTGGGACAGAAGGGACAATCGATTTGTAACAGATAATGGTGAGTAGTGACCATTGGGACACCGATCCATTTTTTGTCCACTTTAAGAAGTTTGTTGTAATGACGTGTAATTGTTTTGGGTGAAGATTAGCTTGTTGTTGTTTGGACTGTTTAGATAATGAAACAGTAGTTGAAGTGTTCGAAATATTTATGACTGTATTGTTGGTAGCACTGTGTAGATTGTTGAAAAAGGATAGCGGTAAGGTACTGTTAAGCATAAGCAGTCCTGTTCGAATTGAGAAGACCAATAATGGATTGGATAAGGGTTTAAATGTCTTATGATAAAGCATAACAATTCATTCAAGTTAACCATGATATGAAATCCATAGGTTTTCATGAGCTTTGAAGCACAAAAGTTAATGGAGATATTATGGGAAACTCTCAGTTACATACGAAGAGTTATCATGACGCTTTGCTAAAAGAAAGTATAGATAGACTAAACCAGAGAGTGATTTTGAACCTAAATACTTTGGAAGACAGGTACGAACTAGTAGGCTATTAACCTAAAATTGTTACTACGAAATAAATCTTTTGTTTCTCGTTGATAAATAACCTACGCAGTTATCGGCTGCGGTCGATTTCACCCGCCGAGAGAAAACAATCTTGCTGTGTGGTAATTGCCGTCAAACAGCAGGCTCTACCATCATGTGGTAGGACTTGATGAGAAACGAGTGGGCTAGACAAGATATCGAAGCGACATCTTTTGTTTAGAAATAGAAGGTAGAAAAGGTCAGAGAGTATTTAATATATTATACATACTTAAATACTTAAGAAATGATTTGGTTTTGAAAATATAATTGTAAGTAATATTAGTGATGTCTTTGGTAGATTAGTTCATAGTAGCTGGTCGTGGACTGACGACCTGAAGAAGACAGCGTGCATCTGCTGGAAGACCCAAGACCGGACTGAGTGGCGCAAGTTAGGGGAGGCAATGATGACAGGTTATATTAGGGAAAACCCCAAATAACAAACAAACTTCTATGGATTACCTACCTATTCCATTTTGTCCAAAATAGCGTTACCGATTTTGATGGTTTTGGTTTTAAGACCTATCAATCATACTATACTAATATTATAAATGTGAATGTAAATTTGTTTGTTACGCTTTCACATGAACTACTATTAAAGTACATAAAAAGATAGCCTATATCCTGAATTAAAACATAGGCTACTTTATCCCGGAAAAATTGAGGGTTCCCGCGGGATTTGTAAAAATCGATCTTTACCATGGGCGAAGCCGCGGGCAACAGCTAGTCAAATTATAAGTATGACAGTTTGGATGTTTGAGTTGTTGAGAGTTGAACTCATTCACGCAAAAACTACTGAACGGATTTTCATGAAATTTAGCACAGAGATAGACCATGGTCTGGAATAAGACATGGGATACTTATTATCCCGAAAAACGTGAACAAATCCATGGGCAGAGCGCTAGTTCTATGTACAGATAAAATACTATGAACAAAACAACAGCTATATCATTACGTTGCATACAAAAGTTTCCACTACTCATCACATACAGCCTCGCAATACCGATAGAGAGACGTTTGGTTGTGTGTGGTCTAGGTGAGTGAGTGACAATATTTGTTTGTGTATTACGGCTGTTGGTACGTACCATAACATAGCGGTTAGCGGAACGGATAGCGGAAAGTGTAAGAAGTATTACTCTCGTGTATATAATGACAGATTTTAAGCTAGTTAAAGTGATGAAGCTCAGAATTTTCAGTTTCGGAACTCTAGGCCTTCTAAAGCAAAAACATGAAAACGTACTCTACCTATGGATCTCTTATGGGATGATTATATATCTCATTAATTTGATTTACAAAGCGATCAATTTGTGCAAGCATTTCTCTTCTGTATCCAAGATCTACGTAAGTATAAAAACTTCGTTCAAAACAAGAGAGCGAAGAGATGAAAAGAAAGAATGAGGATGAGAAGAAAGATGAGATGTGGCATTCCGGGGTTTTCAAGGTCGCGGCCGCTCCGTCCAATTGTATAAAATAATATTATAGAAGTATTTTTATGTATAGCATTTGTATTCGTAGCTTTAAGTTTTTATACTGTGTAATTTTATTTGTATGTATTAGTTTGTTATAATGCCTGATATTTGTGTAATGTTTTCTACGGGCCTTAGTTGCCTGAAAAATGATTTTGAATTTGAAAACGCTTCAGCGCATCACCGACCGCTACCTTACTCACAAGATACATTTACAGTGCGGCTTTCCTCCGCCACGGAATGTCCTCGCATTCGCCGCGGTCACCATATCCTTAATTAAATACCGCATGATACCAACTGATTACATAGTCCGATGTGGAGTGATAACAATATTTGTAGTACGAATCTGACGCCTTGTCTGGCTTGAGAGGCTTGTACACTGGCGTTGGTTACAAGTTGGTACAAGTCAGCGTATATGAAGGTTTCAAAAAGATTATGATCGTTAATCTGTGATCAGTAATCTTAATGATAATTATGTTTTTTAAACTAATACCAGACTACTACGATTACTTGTGTGTTGTAAATTGCAAAAACTGAAACAGCGATCAAGATCGGAAACCGCTAAAACTATTAGGAAAGATGTTAAATATACATTTCTATCGCCCCAACTCAGAGTCACTAACGGTTACTTTATTTTATTCGCTCCTTAGTAAAGAATCACCATACAAATTCTGTATTAATAAGCAATTTAAGTAACCGTTTCTGACTGACTGAGTTGGGGGCGTACGAGACTCAGATAATTATAATCTAAGCCTGATTTGTAATTGCGTTAGAATTGACCACGTTCCATGAAATTAGTTCTCTAACTAATTTACACATCAATACTCAAACGTAGAAACGCTCTAGAAGTGTTTGCCACAGCGGTCATCTATCCAAATTCCAACTACTGACAGCTCCCGCCGTTGCTTCACTCGGTTCACTTAAGATCGATAAGCCGCTGGGCTATGAACTATCCAGAGTAAAATTATGAATACATTTTGAAAATAGAGTTATTATCATAAATTCATATATTTTTTATATCCTTAAAAACTCGTGATGGTCAGTGCGTATGAAACTTTACACCTGTATCAAGTATGACACGAGAGTGTGGACACTCGTTACAGTTGTTACAGGGCATCTAATGTAATATAATGCGTATATAGTGAGGCTGAGCAGCGGGTGACCGCAATGCGGTTTATGTAATGCCTCGTATCGTTAACATACTATAAATTGACAAAAAACATCATCGGTTCTAAGCTTATGTAGACACGTCAAATTAATAACGAATCGCATTTAATGCTTATTGGTATTAGCATATTATTATATGTATTATAGCTATAAAGGTTAGGACTTAAAAGTCTCTACAAAATGTTTCTAGAGTCCTTTGGAAGGGAAAGCACTATTATATTCAAATAAAGTCCTTTTCTCGTTCTTTTCCACTTTTTGGCTGCTTTTCTTCGTATTTTTTCTTCTTTTATGTTGTTCTTTTTAGGGTTCATTTTCTTCCGTACGAAAAACGGAACCCTTATAACAATTACATTAGTAAACAACGTCGTGTGGTATATTAAATGAAAGGGCTTGTTGTAGGGATCTCAAATATATTTTAGATAGTTTTAAAATTATTCAAGAAAGAACAAAAATTTAAGCCTAAAATTGATCATTCCCCCCCCCCCCCCTTATCTCTGAAACTGCTGACGCTAGAATTTTGAAAAAAAAAACAGAGAATAGTTCTTTACTTAAATATTACAGGAAAATCTAAAAGAAGTTTATGGTCTTAAAAAAAACGGCAAAAATACGGTAAATATATAATCAACGTACGGAACCCTCTCCAAGCGAGTTTAACTCGCAATTGTCAAGTTTCTTTATAACACTCTCGAAGAAAGATTTGTTAGTAGGCATCAAACTTCTTAACTTTGAAATCCTATGAGTCTGGGGTTTCTTAAAAATCTCCTACAGGAACTTAAAATTCACATCAAGCGTACGGAATATGCTTCAAGTTTTCGTGCCCTGCAGAAATCAAATGATATTATAGCCACTGTTATTTGTCATTTTAGTGAACTTTATTGAGTGTGGGTTCTGGTAATAGAATGATTTATGTGAACATTTATTTACACTGAACAGTCGCTGTTTTCAGTACCTTAATGGCCGTTAGAAGATCGTAAATAAGTTATTTCAATAAATCTATCTATTCACTGTTTCTACATAGACTTGTATGAATTGGTTATCTGTCGATGATTCATACTTGATTCGACCTACGCGATGGAGGATGCTATGGGTCAATACATAATGGATTCAATACCAATCTCTCTAAATCATAAGTACACGATTATTATGATTAGGCTAATTTTGTAACTGTCAATCGATTACTGATTTCACTTTTTGACTGCTTCATTCTTATGTCGACTATGGTCATTCCTAAAATAAAATTGTTATCTTACATTAGTAAATAGATATTAATAATAGATTTTATTACGTTGATGTTAAGTAATAAATGAGGCGTAGAAATGTGATGTCACAGGGAATTGATTGAGACTAAATTGACTAATTGAAATACAAAAATCGTGAGTCTACTATTCAGCCTAAAACAAAGTACCTAATTTACAAAATAAATTAGATGCAAACTGCAGTGTTATACTCTGAAGCAATCATTTCCAGACAACGTGTGGGAAAGAACACAGTACCTAGATGATTCATGATGTCGTCCGAAGCAAAGATGATATATTCATCATTATCTAGGTCTCAAACATTTCTCTGAATACCTGATACACTTAATTCACGTCATAATTAACCACATTCTTGCTCTGCTGTAATTTCCATAAAAAATCTTATTATTAAAGTATTAAGGGATATAGGAGAGTGTTATATACAATATTCATGAATTCACGAAAATATGCTATAAATGGTATTTTGTCTAGTAATCTCATGAAAATCATATGAAAGATGCGTGTAGCGTTGTAATCCCATAATATGGAATATGTAATGGTAAATGTTATGAGGTCATGAAGGGATATGAGTTTTTACGGATGGGATGAATAGAAAAAGTTTGATTTTTTCCTAAATTGCATACTAAAACACGTTTAATCATTTCCATTTGCTATATTATTTTATAATAATACTAACGTTGTAATCATTTTATAATTGTGTTTAGACTTTAGATGATACTTGCAAAGCAAAGCAAAGCATCAACCCGTAATTGTCCCACTGTTGGCTCGGGGTCTCCTCTCATAATGTGAGAGGTATTAGGCCATAGTCTACCACGCAGGCCAAGTGCGGATTGGTAGACGTTACACACCTTTGAGATCTTTATGGAGAACTCTCCGATGTGCAGGTTTCCTCACGATGCTTTCCTTCACCGAATATAGTACATAATTGCACTTTATGTGATACTTGCACAGAGACAGAAGTTCCAAAAATTTTTTAACTGCAGATTAAACCCCCTTTACAGTTTTTATTAATCGTATATTTTTATTTTTAAGCATAATATATTCTAACTCAGGAGGTGTGCGCACGTTTTCCAGAATAATAAGTACCTATCATGTTATTGTGTCACCTACATGCATGTGTTTCATTTTCAAATAGTTTCTCATAATTGTTGTGTAAGAAAGAAAATCATCGATGTAGTAATAAAAAAACTTCAAGGTTAAACACATTGTATACATTCATAATAAAATTATCTGTAAAAATGTGTGTAACACATTGTAATAAATCTTATTTCTTTAAATCTTATTTCTTTACCGATCATGGTCTACTTATGTGCTAAATTCCATGAAAATCCGTTTAGTACTTTGCAAAAAGGGAAACAAATGTCCTTACAAATACAACCTTTTATTTATAATATTAGTAGGATTAATAGGATTTCTATACCCCTTTAAGCTCAAATAATATTTTCGCATTTCGATGCGGGTCATTCCAAGTAAAGTCTGTGGAAACAGAAGACGGCCATTAATACAGGAGCGGTGTTTCTCAACGGCAATTTGGCCATAATCGCGCTGTCTCATTCGGTTAAGTTTTAATTTCAATTTGCTCGCCTTGTCCAGACACGACCGCCTGTAAGGGCGAGTTATACTGTGCTCGGTTTAAATCGTAATACCAGTATTGAATAAATAGATACCTTCTAAAAGCACAATATTTTATTTATAACAATGGAGCGGATGGAAGTGGAAGTTTTAAGTGTATTTTAAAGAATATTTTAGTTATGTATAGTATATACATACCTCAATGTATGTCCGTATACCTCAATGTATGCATTAAGCAAGGTAACTTCTGATCGTACCATTTATGCTACCGCTTGTTACCTCAAATCTTAGGTATCTGTAAAATATACCACGTGCTTTATGTTATCATTCTTCTTCTTCTTCTTAATCGTTTTAGTCTTGACAGAGTGGTCGGGATCGTCATTTAGTGCATTTGTGACAGATGTAATTATCTTCACGTTATCATAGTCTAATTTATTTAAATCTGAAACTCAAACACAAACTCAAAGCATTAAATTCATGTATTTATTTAATAAGTGCTCTATTTAATAAGGAGAAGACACCTTAAAATAGGATCTAAGTTATTAAGCGTAGTGATATTTGTAGGATTCATTCCTTAAATCCCCACCAAGAAATCCCCAGTGGCAGAAATTTACAGATGTATTTCCGAAAATCCTCACCAGCTATTAAATAAAGTAGTCAGTGGTAATTAAAAAAAACAGACCTCTTTAGTGAAAAATTCTTGGTGGCGATTTCAGAAATAAACCTTTTGTAGGTGCAGTATGGCCGCCGCCTTCCACGTTAATATCCCAAGTTAGGATGGACGCAATTAGCCTGCGGTTGCAGTTACAACACCAGGACAACCTGCGCTTAGCCTTATTGCATTGTCTTATACTGTTTATAACACTGATGTTTACACGTCCTTTATCTATCTTATAACTAGCTTTTGCCCGCAGCTTCGCCCGCGGTAACGATCGATTCTTTACAAATCCTACTTAGGTAGGGGAGCGGGGGGCACGTTGTTGCACGGGTAAGAAGTTACACGCCTTTTTTACCGGGATTTTAAACTCTTTAGTGGACATAATTGGACTCATTTGTTTTCTTATAACATCATGCATTACATAAAAACGATTAATGACCCACCAAGCGCCAAGCTGCTAGGTTGTGTGCATGTGTCTCGATTTCAACCAAGAAAGTAAAAAAATCTTTTACGAAATGTTTGATTCCTGATGTCTATATTTTTTATTTTCTCAAAATTCTTAACCTTGAACGTTAAAAATATATCTACCTTTAATTTGCAATATTGTTTTTTTCTACTATCGATATCCATTAATGGTGACCTCAATTTATATTAAAAAACGTGCCATGGGGCAGGTAGTTACAATTTTTTGGGGTAAGTTGTTACATGTCGTATAGGCGTCGTTGAACGTAAATTCCCTGTGTTAACCGGCACACCTGAAAAGACTCATTAAAAAAGGTTATGAAGAAAAAGTGGCCAAGTCCTCGAAAATGAGCGGAGAAGAAAAAGATAAGGTGAATTTTGGTTTCCGATTCAGATTCTGATACTGATGAATGGTTTTGTTTAGTGTGTAGCGAAAGTTACAGCACCTCTAAAAACGAAGATTGGGTAGAATGTTTAGAATGCAAAATGTGGCCCATGTCAAATGTGTAACGGGAATTGTTCACTTAGGCGCTCCACCCACTGCACCGCGCACCGCGACGGGGCGCGGGATGGCAGATTTTACCATTGTATGCAAATATCTCAATTTATATAGAAATCACGCCTAGCACACACAACACACTGCCGACGCGGCACCGCGCGGGAAGGCGCTCCGCGCGCGTTTTCTGCCAATCTGCGCGGGAGCGCGGCGCGTGCCGCGGGGTATGGCACACCGGCTCCGCGGTACCGGGCGTGATTTGATACTGTTGATGTACCTAAAGCGGGGAATTCACTGGCGGTACGACCGGGCATGTCTGACCTTTACCGGAATTTTGATATTATTGCTTAGGCTACTACGACAAAATGAGATCGCGCGGACTTGCAACAGGCAAGTCTGCCGGACTGACTGCAACGGTCCTACACTAGCAAACATTGCACAGACCTATAGTAGCGTGGCCCGGCGGACATGTCTGCAGACCTGCCCGTGGGTATGGCCGTCTAATGAATTCCAATAAGTTTTTCTTCCGGCGTAATGCAAGGACGATTTGTATGTGTTCCAGTAATGGTCGCTCGAATTTTGCTTAGTAAATAATCAAAAGATGCAGTTGACATACGTGTGTAGCTAAAGAATTTATCTTCATATTTTCTCCAGTCTTTGTAATTCAGTGCAAATGATCCATTTATAGATCTCGATCGTAAATAGGGATGTATCCAAAATCTTCTATGGACGCAGTGTCTTTTAATTCTTGTATACAAAAACCAAAATGACAATATAACTGCAACATCTTGAAATTGAATAAGTTCGTCCATTCTACACGACGATCGACAACACAGTGAACACATGAGTTTATTTAGCGCGAGGCCGTCGTAATCTGCATCACCGCGCGGGGGAGCAGATTACACCGCTTAGTAAGGCAGATCTGCGCCTCCGTCGCCGCGCGCGTTTTCCGTCGCTCCGCGCACCGCAGCGGGACGCGTCTTCAGTGGGTGGAGCGCCTTATTCATTTGAATTTATTGCAATTCTGATGAAGACTAATTTAATATTAGTATGTTATGGATATCATTACCTACCTCTATATAAATAACTATATATTTTCTGTAATATAAAAATTTTTGAATCTTAAGTATTTTAGTTTGCTAAAAGTTTATTAAAATAACTAATAAGTATAAATAATTTACGTACTACAAGTTGTTATTTGCAGACGAAGTTTCTGAGCTTTTAAAAAAGTTCCTGCGAAGTTATGTTATTATTCTACAAAAACAATCTTTAAATGTTACGATATAGATATTATAAATTACTCATAAATAATAGAAGGCTGTTTAAAGTGATCTCTTTTGTTTATAACGTTTTGAAATTAAAAAAAAAAAAAGATTTATCATTGATGATTTTGTTTATTTATCTACCGTAACATCATGCCCCGAAGATGTAACAACTAACCCCGAATCGGGGGTAAGTTGTTACAATCGACTTTTTTGGTTAAATTGTTCATTGTGAAAAAATTACATACATTTTAATAACTTTTCAATCATATTTTAATAGCTGAATAGACATAGTAACGATAAAAGCAATCAAATGTATAAATTATTTGATAGCTTTTGTCGTATTGACAATTGTCAAAAAATTGTAACAACGTGCCCCCCGCTCCCCTACTTACTTTTAATTAGTTAGATGTATAATTTAATAGCGTGATTCAGAACTTGCAAATAAATTTTACTAACGCCATCTATTATCAACATCCGGTACTAAATATCTAGCAACTAACAAAATATCGATCTTCCGATATAATTATTTACCGCGGTAAAAAGTAGCCTACGTTACCCTCCACCCTCCTCACTATCTCCACACACAAAAACTATACCTACCATATTACAGCTTTGTTGCGACGCACAGTAGATCGAAAATCGGGTTTCATAGACTTAGGATTTTTATGTTAAAATTTGTTTGTTTCTTGTCGCAAACTGACGTAGAACCGTTTTAGAAGCCACAACATTATCATATTTATGCACCTCGGGCGACTATAACTCGAAAAAAATTTTTTTTGATAAAATTTGTATGGAGCAAAACAGAAAAACCGATTTTATTCAAGACTGAGGAGAGTGCCCCTAATATCCTCTGGTACGATTATTGCCACTATTTTTCTCTATTTTATGACATATCGCACGTTGCGCGCACCCGCTAGATTTTGGGTGAAAAAAAATGAAACATTTTTTTATTTTTTTTTTCATTTTGTGCACGTTACTTGTTATGCTCAAAAACCTTCAAGGCCCTATTTGGTACTTGGCACGTTGTCTAAAACGAGCTACTGCAATACCTTACCAATTTAATAACAGTTAACCGGCTAACCTGCCCTTGTATCATAGGTTACATGTTTATTTAATCAGTTCCTAATGACGATACCTGTGTTTATTAATTTAGTCAATGAGCTCGACTTAATGTTGTCTTTACCCGGCTCATTATTGTTACTATTTTAATTATTATGGCACCTACTTATCAACCCTTCTCTCATAGTCCCAATTTATGATGGGCATACCCACTACAACAGGCTAAATTATGTATGGTTATTTAAAGCTGAAGATATAAAAGCCAAAAACCGTAGTAACAACACAAGTGACTATGTTAGAAAAAAATAAAAAACACATTGATACAACTACCCATCCATTTCGTATTCTGAGTCGGTATCTGTTTGAGGATCAATGTTACCTACATCGAAAAAATTTATATCAACATGTTTTGTACTAAGTTTTAAAAGTCCTAGGGCTCCTGCACTTAACTTCTTCCTTTGAGCTGTATCGAGTACAGGTCTAGTGGAAGAAATTAATGGGTCAGATGAAAGAAGCATCATGTTCAAAATATCTTGGTTAGTATTAACTCTGCTAGACTTCCGAGAATGAAACTTCCTGTACCTGCGGAAATCTTTATTTCTAGCTTCTGAGGCTTCTTCGGAAAGCTTTCCGATGGGTACAATTACTACATTGGCTATGTCAGTACCATGCATAAGGATCTTATGTACCGTTGCTGACATATAGTACCAATTGTGCAGCTCGATATACCTTTCCGCAGTTTTTCGAGTATATTCTTTGAATTTCTATGTCAATAATTTCGCCCGATGCTATCACTTGTAAAATTGCTGCAAATCTTCGTATGAGCTCTTCATCCAAGCCGGTAATAGCAGCAGTTTTTTCTTGCCGTGTTCCCATTGTTTGTTGTTCCTGATCCTTGTTTTACTTTATCGACCAGCAAAACTAATTCTTCCCGGAATTAAGATTGAATTTCCTTTTTCTTTGCCTCCAATATGAGCTTGTTTTCTCCTCTTATAGACCATGTTTTCAAATCTAGTCTGTATGAAATATGAATCAGGCATTCCATACAATTGATACGAGCGTACAGAGAAGATAATCCTTTGTAGAGATCCTTTTGCACTTGTCTTTGTGCAACTGTCTCCAAGTCATTCATTTCGGAAGGTATTGCGAAGCACAAATAACATTCCAACATCACTAATTGCATTGACTAAAATGATAGGTGAATTAAGTCTACTTATATCAATTCACCTCGATCAGTAAATTTAAATCACCTGGGTGCATAGGTGAATAAAGTACACTAAAAGTAGACTTAAGACACCTGGGTGAATTAACTCAGGTGAATAAAGTCGACGTCACCCAAATAATAAGTTGCAAGCAATGATGTTGTATGTATAGGGAGGGTTGCAAGAGATTTGGCATCTGAAAGATAGTTGCATACCTTCCCATTGATCATGGTGATTAATAGACTATGATTGATTTGATTATTATCATATTGGGTAACTTTAAGGCTCCTTGTTTAGTCTTCCATTTTGGCCAATTGTTCGTGCACTAGAACTTTAGACTCTTTTAAGAAGAGGACGGATTGGACGGTAATACAATGCCGAACACGGTCTCGGGTTTTCCAATATGATTTCTTCCGCAGCAGTAAGTTTTAGTGGAACTAAAGTTGTCATAAAAACTGATTCATTACTGTCACCGCTGCTTTCTTCCCCTTCGATGTTTTGTTTATACCTGCTCGGGCTTGAAGCTCCATCGAATCCCCACTTTGAAATGAAAGTCATACACTTGCCTTTAGTTTCTTGTGTTAAACTTTGTACAATTCTAGCAGCAGTAATATCTAAAAGTGCTTGAAGAGACACCTTGAAGAGACACACTTTGGCAATTACGCCTGTTATCATTATTGCTTCTTTTGAAGGGTAACAATCCATCTTAGCTTGTTGGACTGTGTTAATACGAAGGATATCTATCTGTGATATCTTCACGTAAAGTTGATTCGATCAAAGTCATATACTGCCACTTAGATAATTTAAGTGATATTAATAGGCCGATTTTGCAGGGGCAAGTGTAAACTTCTTCGTTCCTTTTGTCCGTTGAACAATGTTATCAGCCTCTTTTGGGTTTTTTAAAAGAATATCTGTTGCTGCTACCAAATTAACTTTACCTTCTTGTTTAAATTTAGCAACAGTGGCTTACGCCAATTTAAAGCCTTCTCGGTCTTGATATTGGAAATTTTCAATCCTTCGTATCTTCTGTGTCATTCCAATATCTGTGAATGGTTTACGTGGACTTAGAGTTGAAGTTGATGTTCCAACTGATGCACTGTTTTCGGAAAGTGTTTGTGTTAAATTTCGCCATCTTTCATTTTTTTCAACACAAACTGACTAATCTTCGACAGATTTCGTGGAGAATGTCTTTATCTTCTTCTGACAAACTTAGACTCAACTGAAACCGAATAGTCTCAAACATTCTTAAATAGTTTCCAAGCTTTCCACATTGCTTCAGTATCAAATATAGGTCCAAATTTGTTTTTATAGAAGTTTCCATTTTCACAATTATTACTGGCACAGTTTTACAGAGAGTAGTTATTTAACTAAAGTAAATATACAGTGCTCCCTGTATTTATACTTGCTTTACCAATCATAATGGGACTGGGACTATGAGGGGATAGGTTGATAAGTAGGAATTAGGAATAGGAGGTTGATATGAATCGAGTACAGACATCATTAATTAAGTCGAGCTCATTACTAAATTGATGAACACATGAATCGTCATTAGTAAGTGATTAAATAAACATGTAACCTATGATACAAGGGCAGGTTAGCCGGTTACCTGTTATTAAATTGGTAAGGTATTGCAGTAGCTCGTTTTAGACAACGTGCCAAGTACCAAATAGGGCCTTGAAGGTTTTTGAGCATAACAAGTAACGTGCACAAAATGAAAAAAAAATAAAAAAATGTTTCATTTTTTTTCACCCAAAATCTAGCGGGTGCGCGCAACGTGCGATATGTCATAAAATAGAGAAAAATAGTGGCAATAATCGTACCAGAGGATATTAGGGGCACTCTCCTCAGTCTTGAATAAAATCGGTTTTTCTGTTTTGCTCCATACAAATTTAATTTAAAAAAATTTTTTTCGAGTTATAGTCGCCCGAGGTGCATAAATATGATAATGTTGTGGCTTCTAAAACGGTTCTACGTCAGTTTGCGACAAGAAACAAACAAATTTTAACATAAAAATCCTAAGTCTATGGAGACCCGATTTTCGATCTACTGTGCGACGTGAAAGATGGACAAACAAACAAACAAACACACTTTCACATTTATAATATTAGTATGTAACAAAACAATATATCTTTCCTACTAATATTATAAATGTGAGATAGTGAGGATGCATTGATGTTTCTAACTCTTTCACGCAATTGCTGAACTCATTTTCATGAAATTTAGCACACAGGTAGATCATGATCTGGAATACGATGTTTTTAGATCATCATTGCTCCTTCTCCTTCTCACGGCTTTTCTGTCTTCTTTTTGCTTCTTTCTCGGAGATTGAATTCTAAGCTGTCTTTAGTACTTGCAACAGCTTTAATAGCAATACAACAAATTCATAGCTTGATAAAATTAATAATGTATCAGAAGGTACCTAATTAAAGGTAATTGTAACGCTGAACGATAAAAGCTAATTTTATGGTATCCGTCCATTTGTCCGTAATGTATGCATTTGGCACACGGCAAGCGAGTGAGGCGTGACATGCTTCAGTTGTAACTAATGTGGACACCCTGTTCAGACTATTGATAATTCAGTAGTTCCATTACACTCAAATTATTTACAACGAGTAACCGCCCTCGCTTTGCTTCGGTTTTCTTATTTTTTAACACCTTGGGTTACATTATTGGTGTTTTATTAAGGATCCCTATTTTTTTGAAAATATAATATAGCCTATGTCACCCGGGGATAGTGTAGCTTCTCAACAGTGAAAGAATTTTTCAAATCAGTTCAGTAGTTTCGGAGCCTATTCAATGCAAACAAACAATCAAATCTTTCCTCTTTATAATATTAGTATAGATAACAACACTAATCAGACCTTTTTAAGCGACTTCAAAAAAAGGAGGTTTTGCATTCGAAACGATGGTACGAATTCGACTATCCCAAGGTGTGATGATTTGTCTTGGAGATAAAAATATTTATCTAAGTTGTTATAATAATAGCTTGTGAACGGACAGACTGGCCATTAGATTGATGATAATAGTACACCATTCATCGTTTAAGAAGTTAAGCATAATGCTAAAGTTGACCATAGAGGCCTTCAACAGGAGGGACGGCGGCTAGAGCATCATCCATTGTTGAGCAGAGTGCACCAAGATACGGAGAGATAGCCAGGTGTTAAAGATGGATGCTCCCAATGATCCATAACGGCTCACTCCATGAAATCTCTTTTTCAACAGAAACCTACTGATTAAACTATACTCCGTGGTATGTTATTTCCTGACGCTGCTACCGAGTACCGGCACACATAAACACTTCAAAGTTCATTCTAGTATGAGGGTACCTATAAAGGTATGGTACCTACCTATAAAGCCTATAAAGCCATACCTTCATATCGTTGGGGTTTAACTAAGGGTTCAGGGCTCAGCAACTATCTTTCATCCAGACTTAAGGCCTACCTCGTACATTTAGAAAGGTGCAAGAACAAAGGAAGGACCCTGACTCCTCTACAAAAGCTCTTAAAACGTAAAAAACGTGTATCTACATGGTATCTACTTATGTACGCGCGTAAGAAGTTATACTTCTTTGGCGTAACAGAACAAAAATAGCTAAATATTTCATCCCGTATGCCACAGCTCTTTGTTTGTAAAAGGAATCAGTTATCAGCTAACTTCATCATGTCGCTTTTTGGCTGTCGATGTGGGCGTGCTTCGTAAAGATTTTACTCTCATATTTTTTTCCAATCGCGCCAAAAGAAATATAACTTCAAAAACATTTCGCAATTAGATTACAACCCTTCGGGATAGAAAACAATCTTCTAACAGATGTGATTCGCGTCCGTTTCTAATGTTTGTCCTTATATCATTAATACACATCGACGCATGGACCAGTGATCACAGCATAACGTTACGATCATTAGCAATGGTGATATATCGACTTGTGATATGTTTATTACTCGGAACAATGTCGACGTATTCAATCATTCACCAACGATATTGTTCGAAGGCCGAATACAACCGTGTGTTATCTTACGCTCAGACACCTTGTTTTTATTTAAATAGCTTGAGAATTTCTTTTTAATTTCTTATTGAAATTGTTACTTACAAAAATAAACATTAAATGTAAAATTTTAGTAATTTATTTTAATTTCCGTTCCATTGTAATGTCTTTGTAATTGGTTTTTACTAGGATAGAGCGTTTTACCACCCAAAACAGCATGGCTGAATATCACCAGCTTAGGTGGCATTGTACTCCAGGCAATGAACAATAATATGTAACTTAAAATTTACATTATTAAAACTGAAGAAAGGAAAACATTTTTTTAAATATGAGGTACTTTTATGGAAAACGAATATCATTGATCAATTTTATCGAAATATCAATCCATTACATCATTCAAATACATTAATTAATTAATTGTTATTAATAAAAAAAATATTTATCTAAGCTTTCTAAGAAACATTTCATAGTAACAAATTTAAAAATAATTTATGTTCCTATGTACCAAGTCTATTTTTTGGTGTCCATCATTTTGATTCCTTTTCTTACTGTAACATTGGGCTCATTGGGACGTATACATTTATCTTACATTGGCGTGAACACAACAGTTAAATGGGGCATTAGTAAAAATGTACAGACCAAGCAAACCAAAAATTCATTGTTACCTCAATTCATCTCCTACGCCAAAACCGTCAAAAAATCACGAACGCATCATTACATTCGCATCGAAAAGTGTTTTGTAAAAAATAAATACAAAAAAGACCAACCGTGACGTAGGTGGTCTTGATTTTATAGCGTAAAATAATAATGGCACCTATGTGTTCTGTTCTATATAATAATGGGGGTACCATTTCTGTGGGCAGCATAATGGTCGGTCGCGCAACGTACTCTGGGTGGTCGGATTATAACGCAAAGCCGTGGATTAAGCCACATCGACACGTGTGCTTTTCTATGCTTTCAAGTGGCTTTAGGCGATTGTGTACTTGATTGTACTGCTAGTGATAAGGTAATGCGGGAATTATACGGTTGTTGTAAATTATTATAACAAAGTTAAGCGTCTTGCGGGATGAATGTTAAGATGTGGATGAAATCTTTATTTATCGTTTATACTCGTAATTTCGCTTATAAATGTTGTTATATTTATTTAACTAATTCATTATGATTATCAATATACAATAATCTACATAAACATAGCTCATAATAATCAGTGTAGGTACGTTTTGATTTTTAATATTGAAAAAAAAAATTACATGTTGCATTGAAATAAGCTTTTCCGACAGACCTGCTATTACGATGTCTTACATTGCGGTGAAGTAAAACTGAGTCCTGAATGTGACCTGATTTCAGTCATATCGTATTACAAAGCCTCGTTGCCTACAGTCCGATGTATATTTCCGCGATTAAAATCATCAAAGAGGACGCAAGCCGCCCACAAATAATACCGCTACCGTTTAGCGGTAACATGATTATGATTTTTTAACCTGCGATAAGTTTGCGATGCGTTTCAAAATATCTACACCATCCTCTAATGCTAATGACAAAAGGTTTACATTCCAATGTCAATTTCTTTTAAGGATTGTAGATTTAAATTTGTATTCATTTTATGCCCTTTTATAAATATCAAACGAACCGCGAAGTATTTTACTCGAACGAGCCGTGTTTGCGCAGTGGACCCACGGACTTTGGCGCAAAAGGAATTTTTGTCCGAATAATGGTATTAAATTTTGCCCACATCGAGTCTGAATAATAGTGTTAAATTTCGTGGATCCATCTCGAAATATGATGAATCTGTCGGTTCTCCTTTTGTCATACATTTTTCATCCAATCTGCAATGCCGTCCGACTTAAAGAGCATTAACCACAGATAATTTTACTATAAAGGATTTTAATTGAAGATGTTAGTATTTTGTTCTTATAATTTGCCATTGTGCCTAAGGAAGTGATAGTAAACTAACTTCACCAACTACTTTCATAATATATTTAAGTAGTGAAAATTTTTGGATGTTTGTATTTCCATCCCGCGCTAACCCCTGTATGGATTAAAATAAAACTTGGCACAAAGACAAAACATGTCTAGGATTAGGGTATAGAATTTTATAGAATCCTGGCTTTATGTTCTCCTGGTAGTTGGAACGTTTATGTTGTGAATTCGTTGTATAACCACTCCTCGGGCAAAGCCACGGGCTGAAACTAGTTTTGGGTAATTCATTCATACCTTCATAAATCTCGTTGCTTAAATACTTTAGTAAATGTTTGCTCAAACAAGATTCGGATCGACAAACATTATTGAGTGTATCTTTTGGCGGCGAATGTTTCGATGCACCCGTTTATTTCTGATCCTTCGCCGACAATAACCTTCCACTACCTTTGCCGCAAACGTAGTTGGACAGTGGTTAGCAAAGCAGGTAAAAAACTTCAACCAGGGTACAGTCATGTCATCTATCAAGCCTCATGATTGTTCATACATACTCGTAACTACGAGAAGAGTCATTACTTGCTTCGAAGAGCACGTTAAACAGTCAATCAGAGCTTTGGTTTTTTATGCCCTGAGCCGCAAACGAGATGGGTCACTTGATAAGTGTTTGCTATCGCAACACCAAGGCCACACAATTTGACCAAGAAGAAAGTGATGAATCCATTTTAGGCATCTTCTCTTAAATATTTTATACCTTTAAATATTTAACTTCAATTCTAGAAGAAAACCTCTCTCCTGTTCTAAGAAACCAGAAGGGGAGACTGCCCTTCTGTTTGTAGGGGAGGTAGCCTGAAAAAATTTTTTTTCAATATTTTATTCCACGATTCTGGCGTTTTAATAAATATGTATATCCATGCCAAATTACAGCTTTGTAGCACCTAAGGGTCTAGGCGCTATGCCCTTGGACAGACAGACGGACGGACGGAGATCACGAAACTATAACGGTTCCGATTTTACTTCAGAACCCTAAAAATGGAGTAAAGAACATTAGTTAATGATGTTGACCGCATAAATCGAACCGTACATAATTCCACCAGCTAAATAGTATCGCTGGTCGACGGTCGTGCGATATGACACATTAGCGCGCGTTATTGACAGCGCGCGATTTGCAATTAGCTATGGACATAACACACGCAGCTAGTGTTGTTCTACATGTCAATATTAATCTTAAATTTTCTTCGATAGAAGAGTTAACTTTATTTCGTTTCGTTTGTTAACTTTGTTTCTGTACTAATTTTTGACGGAAACTTTCTCCGAAAATAAGAATGATATTATGTGAAAATAATCATAAAAAAATCTAGCTTTGGTAAATTATTTTTGGGCCGTTACCTTTTTGAAGGTGTGTCATAATTATTAATATTGATTAAAATTCTTGGCTGGCAATGCGTTGGTGACGCCCCCAGTGTTGCTAATGTCCTAATGGGCGGCGGTGATCACTTACCATCAGGTGACCCGTCTGCTCGTTTGCCTGCTAAAAGCATAAAAAATAAGTACATGTTTGACCATTTTTAATTTAGTGTGAGAAGATTATTTTTCAGTAACTTTTATGTAAGTAGTCGATAAACAAGTAGATATTAAATTACAAAGTATTGACTGTAGATTTGTCAAAATAACTCCTAAATGGATATTAATATGATAGATAATATAAATTATAATTAATTTAATTCTAACTTCACAAACACATCTCTAGGGCTAGCTCAAAGTCTGAAGTATCACGGAATAAGTGATCATTATGTAATCTTCGGCCGTTTGTACCGCGTGTGTTCCCAGAACCTGGGGTTTAGAAAGTGGGAATGGCCTGTCGTTCATCATACTTAATAGCCATATAAATAAACCTTAATTTGGTTAATAATTCGTAACACAGGTCAAATAATAAATACACTAATAAAATAATCCATGTCACCATTATTTTATTGAAAGAAAGTAAAATATTGGAAGGTTTTATAGATTTGTTATTCAGACATTTTTTCGTATTAACAAAGTGTCAGTAATCTAGATTCTAGTCACATTTGACTGTTTTTGGAGCGAAGTCAAAATCTAAGTACGTTTTATAAATCTCACCATAAGTTAGTTACTTAATTTCATCACATTTGATGATAAATCCTCATCTTATTACACCGGCGAAACAATTATATCACAATCAATGGCTCTTAAAGGATCTACCTACACTTCATACTTATATTTTGTATGCACCAAAATTAATGCAAATTGCCATATTCGATCGAAACTGGAAGTTTTTGTGCAATTTGATTAATTGAATTTATATCTAAAGGAAGGCGTGGGTATTAGAATAATGACGTGTAATTAATTTGAGAGACTCATGTCAAACTTCAATCTATTCGGCCATGAGATATCACAGGTCTCTCCTCTGTTTGAGAGGCTCAGGGCATTCGCCACGCTGCTCCAGTATGGCTTTATAAAGAAATGAATTTAAAGAAATTACGGGCTTAAATTCTAGGCTCTCTTTATAAGCCGACAAACTTCAACATGTATTTAACAATAACTCCGGGTAATTTTTAACCTTTTCTAAGTAAATGATTTTTTCTTATTACATAAATTTTATCAAATCCTCACGTCCTATTCTTCCTTCTATCCAACTCTAGAAAAACCCTCAATTACCACTTTACTCTGGGCCAAGCTCGTGCATACTATCAATTCAATCTCCCATTCTTCTCCTGTCTCATTCATCTTCCGATCAAGCCCTTACTTACCAATCAGTGTTGACTGAAGGCCTCACATACCATCCAACTCCCGAGACTGTCCTACCATCTTTTTCTGGTGCAAGTCTTCACCAAGCTATCTTTCGACAAATTAATTACCGGTCCTCCACACGGTATCGGCATCATTAGCTGTGTATTGGTGTCGCTCTTTCATTTCAGGTGGCCTCTATCTTATCTAAAGAGGACGTGCGGGTGGTACAGACCGTTTCATTGTTACGACCAACTTAACACTCAATCGAATGAAACAGTGCCTTACTGTGTTTGAAATAAAACAAAAACTCGATTGATAGCTACTTCTTTTCCGACAGTTTTCACTCGGCTCGCGTCATTTCAAAGTCTACTTTTAGCTATGGAAATAAAGTTCAATTTGGAATGTGCGTGAATGGTTTTTCCGGTAGTTTTACAACCCAAACGGTTTAAAGCGACAACGGGCCACTTGTTCTCTGATAGGTATGTAAATAAGTAGATGGATGGTTGGCCACCGACCAGTTGTTTGTCGTGAAGTCGCGATAACGGTTATGGGGCAAGTTTGTCACCAACCTGTACCCTATCTGTCTTACACGGCTGATAGTGTGGAAGTAATTTAACGTTAATAGCCTCATATTAGCCTTCTGGGGCAATGACCGATTTTACATTGTCGTCTTTACTTGTAAAACTATTGTTTTTTGGTAAATTTTTTTGAAGATCAAGTGAATTAGCAAGTATACTATTCAGAGATTATTATCCAAAGATTTTGTGTTTTACGTTCTAAATTAGTCGCTAAGGAATATCTAATGGTAAATTCATGGGATTTATTTTCCAAGGATAGAGAAATTTTCGTTTTGCTTACGTTGTAATGCTCTCTTAATTTTCAAGTAAGGTCAGAAGACTGTATCTGTTCATCGCAGAGATTTGTAAAGGTTTGCGAAGTTGCTAACTTGCCGTTGGGCATTTTACTCTACCCACAATAAAAGTATCAAGGTGGAAGGATGTGGTTGCGTTATTTGTTACATTTACCTTTTACAGGAATAAATAATTTAAAAATATAGGGATATACATATCGCTTTATATTTTATGTCTAATTACTTTAAAATTTGCTTTCTCCTTATAATTTTTAAATCATAAATTTACTCACGATTTAGGAATTTCCATAATAAATAACTTAAATAATATTATAGGTTATAGCAGAGTTTAATTTGAATACAATTTTATTTTCCTTCCTCAATTAAAATTTTTCTTCATTTCTTCGCCACAACGTTGTACCAAATGTAAATCGTCGCGAATCAGATATTTTGATTGTAGCAGAGTTAATTAAATTATTAACTGAAGGGTTTGATTGAATTCCCAAATTAGACCGCGGACGTCGTAGACAACTTGGACTTCTGAGTCTTCTGACATCCGTGATGGATCACCTTGTTTACTCCAAAATTGAAAGAGACTGTTTTGAATTTTGTTACAATTGTTCATGCATTAGGATTAAAACAAGGTATAAATAAATGAATAAAGGTTTAAAGAGAAACATTCAAATAAGAGTTTTAAGGAGAAAAGGAGTCCTAATTTTATTATAATTAACATCATTCTCACCATCACAATCTTGATAAAAGTTTTTCACCAGTAGCATACTAGTAAATAACATGGCTAAGTACGTACCTTCTTTTAGTAATCTTAAAGACTATTTTTGTCTGTTCTTTTGACTAGGTGCTATTATTTTGAGGACTTTTCTATTGAGTACTTACCTACTTATCCTTCATAAGACATAGGGAGATACTGATCAATTTCATTAGTGCCTACATAGGTACTGTATGGTTGTTTATTGAAGCAAAATATGTACCGATGAATACAATAATATGAAATTTAATCACTAGTACATTAAACGAGTAGATTGATTATTTATTGAAAGTGGCCGTTACGCAAATGATTTGTTTTAATACGAATAACCACAATATATCACTAATAATCGATACTATTGGCCGTACGCACAGTAAAATCACCTTTAGAGACGCAAATGCTATTTGGCAAAGACAATAACTCTCACTTTTGATTATCACCCTTGTTCAATTGCCATTGTTGCAAATACATTGCAACATTCGTTTGCAACTTGCATGTACAGTGTAAGCAAAATATGCATTGTATGAGCGTGGTAGAACTATCTCGTGATTGTATTGAGTGGGACGGGGTTCCAATCCGTACCATCCGTCGTTGACCGTAGTATGCCCCACGCGACCTTTCACCTTAGGGGACAGAACAGAGGCGACTATAGAGTTGCAATGTTTTAAGAGAGACTTGTTTGGTTGTTATAGTTAATTAAATAATAATAAAAGTCCGAAAGAATTTAGCTAGTCATTTGGTTATTGGTAAAATAATAAATTAATGAAATAATTTATCCAAACGTCTTTAGTGTTGCCTGCTTACAAAATTTTAACATAAATCTGGAGCTACTGAGTACTTTTGTTGCTTTCATACTTATTAATGTTGTTTAATATCGTATTAATTTCTTTTTACTTTGTTTAAAATATTTTTATTTATTATCATGAAGACAAGTGCCTGATGTTATTTAGGTATATCATTAATAAAACATCCGCATTAATTATTAGCTTCATAAGTGAACCATTAAAAAGTTTCCGTGGATTTTTTACAGAAACGTTCTTGACATCACACGTATGATAGAATTTTGCTTATCATCATTACATTGTTCATGACAGATAATAAAAATTCGTTTCTGTACTTTCTGTTGCGCGTTAACTCGCCACATTTTCTAAATGCCTGACATATTGCGCAATATTTATATAATTTTTCACATTGTTTGCAAACAGCTTCTTATCAATATTGTGTTCATAGTCCACAAATAGTATAAGCTTTGCAAATAAATGTCTATCGTACAAAAACAGCGACTAAATTTAACATATGGTATTTGAATAAATGTGAAGTTAGATATTTTACTAGATCTACTGTTTAAATAGAACGTGAATTAAATAAACATTCAATATTATAGTCAGTAAAAGAGTGTAATGTCGACTCCATGGACGCGAGTGCGTCCCATAAATCCAGCTGTATATGAATAACTGTTGCAGATTATGCTATTGATAAATGGTCGAATCGCACCAGCCAATTGCTGAGAAAAAATACTGAGCATGAATAATAATTATTTAGCTTTATTGCCCAAATCACGGTTCACTGGTAATGGTGCTGACCATGGGGTCCGTTTTATTGGGTTTTTTCGATAACCGATTAACGAACGGGCCTCCGATTTCCGTAGGACAATGTGATGCATAAATTTTATTGGACAAATACAATGTTTCCGCGTTTGATATGCGTTCGTTGATGGTCTCATGTTTTGTTCGTGCTGGTGAATAGAATATGAAATCCTAGGGCTAATATTACGATGTCCAACCATCAGCTGCCATATTTTTTGCAGAATATTAGTATTTTTAGTTATACTAATAATATAACCTTATTTAAAAAAATTATTAAAGTCTGGTATTATGAAGTTAACGCAGTAGATCAAGATCAATAAGGCTATTCTGTTTTGTAACTCGACAGCGGAATCCGCGATGAGTTTCAAAATTACTATTCTATAAAACTCGACAGTACAGGTGGCGCCGCAGTGTAGAACACGGGGGTGAGAAAAACTACTTGTAACTGTTACTTGTTACTTATTTGTCTCGATCATCGAATTACGTCACCGTTGAAGCTCGTGTCCAAGTGTCAAACGAAAAGTGAGCTTCGATTTCGAGTTCGTATTTTAGAGAATAGCCCTTCAGAACCTAATTACCACATTGTCAAACTCTTTACAGTGATATAAAAACTACCTACAGACCGGTGATGCTAAAAAACTACGAAACAAATTCTTCACAACTTAACTTTTCTAACCTTAGCTAGAAATAAACCATCATACGAATATTAAAGTAACGCTATAATGATACGTGCAAAGGACATCCCGAGGTAAAGGTTTGCGTTGCGCAACTCACGACCGCAGCAATATTACCATCATTACTCTACGCAAATAGGACGAGACTCGACAATCAACAATCTTAAATAATCATAAAACGAAAGGCTTTGCTAGCCTCTATAAATTACGACGTTATCAACAGACAAACAGAGTGTAGCTTAAATTAAATAAGTGTTATCATACAGACGTAATCAAAACGGACACGGATCTATGCGTAATTGTCGACATGTGTGTGTCAGGGAAATTGTTTTGATGTAGGAAAATCATATAATTTACTGTTAAAACTACTATTTGATGATAGTAAAACAACTGTATTCTTAAACAGAGTGGCACAAGTTAGGGGAGGGCTATGTCCAGCAGTGGACCTACAAAGGCTTCTTAAACTGGTATTCAAGAAACTGTAAACTTATTATTTTTGTTTTTGTTGTATAAGTTTTACAAACCTAAAGGCCTTGAAAAACCTCGATGCTTAATATGATTAAACATCTAACATATCTCTGACCATGAATTCCATATTTTTGACTATAAAAAGAGCATTAAAGTCGGTCAAGTAGTAAAGAAAACAAATATTCAAATAGACGGCAAATGATTCCAAACAAGTTGATCTAAGATCGAAAACGACCCGAAAGTGAAGAGTGATTATGTTATTTAATTATCTTCAGATACAATTTTAGCACCCACCATGTCAAATACCATTACATGCCAAATGTAACTTTATAAAATTATATATAGTATCATAAAATTTGTAATGGAAACGACAATTTAGATAAATCGCAGCAACGTCGCAAACAATACTCACATCATTAAGCTACAAAGCTATAACAAACAATCAATTACATCTCGCAAATCTGTATTGCGATTATTTTTAGTTGCACCATTCTGCAAGCAAGGACGTGCAATGAGAACTCCTAATACCAAAGCAAACTCGAATGTTTACCAACCTGTGCTGATAACTAAGACGCCTGTACAATCACTTGTTTCTCCCGTCAGAGAATAAATTATGGTTATTCCATCTCCATAACATTCAATCGATTACCAATCTTGTCTTCTAAGACATAAGAATTATTATGTGTCTTTACAATCATAAAACTATAAAGCCTCTATTAATGTGGTCAAAAGAACCACCGGTGTTTGCACGGCTATGTTTGATTTATCCTCTTTCCTGTCGACAGTTTTTTGTAATTTATTCGGGATACTGATTAGGAGTTTTGTTTAGCTTTCTAATTAACGTTTTGGCTCATTCACACGTTATGTCGAAAATTAGATGTGTAAACAAGTTTCTTAATTAATAGCAATATGTGTTTAACCCTATTTCAGATCCTCTAGATCTCATGCATCGTAATATCTCCAAACAGTATTAACTTAAAATGTATTATGTATCTCAAAGATCCTATACTTCTCTTGGGCATTCGTCTTATGAAACCCACATCCTTCCCAAATTAACATTTTCAGATGTAAAACAGTCTCAGTCTATCCTTACTAAAAAATATCACGTATGAAACAAATCCAACCAACAACAAATTGTCGTCTCGAAGCGGAATCAATTAGACGCACAGCAGAAAACAACGCAGGTTACTCGTATCATTATATTCCTCTCAGTTAATGGGAGCGTTATCTTTACGGAAGCTTCGGACATCGTGCACCGTAACTTGTCATGCCACGGAGCACGGGGCAATGGTCTCATGGCAATTTGAGGGGCAGCAAGCGTTAAGATCATTACCTCAGACAGACGTTTAAGTTTGTCATTTGGCCACATAGATGCGTATCGCCTTTCCCTGCAGATTCACGGAAGTTTTGCATCTATAGAGAATTTTGTTTCAACAAGTGTTATGACTGATGGCTTTATTGATCGATTGATTGTTTTGCGATAAACTGGAGTTTTGCAATGGTTAGAAATTAACTTCGTTATGCTTCACACAATGTAATCTGATAACTGCAAAGACATTATGATTGAAGTGATGTAATAATTTTCAGTTTATGCCCTAAATAAAGGTATTTTATTAATAAATGAATGCAGAAATAAAATACTTACACAATTTAAAATAATTAATGTTCTACAGCTGATGTACTAGTTATTTCATTTAGAATTTAAGATATAAAAAACCTTCATTTTCTAGAGAATTTTATACAGATCGCTTAATCTTTCTGTTTCATGTCATTCACCATAGGAATGTTAAATATCAAAACGAATACAAAAAGGTGAATTTATAAAAACTATCGAAATAACCTATGTTATAAACAGTTTCATGTTAACCTTCGTTCTTGATTTGAACCATGCTCTCAAAAATAGAGGTCATTATAATCCACAACTATAATAATCTCTCAACCATATTATCTAACCACCCATGTTCAAGCTTGATGTCAAATCAAAGAAACGGTGCTGGAAACAATGGTCGAACTGTACCAGAGGCACATGTGTGACGGGACAAATGACTGCCCACGTGACCGGGCACGCGCCGTGACTTAGGTTGAATGAGGTTGGACAATGTTAGAAGCTTAAAATGACGCATAAGAGCTCAGTATTTCACAGCTTTACCTATGATGCACTGGTCTACTAAAATTTACTTGATGTGTTAGTACATGTTTTTGAAATCTTAGGCAAATTGAGTTTAGCCGCGCCGCGACTACGATTGCAACTGGGTGAAAAATCGGCGTACAAAATATGATAGTAAAAATTATGTAGTCCAAGGACGAGTTAAGTTTTCAATCATGCAAAATTTCAAGTGCTTCTACTTAAGTGATTGAGGTTACATTTGGAATACTTCAGTGGAATCAATATTGTTGAACTGGTCCTATGACAACACGACCCATAACGTGTTATAAAAAATAATAAATAATATTGAGGGAGGACGGTATCCAGCCAGGCGCAAGAATAACTTCACTTCCGTGCAATAATAAGAGTTTATTACAGGAAAAATGGTAGCTTACTTAATAGCTAACTTAGGTAGCTTTAATGGTACTTTTGCTTCTGGAATGTCGGTAAATATGCAGGTTTGGGTTACATTTATAGACAAGCGACATTTTATGAACCCGTGGCCAAAACATGGAACAGCTAGTAGTAGAGTCAATTGAAAGATTAGTAAACAGTACAACGGTAAACAAGTGTGTGATACTGAGAATAACTTTGAAGAGAAATGCTAAAGAGAAATGATTTTTTTTAAGGATGTGTGTTTCTTTAAGAAGATTGTTCCAATTTTGAATGATTCTACAATCATTTCATTCAGCAAAGGATAAAAGATGTCCTTTCAGTTATTTAACTCCACATTAAGTTATACACGAAAGGACTGAAGAAGAATGGAATTAGCTACTTGCTTGCGTGTTTCAGACTATTCTTAATAACCGCGCTCTACCATCCTGAATCAGATTCACAGGAATAGCCTAGCAGTTTGAACGTTGGCCTCCCGAACGCAATTATGTGCGTATTAACAACCTCAGGTGGTCACAATTACATTGCGGCATTCATAACCTCGAAACCATTTAAAAATAAATATTCTTCAAATATAACATTGTCAATACCGCCAGGTGTGTTCATACTTCAGCTTCGAGAAAGTGGCACGTGGTAGTTTTTTAAAGTACTTTTTAGGCAAAGGTTCGGCGGAAATAAGCATTAGAAAATCGGTCAATGGGTTAAAGGGTTGTACAACGGGATGGCCCATACGGTCGTAAAACAGAGGTTGAAAAAATTAATGCCTGGCTCAGTTAGTAAATATTTATGGGGTTTAAATTCAGGAAGTTAAACGAAGTAAGTTTTTATAAACTCCTATCGAGTTCTTAATCGGGGAGTTAAGATATCCATAGCTCTGAATCTAGAGAAGAACTAAGTATGTCTTGTTGTAAGTGATTATTCTCAAGATGATGGCAAATAACTATCAAAGAGAGTACTTTTACTTACAGTAAGATACAGATCTATCATGCAGTCTTGTGAGCATATACCAGTCAAAGATTCAAAGATTTATTTATTGAACATAAAACACATCGAATTATTACAGTCGACAATGTAATTAAATCAGGTTCCTCCTGTTGATGTTAGATGGGGTTTCTCTCATTTCAGTTTGGAATTGTGGTACCCGTGCTTGGTGATAACTCTTCTTTTTTTCGAATAGACAGTTGCTGTTGGCTCTAGTGAACTTTACAGCTTCACGCGATCAGAACTGCTCGGATGGACGGCTCTTGAGCTCAGTGGTGTGAGCGCTCATTTATATCCTATTAGTATCCATGAATGTTGTGTTTGGCCTATTTTTGATTGGGCCTATTTATTATCGGTTCTTCTTGTTAATGTTTCTCTTCTTTCGTTCTTCTTGTTAGGATTTCTCTTATTAAAATTTGGGATTCCGGTTCACGTGTTTAGTGAACCATGATAAAAGTTGTGTCTGACCTGTTTGTGATTGGGCCCATTTGTTTATGGTGGCATAGCGAGCATCCCCATGGGTTCGTGACTGAGCCGTTCGTAGCTGTATTTATCGGTACGTTCCGTGCGACACACCGCGCCGGTTTGTGCTACGTGCGCTTGATGTGGGTGCGACTTTTGCTAAAGAAATATTTATACAGACCGACGAACAACGAATGAATCTCCTCATTTTTACAGTCGGCTGAAACGTATAATTTTTATTAAAGTTCCAGCGTTCAAATATAGCTGCTATCGATTAATGTTACAGTTGTTTATGACCTCTCGGTAGACCACTCCGCTTGTGACAAAATGAAAGCGTGGTACAGGGGAAAATATATACTTCAAATCATTAGGTCAGTGATATTTAATATACGTAATCTATTCCTTTATTTTAATCTAAACAGATACAAAACAGAAGATATTTCGATAGCTGTATTTATGTGACAGCTTATTTATTTATTTATGTATTTAAACAGAACCACCAACAAGATTACAATGTAATATATGATTAAACATTTTAGACCTTAGGTAACTAGAAACACATAATCTTATAATATTATTATTTCATTTACTTGGGCAGTATGCAGTCCGTAGAAAGTTGCGGCAGAAATAAAAAAATAAATTGCTACTAGGTGAACAAAGCCGATGAGAAATTTAATACCCCAGATTTGTTTTGGCACACTCGCTTGCATGTTTTTGCTATCCTAGTATTGAATGCAAGCAACGAAAATATCTGGCTTGCTTTCTATGTAAAAAGAACTACGACGGCAAAAAGTGTCGTTACAACTTTTCGTCCCAAAATTTTCCGCCTAGCCCCCCTTCGCAACGCGCGATAAGGAGCTTCGTTCCAACAATTCATTCCAATTTTTTTCCTTTTCCCTATCCTAAGCGAAACTAGTTGCATACTGATCAATTTCAATGTACCTATATAAAGTGGCAAAGTATCTACATATTAATCAAAGAAAAATAATCGTAATATTGCACTGTCGTGTGCCGAGCATGGTGCAAGGTGGGCACAGGCCACGGGTCACACGTCCTGGCACGGCCAGCGCCGCCCCGCCCTCGGACCTCTGGCAGCCAGGCCGCAAGCCGCAGGCCGCAAGCCGCAGGCCGCACCGACTGCTTGCTAAACGCCTTGTGGGTTACACCGAGTTATCAATGTCATTAAAGGCTCGCACTCATTATTACTGGTATGGAGGTATATCTCCGTGAAAACCTTTTGACTAGCTACCCTCGTTCTTGAATCAACCGGGAGACTTAAAACGATTCGTTTCGGGGGAACTTAAGAGCCAGTTGTTTCTTTCTTCTCTTTTCATGCTTAGTTAGAACACACCGATGATGCCTAAGATATTACAGTACTGATGTCCATGGGTGACGTTGATTACTTACTGTTAAGTAAATCGTCTGTTTTTTGACAGCTATTGACATAAAAAAACTTACAGTATCATCCAAATTGTACGTGACACATCTATAATTTTAATTAGATATCTCCCAACCAACTGTAGTTAGCTATACCAGCCACCATACCGTATGATGGTAGCTATAAACAGTGGAGCCGAGGGTGGCTGTCCGTGCGAGGCGGGGACGGCACGGGGCCGCGGCGCGCACGACCCCTGGCCATCGGCATCGCCACCCTAGGACACGAACCTACTCTGACGGGTTTACTCCGAACTTTTACAAGACGTTTTAGTATCATTATCACTGACGAAGCTTTATATTATAGGTATCTTTTTACTAGCGTTCTGCCCACGGATTCGTTCGCTTTTTCCGGGATAATAAGTATCCCATGTCTTATTACAGATCATGGTCTATATGTGCGCTAAATTTCATTAAAATCCGTTCAGTTGTTTTTACGTGATAGAGTAACAAACATCCATTTAAGAATTTTGAATATGCAGTTATCTAGTATCGCGAATAAAAAGGTTGTATTGTAGGTCAGTCGTTGCTTACATACAAGATAAACAAACAAATAAAAATCAACTATTTATTTATCAAAATGTAGTAATTACACGACTGCTCAAAGTGCATTAATTTACTGCATTTTTTATACTAATTATAATTTTATGTTAATTTAACCGTTGTATCCTAATCCTCTTCTTTGTACAAATCTGGTTTAACTCGCGATTGTTTGTTTTTTCATTGTTTTTTTGCTGTGTTGTAAATTATACGGTAAGTTGTAATATAATAAAAAGCTGTTAGGGTTGTATACATTGCATTGTATTTTTTACTGTCGGTATTTTGGATACCGAGATACGTGATGATCGTTATAATGGTAATTTACAGTACCTACATTATGTAAAAAAACGTAAAGGAACTTCAATGAGAATTTCTGCACGCACATACTGACTCTTTCACTCTAGGTAAGATAAATTCACTCTATGTAGGTATAATATCATTATTATACGATTTGTATTCAGACATTGTCGAACAGCAAGTGACTAAATCATATGTCCATTCCCGTTAATCTGACCGTTTTGCTCTAACGTGGGTAGTCCTATAATTATGGTAAAATCCTGATGTAGATGGACCTATGAAGAAACGGTCGAACTGAAAGATCTAATTGATAACTTCGGTTTTGATATCGTTGAAACTAAAATACAAATTTAAAGCAATTTGCAAAGCAATTGTAGTTCACTTCAGAATTAAGTTTGGCTACGTACCTACCTACGGTTTTAGGCAATTATATCAAGATTTGAGTACCACATGCTTCTACTACTTTTACTTGATTTAAAAATATTCAAATAAATCTAAGTTTTTTTATTACTTTACTCATAATTAAACCTAATAAGCTTTAATCGCGAACCCCTTAAAAATGTCATTGATCGATTTCTTTTCAGACGCAGAGAAAGGAAATCAAAAATCAATATCATCATTTGACAATTCAATAAGGAGCCATTGAATCGAATTGTAGCCCTCGCCGCGAATTCCACTGCAAATTTCTATGAGCTGCATTCCGTCTCAATTGAGCCCACGCATTGCATACAAAGCACGATATTACCATTGTGAAAAGTATTTAATACAATAAACAGAAAGATCCGCGTTGCGATATTACATTCATTCACTCACTCATTCGGTCGCTCGGTCGCTCAGTCGTTCGTCAACGGACTTTTTTCAATTTTTCAAGGGCTTCGATTGGCACTACAGTCGGCTGCTTTTGAACTTGAGAATTACGAAATCCTGCAGCCTGTCGCTTTGATTATGAAGACAGATTACGACCGCCCTTGTTCCCTCTCGCAAACAACTCGCCGAAATAAAATTACTATAGTTCCAATCGAAAAGCAGATGAGTTGCGAACCGGATAATCGATAATAGTTTTGTTATTGAAAATATAACTACGCAGTTATTAAATCTATTAGGTCAGGTGGATTAGAGAAAAAACACACACAGAACAACATAAAACCGTTAAGACACAATCCGTTAGTTGGTTCAATCAAAAATTTCATCAGACCTTTAGAAATTTACTAATACGCTAATTCAACATATTGTGAGGGGTCTGTGTCGAAGGAAAAAACGCGAGGGCTAGCACAAAAGGTAAGAAAGGGTCAGGCGCATGTTTTTTTGTGAACAAAAAATGCTTACCAGATGGCCGTAGAGTTTAGGGACAAAAAACGGTGCGTGCCCAAGTCTTGTGCAAGTAACGTTAGCAGAATCTGAATTCATACTTTGCAAAAGTGAAATACGAGAAATACTAATCGCTTTAACTGTTTTTTTAATTGTCATTTAGTAATAGTCCTTAAGGCTAACAATTGTCTAATAAAATTAATCTCTCAAGAAAAACCGCACCCTAAAATTTTCAGTATTAGGAATAGTATGAGCCATACCATACACAAATAAGCCAATACCTATACATCCAAAACTTGAGACTATAATGAATTTTTCGTTCATTTTAAAATTTATCTCAGAATCCATGGAAAGTTATCTGATGGTCATTAATATTGTCATTAATCATAGCTCTCCGATTATTATCCAATTTAGTTACTATCCATGAAGATTATTTGTAATTAATTTACTTTCTTCAATTCGAAGTTGTAAAGTTTCTTTTCAATAAGTTCAATTACATGAGAATTGTTATTCTGACGCTACCTTTTACCATGGAAATAACTTCTAACTGTCCCTATGAGTATAAAATTCGTATAATTAATAGAGGCAAAGATGTTTTGATACAGCAGGATTTACCATCATGTAACAGGTGGGCAGGTTTATGCATTTCAGCAAATCATCCACTGCTGTTGCATCGACATGACGTTACTACAAACCTTCTCTAAACATGTAAAAACTTATAATTTGACCTCATATATAATATAGCGGAACTTAGTAGTAAACTTTTCATAAAGGTAAGGTACAATCGAGGACATACGTTATCTACTCATGGAACTTGGGTTTTTGGGTAACTAGTGTACATCTTCCTTCATTTGGGAGACATTTCCTTCAATTCATTAATTGAAATGGGGATCCGAAGCAGTTATAAATTATAATCCTTTCATTACATCTCAAATGTTAACTAGTGTACTAGAGTCTACTCTAACCTCAATAGGGTTTAAACTCCTTGTTGAATATGGATTGGAATGTGTAAAGAGACAATGATCATGAAAAAAAATCTGAATATCAGGTTTTCTAATGCAGTTATCCTTTGTCGAATGAAGTATACCAACGAAGAACAATTTCAACAAATAAATACCTGAACAAATAAAATAATACAAATAACTCAAAAACTTTCCTTGCAAATATTTTGTCTAAAAATCTGATATAAAAACATAAAGTCTACAAAGCAAGCACAGTTAACTTTATATTTATAATTCTTCTAGCGCGCTCACCTATTGCTAAATTATTTCCATTTTTACGATTATGCCCATCTCTGTTTTTATAGATTTTAAAGTAGCAAATAATTTGTCCCCGTGTCAAAATAGCGTGTCCCTTTTTATCTTTCCATCTCTGCGGTCATTCTGAGAAAATAACAGTTCACCTGTAGATGGGACGTTAGCCGCTTACTAAGCAGTTATTTTTGATGATATAATATGTATAGATTATTGTTGGATAAAAAATGGTAAAAGGCAGCTTTCTGCATTAAAAATACAATTTATTTCAGGAAAATCTGGAAATGGATCTGAGTTTTCTAGGTTTTAGGAGCATTGATTGTCTACTTACCCAATCAAAAATGTAACATAGCTGTAAAGAGGATATTAAAATTGATAATCACGAAGATTTTTCATTATTTATAATAACGCTACTCCTATCTCAAATATGTCTTTCTAAATCTTTAAATTTTACATCAGTGACATTACGCCCTTTATCAAAATCGTTTGTTCTGTTAATATTATTAGGCGCTCCACCCACTGCACCGCGCCCCGTCGCGGTGCGCGGGATGGCAGATTTTACCATTGTATGCAATTATGTCAATTTATATAGAAATCACGACTAGCACAACACACTGCCGACGCGGCACCGCGCGGGAAATTGCCCCGCGCGCAGTTGTGTTGTCCGTCGCTCTGCGCAACGCGGCGGGACGCGTCTTCAGTGGGTGGAGCGCCTTAGCATTGGATAAGCAATAAGCACAATAATATTTTCAAATATCTTGACTATTGATACTAACTTTAAGTAAACTGACTACGAGCTACGTTCTCATACTCACTGTTAGTTAAAGTCAGTTACTTACGTTTCTGGACTACTTTTTGGTGTTTGTCTATATCCGCTCTTTAGACCCTAATTACGTAAAGCAGTGTCACAATAGTGACACGATTTTTGAATTAAACTTCATATAAATCATCGCGAATCAGCCTTGTGAATAGCCTTCGTCGTACTGTTAAGGCTTTGTGTGACGACGCCTAATCAAATGGATCATTAAAAAGAATTATTGCCGTATATAGCTGTCAGCGACTGAATAGGCCGTGAGCTTTGAGTTCTCATATGAAAAGTTTATTCCTTTATGTTATTTTAGAAACACTTAAGATTAAGGTTTGTATTTATGTTATTTCTGACTTAGAAGTTAGAAGTAAGATTTTTTTATCATTGGTGAGGTGGAGAAAACCACCGATTATTAAGCCAAGAAATAATTGATCAGTTCGCCTTATAAATTGTAGGTACTCTAACAATAATGTACTGAGACTGATTAAAAACGTTCCAATATCGATATTAGGTACAGTAGTAACAAATGTGTTAGAAGAGTACTTAGGTAGAGAGTGTACCTTGCAGTAAGTATGAGTACCTACTTAATAATAGGCTTACTGTCCATAGCACTTCATTTCACAGTTGCATGCAAGTTGCATAATGAAACGTATAGGCAATAGACTAACGCGACCATGCCGCAAGATGCAAGCAAGGGTCAAATGACGATAGCGTGTGTATGATGCGTATACGTAGACAGAACACCTTACTTTTCTTATATAAGAAACTGTACATAAGTGCCGTTATACAGGTACCCCCGAACCACAACCCACGCGTAACTTTCCACCATTTATCCATCAGAGTCACACGAAATTTGGTTTGAGGTGTCGGCTATGAATCAACAATGGTTTACGGGACGGCGGAGACGTGACCGGCCCGCAGCGAGGCGGCACGTCCAACTTACATAAGGTTTTGGTACTCACTCATAAGGTTCTGGTTCTCACTCATGATGTGTCATTCTCCTTACAAGAAAGTATCAAGAAGATAAGGGGAAACGAAAATTAAATTGAAAGAAAAGGGAGTTGAGCTACTAATTTGCTGATCCCGTAGCTAGTCGATAGAGGCCCGGACAGGTTGAAAGAGAAAGGTCCCGGATTAGATTCTCGGCTAGAGTAGATTTGTGTAACAGATAAATGTTTTTTCTTGAGTCGTGTGTGGTTGTATTGATTCCGCAAAAAAAATATTTTTTTCCCTTATTCTTTGGTCAGAAACTGTTGTTTCTGATGTCCATGCGACGTTGACCACTTAACATCCAGCTCTTCTACTCTTTTGTCGATTATTATGTAAATAGAAATATAATATGAACAATGAAGAGATGCATCCCTTTCAGTCGGTGGGAGTGTGGTATGTTTGTATGTATGTGTGATTGCTCTGTCACGTTCGGAGTCCGGCGCTCACGTAAGGCGGTGTTTACACTGCGGGGATCAATCTCCATCAGTGAACGCGCTATCAGCAAGTATCCGCCTTCCAGTGTTAAGGAATTGTAGAAGTGGCATTGTAGTGCTATTTATTTTAATCTATACTAATATTATAAAGAGGAAAGATTTAATTGTTTGTTGTTTGAACTACTGAACCGATTTGAAAAATTATTTCACTGTCGGGAAGCTACACTATCCCCGGGTGACATAGGCTATATTATATTTTCAAAAAAATTAGAGACTCCAATAATGTAACCCAAAATATAAAAAATAAGAAAACCGAAGCAAAGCGAGGGCGGTTACTCGTAATTCATGATTATTTTGGTGCGTTTGATTGTTCTTTTTTCTCTATACTTCTTCGTAGCCAACACATCGCTGGTGCATTTGGTGGAATTCAATGTACTGATACCCAGTGGCGATAAAGATCACTTACCGTCAGTTGTTTTTACTCGTTCTTCTGCTGTATGCTTACATAAAAAAATCAAGCAAATGACCTATTTGGTGATAGCCTGATATCTGGTGATAATACTATATTGAGTAGATAATTTTTTTTATGCTAATATTATAAGACTTGACACATTTTTCTACAAAGAATGAAGTTTTAATTTGTTGATACTACTGTAAAATTACATGTTCACAATTTTCGGCCACTTCTGAAAATTTCTTTGGACTTGTCAAAAAACTTGATCGTCCATCAAGCGCTTATCACGCATGCGCTCAACCTGTAACCATATCTGGTTGCACGAAACATACAAAAAATGTAGGTATTGTACGAGTAAATATATTATTTTACAGTAGCGAAACGTGACCATTCTTTCAACATGCAAAAATTTATTTAACATAACATTCAAATAAGAGTGTTAAAGTCTAAAGGGCATAATTATCTAAATGAAAAGGGACTAGTGGTATATGGCCACAGTAAAATTATTTATTTATGAATAATGTATTCATTAACTTATAGTGAACTCTTTAACTTTTATCATTAAACCAATTTCGTAGCACTTTGAGAAAACCGTAAAATTTGTTTTCTCAAAGGAAATAAAATGTGTAGTGTCTCTTTCTTGGCCGGCAACAGTGATGCATTCGGTGTCGCTGATGTCCTTGGGTGACGACAGCCACTTACAATCAGGTGGATCATCAACTCGTTAGTCAGCTATCTCCATAAAAAAGTAAGAATTTACCGACAAGGATGGTCATTAATCTAGTAGTTAACCTAAACTAGTTGTTCAATACACCGTCCTGCACTGTCCTACATACAGGACAGATTTTGGTATCGAGAGGATTTTGGCAATTTATAAGATCTAAGAAAGACATCTCTAGACAAAATAGATTAGTACAAAACGGCCGATCTCTCTCGGACCAGGAATGTGCAATAGAATTTGCTAAATTCTTCTATTCGGTGTACAGCCCGGAACCGGCGCAACTGGATGTTTCAGTGGTTAGTGCAACGGTGGGGGGTAATGCGCGCGTGCACCTGACGCAACTGACACCAGCGGAGGTTAGTCGAGCGCTCGCACGGCTGTCGCCGAAGCGCTCTGTGGGACCGGACGGCATTCCACCTTTCATCCTAAAGGATTGTCGAAATGTGCTAGAGGCGCCGCTGCTGCACGTATTCAATGTCTGCCTCGTAGCTGCGACCTTCCCGGATCGATGGAAACTCACCCGCGTGATGCCAGTTCCGAAGGGACGGGGGGGTCCGGAGCCGAGCGACTACAGGCCGGTGGCGCTTCTGTGTGCACCCGCCAAGGTGTTGGAGTCGGCTATTCATCACTCATTATATGCACAGCTGAGAGCCCAGTTGTCTGACGCACAGTACGGCTTTCGTCCTGAGCGGGGGACAACGGGAAACTTGCTGCATTTGCTGCATTGCATTTAATGACACAAGTGGTACCGGCTATATATATATAGTCCTCCTCATCGATTTCGATGACGGCGACCCTAACCGATTCGAGTGCGACAAATTGTATGTCGCTATTTTCTAGCATGAGCTCTAATATGGCTAGCTAGACCAAATTTTGTTTTAAAAACTCGATCACATGAAACACAGTATGGTTCACCTGTGGCGTTATAAGTGTACGTGTAGGAGGGCTTTGGTCTTTCCTTACGTATTTGGCGTTTTGCGTCAAGCTCTTCGAGTCGAGCTTCCTCGAAGTCTTTAACCTTGTTATATATGGTAGAGCGCCAAGATGACCTTCGCAAAGCAAGCTCCTCCCAACGTGAAGGCTCAATGCAGCAAGCATTCAAGTGCCTCTTTAACACGTCTTTGTAGCGCAAATGCTGGCCACCGCGTTTCCGCTTGCCTTCAGCCATTTCGGAATAGAGTACAATCTTAGGCAAGCGGTGGTTATCCATGCGAAGGACGTGTCCGCACCACCTTAGCTGGCGCTGCATGAGCAGAGACTCCATGCCATACATCCCAGACCGACGTAAAACCTCAGTGTTAGGCACTCGGTCCTGCCACTTAATTTTCAGGATGGATCTTAGACACCGAAGATGATATGTGTCAAGTTTTTTTATGTCGGTTTTGTATAAGCACCAAGTCTCCGCACCGTATAGAAGGATCGGATATTTGACATTTCAAGATTTAAAGCGAAGTCCAAAGTTCAAAAAGTACCAATTCCGGACATACTCTACGCAGATGATGTATGCCTTATGTCTGATAACATGGCGCATCTCCAAAGGTACATTGACGCACTCCACTTGTCATGTCAACGATTTGGGCTGGTTATTAGTGCATCCAAGACTCAAATCCTCAAACAACCACCACGGGGGTGCGAAGCTGATAAAGCAACACTCACTCTAGATGGGAACCCACTTGATGAAGTGCCGTACTTTAAATATTTAGGTAGCGTTATTCGGAACGACAACAGACTCACTTCGGAGATACCATCGCGCTTTGCCAGTGCCGCCTCCAGCTTCGGCAGACTTAATGATCGAGTGTGGAGATCGCACGATCTTAGATTAGAGACCAAAATTAGTGTTTACAAGGCATTAATAATTCCGAACCGGCTATAGACGCTAGTGGTCAGGTGGGTTCTATTTCGATTTTCGGAAAGCATTTGACACGGTCGACAATGACGTGCTGCTCGCGAAGCTGGCAGGCGTGGGTTGTTCGCCGCATACGCTGACATTTCTTGCTAGCTATCTGCGGGACAGGCGTCAATACGTCGACTGTGGCGGGTGTTAATCTGATGAGTACTGGACCAGATCGGGGGTCAGCCAGGGTAGTAATCTTGGACCCCTCCAATTTATCATTATGATAAACGATCTACCGGAGGTGGTCCGAGAGTCTACATGCCTCTTATTCGCTGATGATCTAAAACTGGTGCGAAGGATAGGTGACGTCTCAGATCACATAAGGCTGCAGAATGATATTGACAGAGTGTTGGACTGGAGCCGAAAAAACAAGCTATACTTCAACGTGGGGAAGTGCTCAGTAATATCATTCAGCCGGGCACACATTCCGCAGCACCACCAGTACCATATCGAGGGGGAGCCGCTACGGCGCGTCAAGGACATGAGAGATTTGGGGGTACGGTTTACTACTGATCTTAACTTTCGAGAACATATAACCGAAGTATGTAAAAAGGCGTACCGGAACCTTGATTTCATATTGAGGCAAGCAGCTGGCTTCACCAACATGAATGCGCTGCGTGCCCTATACGAAGCCTTGGTAAAGAGTCACTTGGAGCATAATTCGGTTATATGGGCTCCGAGGGAGGAGAAGTATAAACAAATGCTAGAACGTATCCAGAACAAATTCACTCGATTCCTCTATATGAGGCTGTACGGAGTATATCCAGGTTATCCGCTCTTATATCCCAGTTTGTTCGTCCTGGGCATGGTGGGGTACATGAGGCTGGAAGCCAGGAGGGAAATCACCTTAGCTAAACACTTGCTTATGGTGCTGCGGGGGGAACGTCACAGTCCGGCCATCCTGGAACAGCTAAGGCTGTGCGCTCCGGATAACAGCGTAGAGCGGAGGCGGCTCCCGCCCCTGCTGGCGCTGCCGCGGGCGCGCACCGGACTCCTGCGCGACGCACCGCTCACCCGAGCGCTGCGCACGCTCAATGCAGTAGCGTGTCGTATCGACATTTTCAGTTGTACACTGATTGAGTGCACAAGGGCTATAACGAGTGTTGTCACAGGTTTATAATACAATTTGGATAATTAATAATTTGTAATTGTTTGTATTCTTATTTATGATTTAATAATTTGTAACGAATGGTTTTTATAATTATGGAATGAATGTTTTTAATAATTTGACATCTGTTTGACATGAGTATTATTTCATTATTATTGTTATTAATTATTAGACTATTATTATATTGAATTTTAATTATTACTAGATTTAATTGTTATTGAATTTTAATTGATATGAATATTATGTATTGACATCTTTGAGTTTTTAACAATATCTGCAACCTTTATACTATAGGTAATTGTCGAGTGTACCTATTTGCGTATTATTTGACTGTTCGTTATTGGAAGTTGAACTTGAAATGTGTTGAAATAATAATGAATATGATTTATAATTTAATCATGTAAAGATTATGGTGAATGTTGGAACAATATAGTAACAATAGATATAATAAATCAAAAATACTAACGCATTAGGCTAATGACCTGTAATGTGAGTATGTTTAAGGAAAAAATAAATTTAAAAAAAAAGTTAAATTAGAATTATTATGTACAATTTTAAGTAAAGGACAATAATTGTTCCATTAGGTTTTAAAATTTGGTCCCATTATAACAGATTTCTTTCAATATCCTCTCTCCATAATGTTGTCAAATATAATATGTGAAGTTTATTAATCCACACTTGGCCACTGTGGCATTTAACTCTCATAGGTGATGATATCACATATTATCATATCAAAGGCTTTGAAATGAGACCTGAGCATTGCAATACAGTAATAAGTTGTAATGAATCAATAAATAACTATGATTTGAATTTGTATCATTTTGCTATCGCGTCCAAACACTTGATAAAAAAAAATGCTAACTTCTACCCACTTAGCATATATAAAGATCTGGTTAGCGCCACGCCGGTCAATTCACACCATTTTAATCGAAATCCTTAACATAACAACGTACTAATAAGAAAATACCACAACATAATTAATAACCAGAGACGACCAAACATCCGTCGTAAACCAAACTTAGGACTATCGACCACAAAAACTGGCTGAAATCTTTCCCACATGTGGTTTGGATCGACAAAGTTATTGCTTCACTTTGATTATTCGATTGTCAACCTTGTATCCTTAAGACAAGACTCAAAATGATAGATCTATTTATTATGTTTTGCTTTTTTCATCCATAGAGGAATAGGTCGCAGGTTATTTGCAGTGGCAAGGTGCAAACGTTCCCTAACGGAACATTCGGTGCCAAAATAAACGGAGCCGATATTTGCCGTAAACGATAAAGGAAGCATCGTATTGTTTATTCGGTAAAGCTGGTATAGTTTCTTCTCATAAAAAATCCAATCAGGTTATAAAGACCTTCAAGAAGAAAGCGGTTAATAAGCTGTAAGGTTCTTAACAGGTTTTGACAAATAACTTCAAGATTAAGGAAAAGCTTAAGTAATTTATACCTAAGTAAAATGAAAATCAATAAGTTGACAACGAATGCAATAAATGTACCTATTAAGAAGCTGATTGAAACAGTGAAATAATATGGTTTTCGTATCGAAAATGAACACTTATAGACATAGGTACTATTAGAATAAATCAATTATAAGATCTAGGTATTAGGTACTGATGGAAAAAATAACACATTTCTACTGGACACAATTTTAACCGATTTTCCATAGATATACTGCATTTATATAGCTTAAACAACTTTTTAAAAATTTTCAGTGAACTAATAATACCTACTCTGATAATTATTTCTGTTTAAATAATTTTGCGTTGTTATTGTTTACGACAAACATGCTTTCCAAAGTCCAACTATTCGTTGTTAGCTAGACCAAACAGTGGTTAAAAATAGTCACTCAGATTGACAAAAAACAAACGGCGTCTCATGTGGGCCAACTTTACGCAATATGGTTTTTGACCCTTATAACCAGCGGATATTTGTCTTATCGTTGGTTTATCCTGTGGGATCGGAGCTACAGGTTGCTCTAGATTGCATGAAAATTTTATAACTTCAGATTTTTTATATGAATATGCAAAGTCTTAATCATATCAGAAAATATTGTCTATATCTGCATCCTATATGTATAGTCTGAGGCCTAGTTTAATAAAATCTTATTTGACTGATTTCCTATCTTAATACAGATTCATTAAAAATTCATCGACTAAGGCGGCTAGTATGTCTATGGTCTTATTTTGACACTAATCATACTTAATATTTATAGTAAGATAGATAAGATAGAAGAATATATAGATAGATAGAAGAAGATATAGATAAGCAGTGATAGCCTAGCGGTAGAACGTTGGTCTCCCGAACGAAGGGGCCCGAGTTCAAACCCTGGCACGCACCTCTAATTTTTCAAATATTATGTGCGTATTACAAGTTAATTATCACTTGCTTCGGTGAAGGAAAACATCGTGAGGAAACCTGCACACCGGAGAGTTCTCCATAAAGTTCTCGAAGGTGTGTGAAGTCTACCAATCCGCACTTGGCCAGCGTGGTAGACTATGGCCTAATACCCCTCACATTGTGAGAGGAGACCCCGAGCCCAGCAGTGGGACAATTATGGGTTGTTGCTTTGCTTTGCTTTTTTTTATTTATAGTATATATATAAACATAGCTTTTGTGGTCAAAACATTTTTGTTTACCTATAATGAAATACAAAATAGATATAAGTCATTTATAATTATTTATACTTATTTAACATATTTTAAAAACTGTATCCCCGTGAACAATAGTGGAGCACACCTATCACGCACGTTTTTTGCTCGTAGGTCAGAGCTAACGGTGAGGTGGGTATGACTTCCAGATGCGCCGGCTAGCGGTATCCTGAAGTTTTTGTCCGCTTTCTCGTTGCGTCGTAGCACTGTGCTTGCCTGAGAATGGGGTAGGTGTTTATGACTTTCACAACATGATTTAATATTGGTTAGAATTATTTTATTGGTGGAGTAAGTTTAATATTGATATGAAACTATAATTCAGTCACAAGAGACCTTCAGTTATTTAACCGTATTTATAAACTTATATCACCCATATTTTTCAGATAAAAATATGCCTAATGTTCTTTGACAGCAGCTGTTTAAGTGTTAAGCTGGGCATACATGATCAAGTTTACTTCTTAAGTTTACAGCAAACTTGACGGTGTATGGTTATCTGGCTATAATATAGACTATCTTATGCAAACTGGATGCCGTATCAAGTCCGCTACAAACTTGACAAGTAAACTTGATCGTGTATGGCCAGCTTTAAGTAGCTATAAATACAACTATTCCATTTTTCCCGCAGCTCTATCTGTTTTAGTATTTAGTACTTGTGAATATTAGGTTCTAAGTTTTTACCCGACTGCGCGATGCAAAGGAGGGTAAGTTTTTTACCTTTGTGTTGTTCAGTATTACTTTTAACAACATTCTGAACTACTGGGCTTGTTTTTTCCTTTTTTTTACGCAGTCGGGTTTTTTTTTTTTTTTTTTATTAATTATTTCTTAATTATGTTTTAACACATTTTATAATCTTAACACTGCAGTTTACAGTTAATTATGACAATGTCTTCTCTTGCAGTTTTCTGCAGTACTTCCAATTTTACTTGATTATTGATATTGATTCTTGATTTATTTAAATAATGGTTGTTGTGTACATCGATATACTATCTTCAGTGATCGAAGGTTGTGTACATTCCTGTTTTTTCAACTTTCTTCGCAGGAGTGAACATTTCAACGTCAGGATCAGTCGACACACGTGGCGGCCAGACACACATCACACATGTGACGGCGCTCAAACGAATGGCCGCATGTGATGTGGACATTCAATATTTCTTATATCTTATAGAAGTGTAGTTGCAGTATGCTCGCGTAGAAAATTTCTTTGACAACCCTAGGTATAGTTAGAAGTCTCTAAAAATGTTGTTTTTAATAGTTCTCTAACGTTGACAAGGTTCACTTTTGTCTTTCGTTCATTTCATGATGATTTCATGGTGGAGGTTAATCTGGTTAACAGGTCAATTGTTTATTGGTTGGAAGCTTGTTAAGCTTTCTAAACTAATAATATTATAAAACCAAGCAAGTGCGTGTCAGGCCACTCGCAATGTAGGGTTCCAAAGTAGTAAGTTTATCGACTATTACTCATTAACTAATTATGCTAACATAGCCGAGGTAGTTTTCCTCGTAAATTCATCACATAACCTATTTTTGAGAAATTTTTTGTCCAACTTGTCCAACTCCAGCCGTTTAGCCGACTGGGATTAACACTTGACTCTAACCAAAATTATGAAATGAAATGAAATGCATTTATTCAAGGGTAATTACAGCACAAACAAAGAAATGAAATGGAAAAAAAATACATCTAAAATTAAGCCTAAAATGGTGCCTGTGCTGCAGCGTGACCCCCAAACAGGCCCAGACTCAGCATGAGCTGTGCTGCACAACATGAGCCGTGGAAGCACAGCGCTGATATTTCAGTCTGCTCCTTTGTTCCTTTCTCCCATGAAGGAAGCTCGGCCAGACTAAATGCGCGACATGAGTCAACAACATTCTTTAGACAAAACAATACTTTAGGTATATATTATTATATATTATTATTATATTTATTTACATACTATATTATAACTATATATTAATATACTAATATTATTACATATTATTATTATATATACATAATAATTGAGTTTTAATAATGTTTAAATGAATCGTAATAATTAATGACGATAAAATTAGCAATTTAAAGCCAAATATTTCACAAACAGACCCCTAATTCCAAAAATGGTCTATGAAAACCAATAATATTTTTCATATTTCATAATTTTTTTTAAGGATACCATACCATACTATTACCCCGTACGCGACCAATAACAGACGGACATGACGAAACTATAAGGGTTCCGATTTTACTTCGGAACCCTAATAAAGCCGATTTCATTGGCATAAATAGTTAATTTTATCCTATTTATTATACTAATTGAAACTAAATACTGTAGTTTATTTTTCATCAAAAAAATTATACGATTTATATAAAACAATAATTTAATTTGACCAATAAATTACGATCACGACTGTACTTAAATTAACACAATCCTGAGAGTATCATTTAATGGCTACTGGACAGATGGATCACTTACTGAAACATGTTTCGTGACTTATATATTTTTAATTAACTTCTTAGATTTATGACGCATTTACTTCTGAATTGAAGCGATGCGTACCTAGTCTGCATAATATCTTTATTTACTTATGATATTGGGAAAATTAAAAACAGTGACTATTTCAGATAATCTAATAGTAATAATTTATCTGTGCTATGACAGCTACGAGTAGCCTGGAGTACACGAATAAGATACTAAGTATTAAGTAGTATAACTACATAATATAAGTACTATTATTTCTTCTGTGGTATAACTAAAACCCAAGACAAGAACAGACATAGATGTCTATCCGATCAGTAATCGAAGCCGAAACCACTAGCTAATGTAACTACAAATTAGGCTACTTTTATAATTATAACATTAACTCTTAATTAAACAAACAGCTAAGTAATAACTTTAGGTAGCAAAAAGTAATTTTATATTTACTTTATTTGATTTCAATTACGTAAATTAATATCCATAACTTCAAAATTTATGTCAGGAAGGCGTGATCAGGTAGAAGGTTTCTACAATCCTCAGAAACGGAATATCTCGATCTGGAATAAATAAATCACGCGTATACGTGGGAATCATAATGCCAACCGTAAAATGACCCCAGTTTTGACGAACTCGATATGTGATGTCACAAAAAGTGCAGCAAAAAATGGCGATCCGTATCCTCAATCCAGCGTCCAAATGGATGGACTTTGTGACGTATTAAATTATCTTTATGGGGATGCATTGCATATTATATCAGTTATGTTAGATGCGATCAAAACATTATTATTTTTGTTGGACAGACGTAGGGCAAGGAGGTTATTATTTAAGTTTATTTATCAATGTAAATATAATAGCTGTTTTATAATTTTAAGCAAAATAAATAAAAAAGGTATCCTGAAGACAAGCATTTGAATATATATTTTTTTCATTTACCTAAAATTATAAAAAATCCTTATGTTTAAAACTGTAATTAGGTATCAAACTATTTTTGTGTGCTTAACCCTGCGGCCCTGGTTTGTGTCATATATTTTGGCTTTGTTTTTATAAGAGGCAATTGTTTTCATAATTTTAATAACTTTGTTTTTTATGGTGAAATTATACGAATTTGTCAAGTGCTCCTGTCACCCGTAGGGTGACCCATAGGCATAGGCGTAGGGCGCGGGCAGTGATTTAAAAAATCTATTAAAATTTTATTCTCTAAAAATTTTATTGCTTAATAAATGCATAAAGTACAGAAAATAATTTCCAACTTTCAGTAGGAGTAAAAACCAAGCATAATAATAATTAATAATTACTGAAAGTAAAAGGAAAGAAAGGTTTATAACATTCTCGTCAAATTATAAAATGTACCGTAAAATATCATTCCAAGTGTATGTGTAAGTGTTACTCTAGTCTGTATGTAGTATGAAATGGAGAGCAGAGACTCTTTTGATACGTTTGTGTCGAGACAGTAAAACGTTTTTGAGAACCAGATTTAAATTACCTGAAAAATTGTGAAGTAGTGACATAATTACGAGAACATACTGACTTTGCAATATTAATAATTTTAATTGTCTTTACTAGATACAACCAAAATAAGTATTAGATATTATGTATGTACAGTGTATTTAATGTGCATTATATTGTAAACTATTAATTCATTCATTTAATGTTACTTTCTAAAGTACTATTTCTACTCTCGTGCGTCATAACTCGTTTTATTAAACATCCGTACAAGAATTTAATGATGAAGTCAAAAATCGAGCAAGATCTGAACATTTTTTACACGATGTCCCACTCATTAGTCTGCGCAACATGTGTGCCTGATACCATCGGCTACTCGGCCATTAAAACAATATTTATAGAGCACATCGCCGAACAAACGTCACAGTAAGCATGGAAGCAAGCCGTCGAGCGATACTATGACCGTATTAGGAACGTATTAGGCACAGAAGGAACTAGAAATGCTCTACCAAGCCTGCTGGAACGGACTGACAGTGTTCTGTGACATATGAAATCAAATCTAATCAAATCAATTTTTTTTATTCAAAATTGGTTTGGTTTACAAACACTTTTTGAAAGTCATGCAAGTTACGCCAATGCTTCAACAAGGCCCTACTGTGAGAGGGCCCGGGAGAAGAAGCAGCAAGAAACTACAGAGTTGTATGTATAGGTATAGATAGATTCATAGTCGATATATTAATTGTTAATACTTCGTGCATGATGTGACGGTGTAATTCGGTGACTGTACGATGATGGAACGGTCAACTGTTCCCAGTTTCATACTTTTCATTATGTACAAATAATATTTTTGGTTGACACGTTCCTATGTAGTAACCTCATTATTTACTCGAATTTAATTGTAGTTTTATTGTCTACAAAATCGTTAAACCAATATCCGATACTCGACATTAATATTGACTTGATATCTCAACTCTTTAACATTTTGTTTGAATGATGAATCGAGAAAAGGTTTTGTGAAATAGTGGACAATATAAAGCGGGACCGGGGTCCATCAGCTGAGGGTCTATCAAAAGGAGATCAGGTCGATAAGACCGACAATGGCTGTGGGCGTACAGAAACAGCTTCTATAAAAAACTAAGAAACATGAAACGAGGAATTATTCGCATCGTTTCCTATGAGATTCTATAAAAACACCTTTTTTGTTGCAAAAAAGCATAAATGAGGGTAGGAGGTGAAAAAATCCGTGGACAAAGGCCGGTACACAAAGAGCTTTTTAATACAGCTTTTTTCTAATGACCGAGTAGTTTTTTTAACGTTTTTACGTAGCGCATTATGCTTCGGGAGGTACCTACAAGTTGTTCAACAAAGTTGTATGTACTGGTATGGATTTAATCGTCGTTTTAGCTATACGTCAGCTTAACTTAGTCTCAAATGCTTAGTTCTTCTTCGGTGGTATGAAGACAAATATTACACGCTTTTTAAAATATTTGGATGTTAAATGATCACTGGAAATCATTTTATCACAATCTATGTATTTTATACCGATATGTCGATCTGATTAAATTGATAGTTTACACTTTATAGTGTCGATCGAGCCGAGTTAGCCTGAAATTGAATATATATTCAATTCAAATGCGTAATTTTTTTTTCAAAATGCGTATGAAAATTTATTACGTATCAATTATATCATTTAATATTTTTTTGTGGGATGGCAATAATAATTATCAAATTTTTAAAACACTTTGAAAGCTAAGCTATACCAGGACTTCATTATGCCAAAGCATGAGCTAATGTAAGTTAACTAATCTAAGTAAGTCAAATCAAATCAAATCAAATCAAACTCTCATACACTAACATTCACACGCCTGCTCTTAAATTGCATGTGTATGAGTGGCATAAAACATACAAGTATGCGTATGAAATATACAATTTACACCTTTTTACTCTATTTTTATTAAACTATACACAAAACGTATTTATAATAGCTTATGCTCCAACTAATTATGAGTATTTCAAACAATACCCTAACACATATCACAGTGTCAAAACAAAGAGCGCCCACGCGGTCGTAACCACAAATTAAAGTACAGTCAGTCACAAAATCAACTGACGGCATTTGTGAAGCGAAGCGTGTCGCAAGCGCACCGCCAAACCACGGCTCGCGATGAACACAATAATTTGAGTTTGGAATAGTGGCGCCACGTGCTCGAGAGAATGTCGGATACTTCGTATTAATTAACAAATGGGGAAGCTAGACTGTGAATAAATGTACCTTTGGTTTTTTAATGACTAAGCAAGCGGTTGGAGGTTGTTGTTAGTTAATTCTAATCCTATTGAAATAAATACTGTTTTCTATTTTTTCCGGTTAAAAAATATGACATTTAATGCCAACGTGTCCAGTGAAGATATACGTATGTTGGTTTACAAATAAATAATTTTTACAGACCTTAAAAATATTATCAAATAAGTTCGTAATATTAAAAAAATTGTTTCATTTTGTCCGAGGATCACCTACTTAAACCTAGATACACTGTACATCTATATCAAAAAACGCTGCGTTCAACCAACCTCATAAACAAAAAAAACGCTTCATCCACTTCAACCAACAAATATCAAACCTGCTTCGTCCTACAAGTCTACCAACATGGCCACCCCACAGCAGGGTGGAGCGACAGATTGCGCGCGTCCGCTAATGACAGGCCGTGGTGTCCAGCGAGCTCATTCAATGCAAATCCACGCGAGCTTAGGGTCACATCTATAAACCGTACTGAGGCTTTGCTTTGACATAAAAATATCCGAACAAAAATAATTATTATACATAATTATTGTCCTAAATCAACATTATCACTAGGCGTCATAAATGACTTTTTTTGTTATTTACAAATATCCGAACAAAAATAATGGTCCAAAATCAACTTTAAGGTTACCTGTTGTAAATAACCTTAATTTTTTTGTATTACAAAAATTTCAGCCATTTGAATATTGTCTGAGCAAAGTCCAAGTCGACTTTATAGATCTCACTCTTAGACAACGACCGCTGCGCCCTGTGAGATGTGGACAACGAACGATTTGTTAATTTGAATAACTCGTCGACGATATAGATTGAGATGGTTTGTTTTCTCTTTTTAATATTCTAGTTTTGAATTATGAGGTAAGGCGCGGGCGGGACGCTATTCGTTGAGTACAAACCATCCTTTTCTATCGAACTACTGACGCGCTTTTGTTACCAGTAGCTCGAGCACGAATATTTGCGAGAAAGTATTCGTATGGTTAACGTAAGCAATTTGTATGGCATTTTTTCAAAAGCGCCCCTATCGTGTGTAAATGGTAGGTACTAAAATGCCATACAAATTTGACAAATTTCTTACGTTAACCATACGAATACTTTCTCGCAAATATTCGTGCTCGAGCTACAGGTCGCTCCTGTTAGATATTGTTGGACATTATAGCAAATTAAATTCCGATACTTCAAGTTTGTCTTGAAATTTCGAAGTACATTATAATGGTAGATGTTACGTAACATCATGTTTGTTACTTAATTACTCAATGCTAATAACGAAATTTTATATTAAGACGTCAATCGTCTCCAAAGTTATTATTTTCAGCATTGTGTTTCCGTATCCACCTCTATATTTTTTTAAGCTACGATCAGTGTTCATTCTTTGTATTCTTGGTACAACGATGACCCCAACAAGATGACAGCGTGCAAACCCACGCGCCCGGTCTAATCATACGTGTCAGACGTCAGTGATGTCTTGCCATGACTTTATGAGTTCTGTCATTTCACGAAGTTTATAGAACCCATATAAACTGACTACTTATGGCTGTTCTCAGTATTCAATCTATCCATAATCCTAAAGTTTTTGTTTTTGTAAATAGACTACTTCAAGTATACAAAATAAATATAAAATAAAGCAATAATTTCATGATTTGAATTAAAAACATTCACTGAATTTATGTTTGAATATAACTTTCTTCGCGATAAATAACAAATGAAAGATTTCCACGTCCTACCGAATGTTGCTCCTTGTCGCTCATTCGAGTTTAAGCTTTTAGGTCCTTGTTCTAAAGGACAATCGTCTATTTTAAATTGTCTAGTGAAGAAATATAAGTACTACCACTGTACAATTATTAAAATTAACTATGAATGGGTCAACTTCTCATTATTTGCCTTTTGTCTGTCATTTCAGTCTTTGCATCGAAATTCACCTTAAAAATGATTGCAAAAGCAATTCGTAAAATCCATAAATTGAAGAATAACTTTAAATTTTTTGAAAGTATTTCAACATCATTTTACGAGTACAGTATTTCGCTTTCTTTTGAGCCCTCAACTCCTTTTTGGATACCCAAGCGACATGACTACAACCACAAGCTACCAGAATACCAGCCTTACTGGTAAGTTTCTACGTACTTATTGACATAATAAAACACTTTAAAATTGATCACAAATGCAAACACCGCTGCTCCATAATAATGTCACACCAAACACAACACAACCCAATTAAACTACTAAGCTTGTTCACGATAAAATAAGTAGGTGTTCCCCGATGGAGCGTCATTAGACTCAAATTAAAAGGTGATAATGGGACGATCCCCATAAATCTTCTTACCTGCACACTCTAGCTTACAACGTTCATTCATACATTTGTATTGCTTTTTTATTCCGAAGCGAGCTCGTGCGAGTGAGCAGGCGTTTAGTTTTATTGTCTAAAACGTCGGTAATCATTTTATGGGCTTGAATGGACGGTGAGCTTGCAGCTATTTTTCAATGACCATGAGTAATTTTATCTTTATAACTGAATTGTGGTTTTGTACATTATTTTCCTACTATTTTACTTTAATCTAGTTTACTTACATTTGGAATTAGTGTGATTGAAAAAATTAAAATGTGTGCAATTCACACGTGGTAGAAGTGAAACCTTCAAAATTTTGGTTTTCAAGATAATGAGACGAATGTAAAATTTCGGGAAGATGTTAAATGTAGGTTTCACTAACCTACTTCACTCCGCTCCGCTCCGCCCCGCTCCGCCCCCCTCCGCCCCGCCCCACTCCGCTCCGCTCAACTCTAGTCTCCACTCAACTCCAGTCTCCACTCATTTCTAGTCTCCACTGGGCAGTTTCGTTTCATAAAATTTCAAGTCAGTCTCCACTCATTTCTAGTCTCCACTAGACAGTTTCGTTTCATAAAATTTCAAGTCACCCCCGTACTAAAGAAGTTTTCACTTCAAAAGTCATTGTTTTCTTTTTAAAAGTGAATAAGTAACTCACAGAGTGCTGAATTTTTTACGTCACATAAATGTCAGCCCCGACCGGGATCGAACCCAGGTCTTCCCGATTTCCTGGCAGATTCACTACACAATTAAGCAGGGTCGTCATATGTGCGTATGTTTAGCTGTATATTTGTGTTTCCAATTTAAATAATTGATAATAATATTTCTTCTTCTTCATCACGAAAATGTAACAATAAAACCATATTCCCGCTTCGTTTGAAGTTAGTTACACTAATGTTACTGCTGTTACATTACGAATCTTGTATATTCATGTTCCTATTGGGTGGACAAGTACAAGTTTTGTGAAAGCCTGTTTAAAAATTTAAATTAAAGCAAAGTCCGCGTTGGCCAGTATGCTAATCAGAACAACATGAAATGTCAGGCTCCTCATCTTTGTTATGTGGATGACTGTACACTTCTGTTACCACGCCTTGTAACGCGGGCGAACTTTCAAAACTTTCAATCGGTCATTCATTCTTATTATCATTATCTTTTTGGGTGTTATGAATAATTTTCTTAACACTTACAAGTATACCTATTTTTATATTATAGCCATATTTGAATTTTCGTTTAATTTAAATTTAGTTTTTAAGAGTTGTGAACTAAGTAAACAAAATAAGTAACAGAATTTAAGCATAATGAAGCTACATTTTTGATTTAATAGAGAATCGATGATAACAGAAGAATTATTTTTCATTTACAATTGATCAATTGTGCCGTAAGCTACACTATGAGTTAATTCCATAATACCAAAACTGATTTATTAATACCGAACTTTCTAACCCACGCGTTCAGTAGGCCGTCTGACGTTTGGCAACCATCTCCATCATCAGCCTCCATTAATTTACCGTCATTTACCGCTCATTATAAATAGACAAAACCAATTATATATTTCACAACACTGAGTGTAATGGTCTTGTGATTTATATCGTTTTTTGTTTCAGTTGACTGCAGCTCGAAGTTGAAGTCGTCGAAGTTGATGCTTTGAGGCTTGAGTCTTGCTTAATGCATTGCGTCATACATAGATATGAATTGAGTGAGCTTTGCTGGATTATGTGCGTAAAATGTTGTATAACTTGTAACCTAAATCTTAAACAAAAATAATAATATCAGACTTCAATAAACTAGTCCTCGAAAAATAAAAAAAATGCAAATGTCATAATTTTATTATATCTACCAAAATATTTGAAAAGTTCCGTAATTTTTTCGTGAATCACGTGGATCTTATTTATTTTTCTATTCTTAATTGGCCTCGATGGTGCCTTTAGTATTGCTGGTATGCGCTATGGTGACCGCTTATCGTCAGGTTACTCGGCTTTATAGATAAAATACAATACAAATTATCTTTGTTGTACACATAATATTACAATAAAATCAGTACAAATAGAACACAAACGTACAATTGGCGACCTAATCACTAAAACTGCGATCTCTTCCAGACAACCATTAACTGGAATATACAAAATTTATTCACAAAAAGGATAGGTAGAGCGTGTACAGAAAGGACAAAAATATAGCATAAAACACAACCGTTACATGTCAGCAAATATTCTGAATATTGAGGGAAAAAGCAAAAAGAGAAAAAAATAGATTTGAAAGAAAACGTGGGAAAGAAGTAAACAGAAAAAGGAGAAAATAAATTAATAACTACAGTCACATGAATACAGAATGTTAACTTCATACTAACGCCACGCGCGAGGACACTACTACATGCATAGCTATGTGTGCGTGACCTGTCACCGACAAGACGGGGCAGCGTGCGCCGACCAATCAACTAACGCGCCGGCGCTCGCTAGGGTACAGTAAGGTGACAAGTTCAGGTGTGCCAACGACGGTGACACGGGCGACGTTTTGTGACGACGACGCGACGTATTGTTTTTAAAGATGCCAAACTGTTGAACTGTTTGTTTAAATACCTAATGGGAAGAAAACCAAATAGATTTCTTTATTTGCATATCCAAAGGATTTTGACAAGTAATAATAGTACACATTTTTATGCTTATTAAAGAAGACTAAAAAAGTATTTAGTTAATAAGTAGGTACCTAATATCCAAAATAATTAAAGTGGCGATAAGGTTATTATTTATTATTCTTATCGTTTAAGTTCGGTTTACACGTATTAAGTAGTTAACTAAATTTTAAGCAAATTAATACGTGTAAACGGACAATTTAGTAGTTTAGTAATCAAGTAGACAAGTAATTTAGAAATTTTTCTATTTTCTGTTAATAAGGTGGGCGGGGCTTATCACTATATTTACCTATACATACCAATTACTCGATTTTGAAATGTGACGTCACGAAATTTAGGGGGGTCCTAAATCCCACCCCTTATTTTGTTTAAATAAAATATTTTGTTTCGAAAGTTTTTTTTTTCATTTCTAACAATAAAGTGTAAGTACCTGCTTAATATTAAACAAACTGTTACATAGTCAACCATTTCATCTTTCAAAGCTACACCGTTTTTAATATACCAAAATTTTAGAACGGAACACATAATAATAAAATAATGTCCACACAATTACTGTCCATCCGTCTGACCGTCTGTACTCATTGCAGACTCTCGCTCGATACGTAGGTACTTGCCCGTTTTATTTTTATTTTCAGTAACCAAGTGACAACCCTATGAAAGTAGGTATGAATTTTTGTGTCTGTTAGGAAGTTAACATTCTGGTTGTTATTTATTCATGTGCTACAGTGATAGAATTGTAAATAGGTATTTATCAATAAGACATTAGATACTTATATAAAAAAAATCTTCCTCAAAATAATAATTTGAGTAAAATATTTGACTGTATAATTTACTGCGAAACTAAACAAAACAGATGTGCTAGTGAATTATCATACAATTTGTCTCGCAGACAAATTCTCTACAGCATGTTGTATTAGTCCAGGTTTTCGAATTCTAATATCAAATTTGAATGTATTGACGGGTGACCTCAAGGCGGTTGGCTACAATACCCACATGGCGACCCACACCAGATATGGACCGCTTCTTATCATACGACACGACAACACAGCTTTAAGTGGAAAACTGCAGTTATAATCTACATTTTACTACTTAGTTATAAGTAATATTATTTCTTCTGTGATTTTACCAAAAAAAGACTTCGATGAAACAGTCTTCGATAATCCATATAATTATATCAATATCGGCATATTATGTATTATTTTTATGTGTACTCGGAGATAAATAATTTTAAAAAACCATTTGAGAATCTTCTGCTACTTTGAAGTCGGTTAATATTTTTTTAAAACATAAACTTAAAACTACAATCTTTTACTTGTGATTAATACGTTAGATGTCGTTGTCGTATCGTCCAATAAAAAATTTACCATTTGCGATTCAGACCGCGTAGCCATTGTTCAACTTTTATTTGAATTTGGAATCCCCGTGTTTCGTCAGCTTAAGGGCAATTCACCAATTTACATTGACCTATACCAACACTAACAAACTTACTTTGAAAGTACCACGAAAAAGTAACCCAAGGTCCCATTTAAAATGGATATTAAATGTGGTCAGTCAAAACTTTCCCTAATATTTGCAGAAAACGATGTCGTAAGTTTAGATGACTTGGCATTTGATCAAAAGGATATTATGAGAAATGTGTGCCAAATGTTACTTTCTTTGTACTGACCACTTTCACACATAAATAAAATACTTATTTACTGCCAAGGTACCTTGCGACGCTGGTCTAAAAAGATTCATCGCCTTATTAAAAAAAAAATTACAATACAGTTACAGTTCCAGTGCAGTTTGAAGAGTTTGAAGTGGTTTCACTGAGTGCTCTTCCACAACACATTCAGATAATCTTCCACAACTATTATAATTTACCCTTATTTTTCCATTTGCCCCCAATTTTTTAAAATTAATTCAATCCTCTTCATTTACTTCGCCATCTCTAATTACTGGTACTGTTGTGATAATTCCATTAAGTAAGTTTAGAAGGTTTTTAACATACTTCTTATCTTCAATGTCAAGATCTCCTTTTTTGTGAGCCTTTTATCGTAGTATCACAAATCTAAGAATATTTTGTATTCCACTAAGTCACTCTGTCTGTCTATATATGTCTATTGAAACCGATTTAATTTCACCACCCATCTCATATCACATACGAGATTGTTTATCGGTCATTTACGATTGACATGCAATGTATTTTAATATTATACCTACTTAAGTACATTTAAGTCCATACAATCCACAACAAATATAATTTTAAATGATTATACCTCCATGAATAATAAATAATGTTAACAAAGATATTCTACACCGTGGTCGAGGTTTCCGAGTATTCAATATTAACTCGTTTGGTAATGACATCTTGCAAGGTCTTCATACAATAGCTGTATTACGGATCACTTTCGCGGTTTTGCCAAATGTTGCCGGTTTTAAGTGAGGGTAAAAAGATGGATAAGGTTTTTTGGACTGCCAAAAGTACTATTTTCAATGGCAATTAGCTGGCTACAGTTCGAAGGACTGATACCCGTTTGGGAAGAAAGATCCTCGATGGGAGACCACGCTTCTGTAAGAGGAGCGTAAGACGCCTCCCAACCAGGTGGATTGATGACTTGAAGAAGATAGCGGATTGCTGGATTCAGAAGGCTCAGGACCGGTCAGATTGGCGCATCTTAGGAGGGGGCTCAAGATGGATAATTATCAAATTAAAAGTTATATAAATTGTATTTACGTGTAATATTCTTTATTAGGTAGCTCATAATCTTCCAAACCGCTGAACAGATTTTAATAATTACATTAAGATATCGTTACATTTGTCTTGATAACCCAAGTATTCTTAGATAAGTGAAAATAAAAAACAAATATGGTGGTTGTGAGATGCCATTGTTTGAAGTAACAAAAAATAAACATAAATCGAATAATGTAATATGGGTATCAAATTAAAGAGTTCACCATAAGGATTTCAAAAAGGTACCTATATCACGATAGTTTTTTCGATGGCACGCGGGTTTTTTTTAATTTTTAAAATTATACTAGTATCCATTACCTTGTTAATACATACCATCCAAACTCAACTGGCATGTACTCCATTGACATCATAATATGTACTTGCTAGCTTTGTGTTATCAAACATGATACAGCTTACACTCAGTACAAACTTATATTGACAGCTTGCACTGAAGGATAGAGGTTCCTTATTTTTTTTATTAAAAATTAATTGATTAAAATGCTCTAAAATTGACCGATATTACCACGTCAGTCGTCACTAATCCTATAATTAGTCCGTGAATTTTAAAAACATTTATAAACTCATTAACCACATGTCTCGGAGGTTATTTAGTATGGAAATGGTTTTAGAAATAAAACTGAGCTGTTGCGGTCGGAATGTGCCGGATTAAGTAATTACTTAATAAGTATCCCCTTAATAACTATGCAATGGTCAGTGCGGTTTCACCTGTTTTGCTGACAGTTGGTGAGTGGTCAAAATAAAGTCATTACTTTAGCTGCTAGAGCCGGCGTTAGGGGGGGGGGGGGCGGGGTGGGGCGATGGCCTAGGGCGCCAAAGGAGGGGCGCCATATTTGGGGTGAGGAGCAAAAAAAAAGGAAAAATGAAATTCTTCGAGCAAAAAAAGCTCCATTTTTATATTCTTATGTGGGCGCCACAATATTCTTGCCTAGGGCGTCAGTGGCTTTAACGCCAACAGCAATATAATAATGTAAATGGAAGCACTAACTCATACCGTTTCTAATTTTTTTAATATCGTCTAAGTCATTTTCGCTTAGTCCGGACCATTTTGGGAATCTTGTTGCAGCATACAAAAGATTTAAGTATCTATTGATACAAGCATATAAAGTGTTAATTTTAAGTAGCTTTTAATTTTGTCTTTCTTCGGTTGTTGTTTAAATTATTATTGTTTATTTATATTCATTATTGGTAATATTTTCACTTTTTCATTATTTCTTTCAAAAGCATGTCCTGTGTTGCCTGTTTGCCTCAAATAAATGAGTACCTATATTTAAATGTGAAGCACGGCAATGTACCGAGGTACCTACATACAACTCGGCCCAAAACGTTTGCGTATCGTCACATCTCTGCCACTGTTGTTTTTTTAAGTAGTCTATTATTGGAACTATTCAAGCCAATTGTCCTATAAGTAACTCAATACAGCGCAACGGACTTTTGTCACAATATTTACTTAGCGACAAATTCTGACAATAGAATTTTAACGCTAATAATGCTATTCAAGTCATACAAAATCGTCCGAGTAGGCAATTGTCGTCCCAAGGCCCTTAGGGACTGGTTTGATCAAGGAAATGGTAACTCAAGCGATAATTTCTTAATACTGTAGGTACCTAAACCTATTTATGATGTTTTAAAACTATCAACATTAAAAGTGAAATTTTGACAGCTAAATAATGCAGCATTAAATATGCTTAATTTTTAATACATAATTAATTTACCTTATGCATTTTCATAGTTATTATTTATTTATCTATACCGTATTGGAAAAAAATTGTATTGGTTTGATTTAATACGACTCTTCCTGTGATTACTTTGAGTGTGTAATAGTATAATTATTGTTTTAATTTTTTTCTGTTACTAAATAAATGACATGCCCAATGTGCATAACGGTTGCTGAATATTTTAAAGCTTTCCAATGAAAAATTCTAATGGATTGTGGCAAAGATACACCAATATACCTGCTACCAAACAAAACTTAACAGTGCGTGAAAACATTTGCATGCCAAAATACTTTTAACATTTAGTTAGATGTTTCTACAACGCAGGTACAAACTTGCTACAACAGAAGCAATTTCTTATAAACTACAGCTGTATTGCGCATTTACTTGCGATTGCATAAATCTATTTAGTAGTTTTCATAATATCTTTACGTCGTTCATCGCTGTCGTTCATACATTAGCCTAATCTTCTTTGCAAGAACTTATTTTATTTGATAATGTCGTAGTATCGGCTGTCGTACAGATAGATCGAAAGATAACATCGATATCGTGTTGCAACGTTCATAATGTTCGCTTTAATTCGTATTATAAGACGGTAGTGACTTTGAGAGCTCTTTACAAGATTTTTTTTAATAGAATACATTGTTATCTACATCTGAATCGTTAAAAATATGTTTTTTGAACATCTAATTGATTTTAATATTTTGTTTAGTAAATAATAATATGTGTATGTAAATATATGTAAAATGTAAGAATTAGGGGTTATTATACGCTCATTCATAATTTTACTAAGTAATAAAACATACTTACACGACGTTTTTGAAAGAAACTATAGACTCCTATACGATCGATATTGGTACAGTCCATTTCTTATCTCACTTTTGTTTCAGCTCAATTAAAAAAAAACGCAGAAACTCGATTATCTATAGTTACTTATAACAAAAACAAATGACTACGTAAAACCTATTATCTATTCTGTGGTAAAACACCAAATACAAAATGGTCAGCTACTGTGGCGAGAGGCATTCATTATTGTTATGATATGGGCAGGGCTTCAATTAAACAATAAATAGCTTGATATAACTGTATTGTATTAACTTTCACATGTTTAATCTCTAATGCACTTGGATACACAATAATCTCTTTGACCGCCATAACTTGACTCCCGCTGACAGTTGACAAGACTTACAGCGCCATGTCATAATGACGTCTGTCAACAGTCACACCACAGAGTGCCACAGACCCTACAATACAACATCTCTCCTTTTGTAAATTGAAGTATGAATCAATATTAAAATCACATTTGTAAACTATAAGTAATTATAACACAAACTATAATACTATTAATCTGTTAGATAATTAGGACAATTAATTTTATTTGGCTCTATCCAACCAGCTTATTACTTATAACTTATGTATAAACATTTTTAGGTATTAATCAATTAACAAACATAATCATCTAAGTATTTCGGTTTTGTAACAAGCCTATCAGATCTTCTAAGAGATTGATTACTTTGATCAGATTGATTAAGATTAGAAGTTTCTTCTAAATCTAAAGAGCTATTTTCTCTTTGAGGATCTGTCAAGCTTACCTGTTGTTTAACATTATCAATATCATCCCAATCAACATCATAACTGTCCGTACAATTTTCCATTGACATATGTGTCGGTACTTTATTTAGATGCCATCTATTTCTTCTAAATTTTCCCTTATTTGTATTTATAATAAAAGATCTAGGCTCCTCACATTTTTTTACAATCAAACCATAGGTTTTTAAATCTGTTACCCAAACCTTATTACCAACTTCTAATTCTGACAATTTTGATGCCCTATGCCTTTTATTATAATAGTATGCACTCTTAAGCTTCCTTTCTATTTGCCTATCCCTTAATTTACTTTTAATAATAACAGGTTTATTTAAATGATTTGGTAATATTGGTAGGTTATCTCTCAATTTACGGTTAAACATTAATTCAGCTGGACTATAACCCACCTCCAAAGGAGTATTTCTATAAATTAACAAAGCCAAATGGATATCTTCATTTTTTGACAACAAAGATTTAGCAATTTTGACTCCTGACTCGGCTAGTCCATTACTTTGTGAGTAATATGGGCTGCTAGTGACCGATTTAAATCCATATTCTTTGGCAAAATTATTGAATTTTGTTCTAAATTGTGTACCACAGTCAGATCTAACCACCTCTGGAATGCCATATCTAGAAAATACCTCCTTACACTGATATATAATTGAATTTTCTGTCAAGTCGTGAAGTTTTGCAATTTCTATGAATCGAGAGTAATAATCAATTAATACAATATACCAACTATTATTAAACTTAAACAAATCTACTCCTATTCTCTGCCAGGGTCGATCTGGTACACAATCTATTACCATCTCTTCTTTATGATTTGCATAAAGTTCAATACATTTGGAACAAGTTTTTACTTTGTTTTCTATTTCTTTAGATAACCCTAACCACCAAACTGATTGCTTGGCACGTTCTCTACATTTGCTAATTCCCAAATGACCTGCATGAATTTTATTCAAAATTTCATCTTGCATATTTTTAGGCATGACAATTCTTGAGTTAAATAATAGAATCCCAGTTTCTATTGAAAAATTTACCCTGTATTGATAATATTTACTAAATATTCCTAATTTATTTTTACTTGGCCATCCTTGTACTGTAAACTGTTTAAGATTTATACAAATGTTACACTTATTTTGCTCCAGTTTTATTCTTTCTAAAGTATCAATATGTACAGTTTCATTACTAAGTAAGTTGATATCTAAATCCTTTAAGCTTTGTGTAACAGAAGAGCAAGGAATTGGCTGTCTTGATAGTGCATCAGCAACTACTAGTTCTTTTCCCGGAGTGTATTTGACGTCATAGTTGTATTTGGTAAGTTTAAGTCGCAATCTTAATAGTCTTGGACTTAAATCATTCAACTGTTTAGTTTGCAATATTTGTAGGAGGGGTTTATGATCTGTTTCTAATATTATATGGATTCCTAAAATATAATCTTTAAATTTGTCCGCAGCCCATGTAAGAGCTAAACATTCTTTTTCTATCTGAGCATAATGCTTTTCAGTCTCCGTTAGTGTTCTACTGGCATACATCACAATAGACTTGTGCCCTCCTATACTTTCTTGCATCAATGCTGCTCCTAAACCATAACAACTGCTATCTGCCGATACAATGATTTTCAAGGATGGGTCATAATGAGCTAACACTGGTGCTTTTTTAAGTTTATTTTTTATTTCATGAAATGCTTTGTTCTGTGCTGTCCCCCAAGTAAACATGTGATTTTCTTTTAATAATGAATGTAAAGGTGCTAACAAATGAGATTTGTTTGGTATAAATCGTCCCACAAAATTTACCATACCTAAAAACTGTAATAATTCTTTTTTATTAGAGGGTATAGAGAAGGAGTCTATGGCTTTGATTCTTTCAGGATCTACCTTGATTCCCTGTTCATTGATTACATGACCTAAGTAAGATATTTCTGTTACCCCAAAAACACATTTGTGCTTGTTAATTGTCAACCCTTCCATATGTAGTCTTTTTAACACTTCTCTGAGTACTATATCATGTTCTTCTTTACTATCTTCAAATATAAGAATATCATCCATGTGAATAGCAACTTTAATATCTTTAAACAAATTAGAAAACTTCATACTAAAATATTCTGGTGCACAATTAAGTCCAAATGGCAATCTATTGTATACATATCTACCAAATGGAGTAATAATTGTTGTTATTTTCTTTGAATTCTCATCTAACTTTATTTGGTGAAAGCCTGAAGTAGCATCAATTTTGGAGAAATATTTAGCACCTTTTAGTTTTGCTAAAGTATTTTCCACCTTTGGAATAGGATAAATAGGTCTTAGAATATTTTTATTAACTTCAGTATAATCCCCACATATTCTTAATTTGTCATTTCTAATTACTACTACTATGGGTGAAACAAAATCTGTGGCTTCTTCGATGGGGCTTATTATACCTAATCGCTGCAACCTATCTAATTCTTCCCTGACTTTAGGCAATAATGGAATGGATATATTTCTAGGTGTAGCATGTATATAATGTTTTATGTTTTCAATTAATTTGATTTGGAACTCATCTTTAAAAACACCTAACTCATTAAATATATTAGGAAATTCTTTTTCTATGCTATGGATACTACTCAAATCCTCGGAAACTGATACTGCACAAATATTAATAACATTCATAGCTTCAATGGCTGGTCTGCCTAATATAGCTGATTTTAAATTTTTAATAACATAAATCTTACCTTTGAATACACTATTCTTATATTTTAATTGTAAATCTACCGTTCCAATAACTTGTAACTGAGTCCCATCTGGTCCTTTTACTGTATCCGAGTTTTTCACAACACTAAATTTATTCCTTGCTGCTATGTAATCTGGAATGGCACTTATGTCTGCTCCTGTGTCAATTAAAAAATTCACTTTTTGTATAAATCTACAATTCTCTAATATGTCTATTTCAATCATGTATTTATTTATTTTTTTACAAAAGCTCACCTCATATTCTACTCCTTCATTAACTTCTACTTTCCTCACTGATTTTAAACGACAACATTTCGCAAAGTGACCCTTTTTCTGGCAAATATGACATGTTGCTTTATGTGCAGGACATTTATCTCTAGGATGTCGCAAAAACCCGCAAAACCAACATTTGCTTGTTTTATTTATATATTCTTCTTTTTTTATTACATTTATACTGTCCTCTGTGTCCCTTATAATTTTTAGTTCCTCCCGCTGGACTTCCGCTTGCTTGCAGATTTGAACGGCTTCCGTCAAAGTTAAATCATTTTTTAACAATAATCTGTCGCTGACAGTCTTGTCACAGACTCCAATTACAATTCTGTCTCTAATAAGTTCTTCTTTGAGTGTTCCATACTCGCAATATGTAGCCAATCTGTGCAAGTCTGTGACAAATTCTTCTAAACTTTCGCCATTCTTTTGTGTTCTTATATTAAACTTGTATCTCTCATAAATGACGTTCTTCTTTGGCGAAAACAAATTGTCGAACTTTTCTAGAAGCTGATCATACGTCATTGATTTTTCAAATTGCAAAATAATATCTTCTGCCCTCTCGCCCATGCAGTACAATAAACAATCTGTCTTGTTTTTGTCACTGCATTCGTTATTGCCCGACAAAGCCATGTATCTTAGAAATCTAGTTTTGTACTTTGCCCATTCCTCGGGGACGAAAGAGAATGGTCCCGGACAGACAACCTTCATGGCTTTCTCCATCTTATCTTTGATGGATTTCTCAGCTGCCACCATGTTATGATATGGGCAGGGCTTCAATTAAACAATAAATAGCTTGATATAACTGTATTGTATTAACTTTCACATGTTTAATCTCTAATGCACTTGGATACACAATAATCTCTTTGACCGCCATAACTTGACTCCCGCTGACAGTTGACAAGACTTACAGCGCCATGTCATAATGACGTCTGTCAACAGTCACACCACAGAGTGCCACAGACCCTACAATACAACAATTATCGTAAAGAAAAACTTTAAAAGCCTTTTAGTGAATATTTAAAAACTTTAACTCACCCATTGTTCACTATTCCGTAAACAAAAGTGAAGACAAACACAATTGCATGATATGAACTCAGCTAAGCACGTTAATTTTAAACCTTATTCCCTTAACATAGAGTTCTATGAACATAATTCTACCTGCAAACAAGATAAACAAATAATTACCGTCAGTTTGCACCTTGTAGAAATTGATTTTGAACCTTATTCCTTTGCAATAACATAAAAAATGTCTCTAGAAAGGTGCAAATAGTGTAACTAAATACATAATTATAATAATCATCTTCGTGACAAAAAGTGCGACCCCTCATTGAACGAGCGGTCATTATTCAATGTATGTTAATGTGAAGTTTAGGGTACTCACACGTGGATAAACTTAAAATCGAGGTAAAGTCTTAAACCTCTTGGGTTGGAAGGAGTTCCATCCATCCTAGAGTCTACGCCACCGCTGATCATCGTGCTCTACATGGGACAAGGTTAAGGTGCCAAGTCAATCTATATATTTAAAAAATAATTTTTTTTAAATATTGATAATAATATGGTCCTTATAAGATGTTGTAAGGTTAGCAAATTACCTACGTAATAACTTAAGACAGTAGGACACTTAAGTAGGGACTGAATAAATTAACTGACTTGGTATTACATGAATCTCACAACTTTTTACGGTAGAAGAACTGAGTTGCGAGATTTGTTTTTTTTACAAGTTATGTTTTTGATGGTATCCGATTTTATCGCGAAACAGCAAAATATTAAAGTTGCATCGAGTAGCGCAGTGTGCAGATAGCCTAAGTCATCTTGGTTGACCTTGGCTGGGAGTCATCAGAAATGAATTAGGAATCGAACTTGACCACGGCAGGGTCATGGGCCAGGGGTCTTCCATGATTGACACGTCGCTGACGATCGCTCTTTGTTGTTTTTGCCGCAGTCGCTTGCTAATTGTCGTTATGTAAGTTTATGTCGTATAGACATTGTTTATACACTTAGAAATCTACGTCAGAATTCCTAAGCGCTTCTGCGTGCAAAGTGTTGATTCGTTTGTAAAATTGTATGATAGGACTAGTATTCACTAGGACTCCCCGGTAAAATTGACATAAACAGATATAGAAAACATAATAAAAAACCATGAAAAAAAAATTACTGTCACATAACTCTTTGTTTTGCAGTCACGGTCACCAACTAAGCTACAGTAAAAATCTTCTATTTTCTTATTCTTCTTCGAATTAATTGGACGTAGGTACCTACATAGTTTCTGAAAAACGTTCCAATCCACACTTACGTTGAAATTGAATTAATACTTAAGTATTATTAATACTTAAGTAATTAATACGTAAGTATTAATACTGAGTAAGTATACTAAGTAAGGAAGTATTATTAAGTATTAATACGTAAGTATTAATTTTTCAACGTAAGTGTGGATTGGAACGTTTTTAAAATTGTACTTTTTAAAACCATTATTTTAATACCCACGATATCAGATCAACAAAAACATAGTATCACATAAAAAACCATGTTGGTTAAGTTCTAATAGCATGGCCCGTATGACCATACATTTACACAAATACCCATGCTGTATCCATACCTGTGCCAAGGTTGGAGCAATTATGCTTCGCTAATGCGTTATAAATGTGTACTTTTTAATTTAATTGCACAATGACGCGAATAATGCGATTCTGAGTAAATGAAGATTGATTTTTTATGAGGACTGATTGGCCATTTATGGTACTATGGTACATTCGCTAGGAGCATGTATATCTAATTATTGAGTGTAAAAAGCGTAATTTGTTATTATTCTTTTGTTTACTTGGACGGTGGGAGATATTGGATGTAAACTTTACCACAGAAGAAAAGACAGGAAATATCAGGTTTACATAAGTTGGTAAAAACATTTAGTGTAATGTTTTATGTAATGAGTTAGCTACAATAAATGGACAAGAATAGCTCAGAAAAAGACGCCATAGGTGTTTCGTAACACCACTACAGTTATTCAGATTTTTCTATGAAATGATAATTCTCCACGAAACATGGTACTTCATGTGACCTACCATCGGTCGTGCGGTCAATACGTAGTGCCTGGTGGTACCACCATCGACTAGTTCTGAGGGCGAACCGGCCTCGAACTTACCCCAGTAACGCTCGCCTTGGTGGCCGCATGTTTTATAGATAACGTTTTATATCAGAGCTTGATATTATCGGGTGTTTTTATGTTGGTAACCGACAGAGGAGTTGGTTGTAAGTATCTGTAGCTGCCTTCACTCACTCATCAGTGGCATCAAGAATGCGTTGCCTACCAAGAAGGATGAAAAGAAAGAAAGAACTGTTTCTCAAGCCCACAGTCGGAACACGATGAGTCTTTTGGCGGGTGGGTAGCAAATGGTTAGGTAGCTATCCAGGCAGAACCCACATACCCAAATTAATATTTTAAATATTAACGCTCCAAGGGGCTCTTACACCAGCGAGCTGGATTTAGTCGCCTGTTACGACACTCATCCGGCGTGCGACTTAAGCCGCCCTAATACGGCTGGATAACTCGAGAAAAAGGATTTATTATCACAACTTTTATAAGAATATGGGTTTTTTTCTTTATATTAAGTCATAATAAATATAAAAATCATAAAATAAATTTCAGAACAAACACAAATGTTTTGTTGAGTTGTGTTGTTACTTGTTAGTTATTGAAGAACTTTAAGATACACCAGTTTCTTCTGTGAACTTATGACTCATGATAAAAAGAAATAATCATTCGAAAACTAGGGTAGATATTCTGATTTTTAAAGGTGGACCGAACGCAATAGTCCGTGTAAAAGCCGGTCAATATCCAGTGTCATTCTGTACCAAGCGCCAAGCCACCGTCAGGGGTACCTGTATATGAATGGTTTTTTCCTTCACGAATAGCCATGGACGATGGAGTACATCGTGATATATGTATTACAATGGATGTTTTTTATTGAACTAGCTTCGCAATGGAAAGTAAGTATGTATGACATATTTATTTAGGTTTTTAAGAATGTGACAACGTCTATTAATGTTGAGAAAGGTATCCATTATCCATAGTATTAAAATTGTAAAAATAGATAAAAAAATTACATCTTTAAGTTTCGTACTTTAGGGTAGTTTAAGAAAGAAATGTATCATTTTATAAAAGTATTTATTATCATTGCTTGTTGGGAATCAATGTACATATGAACACTTAAAAACACAAAGTACATAATTTTAAGTAGGTACCTATTGGTAGGTACAATTTATTATAAAAATTAAAATGTGTGCAATTCACACGTGGTAGAAGTGAAACCTTCAGAATTTTTGTTTTCAAGATAATGAGACGAATGTAAAATTTCGGGAAGACGATAAATGAATGTTTCACTAATCTACTTCACTCCGCTCCGCTCCGCCCCACTCCGCTCCGCCCCGCTCCGCTCCGCTCCGCCTCGCCCCGCTCAGCTCCCCTACCCCTCACTCCCCTACCTGCTCCCCTGTACCCCTGTACAATGCTTCCTATCTCACTTTAGAATTTATGTGTTTGTCTCTTTTTACTGGACAGTTTCGTTTCATAAAATTTCGAGTCACCCCCGTACTAAAGAAGTTTTCACTTCAAAATTAAAATGTGTGCAATTCACACGTGGTAGAAGTGAAACCTTCAAAATTTTTGTTTTCAAGATAATGAGACGAATGTAAAATTTCGGGAAGATGATAAATGTAGGTTTCACTAATCTACTTCACTCCGCTCCGCCCCGCTCCGCTCCCCTACCCCTCACTCCCCTACCCTACCCCTGTAAAATGCTTCCTATATCACTTTAGAATTTATGTGTTTGTCTCTTTTAACTGGACAGTTTCGTTTCATAAAATTTCAAGTCAACCCCGTACTAAGGTAGTTTTCACTTCAAAAAAATATGAGTGATGACTTAAGACTCGTATTAACAAAACAGATCTCGACTCCAGAGCACGATCTCAGATCTTACAATTTGTACCTACATATGATTTGACATAGCTCAGATCCTTGAGAACCGAAGCTTGAGATAGCAAAGTCGGTTTTAATAGGTTTATTATTCCATCGGTTTATCTATACAGACTTTAAAGACGACCATGTAGCTCAACGAATAGTTAAACTGCATTCCATTACAGGTCCATATTCCACGCGGAGGTTAAAAAACATCCAATCCTTAAAATTTATTTCCTTTTTAAATTTTTTAGCAAAACAAAAACACAAGTACCTACCTCTAAGCAAAACCGCGTCGTGCAAATCTAAAAAGGTTTGAGTATTCAAAAACAAAACATCAAAGTAAAGGGCAGTCCACACCGATGTTATCAGGTCGGCACGTGACGTTCAACTGTTCTCAATATTGTCCATTGTTCCCGATCGTATTGTTCCTACTGACCGGAGTTTTAAAACTGACCCTAGATCGGATCACGCCAAATTACACGGCTGGCCAATTTTGAATATGCACCCGTGCTGCATAATTATTGGGCATCGGTCATGTAAGTACTTGTTAAATCGTAGCAGGGTTTACGCTAAATCTAGGGTTTAATCAGCTGCAGTTAAAAATGTAGGTGTAGCCGAAAAGTGAGCAGATGGGTGAGATGGGCCAACAAATAATACTTACTAATGTTATAAATGTGAATGTAACTTTATTTGTTACCATTTCACGCGAAAACTACTTAACCGATTTGAAATTTGGAATGGAGGTAGCCTATACCCTGGATTAAAACATAGGCTACTTTTTATCCCGGAACAGTTCAAGGTTCCTGCGGGATTTGTAAAAATCAATCTCTACCGTGGGCGAAGCCGCGGGCAACAGTTAGTAATAAATAATTATGGCATTCGTAAAAGTATCACAGACGCGTTGACAATCGAGAAGAAATTGAAAACGTTTCTTATTATTGACTCTCCAACATCTAAACTATTTTTTTGCTTTGTGTCGCGATAACCATGAGCAACCTAACAGTAGCTCGAGCACGAATATTTGCGAGAAAGTATTCGTATGGTTAACGTAAGCAATTTGTCAAATTTTTATGGCATTTTAGTACCATTTACGCACGATAGGGGCGCTTTTGAAAAAATGCCATACAAATTGCTTACGTTAACCATACGAATACTTTCTCGCAAATATTCGTGCTCGAGCTACAGTTCTATCACACCGATCACAATATAAAAAGCGTGTGCTCTGACCTCTAACACAAGCTTTTGATCTATGACATCTAAATGTCATATTAGCATATTAAATCACGAATCCTCCCGAGTTCTTGCAATGCATCCGTTCTCTCGCCCACGCGTTTCTCACCGCTGACTCATCATTACGAAACTTAACAACTTACAAATAATTAACTAGTTTATTACTCGTGACTTTGCTTTTGACGAGGATACATTTAAGTTACTGTATTATATTATAAGTTAAAGTATCTCGTGTCGGCGTTTCACTTTTTATTACGTAACCAAATGATATACGGGCGAAGAAAGCTTAAGACTGTCAAAGCATTGTTTAGGAGGGTCTGTATCTCATGTACTATGTCCAGCAACAGAGATCTGTGCACAATAAATATATTAAAGAATAGCTCCATAGGTTATGCATAAAAATCGTCCTTCTTTAATGGTTCTTCACTTTAAATTATAATTACTAAACTTCTTATTACTCTTATTAAATCAAACTTACTAAATTATGTTCAAAATTAAACAAACATTTTACTAAAATAAATAACTATGGTCGTCATTTGCAATATCCTAAATATGGTAGGTACGTTCTTTTGGAATTAGAACAGTGGTCAAAATATCAATTGAATCAAATGATATTTATTAGGTATCAAACAGAAAAAATAGATAAAGGTATAAGGAAACTATACTAACGCTCTTAAATTATTTATGAACGGCCACACATATATATATGTCAGAGTTTATAATATCTTTGACTCTACATAAATACGTCCTTACAGTTAATATTAGTAGCTCAGAGGCCTATAGACAGATATTTTCGCACGCCCAACGCTATGATTCAATATTTGAACACACAGTAAATTAAAGTTTGACAGCCGATTACATGACGGGTTAGCGGTGAACCTAATGGACACTTTAATTTTAATTGGGTTCTCCAGTACTGCCATTTTAAATTACTTAAACAACAAAGTTGTTGTGACTTTGACTCTACCATCAGACCCATATAGAGGAGAATGGCTTTAGTTACGTTTTTCCGTACTTTAGCGACAAGTTAACATAAGCCAATATTTATTTTATTTAGATAAATTATTGAGTAATCAAAATCAAAATAGCAGTGATAGCCTAGCGGTTAGAACTTTGATCTCCCGAATGCGGGGGCCCAAGTTCAAATCCTGGCACGCACCTCTAATTTTCAAATAATAAGTGCGTATTAGAAGTTAATTATCACTTGCTTCGGTGAAGGAAAATATCATGAGGGAACTGAGAGTTCTCCATAAAGTTCTCAAAGGTGTGTGAAGTCTACCAATCCGCATTTGGCCAGCGTGGTAGACTCCATAGTCTACCACGCTGGCCAAATGCGGATTGGTAGACTCGGTTGGTGGTTGGCGGATTGGTGGGCTCGGGGTCTCCTCTCACAATGAGAGAGGTAGAGCTCTAGGTCGAGCAGCAGTGGGACAATTATGGGTTGTTGCTTTGCTTTGCTTTCCAAAACCAAAAACAAATAAACACTCATTTGTTCAACTACATAACTAACTATGATTTATTAATACGATAAATAGCTGAGATTAACGCAGATTAAAACACTATTATCTGTGAACGGGCTAGCCAGGTGTTAACGCCATACAAGGCCGCGAAGCCTACGTACCCACGTGGTAATTAGGATGGATGGCTGGCTGTGATTCAACCAGCGCCTACAAGCTGTTACCTGAATATTGGTGTGAAACTTGGATATAATTAACTTTAAAATATAAGTAGATAGTAGTAGATATGTAATAATTTGAAGTTATGTAGATAAATACAAATAATTATTTTTTTTACTTTAAAAAAAGATGGAGTTGGGTGCCTAATGCTAGAACCTTAAAAATAAGTAAAATGAACAAAGGCGGACTTACCTTATGCCAAAAGTATTCCCAGCCAGGCAAACTTTAAAAAGTAAGAAAAAATTATTTTAGCCTGTACCTATCTGTTCAGTGATTGATTTTTATTTTATACCAATCTTACAGAATTGTCATTGGTAAGTTGAGGAATACTAAATAGTTCCTAAATAGTTTGTAAGCTTACATCAAGCTTTGATTTTGATAGTGCGTTTGTGACTAATTTTATTACATTTCTAAGCAAGAAGAAGATACAATCTAGAAGAATGAGAATTAACTTCGAAAACGTGAAAATTAAACGAATGGAATAAAACGCCAAATAAAAATGGATTAATTCGGATGGTTTAGTAGGTTTCCCGAAACGCAACGAAGGCTGGTTACTCTGAAGTTATACCAAAATATTTACTTACAAACGAGTGGGACATGACGCCTAGCTACGCCCAGTATCTCTCCCGACGGTCATTCCGTTCTAAATTTAACCACTCGATAGCGACCCACCCTAAAATTTCTATTTTGAAATGGCTAGTTAAGCACTTAGTTTTCATTTTTAGATTGCATGTTTAACTAGAAACGTTATATTTTCATCATGCCTAATGCTACTCTACACTTTAATTTTATCGACTTCATTCGACTTCGACTATACCTAGCCAGGTGTAATCGTTTTTAATACGAGTCTTATTTTGTAGTTTTTGTAGTCTTATTATGTGTTTGTGTGGGACTACTTAACACCAAATTGTTGCCACCATAAAAAATATCTTAAAAATGTATTGCCTCTTAGTTACGCGTTTACTCTACGCTCAAAGGTAGATACTAAAATGAAGGGCATCGACAAAGTTTTAAAATAGATCGTCACTTACGCAAGTCCCTTTTCAAGGACACTGCGACACATGTGTCCGACAGAAAGTTAGGACGCTGTTTGTCTGCCAGCGAAAAGTCATCAAGCGTGAAAACGACTATCTGAAATCTCAATCTCTTAACATAAATACATATACGTACATTTTGGGGGTCCACTTTGATATCTACCTCACTCTTTTCTGAGTCAGCCGCTAAACGACTCGTCGTGTTCCGGCTGGGGGCTTGAGAGCTAGTTCTTTCTTTCTTTTTCTTCTTTCTTTCTTGGCCGGCAAAGTATCAGTGATGCTTTTGGTGTTGCTGATGTCCATGGACAACGATAGCCACTTACCATCAGGTGGATCGTCAACTCGTCTGCCAGCTATTTCCATAAAAACACGCCTATGGACATTAGCAACACCAAAGACATCTCTGATATGTTGACGGCCAAGAAAGAGAGAAGAAAAAGAAAGAAAAAAACTGTTGCTGTGGAAGAAACCGCTTAAAAGCCCACTGTATTGTGCTCATTAATTAAGTGTAACTTTCCTTGGTAATGTCTACAAACAATAAAGATTTTTAATAAATAAAAATGTAAATATCTATCTCCCAATGTATATTTCACTGCGATCCGACAAGTCCCTATATTCCTTAGTTTCTGTGCGACATTCTTCTAACTATAAACTTAAGTTTCATAAAACACGACCTTACTTAATTATTACAGGGCTGATTTTCAATCGAATAGTAGGATTGTCAAAGCAAATTGATTTTGTCTGAAAGCTTTAAAATAGAAACACCCTCCGAGAGGTTTTTTTTAATTTTACCTATAGATACACATTGCATACCGCGATTTGCTTATTTCACTAGTTTACTAAAGATAAGAATGATAAAACCACCTTAGGATACCATTTTTAACTAATTCTCAAAATCATTAAAATAACTGAAATTATGGCAGTGATCATTATTGTGCTTCATTCAATGTATGACGGTGTTGCTTTACACCCGTCTGGTTAACTGTTAAGCTTCTAGAATCAACCAGACGAAACGAGCCTCCCATATTCTTAATCGGCATCACGTCGAGTGAGCTTTTGATACCTACTAATGTCTGGACGCATCTAATGACCACTTACCACGAACCGATACATCACTACGTCAGGCGACTTTTAATTATAATAATACAGTAGAATCCCGATTATCCGGATCAAATAAAACCAGGGGTATTCCGTATAATCGAAAATCCGGATAATCGATTTCAAATTCAAATCAAACAATATTTAAATTTTATGAAAAATACGTGCTATAATGATAATGAATCACATAATACTACGCGTTTACTTCAAGTTTGCCTTCGTCGACCGTTACGATTTCACAGCTAATGGTACTGTAGACAAAAAAGTAATCAAATAATTTCACTAACTTAGATAACAAATTACGTATGCCACTGTGTAAAACATTTTCTATTTTAGTCATTGAAGCGACAAAAATCAATGTAAAATAAATCAATACAAAAATAATTTAACGAAAGTAACATCAAAATCAACAACAAACTCAAGAACGTACTCGCCGCACGGGACCTCAAAAATACGCTGGTAGCGTTGCTGTCCGTACTAAATGAGGTGCGGGACGAGAGGTAAGGGCAAACTTGACGTGAACGCGTAATAATACCTATGTAATTTAGAACTTTGATTGGAAATAACTTGTAGTTGATCTTGGACGCAATCGTTTCATCTTTTCATTGCAGCCAAGACGCTTCTTGTATCAAACTTTTAATTTGTAACGTGCCTCGTTGCGCGGTAAAACATTTTTAAATCAGCGAGTAGAGCCGTGACGCGAGTCCGGATAATCGGATGTTCGGATAATCGAGGTTCGGATAATCGGGATTCTACTGTACACTTATTGTACACCACAACAAAGAGTCAAGAAAAAAGACACAGTTTGAATAATAAGTAATAGGTACTATTAAATAGGCGGTTTTATCGTTAAACAGCGATTTCTTCCAGACAACCTTTGGGTAAGAGTAAGAAGCAACGAATAGAACTATAGTTTAATGGCAAGGTGTTCTAGAGAAGAGAAAGCTGGAAAAATAAGAGTAACTTAAGGCTTTTAATTAATGAGCTATTAAAATCCTCAACGGATCCTAAATGTTTTATTAAACATGTATTGAGAATCCCGTGTCACCACGATCCAAATTCTTAAATTCGATACTTTCTCAGATATAGCGTTACGTGTCTCAAATTGAGCAATTTCGCTGTATCCTGTCTCACATCTGTCAAGGAGGTAGAAAAAAGTATCCGTTGAAATGTTTAATTATAGAACATTGTGTTCTACGGCTAACGGAATGGTGGTTGATTTATTAGAAAACGATAGAAAACGATACATGAGTTTATGCTAGGTAATAGATATAAATAGCTGTATCTATTAGTAAATGTGTAAATATACATATTAGTAAAACATTAAACTGTTTTGGCATTGAATAAGAAACCATTTAATTTTGCATAAGAGAAAACTAATAAAATAACAATGTTTTTTTTAATCTATTTAAATTTGTATGTCTAATTTGACTGACTTAAATATACCTACATAGCTTTGAGAGGATGGAGTTTTCAATAAACTTTTTGTCTTAACCTAATATAAAAAGCCTCGCGTCACGGTGTTTATGAAATTGTTTTTGTATATTTGGTAGATATGAGAATAGGTCGTAAGTATATTTTATACCGGTAGGTGATTAAGATTTCCAGGGATTGGGATTTACGCGGGAAAAGGATCCAACGCGAAGAAAGTCGCGAGGACAGCTAGTTTTCTAATAAAATTGTAACTGCTAGATATTTCTCTATACCTACATAGCATTTAAGGAACATGGATACGAAGGTTTTTTTTTATAGAAGTAGCAGAAAAAAAAATACAATTTTTAGAAATTTCGTCAGTCTCCAATTGTTTTTGCTCATGCATGCCGTAATAAATACTTGACCAAATTGGATTGGACGGAAAGACGTACCTACCTATAAAACATTTGATAGTTGATATTAGGAAGAGCTAGCCATTTTAATTACCAAACATTATTCACCAACCAAATGGTTCACTTTACAATTCGACTCAGAAAAGAACCCTGCGAGAAATTCCTCCAACGCTTTTCACGCCGCCTAGCGTCGAGTAGCGACCTGAAAAGCCTCACCAGTATAACTTCTACACATACACCATCCCTCTCAGATTGCTCACACGTTCCTACATATGAACGAGATGGGTGTACGTCAGCCATTATCTCCCACACTTTCCTCACGTGAAAACGGACAACCCTATCCGTCTCTATTTTCACCCCGCGTCAGCTTGATTTAGAGCGAGATAAAAGGTTTTTCAAGGTTATGTTTCGAGCTGGACACGAGATGACCCTAGGCTATTTGTAGTGTAGTTTATTTTTGTACAGCCTCCCGGAGAAGTGTTTGTCAAGTGTGGCAATAAGCACTTCGAAGAAGAGATACTTTTTCGAAACATTTTTCCATACTAAAGTTATAAAATTGAAAAATATAATACAAAACTTCACTTAACTATATTTTAAAAACAACGAATAAACAGTTGGAGTCTAAAATACTTAATAATTAACATATTTTGAAAATTTATTTAAAAACACCTGAGTTACAAAGACAATTAATTAAACATCCAATGCTTTATACCTCACTTTTTAATCATTGTTTTGCCTTGCTAACCAGCCTTTTTACTAAAACAATTACTTCAAACATCAAATTAATCAATTACAAGCAAATCACTGCACATGAACGCTTAAAAACCGTTAAATTTCAATAAAATCGAACGCGCCAATTCACAAACTTCCCGAAGTCAGTTGAGAAACAATTATGAAAAAGTTCTTTTCCGTCGTCGTTCGCGCGCCAGTTAAGTCTCGACTGACACTCATAAAACTTATTAAAGTCAAGGACCGACCGAGATAAGTTGCTCGGAGCTTCTTAAGTAAAATAACGTTGAGGAAAAAATGCGCTGTGGAGCTGTGAGAGTGAGAGTGAAAGATCTTAGTGGCTTCCTCGCGGTTCGTCGCCTACGTGTTGCGTTTAGCGATACCGACCCATTTATCGCGATTGCCTTTTTTATTATTTAACCTGCGTAACCACGCTTTTACTATAACTTAAAGTCTTGATGCCAACAACACTATGTGAGTAATAAAGCCAAGCCTTACCTGAACATGGGAAACAAAGTCTTAGCAGTAAGCTGAATGATCTAACAGTAGCTAAAGAAATGAAAACTCCTTCGCTCTACCATCTACGTTGCCGTAGCGATCGTAGCACGCGCTACGAATACGCTCCTGCTAAAAAAACTGCGGCCGTGCCCGTACTGCTCATCGATGTCCTATTACATTATTATTAGCTACCAGTTAAAATAACCAGCTTTTTCAGACACAAGTAATTTTAGACAAAATAAAAAATTTCAGGCAGTAGCCCGATTCATTTAACGAGCGAATTTTCGGCAAAAATCCTGAAATAAAGTCCGCCTTTAGTGTTAATTATCACGTTTTAAAAACGTAGACTGACCGGGCGGCGCTGGTCCATTCAATTAAAAATTCCATCTCCTAATCGAGTCATGAAATATGCAGGCAAATATTATCCCTTTTCTTTTGTACGCGCTGCATCTTCGCCCCACCCGCGCACGCACACCGACGCACGGCACTTATGATTTATGCCCGTCCCGTTCTCTCCCACGCGTCGGCGGTAGGGGGCGCGCGGTGCGGTCCCTGTCGAGCAGCCGAGGCGGTGGCGACCGCGAGTAACCCCTGGCTACTTCATACGGACTCGCACGCGCCAACGTCGGCCGGCCGAGCGAGACGGCGCGAGTCGTGGACATGAGCAGGCCGCGGAGCCCTCGCAAGAAGGGACACAGGACAGACGTTCTCGGACATCGGGCGAGAGCGGGCGACCGGCCGCGCACCTGCCTCGCACCGCTCCGCACGCGTTTACGATCGCGAAACGACAATCACAAACAAATACACCACCAAAATTATCCCGTTCTGTTTTCGGTCCACGCTTCCATAGACAAAAATTAAACTTTCTGACCCGTTCATTGCTCGGAAAAATTACTAGTGAATTATTAATTGCACCGGACTGGAAAAGTGAAGGAACAATGAATTAAGTGCTGCGTCTAGTTTGAAAATATTCAAGATCAGTAGGTGCGGACAGATAAGATACTAAGGAGACGTTCATTCAAGTGTTGATAAGAATCTTTATGACCAGCCGATTTTGGCGAGTAAACATTCGGCCGCGGCGTAAACTGAATCACTGCACTATGAAAAGAAAAAAGTAAGAGTGAAGTTTTCAGTTGGGGATAATGTTAATGATAATGATGAGTAAAACTTTTGTTTTGGGATGGTGCCGTCGGACTTTTGTAAAGGATAATTCGGCGACATCTCGACCTCTGTTATCATCGTTTTAAAGCAGGACGATAAAGCCGGACCGACGGCGGCACATGTGAAGTGCTCTGGAAAACTGTCGACAGATAGCGATACTGAGATAAAGATTTCTAAGGATAAAAGAAGTTGTTGAAGATCTAAAAATAGGTGACCAAATCAAGATGAGAATTAAGATGCCAGCTGTACGCATCGCGCAAGGTAAAATATTATCTTTAATATAGATATTTTCAGCATCACTTTATTCGAATTTTAAGTTTTTTTTTAAACAATACTATTTTATAGCAACAATCTTGGTTTTATCAAAAAACAAAAAAGCTAATTCCGATATCATTTTAATTGTAGGGTCGTTTTGAGATTTTGCAGTACCAGTTTGTAAGAATCATATTTTTTTATTTGTACCTAACATTAGTAATATAATTTCAACAAGTTAGGTGCTTCGATAAGTATCTACCTATTTAGCTGAATTTTTATTTTAAATTGATAAACACTATGATACAAAGGCCAATAAATAAATTAAGAGGCGACTAATTTTTGTATTACCTCATTTAAATATTCATAAAACGTTTATTATTAAATGAATGTTCACGTCACAAAAAATGCTTATTGGTCATTCATGCCACAAATTCACACACATTAATTCACACCGTCACTTTGGTCATTAACTAATAATATAACAATTATTATTTTAATTGAGCGTATAATATTTTTTTCTATCATTTAGTTTTGATAAAGATTAATGACATTGTAATTTTTAAACTTAACTTATTTATGAGGAAATCTTAAAAAACAAATAAACTGCACTTAATGTTAGACTCACATATTTAAAGTTAGTTATATTTAAAAGTAATTTTTATGTTATTACATTAATATTTTTTTCAATCATTTATATTTTATTACTTTTTAAATTTTTAAACTATGAACTAAAAAGCATGTCATTATTAGTACAAAAATAGTAATTAAATAAAATCTAATTAAAGACGGCTCTACATTCCAGTATAAAAATCAAAATAAAACTCATTTTTATATATTACAACTATTGAAAAATACAGTTTTTCAATAGTTGTAATATATAAAAATGTACATGTTCAACCGCATATCTATACCTACAGCAGAAGACCTGATAAACATTTATTTTATATGTGGTCATCTTGACCACACGATAAGGCAATCAATTCTATTATCTATTTAGGTTAAATTGACGAAGGTCCGTGTAGTTCATCGTAGGACAGTTATACATTGTATAGAGAGATCAGAAATATTTTAAGAAAACGTCCATGTTACTTAAAGTAAAAAAAAATAAACAATTTACCTATAACAAAGTGTCTAAAAAACTAAGTGCAGAACGTATCTACACATTTTTATTCTATATTTTTTTATATTTTAAATCTTATACATATAAAAAGAATTGAAGTGTCCGTCTGTGTTTTCAGAATAACTGTTTCTAGTGAGCTTACAGTTATTTACACGATACTAAAGCAAAAAACTTTTTTACAATGTTTGTCTGTCTGTCGGTTTTTGTGTTGGCCGGGCTAATTTTTGAAACGGTTGAACTGATTTTAATGGGAATTTCAATGGAAGATAGAGTAGGTTATAAGGCAATATATTGGGTTTTTTATATACCAAATTCCCACGGGATCATAAATAATGGGGATCATTAAAACTCTACTACTCTCTCTACTTCTGAAGTAGTCTATTAATAAATTTGTATCATTTTTTTTATACCTATCTTAATCCCGTTGTAGTGAAATTATTATGAACCAACTTTCAATACAGTTAATCTTCTATCAAAAGTATCAAAATAATTGCAGGTATATATTCTTAGAAGTATTATTAGCACCAGTATACTTCTTGCCTGTACCGTATTTTGTTACATTAAATTAATCCAAGCTTAGAAAATCTTTATAAATACTTATTTTATTATGAAACACGGTGTTATTCTGTGCTTTAATCTACCTGTGACCAAATAAAAACATAATGTTAATTAAAGATATTTACGATTTTTTATTTTTCATTCATATCCCCAGTCTTAAACCATTTCTAAATTATAGGATACCAGTCTTCTCCCTTACCTTTGAGGCCTAGAACGAGGCCTAGGGTTAATAGGGGAACTATAACGAAAGTACAATATTTCAACTAATACCGTACAAAATGACTTAACAACTTATATCTCCTAATGTACCATATGAAGCACAGAAACTCATGATTTTGCCATTAACTGTCATCAATCCAATCCTGTCCACGACCGATAGGCCCACACAAATCTATAGTACCTAACTGTGCGACACTCCTTCATACAACAATCTGCCATTTGATGGGATTATCGAGATATCTAGATATACAACTATCTCATCTAAAGCTCTGATAGAGATGTTTTTGACTGCGGTCATCTTAAAATCAAATAAGCACCTATCTACCAATACAACTAAAATCAATTTACATCGATAATACGTTGTAAAAAAACATTTTTAACACAATGCTCAAGTAAAAGGATATTAAATTATCACAAGGTATTAAGTTCAACTATTAGGATTATAATTACAACAAATCAGAAATGCGTTGACAAACTGCCATACTAGGTTAGTAGGTTACCGTAGAAAAGCGTACAGTTTGCAAAAAAAACTTATTTTTTATGTAAATAGCTAGCCAGCAAAGGAGCTGACGATCCACCTGATGGTAAGTGGCTATTTTAGCCCATGGACATCAACAACACCAAAGGCGATGCCGGCGCGTTGCCGGGCAAGAAAGAGCGAAGAAAATGAATGAATGAAAGAATTTGATCTCAAGCCCCAGCCGGAACGACGAGTCGTCCAGACATTCAGACGTCATGTCACTTTACCTTTGCAAAGCTAATGGTATCTAATGTTGTTGAAATCTGATTCTGTGTTAATAGCTGTAATATTTTTTTAAATATGTACGAGTAGGTTGGTATATAGTTTCACAATAAAACGCTGTGGGTAACCTGTCTGCATGTAGATTTGTTTGAAAATAAATAAATAACGATACAAACTCATAGCCCGTCTCATTTAACTCAATTAACATTAGGATTCCCTGTGTCGTGGGTGCCATGGACAACACACAAGAACGCATACAACCAGACTCATCTTTCAAATTTTCGCCTCGCTGAGAATCGAACCCAGAACCCCGGCTCCAGTGGTCTGGGATGGTCACTATAACGCCACACGAGTTGCTTTACTAACGCCACTGCACACAGCTAATGGTGACAAGAAACAAAAACTATTAAAAATCTGCTACGATGAAGAAGAACAAGCAAGAAAATTAGGAAAATTCGCTTTTGAACCGCATTCTGATTTGCAGTCATAGAAGGTTACTTATAGGCAGAGCTAGCTATCACTGTCTATCTATTTCCTACCTTAGCCGATTATTTAGGAATGTCATTACAGTGAACTTTAACACTGACGGTGTTATATAAATAAATATATAGAAACTCATACACATTGTCACGGGTGAACGTACACAATTAACGCTCACAATGAAACTTATCATTTAACTGCCATAAAACACCCCAACCGGGAATGGAACCCGGGACCCCACGAGGCAGGCAGGCTTACTTACAACTGATCACAGAGTCGATCATTGACAGAAGCATAAATGTTTTAAAAGTGACACCAAAAGCGAATGTAAAACCACGAACCCAACGCCGAGACGCTATTCAGATCGACAATGAGCTACTTAATAGCTCAGGGCTGCGCTCTCAGAGTAAATATTTGCGTAGTTCTGTGGTCATCTCGCTGACCGAAAGGGTTGGGGCCCGGTGAAAAGACTTGAGTGCGAGCCGCCTTCAAATATTTAAGACTAATCCGCGGTTTACGGAACACGCGATAACGCGTATTACCCCTGGAATAACGTCCAGATAGTCGGGACACGAATTTAGACAATTAAATAAATATGCCAGCCTTAAAATAGTGTAAAGAATTTAGACAATTTTATTAATTTAATTATGCCAGCTTTAAAAATGTTTAAAAAATACTTGTCTTAGTATTTTTTCACTCTTAACTAATAAATAATAATTCGTTTCGAGAATCCGAGAGAGCATTTTATTGACTAATGAAGTTACAACATAATTTAAAAGTTGAAAGGAAAATAATAACAATATAAAAATTCTATCCAATAACGAGTCATTCCCAAAACAACAAGTCACAAATAATTGGATAAACATTGTACAGAATTCACAAATGCAAAGCGGGCATTTTTCTGGCGCTTTATGTAAGTGCTATTTCACCAATGACCACCACTTTTATTATTTATTTGAGCATTCAAAACTATTTTAACGAGTACTTCAATAGTCCATTTTAATAAAATGTTTATTACAAAAATGACGTCTTCATTTGTGATCAAAAAACTGGCAATAAAAGTGGAAAGTGTGTCACGCGGACAAATAAAATGTTATATTACTGATTACTGGTTAGCCATTTACTACAAACTTTAATATTCTTTTACGTCATTAGTACGTATTAATATTCTAGAAAAGTAAAATTTTTATACATGTTAATTCCATTTACAATTATAATATTCTAAACTACAGAGCTCTAATGAAAAACTCGACCGAAATAATGAACATTGAAAATTGACAATGTCAAATAAATACCCACATAACCCATAAAATAAATCTCTGTATTGCATAAAAAAACATAATAATAAAAAGTAAATTATATGAAATAATTAATACCGTATAACAAACTTTTCTATTTTAAATTTTACTATTTTTTTACTTGATTCTCTCATAACATAATTGCAATACTTTCTTATTTTTATTACAGGTTTAAATTGGCAATACTTAAAGCAATCCAATTAAAGTGTATTTGAAAGATTTAATCTGAGTAACATTTACGGATAATTCATTATAAAATAGTTATGGGATGGTAAGTATATTTAGGTCCTTTCTTTATTAATTTAATTTGTACACGACAAATGTAGAAATCCATTTTAATTATGTTCATGATCTTTTAGCCTATTATAGGATCTAGTAATGATAGCATTAAGCGAGGAGTCCCAAGTTCGACTCTCACTTGGGGTAAACTTATGTGGCTGACATAACTGTTGTTCTCTGGTCAAGAGTGTCTGAAGTTGTGTATGTCCATGCTATTAAGATAATCCTACTGCAGGGTAAGCTACTAGGCATACGCATACTCCATTCCAGTTGTTTTAATTTACGGATATTATTATGGACAGAGAAAAATTAATAAATAATAATTACCTGAATACAAATTATCTTCTGTAATTATGTCTTCTGTAATTATCTATTCAATCAGGCATGTCATAATAAAATCTATTCAATTTGGCTATTCCAATAATCAATGTCACAAAATGAGTGGATCCGTAATTATTAATGTTAAAAGTAGCCGTTGCTTACAAAATAAGAAGAACAATGGTTAATATGCTACTAAAATTATTATCTAGATCCATTGTAATCTTGACTTAATACGTGCGACATAACTGAAACTTTGTAAGAGTTAAATTGTAAAACGAGAGTCATAAAGACGACAAAGTTGAAGGGACGTCATATTGAGCCCAGTTGTGCCAACCTAAAATAAGTGTTGACTAACTGAGTAGTAAGTTAATCCTCTCATCTTAGTCTACTGACCCAATGGTGGGGTCAATTTATTTATTTATTTACTCCTACTAATAAAATTCTTCTAATATTATAAATGTTAAAGTTTGTAAGGATGTTTCTAAGTTTTCAAGCAGATACTACTGAACGGATTTTCATGAAATTTAGCATACAGATAGACCATGATCTACTTTAATAAAAGTGATTTTTACAAAGTCTCAAATTCGCATCCCTATGTTACGTACCTTCCAAATGTGTTTCAACTCATCACCGATTTTATGCTTCTTTCAAAGAACTCAAGTCTGCTTCACCTAACTAAATACCTTAATAAAGTGCTAAAGCTGATACTTAGTTCTCACATACGTTTTTAAGTAATTATTTTCATGACTGTATAATTTATCACCTATACCTATTAATTTCAAGTAAGTGAGAAGGCCGCCTCTTGTTGAGATATTTTCAGAGTAAATGCTGCAATAATAAAATAAGGTTTCCCTGAGCCGTGGGTACTATAGACAACACACAGAGTCAACAAAATTCAAACTCAAAATTGATATTTTTACCATACTGGGAATCAAAGCCAGGACTTTTCGAACGGCGAGGCGCGGCGTGGCAGCGCGCGCGGTGGCGCGCGGCGGTCGAAAATCGGGTTCTCTAGCTAAAAGTTAAAATTATTGTTGTTGAAGCAATTGTTGTTGTTAGTTTGCCTCAATTACAGGCTCTTTAAGTAAAATAAGCTATAGAAATCCAATCAATCCTATAACAGCATTAGCTACCAGACATGTACAACTTTAAGCCTAGTTAAATAACCTGTATCTATTAAGTTAAAATGGTACTAAAATAATGTAGAAATATCTACTATATTGGGTTTTAGCGATATTTACAAGACTGATAATGCCATGAATTTCTTATAAATTGAATTAGGAAGTAAGGAAAAATATAATTACGAAGCATATCGCGGTTTTGAGAAATATCCAAAATATTTATTTCATCAATTAGAAACTATCTTCATAAACCCAATTATAGCCGTTCCATTGTTACTCGAGCAGAGTTCTCACTGGCCAAGTGCCATTTTTATTTAATTACACATTTATTCAAACCTTCAAGCTTAACGTTCTCATGTTTTACTTTGCCGTCAAGAGAATGGTCAGAAACACGCCAGAAATGACAAATTCAACATTTTGTGACCTGGATAATTTTTAGTCCAATCCGGAAAATATCTTTGTATTAATTTGTTCTTTTATAATTGGTTAAGTAATTAAAAAGAAAACCGAAAAATTTCGAATACATTCGTTCGATCAATTTGAAATTGGAACTCGTTTGCACGTTTGGCACAAACTGCGAGTATAGGCAGTCATTATGTCAAACGCATGCGTGTGCGCCGGCCGGCTCGAGCGCTCAGATTCTTCTCAAACCTAGCGTTATCGCACACATAGGCAATTAGTCCAAGTTGACCGGAGGCGACAGCTTACTGCGATTGGTCGGTGGCAGCGTGACGTCATCGACTACGACGGCCTTCGCGCCCGATTGGTCGACACGCGTCATTTCGTCGATGACACGTTTGTTCTTATTTTGAACGCAAGTTCCGAAGTACTCGCTTTTTGTTGTACCCAACAATGGGGGCTCCATTGTGCAAAATATGTTGTATGCTCATGAAATTATTATTTTGCTACCAGATTTAGAGATTGTTAATAATTAAAATTTCTAGCAATTATCAAGCTTTAAGTGTTATAATTGACACGGGTCACGGTAAAGTTGAAAAGCTGTTGAAAACTCTTTTCGCGATCTAAATAACGAAACAGAATCTGTCTACGGTACATCCTGTTGGCTTTTAAAAACCCTTCTCAAAAGTGCGATGTGAATTAGGAAATCGTCGAATTACTTTATCAGATGCGCGGGCTAGACGACAGAGAGCACGTTGGTTGAACTTTGGCAAAGTTTTAAAAATCGAAGTTAACTTTGCTGGCTTCCACTCCGGCCCTAAATAAAATATTAACGGGCCCGGCGATTCGTTTTTGTTTCCGAACGCGTATTACTAATTGACATGGGTTTTTGTCCTATCACGGCTTTTTAATTGATACTTTCGCACTTGCTTTATGCTCCAATTGTTTTTATCCTGAATGAATAATGTCTAAATAAAAAGTTTGCTGTCAGTCAAAGGATGCGTTCGCTTTAAATACTGGTTTACTTATTGTTTTATTTGCTGAGTATTATTTTATCATTAGCAATTGGTTGTTTTTTCGAGAATTGAGCGGATGCAGCATAAAAGAGCCGCACGTCAATTTAAAACATTGCCTATATGTTGTCTGTAGCCGCTTAGCGATTCAATATGTCTTCATTAAGAGAATATCCAAGCATCGCATTTACAAGCGGAACTCTCAATCTTGATCCTTGTCCAGGAATTATTACTGCACCGTTTCTTGATACTTCGAACTAAGTTCAAGTTGAAATTCCTAGATGAGAACTTGTTAAGTTAATTAACATTACATTAACTACTTAGTAGAAAACTATGTATTTTTATTGCATAAATCTGAACGAATTCTTAGTTATTTAAGGATTTTATTTGCATTATGTAACGAAAAATAAAAGACCTTTCATAGATACGGAAAAATATAGTTTAGTTACAGCTAAAACAAATAATTTAAGCATGTAGAAATACTAGGTATTTGAAGATAATATGTACAGGTATTTAAAAGAATACACCATTTAGTTAGTTGAAAAGAAAATCCAAGGATTAAGAATAGTTACAAATTCAGAAAAATTATATAGTTTTTTACATACTGTACTTACGACTCCACTTCTTCATTCGACTCTACATAACTCTATATGCAAACTTTACTACGTGTAAATTTTAATTCTAACATCAAATACTTACAGATTCATAAATATGATATTATAACTGACTTTAAATTAAAAGCAAATCCAACACATTAAAATCAATAACAAGTAAAATAAAATCAATACGACAGCTGAACATATGAACAGTAATCGACATCCATTCGATTACAGCAGGACGAAACAAAAGCATTACTTTTTTATTTGCAAACTAAATATTTAAATGATGGGAATGAAGTTAATTTAGCATTAGAATAATAATCTGTGGACGGCGGCCACCCGTTTTGAATTTCGAACTGGACCGAATGTTTTTTTTGTTGGTTCGATCGATCGGCATTCTGTATTTGTGATTCTTAAGATAAAGACGTATGGATTTACATATGTTATGTCAGCGGAGGTCCAGGGAACATTTAAATTGGATTTATTAGTCCGTCCCTATTAAGAAACTGAACTACGTTGGCGGTTTTCAACGGTGGTGTTCTTGCAGCCAATACGAGCTGTTGTTTTTACCTTTTTAGTTGTAATAAAAATCGTTACAAAGAAATGTGTTTTTTAGAAGTTACAGGTCACTTATATGATACAGCATCACAATAATCACATAATTAATAAGCCGTATACCTAATGTATATACCTATCTACTTTTGGCGTACTTACAAAAACAAATAAAAATAATGTAACTTGTAAATATGCATTAAGTGAATATTGGAACATTTTTCTTTTGAACTTACGATTCCATTCCATGCTGCAGCTGTTCGTGAAGAATTACTTATCACTGAAACTATTAAAATCAAGATTTAAATTTCGTAGGTATTACCATGAACATTGCAATATCTCAAACAAGTAGCAAGTTTACTTGATTCTATGAAAGGCCGAAAATAATCCTTTCTCGAGAAAGGATTATCGACAACTACAATACAAATCTTGTTACAAACAAAGCAAACATTGTTTTTTTGTTAAACAGGTGTTAATCTGTGGATGTAACATTTTAAATATTATCTAACACAAACAATCTTAGAACGAGTAAGATTATTGTGTAACAAAGATGTTTGCGGGAATTTATAATATAATATTATTAATCTATTTGTATCGAAACATTTGGATACCAGCGTGCACACTCACACACTCTCTCTCTCACACACACACACACACACACACACGCGCACACATACCCTTTTTAAAGAAGAATAATGTCTACATGTACATTATTCTTATGCGTGTATGTAATGCATTTATGTAAATCTGAGATTTGGTATTGTTAAAATATACATTTGCAGAGAAATTTTTATATTCATGTGTAGTAAGTAACCCTATGACAAATTAAATTATCGAATTTTGACTGCAGATGTACTTAATATTACATGCATTGCATTGTAGTGGTCCATAAAATACAATGAAATCTAAATAACATTCCGTATGAAACAAAACTGTAATCAGTTGAGCAGTGTGTAATTGGATCTTACAATCATTTGATCCGAGGAGATCAAACCTACGCAGCCTTAAGCATAAAACCTTTATCAAGAGGACAAGACAACCTTTATAAAAGGTCCTATTCAAAAATAAATTCAATTCAGGCGTGGTGAACTAAAGAACCTTTGACCAATGTCCGCCCATTAGGCTCTATTAAGGCCCTAGTAAAATAAATACTCAACCGAAATACAATAGAATAAAAAATGTTCATAACAAGAATTAATTTATTGTCTACGATCAATAGCTGTGTGGGTGGACAGATTAGACGGATATAGACGGATCTCAAGAGTCCATCTTTGTCAAGCTTAGATACCGATTTGTTAATGTCGGCATTTCAACAACGGCTATTTAAAGTTTGGTAGGTGACACGATTAGGATAGCTTAGTAGTTTAGTAGTGATCTTGGTTTAACTAGCTCTAATTTTTAAAAGGTGTGTCATTGGCCATGCTTGTAGGAAAATATCGTAATCTGGGAGATGCGCTCCGATAAAAGTATTAATGACTCACTAACATTACCAAACATGATAAATCATTTGATAGTTGTTCATAAAAATTGTAGGGTGTTTCTATAGACAAGTAATACCTCTATATATAAGTCGCAGTTCAAGGTGCACCGTTAACTACCCTAGGTTGGATGGATTCAAGGATGGATGGAGCCTTACAACCTTGATATACTCGTAAACTGTTGGCTATGACCTCGGACAGACCCGTGAAGACTCGTCGCCAATGTTGGGACTATTGTAAACTGTAACAACTAAAAGTCATAATCTTTACAGCTAAGGCATCGCTCACAATCCCAAGATTTATAGATCACTGCACGTTTTAATGAGAAACTAACTCGGTAGCAAGTAGCAACTGTTTGAAATATTTCAATTTCAAGTCTTAGTTCGTATATTAAACAACATTAATTGTAAAGCTATAACGTAGAATCGATTTTCCAAACAAAAGCTCCAAGATGGTATCAGGACAGAACAGGTTGACAATAGAATCGAATTCGATAGAGCCACCTGAATCTTTAATATTTTCCCATGGTCAAAGTCCGATAAACACCTTAGCAAAAAACCATTCGAGCCTGCCTTTGACAAACATTTGGTCAAAAGATTTTTTTGTCAAAACAGCCTCAAAATGCGTCCATGTGTTCGGATATCGATAATATTGTAACAATACCGAATAGGGTTGGCACCCAGTCGCCAACAGGCAAAATAACTATTGTACAGCATTGTGTCTTTCTTTCATCAATTTTAGTAGAAAAGGGTTTAAAGGTGTCATTTTCTAAATTTCTTTATATTTTTTTAATGTTTGTGTTGAGGAGAGATTATGGCGAGATAGGTCCTTTTTGAGTTGATCTAGCGTTTAAAAAGTTATTAAAAATATGTCAGCTTCGATGGATATCTTAATGGTATCGTTTAATCGGCTTTCTATGAATCTCTCCTGTGTTTGGTTTTTTGATTGATAGATAAATTAAACTGGCTTGTAGTTAGTGGAGTTAGTACCTGTAAAGCTCATACACGCATTGGTTAACTTACCTGACCCAAGTTAAGACTTTTATTTTAGGTCCTCTATGTTAAGAATTGACATAACTGTCACCAGATTTTGGAATAAGTGCTACAAACCTATTTTATCAATTGGAAAATCATCTTGCTTGTGGATTTTTCAAACGAATTCCTTTTACAATTTCCGTCTACCACATACAGCTTCTTCACATACCTCACTTTACTGTGGAAACCGACAAATAAATCGCCCTCACTCAACTAAACGTTGATTGACGTCAAAATTGTAGTGTTACTACCTGTTCCTTTATATCGGCCATGTGAATGATGCCTTTGACCATTGTCCAACCTTTTGATCCAAACTCCGAATTTAATCGCACGCATTCCTACTGGTCGGGGAACATGGATGTATTGTATTGAATTACAACCAGTTTTGGGGTTTTTGCGATGAACGAAATAGTTCTTGTCTTCTAAAATTTGCTATAAAATTGTTATCTTATGGAAAGAATTGTTATTAAAAGATGTAATAATATTTTTTGTATCATCTATAAAGGTAGATACTTTTTAAACGGCTTCAAAAAAGAAGAAGGTATTCAATTCGACTGTTTTTTTATGTTTGTCACCTCAGAACTTTCGAATGCGTGAACCGATTTTGATTCTTTTTCTAATCGAAAGCTGGTGCTTGTCATGTGGTTCCACTTAAATTTGAGAGATCTGGCGAGTAGTTTTCGAGTTATCCCTTATTTTGAAGTCGGTTATTTTTTGTCAAGAATTATTACAACACCTTAACTTTGTTTGCGAATTACTTTCGATTACTAATATATCTATATAATACTAGCTGCCTGGACAGACTTCGTTCTGTCAAAAGTTTTTATTTTATTTTGAGATCTAAACTATCCTATCTTTCAAGTTGGACCAAACTGCACACGGTGTGCAAATTTGATTAAAATCGGTTAAGTAGTTTAGGAGTCCATCGCGGACAAACAACGTGACACGTAATTTATATATATTAAGATGTAATATTATCCATATTATTATGTTATTGAAAATGTTTTCAGTGTACTGATTTATTATTTATCCGCTACAATTTCCTAATATCAACTAAACGACTTCACCCAGGATATAATTGCTACTCACCATCAGGAGGTTTTCTAGCCAAGCATTAGTATAGAACGCTGAATTTATTTTATTTTAAACCACACTATCCCTATAGGAAATTATTTCCAAAATGAATTAATATTATAATTTATACACACTACAATTCCTAAAACGTAAATTTAAATGGACTGTAATATCGTTATTAAGTGTTAATGTAAAGCCAACATTATCACTACCTGTCAAACCAATTTCAATCGAACATGAATCATTAGCATAAATACAATCAAGTTATAGACAATCGAAACCCGAACGAAGAGTTAAGAAGAAATAGACAGGACCGATTTTTCCGACCGTTTAAGTCCGCGGTCTATCCAATGTTGCAATGTCTTAAGCTTATTGTTTCGCTTAAAGAGATTAAGTGGGTGTTAAAAATTATAAGACACACAGTCAAAGGAGTGAAAGATAGCCCGATGTTCATTTATGATTTATATTGTGTTGTACACTATGTTGTGTATTGTTCGTTTGTGTCGGAGCAGCGGCGTGGGCGTTCTGTTAGATTTATAATAGTTCGCCCTTTCCTTTAACTAAATTATGATATTTAAGCGGGATTCAATATGCTTGATATCATTCATGCTTATTTGCGTGGTCTAATCGCTTTTTGCGTGCATAATTTCGTTAAACATAATTCGCCTTTGTTGTTGAGCTTAGAATGATTTTGTTGGATCTTAATATGATTTTTTTTATCAGTAAATAATATGTACCTAGTGTACCTACCTATGTTTAATACTAAAATAAATATTATTTCACTTTTGTTAATACCTAAATATTTCATCATTAAGCAAAATATTTTAATTAATTTCTGGTACTAATTTACAAAGCATCAATACTACTAAGTAAAATCTCGATTATCGTAACCAATAAACATGCTACTGTAATTTTATCGTAAATCTTAAGTGACATCAGTCTACTCCAAATCACATCGATACTTTACTAAACGTTTGGATAATATCTCCAATAACCAGAATGAATCTGTCCTACGCATGAGCTTATCGCTTGATATACTGTAGGTGTCAAAGCATTACGTCTGTTTCCGGACGCCGCATAGCATAAGGTCGTAACTGCAATTCTACATACAACGCTGGGAGCTTTCCCATACCGGGCACTTCGTGACCGCTCGCCTTGTTAACGCGATGACCCGAGCCGAGATTATGCACTTACATCCGTTTGAATGATGACTGCTTAATTGAGGTCATGTGAAACCTATGCTTACCGTAAACAAAGTGCAGATTTTTTACGGCCACCATAGTTTTCATACGCGGAGTATTCTTACGGCCTTTTATGGTGAACAACAACTTTCCTACATTAATAAATCAATTACTATAACCTCATTATCGATATAATATCCATTATAAGATTTACTGTATGAAATAAAATATTATACCTATTACTATTAATAACTATATGTATAATGAAAGCTTGAAAAATGAGGCTTATAAAGTCCTTTCTTGTAACATAACTACTGTATTAAAAACTAGTTGCAATCTGACAAACACACACGACAAAAGTTATTCATCAATCAAACAAATCGTTTATGGCTGTAATAACCCTTTCTAAATCTAAGTATGACCAAACGAGTCTACAGCCAAATACTGTCCGGCTATAAAGATAACGAAATTAGCATTGAATATTTATTGTATGTGCTTAATGTCAGGGCAGTGAAGCATTATAATGTAGAACATTGTAACATAAGAGAATGCTGTTAGTGCCTAGTAAAGATGCAGGAAGTTTCATCAGTTGATTCGTTTCACTTATGATAAGCCATCTAAGTATGTACCTATACATTTATATTAAACTGAGGTATTTTGATCATATTATATCTTTAAATTTACTTGAATTAATTGCGAAATTGTCATTAAAATCTGGCTTTATTTAGCACATCAACAACTAGATAAGGTTTAAAAATAATTCATGAATATTCGTTTCTTACAATAACATATTATACTGTATTGCCACAAAAATATCCCTGTTACTAATTTAACAAAGTTATTGCAAACGGCGTAATGAACGTAGACCGGTGTAACATACAAGACACACTTGAGTAAACCACAGAGCAGGCTAACTGTAAACGCAGAGGCGAACAGTACAATAAATTTGACGGCACGGCCGCAACCAAGATCGGCTTTCTTCCGATCGCCAGATAACCGAGAAGTGACCCGCGTGCGAGCCAAACATGGCCCATTGTCTTGACGGTTCAAACGTCAGGTGAGACTCACGGAACGATTAGAACCGTACGATTACAAATATCACGATACTAAATTTGTTTCATCGACTTTTCAATTGAATTCCTATTTTCAAATAAGGAAGCATTTTGTATAAAATGACACGGTTTTCATGATTTGTCTCCGCGAGCGACGGGTTAAGGGCACGGACCTTTAGCAGCGATTGGAGGCCATAATAGTGAATTTATTTCATCGGTTTCAATTGAGCTTACTGTTTCAAATAAGGGTCCGGTTTGAATAAAGAGGTAATGTTGTCATCGTTTGCTTTCTTGTTTCGCCGCTTGTTGGATTTAGAAGGAATAATGTAGTTGTAACGTGTTTACCTTTAAGAACTTTTATTGTCCTTTTTATTTTTTATTTGTATAACATGTCTACACATTCACAGCTCTGCGTGAACTGTGCAGGCTATTAAAAGTGTGCGACTTATTTCACACAACTGTTAATTGGCCCATCAACGCTGTAACCCATATTTACCATGTAGATAATGCTCTCTTCTAGATTACCATCACACCTAGTAAAGGTCATGGATTACATCGTAGTAGATAAATCGTATTAAATATTATTGTTTTATATTATTTAGTTACTCTATTATCTGCCCGAGGTTATATTATTAGGTAAATTATTAGGTTTTCAACATTATTTTCTATCACTATTATCATACCTGTCAAAAATGTAGAGTATCTTAATCTGTACCCAATTAGTCAAAATAAATTGATTTAATAGCAAAAAATTAACTTGTGAAAAATAAGAAATTATGTAGGTAGGTATATAATATTTAGTTTTTTTTTCTATATTACGGTACCGTATATCAAATTAGTAATATTGGAAAAATTATGTATCGATGGTCAAATCGTTGAACGTGACATTCATATTTGCCTGTAGCTACCACTGATTCACAAAAAAAAAACCGAAAAGGTTAATATTTGGCATCGTCCGGTCTCTCACGCTGTCGCCGCAATTTTTTTCTCCAAAGGTGGCACAACCCTTTTGATCCATACACCATCAATACACTTAATAATAGTGTCCACAAAGGATTCCTTGACCAGAATTGAACACATGTGTGAGAAAAAATTTTGCAAGACAATATAACAAGTGTCACTTTTTCTTTTTTCACCTTTCCACTTCCTGTATTTACTTGAATGTTATCGTATGTTTATACTGAATTTAACAATCGATAAATGTCTATAGGTTGTACATTTTGACTACACTCTAAATTCCTAACTAATTAAACATCCTAATATCACAATAAAACTTATCAAAATCAGTTGGCTTCAATACAGAAACTTCAACAAACATTTATCCTCAGCTTAAATTACCTAGTGCTTCAGAAAATCCACCAAACACTAAACTTAGTAAAAGTATACGAAACGTATTTTTCTTGAAGACAAGTGGAGTGATAATATTTGAATTAGACTTTTAGCATCTTCGCGATAATCGTAACGTGTTGCCGTACTTGCGATACGATCTATCGTATAGTGTGTAGATACTTTTAAAAATACGTTCTCATTCTATACAATATAATACAAATTACAATACAGCATACAATGTACTTTTATTGGGAGTAATGCACGAAATTTCAATAATATAATAACTTGAAATAGCCGCAATACTCGAGGCCGCGAAAGAGGAACCGCAAACGCGTCAATCAACTCCCGCGCATCACGCGTCGCCATTGTCCGGCTTTAGGCTCCTTACACATAAAAAACAAATAAAGATATTACTGGTAGGTAAGAGATTTGGTAAGGATGAACTTACTTTGTTTCGTTTTCCTAAATGGTAGGTTTTCTAAGCCAACAATCAACTTGGCTAACCATAAGCCAAACTTCACATGCCCACCACAAAATTGTACTTCCTAAGTATATTCACAAATGTGGTAATTAATCACAAACGAGCATTGAATTTTGCAAATTATAGATGAAGCCAAGCATATAGGTACTTGTGTGTTTATAATGTAAATAAACTAAATAAAATAAATGTATAATATAAACACGCAAGTAAAATGTATTATAAATGCTTATTGAATTATTTAAAAATCAAAAATCAACAAAAATAATTAAAATGCAAGTCCCGGTAAACTAAACCAGGTGTGATGCTATGTGGATCAATTACAAGTTAAACATTTTAAAACACACACTTCAACAGAAGCAATGGTTTTAAAACAATTTATTAGGCCCATACGAATTTGAATAGTTTAACTCGCGTGTTGCAGCCTTAACATGAGCGATCCGATCTTAATACAGGCGGTCCGGTCTATAATTACCGGACCACAGCCACCTGTTGTGTTTTCACACGCTCAGGTAGAATCCGAATCGGACAACGGTACGTAACTGTATCCTTTTTTGTTCTACCATCGATTGTTCGACGCGCAATTTGAGGAAATGAACGTTTTGACTTTTTAGGCAATTAATATGATGCGTTTGGGTTACTTCTATTCTTAATTTTTAAGTTATTCATTATTAAACTAGTAAGTGCCTTCCGAACTGTTTGTTTTTTTATTTCATGCAATTTATAAAAAAAAAAATATCGCAATACTGCAACTCCACTAGGAAATAGTGAAATTATAATAAATTAATAGTGAAATTGCAAATTGCTAAGATATGCTAAAATTGTTTCTTTCGTGGTTTTTTGGCAAAACTTTAATCATTGAAATAAATACAAGACGTGAAAATACAAGAATACGGGTGACAGTTTAGAATGTATTTCTTCAGCATAATGTGTCGGTCTACACAATTCGCTGTGGCCACATCACGCAATTTGCGCCAGCGTAAAGAAAATCGAATTACGATATTGTTTATCCCATCCCCCATTATTTGCGTCAGCTACCAGATGTACACTACACGTCAATCTCCGATGTTTATTTACCTAGAAACAGCAAACATCGAGCGAAGGGTCACTACATATCGACATTTTGGTCGCTAAATTTGATTGTCATAATTGTGTGCTCTAATAATAGACGCAAATCCTGATAAAGATTAAACGTTTTGTTGACCGAAGCAATGTTTACTCGATTTCTTTCGTAAATATTGTACAAAAATAATAGGCAATATTAATACAGTTTGTTTTAAATAAGTTTTTGTTACTAAGTTTTGAACGTCAAACAAATGCAAAGGTGAGATCTCACTTGAAACAGGAAAGAAATAACGAAGCACAAAAACTTAGCAATAAAAAACCTTATAGGTATTAAGCAAAGAAAAGTACTGTGGTAAATCTTGAAGGCTGCAAGGTTTTAGTTGCTTTGTGAAAGACATAATATTTTTACTGCAGCTGAGGAGACCTAGACCAAATACTATCACAACTATAATACTAAACACTAATCGTGAAACATTTCATGGCCAGCACGAGGGTAGAAATTTGTTAAAACATCGGTTTCTACTTTAAAATAACCATGGCAGAGTGTGAAGCCTGTGTACCAAAACAGCCATCCAAATCCTGCCCCAAAGTTACTTAATTTGGTTGATAACTTACAAATTGACAAGCCATGCTTTACAAACGTTTCATACGTTTATAGTTGCTTTATTACATCAAAGTAGTTTATGTCACATATTCCAATAACCGACTAAGCCTAGAGATTTGACCGTCCTCACAAAAGCCACGTCGAACCAATAATTCATGCTAAATATAACGCGACACAATTATAAGTCATCCATCCGTTTAGATCTGTGCAAAATCATATTCATTCACTAATACCATTTTCGCAGTGACATGCACTTTTTGCTATTCAAATAGGGGACAGTTGTAGTTTTTTTTGTATGGAACTTTCGTCTTGGTCCCCACACTGGGGTACCGTAGTCGATTACGCATATTTTCAGGGGTGCTGTGTGTGAAAAAATGTACTATTATAAATAAAAGGAGCTTAACAAAAGGATGCGAGAACGATCGGGGTCACTAGGAAACGGCGGTTTTGATACGGGTTTTTTTACCTGCATATGGGGGGCTCTTTTTTTAAATTTTGGGTCTCGAAGTTTGCTCAACTCGCCAGCCAGTCTGTGTTCATCTGCGAAGATGATCACATGCTTTACGACCCCGAGAAGTTTATTACGAAGTGGTCACTGGCCAATTGGACTTGTGAGTTAGCTACTTCGGACTTAAAATTTTAACTATAAATGGACAGTGTTCAAAAACTGTATCAGTTGTGTGAACCTTCAGTGATACCAACAGCGATGGATTTATCTTCAAGGAGTAAGTCAAGATTTTTCGACTCTGGCATCGACATAAGACGAAAAGGTACTTGAGAACTATTAATATATCCACATAAATTTTTCCAATCAATCGTGTATTCGTATTTGATGGAACTGTTTAGTTAATAGACGGGGAGATCTATAATAAACCAACAATAACCAGTGGTAAAGACAAATTGGAAAGTAATAAGGCAGTGAAAATGATATCTGGCCCCGAAACATATCTCTGTATGAATCGCGGAGAATCAGATGCCATTTACATTAACATATAAATGAGTACGTTAGTGGTCTGTGCGTCATATATTAGGTACAATTCTATAGAACGCACGACTCGTATTGGCTATAAACCGATGTCGTTAATTCTTACAGCACTCAATTGTTTATGGCCAAAGTATGTATGTATGTTAGTATATTTATACGCCTACTATTATCACTACAGTTTAAAGGGATAATAATATCTAACGTAGATTTTCCGACAAAGTTTCTAGTACTTACTTTTAAAAAATAAAATCATAATTTTCAATATCATGAAACGTATTTTTTGCCACTCGAATAATATTTTTTATAATGCTCAAGTGTTGCGTCATTTTAAACCACACATATTTCTTACAAAAACCGCGTTTAATTTTCCACTTATAAATAACACGAAAAGCTTATAATTTCGTTTATAATTAGCTCGTGAAATAAATGAAAGCTGGGCCTATATAATATTGCAACTTAACCTGGTTTGCTCGTTCCTTCATTCAAACTAAAAATGGCTGTAGAACTTAACATCAACGGAATAAAGGGTTGGAATGGAAAGCGGTAATGCGAAATGCTTATGCCAAGAAACCTCAGCACTACATCAATATAAAGCGTTATTTAAAAGTATATTTTAGATAAAAGTGCATTCCTTGGTTGCATTCACCGCAAATTTCTAGCCGCGGAGGCAGTATGTCAAAATAATGACCGCCAAGTAATAGGCTGAGGCCAAGCTGGGATGGAGTATAATTTAACATCTTTTGTTTGGTGAAGCTAATGGAATTTTTATCTAATGATTTACGCAAATCGCTTCCGAGTTGGATGTTTCCAATATTGCTGATATGAGCGGGAATTTAAAATTGTTTTTGAAAATTAAAATATGTTCCAATTGAATTTTAATGAATTACGAACAAGTAACATAAATTTTATAAAATTTTAAATATTTCTGTCAATTATTTTATTTAATCAAAATATTTAAACATTTCAATGTTTTCTAGATTTCGTTAGTGAAACTTGCTCAAAATTGTTAAAATAAAAAAATATGAAATGTAAATTTTTACACGTTTTAAACGTAATGAAGTAACGAAACGATTAAATAAATTTAAATTCAATGGATGTATTGACACTTTAAATACAATTTAATCATTTAAAATTTTATATTTAATGAAATAAAAAAGTAAAGTAACAGGAAAAATAAATTTTTATTTGTCTTCATATACCGCACTGCAAGGGTTAGCAGTGGTCGCTGGCACTTTTCCGACCGGACGTCGCTATGACCCCACTTTTATTGCCTCGGAAAAACATATCTCTTGTTTTCGCTCGGAAAATACGACTTACAGTTTGCGGAAAATCGCATTATGTTTAAATTTTTGGTTGGTTTTTAACAAGTTTTTCTTTTTAAGTTATTTGTATTATATTAGAATGTACGATATATTTTATGGCCAGTGAATTTGATGTCACGATAAAGGGATAGCTTGCTGTAAATCTTAAGTGGATCAATAAAAGTATTAGTTGTTCCTATGTATCTATCAAAAGCAATCGTTAGCCGTATTGGATTTCCAGAAGCATGCGATATAGCAGCGTCAAGGAGTATTTTCTATGCGTCCTTATTGTCTTATAATGGGTTAAGCCAAGCCATATTGGAGACCTTCGGGGAGCTATCTAGAAATCCTTCCAATTATTCAGGCTGCATCAATGGGTAAGCACTATTTAACTCTTCAATCTTCTACTACTCATTTTATCTTTACTTTTGCTGATATGAGTAAATTTTGGTTTAGACATTTTGTAAATATGTTCAACATTGGACAATGACTAAAGCTGCCTTGAGTAACATACGAATAGTCGCAGTTATAAAGAACTTCAAAGAATACCCGTGTACATATTGCCTCACGATTTTCCTTTAGCATCATTTTATTAGAAAACCATATTATTCTCATACAAAACAACCGCAAATATCAGCCACATATCCTCTCGCTGTAATAGATACAGTAGGTGCCAATAATTACTGGCGGACAGTTAACGACAGAAGAGAATTAAGATTTTTGCCATAAATGCCCGCCGTGAAGATAAAACCCTGCCAAGGATTAGGGGTTAAGTGTCCGCCTTAACGGGTACATTGTTATAGTGATGGCCGGATCGAAGGGATCGATATCGACATCATGAGTATGAGTGAAAAGTCTACTCGGAACTAACTGATAACTTAATAAAACCCATTAATATTGATCAACACACTTTTAAACGATTATTTCTTTTGTCAATATAATCTAAATTTTACTAACAAAAAATAACCGACTTCAAAGTCTCAAAAACTAGGTACTTGTCAGATCTCATTCAAATTTATGTGGGACCACATGACAAGCACCTGCTTTCGATTAAAAAAAGAATCATCTAAATCGATTGGCGTGATACTGAGTTATTCGTCAATTTGTCGCGCACATCTTAACCCAAATTTACGACTTATGTGGTTTTGTCGTGGATGCCATTGTCAGATCTCAATAAAATTTATATGGGACCACATGACAGCCACCAGCTTTCGATTAAAAAAAGAATCATCAAAATCGGTTCGCCCAGTCCAAAGTTCTGAGGTAACAAACATAAAAAAAAAAAAAAAAAAAAAAATACAGTCGAATTGAGAACCTCCTCCTTTTTTTGAAGTCGGTTAAAAACATAGATGTTTGTCTTTTATCGTTGTAGCTTTTTGTAGATACGAGCAGGTACATATTTTACAATATTATGAATTTTAATCATGAGCGATCCTCTACTCGGGACATGGGTAAATATACGTACTATTGTGTTTTGATAATTATTTTGTTAGGTCTTTTAATTCAGTATTATTAAAATTTTAAACTTTTACATATGTAAGTATAATAATAGGTCTTTAACTATGAAATTAACCAGCATTTTCAGATTTAATTATCTGTGGATTGGCGAGCAGTTTGAAATTCACATAAATTTTATTCGAAAACCATGTTATTTTAATTTCAAGTTCAGTTATTTGTTTTCAGATAGTGTTTGTTTTTGAGAAATTGTGGTATTTTCTGGCGCCATGGATAAACTGAAAATTCGTACAATTTTCGAATATGAGTTATTGCGTGGAAGTACCGCTGCGCAAACAACACAAAATATTAACGATGTGTACGGGCCTAACACTGCTTAAATACAGTCCAGTATTGGTTCAATCGTTTTAAATCTGAAAATTTTGAGTTGAAGAACGAGCCTCGCGGTCAGCCAGCAACCTTTGTCAACAATGACGAATTCAAGACGATAGTGGACGCGAATTCAACTCAATCTACGGCTGAGATTGCTGCAAGCTTTGGAGTCAGTGTCATGACAACATTGAAGCACTTGCGTCAAATCGGAAAGATAAAAAACCTAGATAAGTGGATGCCATACGAACTAAGCGACTCGGCATAGAAACGAAGGAATTCTAAATCGAATTGTTACATGCGATGAAAAGTGGATCTTATACGACAATCGTATATGTTCGTTTCAGTGGGTGGACCAGGATACAGCACCTAATCGCGCTAGTGCCTACTACTACCTAGTGCGCTAAAAAAGATTACTCATAGGAATATGGTGGTGACTGTCTGGTAGACCAGTGCCGGACTTGTACATCATAGCTTCTTACCGAATGGCACAACAGTGACGACAAATGTCTATTGCCAAGAATTGCAAACAATAATGGAGAAGCTCGCAATTCAACAACCAAGACTGGTCAATCGCTCTTAACGACAGACATCTCAAAGCTACAAGAGTACAGCTGGAAGCTCTCCATCACCCACCCACCGGACCTTGCTCCAACAGATTTCTACGTTTTAGGCCAGTACTTTGATTAACTAAAATGAAAAAATACCAAAAAAATTTACCCTTAAAACTTTTCATATTAATCTCCAATTTCATACGCAAAGGATTAATATATTAAATTATAAAGTCCTAAACTAAAGACTAGTTGATTGGTAATCTTACAATTAAATTATACCTACTACATATATTCCAAAAAAAAAACTCCAACAAATCATACACTACACATAAGTTAATGTAAGTAGTAAGTACCTATAATAATCTATTTCTATGTTTTCGATCTAGAATGCAATAAAATATTTAGCTTAATCATTGGTGACTAGTAGTTAACTTTAACTACTATAAAATTTAATATTAAATTACATATATCGATATCGTTATATGGATATATGTAACGCACACCACTAAAGTACTGTGCTACAGCGACTGGCAGTCCGGTGTGGCGTTTTTATTGACACTCGTACCGTGACAAATATCCTTCGAATGGCGTACATTCCTACCCTAACTACGCACTACGTATAGAATATTTATTTACGGTCTATAGTTATACTGCTGGTAAATAAGTAACTCGAGATGGAATATAGTAAAATAGTAATGCTCTGACAACTCTATGAGTGAGACTAGTTTGAGACTTTCAAGTTTAATAAATAACTTACTCTTTAAAAACACTACTTTGGTATCTACTCGTATGAGCTATGGTTCACTACATTTTATCAGGTGGCTCGACAAAATTGTTCAAATTGTTCAAAAGAAACTAATGTAAGTATAAAACTCGTTAATATTATTACTGTTCAAATAAAAGCTTTTAAGTTACTAAAAATTGTGTTTTTAATTTTCCATAAATTGTGGTCATCAGAATAAAACTCTACTCAAACTTGATTCAGTATAGATGAAGTGTAATCTTTTGTGGTATTAAATTTTATTATTAAAGTATAAAAAGTAGGTACACTGCGCATTATTTTTAATTGAAAAGATAAGCTTACATCCATTTATCTACGATTTATTTTCTCGATACCCCCGGCGTTGCCACGCAAAACCATTCGGTGTGAATTTTCAATTTTTACTGCCAATATTTTTCTATTAAGGGTTGTCCATCTCCCCAAGCGAGGTATAACGTTACACACCTAAAGCGAAAAAGGTATAAAGAGAGAAAAAAATTCAAATCCCTCTAACGAAGAGACCAATACACAAGAGAGATCTGTTTTTCTCTGGTTATTTCCAATATTCGACCCAGTATTGGATATCAGTAACTCGATTACTGACCCAGCCTTAATTCGATCAACCGTTGGTCGTTTTTTCGGTCTCCAAGGATTCCCTATTTGTGTACCTGTCCTAGGCAAAAACGTGGTAAACTCATAATTCATTTAGTCCTTTGTTTTGTTATTTTTTGTTTGATATTAATGTCCATTTATTACAGTGTCTATTTTCCTTATGTGCGGTATACTTTCTTACTGACTTCTAATGCTTGATATCACTGATGTTCATGGATGTCGGCGACTATTACTATCAGGTGTCTTCTTTGCTTGTTTGACATTTACTTAAAAAAATATGAAGGTAAAATACAGGATTCAATCTTATTTACAACTAAATAAAGATATCTTTGACAGTTTACGATATTTAATATACACAGTTTAATTAATTTAAAGCTGATTTTTCTTTAATTCTTTTGCGTTTAGACATTTAGTTTGATCTTTTAACTTTGACTTATTTTTCTTTGCTGTTATTGTAGTGTAGGGATACTCTATTTTTTTTACGAGACTTATTTGGTAACAGAAATAATTATTTTTGGTATTAAAATGTTTGTTCATCTTTAATTCCTTATTTTTATCTTTGAAAGTTTGATATTTATGATTATTTTAGTATACTGAACTGACATTGGCTGATGATCACCTTGCCCCGTGGGGGCTAAAAGAAGTTGAAGAAAATCATTCGTTTTTCTCGTCGGAATAACGCCGGATAATTCGATTAGCTATCGGTGGGTAAGCGGCCCCTTAAGAGGTAATCCTGTTTTATAGGAACGCCTCCTTAATTTGATAGACTTGGGCCAGTCTTAGATGACTACTGAATATCTTGGTTTATCAACAAATTTAAAATGTTATAGGTTCTAATTTTATTGGTAAATTCCTTCGATTCATAGTATTCATTCATTCGATTCATTTAGTCTCAAACGAAGGTTAAAAGAAAAAATATCTAAATTATTTTCATTTTCTCAAAGATTAAATGAGTATATGAAGAAAGGGGCGTAGAGAAGAGCAAAAAACGTGTGATTAATATTTTTTTCGTTTGTTCTTAGTTACATTTATTGTAAATAGTTTGTTATTTTCATGTTTCTAGTCTTTTTAATATCTACTGTCAATTGTTTATTTTTTATACCAAATTAGATGAATTATTTACGACACGTCGTATTTTATCCTAAACATTTTCACGCAGAGAACCTCGCTTTAACTTATAACTACGAGAAATTACTCTTAATTAATTTTAAAACACCAGTTATCTATACTTAATATTATAAAGAGGCAAGATTTGATTGTTTATTTACATTGAATAGGCTCCGAAACTACTGAGCCGATTTGAAAAATTCTTTCACTGTTGGGAAGCTACACTATCCCCGGGTGACATAGGCTTTAATATATCTTCAAAAAAAATAGGGATGCTTAATAAAACTCCAATAATGTAACCCTAGGTGTAAAAAAATAAGAAAACTGAAACGAAACGAGGGCGGTTAGTCGTATAAACTAATAACATGTTAATATCTCTACTATTAAAGATTGAATTACGATTACATCCTACCCTGTCTAGGTCTTCCACCACTTCTATGACGTACTCTATAGTACGTATGAGTCTTCAAGTGAAAATAGGATAGGGAGGAAAAACTAAACTGACCGCAACTGTACCTACACAAGCCCGCCCATCGCCCACTCGCCTTTCATGGCTGAACGAAGGCGGCTTGTGTCAACATCCACCATGACGTCACTCGCTCCACCATTACTAAACGAAGCTTTTTTCGGCTTGCCACAGACATGTAGCTATCGAGTATATATTTGAAGTTATACTTCTTTTGGCGCATTTGGAAAAAATTTGAGAGTAAAATTTTTACGATGCGCGCGCACACCGACAGCCAAAAAGCGACATGATGAAGTTAACGGATAATCTGATTCCTTTTACAAACAAAGAGTTGTGGCATACGGAATGAAATCTATTGTTGTTCCGTTACGCCAAAGAAGTATAACTTCTTACGTGCGTACACACTTGTTTTTTTTTCAACCGCTCGTTTTATGTAAGCTCATAAATTTTCATAATTTTTATTTATTTATTTAATGCTTTATTGTACACAGGTATTAAAAGATGACAGTAAGAAAGTTAGTACAAAGGCGAGTAATCATCAGTAGTAATGTAATTTTCTTGAATTTTAGTAACACTATTCGATTAAAACCATACACTTCCATTTACTAATAGACCTACCTATAGGTACTGCCCTCCTAATGATAAACAACGTATCTGACATTTTTGACGAAAACGAGTTAATAGCATATTCTTAATCTTAATATATATAAATTACGTGTCACGTTGTTTGTCCGCGATGGACTCCTAAACTACTTAACCGATTTTAGTCAAATTTGCACACCGTGTGCAGTTTGATCCAACTTGAAAGATAGGATAGTTTACATCTCAATAAAATTTATAGTCGCAATATTATTTTATTGCAATTTTTTTTGACAGAACGAAGTCTGTCCGGGCAGCTAGTAAATTATATATTCGTAATCAGCGAATTTCGATCGCGAATCGTAGGGTCGATTTGCAGCCGATACAAATATAAACAAATCATTAAAATCGTTTTCTAGGGTTTTTCACCAACTGACATGAATTTGTACACCAAATGCGTTTTATTTTGGCAAACTACTCATTAAGGCAAAAAAGTACAATAAAAACAATATTTTAATATTTTACTGCAACAAAAAAAAACGCAAATTAAATGATACATTTGCTAACACACTGAAACATCGCCGATATATTGTCTGTAAAAATCGGATGCTTGCTCTTTAGACAGTTAAACATATGACAATCTGTCTGTAGTAACATTTATATAGCCAGTATCGAAGTGAAAACAAATCAAAATTATCCTAAATACTCCTTAATACTAAAAATGACAAAACAACAGCGCAGATTATAAGCAAGAAAAGCAAAGACCCCGCAATTTGCCGACAAGGCTTTATATGAAAAGCTTTGAACCGAATGTCCATTTCCGACAACTCCAGCCATTGAAAAGGTTATCAAAGGACGATGTCAAAATTCGTGCGTTGGAATTTAAATCACGCAACCACGTAGACGGACTAAACACACAATAATAATTATTGTAATGAATGAACGACAAATTAAAGACAGCTATTAACTAAAGATATGAAAGAATTTAATGATTTTGCAAATAACAGAGATGCACCCTGACTATCTTAAAGCAGTGATAGCCTAGCGGTAGAACGTTGGTCTCCCGAACGAAGGGGCCCGAGTTCAAACCCTGGCACGCACCTCTAATTTTTCAAATATTATGTGCGTATTACAAGTTAATTATCACTTGCTTCGGTGAAGGAAAACATCGTGAGGAAACCTGCACACCGGAGAGTTCTCCATAAAGTTCTCGAAGGTGTGTGAAGTCTACCAATCCGCACTTGGCCAGCGTGGTAGACTATGGCCTAATACCCCTCACATTGTGAGAGGAGACCCCGAGCCCAGCAGTGGGACAATTATGGGTTGTTGCTTTGCTTTGCCCTGACTATCTTTAACTATGCTCTACATTTGAATAATTGAAATACCTATTTCTAGCCATTCTCAAAATGTATCGTTTTGAATAATAAAAGCATCCCGTTCATTTCGATAAAAACCACATGAACATGATGATAAAAACCATATGAAGTAATTTTTGAGTTTATATCATACACATAGAGAGACGCAAACTAAGTGGTCTATCAGAAAGCTAGGTAACAAGATAATTACATAGCAATTTTACTAAATTAATTTACTAGTTCTCTGGATCTTTACTTTAACATTTAGTCGACCACATGAATGTATATTATAATAGGTTTAAAATATTTGAAAAATTTTGATTAGGTACCTAAAATTGTTAATAACTTGAATATATCTATGTTACTGAGTATTACGGGCGTTCGCGCGGTCATTTTTGTCGATCCTAATTAATCGGTCGACACACCGGGTGCGGTTGGTAGTTGGATGGGTGGCAAACATTTTTTAAGCGCAACAACGACAAACGCATGGAAATGACCAGCTCTGCAACCAGTTCCTTTCAAGTTAGTGATATTTTTTTGTAATAAATATACCAATGTATTTTTTTAAATATGCTGAGGAGTTTATTTACGGCTTTTCTTCTCCCCGATGACAAAGCACCTTTCCGAAAAGCTGGTTGATTAAAAAATGACGTGCATAAGTGTATCAATGATACCTATATGAATAAATGATTTTGAATTTGAATTTTAATTAAAAGGTTGAAGTCAAGAACATAATTAATCGACACCCCACGCAGTCAAATTCAGATTAGATACATAGGATCACACTCATCAACGCTTATTATAACGATATTTCAACGATTTAACAAAATGTTATATTAAAGTAATGCCGGTTACACATTCATCGCGCGCTCGCATAACAATCATCTCCCCCGCAAATTCGCAATATTATTTTTATTTGGAGTTATTGTCGTGAAAAACGGTCGGTTTCCATAGATTGCAACAATGGGGCGTCGGTGATCCCCTGCCAATTAATATTGGCCACGGTGGTCACACTCGTGTCAAATTCGGACACATTTTTTTGTTTGCGCGTTTGATATAATATAGAAACCGCGATCAATCTTTGATATCATTGTAGCATAGAATGCAAACATTCGACATTCTATATTCATTCAAATATACAAGTTTTAAGCGATGGATTCAAAATTATTTCTCTCCGAATTTTTCATTGAATGGTATTTTACGAAGACATATTTTCTTTTTATAACGAAAAATCTTGTGCAATTAAAATGTTGGTCCGACCGAGAAAGAAGCCTGATCTGTACTTTTGAAGTTTCGAACCACCTGAAGCCATAAAATAAGTAAAAATGTCTTTGAATCAATGATTAAATTATCTATTTCAATTAATATTCTAGGAAACTCGTCAAGTTGCTTTGATTTCAATAGTATTTTCTTTACTTGAGACCAGTGCTATATTAAATAATTAACGCTTAATCTAGAATTTTACTTCTAATTAACAAAACATGTAACACGAATGTTGTATTGTATATTAGCCAAAGTTAACACACAGTTACAACTGCACCGGTGTCGGGACAAAATGTAATTAATAATTTATGCGACGACAACCGAGCCGAAAGTTCTGCTAACACACGAGTTGAGATACCACGTGTAGTGACCTTTTCTGAGTCGAAAAAACAAAGAACAAATTCAACTGGCACGCCGCACGGTGTCGTAACAAGCTAATTTAAACTTTTGACAGTCCTAGGGTGGCTCCCCCTAGCCGTCACCTGAGGCGTTAGAAGACTGGCTAGACAGAACTTTTCAATAAATCAGAGATAATGTATAGACGCTGGTGCGAGCACGTGAACTAACAGTCTTGTAGTTGTTTATTTGTAAACTACTTATTACGTGTTTTGTTTGAGAATTGTAAACGTCTAATATTTTCATTATAACTCGTCACAATATAAAAAGTAAAAAACAAGGACGCTTTTGAAAATATGTGGAAATATTTTAAAATTCCAGTTAATCCTCAGATCTTTGCTTTTACTTTTCTCATTCTGAGACAGACCGATGCCAGTAGTAATGGTTTACGATATTCTGCTTTTTTAACTTATGATAATGATAAGCTAATAAAAATCATATTCTATACTAATATTATAAAGAGGAAAGATTTGATTGTTTGCATTGAATAGGCTCCGAAACTACTGAACTGATTTGAAAAATTCTTTCACTGTTGAGAAGCTTCACTATCCCCGGATGACATAGGCTATATTATATTTTCAAAAAATTAGGGATCCTTAATAAAACTCCCATAATGTAACCCAAGGTTTAAAAAAATAAAAAACGGAAGCAAAGCGAGGGCGGTTGCTCGTAATATATAAATTTCATTCGTAGAACGTATCGATATCACTAAACTCAAATTAAAATTGGAATAGAATTCTGAAGTAACAAAAGTAAATACAACAACTATTCAGCGCATCCACTCATTCAATGTAATGGAGTTAAACATACCCTTTAAAACTAGCCCAGTGGTAAATTGGTAATAAATCAGAACATTTGTTGATACGAGGGAGCTTGCGCGCATGTGTCGACTGACCAGTGTCCAGTGGCGAGTGAGGCCGCGGGGGCGTGGTTTATACCTGCGATTTGTTCGATACTTTGCACTCGATATCAAATTTCCGTGACCACGGAGACCAATGATACGGTAGTGTTATGTTAACTACGCGTTCACGTGTTATAAAGTTTCATGCGCATATGGGTTCGGTTATGCGTTAACGATTTGTTGGTTGGACGTATCTCGTAGTCTGTAATAGTTTGAATATACTAACTTACGACAATTTTATTGGTTTTTATAATATATTGCTAGGGCTCTACGCGCGGCATTGTCTGCGTTTTCCGGTATAATATGTCCCTGTGCATTAAACGTCATGAAAATTCTTTGGAAGAAAATAAATTATCAGCACTGCATGGACCTCTGTAACATCAAATAAATCACCGACTCGTTGCAATCGGAGAAGTAAGCAAACAGGCCCATTACTTCAAACACAATTTTAAGGATTGGATTATAAAATAACAAAGATCTCAATATTTATTTAGATTTTCAATATTGACCTAGTTTCAATAGTACCTAACTAGTAAAATAGGTTTCGAGTTCGTTAGTTGGTTGGTTCTATTTATTAGATTAGATGCAATACTTTCATAACTTATTTTATAGTAAACAAAGATTTTATAATCACTTTATACAGGTATACAAATTTTATTCAGCACATCAATATGATGCAAAAAAAATTACACTTATATTAAAACCTTATATAAAATTTAACGCTTAGTAAGGTACAAATGCCAAATACCCTTTTACTACACTATGATATTGAATATTTTTTATTTTAATAGTAAACTTCTGTGGCAAAGCGTGCCACTATTCCAAAGGTGATATTTTTTAGGCTTCAATTAGTCTCATTTCAATTCAAACATCGAACGAGGAAGAACGAGCATGTACAAACTTCCTTGCGGAAGCGATCAAAAAACATTTGCCACGAGCCGCCTAAATAAATCTGTAAAAACACGACACATTTACATAATAAACCCCCTATACAAACACATAGGACATGGTAAACAAAGCGATCGAACCATGTAGTTTTTGCTATATTAATTTAATTCTCCGGTTACAATCGACCCCTGTGTACATTCAAGAAAGTACGGCCTACTTCTTTACAAAGAGATTGAGGGAAAAATAATAATAATACGACCGTACGGAATGTAAGGGCGTCTGCATAGTACTTATGCGAAATTAGCCCGCGAACGTCTTTGATGTACCGCCCAATTGTGCGCCGCTTGAATATGAAAGCGCCTTTATAATTTCTTAGGCGTCGATGCCATGTCGCCTTATTTATTGGGCAATTAACGAATATGTGCCCTGTATGTAATGGACCGTATTAATATATAAGCGACATTTTTATTGTAAGATGTGATGTGATATGAAAATGGCGTCGGGGAATGGGATTTCTTCTCGTCATTGTAGTTTTCATTTCAATATCTATGTACTTGTTGAGTTTACAGTTAAATAGAAATTATTCATTAATTGGTAAAATATTCGTGTTTTTTTTCTAATTAAATGAGGAAATGTCCCAATTTCCCGTAGCTTAAGTAGGTAGTAGACAGCAACACAGAGTCCCAAGTTCGACAACGAACCTTTACAAGACGACTAATAGGCGTTATGAGATATGACTTTATTCTCGAATCTTGATTGCTCATGGCATCTTATTTGTTAATATCCATCTTTCTTGTATCTTTTAAGCTGGATAAACATACTAAGTATCTGCTAGATTAAAAAATTACACCTTTACACAGGCAATGACAATTATTATATGTTAGTAAAATATCTTTGCTTACAGTTATTAGACCAATAATTATTAGTAACCTTTACATTGTCAGAATTGTTTTAAATAATCATTATGTGTAAAAAAACCATAGCAGAGCAAATTAGTCCAGAAGCCAACTATGATTAACATACTCCTGCAAAAACGTTTCAATCAAAACTAACCGTAACTAAAACCTCAATTGACACTGAGCACAAAAGATGTTACGACAACTGTCGAAGCTAATTAACTTTCCACTCTCCAGGCCTGACAAAAGTAATAACCCTTCAAAATGGACCACAAACAAGACCTATCATTACTTCCCTCAGATAAGTGGTCAATCCCAACTGACACCTTCAGAGCGTGACTCAATGTATAATTAAATGCAATTTATAAAGGGTTCAGACGGTTCAGCTCAATGTCCATATGCCATCCGTTTTAATAAATTGCCGTTAAGTCTTTCATCTCAAAACCAGTATTTACCAAGTCAGTGGCCGCGGTTATGGTATTTTGAAACAGTAATTTGTCACCTGTTCAAAGAATACAATATGGTGAGTTACACCTAATAATAACACGGCTACATACGTATGTACGTACGAAAACAGAAATGTAAAAAAAATGAGTCAGATATCTCCATCCTCCCGACATTTTTTACAGAATTTTTTCTAAGTTAGCAAGTTATTCCTTCCATAAAGATGACACTACTATGTAAGTAGCCTAATGTAACTCTTCAAAACCAATAAACAGCTGCAGTTAGGTACTCATACCCTTGATAAGTCTAAGATTCTATGTTCCTATAAATATGAATGTACCTTACATGGATGGATACTACGATCTTCACACCATTATCTTACCCACAGCGGATGCGGACAGCGCGGCAGAAGGCGGGGGCTCCCTCGGGGTCCCAGCCGACACGCTCACATGCGGGGCTTGTCGCCGTGCCTTCGCCCTCGCAGACATCGTCCGCTTCATCCAGCATAAGGTCTCATCGTGCGATAAGGACCTTACTGCCTACCATTGTTATAGTGCTGGTGAGTTACCCTTATTCTGTACCCTTAGTTACTCTTAGTCTTACTATTAAACCAATAATTATTTCATAGAAACACCTTGAAGTCTATTTAAAAGACAAAGAATAACTGGCATTTTAAAGTCTAAGATCTGCGGTGAAATGCACCTAGAATCCTAACGTTCTGATATTTCCTAATGACAGGCGTTGATCACATGGCCTTTTTTTAAACTATAATAATATATCTAATAATGTCATTCTTAATTACTGTGTTGAAAATAGTAATCAACACCAGTGACATCAAAAATGTCTCAAATTATGTATAAAGATGTTTAAGTTTGAACGCCATTCGTAGACGTTGTTTAAAGACTATTTTTAACGTTGAATATCCTTTCGTAATCGCTGATTTGGTTTTTCTGTTATCAGGACCTAATTCTGACCAAGAAGATGGCTCGAGGCCTAGTCAAGTGGCAGGTGCGAATGCAAGCGGCAGAAGACCATCATTACTGACCGCTAGAAGGCCGCCTAGTAGCCGAGTGCATACACCTCCACTCGCTAGTCCTTCGATAGCTCCTCCTGACCTTCTAGAAGATGGAGGAGCATCAAGTACACCTAAGCGGTTGTTGGAAGGTATGTTCGTGAACTTTGTACATAATTATTGTGTTAATCACAGACGCTAGTTAGCAGTACTAGCTGAAAGCTGAAAAATCAACGTGTTTCAAAAACAGTGTTTATTGACAAAAAATAATATGAATTCAATAAAAATATCGAAAATTTTTAACCATGTGCAATGCATATATTTTAATGGCTTAGTATTCTGAACCTTGGTGTCACCCAGTATGTGTTCAATCCTGCGCGAGCATCAAATTTCAAAATGATGATGATGAAAATATCATAAGGTAATATGCCATAATCGAGAGTTCTCTATAATGTTCTCAAACTGAAGTGTAGGTACCCATTATTGACACTTGGTATGTACTCACTGTGAGATGAGACCTGTAGCTCGAGCACGAATATTTGCGAGAAAGTATTCGTATGGTTAACGTAAGCAATTTGTCAAATTTGTATGGCATTTTAGTACCATTTACGCACGATAGGGGCACTTTTGAAAAAATGCCATACAAATTGCTTACGTTAACCATACGAAAACTTTCTCGCAAATATTCGTGCTCAAGCTACTGAGCTCAACAATGGGTCAGACATAAATTGCGATGATGATACATATTTTAAAATAAAATTAAAAACTCGAACCCAATCTGCTATTTCCTAGTATTTAGTCATCTCAAATAAGCGTATCAGTTTTGTTCAACATGTTGAGTTTCCTTTTTGATCGGACTGGGAAATCTAAAGAAGTGTATCTTGAATAGTAAAACATTAGTGAAAAAAGAGCCGCTTTGCGGTAAAAAAAATACCTCAAAGATGATTGAGGCGTTTTATCGTAAGTGGACAATCGATACTGAATGATTCTTATCTTAAGAGATAAGGCAAAAAATCATATCATTTGAGAGAGAATAACGTTTTGAGAATTTTATTTCAACACCATAATATTTTTCTACATGGTGCAGGTATGAAGAATACACAAATTAGTGATAAAACTACTTCGATAAAATAGTCCTAGGTTTTAAAGTAATATTTTTCATTTTGCAATCAAAAATCAAAATCAAAAATCGTTTATTATTCCAGAATTTACATTTTATTACAATATGTGTGGGATCTTTCCATTTAAGTATATAAAACTTCTGTTTGGCAATGCGGAAAACTTATGGTTTAAGGAAACTAGAGCAGATAATACAATTCAAAAATTATTATTTTAACAGAAGTGGATGCCGAAGTATCAACACCAAAGAGACGAGCATCTACGTCACCAATGCCGTCTAGTTCACCTGACGAAGACATCAAGCCCAAGATAAAACAAGAACACATGGACACCTCAGAATCGCCTGAACATCAAAAGAAGTCAAGAACTGAGGTTGCAGATGCTGAGTCCAATACAATGCATAGCGGTAAGTGTTCAGTCGTCATTATTAAGGACGTTAATAATAATTTTCATAAAATTGACACTGCACAAATAATTTTGAAATTCATTTGAAGTATAGTTAACAGAAAAGTTTTGAGTTCACCAAAAGCGTATCGTTGTATGCAAACAACCAAACACAATCGTCGATAAAATAAGAATGCAAGAAATATTCACGCCCATCCCAAAATTAGAAAAGATTACATTTCAACCGCCTGCGTCATCTTCCTTTTCCGTCCAGTATTTAGTACTTTATTAATGATTGCTATAAGCCGTTGACGGGTTCAAAGGATTCAGCTTTTGGAGACAATTTTATCGCTCGTTCACTCTCTTTTGTCCTATTTCGTGCAAGATGTTGCACAACAACAATGCTAGATGCCGTTCATAGAATGCTTACGTCATGATTGTCCATACATTTCAAATAGTGACTTAATCTCGTCACTTACAAAGCTGCATTACAGGGTGTTAGCTACCTAGACTTTGATACGTAGATTCCTACATAGCTAAATTTTCAAGCATGCAAAAAAAAAACACTTTTTTGTAAGAGTTTCGCAAGAAAATAAGCAATTATGACGATAACAATAATGTTATTCGTTTTTTAAGTCCTTATAAAAAATACTACGGTAGCCTTTTAATAAATCTATAATGATTTTTTGAAATTGAAGCATCTAACGGATTTATTAAAGAATCAAGCCATATAGCTTATTCAAGTTATAGAACTCGAAACATCTGTATAAGCGAGCGATCTTGCGGGGGTGGTTCGAAAAATAATCTATCCAAGAGCGTAACCCTTTGTGCGAGCAGATGTGCCGTCATTTGACACTTTTGTATTAAACCGTTGCACAACAAAAGCTTTCTTAAACCCAAAAATTGTGCACCGTTCAAAATTTCCAACCCGCATTTTGTCAACCGCTTTGTACAACAAGGAGCTTAAGCGGTTGGAACTGTTTATTCGAAATTACCTACCAAAGTGTTCGCAGTTGATAGTGTAATACAACTTTCAGTCAAAACAATTTCTCCATAATCAACACTGCAACTGCAACAATGAGTCTTTTTGTTCATATCGGAAAAGACATCTCACTGCCACATAATAAGATTGCGCTATCGTCTAAACGTCAATTGCAGGTTTGGCTTCAACACCAGTTGTTTCGGATTATTGACTTTATCCTAAACGTTCATATTAACCCCTTCAAGTGAGCTGTCAAACCAGCTATATTCAATAAAGCATGAGGGTCCCGTTGCAATAGAATGTCATAATATATTAAATTGATAAGCAGAAACAAAGAGATCTCATCTATAAATCTACTAAACTGAAGCTTATTGTCATAATAGAGGTATAATTTTTATGGTGACAGTTGAATCGTGACCTCGTGCCAAGTTAAAAAAGGGATCTTAATTTTAATTGTATTATTTTGTACATATTAATTAACCCCATTGCACTATGAGCAGATAAAGGGGATGTTTTGGAAGAAAAAAATTATTTGCATGAGCGCACGATTGGCGTGCGCGCATTGTTATCTTGTGCCTTTTGTGATGACCCTTATGTTAACCATGGCAGTACAGTCGATGAAAGAGCTGAAGTCGGATACACCGGTGATTGAATCTTGTGCCATTGTCCTGTTTGTTTAAAGTCCAATTTTAAAGGACAATTCAATGACGTTAACGACTCCTGATGCGCTCCCGGTACTGATATTATAATTGTCAAAGATGCTACTGAGGCTCTATTGTCAGAAGCGGTCTTTTATAATTTTTAAAAGATAAAAAAATGTTTGGCGTGCTCCTGACACGTTGTACATGGCGATGCGTTCGCCGTGACCTACGGAACTTCTTTGAGCGTGACACAATGGTCGGAAATATTTTTAGTTTTTGTATAGGGAAGGTGTCTAAGTGGCGGGTTTTAAATAAGTGGGATTTAATTTTGGATGTGACGTCTTGCCTTTACTGTGTGAAAGGTGAGGGGAAGATTGTCTCGTGCCTATCGCGTGTCCTTTGACTACGGTCGCTAGATATATTTAGAATGGAACTAACGTGCATATACAAAAGGACTTATCATCACAACAGTCTCACTCACGTATGCAAATGTAGTATGCTGGAGATTTCTACATTTTTTATAGTTGTAGAAGTCTTAACGAACAATGTCTCTACGTGTACATTGTTTCCACAAGCTGTCGTTGTCGTTGCTACAGTAATTTCCATCACAAAACGTGGTGATCCGATGGCCGTCACTTTACTTGTATCAAAATAAATATTGAATCAAGTGTACATTGCGTCCAGTGTTTATTCTTTTTGTTTGGCTTACAAATTAATGAAGGATTGTCGGGCTAGCTGCGGGTAAATTTTTCATATATCGTGATGGCCTTAATAAATATTTGTTGGGTATGGATTTCTCATCCTTTCAATTCCTTTGAACATCAGATTAGATCACTAAATGAAATTATAGTTTTCACTAATAATTACTATGTCAGCTGTTTTAAATATTTACCTTAATTTATGATCGGCGCTGCATATGACCCTGTGCACAATGACAATGCCATGTTAAAGGGATGCCCATATCGATTTGGCGGGCCCCCTCTCAGTGCTCGCTGATAAAAATTATCGTTTTAAACTTGAGCGTGCACGGTCTACCGCATCGTAAAACATCGGTCAGTGAGGTCTAAACGCTTTTTTTCTTACGCACTCATGCAAATTAAACGCTATCACAAAAGAGTTCATAAAGACAGTTTTAGATGAATCCTTCGTATACGCGGTCTAATTACGCATCCTTAAACCGCTTCCTTGATCGACCCCGTAAATGATTCCTCAAGTCCCGTCCGAGATATTTCCATATCAAGACATGTTTTCTTAAGGGTCGTCCACAAAGGGCCATCTCGACACCCAATCTTTAATCCTATCTTGGGACCTTTGCGGGCAAATTTAAATTTCTTTAGAAATATCGTCCTTATTATGTATGTGCGGGTTCTATTCCTCGCGACGTTCGTGGGTGAGATAACGTAAGTTAAGTCCAAGAGGAGATTGTTGAGAAAAACTACCGCTAACTTCCACCAGATCCCATCTTGGAGGAGCGTGTTATTGAAAATGTGCTCTAAAATCTCGTGCTTAAAATCGTATATTGATTGAAGTCTGGTGGATTAGTATAACCTTATTTTGTATATGAGGTGATAAGTATTTATGAAGGGTCAACCTTTTCTATAGTGAGGCTCACCCTTTTAGTGAAAAGAGTCCGTTGATAGCTGATTTAGGAATAGTGATAATGCATTCGCTGTGTGTAAATATATCATAGATTTATTCTATGATAGATTGCTTTGCTCTGAGCAATGCTTCATGCGTATGAAATATGTTTAACAATGGTTTTGGAATATTATTTATTTGATATGGTGAACCTTTTTATTTTTTAATAGTGTATTATTTCAATGTGGAATTTCAATTATAGAATTTGGAATTTCAACTAGATACTTTGCTGTTGTGTTTTAGCTTTTATATTTAACTTTAATTTGAGAAATTATGTAATTTTAAGTCAAAATATTTTTTTCGCCATAAGAACGGCTTACTTAAACAAAGTTAAAGTTTACAAAACAGTTAAGCACATAAACATACCTAATAAATTAAATATCTTATTTTATTATAAGCAAAACATTATACATTAAATATTTTATATACCATCATCAGTAAGTAGGTAGTTCGTAGTTAGTGTAAATTGTCAGACAATTTAAATTTTAATATTATTTGCTACTAATCCCCTACTTGAAAGTAGTAGTAGTACATCCTATTCGTAGGCATTATCTATTTGTCCAACATAAAAGCCAGTTGGATTACTAAATCAATTTTAAACTACGTCCACTTTGATGCTCGCGTCTTCCCCTACATCGTTTTATTGTTTTTCCTCAATTTTTTGTAATATGTGGTAATGGTCGTCACACACGTGTCGTCAACGGTTATTATGAGTTTAAAATAGCCCCCGCATCTGGGCAACGGCGGTCTTGGACCAATTTCGGAGATCACATTTTAGTGTCTCGTAGAGGGTTTGGTTATGTTGAATGGTGTCTGCCATATTGTGAATGCTTTGTTTTGATGCAACTTCGAGTTTGTTGTTTGTTGAATATTTAACCTGAGAATGATCTTCAAATTTTACTGATACAATTTTTATTATATCCTAAGATATAGGTTTAGTATACTTTCAATCTACTTGTTTTTAATGAGAATGAAATCAATACAAAATTAAGTGAAACATTGAGAAAACTGTTATAAAAACCTCTGAATTTTTCTTAGAACTTGATAATGGAGGTAAATAGGTATTTTTTATCTCATTTCAGTCCAACTTTAACTTGTGTTACAAGTAGTATGTACCTATTGATACCATTAGAATTCCAATTAAAATTCCAATCCCAATTAAACTTTATAATCTTAATTCAATAATTGAAGATTAACAGCCAGTTGCAGAAAGGCCTTATAAAATTTTAAGGCTACCATTAAACTATGTATGGTAGATTAGTATTTAAAAAAGTCTTAAAATTTTAAAGAAACTTTCTGTCTCTTTTCTTCCTTTCTTTCAACTGGCTGTTAGTGAATAATGATTAGAATTTCCACACCTTGTCCAATCCCTGGGTGTAGTCAAAATTATGAAAGTTATCGCAAGCTATCAATAACATCACGCCCTATTTACATAGGCGTAACTGATTTCAGGGAGGGTGTGTTAGAAACAATTTGTGAAGTAACTCGATAGTTTACAGAAATCACAGTTTAGCTTGCCGATCGCAATGGGTGCGGTTACACCATCTTGAATTTATGATTTTATAACGACAAAGGTATATCCAATATTGGGAAAATAATTCCATTTCCATGTCTTGACTTATTAACAAGTTACAGGATTTTAACTTAATGTTAAATGGTACTATTAGGAAATTATTATAACGTTACAAATTATAAAAAAGCTATGAGTTTCGGGTTCAATATCTACACCGGGTATATCGTTGATTGGGTGATTTAATTGATAATAATAAATATGTTTGTCTTAGTTGAAATTTGTGTTCATGTCAGCCCTGTCATAGGAATTTATAAAAGTAAAGTGAATATATATAAAAAAACAGACCTTGACAGCATTACATCGTGATAGCATATTAGGTACAAGTAAAAATCAGACAGATATTTACTTCACCAAGTGATGATGAAGTGAATGACGCCTCATTACAATGTAATATAATGTCGTTATTAAATTGTAGTACATCGGACCGAACTGTAAAATACGTGCCGGGGTCACTTTTTGTTTTGTTCTTTGCTTAGCTTCACGTAGGTATCTGTAAAACACTTGTACAGACAACGCGCGGACGAATCGGTCATCTCATTATTAAACTTGTTTATTCTGTCCCAGACTCTTTGACATTCATAGCGTGTGCGTCATTCAAAGTCCAACATATCTCACAGTTAGCCAGCTTATAAATACATGTTTTTCGTAAGTAATGACAAGCCGTAATTACGAGTGTATAGATATTATCTTAGTTAGAGCGAGGGAATTCTTTCACGACGAATAATTAAATTACTCGCTTGCTAAGATCATCATCAGACTTATAATTTTACTACGGCTTAGAAGTTCGTTTACGAGTATAATGCATAAATGTAGAGTAACACAGTACCTGCATTACTTGATTCAAGGAGTTTCAAGTATTTATACTGAAATGAATAGATTTCCTTCGATTTAAATAAAATTTGCTTTGGAGGCGTGAACATGGCGAGTGTTCATGTATAAAAATATTTATAAATATATTTTGTATAAGAGTACCGTTTCGTTCACAGACACCTTTCCGATAAAGCCTTTTCAGGGATTACGAAACATTATAATAAAGTAGTGCAGGTAAAAGAACTTACTTCAGAATTCAATTACAATGTAACTATGAAGATATAACATTTTCTGTCACGATTCATTGGTCTAAAATAATGAAAAATCTATTTAATGGCTACTTCTTTTGTGCCTATTTTTTTTAATTGACACTCACCCTTTACACTAAAACAAACAATGATTGTTGCCCAAGGGCCAAGCGTAGGTATTATGTATTTTGTGCCCAAACATAATAATAACAATTATCACTTTAACAAAGCATCTATATCGCTGCAGCTATTTCTGAGTTTAGCAAGATGATACACACATATATAAACACGGTATACGCAGTATACATCCACCATTTACACTGACCTTCCGTTTTACTATTTAAATAAAACGCTCATTCGACTTTTGTGGCGGGGTGGTTCGCGAAAATTGCGTTCCATCTGCAAATTTTATTTTCCATTCCGACGTAACATGTCTCCAGTTATGGGTCACAATTTGCACCATTCGGGTTATAACTTCGCCAGGGGGTGGGGGGTCGGAAAGGGAAGGCGGTCATTCAACGCAACGGCGCGACGGACATCCGTCGCATAACAAGTCGATGGTGAGAGCCGTGCGCTCTTATAAATATCGCATAGCTTTGAAAATAGGACACTTCGCTCGGTATGATTAAGGTTTTCTACGTATTTTTCGATTGGAATTCTTCTAGGTAGGATTTGATTAAAATTGCAACTAGGAAATTTTCCTGTAAAAGAGCAATGAATTTTTGTAGAATCCTTCGTAATGTTATAGCCTTGTGTTCCTATTTAACAATAAGGCTATTCGCCCACGACTGATAATTAATCGGTCACCGATTATTTATCGGACGTGGGCGGGAAGCGTAAAAAGAATTTAAAAGAAATTGTCATACTTTGAAACAGAAACGTAAATGCAGAATGTATTTTTTTATTTATTCTTCTTCAGTTGCTATTATCAGTTAATTTTCAAAATAAATAGTATATTAAAATAAAATGTAACGTACATAATTAGAATATATCACTATACCTAATTATGAGACACAAATATAACTGTACAAGTACTTCTTCTTCTTCATCATCGTTTCCTCATGACTGAGGGTCGTGGTCATCATAGGTTCCAACTAGGATCTTCCAAGCTTCTCTGTCTTGGGAAAGTTGTATGGACGCGTGAACGGTGGTTTTACGCGCCTGTTTAATTGTATCGGTCCATCGGGTCGAACAAAGTAGTAGTACTACAGCTACGTTAAATGTACATGGCAGCTACCTGCTATATCCACAATTTTCCGTTCTGCGGCAGTGTGTCCCAAACTGTAGGCAGTAGTTTGTACTGTGTCCGCAAGAGGCGCTGGGGTGCGAACAACTGTTGTCGGCCGGATACAGCGGCGTCGGCTTCCGGCCGAACGTACTATATGGATGCGGAGTTTCATATTTTCTGGCTTGCACTCGGAATTTTATTTACGACATTTTCTGCCTAAGAAAGTACTTGAAAAGTATTTTGTTCGCAGCCTTCGTAGACTACAGAAATTTGCATCGTTTATGAATTTCGAACTCGGTATTTCGAACTTGATATTTTTATAGGCGATGTTTTGGGTTTACAATATTTCATCCATAATTACAAATTAAAATTATTATAAAATAAAAATCATTATATTGTCTTGCATAACGTTTATTTATCATTTAATGTTTTTAGAAATCATAGCATTACAGGGTAACATAGTTAAGTTAAAAGAACAATATTTTTGAGGGGATTGATAAATGGAATTTAGATTCATTTATTTAATTCCCGACCAATGATATTCTCGGTCAAATTAATATTATATCCCCAATTTACTATCCCACAAAACTTTGACATTCTATGGAATTAACTAAAATTGGGATGTTCCGAATCTTTTCACGTCACTACTGCTTCATTAAAAGTACTTCATGCCAGATGCAAACCGTAGTTACAGACAGATAACATACAAAACTCACGTTTTACGCATTCAGATATGTATCTAAACTGTAAAAAATTAAATTATCTAAGGCAAGGAAAATGAAATCAAATTGTAAACATCTGTGAACTAACCTGATAATAATTTTGATGAGAATATTCGCGATAAATATTTTTTTATTATTTTCTCAATTTTAAATCAATAATATCAACCATTGCTGTCAACAAGTGCGTTAATAATATTTGATTAATTTAGTTCTAAGATTATCAAAGCGAAAGCACTGATAGCCTAGCGGTTAGAACGTTGGTCTCCCAAACGAAGGGGCCCGGGTTCAAATCCTGGCACGCACCTCTGATTTTCAAATATTATGTGCGTATTATAAGTTAATTATCACTTGCTTCGGTGAAGGAAAACATCGTGAGGAAACCTGCACACCGGAGAGTTCTCCATAAAAGTTCTCAAAGGTGTGTGAAGTCTACCAATCCGCACTTGGCCAGCGTGGTAGACTATGGCCTAATACCCCTCACATTGTGAGAGGAGACCCCGAGCCCAGCAGTGGGACAATTATGGGTTGTTGCTTTGCTTTTTTATCAAAGATGCGCAATATTGGCCAAAAAATCATAGAAATTATAAATAAACTAGCAGCCCGCCCCGGCTTCGCTCGGGTGTAATTTTATTTTCAAACATTTAGAGATATATTTATAATTTTATGTTTTGACGACCCGTGTGGCGCGATGGCTACCATGCCGGATCGCCGCGCCAAGGGTCCTGTGTTCGATTCCCAGCGAAGCGGAAATTAGAATGATGAATTTGAATTTCTGTTCTCGGTCTGGGTGTGAATGTCCTTGTCTAGTGTGTTATCCATGGCACCCACGACACAGGGAATCCTAGTGTGGGGCTATGAGCGTAAAACGTTATTATTTATTATTTGTTTTTATTTATTATCTTTTTAGAGGACATAGGTATGTGTTTTTTTTTCTTTAAATTTTAAATTTGTACTTGCCAACCTATTGTTATTTTTATAACATATACATTTTACTCAATTAATTTATTTGTAATGGGTTTATTTTTTTACTTGAACAATTTTTTTTAGATTCCTCTATTTACATTTTTGTACATACATACATCTATTTACATTTTATTGCTTTAGTAAATAAAGTACTACGCTACAGTTGCTTTGCGTGGGGCCACTGGTCATTGCGCGGCCGCGGCGGTGGCGGCGGTGTTTGTTTTCCTAAATTTGTATTATCTTCTAAATGGAATGTCTGATTTGAGTAGTTCAAAAAGTTATCTATAGGTATTGAAACAGTTTTGAGTATGAAATGATTTATTTGGATAAGGATTAATACGAAGGTATGGTTTTCATGATCTGATTTTGGTCATCTTTTTTATTAACTGTTAAAATGTAAAAAGTGGACATATAGTATCGCGAGGTTTTTTGTAGATATTCATATGTTCTCTAATATTGTAAAACATTTTTTGTTCTATCATCAATAGTTTCCGCACTAAACAACTGGCTGCTTTCCATTCGATATAAACATTAACGATAAAATCGTGTTGTCGTGTGAACGACTGCCTCGTATACGGGGAAACCGTATACGGGAAAAAATCGAATCGAATGGACGCCGTGTGAACGTAGCCTAACGCGGGAGCAGGCAACATACAACTGTCCATGAGAGAAGCATGGGTTTTCCAGATTAACGCCGCAAATACTTAAAGACTGACTCTGTGATTTATTTTGTTGATTTACTTTTACAACTGTTGATCTTTCATTATCTGCAGTCGATCGGCGACGATATAGTGGATAGCCATCGTTCCCGGTAATTGTTTCTGCCACTAATTCCCGTGGACATCGTTTCGAAAATTGACCATCTACCATACATGGTGAATTTGAATTGAGATTTTCACATGGGCCATTAATCATGTTTTTAATAACAACTTCATGCAAGCCTGGAATGACTTATACATCAGGAATTTCAGTAGATATGATTTGATCAACTTCATTTGGTATCAACTTTATTTTCTCAATTAGCCAAATCATGATTATGAGCATGAGGCAACCTGCGCGCAGTGCGTAACCTCTCACCAAATACACTGTGTTTTACAATTAAATCCATTAAAGATTTTAACTTTAGTCAGAAGACTCGTGCAGTAATATCATGGCGATCAATCGGTGATTGGCCAGGTAAAAACTCCTGTTTGATTTCTATTCACTAAAGACTGCATGTGAATGTGATAAATAAACCTGCAGTGCCATAATAACAAACATACATATGTCATGGCATTTTGAGCGTATTCATGCATATGCCGAGGACTTCCAATATAATATGTTGCTGGAAGAATTGTCATCCGCCTGACATTGTTTGGATTTCCATCGGTAGTAATTGCATCTCGAAGGTGAATACATAAACTCGTCAGAACGTAGTTTGGTCTGGTTCAATCTGATGAAGGTCAATCTCTCTATGTTTCTATGTTTACATACATATCAACAGCATATTGATGAAATAATCGCCGACATTTCAATATGTGATTGTCTTTATTTTCAGGAACTATCAGACGGTATGAATAAAAATTTATTGAACTAACTTTTTATTAGTTTCAGCTCCTGTAAATAAGATAATGTTTTGATGACAGTCATTCAACAATAACTTAATTGTAAACAAAAACAATGCAATGACACTTTATAATTGCCTGTATTAGGATTTATCATCTTGATTGAGAAATGATAACCATTTTCACCTTTCCAAAATAATATTGGATATTGTAACGCGTCATGAGAGATGTGATTCATGCACACGCTGTAACTGATCATTTCTGCCATGTAAATCAATATCACGGGCTTCCAGATTTTCTCCAACCATTACAATGGCAACTTCATAAATTTTTGGTGCATTGAAACGTCTTGCATGTTGTCCTACAGGAGTTTTATCAGCTCTGATTACAATTTTATAACTATCAGATGGCATGTGATCCAATGTGTAAAAATCTACAATAAAATCCCGTTAGAATTAACAGAAATGCCATACTGTAAATTAAAAACTCATGTAAAAGGTATTCTCATGAAGAAAGCATATTACAAAGTTGATGAGTATTTAAATGACAAGACTGCTTGGACATGAGTTTTTTTTTTTAATTAAATAATGTAATAAGTAGTAGTAAGTACTGTCTGTAACTGTGAGTAGGAAAAAAATAATCCCGGGAGTTTCTTGCCGCTTCTTCTACCGGGACCACTCACGGTAGGGATTTGTTGAAGCGATGGCGTTGAGTGACTTTCGAAAAGTGTTTGTAACAAACCTACTTCGAATAAAACTAATTTAAAAAAAAAAAAAAAATGCAGTTTTAAAAAATGTAATCAACTGATTTAAGTAACTTCCGAGGGCCTTAAGGAACATACAAAGAAATTACCCGAATTTGTTGAATATCGGGTTACAGAATTAATTTGCGTTTTTCCACCACTTTCAAGGTGAAATTAATGAAATGCTGAAATTATGTTGGAGGACATAGATACGCAAAAAACATGCTCTTGAAATCAAAATAAGAAAATAGAATATATCCATTCAGTTATAGGGTTGTGAATTAATGAAAAAAATAACTTAAGGCAATTTATGGCCTTTCCATGTAATATAAGTAAAATTTAAGAAATGCATGTATTACTCTTTTTGTACGGAGTAAACGTTTTTTTATTATTTAAAACAAATCAGCTGACATTTTTTATTTTTCCATACAAAATGTCCTTAAGGAACTCTTTGGTATGGAACCCTAAAAAATAGCTTAAATGCTAAGTTGAAGTCTTTTCAATATCCTAAATAGTCCTGTTAAAATTCGTTCAGTAGTTTCAGAGATTTGGCTAGTACACTGGTCATTGCGCGGCGGCGGCGGCGGTATTTATTTTCCTGAAGTCGTAATATCTTCTGAATGGAATATCCGATTTGAGTAATTTAAAAAGTAATCAATAGGTATTGAAATAATTTTGAATATGAAATGATTTATTTGGATAAGGATTAATACGAAGGTATAGTTATCATGGTCTGATTTTGGTCAGCTTTTTTATTAACTTTTAAAATGTAAAAAGTGGTTATAGTGGCATAACTACAACAGTTGGACATATAGTATTGCGAGGTTTTTTGTAGATATTGATATGTTCTCTAATATTGTAGAACATTTTTTTGTTCTATCATGAATAGTTTTCGCAGCGCACGCGATGTAAAGAATATTTTAGGTAATTTTTTACACATTATTGGAGTTTTAGTAAGGATCCCTAATTTTTTAAAAATATAATATAGCCTATGTTCACCGCAAATAGTGTAGCTTTCTAACAGTGAAAGAATTTTTCAAATCGGTTCAGTAGTTTCGGAGCCTATTCAATGCAAACAAAAAATCAAATCTTTCCTCTTTATATATTAGTATAGATTATGTAATTTTTTGTATTTTGTGATATCCACTAAAAAAAATAAGCCGTCAATAGAACAGCCCCAAACACATCTAAATCGTGTTTTATCTTCAACATCAAAACAATACCTAACAACAGATAGCTTTTGTCCGCGTTTAATCGCCCCCCGTATCCGGAGGGGGGGTCCAGACGGGGGGCGTTTAAAAATTTCACCCCCCCGAGCTCGCACAATGGCCATAATCAACGATAGCCTTTTGAAATCGAAACGGTTGTTAAACTTCAGGTTTGGGTCGTCTACGTCCGGTTTGGCTGGTCTGTGGAAGACTGCTACTTCCGTAATGGTTGCACAGACTGCCGGTAAATAAATAAAATAAAATCTTTTTAGGGAAAATACGCAGGGAGTAGGTATTTCGGATTTAAAATAGTAAATTTGGTTTAGTAAACAACCCCCCAAGCTAAATGTTGTTTTTTTAATGGAAATAGCCGGCAAACTGACAAGTTTTAAAATCAAGTTACAAATATACCGCTAGCTAACATCTACATTGCATTGCCACACAACGAGCTAAACCTCTGAACCGAGACCGATACATGTCCTAATACCGGTATTCATACCGGTAACAATCCAAATCCGATCACCCACGCTGCCTTTATTGTTTAATTATCACTATTATCACACACAAAGCAATACAGAGATCTTATCACTGATTGAAATTACATTCAGTAATCTATATAAGCCTCTACCGATCGCGTTTCGTTAAGTATTGGGCACTACCGTTGACTTTTGAGTCTCGTGACAGTGACGGATCGGGTACGGTTCGCAGATAAGTTTTTGAGGAGATATTTACCTAACACCCTGATATTTTATGCCATATTATTATAAACAATATTGAAGCTAAGAATGAGCTAAACTGGTTGTGCCAATTTTCAAAACATTGTTGGGTTATTAACAGTTATTTCAAGCATTTTTGTCCATTTTATGTCTGCATAACTAGTTTCATGATAACGGTACTAGAAGTTAATAAATATATAGGTATAAGTTTTAAATGTTCTCTATATTTGCCAAGAGACCTTTTTTATTTTTTTAACCGACTTCAAAAAAAGGAGGAGGTTCTCAATTCGACTGTATTTTTTTTTTTTTTTTTTATGTTTGTTACCTCAGAACTTTGGACTGGGCGAACCGATTTTGATGATTCTTTTTTTAATCGAAAGCTGATGGCTGTCATGTGGTCCCACATAAATTTTATTGAGATCTGACAATGGCATCCATGAGAAAACTACATAAGTCGTAAATTTGTGTTAAGATGTGCGCGACAAATTGACGAATAACTCAATATCACGTCAACCGATTTCGATGATTCTTTTTTTAATAGAAAGCTGGTGCTTGTCATATGGTCCCACATAAATTTGAACGAGATCTGACAAGTAGTTTTTGAGAATTTGAAGTCGGTTATTTTTTGTTAGTAAAATTTAGATTATTAACTTTTCAAAAAAAGATTAATGTTGTCAATTTGTCAGGATATTTGTTTTTTCCCTCGATTGTGGTCAAAGCAACATTTATTTGCGTTTGTAGTAACAAATTCAGTTTTATAAAAAAAATTTATTCAATTAGGAGCAGTAAAGGAGAATTTGTTAATAAATTATATGGGTGAATATCAAATCGGCAAATTTTACGTGTCCACGTTGAGAATCGAGGTGTAAAATGATAGAATGTTTCTGATTTTTTTATATAGTAAACTACGTAACTTCTTTTAATTGGGGCCACATTGTTTTTTTAAATATATGTGTAAATAAAAAATCAGGGTAAAAAAAATGCCTCCAAATTCCAGTTTGGTGGTATGTCCCAGCTCCATTTTTTGATATAATTTCATTCACCACAGTGACAATTTAAGTTAAAATAAAAAATATATAATTTCGTTACTATACACATAAGACACACTATCTAAAAATAACTAAACCATATTATAAAATGTTATTTAACATCACAGGATACTCGATCAAAGTTTGTCCAAGAAAAAACCAAAATCTTGGGTGCACTTGTTCAACTTACTAAAACATGAACTTTCTTGCATATGCGATCATTTAAGTTTTATTATTTCACATGGCACAGGAGTGTAGTAACGCTTGAGTATAACGGGTATGTGATTAGAGCTATGACTTCCCGCCAAAACAAAAGTACCCGCTTGGGTGGCACAGGGGGACAAGAATTGTTCAATTTTTGGTGGATCGATTTGCTGTCTATTTTAAAGTGCTTTTATAGTAAGCTGCACAATATAGGTATTGATTTGGATTACGTATAAAACAGTTATATAAATTTAATTGTAACTTAAGACCCCTATTTTTAAAGATTTTTTTTATGCGTGGTCCGAGTTTGGTGGCTCAATTTTGGTGGTTTTGGTGGCGTTTATGCGTGACCAAAATTCAAAACAAGCCACTTGAGCGAAACTAGGGCTTCAAAGTGTTCGCCAGGGATCTGTTTATTGGGCAAAGTCAGCTTACGAGGTTGAAAACCGAGTCCAGCATCATGTTTTCGTCGAAATCTGAAGTTCTGAGGGATGGTCGTATGCCTCCTCTCAAGCTCCAGCTGCCTGCGAGAACAATAACAATCAAGCTAAACTGACCCGACACTACACACAGGATATCCCGGACGCCGCCTGAATAAGATAAGAGAGACTCTCAAACAGCTTAAAAAGAACAAGGCTCCGGGAAATGACGGATTCACAATAGCTTCTAAGAGCTGATGGGAAACCTCTACTAATGACGCTCCAATAGCTGTTCGTTTCCATCATCAATACTGGAACTACCCCGGAAGCGTGCAGAAGAACTGTGGTGACACTGGTGACTCTGTTCTTCAAGAAGAGCGAAAAAGCCCTTTTAAAGTACTTTACAGGCCATTGCATTTCCGAACCACGTTTGTAAGCCGTTTGCGAGGATGCTCACAAATCACATGGCAGGTTTGACGAATTCCAGCCTCCCGAACAAGCAGGATTCCGAAAGGCTACAGAACCATAGACCATAATATACACATACTGAGGCAGATTATACAAAAGACCAAGGAGTATAATCTGCTGTTATGTGTTGCTTATGTAGACTATGAGAAAGCCATTGATTGTATCGGTATCGGTATCGGTACTTAATTCTCATATCAAGGTGTTGAAGTGTTTGTAATCATCAGGTACCATTTCCGTCAGAGTATAAGACACAGCTACGAACCCTATACAACTGCAATATCTCCTAAACTGTTCACTGCTGCGTTGGAAGATGTGTTCAAGCTGATGGAATGGAAACAACGTGGTATCATCGTGGTCAATAGTGACATCACACACTTGATATATGCCGATGATGTAGTCTATCTGGCAAGATCCCTTGAGGAACTTGGTAAAATTATAGGGGACTTGAACAGTGCCACAATCGGTGGGTCTTAAGATGAACATGGACAAGACGAAAATCATGTCCAATGTCCATATCATGTACCTACGTCCAACTTCAAGAAATAAGACTCGTAGAATTCAAATCGAATGGGCTGCGTTCGGGAAACTGCGTCATATCTTGTCGTCCAAAACACTATCTCAGTGCCTGAAGTCGTAGGTGTTCAAGCAGTGTGTGTTGCCAGTGATGACATACGGCTCCGAGACGTCGTGCTTTATTATTATTGGCCTTATTCACAAACTCAAAGTCACAAAGCGGACAGAGAGAGAAAAACGGATGGAGAGGGCTATGCTCGGTATTTCTGTACGTGATCGAATCAGAAATGACGTAGACGAACAAGAATAATCGACATAGCTCATCCAGTACGCCGGCTGAAGTGGCAATAGGCTGGCCACGTAATTCGAAGGACTGATGACCATTGGGAAGAGGTCCTCGAATGGCGCCCACGTCTTGGAAAAAGGAGCATTGGAAGCTCCCCAACCAGGTGGACTGACGACCTAAAGAAGACAGCAGGCACCCTCTGGATTCAGAAGGCACAGGACTGGTCAGAGTGGCGTAAGTTAGGGGAGGCCTGTGTCCACCAAGGGCTGATGGATTGATAGATGTTAGATTTTTTAACAATAGAGTTATATAAAACGATGAAAGTTATTGATAAGTCCCGAGAATTCGTGATATTAGCCACTTTGAGCTTTATTTTATTGATTTTAGAGCTTTTGTGATAGAAAAATCCAATTTTGGTGTCACTGATTTTCAATTTTGGTGGGTACTTTCGATTTTGGTGGGCGATTATCAATTCTGGTGGCCACACTAGACTTTGAACTTAAATATCTCAAAAAGTTATCGAGATATTCTCAGACCTCTTGAAGGTTCTTATAGCTTAGACTTTCTATTCTTATACCAGGTCCTCATTTTTCACGAAAACTGAAGAGAAAATTTCGCCACCAAAGTTGAAAAAAAATGCACGTTTCTGATATTCACCCATATTAATGTCGATAATTAGTTGTTTGCAAGGAGTGAGTTAAGGCCGAAAACAAAATCTCGTGCATCGTTATTTACCGAAAAACTGAACTAAAGATCATGTATGTACAGATATTTATCTATCGTTCAATACGGCACCCACGTCCTATGGTAATGCGGCCTATCTAAGATACGATAGCGATGTTGTTAAATGAGTGTTAATAGTACCTCATATAAGTATTGTGGATTGATTCTACAATTGGTGTAAAGATTCTAAATGGATCTTAAAATTAAGACGTAATTTTAAAATCCAACCCTAACATTAGTTGCTCAAACAAGACAGTTAAATGTCAACGAAAGTGATGTGCCAAATAATACATTCAATTAGGTATACGGATACCTATAGGGCTTGTTTCACAATCTCCAAGTAGAGTCCTGAATAAGCTATTTGCCGGTTAAAGTGACGTTAAAGTGTCATTTTACATACACGAAATGTCAACTTAACCAACGAATAGCTTACTTCGGACTTACTTGAAGATTGTGAAACAAGCCCTAAATGTTTAAATTAGGTGTTCCATTTTTGTATATTTTTTTCCAGGGCAGTACGATGACCAATCCGTAACACAATGAACAATGCTTTGGACAAAAAGGTCAAAATATATTGATATTATGATACATAATATTTATTTACAGGGTGCTACGAAATTTGGTATTAAAATATTTATATCTTTGCCTCCAATGTAGAAGATAAAAGTTTAATTTGCTGTTTTGTTATTAAATGAACACCTAGGAGATTATTATAGTAAACTGGTCTAAAAGTAGATAATAAATATGACATTGCGTGTAAGAGGACGATTTCTTTACTGACTCTTGATACAACTTTTAAAACTTTTGAAATTGAAATTTTACAACTGTATGTATTTAGAGCGATTTTGTTAATAATTAAAACCTGTTTCATTTTTTATTTTATTTTATTTTATTTTATTCAGGATAACAACAGCGTTAATTACTAATCAATTTACAAATTTTCTTAACGTATGCCAATTACAGTCTTACTTATAAGAGCTATAACGTAAAGCTAGGTATAATTATAATGCGTAAAAAGCAAAGTGAAATAGGAACAAATTGAAAAAATAAACGTTGAAACAAACGGGTGGCAATGAATTAGTAAATGTATGAGTTACCATTTTGTCACACTTTTACCAAAATAAATAAATAAATGTTAAGAAATTGTTCAAAATTCCTCGATCGGTTCCGACATCCTCCTGTATCTGCGTTCTTTCCGGTCGGTCACAATCTGACCGTTACATTTCAATAATCGTCTTAACAGACGAGATCGCTTATCAGCCGCACCTACCACTTATAGTGATGGGAAACTATCTTGGACGTATCTTTGTCGATGACTTGTCGATATCTCAAAACAACTTTTAAGTTATGATAATCGTTTGGTATCCGTTCACGCATACTTTTTCAAGCTTAACATCTTAAATTAGTAAACAACGGATGTTACGTAATGTAGAACTACAAATATACCCTTGCACTCATAATATTATTATTATAACAAAAAAAATTGAATTTGTGTATATTATAAGGCATTTTTCAAATCTTTTCAAAGGGTGACCACAGAATAGGTAAAACTACTTGGGTAGAGTCTACATTTTTATGTTTAATTCCAGTAAATAATCAAATTCCATAATGTTGTAGAAATACTTTTTTATTGAATTGAAACTTTCTATTCAATGGCGACTGGACTAACCATTGCAATGAACTTAGAATAGAACTACCCACGACGTCAGCTATAAATTTATCGCTTCTGAACTCTAATATGACGTCATTTGTAAGTGTCGTTCACTCTTATACCTTGTATACTGGAACACAAAGTTTAAATACTTATGCTGCTTTACAGCAGGAATAGATTTGGTCTAGCGGTAGACAAATTATCTACTACTATCTAAATATGTAAATGTCATTTGATGCATGCATAATCTATTTAATAGGATTAGTTATAGACTATTTTTGTAATTTTATGAAGTGTTATTATTTGTACAAACTATTGTAAGTTACCTTAAATAAAAGAACTCATGTTTTAACTGTATTAATAACACCGATTGCTGCTGTAAACATACTGATATTGTAGATGTCACAAACATTAAATTTCCTTTTTACAAATAAATGAAAGTATTCAGTAACTGTCATATAATTTTCACAAAAGTTCCTACTCGCACTTTTTTTGCTTATACGATCATAAATTAACGTAAAATAATTGCCTAAAAAAGTTTATTAATACGTTCCCATCACTAGAGGCTCGTTGAAACGTAATACAATACAATGGTGTCCACAATAAAATTTGTCTCGGCCTCACAATGAGCAATCAAATTACTGTCAAAGTTTAGGGCGCGGACGAGCCTTGCCTTGACCACGTGACTTCGTGAGACGAACCATGTGGTAGGCGAGTTATTTTGATGCCCACTTATTCCATTGTTGTTACTTGTTTCAAATTAAGAGATGTGTTGTAACTGTTGTAAGCCATCTTTGGATGATATTTTCTTAAATTACAAACATAAACATATCATTCATTTTTCTCTAACCGAGATAGTGTTACATATAGATTTCAATATCAACAGTCTTAACCCGCGCGCGTGTACGTGATTCCGGCCCGCGTATATTTCATAAGATTTTAGAGGTGCATGAATCACGCGAGACACGGAGCGGCTATCACTCACGGCTGCCGACGTACCGAGCCCTCGGACCTCGCCCTGCTTAGCATGCGTACCGCGCGCCAACCCTAGGCCCACACCACGATATGTGAGAGCTATTACTAGACACTTTGCCCGTGTTAATATTGCTGTAAATCTCCCATCGGCGAACCTTTCCATCTTCCCATCTGGTTCAAATTACGTGTCGTTTATCTAAACTTTTCTCCGTTTGTCCACAGAGCCGAGCAACTACGTGTGTTCAACTTGCAAGGCACGAGTGCATTCCGCCTGGAGGTTACTTCAGCATGTACAACATGTGCACGGCGTCAAGATCTACGTGGAGGCGATGCCGCAACAGCAGCCGAGCAAGCAGAACCACTCGACGTCGAGTACCTCCTCGTCCAGCTCTGGCTGCTCCTCCACTGGAGCCCCGCTGCCGCCACCGTCTCTACGCCACCATCCGTTACTACCACCACCTGATATGCATTCCCCTTTTGGCGTAGGTGGCCTTTTAAGAATGCCACTCCCGGGAAGTCTACCACCACTAGCTCACCCATCAGTCCCCCCAGCGCCCTTATTCGCCCGACCGAATCACCATGACCATAGATTTCGAATGGAACAACTTGTATCTGAGCAATTTCGTCACCATGGGCTTAATCTGGCAGCTGCAGCAGCGGCCGTAGCAGCTAATTCGCTGCCCCCACACCAGACATTTCCGTCACCGGCGGATCGACCTCCCGTTATACCGACATCATTATCGGGGCGGGAGCGCCAACCACCAGTATCACAACCACTTTCTTTAGAACCCCAGCTGGATTTTTACTCGCAGCGCTTGCGGCAACTGGCCGGTACGACCAGTCCAGGGGCGGCCACAGGCAATTCCAGCTCTCCTAGCCCCAGGAAGCATTCGCCGCCGTTCGCTTCCCCGTCGCCCTCCCGAGTCGGCCAGACTCCACCGGTGGGCGCCGGACCCGGAACGGTGGAAGCGCCTCGAGAAGCTACGAGGCCTCACAGCACTATATCACCAGAAAGACGCGTTGAGCCTCAAACAGCAGATGCGCCGCCGCCAGAGAGACCTTCCTCAACACCTACAGTAAAACGCAACAATGATGATGCTGTACATACTTGCGAATTTTGCGGAAAGAAATATAGATATGAAAATAGTTTAATGACACATCGACGCTCTCACACTGGAGAAAAACCTTTTAAATGTACCGAATGTGAGGAAACCTTTCAAAAAGCTTCTAAACTAAAACGGCATATGAAAATTCACCGAGGAGCAGATAGAAATACTGAAGACGGCGAGTCTGCTGGTGATACTGGAGAAGATGAATCAGAAGATGAGCTTGAAGACGAGGAACTGGATGGTGAGGAGGAGGAAGAAAATGAAGATGGAGAAGAAGTTGAAGAAGCTGAGGACCTAACTGTCTCAAATAGTAGTGCTCCGCCTGGTCCACCTCGCAAACCAACTCCTGCCATACCCGCCCATCCTCCTACAGCGTCAGTCGTTGGTGAATTAATGGATAAATTTGGCTTATCAAATATTGCTCAATATAGCGAAGCATTTAAGCAAGCTCTACAAGAATCGGGTAATTCTTTAAAATGGCAACTTGCAAAAGATCGGGATAATAACAATGGCCCTCCTCCTGAAAAGGCAAACGGTATGCCTCCCGCTGCCTTACGTTTGAAAGAGGAGTTTGCTAAAATGCCACCTCAGCCACATCCCTTGTTTAATCCTTTTGAGAACCCATTTGAAGCGTCCAAGAGGATGAAACTTGATATGGACCGAGGTGAAGGATGGTGGCTCCCTACTCTGCACGCGCAACGACCACCAGAAAACATTTTCGATGGGCTCAAAGGTAGCGGAAATGGATTGTTGCAAAACCCATTGTTAAAAAGCAAAGACGGTCGCCGCAACGACACTTGCGAGTTCTGCGGCAAAGTATTCAAAAATTGCTCAAACTTAACAGTTCACCGACGATCTCATACAGGCGAGAAGCCGTACAAATGTGAATTATGTTCATACGCATGCGCACAGAGTTCGAAGCTGACGAGGCATATGAAGACACACGGCAGACTCGGCAAGGACGTGTATCGGTGCAGATTCTGCGAAATGCCCTTCTCTGTGCCATCCACGCTAGAGAAACATATGCGGAAGTGTGTTGTGAATCAAAGTAATGGTGCTCCTCTCGCTTTATCCGATGACTCTAACGCGTGCCGTGACGAAGCGTCGTGACTCTACCCATGGGGTGGCCTTCGCTTGCCACCGCCCGCACCGCTGAGCCAAATCTTCTAAGACTCGGTTCGACGGGGAATAATTTATTGAATACCTAGTGTAACATGAACGTCCTTGAGTGCGTCGTGAATACATCTTGTTCAATTTCTAGTCTTAAGGAATGAATTATGTGGCGAAATTATCATTTAGCAAATGTGCATTGCAATATAAGCCCAGTAATTCCTAGCATCGAAGGGCATTAATTTTAATCTATATCCTTAGTGACATATCCTTGGGTGAGTATGTGTTGAAAATTTCCGTTGACTTGTTAATGTTAGTTTGAGTTTTGGTTAATTCCTTTGGAGGCTGTAATTATGATCTTACGTTACATTCTTTTAACCTTGTTTTTAATGTTTATTGTAAAAATGTGGAAACCAATGCCAAAGTTAGCTATGTTGTTTACTGTATCGTTTAGTTGTTAAGCTGTATAGTGTCAATTAAACAGTTTTTTCCAGTATTGCTAAGATCTTAATAGTTTCAAGTAACTAGTTCATGTATGGGGTTGTCGTTTCGTAATTATAGTCTATTCTGTACAACAATAAGCAAATGTTTCCTATTCTAGATTACGTGATGTAAATATTCGTTAAGTGTGACGTGTAAATGGACTTACTTATTGATGTTGAAGACTACAACAGTATTGAATTTGTTTTGGAATTACAAAACTTCGACAACGGTGAGATTCCTGTAATCGATATTTTAAGCATTGTAGAGAACAAAATTGGAAATGTCTACGAGTATGTCGATAGGTGTTAATCGTAACAAGGTACTTCAATGTTTGATTAGTATTAAAATTTTAACTCTATGCATTCGATACAGAATTCCTTTCTTTTCTTGTGAATGGAGGCTGGTTACTTTATTAAGACTGACAACTATTCCAGTTTTGTTTTAATTAATGTTTTTGTGATTATTGATTTGTGGAAGACCTATCACTTCGTACCTAAATTAGTCCAAGTGTGAAATCTTTCTGTATACGTACTTAATGTAAATTATAATAGAATTTATATTAGATAATTGTAAGTAAATTATAATAGATACCTACTTTTTGTCTCCGAAAACTGTCTCCTAAAGATATAATTAACTTTAAGTGGCTTAGATCTCCTTCAGGAGATATTTTTGATTAAGTTTGATTAAATGTCACCTGGATTAGATCTAACCGAATTCGATTAATAAATCAAAATGTAAAACCGAGATGTCATTATAATTTATTTTACTTATAATGATTTTTTGGTTTTATTTACGTTTGGACATAACACAATAGCCAAGTTGCTAAATATTTATTGTAGCCAAAATAGAACTTACTTTCGTAAACGTTATTCATGAATAAGAAATACCATTAAAAGTCGCTTATTGTGAAAATGTAATTGAATTAAAAATAAAACCTATTTTTTTCATTCCATTCCTTTTAATTTTTTTGTGACTTTTGACGGTATTTCTAAGTATATAAATTACTGATATTTATAAATACAAATTCATAATAAAAATACTTAAGGACGACAAGGAGACAAACTAGCAAAACAAAAAAAAACTAAAACAAATTTTATTGCGTAACTACGTAAAAGAAGAACTGTTTTTATTATTTTTCATTTTTATTATTTTTATTTCAATAAATATCCACGATTTGTTAATTAATTATGTTGTTTAATTTACCCTATGAGTTATGACAAGTCATTAATATTGAGTTTTTTATTGGACACAATTTGAAACTTACCACCACTCTTACGATAACAACTGAGATCAAAAGAAAACGCGCCTTCAGTACTCATTTTTGAATGACAGAATTTTGTTCCTTATCCCAAGCAATCATAAAATACAAGCTGTAAGGTAAATAAAACTTAAAGTTATGTTAATTAGTAAAATATTTAACACAATAAATATACTTTGAAATACACTAATTACAAATTAATCCGTTATTAGAACTCATAATTGTCCCATTGATAAGTTCTGGTCTCTTCTCACAAAAAGATGTTTTCGCCAGATGACTGTGATGACCAAATGTACAATTAACAAACTTCACATGCAATTTTCCGGGATAATAAGTATACTATGTCTTATTCCAGGGCCTAGTCTACCTGTTCGCTAAATTTCATGAAAATCCGTCCAGTAGCTTTTGCGTGAAAGAGTAGCAAATATCTTCACTTTTCACATTTCTAATATTAGTAGGACTTTTAGATGCGCAGGATTTCCCAAGATGCTTTCATTTCACTTGAGCAAAGGATAAAAAACTAATTAAATTAGAAAATTAGCCTTTCGTGGTGGTTTTTACGAATTCCTAATAATTATTCCTTGGTTTCCCTATGCGGAATAATTATTGCAATCACTGCTATTTTTGAACTGATTTTACTGAAAATGTCACTACATTTACATTCGAGAGACATCTTAATAAACTAGAATATCCTTTTTCAATTAAACTTAAAACGAGTAGATTGATATTTTACATTATTCATATCCTAACACCTAGTACACATTTATTGAGTTTAATAACAACTACATAAATTCTATAATATTCCAGGAAAGCCAAATTTTTTTATGGTAGGTAACACCAAAGGCATCACTGATGTGTTGCCGGCCAAGAAAGAGAGAAGAAAAAGAAAGAACTGGCTCTCAAGCCTCCAGCCGGAACACGACGAATCGTTTGGCGGCTGACTCATGCTCAAGGGTGGTAGCTATCCAGGCGAACCTCATGGAGAAATAATAATAGTAATAATGGTATTAATTAACAATTAAAATCAAAATTACCAATATAATCCCTCGAGGGGCCCTACCACCAGCGGGCCGGATTTAGTCGCTTCTTACGACACCCATCCGGCGTGGGATTGGGTTAGTATTCTAAGCCGCCCCAATACGGCTAAAACATAAATGCGGTGCAGTGAATATCTAAATAATAACCATCCATTCTGTCAATGAAGACCGTGGAAACGCTCTAGGTCTCTAGAGTGTGTCCTGCTGTGGACCATTAATGAAACCAATAGTGAACTATGCAATTATATCGTAGGTATAAGTAAGTAGTTAACACATTACTGACCTACGTTCCTAATGTGTGACCGATGGGTGAAATTACAAGTATAAATATAACGCTGCTAGACTTATCGGTCATCATGGTGGTTGCAGGGAACCTACTATTTGAAGCCTTAGTGATTCCTTACTATTTTGAAGTTATACGAACATTATAAGAGTAAGATTTTTACGATTCGCCCGCAAACCGACAGCCAAAAATCGACATGATGAAGTTAGCAGATAACTGATTCTTTTTAGAAACAAATGGATGAAATCTTTAGCTATTTCTGTTCTATTAAGCCAAAGAAATTATAACTTCTTATGTACGTGCGTACATAAGTACCTACACACTTTTTTTAATTTCAGCAACTTTTCTTTTTTAACCATGAATGAACTTCCCTTCTCTCTTAGGTATATTTATCATGCCCTGCTGCCCTTAGACATCTATACAAATAAATAAAATTGGAGTGTCTGTTTGTAATATTAAAATAACCTCTTTTCACTAAGTGCATTTCGATGTATACACGGTACATATACCAAAACAACATTTTTCACAATTTTGTCTGCCTGTCTGTCTGTCTGTTTGTTCCGGCTAATCTCTGAAATGGCTGGACCGATTTTGACGGGACTTTCACTGCCAGATAGCTGATGTAACAAGGAGTAACTTAGACTACTTTTATTTTAGAAAAAAAAGTTTTTTAGGCGATACGAAGTTCGCCGGGTCAGCTAGTCTGTCATAAACCTCGAATAGAACTATACGAGAGACTGTAGTTAGTCAAGTCGTGTTAGTATTAGGCAAGTTATTAATCATTAGTAAGAGGCCTGAGGAAGTAAGGGCTGCTGGTGTAGTAAAATTTTAATTCTAAATTATTTATTCGTGTAAGTATCACTGATACAATGATAGCCCTAAATATAAGTAACCGGCAAGCAAAACCCGGCAGTGATAGCCTAGCGGTTAAAAGGTTGGACTCCCGAACGCAGGGGCCGGACTTCAAATCCTGGCACGCACTTCTAATTTTCAGACACTATGTAGGTACATAGGTATTACAAGTTAATAAAATTATCACTCGCTTCGGTGAAGGAAAATATCCTGAGGAAACCTGCACACCGGAGAGTTCCCCGTAAAGATCTGAAAGGTGTCTGAAGTCTACCAATCCGCACTTGGCCAGCGTGGTAGACTATGGCCTGTACCCCCACATTGTGAGAGGAGACCCTGAGCTCAGCAGTTACACAGACAATTTCCACGTTACACACCAGATATAGGGATAGAGGTTCTACCACCAAACAGGCAACTCTTTTTTTAAAGTACAATTTGCAATTATAAGATATAGATTACTGACGTATGGATTATTGCTATTTTTTCTATGAAAGAAAACGAAAAAATTTGTCGGAATTCTTTATTGTTAATGTTATCCAAGCTATGTATTTCATATCTAGTGAGGTCTTTAATACAATAATAATATTTTTATTTGATTCTTGAGAATATCGAAGACACTTCTAAAAATAATTACATTATCACTATATTAGTAGCCGTAGCCAATCTGACGTGATCCTGTCTGCAAGTGGTCCTGGGTTCGATTCCCGGGAAAACTTTTATGTAATAGATAAATGTTTCCGGGTGTGTGTGATGTCTCATTTGTGTTGTCCACGCCACCCGTAGTGTAGTGTTTATTACCACTTCTAGACTGAAGCGGTCGCTACCTATTTACTAACATAAAAACAATTATCAATAAATAATGCTGACACTTATACGGTACCGAGAAAAATTACAAAACCTCCTCAGTATACTAAGTTTTAATTTCCTACCTACGTAGATATCTACTTCGAATGTTATGGACTACTCTGTTCAGTTAAGGAAAGAGTAATAGGTAGCTTATTTTTGTAGTAAACAAGTAAGATCATTGGATATAGTGGGAAGCAGTCTTCAACGTTAGGTAAAATGTATTTAATTTATAAATACTATACATAACGAAAAAAATACAAAAATACATGCAAACAACTCGACAACAAATTCCACAAGTTAACTTTAGCTTACGACGCGACGCGGTCATAGCGCCATCTGTTGCCGAGTAGCATAAATCTTAGTCGTATGGATGCTGCAAAATTACTGGATATTGCAAAATTAAGTTATTGAAAGCAAAAAAATACACCACATTTTTTATCGATTAATGTAATAATTTTCTAAAGGTATATTTATATGATTTATATAAATATATTAGTATGAAATTGAATTTATCGTTTGGCTGAAAGGAGTAAAAAACCGGAAACTTTTGTCTATCTATTCCAGAGGTTCCCAGACTTATTTTCTCATAGACCACTTTCAAAATTTTGCTGGTTCCGCTGGACCCCTTGCAGCTACATTTCTACCTTAATTCCCAAAACTCGACGAAAAATGTGAAGATTAGATTTATGGAAATTTGCGTTGCGGCTAAGTTTACTTTTAAAGAGATGAATAATTTTCAAAAAAAGTAAGAGTTTAATGGTTAATTTTTTTAATCGATTGATTTTTTTTCTCACGCCAACGTAGACCCCCATCGAGTCTCCCGTGGACCCCTGGTGGACACCTGGACCACTTTGGGATCTAAGGATCTATTCCTACTACAGTATACATTTTTAGGTAGGTTCCATCAATATGGTTAAATGATGTGAAAAGGTATAAATTAGTTACTAACCTACTTAATATAAAACTATTATATTATGACTCTATAACAGATAACTACTAGACGTACGCAAGTTTTCCTGGCCACACAAATTTCTGATAAGCATTTAAAACTAGTTATCAAATTAGAATATTCCCCTATTAGAATAATTAAAATTTATCGATTTCAGCTCATAGTACAAGAAAATTCTAAGAGATGGCGTTGTAAGGCACACTCCAAAAGTTTCAGTGTAGATGGCGCTACACGACAAAAAAATCTGGAACCAATAAATTTATACTCAGTTATTAAAATGAAAATAGCAACAATTTTAATAGTCACATTAACTAAACGAAAAATCTCACGAAATTCAAAGTTTTCCTGTAATTTGCAAGGCATAAAAATTTATTTCTAATTAGGCGTCTTGATAAGGCAAACAACGTATAAATGGGCAGCAAAATTTAAAACTAGTTAGAATTTAATCTAATAGCAACCTCCATCCAAACTATAAAATTATGAGTTCCAGATGGTTCCAGTAAGATTTTTTACAGCTTCTTACACAAAAGTACGTTCTTATATTTTCCAGCATGATCAATTATTACGGGTCCCAAGAAGCACATTTGTAGCTACAATTATTTCCGTAACGCCCAAACTTTTCCCGCCGCCCCCAGAGGTTGACCACAGAATCCTTTAATAATAGAACCTAAACAAAAGTTGCTCTGTTATTTATGGTAATGTCGCAATGCAGTTGTCTATGGCCAGCGATGTAAAACATAGTTTAAGATTTAAAACGCAAAATATTGTCCTTTCATAGGTCAAGTAAAACTGGTTATTATAGATTTGGATATTTCGGAGAATAACTAAACTTTATCTTAAGTTAACATTTGCTAACAATTGCATAACATATTTATAAGGTATTTCAGGTATTTGTAAGGAATAACTGTCTAGGAGAGGTATGTATAATTTATTGCTAGCTCTCTCAGATAATTCTCAGGAAGGTGATATTTATCAAAGCAGATATAGAACTAAAATTACTTAGAATGTAAGTACCAACTAGAATAATATGCTTAGTTGGTTACTAGACTAGGGATTTCTAACAAGAGGAGACGTCATACCGGCATAAACTTTTCCATCGTGCAGGGAAATTTACCCGGAGTCATAGAAGTATAGAACTTTTAAAAAAAAAAAAAAATTTATCGAGCAACGAGCTTAAATACCTACAGACTTACACACAGTTGAATAAATTAATAACTAATGTGCTTATTTTATCAGCGAAGTAACAACACGTTTCCGGTGACTCCCGGTGGAAAATATTATGCAGTAATTATTGATGTAGTTATGTTGTTGTATTACACACATGTTTCTATGGAACTTGTATTACGAGATATAACTAACTTTTTCGTGTGTTTATAAACTTATTTATTCGGATTAATATATAGTTACATTTCCAAATTACACAAAATACTATTATCAATAAAGTAGTGTATAGTGTCGCACTACATGACTACACACTATGTACGCGAGAAACTTAACCCGTTAAAGCTGATGCTAATTAGAAAGGAGCACGCATCGCGAGAGCCGCGAGTGCCCCACGCGGGCCCGCGCTGACCAATGGGCAGTGGTCACGCGAGCCACGCCCTCTCATTGGACGATGGTCACGCGTCCGGCCGTGACGTCACTCGTGGGGTTAACACTCATGAACGTATTTTTGAGTTAGAGCATTGGCGAGAGCGAACTATATATTATTAGCATCTTTATTTACATTTACCTTATTTCACAAATCAAATATTTAATTGATTGATTAACGTAACTGATAAATATTTACTTCAGTATTTTTATGTTCGAAATAACTTATTTTAGTTTTTTAACGCATTATTGATGCTATTGTTATTATTATTACGGCTACACTTATTTCTTTCTTAATTCCCAGAATTTGATCCTTGTTGGCAACACTATCGAATAGTGTATGTTTTTTTTTCATAATCAACGGTTTCGATTCCTAGCCAGAAATATTGATTTTTCCTATGTCATTACTTCCCAGAATTCGATCCTTGTTAGCGACATTAAATCGTGTAATAATACAGGATGTGTTTTGTTTTTACTCAACGGGTTCGATTCTTTGCTAGGAAGATTTTTCAAAAATAAAATGATGAAGTTTTAGTTTTCATCAAAATCGGCTTTCGGCATTTTTCGCTATTCCTCATAGTTTCGGATTTGGCCATCCATGCACACTTGTAAAATTCATCCTGTATACGAGTATATTATCTTAGACAATTTTACTTCACGAAATATTGTTTTTATACCTTACTTATTAATTGTTTGGTCTCAGCAGTGGATGTTTTTGATGTATTAATTGTGTATTCCTATGTCCAATATGTCCAATGTCCATGTCACCCGTTACACAAGAGGTATCACGTAATGTATGAGGATTAAGAATGTTCACGCTTGTTATCGTCATATTTGCTCAGTTTGTATTTGTAGCCCATCATTAACTTCTTAAATTATAACAACATTACGGGAAACAAGTAACATAGTGTCTTTAACTCTTTATCATACTGCTTCAGCGTTTATTCGTTGAGTTTAAATGGCATTACTGTAAGTGAACATTGTAGTAATTTACTTTAAGATTTGATTTATTATCTCTATCTAGGGATGTTCTAAAATATTCTAGCAACCAAATTTTCCTCGCTACACAACATTGCAGTGAAATGTTATCATAATATTAAAATATAATATTAGGCATGTGTTATATTATAATTGATAGTCTGCTTCTTAATATAAAATATTATAATTTATTTCGCCTTATTCTGTTATAATATAATACCAAAAATAGAATAATTGATTGAGAAAAAATCTATTCAGTACCTACCACTTGTATTACATTATACATTTAAAAAAAATTGGCCGTTACAGTGTACAATAACAGTTACCTATTTCTGACCATCTGCTTCTAACACAATGATATTTCGCAAACTGCATTTTGCGATTGCAAGGGTTGTTAAAACAGGTTTATTTTCAATGCAAAATTTTAATATAGCACCGTTTGACTATTATTACGAAAACGGTTATTGAACTTCAAAAAATTGTGTTGGAATGTGTGTGTTTAATAAAGTTTATCTGGAAAATGGTTGACTATTATATTTTTTAATGATAAATTTAAAAGAAAAACTATCACGGCTATGTTAGCTTAAGTAGTTACTGAATAATAGTCAATAAACTTATATCTAAGGAATCAGACGCACGTAGCTGATTTCTTTTTATCTTTCTGTTGTGGAACTCGTGGATGTAGCTGTATAATTTATCTCTCTTTACTATACCACCCGCACTTAAGTCCGTGTTTAAACATAAACATTTAATATAACATTTGTCATAATAGTATTGACCACATTGGTCCATTGTATATACATAGCTAAGCGTGTTAAGCGAAGGATCCAGGATTCAATATGTGGAAGGAGCAGATATCTATTTGGCAGTTGAATGTATTGGATCTTCGATATACTCGTATTGCTATGCCGTGTGTTTGTTCAACCCGTTGACGATGCAAGGAAACGTAATAAGTGTTATGAATATATCAATATTAAACAGTTTTAGCTTGCCTTGTTTATTTGTCTTTTTGGGCCAAATCTTGCAAGTCTAATTAGACCTACTTCCACTTATCCTAAGGAGTTGAAATTTTACACATAGCTTTAGTTCTGATGACTATGCAGTTTTGTGACAAGCTTGACCTGATGCTACTCCCAGGGTTTGTCTTCAGCCGCGGGAACTCCTTAATAGTTAACAACACAGTCCCAATTTTTTTTCTTAACATCTACATTGAAAATATAAAGCCGTGGATTTAGTTTTTAAACTATTACTTGGTTTATTTTATTTGCTTCACTGTTAGGCTTCTCTAGCGTACCACATCCGTTGACTGATGAATGATGTGTAATCTGTAAGTGATTATATACAAAAGCTTAAAATATAAACTTACCAGTCTCTCTTATCTAATTATAGTTGTTGAGAAATTAGCAAAAGTATTTAAAGAAAAGACATCACGTAAACAAATTTTAATTGTGAAACCAATAACAATTGTTCAGACACATTTTCTTAGTGTTATGTAATTAAAATTATATTAAAATAACGAGTTGATCCATTTTGTGACCAATAACAAATCGTTAAATAACACAACAATATGACAATAATAGGTGCAGACATAATTCCACAACACGTAATAAAACACGATAAAAAAATAATATATTTCCATCACAGCACGGTGAGGGTTATTTTAACAGAAACAGAGTTGGGTTAGAGAGGTCACTGCATTTAGGGTCTGCATTGTAGGGTTAAATAATAACGCCCCTCAACTGGACGTACCTCCTGCACTGGTCATGTTCAAACCGGTTATTTTAACCAGTTTTGGAGCGTGCGTAGGGTACATTATTTTATGTTAAAATTTTCGATTGGAGAACGCGATTCTTCGTAGGTCAATACCAGGAAATGTTCAACATTAAAAGGACTTGTAACTTCAATGCATTAGCGGCTAGGAGGTCACAGGTATTTTGGTAACTGAGGTGGCAAAGAGTCTGTTAACCTGCCAGGGCACGGATCAGTAAAGCATTTAATGCTAAACCAAATGCTAGCAGTCTTCTTTTACTATGATGGTTTTTTGGAAGGGGATTACAGCCTTCTACGAAGCGTTCTTCTTAAACCCAGGAATTATAGCGGCTACATACAAATGTCTTTCCTGATCATAAAGAACGTAGCTATCGTTTTATAACCTAGCCTGTAACTGTGTATCCCCTATTGTATTTTCTAAAGTTTTATCTTAGTGCTCGCCCGCATTGTATAAAAATGCTCTGCAAAAAAATTCATGTTTCTAAGTTTTAGGCTGTGCTTTGACTATCAGTCGGTTACAACTCAGGTATCTACATCTGTGTAGGTAGGTAGGTAGGTATATAAATAGACAAGTATATGATATTTAAAACGTAAGACACACTCTGTAAACATCTCAACGCCTTTGACATTCAAAATGTTCATTAACAACAATGGTCTAAAGAAAGTAATCAGAGCAATCGACGAAATAGGTGAGCATAGTTAGCGAAACACCCCACTTTACGCTGGCCTCTCAAACTCGCCAGTCTTTCGCCAACGAAATAAGAAAAGGAGCAACAAATAATCCACGAGAGGTCTAATCTAACTGGTTGAGATGCTCCTCTACAATCCGAATCAAAATTCAAAACCGCGCGCTCTCTTAATCCGTGTTGAGCTCACAATAAAAGGTAATACATTTTAACTGGAGCAATTGCTGCGCCATTCCCGACCGTATTGTCATTGCCGATGAGATTAGATCGCCTTGTTTAAGACAAAATAAGATTATCCAAGCGAAAGTAGAAGGTGAAAGGGAGACGTTTTGGGGTAAGGTACGCAGCACAATGAATGATGATGTGATCGATGATATACTGCGGATTGCTGGTTTACCTAGTTACCCTACACTTACCTAGTTTACCTAGTTACCTACCTACACTTGCTTTTCTAGATACATAGATATAAAGTTAAAAAGATATTTCATTCGAAGAATTACATAGTTAATTGAGCAAGCGTTATTATTATACTAGTAACTGTCCTTTGTAACGTTTTCGTACAACACTTACAAAGAAACCATAAGGGGATTTCTTATGGATTTTAATAAAATATAGCTTTATGTTACCCACAGAAAATACGGCATTCTATTGGTAAATTACTTTTAAAATCAGTCCATTACTTTAAAAGCCTATTAGGTAAAAAATTCAAACAAAAGTACACAGAAAACTTACCTATAGGTATTAAGTTTAGCTAACGCCCCAACTCGGCTCAGAGTCATTAGCGGTTATTTTAATCGTTCCGTAATAAAGAATCACCATACAAATTCTGTTCTAGGAAGCGATTTAAGTAACCGTTAGTGACTCTAAGTTGGGAAGTAAGTGAGTCAAACCACTTAACCTTTAACAAAATAAATTTCGTCAAAAAAGTGACTAATATTTTTATATTAAACTGTTTCTAGGGTAGTGTTGGAATGTCCTTATGTCGTCAAGGCAGTCGCGAGACGGGAACGACATGACGACGCAACGACTCGTTTGTGGTAATTAACTCGCAGCCGTTAGCCGAACTCATAAGATCTCCCCAATAGGTACTGTGTAAGATCTCCCCAATACTGTGATTTCGCCTTCATCTATACTTTAAGCTCTAAAACTATGTTTAGATACTGATGAAATGAAAAAAAATATAAGTAGGTACCTACTCAAAATTAACAGGTCCAGCCCGTGGCGATGAAAGCACCAAAAGGGCCCACTGAAAATCAGCGCCGTGGCGAATGCTATGGTAAAACGCTGAGTGGGTACCATTCTCTGGCACTATGACACACGCGAACATTGTAACACGTATAGTACTCATTTCTTAATTCATAATTATGTAGTTTAGTAGGTATATAAATATGTTGTGTGTTCGCCAGAAATATATCTTTTCTTTCTTAATATTATAAATGAATGAACAGATTTTCATGAAATTTAGCACATAGGTAGAGTATGATCTGTAATCTTAATTTATATATAAATTACGTGTCACGTTGTTTGTCCGCGATGGACTCCTAAACTACTGAACCGATTTTAATCAAATTTATATATAAATTACGTGTCACGTTGTTTGTCCGCGATGGACTCCTAAACTACTGAACCGATTTTAATCAAATTTATATATAAATTACGTGTCACGTTGTTTGTCCGCGATGGACTCCTAAACTACTGAACCGATTTTAATCAAATTTATATATAAATTACGTGTCACGTTGTTTGTCCGCGATGGACTCCTAAACTACTGAACCGATTTTAATCAAATTTATATATAAATTACGTGTCACGTTGTTTGTCCGCGATGGACTCCTAAACTACTGAACCGATTTTAATCAAATTTATATATAAATTACGTGTCACGTTGTTTGTCCGCGATGGACTCCTAAACTACTTAACCGATTTTAATCAAATTTGCACACCATGTGCAGTTTGATCCAACTTGAAAGATAGGATAGCTTACCTCTAAAAATAAAAAAAAAACTATGACAGAACGAAGTCTGTCCGGGCAGCTAGTAAGATATAAAACGCAAGCAACGCCGCGGGCACAACTCTGGTAAAATCATAATATTTTTAAAGTTATCATCGCAACATTCACAACACGAAGTGTAAACGTCCCACCGCTATGATCAAGTTACTCGTACCTCTGTGCGTAACGGGATTTTCCCGTACGCCGACGCTGTTTTTCCCGTTCCCTACGGGCCACGTTCCGTACGGGCCACGTTCCGTACGGGATTCCGCTGCGTATGCACTATCGTATACATGCCTACATTTTCTATGAAACAAAGTTTCCAAAACTCCACGTCCCGTCCCATACGGGAAAAAAACCCGTTACGTATGCATTGGGCTTAACAGTTACTTTAATCGCTCCTTAGTAAAGAATCTCCATACAAATTCTGTACTAAGGAGACATTTAATTAACCGTTAGTGACTCTGAGTTGGGGCGTAATTAATCCCTCAAACCTTGCTAATAAGATCGATGTACAAAGTTATATCTACGGCATAATTTTGGACAAATTCATCATAGTAGTCGATCAAATATTTTTATTCGGATTCGGTTTGTTACAAACTCAGAGTCACTAACGGTTACTTAAATCGCTCTTTAGTACAGAATTTGTATGGTGATTCTTTACTAAGGACTACTAAGGAGTGATTAAAGAAACTGCTAGTGATTCTGAGTTGGGGCGTTAGAAAGTCAGGTTTACGCCATCGCTTCATCAAAATAATACTACGCATTATAGGTATGGTGTTCTCAAGTAATTACCTAAGTACGAAGCCTTATTGTATACATATTGAGTAAAATGTAAAGGGCATGGGCGTTCAAATAGCCTTGTTTCTAAAAATAAGTTTTTTCCTATTTTTGTGTGAAAATAAAATAAAGTTATAATTAATTGCCCATTCCTCAACTTATTTCGTTGTTGTGACGAATCCCAAATTCTATTTCCGATATAACATTTTTGTGACAATCATTTTGCTAGTGTGTGTGTCTCTATGTGTGTATGTGTGTGTGTGAGAGAGCCAGATACTAAACCTGACAAACACAAACTCAACAAATTTCCACGATTTTAAACTTAATTTATCGTTGACTGACATTTTCTATGATACGGGTACTCACGATATTGCATGGATTGCTGATCTGGATCTTATTGGCAAAACGAACAGCCAAAAGCTTTAATAATTATAACAGCTATCTACAGACTATAACATTAAGTATATATTTTTAACCGACTTCAAAAAAGGAGGAGGTTCTCAGTTCGACTGTATTTTTTTTATGTTTGTTACCTCAGAACTTTGGACTGGGCGAACCGATTTTGATGATTCTTTTTTTAATCGAAAGCTGGTGGCTGTCATGTGGTCCCACATAAATTTTATTGAGATCTGACAATGGCATCCATGAGAAAACCACATAAGTCGTAAATTTGTGTTAAGATGTGCGCGACAAATTGACGAATAACTCAATATCACGCCAACCGATTTCGATGATTCTTTTTTTAATCGAAAGCAGGCGCTTGTCATGTGGTCTCACATAAATTTGAACGAGATCTGACAACTATGTAGTTTTTGAGACTTTGAAGTCGGTTATTTTTTGTTAGAAAATTTAGATTATTTCTTAGTAAAAGGAGGTGGCCAAGATTTACCCCGGAAATGGTTAAAATACGTTTATTTGTACAAGGTTTAGTCTTCTGAAAAGACATGTTTTCCATTTATTATAACATAACTAGAATTTTAATATTCTTCTGAACTCCGCCGTGAGTACTGATAATAAATTAACAATATTAATAAGTTGTATTGTATACACTTAATCTTTTGCTACCTCCATTGCTATCACTCAGTGTTGCCAATGCTACGGCAATTACCGTGTTCTACGGCTTTCAGGCCAAAAAATTACAAAATCTACGGCTTACGGCTGGAACCCTATGGCGGCTATGGCGTAGCAAATTCGACAGCTTTTCGTAAATTCTACGGTCTTTTTGACGTGATAACGTCTATTAAAACGATGAACGCTGAGCGCACGCACGAAAAACCATGACTCATTGTCCCGTTCCGCGCGAGCGAGAGCGCGGAACAAGCGATAGAGAGGCACGATCGGCTACGATCGGCCAAAGTGCTCAATTTTATCTATAAAAGTATGCAATCATTTCATCAATGTTTTGTCATGACGTTTTCACGTCAAACTACCGTCCGTAAACCGACTTTACAGACTTTTTTTTTATTTTTTTTGCAAACATTTAACGAATGTTAAAAACCCTTAAAACAGCGCTACTAGGCTAATTATGATTTTAATCTAGGTATTCTAGGTTATTGAAAAGTGTTCTTGAAGTTCTGTGGACATCAAATTAACTGCGGATGACCTTTTTTTTAGTCCGAGCGTTGAACCGATGGTATATATTGGCATAATTGGATGGCATAATATATGACACGGCCCACAGTTGATCTTTTTTCATTTAAACACGCCTTTTTTAGCTAATGTACACGGCCTTCCAAAAATTTTCATTGGCAACACTGCTATCACTGGCGGTTGACAATTGACTGACAGAAATGCGAATGTCTGCTATATTGACATTTGCCAAAACAATATTTTTGAGTTTGATTTCTGCAAAATAATAATTGTGATTTGTGTTTGATTTTTTGCCATGAGGTGCATTAATTACGCGGTTGATATTGAGCGCATGGCATATCACTCAATATCTTCGCTAAAGAGAAACCTCCAATCCATATTGGTAGAATGGATTACAGGTATGGCATTTTCAATTGATGATATTACATAGTTTGGTATTTGGGGTGGGTACGTCACCAAGATCACATATAACTATAAGCCACTGCATCATTTTTAGATTCTATTTCTAGGCAGCTGTACTTATATTGCGTTTGCTTGTGAATATTTCCAGATAGGTAGGTGACAAATTAATACGTATATTTTATTTAGTACCTACTGCTTCTTTTTGTACGAATAAAGTCATAATTAAAGTAAAAAATAAATGAATGAATTATCTAAAAGAGAAGTAGTATTTATTTAATAACAAAAATCTCTCCTTAAAACACTTTTCCACGATTACTTATGTTTTGCAGAATGTCAACCTACAAATAAAACTGCCCGTAAAAGGAGAATCTCAAGTTCTAGAGATTTTTATTGATAAAATTATCAAAATAGATATTGTAAGCTTTAATGTAAGGTAAAAATAAAATGTGTACATTATACTTCACAAGTGGGGCAAACGCCCATAAAAATGTTGGCCACCTCCTTTAGATTATCTTTATACACCAAATCATCGATAAACAAAAAAATACGTTTACAATACAGTGTGATCGCTTAACAATGATTTCTTTCATCCAAGACACAGCATAAAATACAATCAATATCACATGTCATAAGCACAAACAAATCCTCTCGGTATGTAAGGTACGCACGATTCACGACAATCTGTTACTTACTCATACCACGCCGCGCCGCGCCGTAATGAAAGTGGTCTAAATCACGCAAAGCACTGTTTGACCCGCAGAGCTTTATCAAGACAGCGCCAAAAAATGGCTATTTAAAAAGCCTTACAACGTGTCGGGTAATCTCTCGCCCCAAAACAAAGGACTGTCGCACATTAAGCCCCACAGAATTTGAAAGTGAAACTGGGTTGGATTTTCGTTGAAATTTTCGGGGTAACATTATACCCGTACATTAGGGCTAAGTGATAGCGTCACATTTGTTGGATTAATTCATCATCCGAATTGCCGTGGCCAGACTGATGGCCCGGAACGCCCGTGGCCCCCGTGGGGGGGTGTGGGGGCCGCCATCCCCCTCTTTTCTCGCCGTCTGATTTACGTATGGAGTTTAAAGTTGCTTACAAATAATTTCTTTAGCGGCCTCTAATGTGTGCCTCAGTTTATTGAGCTTTTAAAATTTTGTTCGTATTTTCATAGACTGTTGATACAATTTAATACAAGTACTTACCGACTTATTACAGTTGCTAATATCATTATGCTTTCAATTCAACTGGGACCAAACGTGCCCTTCGATGCACTCAAGCACTAAAGAAATGTTGCCACTTATGGTCATCCATCCAGACACCTGCCTACATTATTGGCAACTGCTTATACTCGTATGTCCAGCACAATTAAATAATTATTTATCAAAAGTAATGTACACTCAGGATAAACATACTTAATGATAGTTGAAAGGAAATGATAATCATACTTTTAATTTAAAATTTTTATTACTGTTACTAATTATTTAAATTTAGTTTAGTACTTAACAATTTCAAATTATTATTTACATCTAACAAATATTGTTTACAGTGTACAAACACAATATCTCAGGTGTTTTTGTAATCAGGTATTTTTGTATTTTTTTTTATATTCGGAATAACGTCTTTTATTTACTTCCTAATCTTCTTAAATAGTGAAAGCAAATCAACGCCAGTGGCTCAGTTGCGCGAGCGCCCATTGCCCTTTACTCCCGGACTCCCCGAAACCCCGGGGGGTGGTCCCCACAGGACACTGCGAGTGTAAGGATAAATGGGAGGGCTGGCTCTTCTGGTTAAGTGTAGATTTTCCGAATGCGGTGTTGATGATGGCTGTCTAGTGCTGGGACTGCGGGTATCGATAATTTAATTTCACAAGTTTCTTTCGCCATTTCTTCGCCTTCATGACAAACACCTTTCTGAAATGGCGGTTCATAAAAATTGGTGTGCATAAGTTTCAGTAATACCGACATGATTTTTTTAAATTTGATTTGTTTTGTAGGATAAGTAGTTTTTTGTAGCGTTATAAGCGAATGTTTTATGACAGATCATTTATATCGCGTTAAGTTAAGAAATCGGTTATTAAACTGCTAATTACATAATATATTTATCATATTACTTTTTACACAATTATTTGTAAAAAAAAAATTGTCGTAATTATGTACTTATTTCTCTTCTATTTTTTCTTAACCGACCACGCATCGGTTGTCTCAAGTATAATAAAGATCGTCGCAATGGGTGACCAGTTACTATGACAGTGAACAACACACTAGTCAATAAAAAATTCAGATGTAACAGATTTGTGTAATGCCCCTCGCTCACAGCGATACATGCAATCAATTGAATCGCAATATCGGCATAAAGGCCAAAAATCATCATGTACCTATACTAAAATAGAACCGATACAATGAAAATGTTTCAATTGTTAAAAGTTGTATATCGACAAGTTTATCGATATTTTCACGCCCTACGCCTACAATTTCCTAGACCGTTGGACAGCGGTTGTAAACACTCGTGTAAAATTGTCCACGCTCCCCCTCCCCCCGCCTTTTGTTACATATTTCTTTGTTATTTACCTCTGCCTACACCTGCACTGGGATGACTCATTTATATTTAGGATTGCGGCATTACATTAGTGGGCGTAGCGAGGCTCTGTATTCATTTACTAACACACACTTTAATTGGTATTTCAGGATTTATTTATAGTAACTGTTCAGTTCATTTCCTGCATCGGTGTTCCCTCCAAACTATGACATAGGGTCCTTCAAGAAGCGGGTCTATTGTTTTCTTCGAGGCCGGCAACGCATTGGTGACGCCTCCGGTGTAAGTAATGTCCATGGGCGGCGGTGATCACTTACCATCAGGTGACCTGACTGCTCTTTTGCCTGCTTAAGTGCTTGTTCACACTGAACTCGCGGGCGCGGTCGCAGGCGCGGTCGCGAAATATCAAACATATGAGCTACCTACTATGAAAGTGTTCACACCAAAACGCGCGCGCGGTGTATGTAGCGTTTACCGCGACCGCGCCAGCGCCCGCGCCCGCGAGCTCAGTGTGAACCTGTGAACACTCACTAAGGCATAAAAAAAGTTAGCTATTAAGGATCGCATTACGTAGCTTCTACTATATTACAAAGATGTCAGTTTTTATATTGTGTAGTTGTGTGAGGGGTTGATTTCAAATCAAAAATAAAAAGTTTGTGTAGTGTGGACGCACAATTACATAATTCACACTGGCCAGTATTGGAGTAATTACTAATATTCTCGCATCGTAATACCAATATTTTTTAGAGCTCGAAGGATTTGAAACAATATGGTCAAGATATCGAATTCATCAGATACTTCAGCCGATACTCACTACACATTATTAGCATTTCGGAACTCCCTTGTAAATATCCTTTTGGAAAATTAATTGTGCATCGATTTTCTTCATTGGCTTACTGTCCAGGTCCACCATAAAAATAAAAACCTAGTTATCAATACCTCAGAAAACAGTATGAGGAGACTTATACCTAATTATTATCATTAAATGTCGTTAAGAATTGAATGGAGATAGTGTAGTTTTTATTGTAAAACATTATAGTGGAATTGGACTGTGTAGGTTCCTACGTCTCGTGCAAAGAAAAAAAAGCATAGATGAAGTCCCATTTACGCCTGTAACTCCATTTCTCTCGATACTTTTAATCCATAGTCTTATCATCGAACCACGAACCATAGCATTCCTTAATTACACGGTTAAGCTCCAAAGTTATAATATACCCAAAAATGTAGGTACAGGGTATCTGGGACCCAAATTGCGAAGCGTGGAGCGTGACAGTCGAACGTAATCAAAACTTCCCTTCAGTGGTAACATTGTCCCAAACGCCTACACGGCCCACTTTTCTCCAAAGACTATTATTTGAATGTCTTTCAACCCGTGAGAAGGGTCCTCTACACCCCTGCCTCCCCACGCGTGTGCTCGGCTGATAATGTAATTAAAACAACACCTTTATTCGGGACAGTCACATTTTGTACCAACTTTTAGCTTGACGTAGGTTGCTCTTAGATTTATCAACCAACTAAAATTGTGCGAACTCAATCCACCCTGTAGTATTTTTGGTAATTATTCTTTATGTAATAATTTACTATTCCAGATTATATTAGTATCTAGCTAAGTTATTATGAGATCCCCTAGTTTTTACTACATACATATTTCTTTATCTTACTCTATTTTTAACCGACTTCAAAAAAGGAGTAGGTTCTCAATTCGAGGTGACTGATTTTGATGATTCTTTTTTTAATTGAAAGCTCGTGCTTGTCGTGTAGTCTCACTTAAATTTGAGCGAGATCTGACGAGTACTTTTTGAGTTATCCCTAATTTTGAAGTCGGTTAATTTTTGTCATTGTTTATGTTTATTAATGCGTAGTAAATTATATATTTTTCTTATAAATTGCAAGGCAACTAGCAATATGAGCTACATGGTAATGGTAATGATGATAAATGATGACCATTGCCTGCAGGCATCACCGTGACGTCAGTTATGCGTTATAGAGCCAGAAAGAAGTAGACATATCATTAATTTGCTAACTGGCTCTAGAAGTCTCAAACATAACAATCCAACTGCCTTTATTAAAACTTTGCGGTTGATTTTGAGACGATGATATAGGCATTCGTTACCAGTCAACTCAATGTGACGGAGAGAAGTGCGAAATAGACGTACCTCATAAAAAATTAAGATAAATATTTAGTAAAAAAAGTAAAGCTAAATATCATTAAATTAACCTTATATCTAAAACCCATGGACATATTGGTTAAGCAAGATAAAAAAATTAACACCATTTACACTTCATTTATTTTTTTAAATTTTATAGAAGATTTTTTTTACTAGAACAATAACCAGTATAAAGCAATTACACACACATTGACAAAACGCTATGCGACGACAAACACGCGCTCAACGCTCGCTAGGGGTGAGTTTGACCAATAGCATGCATAACCCTTTACGGATTAGAGCATTGTTTCAAATCTCCAAGTTAGTTCGTTTGAATTTGGAACGGCGGCCATTTTGTTCATTTAAAATGGACGGTACAATGAGCCACCATTGTTCGGATACTTCAGAGAGCCGACGACCGGTCGGCCATTGTTTTAACATTTTCTAATTTTAGATTTTTAATTTTACGTGTCACTTCACATTTAGATTTTACTCTTTTATGTTACAGACGTCACAGTTACAAGTGTAAATTGTCTACGTTACATCGTGTTCTGTGGTAACTAACTACCTAGTTAAGGTAAGTAATTTAGATTTGATTTATGAATGATCTTTCGAAATAGACAAGTAGGTAGCAGTTACGAGTTATGTACCAATAAATCTAAAGTTAAGTTTTAAATAAATTTCGTAACTAAATTATTGCAAGTCTCCGTCGAAAATTTTAGAAATTCGCTTAAGTAAGTTTAATAACGTTAAATCACAAAATTCGTTTACAATTTCAACACGTGGCTAGTATTAAAGTAATTTAATTCTGTGAAAAGGGTTATTGGAAATCCAATGGAGTCCGTCCTATTAAACGAGTTAATACTAAAACTAGAATTTCAGGTTTCCATTGTCATTATTTTGGGGGTTATTACATTATTTTGGGGCCATACAACTGGATCATGTCTATTTGTAACAGGGGTAGCGGTGAGCTCAAAAAATATGCCCTTTTTAGGCCAATATTGTCTAATTTTCGGTAATAAAGTTTTGTCAACAGGAGGCGCGTTCGACCACTCATCGTAGGGTTGTTTGACAAATTATTACCAGTTCAAAATAATGACTGTTGATATTTGGGTTTAAGATACAATCTATCATTTTTGGGGCTGATTTGAACATGTTTTAATACAGATCAATAGTGATTTTGTTACTGTTAGAAAGAATATAGCAGAGAATAGACGGTAGATGCCAAAGCCTTTTCACAATAAAAAAATATTTAATGTAAACCTTAAAAAGCTTAAAAGATAAACGGCAACCGTTTATCGGTTCCTTATTGAACACATAAGCATTATGTTGGTCTATTTTACTCAACGCATGATGTTAAAATACCTACCTTATATGTATTACTTTTCACGTAGGTACGTGTTAGTGCTTCCTGAAAGAACATATATCCTAATAAAATAAAAATAAAAACATACGAATGCCTACTTACCAACCAAATAATTTTATTACTACCCAGGACGTACCTACACGCATTTCGCCCGTACACGGAGTATCATCGGAGTAAGTTGACTCGAAGAATATATTCGTAAAGTAAAAATCGACTTACTACCCTCTAGCCTTGATAGTGGCCTGCCGACCTGCCGAATCGGGTCCGGGGTTTGATTTTCGACCAGGGCAGATATATAACTGACAGATAGTTAATCTTATATTTTTGTTTTCTGTAACACCTAGCGTTTATTTTCTCATTTACTTAATTATTACTTACATGCGTAAGTAACTAACTATTCGATATTAAGTACTTTATAAACCTTTCCATAACGATGTATAAAGTCCATTAAAATGCAAAATGGAACTGATGTCTTCTATTGAATCCCAGTGTATTAGTTGGGTACGTTGTCAAACGATCCTGTAAGATCTAAATCCTTCAATTTCCGTGGACTTGGCGACCACCTGAGACAGGCCGCCTTTGTGCCTATTACTAGCCTATTTCAATTACTAACTACCCACAGAAATATACATTTCACTGTTGTGTTCCAGTGGTATTTACCTACCGAGAGAAATTGAAATAAAATATTTTTTAAATATATTTTTTATAAAATCCATTATAAAATGTATACTTACTATGTATATCCTACTTCCTACTAATATTTTAAATATAAAAGTTTGTGAGGATGTTTCTTACTCTTACACGCAAAAACTAATGAACGGATTTTAATGAAACTTAGCACTCAGGTAGAGCATGATCTGGAATAAGACATGGGATACTTATTATCCCGGAAAACGCGGGCAGAGCCGTAGGCAGAGTTCTAATTTATTTATAATTATAAATAATTTGGTCGAGATTGTATGCGGAGTTATCTATGCAATAATATTATAAAGAAGAAAGATTTATATTTTTGTATGTTTGAGATTATAATGCGGAGTTACCTGTACTATAAAAAATATTATAAAGAAGAAAGTATTGTATTTTTGTATGTTTGTAACTAATAAACTCGGAAACTATTGGACCGATTTCAAAAATTCTTTCACCAGTAGAAAGCTACATTATTCTTGAGTAACATAAGATATATTTGATTTTGATTATAAATATTTTTTATTACATCACAAGTAAAAATATTTGACGCCCGGCGAAGTGGGTTCGATCAGCTAGTTATATATGTTAAATAATACTTACTTTCATTACACCTGTAAATTATATGTCCGATGGTATTGTTCGGCTATTATCAGAAGGAGGGTGTTCAGTGAAACGGCGTTATTCAGTTCACGAAACAATCGAGTTTTATTTACGACACACTACAGCGCTGAGCTCTTAAGGCGCTACAAGTTACAAGTTACAGGTTATAGGTTACAACGGTAAGGGGGCGCGGGACCGACTGGCGCATCGCGGTCGCCTGCGCACCGCGTGCCTGATATATGCTTACTCAGCGATATGTACCCCTACAGACCATTTCAGTAGATTAGTCACATAGGCGTAGATACATAATATATCTTACACATAATTAAAGTAAAAAAAATGTAGAGTAAAAATTACTCTACCAATGTTAATTCCAAGCAAGTTACAGTTCTCAAGTCTTTTTTAATTTTGATTATGATACCAACACCATTCAAATGTACTATCAAGTATCAATCGCCGCAATTCTTTAGTCTGAGGTTGTCTGGAAGAAATCGCTTTTTAGCGATAAGACCGCCTTTTGTATAAATTGCTATTTTTCTCCATTTTGTTGTAAGCTCTTGTTCCTGTACAATGAAGAGTGTAAATAAATAAATAAACACCTTGTATTTTTTATGTTACATAAGACTCCTACTGTAACCCTGCTAATTTGTAACACAACTTGTCACAAGAAGCTATAAGTAAGTGACTCTTGACTAACAGCGCTGCAGTCGTAGACAGGAATTAGTATTAGCATACAAACGGCCGTCGCTAGACTATTGGACGGCGGACCAGTAAATTTCATGTTACGTAGGCCTTAATACATACGTACATACATACTTATTTGGCTTTAAACTTTTGGTCATGAACTTTATATGAAAACTTGACAATTTGGAGACGCTCTTCGTATTATTATATTTTTATTTAATACTTCATGCACACCATACAATTAAATACAGAAATATCGTTGTAAAAAAATTAAACTTCAAGATTTATCTTTAACAGATATCGTGTAGTTTAAATATGAATGTGCATCTACTAAATATAATACGTCACAAAAAAAAATTTGCTCTTTAATTAGTAAAAGTAATAAGACCATCTAATTCAGTGAACTTTTAAAATATCTGCCATAATAATAATTATAATTAAAGATTTGTATTTTTGTAAGGAGGGACCTGTGTTATAAAAAAACCGCCAAAAATGTTGCAGTCATTTTCCTCAGTTCCTGAAAAAAGGCAATAACTTATATCGGTGAAATAGAAACGAATTAACTTGACAGGTTCTAGGAATAATTTGGCCGCACGCTGTTGGACGTTTGAATACTATAAATAAATTTTAATGTTGTTTCCGGTTTTCACCGTTTCCGAATTTACTTAGGTATGTATAACTAAAATTTATATTTAAAGCGGTGAAATATTATTTTATTTTATAATGCATACAATTGAGATATAACGCCTAACATATTAAGAATATAATTATAATTTGGCTCGAGATAGTTATTCGAAAAGATTTGGTAAACAGATACGTTGAAATTTATTTAGAACATAGATCTCATCGGATTTAGACTCTTGTGTAGTCAGATACTCGGAATTTGATGAGATGCTATGATGTTTTGCGAAGCATCTCATTTTTTTAAAACGCGATTTTAATAATTTAATCGAAGGAACTATTGCTTATGAAGAACTATGCTGGATGGCACTTTATCTTGAGTTTATTTGTGAGATGCGAACTTTACACACATGTAGGTACGTACTTATACCTAGTGCTGACGTTGCGTTTTCTTTTTAAAAATGTCGTGGTCACGGCTAAACTGATAAACCACTGAAACTGAACTGAAAACAAAATAAATGTCGTGAGCACCCGTATAATGTAATAATAGTATAATATGTTCAGTCCACGATGAGTTAAGTTGAAGATCATATCTTACATTTTATGTTATCGATAGATACGAGACAAAAATACAATCCGCGATACACATAACGTGCCTGAAAATCAGTGAGACCGCGTATTGAAATTTAAAACACCGTATACACGGAGCGGGTACATCAATAGCGCGAAGTACTCGTCGAATGCAGTGTAAATTACCAATTAGAAGGTTTTCATAGTACCGCTAACAAAAAACAATCGTGCCACTACCGGGGAATAGTGTGGGTTCTGTACAGCGAAATACTGTATAATTTAAATGCTCTATGCATATAACTGAAGGGTAATTTAAAGCAAAGGTTCCCTATGCGGTGAGCTGAACGCACAAATAACTACAAATTAGATATTAAATCCTGAATATAATTTTACTTGTTATTACAAATGCCAGTGGCAGAATTTTATTGCCTATCGGCAATAGGAACAGGCCAACAAGCACAGTCCATTCGAAAGGAAAAGAATTCAGGACCGTATGTTCAGACCGACGTTTCAGGACGTGATGGTAACCTGTGCTACGTATGTGGTAGTGTCGTGTAAGAGTGCAATTGTGATGTATACGTTGTTATACAATTCAAAATGCTGTAACAAGGTATGAAGCTGAATTACATGATGTGAATGTGTGAAGTTATCTTTCATTTCCAATCTCAGCATCCGACCATGGTAAAGAACACAACAGGAAATGATAGAGGTATATAATAGAGGTCATGTCCCGTTATATAAAAATATTAATATTTAATACTAACCTGTTTAAAAACTGATATTTTACACAGCCCACAGAACCCTAAACAAAGTATCGCGCCCCGTGATATTGTGGCACCTTAATTAGCGCATTGCTAACACTGAGTGGTCGGGGAATTGCCACTTTCCCCTGATTGTACCGGCTTCGACATTTTTTCCGATTGTAGCTCGTCACGTGGGGCTGATGTGCCAATTAAAGTGTTGGATGATTGCAATTGTGCACTGCCTTTTTAAAGGTTCTAAGGTCCTAATTAGGTGTCGGCTGCGTTTTCTTGGCGTCGCGTCGGAGAGACCGTTTGCGGAGTTTGAAGGAACTTTTTTACTGGGTTTTTAACGTTAAGAAGGCTTTAAAGCACGACTCTACATTAAACATGCTTATTAGGGACTTTTGATTAGAAAAAGATTAAAATTACCATAAGTAATTTATTTATATTTTTATTTGATTAAGTAAATTACACAAAAAAAACTTAGCTACCAAAACACAAGGGATACAGAAAATAAGACACAGACAATATTATAATTTGAAAAATTTGGAATCGTACCTACTTTAATAGGGTGATAATCAAACGGGAATGAATAAAATAATGTATTACTCACGTCAATACTAACTGACATAACATGAACAAGTGATTGAGATGTACGAAGTAACGTTTAACATTAAAACATCTCGAATGCAGAGCTCTGAGGTACGTACAAAATAGGTACTTACATTTCAGCCAGCTATAGAAAGCTTAACAATCGTCATCCATCGATTCGGTCCACTGTGTTTTGTGTTCTCTCTCGGATAAAACCATCTATGGTTTTAAGAAGCGAACAGCACTCAATCGGATGGTTTTATGCAACGTTGCTCATTTTTGTACAGGAAATATTGTTGTTCCTATTATTTTTTATGTATTGATTGAATAATAATATTTTCAGTGTTAAAACTCAGTGTTCCATTATCATTATCATCGGAAAAAAATATTACATTGTTGAAACATTGTATCGTATTGTCAGATTCTTCATAATTACCTGTACGATTCATTCATAAACGTTACACTATCGCAGGATGATATTAATGACGTCACTTTGGTCCTATGACAAATAGTTTCATACAAAATTAAAAATACTAAATTAATCTCTTTATGTAATTATGTTTATAACTCTATAGCAAAAGAAAGCGCTCGAAAAATATCTAAACAAAGTATTAAAAATAAATTACTATTTTACTTATACATTCCTAGGAATCAATCTACATTATAATCATTCTGTTTTATGTTTTCTATACTAATTATTTTTATAAATTATTCTTGTATTATTTACTTATACATTCCTACTTATGCTCACCTATGCTCACTTTTCTTACTACCCGCTACCATTATTTAGTAAAGTTGGCCTCAACTCATGAACGGCCCACTATTGAGCACTTGTACATATCTCTTCTTGAGGATGGCTAAAGCAAACTCCACCACGCTGCCGCGCTGCTCCAATTCGGATTGTTAAACAACATTATTAAAGCTATCCGATATTATCCATACTAATATTATAAATGTGAAAGTGTGTTTGTTTGTTTGTCCGTCTTTCACGTTGCAACGAAGCTGTTATATGGTATGGTTATTGTGTGTGGAGATAGTGAGGAGGGTGGAGAGTAACGTAGGCTACTTTTTACCGCGTTAAAACATCCCCATGGGAAGATCGACGTTTTGTTAGTTGCTAGATATTTAGTTCCGGATGTTGTTAATAGATGGCGTTAGTAAAATTCATTTGCAAGTTCTGAATCACACTATCAAAATGATACATATAAATTAGTTAAGTCTTAGGCAACTAAATCTAACTAAGTAAAAGTAAAGTAAGTAGGATTTGTAAAGAATCGATCTCTACCGCGGGCGAAGCTGCGGGCAAAAGCTAGTTTATTATATTTTTAACATCAACGACAGCTTCTCGTCTCCCTTCTGCAGAGCGTCGTCCAAACCGAAGCCAGTGAACGCTGTCATTAAAAGCCTTTTTAATTCTTGATGGTTTCCCCGCTGCTCGATACATCACTCTGAAATAAACATATACTTTTGTTATTAAATGCACTCACATAAATCAGGCATACTCCGTTATTTTACTTTGACTTTGGTAAAAAATCTTGTCAGTAGACTTATTTTGAAATATTAAATTCAATTAGTTCATAAACTTTTTAATTAAATAGTAGATATTAGTTTTGGTTTTAAATGATTAAATGCCTGGTTACATGTCGAAACTACTGATCCAACCTTCTGGAACATAATAAAACATAAGGAGAAAAAAATGCCTTTAAATTATAATTAATTATCTACATTTCGTGTCAGCTTTATAAAAACATTGTAAAATTGTTTACCAAATAGCACTCGTCTAAAAATAGAATAGTTAATTATCACTTATTTGATAAAATATTTATGGGGTGTTTCGAAGCGTAGGTATTTTTCATTCCTCTTTTTATATTTTATAATTAAACGAATCAGCTGTTTGGGTTGTCGAAAGTTTAAGTTAATAATAATCAATACGGGTCGCGGCATGCTTTTCGGCCGATAAATATAACCGAAGATACCTTATATGTTGATAGACTTATGACCATGAGCCACGGTGGTCAATTGTCATCAGGTGGCTTTTTATTATCCACATAAATATAGTAGTTTAAATAAACTAAAAACACGCTTTTATAGAAAATCCAATTAAAAAATTGAAAATAAATTTGAATTAAGAATCGTGTATTTTTACAATTACACGATTCTTTCAAATTTATTTTCTATTTTTTAGTTGGATTTTCTATAAAAGCTTGTTTTTAGTTTATTTAAACTACTATTTATTTTTTCATTTTTTAGTTTGATTTTTGAAATGAAATTCAGGTTTTTTTTCTTTCTTTCTTTCTTTTTTTTAATATTGATTATCATAGGTCCTCGATTAGTCTACGAAATTCAAATGAAATCTGACCGTTTCAAGTGGGTCAAAATCAACTCCAAAGGAGTCTACAGGAGGAGGCTACAAGTAAAGCTAACATAAAGCGTGTAATAAACTGCACTAAAATTAACTAAGCATGATAACTAACATTGAATAATTAATTCCATCCGTAAAACATAAACTTCATTTTACAAAAGCAGCCTGACATCGTTAAATGACAGTAAATAAAAAAGAAATAAAATTAGCATGTAACTCTGCAATTCTATGTCATGCTGTCCAAACAATGCCCTACATGCTGTATGCAAACAGAGAAACAAAACCGTCATTAGAACTGGCATTAGAAATAGCCTTATACGAGCATTTTCCTTTGTAACCACTACAATAGCAAGGGTCTTTTGTCTGTCAGAAAGTACACCGTATTCACCACACTCAAATCAGCTCATTACAGTCTTTCCTGCGCATCATTTCCTTCAGACATCTTGTTTGAAAACAACGCACTATGCCTTGTTACGCCACTGAGGCTTCTTAGTTCGAGAAGTCATGCATTTGAAACAATGGACATGTTTCTGTGAAAAGCGCTTTATGTAGAATTTTTGGCGCTGAAATAGCTGTTTTTATTAGTCACGAGACGTGCACTTAGGGGAGATTTGAAACCTATAATAAACCTGTACTAATATAAATTGTGATGGATGCGCTAAACCGTTGCTAGCCAAGAAGGTAGGAAACAGTCTTAATTGGCTCTGTTTGACTGAACAACACGTAAAAATATTATACGCTTATTGACGAAGTGAACCTATCAGGTAGCCAAAAACTCTACCACCATACCTATATTATGAGTACGTACCGTCATGATTCATGTACCTTACTTAAGATACATACCACTTCTAACAAAACGTGCCTGGCGTCATAACTTTCGTAGTTCTGGTATTCAATACGGCTAAAACTGTGGCGTTACCAATAACACCCAATGACAGCGCATTAGTAAAGCAGTTCTGTAACACACACAATGACAAATCAAATCATAAAGAACACACAAACGTCAAACAAAACCCAGTTCAAGGACGTCTCCACATTCACCACGAACACGAACATCCGCAGATTACGCTCTCACAGCCAGCGAACAATCACGAGCTTGCGTCTGTTTCAAATAAATAACCTCGCGACGCGTCCCGTCATCGCACCAACACTGACACTTTGTCGACTGTGTCACTTTTTAATTAGCGTGTTTCTTTGTGGCGCGTAAATTAGCCTGTGTGGAGAGCGCAAAGCAAAGCGCAAAGCAGAGGCTTGTCCTCCTTTCAACTGTGAGCATTAGCTGATTAGCTGTGATATGACGTCATATTTTAAGGCTGACCTGATAAGGCTTAAAGTAAACTCTTAAAGGTCCACTTCTCGTGGAAATTAACGCTCACAATCGGGCAGTGTCAGCTTCCTTGTCTATATGATCAAAAACACGGACAAGTCGTGATCTGAATGGATGGCTGGCAACTTTCATGATTCAAAGTCAAATTATTATTTAGTTTCGTAAATATATCAAAGACTAAAAAATATTTTATATTGATAAAATTTGTTTAATTGTATGATTTACAGCATTTTTGTTCCCTTAAATATTAAGTTATTATAATTATGAATTATATTTTGTATTATAAAAAAATAATGCATAATAAGAATTGTGTTGTTAATTGTACTTATTATGGATAATATGCAAGAAATAAAGGGTTTTTATTTTGATAACATGAAATATAGATAAATGTACTTTAAAATACTTGAACTATTAAGTAGTTAAATAAAAATTATTTTCTTTGTGAAATATTTTTCACCAAGTAGAGTATCGATAACATTCTGGTTTCCTGACAACAAAATACCTGATATTTCGAAATCATTGTTGATATAGATATTAATTATATCCCATTTATGTTATACGACCGAAAGCTAAACGGAACATTATTCTAATGAAAGTGAGTCATATCAGTCGCGGGCGAATAACGAGTAATCGGTGACAGGGTGGTTGGTGGTTGCTGGGGGTGTGAACAGGCATATCAGTATCAAAGCTTTCAGCGTCACTGCCTCATTAAGACCTATGTGATAACGGAATAAATTATTAATACAATATATCGAGTACCAACACTATTATTTACTAACATACTATATTATAATATCGATTGGTCTAATTTTAGTGTTGTCTTTGTAAGTATGATTTAATCTTTGACGATCGCTGCATACATACATACAGCCAAAAACTGTCTTGCGATTTTTAATGTGTATAGGCTTTTGACTTGATATCCATATCTGATTATGGGACTATACCGGCCTTTACAAGATATCTAAATATTTATGTGATTTATATTGAGATTTTTTTATTTCGAATTTATTTCGAAGTATCACTAGTACCTCAAAAACATTATTACTTACATGACATCACTATAAGGGTTCCGATTTTACTTCAGAACCTTAAAAATCGATGTCTCATTAACTACATTCAAGCCTCGATACAGTAAACCCTTTCCTTGGTGGTGGATGTTTATTAAAAAGAATGACTGCAGCTCTGTTACTGTGTTTGCTTTGCGCTAACGAACGGGACACTAAGAAACGCCAGTGTTAGAAGTGGTCGCTTTGATCACAATACGCACAGTAGCTGGTCAAAGAGACGTAGCTGTTTCGCTTGCGAGAATGTACCTCCACTTTTCTTTGTTAGTAATAAGTCGTTGAGACGCTTTTATGCTTATGCTAAAGGATTTCTCAGTAACGTGGATTTTAAGAATAGGTGACCCCGTAGCCTAATTTGTGACCCTAGTTTAATGATGAAATTAAGAGTGAATATCGTGGACAAAGCAGGGTATATTAAAAATATAAGTATTCTATCGTAACTATCTTCGATATCTTTGTAGGAAAAAAATATTTTGTCAAATGAATTCTGGATAGCGATGACGCTGTTGCTAGAAGTATGCTATTGGCCTAATTAGTCGAATCCTTAAGTAGTTTTTTGTCAATATTTGTACAATTCCTAATGGGCATTTTGGTGTTACGAGTCTGTGAAAAGGAAGATAGGTGCATTTTAGTATACCGATAAGTATTTTTGTCCACACATTAATCTTAATTATTTGCTAGAATAAATATTAAGTACAATAACGTATATGATGTATATTAAAGAGTATGTTAAAAATAAAACTCGCATGTTTTTTTCTTCCTATCAAAACATTCTACTATTTCAGCCAGTGATCAAGAATTCGCATGTTATCTTAATCCGACCCGCGACACCGCTTCATTAACAAATTTCATAATGTGCCACAAATTTAACAACATCCTTTGAAAATATTATTGCGTAAGTACGATTCATCTTCGCACGTTACTCCGATCATTAAACTCACAAAGGCTTAAAGCGGCAGCAGCAGACTCCATTGAAATCCAGCCTTTATGAAACTATGAAAACGTAATGACCATACGTCACATCGTAAAATACCTACCAAAACAATGGGAGCTCGCGACAGAAATTAATATATCATTATGTCAGACCCATGTACTGGCAACCCTCACCACGCATCGCTGTCTCTCTCTAAACCGTGGAGGATATTTTTCATCTCGCTCGCGGGCCGCAAAGTTTGCCATGAATACGCGAATCTCTCCCGTGATTGGTATTACTTAATCTTCGCTGAAACCGCTACAAACTTAAAATTCTAATGCGTTACGGCGTTGGGTAGTTGTGTGATTTACGCGCAGCAAACTTATGATCCGAAGTTTTGGACCGTTCAACTTATCGGATGATTAATGGTATGTAATATTTATCGGTCAGTGTTTGTGAAGTGTTCTTAATACTTAACATGTTTAACATGTATATCCACTGAATTATAATCATTAGAGGCAGGGCACTGTTCTCTTTTCATAATTAAGCAATAATAGACTAGTTTTATCACGAGTTTTAAGAGAGTCTTACAGAGGCTCCAATTCTGCGTTCCTGTATTTTGAAAGTTTTATTAGTCCAATTCTGCGGAAACACTTTTTTACGGGATCCCGCAAAACGGATTGACATGTTCGTACACACTGCTCTTCTGCAGCTGTACACACTACATTACGCGGACCTCAATCACGCTATCGAAGTTTTCTGCGTCGCTTGCATTATCTTAATATATATAAATTACGTGTCACGTTGTTTGTCCGCGATGGACTCTTAAACTACTTAACCGATTTTAATCAAATTTGCACACCGTGTGCAGTTTGATCCAACTTGAAAGATAGGATAGCTTACATCTCAAAAAAAAACTTTTGACAGAACGAAGTCTGTCCGGGCAGCTAGTAATATAATATATACGAGTACATCACTCCGACGAGACCAGTCGGGGCTCAGTACCCCGCAGGCCAGGAGGTGGTACTGCCACGCCTGGCGGGAGATCTCCCTTTGCCAAAGTTCAGAGCATCCCGTACAAAAATTTAAACACAACCAATGAACTCTTGTGACGCTATTTTAATATTGAGGCTGGTCAACGGCATCCAGTTTCTAGTGACTAAAAGCAATATCAAGCAAATCATCTTTTTACGGGATCCTGCCATCATGATACTCGTATGAATGCATCTTGAAAATTACTTTTTTGTAGATAGACGAAAGCATTGATATTCGATCTCTGCGGTAAATCGTACGGTGGGATATATACGACCAATTTTATTCTTAGCAAAAAAACCCGTTAAGCAATTGATAATTACCAAGTTTCAGATAACATGACTAAACCGTCAATGATTAGCGAGTCTAATCCCTTAGCATATGGGGTGATGTTGTACAGAGTTGCAAGTCATCTACAGGGGGTGTAGGGAAGATCCATTAATAAGGTAATTAAAAATAATGTAAATATACACCCTGGTACCTTCATAGTGCTACTTTGCTGTATTGATATGAAAACTTAACTGAGGTATTTTAGTATATAAAATAAAAAAGCAAATAAAATAACATGTTTTCTAAATACTACTATTGCCTGTCTAAGTAGTTGTTTACATTGTGTTATTGTCATTTACTTATCAATTGAATGTATCATTACTATTATACATATATGTACTATTATTTCTTCTGTGGTGTCATCATGAAAAGTTTTATTAATTTGTCTGAAAAATATATTGTTTATTTTATATAATAATCTAGTAATTATATATAATGTTTATTTTATATAATAATCTAGTAATTAATTAATTAATTACTGTACTGTATTCATACGTACAATATAAATAAAATAAAATGATTTAATCAGAAATTAAAAAGCCTGAGGTATGGTTAAAATCATAATAATAATACTTATTATTATGTTAATTACAACGAGTCCTTTCATCTTTACAATTTTCTTACTCACCTCCTAAACTGTTTCTGTCTATTAATTGTGACTATTACCAACCTAATTTAAATATCGTCGTGAGCACCCATCAATATCCGTTATTGCCATACCCCACAGCATAAACTTCCATATTCATCAGCACACACTCAGGACATTATCCAGAACAAACACTCTCAAGTCGCCCATCACAAACGAAGAGCAATATCACCAACTTTACATATTAATTACGTGCCATAGGCAAACAATATCTACATACACCCAACGCGAAATATTTCACCAGATATCCGACATTTCTTATCCCAACCCACTTAAAACATCCGAAGGGCAATGGGTCCGTGGAGTGTCATTCATCAACAACTCGCTTCCAACTTTGTATGTACCTAAACCTCTTATTATTTGCCACCCCTGACTATAAAATTGGACCAAACGTTCTGGCACCGACCACAACGATTAAGCCTTATTACAAGAGAATAAAGTTGGAAATCGCGTCGTGCGGCGCAGCAAAGTACAGTCGTTTACGACATTAATTATCGCTTTTGGTCCCCTGTTTTAGGGCAACCCTTTAGGAAATTTTCGTCCCTTACTGGTCACCCCTCGCAGTCCGGCGCGTGCCTGTAAGTCATTAGTATACGGTGTAGAATAAGGTATGTTTGAAACGTCCTGTTTAATTTCGTTGACGAAAGCTCAGGACGAAATGTTTTTAATTAGGATTCTAGTTCGTTTTAAATGCTTCACACATGAACTTTGGGCAAACCGTTAATTTTGTTTTCATTCGTTTAAAATGTAAAGTTTTATAAAAGTTTTTTTATTAAAATTTACTTAATATAATATGTCATATTTAAGTGAGAATAATAATAAGTATGTTTAATTTTTTTGTAAAAGTATGCTGAACTAACAATCTATAAAACAACAGATTATTTAGTTTATCTCACAGACATGTATACTCTAGGTATACAATATACATGTCTGTGCTTTATCTAATAAAAAAGTAATGTGTCTGTGTCTGTGTTTGTCAAATGTGAATTTTCTGCATATTTATTCTTTTCCACAACGTTTATAAAGTACAGCCATCTACAAAAATCTCGACCCAAAATAATAAACGTATTGCTCACCGTTCATCGTTGCGACATTCATTTTGTAACATTATCCAATCATGTTCATCCATCAACAACTACAATCTCCATTCACGCATTAATGCATAACATATTTCCATACGACACCTCTGTTTATGCAAAATTAGTTTTCCAATACAAATCCCCTTCTAAGTCGCATTAGCTTATCTTTCCACTTGGCACGCTGTAAATTGGTCAAAATCTCACTGGCTCCTCGACTTTAGAGTAGACGTAAGTGGTAGGGTGTACATGGTTTATTTAACTATATGTAGGAATTTCATGCCCCTACGATATTGGGTACCGGAGAACCGGTAAACTGATTTGTTTTGCATATTTCCTTCCGTATTCAGGGCTTTTGCTTGTCTCCTGCAACAAAATTGAACATTAAATTGCAATTCTATTTCTTATGGATCATAATGAATTTAAAATAAAGATAATACATGTTTCAACACAATTCATAACCTTGCTATTTAAAAATGTTTGATGAGTTAGTTAGAAATATAAATAAATAAAATAAAACAATTCAGTAGAGTGAATCAGATAATATAATTTTAATTTGTAAATTATATCGTAGATACATAGTATATCTAACGAAGATAAAATATATAGAATATTTAACGTAGATCAAACATACATATTTGGCTTACTTGAAAACATAATATTAAAGGTTAAAAAAGAGCAGTGTGTAAATCCAGAGTTTTTCAGCTCTTTAAACAGAATAACAAAAACAAGCAAACGTTTAAAAAAGCAAACGTTTAAAAAAGCAAAGTAACTATGTATATATATTAAACACAATAACAGCTAATAATTATGTATTTCCTTTATAAATTTAATTTCCAAAAGTAATGTTCACCCTATAAAGATACGAGTAGTTCGCTTATGGCCGACGCGTACAAGATACTGTCTGCAATACTCACTAACAATGAGTCCTTATGTTATTGTTACGCGCGTCTAATTAGCTGGCAGTGTATTTATGTGCTTGACTGTACAACTCAACAATACTTTCAATTTAACAATGAATATTTAATGCAGTAAAGATGGTTTAGAAAGTTCACAAATCACTTTCGACATTGCAAACTTTTTTAATATAATATTATGGTGTTTTATCATAATTTTTTTCCTGTAAACAGCGGGACGTGCCGGGACTACATAAATCGATGTTATAGTTTTAATATTAGATATAGGTCCTTCCAAGCTATAGGTATGTGACTATCTATAATACTATCAAGCTATAAGTAGCTATTATTATGTGACTATTCGACAAACAAGCTGATGATTCTTCATAGTACGTGACCACCATCGCACAGTAACATCCAAGAAATCACCGATGCACTGCCGATCAAGAAACGAAACAAGAAACAAAAGCGAGAAAGAACTACTTCATGAGGCTTACCTACAATATAAAAATTGAATCAAAAAACTTTTAGCCTACGTAATTATATCTGTATGTAAGTTCAGACCATCCAGTAAATCATTATTAAAGGTAACGTAGGTATCCTCAATGGTAGATATCGGACAGTTTGCGTCGATGACCACTTACCATTTTGTCGGCTGTTGATCCAAAAAATCCACTACCACACTTAACTCACGTAACTAAAACCCGCAAGACACATCAAAATACTATAATCCACTAATTAGTTAAAGCTAATACTAAAACTATGTAAAAATGTGATTAGTAAGAGCAGCAAAGTGCACATAACACACTCTACGCTACGAAGACTTACGCTTATCAGAAAGCGGAGTAATTCCAAACTTAAAGATAGGGCACTACCCTAAGTAATCTTTACGGCCCGAACGCAAAGTTAGAATAACTTTGGAAGACCAAGGGCTGTTTAGAAAGGACCCGAACTTTGGGCTCTGAAATATTAATGTAGTTTCAGAGAATCGTATATGAGTATATGCTTATTTGTCGATAGATGGCGGGAAGATGAGGTTTGTTCTGTTCGTATTTGAGTAAAGAAGTACCTTGTACAATATGATAACTATTTAATGTACCATGCATCACTTATGAATGGGTAGAAAAAAATAAGTAGATTAATTCAATTAAGTTTTAAAGCAATTAGCGGTCTTTGTGTTTGTATAAACTTTTTTTTAATTTTAGATGTTTTAGCTGTAATTTAATTTAATGAATGAAATTTTACGGTTTAAGAAGATTTTTAATTTATTAAGCTTTTTACCTCAGATCTTTGGATGTGTCGGATTTTTAATTTTTTTTAATTTATTTATGCTAAAAGACGGACTTAATGCTAAAAGCTTAACATCGCAATATTCTGTTGTATTATAAGTAAAATAAATATTAACTAAATACATTCTCGTATGAAATTCCTTCATAAGAAACGAAGATAAAACGTTTATTTCAAATTAGGTATTAATTTTGAATGTTACAATTAATTAATAAGGAATAAAATAATTAAAATGCATCTATAATCAAAATTGAAGGTATTGATAAGATTATAGTTAATTAATAATATTATAGTTAAGCTAATTAATAATATTATAGTTTCACCCAAAAATAAAACAGACATCATAACACTTAAAACAATATTTTTACTTTCTTTCAGCAAATCCGTTTATCTGTTGACAATACTATACCTACTATACCTACTAATATGTCGTTAGTTCCGGCTGGGGGCTTGGGAGCCAGTTCTTTCTTTCTTTTTCTTCTCTCTTTCATGACTGGCAACGCATCAGTGATGCCTTTAGTGCTGCTGATGTCCATGGGCGACGATAGCCACTTACCATCAGGTAGATCGTCAGCTCGTTTGCCGGGTATTTCCATAAAAAGAGTCTTTAGTCTGTGCTTTAACTAAAAGTATTTTTTAATTTCCTATTCGTATTTATTCTTTGTCAATGCAAACAACGAAGCAATCATGTCCGAACCCCGATCTGCATCTAAAAGACAAAGGCGCTGCAATTCCTCGTCTAATACCGGCAAGTAATCGCGAACTTGATATACGCCATTGCGTACCACACACGCAAACCCAACTCGTTTACTCACACGACTCACACAAATACATTCGTCGAGCAAATTTTCAAACATGGCACACGAAGTTAGGGTTGGACTACACTCCTGTCCTTCCTTTTGATTGCAATTAATTCGGAAACTCGGGTGGGTGGGACGAGGGAAGGGTTCGACCAATGCCAGGGCCGTACTTCGAATTGTTCGAGTTGAGGAAGTATTTAGTTTTGGTTGCTTTACTAGACTTGATTGTTAGTGTTACATTTTGAACTTGGAATAATAGAATAGTTTTATTTTCTGTTCGTGGGAATGCGAAGTTAGTTTAATTATTCTAGCGGTAAATTGGAGGTTACTATTATGGAAACTGCTGGATGATAAATGAGTTTATTTTGAACAAAAGGCATTCCATTCAACATAATTTTAATTCATATACAATCTCTCACAATATCTATTACTCTATTCGTAGAAATTCTCACCTTATGTGCAAATTACGCTTTAAACTAATGTAGCATAAAAGAATATTCTTTCAAGACGGCAGTTAAAAAATTGCAGTCATAAAATAAGTAATTGTTAATTCTTAATTTAAATATTAACTTAACAATTTAGAAAGTGTTCACATATAAAAAAATTGCAAATGATATTTGTTTTATAGATTACAAATTAAGTATGTGATTTTAGAAGTTTGCATTAAAGAGGTGGTATGTCCATAGATAAGTAATAATCACATTCATATCAGTTCGTTGTTTAAACCCGAAAGAATTGTTAATCGTGAAACCAGTCCGGCTCTGTAGCTCAAACGGTTTCACTTGGCATTACTCTTTGAAAAATATCCGGACATTTTTATCCCGTACTTATGACCTGTTAGGAAAAAGATAATTTCCACTCGCGATTCCCGTTTTAAAATTGGAACATCATTTTTTTCTTTTAATTCTCCCCTTAATTGTACCATGATCAAGAAATTCTCATTAATAAAAATGCAAAAATGTATTCAGCGTATATTTATTTATAATATCTATGTTTCGATATTAATATTACTTATTGGATATATTTATTTTTATACTTTGATTTAGCTTAAGCACCTTGTTTGTATGGGTCACATCTTACAAGCTTGATTAGTCATATTGCTTCTTATCGTTCGAAGTTAAAATAATAAATAACTAAACGCTCACACACTCATAAGCTATTTACTTGTATCGCAGGTGGCATGGACGACCCATATCACACATCACAATAACACCCATGATCACACATACGTCACATAAATATCTGCCTCGGCCGGAAATCGAACCCGGGAACCCTCGCTTCGCAGGCAGGGTCGCTACCAACTAGGTTACAGGGTCGTCAAAAACTTTTCATATTGATTAAGTTCTATGGCTAAAAAAGAGAACTCCTTAACGGTTTTTTTTTCATGGATATAGCCGGCAAACGAGCTGACGATCCACCTGATGCTAAGTGGCTATCGTCGCCCATGGACATCAGCCACACCAACGGCATCACTGATGCGTTATCGGCGAAGAAAGAGAGAAGAATAAGAAAGAAAGAACTGGCTCTCAAGCCCCCAGCCGGAGCACGACGAGTCGTTTGGCGGTTGACTCATGCTCAAGGGTGGTAGCTATCCAGGTGAACCCCACGGAGAAATAATTATAGTAATAATAGTATTAATTAACAATTAAAATCAATATTACCAATATCATGCCTCGAGGGGCCCAACAACATTGTAATTTTGGTCTTGTACGTTGACACTATAAAAATTCGTGTTTAGTTTTGAAACTAGTAATTTACTAGCAACCCTTCGATGAAGCCCCCAACGAATGGTCAACCACAGTGGCTAGTGACCATCAACCCGAACCGCCCTTTTATCGGCCAACATTAGATGAAATATAACAATAATAAGGTCAATTCAATACTGCAAACTTGTTTTTTCAGTTATGATAAATTAAAGTGATGATACGAGAATCATTTTGTACATACATTTTGAAAGTTAGAAAATTACTCAACAAATTAGAAGCAATTCAGTTATTATTTACACGTAGGGCATTAAGATCCTCAAATTCACAATTATGACTGTGTTAAGATCCGATCTTTTTTGTGAAAGATAGCCATAGCCCATGCCGGCCAAGCGGAAATTGGCAGATTGGCAGTGAGCAGGTTATAACAAAATGTTTTCCTTAACGCTTCCCGCCTACGTCCGACTTTTTGTAGGAGAGATAATCGGGTCGATTTTTTCTTCAATATTATTTCTGACAGACTTTTTGTAGGACGTGTGCGTTGCGCTATTGCTATCAGTAGATACGTTCTATTTTTCTCCTACAAAAAATCTGTCACCGATATCGGACGTGGGCGGGAAGCGTTAGTTATAATTTTATTATTTTGTAATTAGGAGGGGCAAGATTAACTTGAATTACCCATGAGGAGACCGATTTTCAAATCACTACGCTATAAGGTCTTGTGATCACTTATTTATTTAACTATGAAACATTTTGTATGTGCAAAATTATTTTATTTGCTTATTTTACGGGTAATGGAAACTAGTATAGGTAGTTTTCCGAGTATTTTTTCTGTATTTAAAAACCGGATTATTTTAGCTTTCCTTTACATCCCTGTTGTTATATTGGTTGCATTATGACCGTCTGGTGATTTATTAAGCATGTCGAGGAATTATAAGCGGTATTAAGTTGAAAGACGAGTAAATACAGTCGTCTCAACTTACCCATACATAGAGACACTCACACACGCGCTCTCCTTACTATAATTTTCTGTGTTGCAAGTGACATATGGAAAAGTGACACAAACCAAAGACAGAAGCAACAAAACCTAATTTGTTAAAGGTTACTTATGAAATCTTAGTAGAAGTTATAAGAGGTAATTAATTACGTAGTTATACTTTTATTCCAAATTTCCCACGAAAATGGGAAACATGCAAAGGTATTTAATTTACTTACAATTTGCTTGTTCTTTATTCGTTTGTAGTTTATTATTATGTATTTATGTATGGTATTTAGTTGATTCTCTCCGTCTACGGCGACCGTTGTGACTTGGGACAGCGAAGAACAACCGTTAGCGAGTATTAGAGTTAAACACGATGAAACTATAAATGAAAAGAACGCCTGGAAATATCGTAGATGTACCGTTTCCAGTTTCGCGTAGGTTAAAAGACTAGTTTGTGCTGAGGAGTTTCTTTACGACTTATTTTCTCCTCCATGACAAAACACCTCCAAAAAGTTAGTAGTTTAAAAAAAATCGTGCTTAAGCAGTGATACTTAAATGAATGAACACTTTTGAATTTTAATATTAAACATTTCACTAATTAAACATAAAATTTTGAACGATAATAATAAAATTATAAAATGTAAATGCATATAATACTTACCTTAATTATTTGCTTTTTATAAATGTTATATTAATTTATGCATTTTAATTGCATGTAAGCATTAAATAATTGTAAACCTTCAACAAACTTTGACATACCTACCTTTATTGTTTTACCAACTTCTTCCAAACTTAATTTTACACAATTAATTTTCAATCCATCACAATTGAATTTACAAAACATCTATTCACATTTGTGTATGTACCTAGTACGTGAAATAATATCCCTTTCATCTCTGCCCCTCACCGTGACCCTATTTAACACAAATGACCCAAAACTCATGAATTTCATCTGTTAAATCGCCAGCATCCCTTTAACACCATGTCATGACATTTTGACTTCGACATTTTTACTTATTCAATATTAGGGCCAGTTCTATTTAACATATCAATAAACATGGATTTATCTCAATGCAGCATCCCTATTAGGTGAGGTTATAACCCTTAACCTATACAATTCACCGCATGATCTGAATACATAATTTTTTTTAGCACCGGTTTTGATTCAACTGTATAGAGTTTAGGGGAATGTCGTAAAAGATGTGATGACATTTAAGATTTGTACTTGATTTTATTAGGTCAAAATGAATTATTCAAAATATATATTATGAGGTGTTTAATTTTGTAATTTGTATCATTATTTTTCACGGTCATAAATAAATGAGCAATCATGACACAAAAACAATTACTTGTTGGCATCAACGGCCAAAAGCTGCGGCCCGCGGACCGCACGTTGAGTATAGCTGCTATACAGAGTCGAGTGTTGCCAGTATTTAGGGAAGCCGAGCAGCGCGAAGTTCGAAACTAAATGTTTGAGATATTGGGAGATTAATTTATGGCTGCTATTGTGATGTGCCGCCTTAGTCTGTTGCGGTTTTCAGAGTTTTGTAATTGTTCTGCTCGTAAATCCATATATTTTAACACGATTTAATCTGTTTGTGATTTTATCCTTTAACTATTTGTATTCGTTGATACTATGATTTGGATTTTTTATCGATGAGAAAGACAAAGACAAACAAAGAAAGTCTTGTTACAAAAAAGTAGTTTTCTAATTATTTCGTGGTGGAAGTTTGTTTAAATTTTTACTAAATTTTAACTGTATTGACACACAAATTATTATTTAAGTCGGTCCATCACTTAGAATCGACACCAGCCTCCAGGATATAAGCTCTTCAAAGTTAATAAAACTTTCTACTGTTACTAAACTATCCTCAAGGACCATGGTTAAATTTTGCACTAAAACGAGACAGAAATATCCCGCATCTCCGTCTAACTTGTGTAAAGCGGACTGGCGAAATTGCTCGGACTGAAATCACAATCGGAAACCCTGTAGCATGTACAGTCGGGACTCGGGACTGTACCTCCTCGTATCAAGGGAAGTTGGGACACAAACTTACGTACATTTGTTATAATTATTGCTTCTTGTGCCATTAAATGGTTCGAATTAGTTTTATCTTCTGTAATGTTTCTTTACCTGTCCGTGGATGTAAATGTATTCTCAGTTTGTGTAAACTGTTGCAGAATTTTGAAGAAAGTGCTGTTTTATGTGTTTCATATCGTGTGTTGTTATTAAACTAGCTGACCCGGCGAACTTCATATCGCCTAACAAACAATTTTTTTTTCTAAAATAAAAGTAGCTTAAGTTACTCCTTGTTACATCAGCTATCTGCCAGTGAAAGTTCCGTCAAAATCGGACCAGCCATTTCAGAGATTACCCGGAACAAACAGACTAAAATTGTGAAAAATGTTGTTTTGGTATATGTACCATGTATACATCCAAATGCACTTAGTAAAAAGCGGTTATTTTAATATTACAAACAGACACTCCAATTTTATTTATTTGTATAGATAACTGAGCATTAATATTATTACTCGTACTATTAATATTTTCGTGAAGACTGCCTGGCTAGCAAATTACCAAAATAGACCTTTCTATAGTCAAGTGAAGTCCATAGGCGACGATAGCCACTTACCATCAGGTCGATCGTCGGCTCTTTTGCCGGCTATTTCCATAAAAAAAGTTGAGTGTTCCGGCAGGGGGCTTGAATCAGTTCTTTCTTTCATTTATATATCTTTTTTTGACTGGCAACGCATTAGTGATGCCTTTGGTGTTACAGATGTCCATGGGCGACGATAGCCACTTACCTAACACTTAACATAAAAAAAAATGTTTTTGTTACAAAAGTCAGTATATTACATGGATTGTAACTTATCACTAATGTATTACTTACATACATTTTATAAAACAAATTATGAATACAAAGCAATAAATTCGGATACCTACAGGAAGCACTAATAACATTATTTAATGAAATTGATAATAGCAAATAAGCATTAAGCCGGCTTTTGACTATGGGATATAATGTAATATATATTACATCTTGAGATATAATATTTTATCGCTCGTCATACATTTTGTACGAGACCTTTCACACTGTGCTATAATATATATTACATCCCAAACTATAAATATTTTTTTGAGCGATATTGAGGTCTATATTTTACCTCACGTCCCCGGACACCGCGCCTCCCTCAGCCTCGCCCTCAGTTTGAATGATGACGTTCGTGTGCAGACGTGTCAACTGACATATGTATTTGAACGTTTTAACGTTTCGATAAAAAACGTGATGACACAGTGGTGACAGAAGCTGAACTGTTCCAAAATATATATCTTACAGTGTGAACAGCAACCGCGGGATGTAATATATATCTCAAGTAATATATATTACATCCCATAGTCAAAAGCCGGCTTTATGCTTCCAACTAGAAAATCATTTATTTATAATAGCTACTCAGAACGCAAAATCATAGCCTATTCATGAAAGACACTAAAATATAAACATAATATGAAAATTATTGCAGTTGCTAAATAATTCTGAATACCATATACCTACCTGCTGTCATTAAATAGAATGCACGCCCAATTCCAACACAAAGCAATGTCCACCAACACACACAGACACACACACACACACACAGCCCCGTCACGTACACCCATAGACCCTAACCACAATGGTTAGGACAGAGCATGAATATGCTCTAACCCTTCACGTCCATGCGGCAATTATTCAAACAGAATAGTTTAGCAGAAAGGATTGTAAGGACTGTGTGTGCCAACCCTAAACGACACATCTCCACGTTCCCGCAATCCAAAGTCAACTTTAAACCAAGCGAACAAGATTGAATTTTGATTGCAGTGTCAGCTTCCTTAGTATAGAAGTAGATAGGGTTGGAACACGAAATTTCCGTATATTTAGAATATTTATACATTTGTCTGGTGGCGGACACTAGTACGGATGAGACCCCTTGGTATACCTATAATAGTTAGTGATTTAGTACGGTGGGCTGAAGATTTCAGTGGAATTAGAAGGTACGATAGTGGCTGCCATTCGTTGGCGGATGTTATGAATTGTGCCGAGTACCGAACATTGTACATTAGTTCCTGCGAGCGAAACTGCCATTACATTAAATGCTTAATTAACCAATAAAAATAAAAGTGTATGATTTATATTATTATAGACAGCTCAAATTATTTTTATAAAACTAATCGTAATTTGTAATTTATTAGGAGTTAAGGTGCGGCGAAAAAATTAAATGTAGGTACGATACTTATGAAAAACTCTCTTTATATATATGGTAAGACATGGATATACATAATATATGGAAAATATGGTAAGACTTCTAACAACAAAAATTAAAACAAATACAGCTTCTTCTTTGAATTCTTAATAATATAAAGAGTAACCGTCCTCGCTTTGCTTCGGTTACATTATTGGAGTTTTATTAAGGATCCCTAATTTTTTTGAAAATATAATATAGCCTATGTCACCCGGGGATAGTGTAGCTTCCCAACAGAGAAATATTTTTTCAAATCGGTTCAGAGTTTCGGAGCCTATTCAATGCAAACCAACAATCAAATCTTTTCTCTTTATAATATAATAATAATATTATATTATTATAGGCAGGTTGGTTCAGTCTGTTTTACTTATGAAAAATATGGAATAAGGTCAAATTTTTGGTCACTTCATAACTTCGTTTTCCAACGTTGACTTCGCTTCAACCTATTAATGGCCTACTCCTGAGTAAGGGTCTGTTCTTTTGAGGAGCCTAGCATATGGCCACGCGGCTTACTACAGCGTGTTTTGGTAGAGACTTTGCTTTTGACTTACATCATATTATGTACTATTATTTCTTCTGTACTTACATTACTAAATTCATCAGTTTATTATTGAATTAATATGTCTAATGTCTTCGAAAGATTATGATACCGATTTGAATCTTGCTACCTTTGTGTAAGCTTTCAGAACGGGTGACATTGTAAAGACAGCAAAAGTATGCGGGGCATGCAAAGATATACAAAAACTTTATTATTGTCAATGTTAATTCATACCTTCCGTATAGGAGGTAGCATAATGTATATATAGCTTTGATACTAACTCAAACATTTTGTTAAATATTAGGGAACCGTTTTGTACCATGGTATGGATACCAAACTCTTTTGCCGCCTGTACATCTGAAAACGTAACATATAACATATAAACGTAACATATAACATATAAAACGCGCATTGAGTCAGCTATGCGTCGTCTATCGCCCTATAAACCCAAGATTGCATGTATTATAGTCGGAAAACTTATGTAATTACGACATATAATTATTCGTTTAATGTGTTACTGCCTGTTAAAACGAGTCCCGTAAAATATCAACTCGGGAGTCGCATTCTGCGAATATAAGCACCAAATAGTATGGAGGTGGATTTCCTGTTTTTTGTGGGAGTTGCTTGTACAAACCAAATTCACGGTGTTAGTTTTTAAAGCACCTGACTTGTATAGAATTTCAGTCAAAAATAAATATTTTTGGAAATTCAAAAAGGAAAACATACTTTACATCCGCAATTTGGAGGTTTTTTGATATTAAATTAATAAGGTTTTGCACATAAGCTGTCCATCTAAAAGCTTTACCTAGGTATAACGGCTCACATTATGACATCCTCGTGGCTACCACGGACAACAAAATGATATAATGATTTAAGTCACTTCTTATTTTTATCTTATTAAATCACCCAACAACATACCACATTCGAGACGAGGTTCAAACTGGCAAGTCTATCGGTTCAACTTATGTGTTAGCCATCTCTACAAGACTTAGTTATTTGAGTATATTTACAGAGATTCTGCAATAATTCAAATTTAGTTATTTAATTAAGTTGAATATTGTTTGAATAAAAAGTCCATCTCACTACTTAACGAGCACAAGTGACGCGCGCCTGAAATTGTGAAAATGGCAATGACCATGCGGAATAGTAACCATGAAAATTCCATGAGCGGCGCGCTATTAGCATACAATGAGATGGGGGTAGTTTTCAGTGTTTTCACAAACATAACATTCACATAAGTATATAGAGATTAGGTATATAAAGATTAGGTATACCTATTTAAATTATTGTAGGTACTTCTATTTATTTTTAACCGACTTCAAAAAAGGAGGAGGTGTTCGACTATATTCTTTTTATGTTTGTTACCTCAGAACTTTCCATATTCAATTCAACTAAGTATATTCTTTTTAGGTTTGTTAACTTTCGACTGGGGGAACCGATTTTGATGATTCTTTTTTTAATCGAAAGCTGGTGCTTGTCATGTTCAGCTAGATCCGACGAGTAGTTATTGAGTTAATTTGAAGTCGGTTATTTTTTTTCTTGGTAAAATTCAGATTAAAAATTCAGGTTAAATAATACTGTTCAACTGATGAGTACCTACCTAACTGCAACAAGAGTGACTACCATTTGCTTACATTTAGATTTCCCATCAGCCACCCCAAAAACACAAAACAAACTAAGAATAAAATCCAAAAATAATTGCTACGTCCAAGACTAAAACAAGCAAGTAAGATACGAGCTGTAGATACGAGTAGGTATACGAAACATTTCATATCATCCTCGAGCATTACAGAAAAGACGTAAAGGAATTCACCTTAAAACAATATCACACGCTTTGCCTGGCAAAGGGTGCGCGGAGAAATTATGAGACGAGCAATGACCATGCGGAATGTAGACCGAATTCCACCAGGGGGCGTCTCCCTGCCTCCTTGGACAACACATGTACAAGAATAGAGATTTCCAGCGTCGCAAACAGATATAACTTTAATGTCGCAAACCCGGCAAGGGTTTCAATTCAAAGTCGAGTCATTCTAAAGTTTTAATAAACATGTTAGGATGTAAAACATATGCAAAACTTCTTTCTTAATTATTTTTATTCATATTAATCTTAATATTTATAAATTACGTGTCACGTTGTTTGTCCGCGATGGACTCCTAAACTACTTAACCGAATTTAATCAAATTTGCACACCGTGTGCAGTTTAATTTAACTTGAAAGATAGGATAGCTTACATCTCAAAATTTAAAAAAAAACTTTTGACAGAATGAGGTTTGTCCGGGCAGCTAGTAGATATTATATAAAAGACGTAATGACATCAATCGGAGCCAACGTGAGATGATTTTATCACAATAATTATAGCTGTAATTCTCAGTGGCTATTGATTAATCAAAATCAAATTAGTTCATGAATAAAGAAAATGGATGGTTATCCGTGGTGAGTAAGGTATATACCTACTTGGGTTATAAAACTGGCCATAAATGTATTACGGTACTGAACATAACGTGAGTTACCAGCTCTGTATAATATTCTGCAGTTTCCACTAGCCCCAGCCGGTAATTCTTATTTTAAATCTGAAGCCTCATTGTTTTATTCTGAAACAAATACAAATACATGTAGGTAATTAAAAAAACAATTGAAAAAATTTATTTCAATAAATTAAAATTCTAAACCGTCAGAAGACAAATTAAAGTATAAAAAAATGGTTGTCTGTAAAGTCGGTTTACGGACGGTAGTTTAACGTGACAACGTCATGACAAAGTTCCACTCCGCTCCGCCCCGCTCCGCTCCGCCCCGCCCCACTCCGCTCCACTCAACTACGATTGCCTACGGCTCGCCTACGGCATCGGCTACGATACGCCGATCGTAGTCAATAGTGCCTCTCTCTCGCTTTTGCTGCTCTCTCGCTCGCGGAACGCGACATTTTTTCATGGGTGCGCCCGGCGCTCATCGTTTTAATAGACGTTATCACGTCAAAAACAATGAATACTAAAAAAACTGGAATTTGTCCAATTTCAAAATTAAAGCATTATGTATATCGTTGCCTTTTGCAATTTAAAATTTAAACATACTAAATCAAATTATTGTAAGAATATGCGCATAAACGGTTCATATCACAATTAAAAAACCTATAGAATAAGTGTATCAATGATAGTACCTATATGAATAAATGATTTTGAATTTGAATTCAAAACAAAACCGCAACATCAACTACTTGCAAAAACAGCCTGAGCTCTAACGCTACTCTAACGCTATATAGAACTATATTCGTAGACTAAGCTCACAGCCTCGTAGGCATACAGATCCGCACTCACATATAGATTAATTAACAAAAAGCTCTTCCCAGCAATGATTAACGAGCTCGCTGTCCGTCCCTGTTCGTGATTAATGTGTGACGCGCTTGTGTATCACTGCACGAGTGTGGGTACTTTGATTATTATGTACTAGCCTTCATCGATAAGGCCCTTTTCATACGTCTTTCATCCGACGTCTTTTGTATAATCAAGTTGCCAATGTGTGCGGCCATTTTTATTTATGACTACTTATGAGACCGACGTTGATATGTTAGATGTAATCATCTGATTTCAGGAGTTTGATTCATAATTTTAATGCGAAGTTATTCATATTATAATGTTGTACACTTTGGTAAATATTTTGTATTTGTTTCATTATCATGAATAATCAGGGTACTTATTATGCTGAAAAACGCGGGTAAAGCCGGGCATAGCACTATTACCTATAATGATATAATGTTTTATTTTTTATCACCGAAGAAGTTAACTTATAATCCGTTCACAAATCTTAGAGACTAAATTGACGTTTCATGGGTGACCAGTTTCGGGTGCAAATTAAATAGTGATGACCATAAACCGAAAAGTAAATCGGAAAAAATTTCACAGCTTTTAAGGAAGGTCGACTATTTGTGTGATTATTGATTGAGTCCGTAAAACTAGTATAAAAACAAGTTTAAGCAACCATTATCATTCATATATCCATAATATATTTGCCTTTACTTACTAAATTTATAAGTTATTTTGCTTACAAAAACGAGTATTTGGCTATGGTTACATTCGGTATACAGTTAATTTTATACTATTTAGCCAAATACTAAATATCTAGGTAGATATGAGTGTCGCTACTAATATGTCACTATTCTTACGACATAGTTTACGATTAAAAAAACCGGAAAAGTAGATCGCACAAATTTAGCTGGTATCATTATTTCGAACTTTGACATTAGAGGTTGTCATTTTAGTCTCTAAGATTTGTGAACAAGGTATAATTCTAAACACAGACAATTAAAAATTTAAAAATGCTCTCACAATTCGAAGGACTGTCCGTTGAGATATCGTCAAACCGCTCTAGGGCTAGGCTATAGGTACACGGACCTATATCGCCAATTCGCCAATAAGTTTAAAGCGAGTCGAGATACCCGGAATACCCTGACATCATAACCTCCTCATAGAATGCATGTCATTACGTATTCCCGTTGGCTCGCAGCTCGCACATACTTGCAGCTATCACCTGTGCTATCGCTCTACTATTTTCAATTCTGCATGACTTGGGTGTTTTATTTGTGTAGAAATTACGTGATCATAGCCCGGCGGCTTGTATTGTATCGATTCTAACGCCCCAACTCAGAGTCACTAACGGTTACTTATAGCGCTCCTTAGTACAGAATTTGTTTGGTGGTTCTTTACTAAGGAGCGATTAAAATAACCATTAGTGACCCTGAGTTGGGGCGTTAGTGATCGACTTTAAGCAACAGCGGGCGCGGTCGGTAGTTGGATGGGTGACCGCTAGTGGGAAAAAAATCTTGAGCACTTCCGTGCTTCGGAGGGCACGTAAAGCCGTCGGTCCCGGTTCTTATCCTAAGATAACAGCCATGTCGAGAACAGAAAAATGTTAGTTGTAGTCTACATTGTTTTACAAAGTCAAGACAAAATTTACTAACGAAAACGGTTTATCAAAGGAGGTCTGCCACGCGAAGTGTGTTGTCTGGGGTGCGGCTGAGCTGCGACTGATCAAGTCAGAACGTTGTAGGTAGGTATATATATATACCTAGCTAGCGTTTTCAGAAAACTTCGATAGCGTGATTCAGATCTGACCGTTTGGTGATGTATCGTGTGTCATACATGTCGACACATACATAGGTAAGTAAATAAAAAGTTTAATAAGCTTTCATTATTATTTGGTACAAATTTGTGATAAAATGCTTACAAATGCTTACATACACCAAATGAGCTTTTGTCACATGTATACAGGAATCGAACCCAAAACCAACTGAGCAGTAAATGTCACTAGGCAATAAGCGAAAAAGTTCTAGTAAGCTTTCATTATTATTAGGTACAAATTTGTGATAAAATGCTTACAAATGCTTACATACACCAAATGAGCTTTTGTCACATGTATACAGGAATCGAACCCAAAACCAACTGAGCAGTAAATGTCACTAGGCAATAAGCGAAAAAGTTCTAGTAAGCTTTCATTATTATTAGGTACAAATTTGTGATGAAATGCTTACAAATGCTTACATACACCAAATGAGCATTTGTCACATGTATACTGGAATCGAACCCAAAATCAATGGAGCAGTAAATGTCACTAAGCATTAAGCGAAAAAGTTATTTATCTAAACACGCGGTAGTGTGTAAGCCAATTTTCTAGCTAACAGAACTGGCGAGCAGCACCGTGTGTAATATTACACGAACCATTTGGAGCCACTTTTGACCACCTCATAACTCAAAAACTATTCAACATACACCTGTCAAATTTGGCTCATTTATTAAAACTTGCGAAATACATACGTCTTCCAAATTTCATAAACACATCTCAAACGGTTATTTAGATATTAACGTCCAAAAATCGAGAAATTTAACACTGACTGACCTATAGATCAAAACTATATCCAACTTCCAGGTGACCTAGAAAGTTAAAATTTGGCATGCAGATAGGTAGTCGGGTGAATACAAAGGAATAAATCTGAAAGTAGTAAATTTTTATCATTTTATGATAATTTTTCAAAAAATTGATTCTATTAGGAACACTTACTTATAACACCTGAAATTTATGAACAGCAATCAAAATTGATGACAGGTGGTCATTATGTGGAATATAATATATAAGGAGTGGAATACCACCCTTAATTTTTTTTAATCGAAACATATCAGTTTTAGTACTTTGTGAAGCTTCTAACGGGGGGAAGATGTTCAGTGTACGTACACTACGTACGTATTATTTACGTACAGATTAGTGAGACGACAGTAGCCGTTATTTCCAGTGTATTGCATTGTTTCATTTTTAATGTGTGAAAAATTATTCTTCTCCTATCTTGTATGGCATGTACACCACTAAATTTTGTATTATTTCCGAAATTATACCAGTTTAAAGTGATTCGAAGTATTGTTTCCAAATATATTATGGCACGTTATCACATCGAACACAAACTACTTATAACTATTAAGAGTATATTCGACTATCGTATTTATTATTATTATTACTACTATCGTATCGTATCGTATTTATTATTATTATAACAGACTGGGATTTAGTATTAATCATTATTTCAATATTTAGCGGACATGAATAGTAGAAGATCATTACTTATAATTAATGAAGTAATAGGTATTTTGGACCACGGTGCGCTAACTACGGATTTAGTTGAAGGGCACTATTACAGTTCATGTATAAGGTAACAAAATTAATCAGTAACGTTATGAATAAGTACCTACTAATAATTTCTAATTTCCGTACAAAAAGTAATGATATCCCATCAAAAACATGAATGTAAAGTAAAAGCCAATTTAAAAAAAAAAGAATTGAGATCTGAATGGGTGCCAAGTTCTGTGTAGAAAAGCCTAAAATTTTAGTCACAAGAACATGTAATTCCAGCTTTACATTTGAATTGGCTAGTTTTCATTAGTTAGCAACCAACAAACCAAATTTTAGAAAAGTAACATAGGTCATCAACCTAACAGACTTAACAAAGATAATTATACAAATATAATAATAAAGCCTAAATAGGTACGTGAATACTAACCAAGTCAAATGTGGAGCTTGAATTACATGTTCTTGTGACTAAAATTTTAGGCTTTTCTAAACAGAACTTGGCACCCATTCAGATCTCAATTCTTTTTTTTTTAAATTGGCTTTTACTTTACATTCATGTTTTTGATGGGATACATAATATCATGCTTATAAGAAAAAAAAATCAGCAAAAATGGCGTCATTTATGCATTGAAAAAATATGACGCCATTACCGTCCATCTGGCTTTATCTCTTTCTTTAATCTTCCCTCTCACACCACCCACGTACAACCCTTTGCAAAAATTAAAAGGGGTAGGTACTTATTGTGAGCTGTCCACTCATTTGTCGGACTTCGCTATTGGTAGAACGATAAAGAAAGGAGATTATTTAATAAAGTCCTTAAAATAGACATAAAAACTTGGAGTTATAACAGAAAAATAAAAGCGGATTTTTTTCAAATTAAAATTGGAATTCAACTAAGTAATCCTACTTGGTAATATTATACATTAATGTGAATTAATTCCCATACATCGCCACATACAAACTTTGGTCTTCTTTCACACAAAAAGTACTGAACGAATTTTCATGAAAAGCATACAAGTAGACCATTATCTGGAATAACATAAAGGTACTTAATATCCCGAAAAACGCAGGCAAAGTCTCGCACTAAGCGCTTTACTATCCATTAACAGCTTATTCTTTTGTTAAACCGAAGAAACCTAGAAGGTACCTATACCTACTATTACTAGTTTATTCCAATTCGGATTGATAGAAGATCTGTTTGAAAAATCGAATTGGATTTAATGTTTTCTAATATGCACATCGGTTGATATAAAGCACTAATTACCGCACTTAGGTGCTTTGTGTCAAAAATTATACAGGAAACTTTTACTCATATAAAAAAAATTATTTCCAATTTTCATATTTCCCCTATTATTTCTAAATCGACAAAATATAGGGGTTTTATAACTTTTCAAAATCTATTCTCAGTATTTTAGGCTGAACGTTGCCAGTCAGTCGGTAACAGTCAATAAACTTACAAAATAGTTCTGTACAGTTTCTACGCCAAGTATTTTGAACTCACACATAGAAACTCTTGTAAATTATAAAAAGAATGCTGCAGAAAAGATAACTTTGGAATGAGTTGGGAATCTTACACATGAGGAGGCAGAAATAATGAGATGCCAACTACTTACAGCTACAAAGGCATCGGTCGCTGGCGGAAGGCAATAAATATCTTTTATAGAAAGTGCTTCAATATTTTTTTCAATACGTTCGAATATTTCACCAATGGTTGCTATGTAAAAAGTAAAGGACCAATAATTTATCAATGATATTATAATGTAAAAAGAGGTAGATATGTATGTCAATAGCGCGCCGACGATGACGAGCGTAAGAACAGGCAATTGACCGTTCTGCTCGTAGTCGCTTTGTCATTACAAGACGATATTCACGCATTTGTTGTTGTCACAAGCGCTTGACATCCTATATTTGGATGTTAGGTACATTTTAAACCATAAACAAACTGAAAGCAATTTCTTGAGGCTGGATTGGCATACGCCCATTTTGACGAGATGGGCCGCGGCGGATATTGAGGGCAGGCCGATGTTGACACGAGGTAACAACATTAACAACCTTACTACCATTTGAGAGCAATTAAATAACTTTATTACATCTTTACTATAAAATAAATAAATGTGGAAATATCTGTCTGTTTTCAAAATAAATGTGTTTTCTCAGGCGCTTATTGTGTAAACCCGATACTAAAACACAAACTTTTTAAATTTTTGTCCGTCTGTCTGTGTGTCCGGGCTAATCTTTGGAACAGCGTAACCGATTTTAAAATGGGAATTTCACTAGTGTTACTATCACGCACCTTCATCATGTTGGATTTTGGCTGTCGCATCGTAAATATTTTAATCTCATTGTTTCTCCAAATCCCCCAGAAGTTATATGTATACTTAAAATTCAAAAATATGTATGTTTGCTAAACTAGAATGCTAGTAGAAACTAGCATGCTAATTAGTAGCAAGCTAGAAAGCTTGCGTATCTGAGGCCCTATAATTTAATAATTTAAAAGTCTATCACATATTCCCGATACACTATGGAATAATTGATAAAGGTTTCTACTAGGCATTTAGTCTGCTCATTCTTACCATTCTACTTATAATATGGTCCTTACTATTTTAGTGTTATTTCCAATAAAATAAATAACACATCACTGGTAATAAAATCAGTTATTAATCAAAAACTTTCTTGGTACCGAGCTTTTCTTGGTAAATATGGTCATCTTCGCCCTTGAATATCACTTACCTACACCAATTTGGTTTTATGTGTTCAATGGTTACAGCCAGTCGTATTACAAGAATTAAGAATTATAGTTTGCAGGAATTGAACCCAAATCCTTAAATATTTCGCATTTTCTAACTCCAAAATTTTTATTTTGAGGGCTTACCTCAAAAATTATAAATCACAATAAAGATTCTTACAAGATAGTTTAAATAGATCTATCTCATAAAAATTTTATATTATTTGCTGCTTTTATACATAACAATGTGTACTCGTACTTCGAATTAAATTCAAATTTTTAATTTAGTTTTCCAAGATCTATGATTTTCTTATAGACGCAAATCTATCTTACAAAGCAGATTACTTTCTTGTTGGAATCAATTTTTTTTTTATTAGGAGTAATAAATAAAGGTGTAATCCTATTCTGTTTACATTCTCATTCATTTTAAAATTACAATTGGAAATTCAATAACGTTATACGAACATATTTTTTTTAGGCAACCCATTTGCGATAATATTCTTTATTAAGATATTTGATATAAAACAATTTTTATCCGGTATCAGATGGGTGCAGAAACGCCTCTAATACGGCTCTTAGACTATAATTATAAGTACTATTATTTCTTCTGTGCTATAACTATATAAGGTTAGGATTGCAATGACAAATCAATAGAAACCCATAGATAAAGTTAAATAACGAAGTGTAGACGAGATTTACCCCGCGGCCTCGACCAGACGCGCTCATTTCCCGCGAAACTCGTTTAGCCGCAAGTTAAAGTGGGCGGCGGCTGAACGCTGACGGATTGATTGATCAGATGCGCTGATTGAACTTACTCCGTGCTATATACCGATCGTTAGGTGCTGTGGGGATGGGGATTCAGGATTTGTACTAAGTAACCGGTCATTCTAAAAGCTTGCGTCCAAAAGTTGGTGTCCCAAACGCAGGGATCCGATTTCGACTACTGGCACACACCTCTAATTCTCAAGAGTTTAAATTAGAAGTTAATTAGGTATTACTTGCTTCGGTGAAGGAAAATATCGTGAGAAAACCTGCACACCTGAGAGTTCTTCTTAATGTTCTCAAAGGTGTGAAGTCTACCAATTCGCACGCGCCAATTCGGCTAGCGCGATGAACTAATACCTGTGCACCTCACATTGTCAGAAGAGACCTGAGCAAAGCAGTGGGACAATTATTATGGGTTGTGACTTTTTTGACTATCTGGTCATTCTGATCTGGAATAGGTAAGTGCTATTTGTAACTGTAAAAAAATACTTCTATAGTTTATTTGCTGCTTCTTCTCCCTGTCCACTCACAATAAGGTTTTGTTGAAGTTTGTCGTAGTTTGACTTTCAAAAGGAGTTTGTTAATCCAACCAATTTTGAACAAAGGCTTTGAATTTTGAATTTGATTATTGGACTATCTTGAACGATTTCATACTCATGCCCTCGTTTGTACTTGGGTTTCCTGGGTTGCAACAGGTTTGGTCAATATGAATATGACTCCCTCAAGACCAGAGAATAAATGTTTCATGTAGGTAAATATCTGCCTCAACCTGTCATCTACAACGGGGCCCTTTGGTCACTACCAACTAGGTTTCAGATAATTGTAGCCAAGTTTCTATTCCTCTACCTAAGACCAGCTTCATCTTCTATCAAGAAATTTACCTTGCTGCTTAGTTAACAGTCTACCTGAACAAGTTCTTTTCCACATTTATGTAACTATAGAACTAGAAATTGAACAACACCGGTTTTTAGAGAATTCAAGCCATAAATCATATTATTTACTTATATCTTCTATTTTTTCTAGAAATTGTATGAAATATCAGGTTGGAGAGAGAGCCGACAACATAATACACACGCATCAATCATTCCGATATTTTGGCTTGTGAGAAAAACAAGTTCCAAATCATTTGTTGCGGTGATACAGTAAGTTGGATCTCACGTTTTTAATTCATCAAGCCTTCAGGTAAAATTAGTCTCTTCCGGGTTTCTGGTAAAATTATTAACTACATTCCTATTGTATGTCGTAAAAGATCTTTTGAAGTTATCCAAATTGCCCCTTTTAACCCCTGACGAATAAAAAGGGGTGTTATAAGTTTTACGTATCTGTGTATCTGTGTATTTGTATATCTGTAGCATGACAACTCCCAAACGGATGAAGTGTCGGGGTTTTTTTTTAATTTTAATTCAATTATTTTTATTTTTTTATTTTGTACACCCAATAAAAATTAAAGGAAAAAATTATACCTATGAAAATTAAGTTAGAAATGTAGGTCGCAGCTGTTCCAACAGCAACATAAATAGAATAGATATTCAAGCGAGGACGATTACTAACATTCGAATCAATCAACTTACAACAAGACAATAAGCAATAAAAATAAATTGGTTACATAGTATTTATTCGCGACCTCATTCTTAAAGTGTTACCAAAGTCCCGAAAGTGTCAACCCTACTTTTAACAAGGTTTAAATTCGAAGTCTTGAAAGCTCACTTTCCCTCTCTTCGGAAGTTCGTTGCATTTTTCACTTCGCCCGTCCGCCACGACTTTCACTTGGCGAACTTCGAGATAAACCTCTGAAAGCTTCGTAGCATACAAAAGTAGATGCAACGCCTTGAGGAAAAGTTATGTGTTATTACTGCCAGTGTTTCTTGGTCGCGCCGTTCGATAATTCTATTTTCTTGTCTTTAAACAGTTTGAAAATGACATTCGAAAAGAATTCGTTTTCATGATTTCCAAATTTTAATTTTATGAAAATTACCGTTGAGTTTAAAGTACAAAAGCTTTGACAATTATTGCTTAGAGAAAGCATTAGAAATGGCAAAGGCTATGTTGTTGTCTAAAAAACAAGTCGATGAATTACAGCAAGAATTCTCTACGTCTACAGTCATGTACAATAAACATCATCGTGTCACCAGGTCCAGGTCCAAGTCGAAGTCTTCGCATACAAATCAAAAAGTCAGTCAAGGATCAACAGGAAAATGTACCAGATGTGCACAGGTCCATCGGTTCAAATGTCCAGCTGTCGCAGCAAAATGCAGGAAATGTCATCGAGTCGGGCATTATGAGGTCTGTTGCAGAACAAAGTCAGTAAGGTATAATCAGTCATATAATAACAGTAGTAATAATTCTATTACTTCAGAACACTCAACAAATAATAGTCATCTTTTTGTTGGTCACTTACAATCAAAAAATTCTTGTAACAATGAGTGGTCTATAAATCTATTAATTAATAATTGTCAGATACAGTGTATTATTGATACTGGTAGCGATGTCAATATAATGTCAAGTCATGTATACAATTCATTACATATTTCTAGCCCTTTGTTGTCAACTGATGTCAAAATTAAGTCATATACAGGTAATAATTTAAAAATATTGGGTCAAATTAATTTAAAATGTCAATTAAATGTAAATCAAAGTCAACAGTCTAAGTTAATTAATTTCATTATAGCAGATGTAAATTCTCCAACAGTACTTGGAAGAGTCACTTGTTCTGATCTGGGTCTAATTAAAAGAGTTTTTTATACAGAAAATAGTCAAAGTTCTTGTCATAACCTATCAATGTCATATGATAGTGAAACTCAAGAATGTCATAGTCAAGTCTTGTCAAGTAATGAGACACCAAGTCAGAACATAGTAAGTCACAATAGTCATGATGTCTGTAATTATGATAGTCAAGTCAATCAGTTAATGTCTAACATGTTAAATAAGTCGTCAAGTAATAATAAGTTGTCAAGTCAGTCACAATCAAAATTGAGTGAGATTTTAAAACTTAATAATTCTGTTTTTACCGGTTTGGGATGTCTTCCTGGTGAGTGTCATATAAGTACAAGTTCAGATGTCTTACCAAAAGTCGATGCTCCAAGAAAAATTCCATTTGCATTATATGACAAACTTAAGCAAGAACTTCATAATATGGAAAAACTAGGTGTCATAACCAAAGTAACGGAACCTACTGCTTGGGTAAGTTCTCTTATTATTGTACAAAAGAAGAATGGTCAATTAAGAATATGTCTAGATCCACGTAACTTAAATAAGGCAATTAACAGGTCACATTATCCAATACCTACAGTTGACATGGTACGAGCCAAGGTGGCTGGAGCTAAGTACTACTCCACCCTTGATGCTAGTAGTGGTTTCTGGATGTGTCGTTTAGACGAGGAAAGTTCATATTTGACAACCTTTAATAGTCCTTTTGGCAGATACCGTTTTTTAAGATTACCATATGGTATTTCATGTGCACCTGAATACTTTCACCGTGTCATGACTGAAATGTTTGCGGATATCCCTGGAGTAGCTGTCTATAGTGATGATATACTTGTGAGTGGAAAAACATTACAAGAACATAATAACCGTCTTAATATGGTCTTTGAAAGAGCCAAAAAGTTTAATGTCAAATTTAACCGTGAAAAATGTTCATTTGCTAACGGACATATCAAGTATCTAGGGCATATTTTCTCAGCTGATGGCGTAACAGCTGATCCTGATAAAATTAAAGCTATAAGAGATATGCAGTCACCTACATGTCTGAAGGATCTACAAAGATTTTTAGGAATGTTGAATTACTTAAGTAGTTTTATTAAAAACATGGCAGAGGAAACTCAATGTTTACGTAATTTGTTAAAAAAGTCAACTGACTGGCAATGGAATTCCAGTCATGAAAAGGTTTTTTGTCATTTAAAGCAATTAATTTGTCAAGTACCAGTATTAGCTCATTTCAATGTTAATGAAAAAATTGTTCTTCAAGTCGATGCTAGTAGTACTGCTGTAGGAGCTGTTCTAATACAGAATGGTCACCCTGTCTATTATGCTTCTAAAACATTAACCAGTACACAACAAAGAATGGCACAAATTGAGAAAGAGCTTTATGCTATTGTATTTGCATGTATACGGTTCCATCAGTTCATTTATGGTCAATCAATTACTGTAGAAACAGATCATAATCCATTAATTACACTTTTCAAAAAATCATTAGTCGAAGTCCCTACACGTCTACAAAGAATGATGTTAAAAATTCAGTCATACAGTTTAAATGTAGTATATAGAAAAGGATCGCAAATGTATATTGCTGATACCTTATCTAGAGCAGCACTGTCTGAGAGTAGTTCTGATGAGCTAGATGATGAAATAGTAGTCCATGTAAATTTGTTAATGAAATCTTTACCAGTCTCCCCTGAACGTCTTGAGTGGTTGAAAAATGCTACACAGTGTGATGAAAGTATGCAGTTGCTGAAAAAATTTTGTAAAGAAGGTTGGCCGCATAGTAAAAAGTTAGTACCTAATGAAATAAAAGAATTTTGGCAATATAGATTTGATATACACACAGAAGAAGGTTTGTTATTTAGAAGTAATAGTATAATAATTCCTAAAAAGATTAGGCCAGATATTTTAAAAATCATACATAGTAGTCATTTAGGCATTGAGAGATCAAAATCATTTGCAAGAGGGCATGTTTTTTTGGCCATTTATGTCATCAGATATTAAAAATACTGTAGAGTCATGTCATGTTTGTCTTAGGCATAGAAATGCAAATTCACCTGAACCACTTCAACCTCATGATATACCATTGTTACCATGGGAAAAAGTTGGTGTTGATTTCATGGATTATAAAAATAAAAAATATATTGTCTTACAAGATTATTACTCAAATTTCATTGAATTGATGTTAGTCTCAAGTACAAATGCTAAATGTGTAATAATAGCCTTAAAATCAATTTTTAGTCGTCATGGCATACCAGTGGAATTAATTTCTGATAATGGTCCACCTTTTTCTTCAGTAGAATTTAAAAATTTTATTTTTGAATGGGGTATTCAACACAATACCTCTAGTCCATACTTACCACGTTCAAATGGTCTAGCAGAGTCAGCAGTCAAGACATGTAAACGTATACTTACTAAGTGTGATGAGTCAGGAACAGATCCATACCTTGCATTGTTACAGTACCGTAATACTCCTAGAGATAATTTACCTTCACCTGCTCAACTATTAATGTCACGTTCATTGAGAACACAGTTACCATCTGTTATAAATAATTTAAAGCCTAAAGTTGTAAAGTTTCAAGATTTTAAGAAAGCTAAGGAAAGTAATATAGAGAGAATGAAAAAATATTATGATAAAAATACAAAGTCTTTGTCAAAATTGCAAGAAAGAGATGATGTATACTTTAAGAAGATTCCAAATGGTCACTGGTTGCCAGGTAGAATTCAGTCAATATGTAATCAACCTAGGTCTTATATAGTAGAAGGTTCTGATGGTTTCATGGGTAGGAGAAATAGGCAGCATATTATGGAAATTCCTAAGGTGTCTTCACACAGGTCTCCTACACCTACAAGTATTGAAAAACCTAACTTAAATATTATGTCACCTCAACATAATTCAGATGTAGATACTGCTTCTGTACCTACATTGTCACCTAGTCCTAAGTGTATTAAGGCATCACCACCTAGTGAACAACAACAGCAGCCTATGTTGAAACCTGTTGCTCATGGTTTTAAAAGTACAAAGTTTGGAAGGATTCGTAAACCTCCCAAAAGATTATATTTCTGATTTATACAATGTCTAAATTAGCTAATTGTCTTTTTTGATTGTGATAGACTGACTAGTTGCATTATTTTTAAGATAGTGATAATTTAGTCCTAAGATGTCTCTAGTATGTCATACAACCTAACTTTTGTTTGTTTGTGAATAACATAAAATTAAATTATTAAAAATAAGTTTGTAAAAGTAGTACTAAACAAAACTAAATACCTAAGGCTTAAATATTAAAACTGTAAAAGTAAATATCATTGTAAGAACTATAAATTTAAAATAAGTAAATATCCAAATTGTAAAAGTCAAATAATAAAATTATTTAAGTAAGTTTAAATTTAATGTCGTTGAGGCTTAACCTATTTAATAAGGGGGATGTTATGAATATATGTAGTCTGTGCAAATTATGCTATATTATCTGTGTCATGTACTCGTGTAGTCTCTGTCTCACAATTCACATCCGTTTCCGTTGTCACTGTTCGTTCTTGCTCGCTGCTACCTATGTCGTTGTCTACCATTAATGTGTCTAACCTGTATCAAGTTATTAAATCAGTGTCAATCCGAAACATCATCTTTTATTCTGAAACCACACCACAATACAATAACCAACTGAATAAGGTCATACGGTCACATTAAAACTGTTTAAAATTTAATAATTACTGTTAATAAATATTTATCTTCTATCTATCTGAATACTCATTTTTAATATGTAGGTACCTACTGTAAACTTTTCTAGAACTCTTAAACCAAAAAGAAATAAGCATCGCATTTTAAAATGAAATTCAATATCCAGTTTTTAATGTAGTTATACAAATGATTTAATATCTACAAATAAAATAAATATTATTATTATTTTAAATTTCAAAGCTAATTTTAGCCCGTCACCAGCACTATCTCAACTAGTAGTGCCCTCTATGTGGTGTTGGTTAACATAAGTTCACTGCTACTCGTTAATAGATGGCGCGGCAAAATTTCTAATAGGATGAAATTACAGGGATAAACTTAATAAAAGCGTTATAAACATTTAACGATTAGTTATTAAAAAAACGTTATGTTTAATTTTTCAAACTGATTTTAATGTTCACGTGTACCGTTTGCATAATAATTATTAAGTGATAAAAATTAAAAGCTTTGAGTTTTAGAATGGATAAAAAAAATAATTGTTAGTGCTATTAGTGTGTATTAAGTTGGCATTCTTAAATAAATAAATAAATGTATTTGAACTATTGAACTGATATTTTTGTTACTTATTTAAATATCTAAATAACACCTTTGTCTGAGCACTCGGTGTACAACCAAATGTATAATCTTGTCCATCTCGAGTACCCTATAAAATAACCTTCCCTACTCATGGAACAAACTCCTGTAAAGGCTGGTTTTTATCCTCTTTTAAAAATTTACCGTTCCAGGACTCCCAGGTCGTAGACGTGCCTAATTCCCGAGAATCTGTAATGCGGGTCGCCAGGTTTCTTTTCGATCGGCAACGCGTCGGTGATGCTTTTGATGTTATGTGTATATGTGATATAGGAGCATGAGCCACAAGAAATTAGAATGAGGTGGTTCGTTTGTCGAATATTAAATATAAAAAGATAGGAACGTACCTAAATTGGGAATCATATTGTTCAAAATTAATTGGTTGTGTTGAATACTTCTAAACACAGGAAATAGTGAAAGCCATGTGACTATTCTAAGTTGTTTTCTTACGTAAGTTAACTTTGCTGAAACATTACATACAAATATTCACTAGACGGGCATACATCAGGGACTACTACTACTAGGGTAGTAGACAGAAACTAACTACCAATAAATATTAAAATAACAAAAACTCCGAGAGTTTAATTTTTACCAAACATCTAACATTCGTTTAGGAGCTCCGACACCACCTGACATATACACACACACACACACACACACACAAACACACACACACAGAGAGAGAGAGAGAGTGAGAAAGAGAGTGAGAGAGAGAGAGAGAGAAAGAGAGAGATAGACATCAAACTTACAATACTTTTTGAGTCAGCAGTTATAAAGTATTACACCAACATTAACGTTGATTTCCATTTATAGTTACATTCCATTAGGAGGCAGGTACGCCCAAGTTTTTCTGTCAAAATGCGAACCCGACGTTGGGTAATTCGTTCGGAAAGCCACAGGAACGCGACTGTCGCAATAGGTATATCTATTTCGGACCGCCGGACCCGCGTCACATTGTCACGCGCGCCCTGAGGACTTGCTGCTACAAGTCATGAGAGACAGCGGGTAAATATTTCTTTCTTCTATTTTCTTTTGGCTGGAAATTAATCGATGACGCTTTAGTTAGATGTTCGTTGATGGTGGTAAGCTATTCGTTACCACAAAGGATAAGAAATAAACTGAAGAAGTTAAGTGATTTTACGTTCAACAGTCTACTTCTAAATACATAGTATCTATTGTCGTATTGTTTATGGGTAATGTAAAGTCCCCGTACCTATCCGTTTTTTTACCAAACAAAGCTGCCAACAAACCTAGTAATTTACTAATAACATTTTAATGGTAAACTATAACAACCATTTGAAAAACCCGTTTGTCAGCTATTCATAAAATATATTTTATAATAAGGCTTATTTATAAATAAGGCGTTTGTCCACGTAGACGCAGGTCATGCACGCTATGGTCAATAGTGGCTTGCTTGCAGCTTGCTCGCTGCTTGCTTGCAGCTGTAGTAAAAATACAAAATCTGTCCACGGAGTCTATGGGTCTATGGCTTATGTGTCAGCAGCTTCGATCATCAAATGAAGCGCCGCCGCGCCGTGGAGACTAGTCCTAAGTTTACATTCGTCCAGACATGAACGCCTCCGCTCACAACTCGCACCACGAACATGCCCTAACCAAACCAACATGTACACGAGGGGATATTTCTTCAAGTTGTGTCGGCTACGTGTGTAAACACCGTCTGTCATGTTGCAAAAAACGGGTTCAGTACAAAGCAATTTGCGGACTAATATAAGCATAGCTTGAGGACGCTTGTCACTTCAAGGTTAGGGAGCTCCTGCGAAAGATTTATTAGGTAAGTAAGGCCTTAGTTTCCAACTGGAAAGGGTGGAATACTAACATTTTAATATGAATAACCATCTGGTAGACCTGTCACCTGATGGTCAGTACCTATCATCAGCTAAAGGTTGGAATCCTGAAGAGATGGGTGCGCTAATCATCCTCTCTGACACTGCAATCGAAACATTTGAGTACAATACCTATAGGTACACATACCATTTCATCTTATCTAGGAGGAATATAGCAGGCTAGATAAAAAAAGCGTGTAGGTACGTGTACTTTAGTACGCAAGTAAAGAAGTTATACTTCTTTGCCGTAACAAAAATAGGAATCAGGTATCAACTAGCTTCATCATGTCGCTTTTTGGCTGTCGATGCGCGCGCGCATCGCACGAAAACTTGATTCATCATGTCACTTTTTTGCAAGAGTAAGAGTAGTCTTTTTCTTCTCTTCAGTTCTTCTTCAAGTCTTCAAAAAAGATTATTTTGAGAACAATAGAAGTCTTTAACCGATTTGTTTGAATTTGAACCGATTGTTAAAATTGTGTATTAAAGAATTGGCAGGCTGAAAATGTCTCACAATGCTAATATACTATACATATAAAACAACGGTTGAGTTCTTTGAATATTAGAATTAGTTTAAGAAATAATCGTAATCTGTGTTAATTATATTGAATTAAAATATAACCGTTCAAAGCTACAAAGTTGACCCGTGAGAAAATCTAAGCATTGCAAAATAACTGGCAAAATTGAAATCAAAACTACACAATCGCACAGAAGCCTTGGGTCGATCCTACCATCCCCATTCTCACTGCCCACAAACACCGCGACAAGCTAAACTGTATCTTGGGGTCGGTACATTAGGTCGAGATTGACGTGTAGTAAGGGTTGGTTATAATGTTTTTTGTTATTGCGGTCCGCTACAGGGTGGACTGCCCATACCGAGGGAGACTGCCCGCAAAGGGTCGGTCGACTCATGCTGCGTTTGAACGCGTTAGAACACTTGCCTGATTTAGTTACCAATGCGATGGCAAGTAGCTTAATTAATGGATAGCTTAAAATAAAAAATACCACGGGAAAATATTTAAATATATATCTACTGATGTATATCTAAAAAGATGTTCAATCGTGCCTAAACTCTAAAGTATGCATAAATTTTTATTTTATGCCATTTTTCAATTAATTTAAAGATAATATTGTTGTGTATATTACATGTAAATATCTGGCAGTTGATCATACATTCTTATATTCGATTGAAATAAAATGTGTCAAATCCAAATTCATAATTTACTTAATTTAAAAACGTAAAATAATCGACAGCTTTAATTGTATGTAAATAAGTTCTGTATAGTATTTGTGAATCTTATCCGGTAGGTATTTTAATACTACATTTTATTTTATTACAGATATAGGTAGGTACGTAAGAGCTAAGAAGTTAAGATAATATAATAATATAATAACTCACTTTTCCGATATCGACATCTTGCTCATGATCGTTTTCTTCGATCTTCTACAAATCTTACCTTAAGTTTTCCTAAGTGTTCTTCTTCATTTTTTGCAAAATCTTTTTCAGCTAGGGCTGTTCAGCTTTGGAACTCATTGCCATTGTCCATACGCCGCGCTCAATCTCTAAATACTTTTAAAAGATTAATTAAAGCGTACTTTCTTTCGTCATAACATTGCAGACCACCTGCTATAATATTTATTGCCTGTTTGCTACTTTTATGACACTATGTATTATATCTGTACTCTTTCAATAAGCACTCGTACACCACTACACTGTCTCTATATTAATTTGTCCTCTTCCCTAAGGTTGCCTGGAAGAAATCGCTTCTTTAGCGATAAGGCCGCCTGTTGTACCTACCATTCTAGCTATACCTTTAAGTTATTACTGTATATTGGTGTACAATAAAGAGTATTGTTGTTGTTGTTGTTGTTATAATTTAACTAGCAATCTGTCCGCGGTTTTGCCGTCGTTTTTCTTTAAAATAAGTCCTATATTCTATTCTAGATTACACCTAGTCTATCTGGATGTTTTTCATATATGTTTATTTATTTATTTAATCTTTATTGACCACAATACAGGATTAAGGTACAAATAGCGAGCTTGATGCTTAATACATTCTCTGCCAGGTAACCATTAGGCCAAACAGAAACACACGATGAGCGGTATTAGGTAGTATAAGCAGAAAAAAACATACTTAAATATTATTGTAAAAAAATAGCCTACGAGAATATGCTAAAATAACAATAATAACACTATACAATCAGTATACTATATTATACAATCATACATACACAGCGACACTTGAAAGGCAAAATTAACCAAGCGACTTGTTGGGCGATATTGAATTATAAAACTTCTTTAATGATGTTTATAAGATTTAAAATTCAATATCACCCAACATGTCGCTTGGTTAATTTTGCCTTTCAAGCGTCGATATAAATATAAAATAACATATATACATAACTATATACATTATAATATAAGTATTTATATATAAACTGTATAACAGACTGATGTCCGTTCGATACAGGATTTACTACAGATACAGCTATTGAATTATTATTCCAGCCACCAGTCCACTGGAGTGGTGTGAACGCAGCTCCTTGGGCCACTCGCCGTGCATACATTACAGGCAGATATCGCAAACCTTTGGCCGGATTAAATTAGTTGGCATTGTTTTATTTTTTGTTTGCTTGGATCGATCTACGATGATACCCTCGTTTTGGACGTTAATCGGACGAACCTGGGTTCAAATCCTGCATGCTCATCTTATTTTTCGGCTTTATAAGGACCTATTATAAATTAATGGTTTTTTAAACTTAGATGAAAAATTTAATTTCTAAGTAGGTACCACTTATACCTGAAGATTCTCGACATTGTTTTTAAAAAGTATGTGGTTTAAATTGACGGTTATAATGGTCACCACATTGTTTTCAATAGTATAGAGTACAAATCTAGATTTCTTTAGCGTGGCGTTTGCTTCTTCATCATATTGTCATCACAATTTTATAGGAGATCAGAGAATCGCAGTTAGAGTATCTATTTCTGGTTGTCAAGTAATGGATTCTGTGTTGATCTCATCACAATAAATAAGTAATATTCCTGAAAAAATATAATTAATACTTAATTAATAATTATAATAGTATCTAACGAAACACTCGAGAATACTTCAGTAACTTTTATCAAGACCACTGCGGTCATTAAAATTGAGAAGGTCATAGCTTTACTCTTCGAATTAATAATAAAAAAGTTCATTTAGATTATTAAATAAATAGTACTAAATTGCTAGAATAGTGCCTTTAAATTGGACGATCCAGCAGTCGGTAGTGACCTTGCCTGCAAAACTAGATATTCCAGGTTCGAATCCCATTTGTGTGAGGTTTTCTTCAGTAGGAGCGCACTTTAACCACTTACATAACTTCGAGTTATGTATCGAGTATATGTATCGTATCGTATATGTATATGTATCGAGTAGGTTAAAACTTAAAACTTAATGTTTATTATGTTATATTAAATTAATATTCAATTAAAAGATGTGCCGTGGAGTAACTTTTACCATTTCTCCTCCTCTATAACAAAGTAACTTTGCGAAATGAGGATACAATAACAAATTGGGTGCTTTAATGACTTTTAAATTACAATGGGTATACCCAATAGATTTTTCTGAATTTTATATTTTTAATAATAATTTCGTCTGGCAACGCATCAACGATATCTTTAGCGATATGGACTATGCTCGAGTTTTGCTAACTGAAATAATCTAAATTTTACTAACAAAAAATAACCGACTTCAAAGTCTCAAAAACTACTTGTCAAATCTCGTTCAAATTTATGTGGGACCACATGACAAGCACCTGCTTTAGATTAAAAAAAGAATCATCGAAATCGGTTGGCGTGATATTGAGTTATTCATCAATTTGTCGCGCACATTTTAACACAAATTTACGACTTATGTGGTTTTCTCATGGATGCCATTGTCAAATCTCAATAAAATTTATGTGGGACCACATGACAGCCACCAGCTTTCGATTAAAAAAACAATCATCAAAATCGGTTCGCCCAGTCCAAAGTTCTGAGGTAACAAACATAAAAAAAAATACAGTCGAATTGAGAACCTCCTCCTTTTTTAGAAGTCGGTTAAAAAAAGATCGCCATACAGTACACTTCACAACCGTCTCACTCATTTCTCTATCTGTCCTCCTCTTCCAATAGCAAACGAGGCAGAATGTCCGTTCCGAATGTCTTAATAAAAACAACATGTTTTGTGAGGAAATGAAAAAGGCCGCTTCTGGACCGGTAAGTAAATAGCTCGGGTGAAGGTGGTCGGAGGCCTTCGCTTTTATTACAGTTAGGGGCAAGGGTCGCGATATTTGTTTCAGCTACACTACACGTGTTATTTAATATACTGTAGGTACACTGTACAGTTTACAGGGTAGTATACAATGATATTATGAAGTAAAAAGAGGTAGATATGTCACTAGCGCGCCGACGATGAAGAACGTAAGAATAGGCAATTGACCGTTCTGCTCGTAGCTCTGTCAATACAAGACGATGCGCACGCTTTTGTTGTTGTCAGAAGTGCTTGACATTTGACATACAGCGTTAAATGCCTTCGTGTATTATACCAATGTGATTGGTGTAGTGAAACAAACGATAAACGTGTGTGTGTCGTAGCTCTTTTCGGAACAGATTTTTTGGTCGATTTGTAAGAGCATAACGTATCAATATTTTTTTTTTAATATCATTGGCAAATAAAAATTCTTCAATGGGGAATGTTATCGATCTATTTCGACATATGAGTAGGAAAACTACTCCAAATGATGTTGGAGTAAGTATAAGTAAGTAAATATCTATTTATTTTATTTTAACCTTTTAACTCATCGTGAACTAAACATATATTTGAATATATACATCTACTCACGATATTTGTTTTGTACGCCGATATTTCAATTCAGAGGTGACCACGATCAAGTCGGGTCGAAATATCCTCAGCAGTCGATGATGCATCCTGCTGAAAAAAGAAGTTAAAGTCAGGTCCTTTCTACCAGAGGTACATAATCAGTAATTTCTCTAGGTTCACTCTACATTACTTTAATTTTGCTTAGTAATAATGTAAGGCACGGCTTTAACTTTTCCGTGCCACTTCTATCCATTCTCAACTCAAAAGGGTCACATTTGCAAATATGTAACAGTATAGAATCTGTGTCTGTGTGCTGGGCTGTCCCTTACGCACACACGCAAGGACAAAGGTCGCCGGCCACAGCTTTCTTATATTTGTTTAACACGTGTATTGGCGTACCCTTTGCTATTACCTTCGTAGGATGTTTGTACTGCCGAATAAATGTTTTTTTCTTCTTTATATAGGATTAAAAGACCATAAGATGCAAGTCGGAACATGCGATTTAAAATGATATATAATTAACTGCGATTGTTACTCCGTATATATTATGTCATTCTAAAAGAGCCTAAGCGTTTTGAATGATTTTGAATTTTGAATTTTAAATCTCTTACATAATTAAACGAACCTTTGCATTATTTTATTTCTATAACAAGTAAATTGTACGTAGCAATTAATGGTGTGTCCATTGCAGCATGGAAATCCGCATTTTTACTCGGTCATACGTACTACCGATCAATCAATTACTTATTTACATCCGTCAATACGACGATTTTACATAACATACTTACTCGTAGGAATACACCCACAAATTAGTCCCCATACTTAATCAAGGTCCTATTTACTTACAGTTTATCTAAGCACGCGCACTAATGAAGACATCCGAACATATAAAAGTATCTAAAGCCGAGCATGTAAACAGAGGTTCAAACTAATAGGACCTCCTGAGGCTCTCAAACGCTCAATCAAAATGATAGGTAATTCAGTTAAACAACCGCTGGACGAATAGCTTCCCCACGTGTACAGTCGCCGACAGAAGTGTTTGTGGTATTTTATTCATATTTAAAATAGAATGGAATAAAAAATATTTAATTTCCATTAAAACTGCAACGTGACAGTAAATATTTACAGCACACTAAAACATTATATTTTACTAGTGAATTACTTAGTTATAAGTACTATTTATACTAATTTAGCACAGTGGTCAAAGTCAAAGTCAAATGAATTATTTATTTATGGGAACAAACGGCTAGGTCTCACTTAATGAAAGTAAAAATTTACAAAGCATTTTTATAATAATAATTGTAATAAACCTATATTACGAACAGTAGGTACACTTTAATTATTTATTTTTAAACTTACTCATCGTGGATTGAATACATTTTACTACATATACCTAATACGTGATACGTGAATTCATCAGTGACCACGATCATTGCAACTAGGTCGAAATATCGGCGTACAAAATTAATATCGTGAGTACCTACCCGTATCATAGTAAAATGCTTTAATTATTATTGTATTACATTACTACAAAATGGTAATAAAATTTTAAAGTAGGTAATAATGTCGCACCCTCAGTGGAAAAAAGCATATGTCGTGTTAGTTTGAATTTTAGTTATTAATATGATTCGAAAGAGGGACAAAAGACAAACTCTATTTTTTTCATATTTTTATCATTAATCTTGACGGTTTTATGCAATAAATAGTAATATAAATTCCTTTGACTTCTTACTGATCTTTTTGCACTCCTGTAAAATTTTCAATTTTCATCTTATGCTTTTTTTCCACTGAGGGTGCGATATAATGTTAACAAATAGTAAAATATCTGTACACCACTGTGTGGTAAGCAGACACGCCTCCATTATACATCCTTAATCTTATCCGATAAATAAATATTTTGATTTGATTCCAAGATTAGCATTGTCTACTCGCCAGTACCTATCGCAACGCAGACCACTACACGTATTTCTAATTAATCGTGTATCGGTGTCTCTTGAGCTGTGTTCCCGTAGGATGACCCCAACCGAACTCACTTAGAGTCAACCGTGTTTACCTCCTTCGTACCTACCTTTTTAGTCTACGCTTATCCAATGTGAAATGTTAGTGATGGACAAAATTAATTTAGCTACTACCAAGTAAGTTAAGTTAAAAAATTTAAATTCGTTTTAAACTCTTTATTTTGTATTCTGTCCAAGGCGGTAAGGCATATTACGAAAAATGATTTATTAAATACACTGCTGAGTTGGCTGCAAGCTGTAACTATAAGAAAAAAACCTTTAAGAGTTTTTTGCCACTTCTTAATTTGCTACTGCGGTGGCGATTTCCTGAAATAAATAAAACAAAAACAACTTCCAACATCTTTTCATTTTTCATGCAATTTGGAAATCTCTTATTTTGCTTATAATATTTTCAATGGCGACAGGAAACTCAAGGTTTAAAATCTGCAAGGCTATTCTGTAAGGATGTTTTAATAACTCAACAGCGGAATCCACGATGAGTTTCAAAATTACTATTCTGTAGAACTCGACAGTACAGGTGGCGCCGCAGTGTAGAATGCGGCGGTGAGAAAAACTACTTGTTCAGGCTAATTTGACATGTTTGGTATTCGGTAAGGGATTTATTATTCCCGATTTTCGAATTACGTCACCGTCGAAGCTCGCGTCCAATTGTCAAACGAAAAGTGATCTTCGATTTCGAGTTCGTATTTTAGGGAATACACCTCCTGTTCTTACAAGTTACAAAAAAGATTTTTAACGGTGAGCTTATTATTATTCATTACTTCAATCTCAGTTAGGATACTTACCTGTGACGCATTTTTCCCATAAATCGTGGTGGGAACTATCGTCCAACATTTGCTATCAATAATGTTCGAGCCGATGGGCAAAGGGTGATCGATAGTACTCCTAATTTATCCTCAAACCCCTGAGGCCGTATCGATTACACAACTTTGAGCATCAGCTTTTTGTAACTACGAGTATCTCTGGAGAATCAGTTCCCAAGTTTTGTTTAAGTAATTGGCGTGTGGAAACAACTCGTTTTGAGGTTTCTCTGCTGTATGGGATAAATAACTGCTTAGTAAAGAATTAAGCCTAGTCGAATCACTAATCCACTAGTCTAGAAAAACTTCACACAAAATAATGTCACTTTGTGAAATAATAATGCAGTACCTAGTAATTAGCAACTTCTTGGTCCCAAAAATACATGTCTCAAATCATAATGTAAGTATCAATGATTCTCATCATCAGAATCGGTTTGTCATGTCACTATTTATTTTTTGTCAAAAGCTTTGACACTTTAAATGTCAAATTGGTCTAGTGGATGAGTTATTCGACTACAGAAACTCCACTCAAAAAGCCATACGCTAAACCGGCTGTTGGGTGAAGTGTCATCGATGATCGAATCTCAGTGCAACCCTGCAACCCTGAAAACATGTCTGAAAACTACGTTTAGGTACATACCGGTTTTATGTATCTACTGAAATATAAATAAATTCTAATTCTAAAATTCAAATTAAGAACAATGATTGTTATTTTACATCACTAATCTGAATTTTTCATACTATAATTAAATCGCATGAAATATTTTTTAATACTTTTAATTTTATTTAGTAACCATACATAATCTAAATTTTACTAACAAAAAATAACTGACTTCAGTCTCAAAAACTACTTGTCAGATCTCGTTCAAATTTATGTGGGACCACATGACAAGCACCTGCTTTCGATTAAAAAAAGAATAATCGAAATCGGTTGGCGTGATATTGAGTTACCTATTCGTCAATTTGTCGCGCACATCTTAACACAAATTTACGACTTATGTGGTTTTCTCATGGATGCCATTGTCAGATCTCAATAAAATTATGTGCTATATTAGCTTTCGATTTAAAAAAGAATCATCAAAATCGGTTCGCCCAGTCCAAAGTTCTAAGGTAACAAACATAAAAAAAACAGTCGAATTGAGAACCTCCTCCTTTTTTTGAAGTCGGTTAAAAAGCAACGTGGCTCGACGAAGATATCTTAGCTATTACATTCGCTTGTATTTATATGAAATACAGAATGTATTAATGCGATTATTACTCCCGATACAAGATAAAATATAGGACCTTGTCTTACGTTACCAACAAAATATAGTATTTCGCGGATACTCGCATGTCTTCAGTCATAATTCCGTACATCGCAATTAATACTTGAGTAAGGTTATCTATTGAAACGTGCCCTGCCCCTGGGATGACCCTTGCCTAACGAACCTTGCGTATGCTGAAAGAGGTTCTCTTAGAATTTAATTTATATACCTACCTACATTTAATTAATGAACTTTACTAGTTTGTGTAAATAGTTAAGGATAATTACTATTTTTGTCGCAATAAAAGAGTACGAATATTTAAAAAAAAGCAGACTAATTATGAGAGATTAAGATTTTGGAATTCTTTCAGTAGATCCAACTATATGTAGGATTCATAATGTAGGAAGAAAGTGAATGGCCTTTTAAAATCATCGGTTACGATATGCAGGTTTCATCATAATATTTTTTCTACAGATATCCACATTCCACATGTCTAGAGAAACGAAGTAAAAGTTGCAGCGACAAATGCGAGGTACTGACAAAAACATTGCACTGAATAGTCCATGCACTGAATTAATAGATGTACTGTTTTTAATCGACTTTAAAAAAAAGGAGGAGGTATTCAATTCGACTGTTTTTTTTATGTTTGTTACCTCAGAACTTTCGACTGGGTGAACCGATTTTGATGATTCTTTTTTTTATCGGAAGCTGGTGCTTGTCATGTAGTCCCACTTAAATTTGAGCGGGATTCCTAATTTTGAAGTCGGTTATTTTTTGTCAAGAATTATCATACATGTAGGCAGTGCCGGATTATCCATCTGCCTAGCGTACGCTAAAGTAATTCACTAAAATACCTATGTACCTTCGGTATAACTATAATCCCACGTGACGGTATGTACACAAGCTCATAAAACGGGTAACGAGGGCACTTAACGTTACCTGAAGGATACATTATTGGGGCCTCTAAAACAACATTTTTACATTGGGTCGTCCTGCGCGCATATTTTATTGCAGGTTGGTGGGATGACCCTCGGACTACGTAGAGTTATACAGGAATAGACAGGACAATATTTCTAATAGTGCCTAGTAATATTTTTCCAAAATAGTTTTAGCACACTCAAGTTGACTCCAATGAAAACCTATTATTTTAGGAGCATTGACAAATCTTTCTTAATTGTGATAAGCTAATGCTTATCTGATATCCCGCCTGGTGGTAAGTGGTGATGAAGTCCAGGATAGTAAGCGCATTAAACTAACTAAAAGCCTATGCACTATTTTCTTGAAGATTTTAACATCGTCGTTGGATAGGAATACCAACCTAGGCAAGCTATAAAAAATATAACTTGTTTTCTTTGAAGACAGTTTTGTTGGCCTGAATGGCTTGGAAAATCTTAGCGGGAGAAAAAACATTGCCGTAGATAATTTCTGTGTTATTAGTTACGTTTATGATAAATGAGTGTATTTAAATGTATTTTTATGCGAATAACCGGCGAACAAACAGACGATCAATTCGACTGCAAGTGGTCACTATTGACCATGGATAATTGGATAGCAGTAACACAAAAGGCATCAACTATGCAAGAAGAAATAGAAGACTTGGAAAGAAGGAAGAAAGAAGGTAGAAAGAAGGGAGAAAGAAGAAAATATAAAGAAATAAAAATAAAAAGAGATAAAAAAGACTGGCTTTCATGTTTGACGACCCGTGTGGCGCAATGGTTACCTTGCCGGATCGCCGCGCCAAGGGCTCTGGGTTCGATTCCCAGCGAGACAGTAATCTGAATGATGAGTTTGAATTTTTGTTCTCGGTCTAGGTGCGAGTGTTCTTGTTTTTGTGTGTTTTCCATGACACACACGACACAGGGAATCCTAGGTTGGGACTATGAGTAAGTAAGCATTAATATAAGATATATTATTTTATTATTATAGGCGGCTGACTGGTACAAGAGGGGGGAGGTCGCCAGTGATTCAATAATAATTGACCGCTCTTCAGGTTGTATAGACTGCACGCTACCTGGCCGGTCCCTGGAGGGCACGCTGATAGACGGACGGCCGCGTAAGGGTTAACTTGAGGCAAGGATAAATATTTGATAGCTGCTCCGGTTCGCTTTGCCTTTTACGTTATCTTGTTTTAAAGTTTCTGTATCTACTAGTAGATATATAAATTGCTAATTCTACGTAGGTACGATTGGTATATTATATAATATATCAGTAGGTACTAGGAACTTAACATAAACATAATAAATTAACATTAACACGTTAACACACACACAATATTTGATGGTCTAATCTAAGGTTTGTCTTCTTAGATAATTCTGTGAGTGTATTTTTCTCTATGTTATGAAATTAAAGGTTAGGTTAGGCCTGTCAAAGTAGGAATAAAAAACTCCTTGAAAGTTCCTTACCGCTTCTTCTAAGGACCAATCACAAAAAAAAAACGAAAAGTGAAAAGTGCTTAGCAACCAACTTCAAATAAAATTTCATTCATTTCCGATGTAAGCCGTGCAATGATTTCCGCAATGTGTTTCCTCACAATGTTATTCTGTTCCAAACCAAGCGATTACAAATTTCTCTGCACTCTTAATTAGGTATCTCGTTTTTTGAAATCTCTACTTAACTTTTCTGGCAGGAATAGTTATTTAGCGATAAGATCTCCTTTTGTGTTTTACGTAGACTTTTAAAATTATTGTTTGCTTTTGGTTCTCTTTAGAGCACTTATATAATTATTTCATTTTATTGAAAACTAGGTTCTGGCCGTTTTTTAATTGATAATTAATTTTTACACTCAGTAATAACAATATATGAGTATAAAATATTTCTTTCTAAATTTATAAGAAGTATTCATACCTAATACGGTTTAGCTGACAAATACAGAGCAGGTGCCTTACCATGAACTCTAATAAAATGTGTCATGTTCAGGACAGGTCAGCTTGTAGCTAAAACCTGACAGGAGTGTATTTTGTACCATGAACGTTTACCGATGACCTGCAATACCTCTACTTCTGTCCTGCATCTAGTCTATGACACTTGATTTGTACTAATTATGTTCTGAAATAGAGCGTTTTATCGGTTTACCGGTTTTCAAATGAATGCGTAATATTGATGTTTTTAAAAGTTTAAAATAACAATCTCAATTGAAGATTTTGAGATTTGTTATAAATACTTAAGTGTTGTGATTTATTAACCTTTTGTTCTCTAAAATTTCCAAAAAAATTATCGCTAAGTGATGCTTACATTTTTGAACGTAATCTTACACTACTTGACACTTGACACAGTGACATGTCTAAATGTCTAATAAAATGTGTGATTTATAATGCCGGTCACTCACATTCGCGCGAATACGCGAACCCACAAGTGTGGGACGACATTCGTGAATGATTATGCGAAGTTTTCGAGGCATTCGAGGTTTTCCAACCTCTGTCGGTTTTTTGTCGCACATCAAAACGCGCGAACCTTGAACCTTCGTGTAGCCTCCCACACATTCGTGCGACCAGTTGCGCACACGAATAAAAAGGTGACGTATCTCTTAATTTTTCGTGGTTCGTGGCGTCTAATCGTACTACCATTTATTTTCTGTATTGAAAATGGATTTTAATGACAACAACATAATAACAATAGCAAGATTGAAACATTCGTGAACAAAGTGTAGGAGGAAGCTGAAATGGGCTTGTATACTCATATGCGAACCCATTTGCCTGACCGCCCTTCACATATGTGCAAAACTGCAAACATTCGTAAAATTGTCATATATTTGCGCGCATGTGAGTGACCGGGGTTAGGAGCGATAATTTAAAAAGCATAAGTACAATGTATGTTTTTAAAATTTTCCAAACAAATGAAATGTATTTATTTTGTGATGATGGTGTATTTGAAATTCGTCATGGCTGCATCCCGTCGTGTTTCATTATCATCAACGAAATAGCCGAAACAGGACAATAAATGTTACTTTCGGTGACCTGTAATATTTTGACGTTAACATATGCCACTTTCTGATGTCAATACGTCAACAATCGCGTCATGGTACACGAATTGCAGGGCAGAAGATCATTTTTGAAGTCACGTGACCGCTGTCCTGTTACGGTGACGTGGTCGCTGGCTGCCCTGTGTTTTAGCCAGATCATGGTAGGATATAGCAGGACAGGCCAATTATCGGCTAATATTGACCTGTTTTAAGAGTTCATGGTAAGCCCCCTGTACGTGAGAATTACCCGGAATTTTATCCCGGGCCGGCCCCTGTCCCGCGGGACTGCGTCCGAAAACTTTGCCTTTGACCCTTCCGACATAAATATAGCGTTCGGCTATAGTCCCCATAGTTTCATATTTAATCATGATTGAAACTGTTAGAAACTTGAGAATATATCTAATTGTTAACTTGGAGGTATGTATTTTTTTAAACGTAAGTATTAGAATTATTAAAACATATTAAATGCAAGTACCGACCTCCCTTTTATATCTTTTTTAATGTTAAAAGTCATATTATTTAGGAGTCCGATGAGTACGGATATTTCTTTAAACAATTACAAAAAAGTAGTAGTTTAGAAGCCGAAATAATGCGGAATTTCCTTTCCTTTTTATCCGACTTCAAAAAAGGAGGAGGTATTCAATTCTACTGTATTTTTTATGTTTGCCACAGAACTTTCGACTGGGTGAACCGATTTTGATGACTCTTTTTTTAATCGAAAGCTGATGCTTGTTGTGTGGTTCCACTTAAATTTGAGCTAGATCAGACGAATAGTTTTGCAGTTATTTTGAACTCGGTTTTTTTTTGTGGTAAAATTCATAATGTTGTTCGGCAATACATCTATGATATTTTGATGTTGCAATGATGCATGGGCTACGGAGACTATCCAGAATGTGAGTGATGTGACTCATCAGAAACGACAACGTGTGTCGATTACTTATTGTTAGATAAAATATGCTATGTAGTATTGTTCGGTTGAACGTTTATCCAAGAGTTTCTTATCTACTTACAACATATATCCCAACGAGTCCCAAGGGCCACCCCGCCTCTTTACAGCCTGTCAATGACTAGTAAATTTAGAACCGGCCCGCCATTGATATAAATGTTTTTTGTTTTCCCAAAACAACCCTTCAAATTGTAATTTAGTGAGAAGCGGTCGACTCGTGTTGTTGCTAAGATATTGGAAGTCCGCTTTTTCAGTTACTAGCGTCAGAGTAATGTTTATATATTTAGTATTATTTCTTTCTTTCATTACTCTTCTTCCTTGGTGGGCAACGTATAGTTGGATAGTTATATAAAAATGTACCTAGAATATAATCCTAAACAGGGATCAAAAATGATAGGTAGGTAATTGTATCAGAGAATTGAATAGCATATTTTATGGTGTCCACTCACGGTCATTCCATCGCGTCATTTTTGGAGCCGCGCCAAACGACATATCGCACCTTTGGTGGAACAAGGGCTCAACTGCACTTTTGTAATTTTACAGGAGAGCCATTTTAAAGTTTTTTTTTTGCATTCCGAGTCGTATTATTCGTCTTTTTATTGCTTCAAAATGTTTGTTCTTTGCATGAGATACGACCCATTTATTTTTGAATATGGTCATGTACTTTGCAGGTGTAAAATATTTTATTTTTTAATTTTTGTCATTTTACGTTTTTTTGTAAGATGTGCCCTTGTTCCACCAAAGGTGCGATATGTCAAAATGGTTGGATGCCAAACATGATGCACACTCACGATCATTCCAATTCTCTTTCATTTGCGCGTTTGACCTCATCGAAAGACGTTGACATGACGTTGCGTTCGGAAGCCATTTTGTTACAAAAAATTATACAATGACATTTGGAAGTGTCTCCTTCGTTCGACATCTCGGCGCGAAACAGGGTTGGATTTTCTCATATAATAATTATAGTATTTACACTATAATTTCACCCTTTGTACTATGTACTATCCAACATCTAAGTATAGTAGGGGAGACTGGGGCTGGTAGTGACAGAGGTAGGTAGTTACAGCGGCAATGCTGGCTAAACAGATAATGCTATATTGACGTGAGAAAGAGTCAAATGATCACGCCACCACCGGCTAGCACGTGGCGCGAGCCAGTGGCGCTAGCGCTTTTATGAGAGGAGCCCTAACATGTTGCCGTCAAAATCATAGGTTTGTAACATTTTCGTTTTTTTGTAATATTGGTCTACAACCAGTTTTCCTTTAAAGCAGATATGTGTGTGTTGTGATATTTGTGCCCTAATCCTTTCTTTTTGCAACGAATCTACGTTTATACAGTTATACTTATTTGCGTTTTTACTACTTAGCCCAGAAAGGTCAGTTTTGGCGTTGGGGCTAGAAGTGACATTTGCTCGGGGCAGGTTGTTATTTGTTACCTGCTCCGTAGTGCTGCTTGCCAACTGATATATGATAATTGAAGCAACATAATTTGTTGTTTTTTGTAGGATGAACGTATAAAAGAAAAACGTATAAAAGAGATTTACGAAAAAGCAGCAGCTATTTTGGACGAGGATAAAACCAAAAAAAAATCGTGTGCTGTGTTGTTTGTAAGAAATGGTCACACGTGGGATAGTAGTCAAGCATTAACTTATAAGATATATAAAAAAAACGTAAGATGTGCTAAGTGTAATGTTTTATCCTGCATAATATGTTTGAATTGCGAAAGTGATTATACAGACTATAGTGACTGAACTATTTTTAACAGAATTCAAAATAGGAGAAGGTATTCAATTCGACTGTATTTTTTATGTTTGTTACCTCAGAACTTCCGACTGGGTGAACCGATTTAGATGATTCTTTTTTTAATCGAAAGCTGGTGCTTATCATGTGGTTCCATTTAAATTTGAGCTAGATCTGACGAGTCATTTTTAAGCTATTCTGAAGTCGGTTATTTTTTCTTGGTAAAATTCAGATTATTTAGCTTTTAAGATCTGATTGTTTTTTAAAGAGAGACTTTATTTATTTTTTGTTTATGTGATGAGGCATAAATGTTTTGATAATTCATACTAAGTTTTTGTTTAATAAAGAAATATATAATTTTCTACCGGGTTGGAAGTTACCTAAATTTTGTTTTTATGAGGCGTAAGACTAAAAAATAAGATTATAATTTTGTTCAACGAAGTTACTATGTTTTTGTTTTATGTAGTTTGACATTGTAGACATAATAATTGCAATAAAATGTCATTGTTCTTAATAAAAAGTGTTATATTACGTATGGTTTTTGTTGTAACATTTTGCCCCTTATAGTGTAACAACCAGCCCCTGGCTCGGGGCTAAAAGTTACACGTCTCTTTTCCCAGAATTTATTCATTTATGTCGCTTCTAATAGTCTGGTATCTAAAATTGTTTTTAAATTAATAACCTGAATAGTTACTTAATCAAATAAACCTACATTCCGGTAAAACAATCAAATATACAAAAAATTGCGACACTTTATAAAAAAAATGTCACGACCAGCCCCAGTCTCCCCTACGCTAAAATACTATAATTTTATTTGGTCCCGAATGTTTAGTTTTAAGACATATTATGAATATTTCGACAGTGCGTGTATCCGACCGAATTCTGATCTTGCGTTTCCTGTCTCAATGTCCTCAGCAGTAGGCTTCTTTTTTTTTACACGAATAAGTTAATGCTTGACCACAATCCCACCTGATGGTAAGTGTAGATGTGGTCCAAGGTGGTATCTTTTGTTCCTTTCCACTAACAGTAACTAATCTCGTTCCTTATGATTCCTTCCATTCCATACGAAATTCAATCAAAGCGATGACAATCGCTTGCGAATTTGTGTGTAATAATACGTTTATTTACGAAGTTCTTCCTACTACTTGACTTGAAAGTAAAAGTATTTTTTCCATTTCAATTTAACGATTTTGTGCTTGCAACACTGAGTGTACTATATTTTTTTTTATAAATACTATACTTTTCATTGTTTTGTACTATATTTTTCAATGTACCTAAATCCAACCCTGGCGCGAAATGAACAAAGAATGGATGTGGGTTTGCGCATTCACGATCAGTCGGCGCGATGTTGCGGCGTGACGCCGTGGCGCGATTGGAAATCCAGAGTTTTATATCACGCCATCAGTTTTTCACATTCACGATCAAATTTTGGCTGTATATCACGCCATTTGACGCGATGGAATGACCGTGAGTGGCCACCTTTAGACACCTAACACACCGCGAAAACTTATAATTTAAAGCGCTTAAAGCATTTAAAATGACTGAAGTCTATGTTACAAAAATTTAATTTTAATTGCAACAACAAATTCACCTCGCTTCCGCATTAAATTGTCTGAACATAAAAAACACACTCTAAATTAATTACCCTTTTTGAAACTGGCAACAATTTTAAACTGTAATACTTTAGAAAATGACGGTTTTTCTTTAAAAGGTTAGCGATGCAAATGTAATTGACGGGGTTCGCTGGGGCGTGCGTCGAATGCGAGCAAATCCGTTTGAAATTTAATATGTCGCAACTGAATGCGCTCAAATATGCATACGCCCTTGCATGGGCTGGGGCGCACTGGAGATACTAATCGATAATCATGTACTACCTTTATAAATATGAGCTCCTGGTAACTCGAGCTCGCACTGCTGAAGACGATATTTGTACTAAGTACCTGTATAAATATGAACTCCTGGTAACTCGACTCCGCGCTGCTTTGGAAGACGGTCCTTACAAATAAATAGGTCGTTACATGAAGCATTGTTATTAATGGGTTGAAGGCACTTGAAGGTAAACTTATGTACTTATTGATTGATCAACTTTTTTTACCTTTACGAAAATCTGATGAGATTTATAATGCAAAAATCAACATCATGTGTTTTCAAAATTCCTTACAAGGCTGTGCTTATTTAGATACTCGTAATGAAGTAGGTAATCTATATAATTCCTAGTAATCACAAAAAACAAATTAAAAATTTCTAAATGCATGTTAATTTTCTTCTGTTGCATTGTACGGTATTGTAGCGTATAGATAGGTACTTAAATATTTTTGCCTAAATTAAAATACTAAAAATAAATAAAAATAAAAATAAATTAAAATACTAAAAGATGAACAAAACTATAGCTATAATTTATTAAACATCGAATCGAACGCACCTGGTAAAAATGCAGCCAATCACTAGAAAGCACAGACCCTTTCATAACAAGGTAAAGTGACCAATAGTGGACCGGTTTCTCCCTCGTTTTATCCTAACACGCTTGGCCCGTGTCGTCTCGTTTGACCACGCAATGTCCATGTAACAGGACTTGAATACATTCTGAATGGACCACGGATGTTGGTCTTGGAAATAAACAGTTTTTTGTTGATTCGAAACAGGTACTCGGCTCACAAAAGATTTGGACACGCGCTATTTGACCAGTTAGTGGCCACAACTTGACTTGTTTAGAGAAGATTTATCTTTCATCTCCCTAAATATTTGGTTTGTGTCATTTTTTGTCGCGTGCTCAGAACTTGTTTGAGTATTGTGTAGTAAATTGCTTGGATACAAAAGGATGACGGTACTTGTATATTTTGTGGTTAACTCTTGACTTTCTTCGTAGTTTAGTGGCCGCAAACTCGTGGTTTGAATATCGATCTACAGCTCTGGTAAATTGGGTTCAAACTGTAATTCTGAGTAAATCAAGGTTAAATCTGGATAAATGATTGTTAATTTGTAAAAAAATTTTCGTCTTTAAGAGGGCTGACATTATTCTGATGGCATTTAGTTGTTGTCGTTAGGTTTTACCACAGAGGCGCGCAATGGCTCATAGATGGACGTCTCAAGTTAATCGTATAGGTAGATATGTTCTCCACCGGGCACCGAGTAAAGAAACTTTCTTTTTCCGCCACTACATCGAGTCCACGCTTTGTCGCAGAACTCACAGATAACTGACCTAAGATTTAACAACACTCGAGTGGCCGATGGGCGATGATCTAATTGAATGGATTGAATAATACGCCTCTAACTGAACTTTGCTATTGCTAACCCTCTGGTTAACGAAATAGAATGATGTTGAAACATTAGTTTCAGAGTCTTCTTAAATAATTCCTATGAAACTATTCCGGTCCAATATAATAGCTTTCCAAATACCCTGCAATCCGAACTAACAATGTTTCGGTCCGAGGCGCGAGTGCAAGAGGGACACAGTCCTCATAATCCCGCCCTAATGCCCTGTCCTCTGCAAGGGACATTTCCATTTATTATTGAGCACTTAATTTATGTGTTTTGTTATGGACCGACAACCGACCTCCGTCTTGTTTAAACATCGATCTCTCGTCCCTCCATTAAATTAAAAATCAACTCTAATATCTATTCCATAAGACTAAATTTACCTTCTTTCTAAATGGTGCTTTAGACGTTATGTGTTGGGTAACAAAAAAATCCCTCGTGGGACGTTTTAAAATGATTGTCACTGTTCAACTCTGAACTTTATGCAAAGCAGCATAACGTCTTGTTCATTTTAATAGTGACGTGTCACTTCAAATCTTTCCAAATTCGAACAGATGAAAATTTAAAAGAAAACTGTCTACTGTATTTTGCGAATTGAGGCCTAATCATGTTGCGATAGAGTCGGAAATGGCGGATTGATTTAAATAACTTACGCTCATTTCGTAATTGGAGTGATCACTTAAGAATTGTTTAGACAATGTACGCGGCAATCCGTTCGCTTCAGAGCCAGGTTTAAAGAAAGGGTAAAGTGACATTTGAAATAACAGTAAATCTAGGGTGTTTAATGGTCATTTTTCTAACATTTAATAGTACATTTTTCTTTCACATTAAAAAATATTTAATAGTTATCGCATTTATAACAATGGATTAAAGTATTATAAAAACATTAAGTTATACTTAAGAGTAACTAAAGTAAAAACAATTTAAACTATTTAACTCATTTAACTAAAGTAATGCAATCGCATTACTAAGTATGTCCAGTAATGTTTTATGAATACTTACCTAAATGTTAAATTCAATAAGTTATATTAAATATATTTTCTTTTCGAAAAACCTCATAATAAATAAGTTAATGACGGAGCAGAAGAACCTTCATATAATATTTGGTATACAGAAGAGCACTCAGAACTCAGCGCCTACATAAGCCTATGAAAGCGTAAAAATAAAAAAAATCATGTGAACCGAAACACATGTAGAATAAACAGACGACGTAGGTAGATACTTACAAAAATATGAAATTCACCACAACATTTGCTAGGGACGTCGAGCTGTGTATGGCTAGCAGAAAAAATATGGCATGTTTGCGAAAAAATAATTATACCTATATTACTTACAAATGTTTCTAATGTAATTAAGTATATTGTAATTGCTATTTGTGGCTTGTTTTCAAACCACAAAATAATAAATCATAATATCAATATCAAATCTCACAAAGCACATACAAAAGGGAAAATATACGTTGCAGGTTTCGACTTACTTTACATTATCTGCAAAATATGGACATTGGACAACCGCATCTACTTATATCGATGGTAAATATGCAATCTAAAAGTAGTATGACTTGGCACATATGTATGTATTTTTATTTATTTTACCTTCTTGTTCTTGAATTGAAAAATAAAATCAAATGAATGAACTTTTAACGAACAACACAAATACTTATATAAAGTATATTTTTAAATAAATAATTCGTAGTACCAAACCTAGAGCCAAATAAGAATTGAATTCTAGTCACAAATAAGGTCCCAAAGGTTATTCAAAATTAAAAATTTTCAAATTTGAAAGTCATTAATTTAAACATGATGGACTTTTTAATGCACTTATTAATGTCGTTTTTTAATCTACCACCATTTCGGAAAGGAAAGCTTTTAAAAAAATAGAAAATACCAATTTACTTACTAAAGCAGTTTTCGTAATAGGTACATCCACTAAATACCTGTCCTTGTTTTGCAGACCCTCCGTGTTCGCTCGTCCATAATGCGAGTTGATAGGTAGATGTATTAAAAATAGTATACATTAGACGCGAATACGACATATTATCATAAGGATCGTGAGTAGTGTAAAGTATACGACGCGGGATTACTCATCATTTTCCGGTATCTTCCTCTCACGGGTCCCTCACTGGTGATACCACCTTTATAAAAATGGAAAGGTAAAAATTCGTATCTTTTATTACGGTTAGGCATTGACCCGGATTTATATCGTATCCGAGGTCTTTATAATTGGAAAATAAATAATTATAAAAATGCAATTTGTTTTATTGTGATGTATTAGCTGTTAATGTATTGTTTTATTGTAATGTATTAGCTGCAATGTGTATAAAATTGTTGCACACGTTTTAATAATGCGAAATAAGTTTACTATAATAATTATATTAGTTAAACCTATTAATATTATAAATGCGAAAGTTTGTATGAATGATTTTTACAGTTTAGTTAATGTTCAATTTGATTATTTAAATTATGTAATATTAATGCGATTTGATAAAATGTGTGATTATTGTATTAATTTTATGCCTAGTAACACTAGCTTGTAAGACAAACCTACTAGCAAAATATGGATTTAAATCTGAAATAAAGGATATTATTATCATTATTATTTACTCTTTCAGGCAAAAACTACTGAACGGATTTTCCTTTTTAACCGACTTCAAAAAAAGGAGGAGGTTCTCAATTCGACTGTTTTTTTAACCGACTTCAAAAAAAGGAGGAGGTTCTCAATTCGACTGTATTTTTTTTTTTTATGTTTGTTACCTCAGAACTTTGGACTGGGCGAACCGATTTTGATGATTCGTTTTTTAATCGAAAGCTGGTGGCTGTCATGTGGTCCCATATAAATTTTATTGAGATCTGACAATGGCATCCACGACAAAACCACATAAGTCGTAAAGGAGAATGCCCATTTTGTATGGAGAAATGTACTGACATTAATATTTTTGTGTCCTGATAAAAATACCTTTATTTGAATAAGTTATCTAAATACATTACACAAACCAACTTTAGTCAATTTTAATCGTAGGAGTTATGAGATTTTCAACAAAATTATTTTGTATTTAGGTTATAGTAGACACAGTAATATGGACTCTATGCAGGCGCATTAAGTCGTATATGTTTAAGTTTAAAATTCATTTGACAGTCCCCAAACGCCATCTAACTTTTAATGTAATAATTATCAAATTCATTTGACAGTCCCCTAACACCATCTAGTTTGTTGTATCATAGTCATATTCGAATCAACGCAACCTATTGGCCCGAAGGATCTTAAAAGATCCCTGATTGGCTCCAATTCCAATATAAATGGCCTAATGCTTTTGTGTTGTAAAACGGAAGTAAAGTTACTTATTAATTTAAGAAAATAAAGCCCAAAAAGAATTTTTTAGGAAATACGGTAAAATATTTAAAATATTTTAACTTAATTTTTAGTACAAAAGTCATTGTGACACAAGTATTTTTTTTGAGAGTACTGGCTATGGGCATTCTCCTTTGTGTTAAGATGTGCGCGACAAATTGACGAATAACTCAATATCACGCCAACCGATTTCGATGATTCTTTTTTTAATCGAAAGCAGGTGCTTGTTATGTGGTCCCACATAAATTTGAATGAGATCTGACAAGTAGTTTTTGAGACTTTGAAGTCGGTTATTTTTTGTTAGTAAAATTTAGATTATTTTATGTTTGTTACCTCAGAACTTTGGACTGGGCGAACCGATTTTGATGATTCTTTTTTTAATCGAAAGCTGGTAGCTGTCATGTGGTCCCACATAAATTTTATTGAGAACTAACAATGACATCCATGAGAAAACTACATAAGTCGTAAATTTGTGTTAAGATGTACGCGACAAATTGACGAATAACTCAATATCACGCCAACCGATTTCGATGATTATTTTTTAAATCGAAAGCAAGCGCTTGTCTTGTGGTCTTACGTAAATTTGAACGAGATCTGACAACTATGTAGTTTTTGAGACTTTGAAGTCGGTTATTTTTTGTTAGTAAAATTTAGATTATTAGCACACAGTGTGGTTAAAGAGAAGGGACGGAAACGGAAGGGAGTTCAGGTAGGATCCTTGCTAATTGATAGCCTTGCTAAAGGAGGATAAGGACACATAAATGCGATTAAAGAATTTAGAAGATTAAATTATGCTAAAGTTACAATGAAGCGCTCATAGCCCGGCGGCTTGCGTCGATCTCATGTGATCGACAAAAGTCGACAAAGTTAAGCAACAGCGGGCGCGGTCGGTAGTTGGATGGGTGACCGCTAGTGGCAAAAATTTCTTGAGCGTTTCCGTGCTTCGGAGGGCACGTAAAGCCGTCGGTCCCGGTTGTTATCATAAGATAACAGTCGTTAAGCCATGTCGGAAGCCCTCGGGCGGTTTGAAAACTTCCGACACTCGGGTTGACCACTAACCCCTCCACCAATCCGCACTGGAGCAGCGTGGTGGAGTATGCTCTAGGCCTCCTCAAGAGGAGAGACCCGTGCCCAGTAGTGGGCCATTAATGGGTTGAAGCCAAAGTTACAATACCAAATAGATGTCATGACAAATCAAAATATAAATTACAATATGCATAATATTAAAGAAATTTACAGAATTATCTTTATAAAATACTCATTACAGAAGGTAATATTAAAAGTTACAATAGTCCTACAAGTGATTAATATAATAAAGGTTAATAAAACATTGTCAAAAGCTAGTTCCAACTTCCAACATAGAATTTAGAATATCGACCAAAACTAATCAATATGAAATCTAAAGGATATCTATAAACATTTTAATTCCAGCCAAGAAAAGTACTATAAAATGGTAAAGCAACATATATTGAAATAAAAGTAATGAACAAAGAAAAGGAGATAGAAGAAAGGAGATAGAAAATAAGGGATAGAAGAGGATAAACAAGGACCTAAATAGTAAACACTACAACAGATAGACCATGCTCTGAAATGACCCCATATAAATTCAAATTCAAAATCATTTATTCATGTAGGTATCATTGATACACTTATGCACGTCATTTTTTTAATGAACCAGCTTTTCACAAAGGTGCTTTGTTATGGAGGAGAAGAAAATCCGTAAAGAAACTCCTCAGCACATCTTTTAAAAATAAAAATACATATATAATATATTATCCCGGAAAACACGAGCTAAGTCGCGGGTAGACAGCTAGTATTAAGCAAAATGATCCCTTGGAAAAGCAATATAGGCTATTACGATAGTTTTCTCAGGCGAGTGCGTCCAAAGTTCGCGGGATTGTCGTGAGCTACCGACTGCACCCGCTCCATCAATCCCGGGAGCCATTAGTTACTGTTGACAGACAGACAGACCGCTGCGTCCGCCGGTGATGCCGATCGCGATACTACTATGAGAATACGGGATTGTAGTTCAACGAATATTAATACTGATTTATAAATAACAAATTATAGGTATTAATACTAACTTACGCCCGCAGCTTTGCCCGCGTGAATTTCGGTCAATTTACATAAAACCATAATGAGTTACATCTAAACCTTCCTCAGAGATCACACTATCTATTGGTGAAATCCGTACAAAAATCCGTTCGGTAGTTTTTGAGTTTATCGCGTTCATACAGACAGACAGACGCGGCCGGGGACTTCATTTTATAGTATGTATAGATTTATTTAAATATTCTCCATATCAAGCATAGCTTTAGATTAAAAAAAGAATCATCAAAATCGGTTCACCCAGTAGAAAGTTCTGTGGTAACAAACATTAAAAAATACAGTCGAATTGAATACCTCCTCCTTTTTGAAGTCGGTTAAAAGCGAACGAAAACTCGTAGTACGAGTTTCTTGTCTATAAGATTAATGCATTTAGGAGTTTTTACTATAGACCAGACTTGGATAGAAAAGAAATTTTAGAATCCTTTGGACAACCCCACCTGATAGATCGATGGTGTTTGCTCGTTCGTTTAATAGTGGCAGGGAAAATTGGAATTCATGAATATTATTCACGACGGTTTTTAAATACATTTCCACGAAGAAAATACCTCGATGTAGTGGCTTATTTTTGAGTGATCCCTGATTCAGATAACAGTGACTTCACTAACCACATACCTACATAAAGATGTATGTGAAGCAGAAGGGGTATTCTACGGTGTTGGTTATTCAATAATATTCCTTTTACTTTGCTCCATGATATATTTCCAGTTTTCCTAACGTTCACATCAATAGCAATCTGTACTAGTCCGCGATCACTCCTCGAATCCCATAGAATGTCCCACACATATTATTCTAAATAGATTGACACATTCCTTATTCTAAACATTTGGTTTTTCTTCATGACTTCTCGTATGACAGACCAAAGAGGTCGCTCGCCGTCATATGTATGTAAATGCATGTATGTTATAATATTATTAGTCTGATTTCATAACCCACTTGATGCTATCGTCCTTTTAAAAGAACACCGCAGAAATATAATTATTGTAAAGATCAAGAATTATGTATGTTTATCGATTTAGATATCGATTTAAGCTTCACATACCGATAAACGTTAAAATCGTAATAAAATCAATTTCGACTTTTCGGTACTTTACATGAATGTTTTTTTTCTATCCCATCACCTTTTCGGAGAGATGCTTTATTATAAACGAGTAACCGCCCTCGCTTTGCTTCGGTTTTCTTATTTTTTTACACCTTGGGTTACATTATTGAAGTTATATTAAGGATCTCAGGATTAAGGTTACCCGGGGATAGTGTAGCTTGCCAACAGTGAAAGAATTTTTCAAATCGGTTCTGTAGTTTCGGAGCTTATTCAATGCAAAAAAACAATCAAATCTTTCCTCTTTATAATATTAGTAAAGATAACAAAGGACCTAAGGGTAGACTATGGCCATCATATTGAAATAAGAATCTCCAAACCGTTTCAATAATGATGGTGATAGCGGTAACAAAATTCCCAACCTAAAAACTCAATATGCAATAGAGCGCAAATAAAATTCTCGCTAACAAATTGAACCTCAATAAATCATTGCGTTAGACATACAGAATCAACTACCGGAACGAGGCTCACACGTTAGTTCAACACCTCAAGACAAAACACCGCCATATACGGACCCCGAAAAACCGGACCCTTATAACTACTTGCAATTTGTCTCAACCCGAAAACGTCTTCAGTTTAACCCAATACAGGGTCCTAAGTAAACTTTAGGTGAACTTAAACGTCCCTTTCTCGGCCACATTCTAAATAAATAACATCTAATGGGGAACATTCATCAGTGCTTTCACCTTTTTAGAGGTGCTCTCTGTCTCCTGTTTTGGAAAACTCTTACCCAATACGTCCATCGTTGGAGCTGATGGGAAATGAGTTCTATAGTATTCGCGTTACGGTTTGATTTGTATTGTGTGGTGTTGGGACAAATTACGTTCATAAAGTTTGAAGATTAACGCTGGCGAGTGCAGAGATATTATGGAAGGGGATGTGGGCGGAGGGGGTCCCACCCCACAACTTTTTTTTGCATTTTTGTGAACGTGCACGGGCCTTGCATAGGTAGGTAAGTTTTTTTTATTTTGGAGAAAAAAGAGAATGTACCTGTAATTGCGCAATAATTAAATTTTCTTTACAAAGAAATTGTTCATAAAATAAAACGCGTGCTGGTTGATGGTACGCAATTGTAAATATAATAAAAACATCTAAAAATAATTTTCTGTGTTAGTAATTTAATTGAAAAAATTCGGATGGCAAAGCGCGGATTCCTAAAATTCACACTTCTTTGAAAACTTTATGTTTAACAAGTACTATTATTTCTTCTGTGATTTAACTCACAATATAATTATCTTGTCGTCACTTTAAATTTTAACTTCAAGGAAGCAAGTGATTTTAATATATAAAATGCCTATTTTATGACAAAAGAAAAAAAAATACATTCGTATAAAGAGCCAAAGTATCAACCAGCTTAAGATCAGAATATGATCACGTGATGAGGTCACGCTATTTTGAACTTATGACGCCATTTTTCGTATTTTAAAAGCAAGTTCAATATTAAATATCGATTAGTGACGTCACGTGACGCTTTTGGTGGGAAATTTGATAATAATTTTTATTTATCAATTTTTGTTTTAAAATTGAACATTATTGTTTTTATAATATTTTTTCGTGAATATTAAGGTTATATTATTTATCTACCTACAAAATAAAATTGAATCCTAAAATTAGTCAACATCCCTATTTTTGAAAACAGTCCAGTAGATTTTGTGTTTAACTTATCCATTAGGTACAAACAAACAAAAAATCAAATCTTTCTTGTTTAAAATTATTATTTTAGAATAAATAAACCACCCTATTGCTATACCTACCTACATTAAAGAGTTTTTCCCATGAATTTTGTTCCTGTCATCCAACTCCTCAGATGTGGCTGACGACGGTCGCGGGTCCGTATCGTCCGTCTGTCACTCTACTGTTATCTAACGTGATCCTTGTTGTGCTGTGACTGCTACCTTTTTATGTCATCCTGGTACCTTCCCCACCAACTAAATGGATGTTTAAGGTCTTTTATGTCATCCTTGGTACCTTTCCTACTACTGTTTAACTAAATGGATATCGTCTTTCATGTTTATAGAAGTTAATAGTTTTAAAGAAATTAATATTATTAATGTACTTTTAAAAACAAGCTTTTAAAATGAACGATGAACGATGGATAAAACGACCCGTGTGGCTGAATGGTTACCATGCCGGATCGCTGCACCAAGGGTCCTGGGTTTGAATCCCAACGAGGCGGAAATTTGAATGATTACTTTGAATTTCTGTTCTCGGTCTGGGTGTGAATGTCCTTGTCTAGTGTGTTGTCCATGGCACCCACGACACAGAATCCTAGTGTGGGGCTATGAGTGTGAAGCGTTATTTATTTAAAAAAAATTGTGTTTGTGCTGTTGGCCATTGAAAAGTTCTATCGTCTGAAGCATTATCATAAAAATGTATTGTCATTGCAGCAAGATTTGACGCATACCCTACATTACGTGCTAATACATAATACCTTTACAATTCATTATCAATTTTGAGGATTTATGCAAGCTATGCTTAACAAACAAAAAATGAAGAAATTCGTTTGACCAACAAAAGGAGCAAAAGGGATTTATTACTATTTTTTCTTCGATTTAGTTATAATTTCTCTGTATATATGATTGAATGTAACTAATAATAATATTCAGTCTCAGAAGCATCTCTCTCCATTTTACGGCTGAATGGGAATCGCTAAAAGCATGGAGGCAAAATTGTACATTACAAATTTGTACCGAAACCGACCGGTAACAAGTTGCTCTGTATTTTACCAACTTCTCGATCGCTCGGCTCACCATGGCTTGGAGGAAAATTTTACGGACGAAATTATTAAAAATTGGAGGAAAATTTATTGATTTACCTCAATTGCCTGTTAAGTAAGTGGGTGATACTCTCAAAAATCATCTCAAGTAATTTAAATGTTATGTTGATTTGTAAACAATTCACAAATATATTAATGTTATAAAATTAAAATAAAATTGATCATTGACGTGAAAGCAACTAAAACAACCAAGAAATTTAACAACATTTATGTGTTGCCCCGACCAAGAAACGAACTCGCGACCCATAGCTTTGCAGACAATCACTATCTACTAATAAGTAACACGTTAATAAAAAATAACAGAAATGAAAATAGGCGCCATGAGCTCCATGGTGAATCTAGTTTATCAAATAAAGGAAAATAACTTTGAAATTGCAAAATTTTAAAAACCCCGACAGATTTATTTCAGTAGAATCGGTCTATTTAGGAGCCACGATACCACAGACAGACACACGTCAAACTTATTACACTCCTCTTTTTGCGTCGGGGGTTAAAAATAGGACATACTATATAATGTAAACCATGGCCACCCTACCCGTTGCAGCTGCCAAAGGCTAGAGAGGAAATGGTAAGTGAATGGAACTAAATTCCGTCTCTGAACTGCGGAGTGTGGCCGTCCACCGGACGACGGAATGTAGCCGACTCGCGACGTCTGGTTCGATAGAGAACAAATAGCCTAGTATACCTATCTCTGATACGGGGAACCTAGATGATAATAATTGTGCTACACATTCATAGCCAACATTCGGATTCCGATGACCGATGACCAGGGGCGTAGCTAGTTAGCTACCGCCGTATCAGCCGTATCAATTATACGGGGCCCCCAGCGTATAGCCTAACACTCCCACAAAAATCTCGCCAGCGGCCTACGACCGCTACAGTTGGCACTCTTTTCAAAGTCAAAGTCAAAGTCAAAGATGCTTTATTGTGGACAATAGGTACATAATGGTTGGTACAAATACAATTTTATTCAGGTCTCTATGTCCTACCTGAGACAGGTATACAATATAAAATAAATATCTTAACATTATTTTTCTTAATTAAATATAACTCGTCATTTTAATTAATAGTCCTAATAAATTTGAAATCCATAACTACAGCTATCACAACGAACTATAATAACTCGGTTTATATCGCAGTCAATTTACAATTTATTTAGTATTAAGATTATATTTCTTTGTCATTTAAAAATTCATTAATTGAGTAGTAGCTCTTAGTGAGTCTTAGTGAGCAATAATTCTTTTACTTTATTTTTAAAAACATTATAATCTGAAATACATCTGATATTTCTTGGTAATTTATTATATATCAACGGAGCCATGCAAAAAACGCTACGTTTATACAAAGCAGTTTTGCTTGGTATTGTACATAATTTATCCTTATGGCGCTCTCGTGTCCGAAATTCAAACATATGAATGTTACATTTAACAAAGTTTGCACATTCTAAGATATATATGCTTGGAAGGGTTAATAAATGAGACTTTACAAAAAAGGTTTTACATGAATCTGTTTTTTTGAGGCCATATATCGCTCTTATACACTTTTTCTGGGCTAAAAATGCTTTGTCTTTATCAGTGGAATTGCCCCAGAATTTTATAATTAACAGCTGACGTTGAGGGGACCCAACTACAAATATTGACATGGGGCCTCCAGGGCTAGCTACGCCACTGCCCATGACCATTAACCAGGGTGGCCGTCTCACTTTTCAGCTATTACATAAAAAGGACGCTCTCCTAGCACAGTCGGGTTCGAAGCCCAATACTTCGATTGATTGAAATATTAGTTCACTTGTCTATTTATAGTAATCTAGTAATAACAAAGAGCGGGGCATCCTGACACAGGTATATGTTTACTTAAAAGGATGCCCCCACTGTGTATAAACTGCATGTAAAAGAATGAGAAAAATAAAAGTTTTTTTGTTTAAAAAAAATGGCAGCTAATTACAGCTAATAAGTATACAATTACGGTTGATCTAGCGGCCTTTACAACTTCACTTGGATAGAATAAGTACCTAAGTAATTTCGTACCTACCTATACCTATCTCAAATTTTTATACACGTACTCATTCCTTGGTTCCATTTCCAAAGTTTTATGATCAAGTCAAGCTTAGTGTCCTCCCGATCCAAAACCAATCCGCTGCCCCCATTCTTCAGTCTACAGCTCAAAATCACAAAATGGAAATAAGACACCGCTTTTTGTTTTCATTGTGCGCCTACCTATAACGAGACGAGGTACGCAACAAAAACAAAAGAAAATGGCTCTATTATGTGAAAACAACCCTGAGACTAGTACGGTTATATTTACCCGTGGGCAGAATTTATACGATATATTCAGTGTTCACTACACCAGTTACTGATGACACCTCATGTGTCTAACGATCGCGTCTGGAGTATCTTCGAATAGTCGAGGAAAGGGGGGCGAGGGAGGTCAGATTGGAGTGGTCAACGGAACATATTTCGAATATCCAAAAGTATAAATTCCGTCAGTAAGCTATCGACTTACTTTTTATATTCAGCGGAATCGCGGTGCGCGAATGGGCCGATGTTTTCAAGACAAACACGCTTTATGTCGCCGGTAAAATACATTATTTGCCGATGCGTGTACTGTCTATTTATCGTTGATGTTATTTCGAGCGGGACGTGATATTTAATTCAAGGTTTTTCTGATTATGATCCGAACCGTCATCATCACAACACGTAACCGGTCCACAGCTGGGCTTAGGCCTCCTCTCACACACGCTGCAACGCTTGACAAAGTTATGGTTACCTCTTTTGGTCTCAAGAAAAATAACCTACCTACTTGAATAACATAAATTAGATTAGGTTAATAACAAAAATTATAGCCAATATAATATTACACATTCAAAGCCAATCTAGCCCAGAACTGGGACTAATGTTGCGGTGAAAGCCTAGAAGTACCTAGATCATTTCAGTAAGCAGAAGTAAACATTTAAACCATACATTTCGTAAACCGCTATGAACAAATTAAATCTTCCTCCTTAAATTTTCAAACACATTCAAAACTGTCCAATTATTCAACTGTAAACTCTCCTTTCCACTGTAACAAATTGACGTAACCAAAAATAAAGTACGCAACATAACCAGAACGCATCGTATACTCTACAGTCAACCTACTCTGCTACAACGAGTACCGTCAACAAAAGCGGTCGCCTAATGCTCGTGTTCGCAAGGCCTTAATCTTTTTGTGCCTCTAATTAAATTAACAAAACCCAGGCGCGCGGAAACTGGACACGCACACCACAACACCAACCTTTATCCTACACACAGACGCACTAATACATACAAATGGCCCTCTGAGATTGCGCGCGTGTGAGTGGAGATGGCCGTGCGTATGTGTATGTGTGTGTTTTAGTTAAGGGTCGTCATTTCTCTTGGACCCTCCCCGTAGTGTCCGCAGAAAGGTGAGTTAAGACAAATTTATACAGAGTTGATACAACGTGTTTATCTTTTTAATTTATTTAGCATCAATATAATTATTTTAAAACGACTGCCAACTTTTTATTCAATATAAAAGCGAATAGTGTATTTATTAAATACCAAATAGTAAACATAATAATGAATTAGTGTTGTATATTGGAACGGGAACATTATACAGAATGACTTATTCAAGTGGGCGTGGACGGCCAAATTCGAAACTATGAAGAATAGTGAAAATTGGTCAACGGAGTCTCGGGGCCGATTTCGATGAAAACTAAAACAGCATCATTTTTGAAAAATTTATATTCTTGGCCAGGAATCGATCCTGCTGATTTTGAAAAAAAAACTCACTCTGTATTGCATCATTCAATAGTATCATTAACAAGGATCAAAATTCTGGGAAGAAATGTTGGTAGGATGTAAGTTAGTCAGCGACACCCATCCGGCATGGAATTGGGCTCACTATTCTAAGCTGCCCCAATACGTCTACGGTCATTAATATTTGCATAATTATTCAACTTTTTTTATGGAAATAGCAAACGAGCTGAAGATCCACTTGATGGTAAGTAGCTATCGTCGCCCATGGACAACAGCAACACCAAAGGCATCACTGATGCGTTGCCGGCGAAGAAAAAAAGAATAAAAAGAAAGAAAGTCAACTATCAAATTTTGACGAAATTTTTATTTTAGTGGTATCATCAGCTCCATATCCATGTTACAGACAAACAGACAACCCCCGGCATCCTCCCTCGGACTTTAATATTGATCAGTGTCCGGCCGCGGTCAGGTAGTGTAGCCACCGGCGCATGCGTGGGACGGTCGCCGGTCGCTTGCAACACTTGGACTTACGAGATGACTGCTCTTGGTCATCTTAATCTTAATACATATATATAAATTACGTATCACGTTGTTTGTCCACGATGGACTCTTAAACTACTTAACCGATTTTAATCAAATTTGCACACCGTGTGCAGTTTGATCCAACTTGAAAGATAGGGTAGCTTACATCTCAAAATAAAATAAAAAACTTTTGACAAAACGAAGTCTGTCCGGGCAGCTAGTTTATATTTATTTATTTATTGACCAGAATATTTAATTACGGTAGAATTGGCAAGCATAGTGCTTAATGCATTTTTTACCAGCTAACCGAGTACAAACAGGCCAAACAGAGACAACACGAAGGGAATATTGATATTAATTTAATCTGTCGTAGACAAGATTTGGATCCATGGTTAATCGTGTCAGTCATAGCGTTAAGTAGCCGTTGGGTAGCCTTAAAGTTGTGTCCTAAAAGTATTCGTTTTGAAGTAACTTTCGAAGTATTGAAAGAAATTTTCGCCCCGAACTAACTTCAGTTATTACGTATACGTCCTCCAGCTTTGTCCCGAGTAATGATATAATTTGTCTACCATAAAAATACTGCTGCCGGGAATCAAATCTGGAACCCTGAGATAGAAGAGGGCCTTTTTTATGTAACTACACGGCAAACAATCTGGCGACCTGATGGTAAGTTTAGTGGCCATCGTCGCCCATGGACATCAGTAACACCAACGCATTACCGATGCGTTGCTGACCAAGAAAATAAAGATGAAGGAAGAAAGTTACGGGAAACTTTATTTCTTTTTCTTCTCTCTTCCTTGGCCGGCAACTCATCAGTGATGCCTTTGGTGTTGCTGATGTCCGTGGGCGACGATAGCCACTTACCATCAGGTGGATCGTCAGCTCGTATGCCGGCTATTTCCATTTTATACCGGGATAAACCAATGATTTTAAAACCCACCATTGATTTGATCATCTATTTTATATACCGCTTTTTAAAATCTTAGCCCAAGTCTTTCAAATACAGGCTGTATTTTAAAATTAATTAACTGAAATCAAAAGTGAACTAACCATCTCAATAACTTCCTGTAATATAAACCTGACCTTTTTTTTATCATGAAGGCCAACTAACTTTTTAATTGTCTTAACTTTACTTTGTTCACGAGTTTAGAAACGAACTAAGCTTAGCTACAGCATGAAAAAGAATATTCTGGGTGTGTACACAGTGTACATAATTGTTTTTATATTATTAAGCTATAATTATATGGAAAATTAGTTGAAGTGCAATCTGGCAACATTGTTATCATCTAATAATTACCTACCTATCAGGGAACATTTTTTATCAGACAGACAGAATAATCTTTAATAGAATTCTTGGTAAAGTAATTTCTCTTCGTTTTCAAAATAATAATGGGGTAGTTCCTTTCCTAAAATTATACTTATAAATATTCTTTTTTAATTGTTTTATTGATATGTTAATGTTAATATTTATGTTTCATTGAAATACATTTAAATAGTCCTAATTAACATTTATTAATAACTTTAAAATGTGAACACGACAAAAATAAATGCACTTCATATCATAATTGAAGAGTATACGACCATTAAATGAAGCGAAAAACCTTGTAAAGAATGATCATATCACCTTCCAACATCCCTGAAAAACGGCATATTATCAAACCAAAACCACTACACACATATACATGATTTATAACGTTATCTTGTAACACAGCAACGAGATTCCCCGATTTAATATCAGAAAGAAGTCCCTAAATTCCATATCATGTAAAAGAACACTTTCAATATTGGAATTGGTATCCCTTTGGCCGTAACAAGGTTTTATTAGATCCCACTAAAGGGCATCCCCGCACAAAGGTAGCGTAAGAAACCCTTTTTCTACCTTACTTCAAATATATTAACTGTCCCGCTACCTACACGAACGAGGATTACTTCGCGACTGGATAAGAATTAATTTATTCGCGAAGAATGCTAATATAGGTAATTCAATAATTTATACAAAGAAATTCGGGACATACGAATTCTTATATGAATCATGAACTTAAATGCCACAGAAGATAAAATAATCGTTGGGTATTTAGGATCGCAATTAATCGACCTACTCAGTGTGCATCTATATTTTATTATTACATAATTAATAAATAAAAGTAAAAAATCTAATGACTATCTCCTTCTCCCAGGGCTGCTGCAAGAGATTTCTTAAAGAAATAAGCAGTTCCTTTGTGCAAATTGTGTTTTGTGTAAGATTTCCTTCGTGTACAAAAATAAATAAATAAAATAAAAAAATGCAATAGTTTTTCGTATCTAAATATCTTCCATGTACCGACATTGATCAGTTACCGATTTATTATTTGAATGATTAGTAAGGTTATCCATATCCAGTTATTCGTATATACAAATATGTGTAAAATTCAATATTAGTAACATATTTTTAACAATCGTATTAAAATCGATGGTGGATTTTCAGTACAGAACGCCGCGGCGCCTACGTGAAATTTTTTAACGTTAACTTTTAACGTTAGATTAAATTAAATAATGTTAGTAGAACAATTTTGATACATGTTATACTAATAAAGAAGGTGATAATAAATCTTATTATAACAAAAAAATTGCAACTTTTAAAACGAGGTACTTAAGATCGAAATACTATTATTCCGTTATCGCTTATCCAGTCAGTTACTAGATCCTAGGCAGGCCGGCAAACCCTTTGTACTTTTGTCAAGGGAAATCATGTCTTATATTGTAGCTATATAGTTTAATATGGTTGCCTGGCGTCGTTATGGTGACCGCCTATTATGAGCCATGGATATTATAAGCGTTAAGATCCTTTGAAGTTAATTTTAAAGCGAAAAATATTTCATGCTGTCGATTATAAAATTGTTTAAAAGAAATAAAACTGTAAAAAGCAATGATAAGAAAAGCTTAAAGAGTTCAAGCAATGATAAGAAAAGCTTAAAGAGTTCAAGCGTGATTTAAGCGATCAAAAAGATCTGGATTCAGATCCTGAATGCATTATTATTTTTTTAAAGTTACACGTTCCAGCAGTTATTGATTCAATAAAAGAAAATGGCGGAAAAAGCGGAAAAGATCCTCATAGCTGAGAATTGTATATAAAGTTCTCAAAACTGTTGCAATACGATAATAATTGTAAAATAATCATTTATTTCACTAATTTATTGTTTACAGATCTATTTTTCAATAATAATGTTAACCATTAAATTCCTGCAAAATGCAATACAAAAATATCATGTAACATTTCAAAATAAAACGTACCATTGGATACGGCAAAATCTATATCGTTGCCAATTTTATGCAACACAAATTCAACAAACAAGTGGAATTCCCAGCAATACTCGGCAACTCCATATCTCAGCGAGTTGGAGTTAATGGCTCGTAACGCTAGCCGAACGATGTAGCCAATACATTCTTAGCCGATACATTGAATGGGCAGTTTGGTGAACGATTTACTATGCAGTTCTCTAGTTCAGCTCAGTTGTTCCAGTTCATAGCCTAAGGCGTGATTGAATTTTTTTAATGCGACGGAAGTATCGGTATATATGTATGCCAAGATAAATGTAAATATAATATTAATTCTGCTACAACTCACTAATTAATTGCGACACCAAACCTCTAGTAATTTTTCGCACAAAACACGAACAAGTCAACATGGATTTACGAGTAGTATCGGGAAGTTTGAGTTAAATTTACTTAAATTAATTGAATGGCCATCTCAAATAAATACGCGGTGGTATATGCCAGATATTAAAACCGTAACGTGCAGGAAAGAAAAGAAACAAAAATGCCGACGTCTATAATCCTTTTCGTAATAACATAACCGAGCCAGTAAGAGGCCAAAGGGATGTCAGCAAAAATGAATGCCGGCCGAACGGCAAACACGCTAATGGCGTCGTAAAGTAACTATACCCGACCACTTTGACAGACCTCCCACCCCCCCTTTATTTCATATCTCTCACCCCATTGTGGAGGGAAGGTGATAGTCGACCAGAGGTCGCAATATACTAGATGCGTAGATTCAAATGTAACATCGCGCCATTTGCCTTTATTGGCCATTCGGCCAGTTGGAAATCTGCGCGCTCTAATTGATTCCTGCTCGTTCCATATTCGAATGAATTACCCGAAGCCGATTTATTGGCGGGAGACGCCATATTGAAAAATGTTTTATTGGAAATATAGTAGGGTAGGGTATCATCTGTAAACGCGAAGTGAAAAATTTGTACACCTTTTAAATACGTAAGTAATACCGAAGTATACCTATTTCGCACCGTAAATGGAAAATTTAAAAAGGTGAAATTAATTATCGAGTATAATTTAAGTCAATGGTTAGAACTAATATTATTCTGTCGGACCTACAGACCCTTACGTACCAACGTTACTTTTTGACCGACCGAGGAGGAGGTATTCAATTCGACTGTATTTTTTTTTGTTTGTTATCTCAGAACTTTCGACTGGGTGAACCGATTTAGATGATTTCTTTAAATCGAAAGCTGGTGCTTGTCATGTGGTCCCACTTAAATTTGAGCTAGATCTGACGAGTATTTTTCGAGTTATTTTGAAGTCGGTTTTTTTTTGTTAAAATTCAGATTATTAAAGATTCGTATTAAGTCGAGTCATACATAAAGTAGAGCTTATCGCATAACGTTTATGATAATATGAAAACTCAAAAAAAAAAAATTAAGTGAATTGCCATCAAATCTTTACCAATCATTTCAGAGTGTTAAATATTTTCTAGAATAAATAGGCTTTCAAAATTTTGGTATCAGTAAGACAATAAGGTAATATTGAATTCTTGAAATTTTAAATGCCCATAATATCCCGTATCTCCCAAAATATTCCATCATTTTGAAATTCGCAAGCTCAGGTCGCCAGGATTCCAGAGTCTCAGATACACATTAAGGAACAAAAGAAAACACTTGGTTAGAAGTTAAGTAATTAACTTTGGACGATATTTTTCGCTTGATACAATACAGCCGGTATGTCATAAAAATATTAAAATTTAAATGTGTGCTGGGACACATAGAAAAAGTGAAACTTCAATGGACAAGTAGAAAAAGTGGCTGTGACATACGGACGGACGGACAGACAGACAGACAGACAGACAGACAGACAGACAGACATGACGAATCTATAAGGGTTCCGTTTTTTGCCATTTGGCTACGGAACCCTAAAAACGAATGGCAACGGACAAGTGGCAAACCAAATCGCAACATTTTAACTTGAAGTTATACAGGCAGATTGTTAATGTAGGTACTTGTCTAATTTGAAAACCTGCCTCAATCACTGCCTTGCTGAATTAATAATAAACAATAACAAAAACATAAATAACAATACATAAAATTGAAAGAATATTCATTGACTGCGATCGATATCTCGGACAAAGCTCGGGGCTCCGTATCGGGGGAGGAATGAGGATCGGATGGGGATGGACGTTACAAATGTCGCGGTCACTGCGCCACCCTGCACCCCAACGTCCCCAACCACCCTCCACGTTAACAACTAATGAATAATAGCTACTCTTAAAGCAAATTCCATGATCATACATTATGTTCTGGTTTGTAATACGTTGGAAATATTTCTACACTATATTACCGTTATATTACATATTATTTTGAGTACTCGGCAGAAGAAATAAAATACTTATGTACTACACAAATATAGTTTGGTATATGTATTATACATATGTTTTCGAATAATGTAATCGGCCTGCTCAAGTAATGAAAAGTACCAATGAGAATTTGAAATTGAAAATTCAAAGTTATTTATTATGAATTTGAATCATGTTAAATTCAAGATTGGTCCGTGAGCCATAAATAAAATTAATGAACGATTCAGCAGCAACAACATTATTTATTTTATTTATTAGCCTATAATCAACATTTGTCATGAAATTATTACAAAAATTCACCCCTCAAATTTCTCCCGTGATTCTGAATGTTTTGTATTAGATTGCTATACTTACCTATAGCAAGTATTGTGGGTAAAATTTTAAAATAGTTTAAAATTTTAATTAATCATTAAAGGAACTTGAAATTGCAATATACGTATACTCACTAAACTAAACTCACCGCTAAATCAGATGTGAATTATAATTATGCGAGTTCCCAAAATTACTGTAAAGTTAGTAGTTTCCCACATCCCGACACAACCCGAACCGAAGACGTAATTCTTGAAGGAGCTTGGGCCTTGGACTACAAATGGCCTGGTCACTACCCCAACCTCCCCCGCCGCTTAAACTGCCAACCCCGGTTAGGGTTATCACAGACGTACTACAGAATAAATAATAATACTGGTTGTATAGATATTTATTTATTTTTAACCGACTTCAAAAAAAGGAGGAGGTTCTCAATTCGACTGTATTTTTTTCTTTTTTATGTTCGTTACCTCAGAACTTTGGACTGGGCGAACCGATTTTGATGATTTTTTTTTAATCGAAAGCTGGTGGCTGTCATGTGGTCCCATATAAATTTTATTGAAATCTGACAATGGCATCCATGATAAAACCATATAAGTCTTAAATTTGTATTAAGTAAGCGCGACAAATGGACGAATAACTCAATATCGCGCCAACCGATTACGATGATTTTTTAATCGAAAGCAGGTGCTTGTCACGTAATCCCACATAAATTTGAACGAGATCTGAGAAGTAGTTTTTGAGTAAAGAAGTCGGTTATTTTTTGTTAGTAAAATTTAGACTATAAAGTATTATTTTAACTTGCACAAATTTAAATTCAGTGTTCAACCCTTCATTTGTATGTATCGGTACCCAGGTATATGTTTCAAGCCATCCTACGAATATTATAAATATGGAAGTTAGTATGAATGTTTGTTAGGTACTCTTTCACGCAAAACTACTGAACGGCTTTTCATGAAATTTAGCAAACAGATAGATCATGGTCATGTACAGCATGATCTGAAATGAGACGTAGAGTTATTTATTAGAGCTCTACTATTGAATAATTTACTTGATATCAACTTGAATAGATGTAAAGCGACAATGAAACTAAGCATCTAAAGCGCATCGCATGCTATTTTTAACTTTACAAAATGATTAAAACAAAGTGGAATACGCAAATACAAATACGGCAATTACTCTGTATAAAAGATCAAAAAACTTAGCTTAATAAGAATACATGGGTATAAAGTTATTCTTCATTGACTAAATCATTTAAATTGGTTTTTATTCTTTATCCACACTGCCCGTCATGTTGAAAATATTAAATTTTAACTAGCACACACATACAAAATATAAATATCTAGATTCCACAGAAATAACAATAATACATCAGGTATAAATAGCATGTTAATAAAAATCGCCATTCTTATTAATACTTTTGCAGTCGGACAAAAGCTTGGCACAACCCTCCAACTGCCGACGGGGTAATTTTGACCGACAAACTGCCCCCGGGAGGCGGGCTCGGCTGACCAACACCCTCTCCCTTATTTACTGCGGATTTATTTGCACATTCATGACATGGCCGGCCAGATTTTGCTAAGTTGGAAGCCATGTTAACTTTAGTTTGGGGGTAACATTGGCTTGGTAAATCATTTTGAGCTTTAGTTTTGATGCTATTAACAAAGAAAGGACATTAAACGAGTTTGTGCAATACTAAATTAATGATTTTTAATTAATACTTAATTATTAATCTAAACATCCTTATTACATTGAAGTAGGTACATATTTGGCTTTACTATAACTGCATCATTACAACGTATGTATATTATTCTGTGTGTATTATCTTAAAGTCTTAAAATATTATGATAATTATACAAGAATTTAAATAATTCAGAAATTAGAAAATTTTAAAAGTCCAATAAACATTTCCCAGTAAATAACTGTAGCAAAGCATAGTCTACATAATTGCATCAACAATATTTAATAAAATGAATAAAATTGTTTAAATATTTACTTTGGGCTGCACTGGCTATTTTCTTTTGTTCAATAACAAAAAATATTAACAAAACAATGTCACCAAACAACAATGTCAGCATATTCTTTCTCAATCCAAACATAATAATACTTAGTTGGGTAATAACTACACAATACTATCGCTAACAAGCTCGCTTTACGCCACGAGTAACTCCGCTAACAAACTCGCATTGAAAACAGTCTCATGTTAGGAATAATTGGACCCATCCGAGTAGCTCAAGAAAAATATCCTCTATCTGTTCGAAAATATGTTACGTCGAAGCCATTGTCCTTTGAAAAAAGAATATCGCATAACGAAGTTGAGTTCCGACTTTATATCAAATATCACGCATGACGCGAATCTCCCTACCTCCTCGGAGGGTGGGCAATAAAAAATAATATATTGGAATATGTTGGAAATAACAGCGTATCATCTTTTGCTTGGATATACAGGACAGTTGCGACTGGTCCAGCCTCTGTCTACGAAGTGCTGACGCTATGCCGCCTGCTTGTTATTTCATGTATGAATAAAATTACGTTGCTCTTTATTACAGGCGGGGAGTGACGCGGAGAATGGAGGAGAAAATTCGGGGCTATTTAACTGAAGTGGCGTTTAGTACTCATGAAACATAAGTGTACCATATACGAATATGTATGTATCACGTTCACTTTTTCCTTCAGTCGTTTTGAGTTAAGTGGCTATTTTTGTTTCCTAAAATTTATTTAACGTAAAATTAGAAATTTGAATTCAAATAATATACTTAATTTCAAATACCTACTGTTGTTATTATTATTATTGTACTTATTATTATCTTTATATTTGAGTTCAGTTATAGTTATCACGAGTTACAATCACAATTTAAGCACTATTTTAAAGTGAAAGAAACATTAACGAAAATGTATATTTTTATGTCCTTATAACTTATATAAGATTTCTCCATCGCTGTCTTCCAATTATTTATATCTTACTAAAATACACCTACACTACTCATTAACCGATTAGATAACTGATAAAACGTTTCGAATAAAAAAAATATAATAATTCCGTTGGCAAAATTGTGGTGTTAATTTTTTTAATTTAAATGTGTAGGTATAGGTATAGGTGTCATTCAGTTATCAGTTATCTTCGTTACTAATTTCAATAATGTAATAAATAAATCACTCAAACTTACATGCATTTTACGTAAACCACACACAACACAAAAATCACATTCCACTATGTAATTAAATTTCGCACACATTTTCGTAACATCGCATTCAAAAGTCGAACTTCAAATCGATCGAATTAGTTGCGCACACGCACAGTCGAGACGATTCGAATAAGGAATGGATCAGGAAGTAAGGCAGACCCGGTGGGGTCAGGTAGCGGGGCTAAGAATTACCGGCGTGCTAAAGGGTTAACTGACAAAAAGGTGTAATTATTATTAGAGGGTTAAGGATTTGAAAAGGCTCAAAGCTTTGAGATGCACTTGGGGTTACGTTGAGGTTACACGCGTGGTCTATTAGGTAAGTCTTTTTCAAGTCGCTTTCAAGTTGAATATACGAGTATTAACTTATTACAGTAGACCAAGTAGAGGTCATCAAATAGAATATTAAAAGAAAAATAAAATTCAATGTTTAAATGGTAAAATTGTAAGACCAAAAATCCTACTACTAAAAACTACTAACTGGATTTTAATTAATCTTTAAAATAATATAGCTCCTAGATCAGAACAGGACATATGCAATAATTTATAAAGAAACTGTGCTCATTAAAATAATATAACGATGTAACTTATAACTTCAAGGTATAAAACTACGCGCCGAAGTAAAGCTAGTTAAAAAAATAAATTATTAAAAAATAATACTTTCAAACATGAGTTACAATTATTTAATTAGAGAGTTTAAATACTTACCGTATGAAACTTCCAACATTCGCGCACTAACTGTAGATTTTAAACACATGTAAAGAGTTAGAGGTACACTTTTTGCAAAATCCTTCCTACCTGACTGCACATTCGCGTGTGAAAGTTTCGACTGTCATTGCACAATAACACCCTTCACGTAACTAAATGTACCTGAAACTTTTCAACCCAATAATTCATTATCAAACAATCGTACTCTAACTTACTATTATTACTAATAACTAAACCCTTTTTGCGATGCCGTTGTCAGTGCAGCCCTTGCGAATTTCGCGACACAAAATAAAACACCCGTTACCAACACAAATATTGAAGAAAAAACGCTACGTACGCTTTTTGACTTTGTCTCTGGCCATAAATCAATATAGAATAACAAACTGCAGTTATACATTTGAAATTGGAATTGAAGCGTAATCCATTATTACCGATTGCATTCTGTTTTACGTTTATTCCAAAGTAGCAGAGTAATTGAAATAGTTTTAAAACCTAAAATAACACTTGAATTCTTTCAGTCCAATTGAAGATAAAGATTAAAGATTAGATCTACAGCACAAAGACCAATTTTGTGCTTGACATGTGCCCTAGTGCCCACTTACAAATCACTCAGCTAATTTACCTTCATTGTATTGCAATGTTGATTGTAGATCATCTGATAAGTAAAGAGGTACTTCAATTGCGGCAAGTTGAAAGGGAGAACGAATACGACAATAGTTAAATAGTACAATTCATTATTTTTGGAGTTCAAAGGTAATTTAGGTCAAATTATTTTGTTAAGAAATTTTAAATATATGATTTTACTTTCGTTGATTGACTTTTACGATTGAAACAAGTAACTACAATTTTAAGTAATTTTTGATGGTTTTACCCAAAATGATTCCTAATGTATCTACTAGCATTCAGTGTAGAAAAATAAATAACCCTACATCGTTTTCGACTGGTATTCAAATATAATAACTCATTGAATTAGATTTCGCATACGCGATACATCTGCCTATCGGTCCACTAAAATACTCGAACATTAAAATAGACCCCTTATGCAAAAAATGAATAGAGGATTTGGCGAATGTATGGCATGCTATTGTCATAGATCAGGTATACGCAAAACTGCAACATTCAAATTAATAAAATAATGGAACTAGTCCGCGAACTTTGGAAGGGTTAACCCTTTGTTAATGGGAAGGGTTTGCCTGGCTGGTAGTTTTGCCTGCTTTTTATTATAATATTTAGATAACTGTGTTTAAAAAAATTATTCATTGTCCACATTAACTGAAAAATTATAGACATTCATTATAATTATTTTAAAACAACTATTGAGTACGCCTAAGGACCTATGTACATTGATAGCAAAAATTATATGAAAACTTTTGAGCTTTGGATGAATTGATACATAACAATTGAAATGGTTGTCTGTTTACTCAATTAACATTTTTAATATGAGAACGTTCAAGTATTCTAAAAGAACTCGTGCATAATTATCTCTTACACCTAACCAGATAAAGAATAGTTCAGAATTAAAAATTAAATAAATAAATTATAAAAACAAATGTAAAAACACAACGCTATTAATTTGTGCGTTTTGGGGCACAATCTTTCCCATCTTTGGAGCTGGATCTATCTTGGAGCTCATTTCACCCGTAAGTGATGAACTTTGATAAACAACGTTACGAGTACGTTGTCGATTGCGGCATCGAAGGAACAGTAATGATTGGGGGACCCATTTCGCTGGGGGACCGCTTCCTTCTCTGTTGACAACGTGTCGGTGACAGTTCAGTGTTACCGTTGAACAGCGGCGATCACTCAACATCAAATGCTCATACTAATTTGTCGGCTATTTACATAAAAAAACGGTTAAATTTACCCTGAATGACTTATCCACTACTTAATCGTTCGACATATCAAACAAAATCAGTAAATACAAATAAAAATGACAAAAGGTCGAAAAGGGTCGTGAGAACTCTCAAAATATCCCAAATTTTTACACTGATCGACTCTTGACACCGTAAAACATTGTGATTTCGCCAATTGGGGTAAAACATACCCCAAACTGAATTGGGGTTAAAACGACATATTTTGACAAAAAATATCGCGTCAATGACTTATTGTTACAGTAATTACGTTTGTATAGATTTTCAATTGGTTATTTGTTGCTCTTTTAGTAAATGTTTTTGTTTGTCAATTTGTAACAATTAAGCGAAATTCTTTATAATAAAATCATTGTTTTATGCAACAAGTTTTATATTACGTGTGATGGAATTGAGGTTTTAATTCAAATTGAATATGATTTTAATGTATCGGTATTTTTTCAATAAACTTACGAAAGAATGTAGTTTCCACTTTTGTAAAATTATGCTATTTAGTATGACTTTAGTACTATCGTAAGGAAAGCATCGTAAGGATATAATCTAAATTTTACTAACAAAAAATAACCGACTTCAAAGTCTCAAAAACTACATAGTTGTCAGATCTCGTTCAAATTTATGTGAGACCACATGACAAGCGCCTGCTTTCGATTAAAAAAAGAATCATCGAAATCGGTTGGCGTGATATTGAGTTATTCGTCAATTTGTCGCGCACATCTTAACACAAATTTAAGACTTATGTAGTTTTGTCATGGATGCCATTGTCAGATCTCAATAAAATGTATGTGGGACCACATGACAACTACTAGCTTTCGATTAAAAAAAGAATCATCAAAATCGGTTCGCCCAGTCCAAAGTTCTGAGGTAACAAACATAAAAAAAAAATACAGTCGAATTGAGAACATATTATGGAAAGACAGCTTTGACCTACTCGGTACTATTATCGGTAGTCTCATGTAATAAAAATAACCATAACCCCATCAGTAGCTTCAAATCATTACAACTCTTCAAAATTAATGGTTGGTACAAAAAACGCACAATCGCATTTAGTATTTCGGGTGCAACGGTACCGCACCGCTACAAATACTTCGCACAGTTTACACCAAACCCATTGTGCGTTTTTGCAAGAGTCAACGACAGCTTTTTGTAACATTTTTTTAACAAAATCCTATTTCTCGGATTTAAAGGGAATTAGACATTTTGTTGTGGCAACAATGACGTTTGTAGTGTTGCACTATTTGTTTTGATTTAGTGATGTTTAGCTGTTTTTTGGGTTTCTCACGTTAATAATAACATGACATTAGGTACATGATTTTTTATACATACATATATATGTTAGAATTTTAGACATAAACTATCTTTACCTTATGCCAAAATTATTTTATTTTAGGTCGTTATTACTAGTGTATTTAATTTGTATGTGTGACAGGTATTTATTTTTCTTAACATTTGGTTATTGTTATGTAACATTTATTTTAACATAGCTATCATGTTTAAATTACAAATCAACCGTATCCTAATGAAACATACATTTAAACATTGAATTCAGTGTTTGAATATTCATTTTAATTTTTATGTCAAATTAGAAAAATAATCGTAAAAAAACAGGAGGTAATTTCACTTACACCATACTACAATATTTTGCAAGTAAGCTATGATCGAAAATTCCTACGTAAGGAATCCACTTCACTAGCGACAAGCAAAAAACTTTTGGCGACAAATCCTAATCATTCCACCCCTGTGTCCCCATTGCCATCCAATCTCACAGCCCCATTGCTAGCTTATCAACATTCGGACACCATAACAGGCCTTTTCTAGTCTCATACATATTTTAGGGGACGCACACCCCGTTTGGTCAACTGTCAGTAATGATTTGCTGCTTTTTCTCCCTGCGACCACCCCCGTCTCCTCACCCAGTTATACTGGAGCTACGAATTATATTCGACGGAACATTATTTATGCCAATTGCGTGTGAGCGTATGTGTTTTGACGGGTCAGAGTAAATTGGTAGTTTCGCAAGGGCGTTTGGAAAAGTTAGATTATCTCCTATTTTTTCGGACGTACGGATACCGGGGTGGATCAGTGGAAAATATGGCTTCCTATCCGTATATTTGGGGTTTTTGTAGTTTCTCTGTCTGCGTCGTATACCAGCATTTTACGGCTACGGTTTATTCAGTGTTTATGCGTTCCATCTCCATATTTTCACGGAATATATACAAAAGAATTTGCTAGCTTATTTAGTTTTTACCGCAATGTAGCTCCTCTATAGCAAGATATGAATTTTATAGTAACATCTGTATTACGATGCCGTTGTCATTTCTTAGTTTTTTTTCGTTCAGAAAGGTACGGACTACGGACTTTAAATATAGTATCAACCAAAATATTCTCTTATCTGTTTTTTTCTGGGATTTTCCGGTATAATAAACTAGTACGTACCCTATATATTATTCCAAAGTATGGTTACCTGTATACTTCATTATATTAAAATCCATTCATAGCTTTTGCGTTTGTAATAAAGTAAAATAAAGAGTAATAAACATCCGCACTTTTCACATTTATAATATAGGAAAAAATACGTTATACCTACTGAGCCCATGTAAGCCAAGGCTCAGTATAATGTATTCTTTCTTATAGAGTCGATGATAAGAGTAGGTATATTAAAATAATCTTAATGTACGGCTTATAATGTATGTATGTTCATTAATTATGTACTTAGTTAAAGTTTTGTAAATTTTGACTATCGTTAAGTAATTTTCCCTATGATAAAATAAATAGATACTTTGAGTTTGACTTTGACTTTGACATACAGTCAGAGAGAATCAAACCCTAGAAAAAAACCTGGACACTTAACATAATATTATATAAAAACTTAATAAAATAACAAGTATAATACATAAATAAGTAACAGTTGAGTAACACGATAGCCACGTCAAGTTGTTTGCGTACACAAATGCTATTTGCCGCCGAATCCGACGGCCATTGGCGGTGTCACGTTGCCGCGACTAGAGAACGTTGCTCAAATAAAGCTAAATGCTTGTTTGTTCACCTAAAACCTATATCTGCTGGCGACGTTTGAAATCGATCGGGTAATACACTGGCTCATGTGAAAAGTCCCGGTGATGTTATGTTAATATCACTGCTAAGAAGGCCTACTTTTTCGTTTGGCTGATACATCGACGCAAGGCCACAATTCCCGATGTAACATTCCGAACCTAAAGTCCGATTTACACGTATTAAGTAGATAACTTAATTTTAACTAAATTTAAGGTAAATTAATACGTGTAAATAGACATTTTAATAACTTTTTAGTCAAAATTTAGTGATCTACTTAATTACTTAACACGTGTGAACCGAACATAAGTACGAAATTTCGACGTTTCATCGCCTGTGATGATATCCGAAACACGTCTTGACGTTCCGTTTTCAAATCGTAGACGCATTTCGCGGCTCCAATCCACACGGGGCTGTTATTCAGTGTTAGAGAGCAAACGCGGGATCCAACGACAGCAAAGCTTCCTCACTACAAGATGCTGATGCAAAATAATGTTAACGCTATGGTCATTTTCGAGGTTTGTTTTACCCCTTTTTAAATTCACTGAACCATCTAAAAACTGTTGCTCGAGATGGGGCCGACTCCCCTAACGCTGAATGTAATCGTTGAAGGCTAAGTTTTTCAGTTAAACCAAATTTAAAATCATAAAATATCATAACACGCAAATGTTCGCGGTTAAGCTCCATCGTTGCAAAGAAAAACGCGGAAACCGTCGTAGTTAAATGACTGGAACACATTGAAGTATTATTACTAGCGTATAGAATGGACACCGCGAACCCAATGTATCTATGTTCCAATGAATTGGCGCCGCGCGGCTTCAATTGCCAATGGATTCGTTCGATTTTTAAGGAGAACGGGGGCTCAATTTTGAAAATAGAACCTCCCGGCGGGGACACACATTTTGTTCGAGATGTCTATTGTATGACATTATACTTCAATGCTGGAACATCATATTTTTTTAAAACCAGCAACCTGGCTATTTGCGTTCTATTTTGAAATAAATTTGCTTTTTAAAAATATTTAATACAGATGCGTTCCATAAATTACGAGCATCTCAAAAGTGATCGAGTGACTTTTTAGTCAATAGCTAATATTAATATCAATCCATTTGCCTTTGGAAGTCCACTTCCAGACATAGGCGCTAACTTGCGCAACTCTGACCGCTCCTTAGCTTTCTGAATCCAGCGAACACCCGTTGGATGTTTGTTACTCTTTTACGCGAATACTGAACGGATTATGAAATTTAACCCACAGGTAGACCTTAATGTTGAATAAGATAGGGTACTTATTATCCCGAAGAACGGTAATTTTAAATTAATTTGAAATATTTTTAACCGACTTCAATAATCTAAATTTTACTAACAAAAAATAACCGACTTCAAATTCTCAAAAACTACTTGTCAGATCTCGTTCAAATTTATGTGGGACCACATGACAAGCACCAGCTTTCTATTAAAAAAAGAATCATCGAAATCGGTTGACGTGATATTGAGTTATTCGTCAATTTGTCGCGCACATCTTAACACAAATTTACGACTTATGTAGTTTGCTCATGGATGCCATTGTCAGATCTCAATAAAATTTATGTGGGACCACATGACAGCCATCAGCTTTCGATTAAAAAAAGAATCATCAAAATCGGTTCGCCCAGTCCAAAGTTCTGAGGTAACAAACATAAAAAAAAAAAAAAAAAATACAGTCGAATTGAGAACCTCCTCCTTTTTTTGAAGTCGGTTAAAAAAGGAGGAGGTTGTCAATTCGACTGTATTTTTTTTTGTTACCTCAGAACTTTGGACTGGGCGAACCGATTTTGATGATTCTTTTTTTAATCGAAAGCTGGTGGCTGTCATGTGGTCCCACATAAATTTGAACGAGATCTGACAACTATGTAGTTTTTGAGACTTTGAAGTCGGTTGTTTTTTGTTAGTAAAATTTAGGGTGGATTGCACCGTAGGCTCTGTTATAGTTTTCGTCAAAGTTAACTTTAGCGGTAACAATAACGGTGACAATAATATTTAACAATTGTGTGTTGCACCGTGAAATTGTTCGTGATTGTCAAAGTTAATAGGGTTGCAAATTTAAGGTTCCATATTTTTCCTTAAAAATGTATGGGTAACATATTTTGATATGGCAACACAAAATACTAGCTGTCAGCAGTGTCAGCCTTTCTGGCGTTTCGGCTCTACGACATAAGATTGTGATGTTGGCCGCGTTCCACTAGAGGCTCACAACGATCAAAGTATGATATTTTGATCGTTGTGAGCGTCTAGTGGAACGCGCCCGTTAAGTTGTGATTGTGGCCATCAGCCAACAAAAATAACTTCACGAGCAGCTTATGAGACACAGTTATAGTTGTAAGGTCGGTTTAAAACGAATCAAACCAAGCCGTTTAAAACCAAAATTTTGGTTTAAAACCGTTTAAAACGGTGTTTTACGGTTTTTATGGTTAGAAACAGTGTTTTTTTAATATGAACTCAGAATGCATTAGATTATCGAATTCGCCATGCAACGGAGTACCAAACTGTGTATTTTCATGTTTGTTAGATTTTTTACTAATAATTAATATTAGTGAGAAGCAATGAAAAAATGCCTTTTTCACTTTTTACTTAAGAATTAACGCTAAAAACGCAAAAAGTTAAAAAACTTCAAAAAATAATAATGATTATACATATTAACTCTAATTTAATAACTTCTTAATAAAAAACATATTATTTCATTACCGATTCGAGTTCATCTATGCAACGTTGCCAGCTTGCACGCACAAACATAGTAGCCCAGTCATATTAGGGTTTCACCTCGGAATGAAAGATAATAAGCTGTAAATTGGTATAAACCTTTGTTTTGTCGTTCTAAATGTTTTCTCAAAAGTCACAAGTGCTATCGTGTCCACGTCTTAAGATATTCAAGGTAAAAGGTCGTAAAAATCGGTTTTTCTATATATATGACTGTACGCGGCGCACTCTTCGCGGTCTACTGCAAAAACCGTTGATCGTATGAAAAAAAAGTTCAAACAAAAGTTGTAGAGAATTTTATATTCTATAACTTTTACATAAATGCAAATCTCATTTAAGCAATAGAAAGCGGAGATATTAACCTTGAGTATCTTAAGACGCGGACACGATAGCACTTGTAACTTTTGAGACAACATTTAGAACGACAAAACGAAGGTTTATACTAATTTACAGCTTATTATTTTTCATTCCGAGGTTGACCCCTTTTTTTGCCTAATTTGACTGGGCTATAGTTGTCATGTCGCTGAGTAGGACGATTCGTGCGCGCGAGCGGGTAGTGTATTTTTTCGTATGAACTGCTAAGAGAACAATTATTGATAGTAACCAATAATATAAAAAGTAGTAATATTCTTTTTTACTTGTAAATATTTTATTTCAACAAATAAAACCATTAAAGTAACTAGCTTGTAAAATATTGCACGTTATTTTATGCCTTTACAATTCTAAATAATTATCTCTCTTTTGTCTCCGCAGTCGGGTATTACACCGTTTAAAACGGTGGCTTTCGGGTTTTAAACGGTGCGTTTCAGTTTTAAACGTTTTAAACTGGTTTTTTTACAACTATAGACACAGTGAAGAAAAACATTAGCTTTGAATTAATGAAACTTCAACTACAAATTGATATTCTTCAAGACAAAAAAATGGGACAAGTGCAAATAAGGAATTTTTATATTAGGGTTTTGTAGAAAAGTTTGCAAATAAAAGATTTATTTTTTACAAAATTGTGTTTATTAAATAATATTCATACTAAATACATCTGGCCCGCTGGTGGTAGGGCCCCTCGAGGGATTATATTGGTAATATTGATTTTAATTGTTAATTAATACCATTATTATTATTATTATTTCTCCATGTATTATCTTCATGTATTATCCGACACACTCGATTTATGGACACCTGCAGCATCCCCGATGTAACGTTGGAATGAGCCACATGCATAGAATTCTAGGGCCATCACTATTTGTTGCTCAGGAGTAATTGTGAAATTCCTGAAAAAAATAAATATTATTATTATTATAATAGGCCAATAAGCAGCAGCAATTGTACAACTAATATCGATATCAAGTTTTCACACATCACAATAGGTTAGTTATTAATATAAGATTGAGTACTGTATTAGTAACTACATATAATAGATGGGTACTTACTTCATGGTCCTACTTTTCAGCAAGGGTCCTAAATAAGTAGCCAGTGCCCTAGTAAAGCCCTTGGAAATCCGAAATCTGACCAAAAATTCAAGATCATCCCATTTTCGAAATCGATCAATTCGAGGTTGATATACTTTTTTTCTCTTGAAATTCGGGTACGTTGTTATCACTGTCGTCATCAGAAGAACTGGATTCCTACAGAATATCACGAATTAAAGCCATAATAAGGTTTTAGACTAAAATATAATAATATTTTCCAAACAATTTGTAGCTGAATGTGAAGTTGACAGTTCATTTGACAATAACAATAGCAATAACCGGCCAAAATCGATCAGTTAAAGTTAGCGTTAAGTTATGACGTCATTACAACCGTTGCTAAAATGGTGCAACGCAAATGTTGCTTAACCAGGGATTTGACGGCATGGTTATTGTTATAGTTACATGGTGCAACACACCCTTAGATTATCTGAAGAAAACTATAGCAAAATAGCGCACTCGATCACGCTCGATCGTAGCGTCGGTCTGCATCGCTCCGTCTACCGGAATAAAAGTCGGTGTATGAACAGCACTTACGGAATCTTTGAATACCGAGAGTACGCTAATTTGTGAAATGTATGGCTCGAATAGCTCCTGTATTGCAGCCAGTAATGTTGCAGTTTTAAATAGTGTTCAGTGAAAGGAAAAAAAAAATACTTGTAGCTTTTATCTGAATCAATTTTATAATATATTAGAAACCAGGTTTGCAATGGTATTCAGTGTAACGCAATATTGCGTGTTATTTACACATTTTTCATTCGGTAAAGGAGTGGTTTAAATTCAAATTCAAAATCGTTGATTCATAGGGGTGGCCACTCACGGTCAGTCCATCGCGTCAAATGGCGTGATATACAGCCAAAATTTGATCGTGAATGTGAAAAACTGATGGCTTGATATAAAAATCTGTATGTCCAATCGCGCCATTTTGACATATGTCATTTGGAGCCACGCCAAATGGCGCGACCGTGAGTGGCCACCCTAATACTTAGGTGTCACTAATACATTTATGCACATCATTTTTTCAATCTACTTCCATTTCGGAAATGACATTCGATTTTAATACTTTTAGTTATAACTGGCGAGTCCGCTATTGTAAAGTGACCTAATTCATGCAATATTATTATGCAAGATAAATTTTAAAAAAAGTTCAGTTAAGAAAAAGTATATTTGATTTACAATAAAATTTATCTTTTCTTTTAAATAAATATATCCAATCACGCACGGTCGCGGCGCGAGCTCGCGAGTAACTCCGCTTCGTCTACCGGAATAAAAGTCTTCGTAAATTGAACAACACTTTTACGGAATAGTTAAGTAGTGAGAGTGACGTACTCTAATTTGTGATATTTGGCTTTTATGCTTCGGTGTAGCAATAGCTTATGTGCCGAAGCCCGAAGCACATAAGCTATTGCTACACCAATTCTTCTCCGAAGAGAAGCAAACAATATTGTGAAGTAGTGTTCCTTTTAATACTTAACTATTTCTTTTTCATGTAGAAAGCCGTCACAAGAGCAATGACAAGATTTAACACTGAATACTTTTTGATTGTAATCACTTACTTCGTCGATTGACACATGTTTCAACTTTTTCAAAATGGCGCTACTTGTAGGTATGCCAAGTAGGTTCAATGCCCTTTTCACTGGCTTTTTTGAAGAAAATGCAATTTAACCTGCATGTCTTAAAGTTCTCCATAATGTCCTCATAATTTACACCCGCATCATTTTTTAAAATTTAATTAGTAATTATGAGAAACAATTAAATATAAAAAATAGATCAAATTGACCTTCTTAACCATTCAAGAGAGTTTAACCCTACAGCCAAAGCAAACACAGTTGCGTCATTTCACCACCAAAAAAACTATTGCAAATCCGGTATCATCGTGAGAACGCGGAAGAAGAACCCACCTGGTCTTAGACCGTAATATAACTGTTCTCAAACAAAGACAAACCCTTTCGCATCCGTTGGGGTCCAAAAGACCCGAGATTAGAAAGGTGAAGGATAATCATAGAATAATAGCAGGTGGCGGCAGATGCTATATGATTCGCATGAAATTATTTTTCTTTATAACTTTTTTGTTAAGACGTCATCTCCCCAAGTCTCACGTAGTCTGATGAGGTGTGAAAATTAATAGCGTTCTTTTCAATTTCTCTAAAGATTACGTCGTGCTCACCTAAAAATTTACTACGGTAGGTACAGGCATTGGCTTCGACTAAAACCGTCGAATTTATAGATGAAGGTAGGTAATATTAATCATACTGTTTTATTTTATATTTATAAATTTTGTTCCTTTTATTATTATAATACCTAATTCACGTTGTCACAAATATTTACGAAAATATTTTATAAACTTTTCTATTTGACTTAATATTATATTATTATATTATATTCTATAGATGATAATTCTATTGACGACCCGTGTGGTGCAATGGTTACCATGCCGGATCGCCGCACCAAGGGTCCTGGGTTCGATTCCCAGCGAGGCGGAAATTTCAATGATGAGTTTGAATTTCTGTTCTCGGTCTGGGTGTGAATGTCCTTGTCTATGTTGTGTGTTGTCCATGACACCCACGACACAGGGAATCCTAGTGTGGGGCTATGAGTGTGAAGCGTTATTTATTTATTTATTTGTTCTAAGGCGCTCCACCCACTGAAGACGCGTCCAGCCGCGGTGCGCGGAGCGACGGATAACGCTACTGCGCGCGGGATGATTTCCCGCGCGTTGCCGCGTCGGTAGTGTGTTGTGCTAGGCGTGATTTCTATATAAATTGAGATAGGTACTTGCATACAATGATAAAATCCGCCATCACCGCGACGGGGCGCGGTGCAGTGGGTGGAGCGCCTAAAAGTAGTGTAAAATCAAACTAATTCGCTATTTCTAAATGTGCTAGATCATAATAGTCTGTTTTTAGTGTCGTTTATAAAAAAGATGTCATTTAAATAAAATAGGTCTAATTTCACAACCATTGTAAATCTCCTGCAATACTAATTTATAATAATTTTAATTAGTAGAACCTCATGTGCCATACGAACTAATACAATACACGTCAATCCACTCGAATGCCGAATCCCACTTCAAATAATTAATACTCATTGAGAACGCCGGTCAACCCCTCAGACGTCAAAGAAACCGGATATAAACTAACCGCCTTTTCTTTGCGCTTTCAAAAAGAAAAAACCTAACAAACGTACCAGCAAAAAGGGTTAGCGGTACAAAAAAGTACCTTAGCAATGTTACGCCAATTTTGCTTTCAAGGAAATTAGATATCCTCTTACAATATGTCGGGCTTTTTAACCCTTTATAGACGTGTGGGAAAAAATTGGCGAAGCGCAGGTATCTGCCGTGTTAACGGGACACCAATTTTGATACGTTTGAGAGTATTTTTTGCGATACGGATATAGAAATGATAGCATGAAATATGTAATAGATTATTTTACAAGAACACTATTTTTAAGTTGCGCTCAGTCCTTTTTATTACAAAACACAGTTATGGGATTCCAAAATGTATTTTGAAAAATACAACGTACTTCTGCACTTTACTATCAAAATAAATAGTCGTCGTATGCCGACTGGGGGCTAAAGATTTTTTTTCCTTATTTCTTCTCTCTTCATTCTTGAAAACATCCTGATGATACCTTCGGTGTAACATCTGTAATTGACAACAGGTCACTTACTAAAAAAAGTTACATAATGTAAGAAATATCTTTAAGAAAACATCATAGTTTTTATCAATCTAAATTTTTATGCAAAACAATAAATTCTTTGCAAATTTCATCACTTAAAAGCTAAATAAATTATTATAATAAAACAAAGCGACACACCTCAAGACGTAACGGTTAGAAGCCACGCGTCCGGCGGGCATTACTCATCCCTACTGAGAGGTATCCGGAGGGAAATTACGTACACCGCCAACGGTCGTCTACACGTAATATTCTTACTACATCTTGAATAATCTCTTTGTTTTGCTTTCTAATATTAGATGACAGATCTTTGTAATTAGGGTCAAATTGTCCCGTTGTATTTGGGTCATAAGTACCAATGTACAGACGTCAGGTTATGTTGCTTGCAGGGTTAAGGAAATGAACAGCAGTTTGACAGTGAAAGATGTTTTAATTAAGTGATTAATAAAGCGAGAGCATTATCAAATTATCAAGTTATTTTCCGTGGTTTAAGTTCTGGTAGTTGTCGTAAATGGTAATAAATACCATTTAAATCAATACACACAACATAAACTGTATTATAATTAAATATATTTACCAAACATCTATTTTCTAAAACATAATTTGAAAAAACACTATTCCCCTCAACGAAGAAACAACTCTACCTTAACCTACATACACGCAGCAAAATAATGACTTCGTCATTTTTCACCGAATGATGAACAGCCCGCGCACAATACGAGTTGGCATAATCGAATTACCGATACATAATCGATACATCGAATATTCGAATCGAGTGCTTGGACGTATAATGTTATATTGATGATTCTGGCACAGACTGATTAATGGTTCTGCGATCTAGCGTACAATAAAGGCTGTAACCCTGTGAATTTAAGCAAAAGTATTTTTTATTGCTTCATAGTATACGCTGTACATTGCTGTTCCGTGTGCGTGCTTCTTTAAATATATAGAACGAAAGGAGCAATGAATATGGTATGACATAGTTACATGAAATTTCACAAGGATTAGCACATAGAGGTCAAATGTAGGGTTGTCGCCAGTATTGTGACTTGCGATTTCCTGCTGCGTAGATAACGTAAAAATATTTATGGAACTATTTGTGCTGCGTAGACCTAGCAGGAGCAGAAAATAATAAATTCATTGGAGACAGCATGACAGATTGAAAGGTTAACCCATGCAAGGCCTCTGCAAGGTACGGGTCCTTTCTGGTCATGCAGGCCACACACGCTACTCTAATACAGATTGGTGCGGCACTTAGTCAGAAGTGTATAACGTATTGGATACTTTAAAAAGTGCCGATCCTAAAAAGTAGCGATAAAACTTTGTAAAAACTATAAATAGGTAGGGGGAGTTGGGGCACCCTGATACGATTTTTACTTAGACCCATTAAAAGACGATCTATTGATAGTAACATCCAATTTAATAATTATAATATATTCAATATATATTCAGCTAACTTGTTAAATTCAAATTAACTGTTAAATTTAAACACAAAATGTATTAGAGCCTATTTTCAAAAAAATGAAATTTGTATCAATGTACCCCGGTACCCAGGGTAGATTGATACATTATACTGAAGCACTTGGATTTATAGAAATATTTCTTCAAATTAAACAAGTCATTGATTTTTATGACATTTACTTAAGTACTAATTGTAATAAATACTTTTCGCGGTCATATTCAAACAGCCCTAACTCTCGAGTTATGCAATTAAGAACAATAATTTTAACGTTAATTTGCAAGTAATATCTTTAAGTATTAGTACAGTATTAAAAAATTTAGTATCAATGTGCTAGTTTTTGAAGTATGTTAAGAAAAATGGAAAAGACAGTCAACTTTTTTACTTAAATTACCATAAAATAATATAAAAATAAGTATCAACAGCACTTGCATCAATGTGCCCCTGCCTATTACAATCGAAATAAATATTTTATAAAAATTAAAGCAATAAATGTACAACAAATGTAATGACATATTATGTTCTTACCAAATGTCTTAATATGACACAGGTAATACTAAATAAATTAGAAGAATCACATCCGTAAGAAAACTACGAAAATTTTGTTGGGAACATCAGAAACAGGTTTATACGTGCCAGCCGCTAGTCGTTGAGTGCATGTTGCTCCGCACTGGTGTGCATGTAGGCTGTATAACTACCTTCTTATTTGTGGTTGACGGCTCTTCTAAACGCGTTTCGTTTTCGATTAATATTGACTGTATCTATGTGCCCCATGTATCAATATACCCCATCTCCCCCTACCTATCCTATAAAAGGAAAATGTCATTAAAAATTACTCCTTGGGATATTGTTTCCAATTATTTAATTTTATTATTTTAATTTAATTTGGGACAACAATTGAAACATATTATGTAGGACTTGTAAAGGGAATAAATAAATGAATGACATAACCAGAAGTTCTCATTTAAGGCCATGCCATGCTTTGAAGTTCTTTATTGACGGGAAACAAGAAAGCTTGAAGCGCTCCCTCTTATGCGTTCGCCTTCCATAGATGTATCTCGAGTAGTATTGTCTTGAGTGTAAGACATGTCCTACATTAATTTGTGTCATCGCCCTGATATGTACAGGATTACAGGATATAGTCAGTCAGTAACAAGTTATAAAGAGTTGTAATGTGGTGAGGTGCCTCATTCGATATTCCTTGTATGATGTATTTTTCTTCTAAATCCTACATCCTGGATCGTGGTCTACATGTGTGTGCTAAATCTCATGAAAAATCGTTCAGCATTTTTTGCGTGATAGAGTAGCAAGCTTTCTCACAAACTTTCACATTTATAATATTAGTATTATTATTTTTATGTTTATTTACCCTTCCTAAGGCACAATGCGACGTGCCATGGCCGCTGTGTGCCAAAATTACCGCACGGCGGGGGGTGTGTGCACTCGCCTTAATTGAAGAACGTTGCATGCATGTACCATCGATTGATTTATAATATTTCAGACCACCCTGTACAGGTAGCCGAATTATGGGTTTGAATTCGATTTTGGATGAGGGTAGACTTTCGTAATATTTATGTTTTTATTTATTTAAAAGAGAGAAGAAAGTGTGACCTATATATAGTTGACTAGTACAGAATTACCGTTAACTCCTCCTTTTGTATCCCATTTTTTTTAGATGCGATAAAGTTTAAAAATAAACAAGTATCTCAATATTTCTTCTTGGGAATCTTGAATTTATTTTGGATATACATATTGTTGGGTGTATGACCGAGCCACTCATCCGCAACACTTCCTGTGTCTGAGCTACTATAAAGATGAAAGAAATGTGATAACTTACTTTCATTCAAACTCCCCATTTATCTGCATCTGTGGTCCTAATCAAAATTCTTAAAACATTCACAATTAAATAATTAATTTTATATACCTACATTCACCAATGATTTAAGTTACGAGCGTTAATATTTTGCTTCTTTCTTCCACTATCTCCGAAAGGTGTGTATTATATAGGTATGAAGTACTGAGTATCTTGTTTGAAATTTACTTTTTTTAAATGCAACTCAGCATTGCAAAAAATGTGTTCCACAAACCCAGTTCTCAACACAACTGACATCACCATTTGCTTCAACAACCGTCGCTTCACAAGCTGTCGTTTTAAATCAATGGGTTTTTTTATTATTAATGGTTAACCCTTTGTCGCTAGCACCAATCGATTTCCGAACCCTGCCGCTCAATACAAAGCGCATTTTAAAATTTAAAATCCGATATCTGTAGTGAACTTTTTATGGCACTACGATGCGTTTTTAACCCTTCACCGTCTGTCTATGGATAGCAGCGGTTCTCAAGGTGTGAATGCGTTTTAAAGTTTTTGTTAGTAACTATGTAAAATAATTAGGAGCGGGTTATGATTCGAATCGAATCGAAATCGATCGAAGTGTCAAAGTAAAAAATAGTGGTGAGTCGTAAGATTAATTTACAATCATTATTTTACTTAAATTAAACAAACTATCTCAATTTTTAAAATTCTAGTTGGTAACCTTTTATAACAGTTTTTTGCAGACATAGGATCGATGGGACCTATAATATAGATAATAATTATAACCGTGTTGCCAACATTCCTGGACCACTTTTCAGCTCCATGCAAATTATTGTCATTTTGAATGTATTTTTTTACTTGACTATGTTGAAATGTTGAATATTGTGAATAAGTATTGTAATCAAGAAGCAAAATCTCCTTGTGAGAGCACTGATACCCATAACACAAGTTGAATCTTATCATGGGTATCAGAGTTCAACAAAATTCCTCTATCACAATATATAATTACATTGTTTATTATAAGTACCTAGCTATGTAACTGAAGAGTATTGTACAATTTTAAACTGAATAAACGTTTATTATTATTATTATAATCTCATATACTTCCTCGGTCACACAAAATTTTACAGATTAATTTACGCGTAACTTTAACAATCGCTGTAACGGGATTGTATAACCGCGCAGTGTCTGTACGTGACAATTTAAACAAATTCTGGGCCATTTGGCTTCTGGGGTCGCTTTTTTGAGGACTTATTTTGAATAAAAAACGCCATTGATCCGGGTTCAGCCGGCGACCGCGGGCGATGCGGGACGAGTGTGTGGTCTGTCATGAGAATGCACTATAGTATTTATAGTACATTCTATACTATAGTATACTACATTTATAGTTTGTGGTTAACTTAATTAAAAAACAACAATACAGTCAGTCTATCAAATAACATACAATAAACAATTGATGAGGCAACCTAGTAAGCGAAGAAAAAGAAGAATTAACACTTGTGTCAAGAAGAATTTATTGATATCATTAATTTATTTATATCATCATCTGCTGTGTAGCTACCCTAAGGCGCTCCACCCACTGCACCGCGCCCCGTCGCGTAGCGCGGGATGGCAGATTTTACCATTGTATGCAAGTATCTCAATTTATATAAAAATCACGCCTAGCACAACACTCTGCCGACGTGGAAACGCGCGGGAAGGCGGCCCGCGCGCGTTTTCTGCCAATCTGCACGGGAGCGCGGGGCGTGCTGCGGAATATGACAGATCGCGCGGTGAACATAATAATATGAGTTTATGCCGTCGTAATCTGCATCACCGCGCGGGGAGCAGATTACACCGCTAACTAAGGCAGATCTGCGCCTCCGTCGCGTCGCCGCGCGCGTTATCCGTCACTCCGCGCACCGCGGCGGGACGCGTCTTCAGTGGGTGGAGCGCCTTATACTGTAGTACTTAATTAGTTTATTGAGTTTGTACATAATTATTCTAAAAATAATATTGTAGACAGTAAAATGTCCTGACTGCGCTTTTCAAGTGTGTCATGTAGAAGTTTCTATTGGCCTCAGCATCTTATTGTAGCAACTACTCGTAATAAGATAAAAATACTCATGAGACGGTAAAATTGAATGGAATCTCGAGTTATTTATGGCATTGATTGTTGCTGACGTCTGAGTGAATTAAGTTGTATGAAGAAATATACAACATAATGAAAATTACATACGATTAAAAAGATAACATTACTTACTTACGATTTTTTGATGAATCATCCCTTGTCTGTCACAAGGGATGGTTCATTAAAAAATCATTTGAAGTATTAGGATTCCTAAAATCTGCAAAAGATAGATGTAAAAACAAAGGATGAGACACTGCAATATTAGTACAATCATAATAGTTGCACGGCGTAAAACCAAAATTATTCCAAAAACACGCTAATCCCCAAAAATAAGTGTTCTGAGCAGAAGTTCACCAATCACAATTGAACTGTATATCATCTATAACAAACACCGCCTACACCGTGTTGTTGCCGACGATCCATTTATAAGGGAGAGACAGACCAATTTATATAAGCATAAACGAGGGACAGGAATAATTGAATGTAAAAAATAGCCCATTTGGCGCCCAACTTGGGGCTCGCGACTGGGGTGATTTCGATACGCTATATAATTTTAATATTAAATGACGTCCAACATATGGCTTCCAATCTAATATGATAAAATTTGATTCAGTTAGTTTGGTTTTTATCTGTCAGATAGAAGTCGAAGAAGCTACGCGATCATGAGTTTGAAAAGTTAAAAGTAAAATGAGAATAATTCTTGACAAAAAATAACAGACTTCAAAATTAGGGATAACCCAAAAACTACTCGTCAGATCTCGCTCAAATTTAAGTGGGACCACATGACAAGTGAGCTTTCGATTAAATAAAGAATCATCAAAATCGGTTCACCCATTCGAAAGTTTTGAGGTAACAAACATTAAAAACAGTCGAATTGAATAACTCCTTTTTTTGAAGTCGGTTAAAAATAATGGAATACAGGAAGATAATAATATTTTAGATAGAAAATAAAAATAAAGAATAACTAAGAGTACTTGTGTTTCCTGACATATTATTGTGTTTAAAATTATTTTATAATAATTAAAAAGTTATTTTTTTCTGTTTCTCCCTTCTTTCCTGAACAGCGGTGATTCGGTGATGCTTTTGGTGTTGCTGATGTCTATGGGGGAAGGTGGCCACTTACCATCAGGTACGTCATTAGTTCATTTATCGATTAGTTCCATAAAAAAATATTCATTCATACCACAGGAAATTCCCCATGGATGATGTGGATAATGTGACAAAGATTTTTCTGTCACATAAATATCTGCTCTAGCCGGTAAATGAACCCGGGACAAATCTAAATACCAAATAGAATATATAAAAAGTTAACATTTCAGTAAAAAAGTAATAAACTACAAAGTGTAAATAAAACTTACAAACTATTTATAATATTCATATTTATTTCATTCCCAAGCGAAAATCGAGAAAGACCGACCGAAGATGAACCCCTTGGACACGCCGAGTCAGGCCGGTTTATGTTTGAAAAATCCCATATCTCCCTACAAGAATCATACGCTCGCCCGGACAAAACCTAGATTTGTACATTGAAAGTTTATGGGTACTAGATATGACGTGGAATTGAAAATAATAAACCATGACAATCTTAGAAGGTTAATAATTACCCACCTGCATAAAATAAAATCAGATGGATAAATAATTTTTGGTTAAAAACGTTAAAACAGTTTAGAAAATAGTAGAAACGAAATTATGCCACTGGGTCATAAGAATAAAGTTTTATTAATAATTGTAATTATTATCTTTACTAGGCTTTCACTTAATAATACTTAGCTGAATGTGAAAAAATCTTAAAAATATTTTCTTTACTTAAGTTTGTAACAAATTTTAGTCAAAAACTTTTTATAAAATAAAGAGTTATTTTAAATTTAAAAAAAAACTAAAAATTTAAACTAACACCACAGAAGAAATAATAGTACTTTTAATCTAACACATAAGAACTGACACATGTCGTAATTTCATTCAGACGGGGCATGTAAAATGCGTTATAATTCAATCAGAAGTGTAAAATTGTAGGTACAATATTTAACTATTCAAGACATAATTTCAATACAAGTTTTATAATTTATAAATATAGATTTTTATTTACTGATTAATAAAATCATTGTAATATTAGACAATTGTGACATGTCGTAGCGGATCAAAAATTCAACCTTGTGATGTATGAACATTATGTATCATAATTATCTGTTGTAAAATATCTTAGGAACGTCTTTACGCGACGCTCAGTGTCGTATCCAGCGTCCCTACATCCACGTACATTCGTAATACTACTTTTTTACATTTTCTGATACATTTCTTTTCCAATGCATCTTCGGGGGAGATATTATTTGTGCGATAGTGCCGGTGAAGCGTTATGAATATAGAGTGTGCTTTAATAAAGTAGTTTTTTCCGTAGATGTCATTGAGATTTCCGATCTATTTTTTATCAGATGCTGAGTAGTTCATAAATTATTTAGAACAAATCTAACTTAATGAACTTCGATGAATAAAAACGAAAGGGAAAACTCTTTTTTACCTGGCTTTTGAACAATGCAACCAAATATAATACATACAAATACAAAATACAAATATAATACATACCTACAAATACATACAAATACAAAATACATTTGACAGCTATTCTAACTCAGAGTCACTAGCGGTTACTTTAACCGCTCGCTAGTAAAGAATCACCATACAAAATCTGTACTAAGGAGCGATTTAAGTGACCGTTAGTGACTCTGAGTTGGGGCGTTAGAACTGTAACTAGATAGACTTTACTCTGGACTAAACTTTGTTTCTTTGTATAGTCTTTGGTATGTAAAAATAAGAGCCCGTAGCTTAGCTAGTAGTGACTCTACTTTCGCGCTTTGGTTCGATTCTCGGCAGGGGCAGATATTTATGAGACAGATTAACATTTTTTTTTTCAGTCGTGGGAACTGATATGGTATTTGTGTTGTCCATGCGACACGGAACTACATTATCACGCAGACATTAGAATAACGGGCCCTCAGTTTCCTTCTTGTTAACCCGCGATGAAAAAAGAAGGGTGTTATACTTTGACGTGTCTGTGTATCTGTATATCTGTCTGTGGCATCATAGCCCCCAAACGGATGAACCGATTTTGATCTAGTTTTTTTTGTCTGAAAGGTGACTTAATCGAGAGTGTTCTTAACTATGATCAGTGTAATAAAACTGTCGGGGTTTCTAAATTTTAATTTAAGATTATACTTACCCAACAGTAACGTATTCAGTGTTACTGATGTCTATGTGCTATTTGCCAACTTTCGTTCACCATCTGCTATTTAAATAAAAAGATATATCCATAAGTACACGAGCACAACACTATAACGGTACAACGATATGATCACGTAGCATTTAAAGCTGGATCAGGGATCACACTGAGTACCAACGATCCGATATCGACGATAAAGTTTGTCGCGTACAAGGAATACGTGATCGTGTGACGACGCCCTTAGCGATACAGCCGCTTACCATTACGCTTGTTTCGCTGTATCGAAGGTTTAAATGCGTGTTTAGTACGTGTGTGGAATATAGCGTACTATCTCCAATTGAGACGCTTTTGTCTTCTTTTTTTTTGAGAAACATAGCTGCTTAATCTTTGGGAATTGGGATCAAGTTTACCTTTAGCTGTAGACAGCTAAATCTTCAGTAGACTGAAGATAGGGAAAGACGTTGTCCCCTAATTTAACATTGATAGTTGATTTTAATGCCGTCCAGTTTAATCCCAACGGCATTTATGCAAAGTTGCAGGATTATAAAACCTAGAAAGTAGTTTTTTAACGTATGGTAGTTAGTGACAAAGGACTCTCTATCATCTTTTAACTGACTAGTTAACAGCGGCTTCTCTACTTACTCACGTGGTGAATTTTTTAAAGGTCAGTCAGCCAATATTTTCTTTGTTCTATAATTAGCACAAAAGTTGTAAAATAATTAGAGCATTTTTTTAAACTACAGTTATTCTTCCACAGGTAAAACCTTACTCGTTTCCTTGATCATTCTCTGAAAAATACTTCCATTTCTGATAAACTAACCATACACCAGGGTCGCAGCCACAACAACACCGTCACGGAGACGAATGACGTCATAAAACAAAAGTAAACCCCGCCCATCAGTACAGCGGTGCCTCGTAAACTGGTTCCCAATAATCCACCGTCAGCAGAAAAAATAGCCATAGTAAAAACTCCTATCCGTACCTAATAACCCGAGAATATTATCAGTGAGTCGTCGGGTCATAACCCGAAATTGGTTTCGGGGTCCGTAAGTCCCCAGTTTTATATGTCGCATTATGAAGGCCGTCAAACGAATTCACGTAGAAAATCGAATCTATATACGGTGATATTGCTGTCGCCGGTCCTGGTTGTTCCAGATAATACAATAATATGCCTTTTTACATCACCTCTTACATTTGTTTACCGATATAAGTCGCCAGACGAAACGTACCTTCCCTAATTAGGAAGATTGTAAAAAACTATTTTTTATACGAAATTATTAGATAGTATCTAGACTGCTTATTTTTGATAAATCATTTTAATATTAGCATTCTGACCATTTTTAACAAATAGTTTTAATATTAAAAAAGAAATTTAAAATAATTTTAGTTGTCCACATTATGATTGCATTATCAGACTCTCATCAAATTGAAATTATCGCTGTATTGTCACAAGAAATCCACAACAATCAATTCAGTAGAAGCAGTTTAAAATGTTTTATACGATTTGAAAAAAAAAGCGATTCTGTTGGTTGAAGATAAGTACAATGGCATAATGTTACTTTTAATTGATAAATAATCTAAAGGCGACAAAAAGTATTTTGTTATTATTGACTGTAAGTGACGTAGCGAAGGTAAACAAAAAAGACCTTAAGTGGTACTATCACACCTGGATCATATTACTTTTCTTGGTAATGATTAAAAGAAAAATAAGTTACAAAACGTCGCAATAATAAGCAATAATGACACATCACAAACTTTTTTCATCTGGAAAAGGGCCACGATAATGGCAGTATGTTCGAAAATAACAAAAATTTAAGAACAAAACCGTATAAAGTGCCATAAAGGAGCTTCTCTTTGTGCCACAAAAATCTCCTGGATGGGAGTAATCGGGCATTTTACATAAGAAAATAATATATTATTCAAAATCCGGGCGGGTGCTCGCCCCATATACTTATCGGTAATAATGCGCGCTCCCGACGGCAAAGTCGCTCAACCAAAAAATGTTGCTTATACGCCACTTCTAACGTTATTGCGTACGCTTTGATATTTCGTCGAGGCTTCCATATCACCGCATTAAAGGTACTACAATAAGATTCAAATGAAAATAACAGCTGCGAGAACACTCAACGCATGTTTTATGTCACTTTGTTAAGGTTACACGGGTTATAAGGTCGTTTTACAAACTCGGTACCAGTGTTTTCATATGTTCCAGTAATTACTGAACATGAACTGAATATGAGAATAGACTGTTGCATTGTACTACCACGTGCAGGGTCATCTTTAGGTGATAACTAATACTGACTTACTATAGGCATAGGAATGTATGTATTATTCGACCGTTTTTGCACGTTTTCTTGAACTAAATTTTAATTTTAGAAGATTACCTTAAAAATAGATCTTAGTATTTAATGACTAAATTAACGCAGATTTTAAAAATATAACTCACGATAAGTATGTCCGAAAAGTACTTATGTAATAAGTATGTTGTATTTTTTCAACTTGTATCGCAGTTTACAATCCGAGTTAAATCTAATAGTTGATCTTTACTTTAACTTAAAAAATACAGATTTCCAGTTGCACATCACCACCATCGTCGTCCTGCCTATTGCCGAATTTTATTTGGAGTTTTTTTCTCTTCCATACTAATTATAAATTCTTTACAGATTTCCAATTGCAAGGTCTAAAAAATTAAATTAAAAAAATTTACAATTTTGAACTTACGTCCTCGCCTCTGGACCTCGGCTTACCTCGCGGTCTTGGCTCTTTACAAATAAAAATAGTCAGGAGAGGCTCCGAGCGCCGAGCCCGCCAAATCCACCTCGGTTATGATATTTGATGCCCTGCTGCCTCGCCGTTTCTTAACATATTTTATACCGCGATTTACTAACTGTCCAATTTTTGAACTGTTTTCTCAGTTACGATTAAAATTAGCTTCAATCCATTAAGGGCCCATTACCGAGTACAGGTTTCTCCTCTTGAGGAACCATAGAGCATACCGCACCACAGTGCTGCAGTGCGAATTAGTGGAGTCGATTAGAATTATAATTTATATTTAAAGTAATATGTATAGAAATCTGTGATAGAACCCGAAGTACTGTAAACAACAGTTAACTGTGTCTTTTTAATAGCGGCACATAAATCATGTGTCTCTACATATTATGATATAAAGTTTTTTCTGTATTATGTATTAGGTTTTGCCTCAGGTTTTTGTGCTGGCCGAGGAATAACTTTAATATGAGATTAAAGATTGCGATATACATGTTATGTGTGTGGTGTTTTTACACTTTTGTAGAAGAAGGTCGTAAGTGCGACTGTGTTTGGTTCTATAGTTTTTTAAGATTGAAAGTACACAAATGAGCGCTAAGTTCGATTCCGTGAGTAATTTGGTACGAATAAGCTATAAGGTGAATAAACTCTTATTTCTTATTTATTTATTTTATTAGCACGGTAAACACCAATTACACTAATTAATACTATTAATATTTCTTTGATTTATAATAACATTTCCAGATAAACATCATACTTAATATCCGAATAAAACAAAGGTATAGGTACCTGTAATACTCCCCGTATCCGTAAGGTTTATTCATTGGTAGGTATACGCGTGGACGTTACATTGTCGAGTTTATCTTTATGCAATGATATTACATTACGCTGCGAGTATTGGAAACCAAATAATGTATAAGGCGTCTAACAATGACCGTAAAACTTGCTACAGACCCGCGCCATAGACTTGTGTGATACAAATGTTAGAAATGACGATATATACCTATACATCAGCTGACGTTGATGATACTTTATTTCTCAATAGAACATCATTGTTGACTTAGGTATATGAGAAAGTTTACAATTTAAATTAAAAAAAAACCAGGCAAGTGTCAGGCCACGCGCAATGTAGGGTTCCGAAGTAGTAAGTTTATCGACTATTACTCATTAACTACTTAATTATGTTATTATATTACTACTTACGTTATTACTTATTATTACATAGTCATCATAGTTTTTCTTGTAAATTCATCAATAATAACCTATTTTTTAGTATTTTTTCACTTGTCCAACTCCAACCGTTTACGCCTTAGGGGGACCTGTATATTCAATCTTCAATTTTACGACGATAATTTAATTTTGTACTTGTGTAAATACAAGATTTTATCATACGCTTATGACTTAAAAAATAACCGGCTTCAAAATTAGGGATAAGTAACTCAAAAAGTACTCGTCAGATCTCGCTCAAATTTAAGTGGTACCACATGACAAGCACCAGCTTTCGATTAAAAAAATCATCAAAATCGGTTCACCCAGTCGAAAGTTCTGAGGTAACAAACATAAAAAAATACAATCGAATTGAATACCTCCTCTTTTTTTGAAGTTTGTTAAAAAATATGCATTTAAGGTTAATAAAAAAATAAACACCTGTCCTGTCTGTTATCTTATGCACTCCACAACCAATAGCTCATGACATCATGAATCTTAAAATAGCGAGCGGCAAATAAAAAGTGTCGTGTGACTCGTGTGTGCCCCTGCACTTGAATTATGAAAACTTGAATAAATATTTGATGTTCGAGAGCCGGCGGTGTTACCGGCATTTATATTGCATTATTGTCCTTTGAAGATAAATATGTAAGTTGACATGCTACTAACTTTACTACTGTTCGTGTTTATTGATAATTTTGATACTTAAGATTCTTCGTCATCTTCCCAAAGGTTACCTGGAAGAAATCGCTATTTAACGATAAGATCGCCTTTTGTGTTTTGTGCACAAATTATATTAATAATGTAAAGCTTTTCTATCTTTATTTTGGTTTGTTTGGCGTAATAAAGAATTAAATAAATAGGATTTAGGTGCTATGTTAAGTTGACAATTAGTACTGGTAATACCTATAGAAGTGTCCATTGCTCCTGTTGGTTCTGTAGCACCCATTGTCCTAGTTTAATCCTGACGATGCATATCCAACTAGTCCCACTAAAAACCATCCATACCGTCCTCTTTTAGATTACGTATCTAAAGTTTGTTATTTATTTTCTATAACATTGTGTAAGGTTTGACCATTCTAATAATGGAAAATTCGGAACAGGAGCTCTGATGAAAGGCGAAGAACCAAAGGCGTAGAAGCGTAGCTAACAATGATATGGGGCCCCGGGCTACAGGGGCTTTTAGTGGCCGGGAGTAGATCGAAAGGTGCGGTTAGTCTAAGTGCTGGATGGGAAGAGAAGCTAACAGAGATAGCCCTAGGCCATCCAGGCCTCGTGAATGCCTCATTGGCTCACTTTTTTAAAGGTTTTCCAGAGGCGCCACAGTAACAAGGGCTACGCTAACTATAGCAACCCTGAAGCCTTGATATTGACGAGCCTTTTTTAGATGGAGCTCGAACAAACAGGGCTCCTTGAGGGTAAGTTATGCGAAGAACAAAATATATACTGAATTTCCCCATAAAGCTACACAAATATCGCAGCGTTTGCTCCACAGTAAAGACGTTCCACTCATCCTTCATGAACCGCGAAGCCGCGAACAGGACAGCTCCATATATCATCACAGGGTATAATCAGAACAAAATACACAATTTGGGGCGCGGACGTACTCGTTCCGTATCCAGGAAATTGTTGTACTGGTGTTGAACGGTGCTCGTATCTGTTCGCATCTACACGTTACAAATGTGTTACGTCACTAGCTAGGTACTGCGACTTATCTTGCGCCTTATGGGGTTCAGGGCTGCCGCTTGCGACTATTGATTAATTAATTTCTTAAACATCACATGCACAATTTCATTTCTTTTCACGTTTACATTTTTTGTGCATGTGATGTTTACCTTTAAGTTGTGGTACATTTATAGTTTTGTTTATTTTACGGATTAGATTTAAGATTTAGTAAAATGTAACTAGGTACCATTGGTAAACTTAATAAATAAATAAATTAAAATAAATAAAATTAAAAATAACCGACGAATGATATGGGTGGTAAGTAGTATATGGTCAAAAACTACCTAGGTACAAGTTTTAATTGCAAAAATAATTTTACTTCAACCTGTTACTAAGTACCTATCTATAGACACCTAATTCGTCAATCACTTTGTAAACAATCTGACTTAATATTTCAACCCTTGTTAAGTTTACCCCACTATATGTAAATTAGATCTGACCTATGATCTGTTCACAGCATCCCCTGTTACAGTTTCGATCTCCTGACCATACCTGGCACACGAGTCACGCGACCATTGTACCAGAACTGGTTATTCCACAACAGGTCGCTCAGCATCCCTCTGATACACTTTTGATCTTACGGTTATGGACACTTCGTTTCTTTGTATGGAAATAAATGATCTTTGACAGGTCAAAGTCCTATTATATTTTATTCCACAGAATAATCAAGGTTATAAGGGTTATTCAAATGAGATCAGATGAGGGCTTATAGCCATTTTAGGTGTAAGAGATCAGGGTAATATTAATACAATTTAAAAATTTGATACAAATAAATTGTTAGTTGTTGTTATTATGTACTTCTGGTAATGTAGAGTACATACCTACTCTCACATACCTAATCAAACTCATGGCTGTCACGATGTGATAATGATATTACGTCTGCCTGATGAGGTAGTAATAATTGTAGGTCAATGCTTATTGTCATTATTGCTTAAATTAAATTTAATCATTAAATAAATCGCTACCGTTGTTAATGCTAATTTTTCTTTGGGTAACTACATTCCGTTACTAAACGCCTGTAATTTAATGGAAAACGATTCGAGTTAAATTTATTACTAGGTTAAAAAAATTCAACGTTGAAATTATTCATTACAACCCTACTGAATGAATCTACAATCTACAATCGCTAGCCTAAAGCCTTGTCTCAAAGCCTTATTATGAAACTTCATTATAAATAATTAGCAAGAGAACCCTTTGTGCTGCCAACCCTAGCGTAAGCATGTTACAGTTAAACGCGCCATATGTATATTTCAGGCAGTGACCAAACACCCACTCTCGCAGGGCGGCCGACCGGCATGGGAAGAACAACGGTAGCGATGGAGTCGATGTAGACCTTTATATTTTGTACCTTTAATTAGTGAGGAGAAATCGGTTGTGTGTGGGTTGTTTTTGCTTAATTATTAGTCGTTTATATTATGTGTTTTTCTGTAAAATAAAAATAATGAGAGGTGGATAAGCTAGTGTACGTATACAATGTTTGTCTAGTCACTAGTGTATCTATGTAATAGATGATGTGATGTTATTTTTCCTAAAAGAACAGCTAATTTGTGTTTTAAATGTTTAAAAATACATTGTAGATAAAATAATGAACTATTGCTACTACGAACCCGAAACAATTGCAACTCATTTGTATCAGATGTAAAACAGAATTCAGGTTTACCCTAAATTATAATTTTCGATCCATTTATCAGTGCTCTTCAAATCAGATCAGTATTGAATAATTGCAACAGACATATCAATAAAATTGATAATATTACCTAAATAAATTGATAATATTGTGTACGCAAATAGAAAACGTCGACTCCTATTCTTTTCCTGTTCTAAAAGACATTGTCGTCCGCACATTTAACAAGCTGATCGTGAGGCGTCCCGTTGAACTAGTAGCCGGCGTTAATGTACGACCGATTTAATTATTTAAACATTTTTGTATTATACCTATTAAACATTATTGTAGTAGTAAGTACTGTCTGTAACTGTGAGTAGGAAAAAAAAAATCCCGGGAGTTTCTTGCCGCTTCTTCTACCGGGACCACTCACGGTAGGGATTTGTTGAAGCGATGGCGTTGAGTGACTTTGGAAAAGTGTTTGTAACAAACCTACTTCGAATAAAACTAATTTCATTTCATTTAAAACTAATTTCATTTCATTACCACATAGTTGTAGAGAAGTTTATGTCAAAATTCCATGATCAGACGAGAAGCCTTGAAAAAGTCTTTTTATATTGAAGAAAGTAGAGTTTTTCTTTCCGTTACGCAAGCCAAGGGTCTAAGATCGTAGCTATCTGTTACTTCTGATAGAAGTTCGTACTAAAGCGTACCTACCTATCTGTGTATGGTGTAATTAATTTGTTAACATTTTATTTGTTAGTAATAGTAGTTAACATCCCCTTTCCTCTATCCGGGGATTTTAACTCGCTATAAGAGCTGCAGATCTAAACATAAATACTAGCTGACTATGCAAACATTGTTTTGTCAAAAAAATCTGGATAGGAACACCCTAATTGCCTAGCGGTATGAAATATAGTTTACGACCTATTCTCATATCTATCAAAATGCACAAAAAAAATCATAAAAATCGGTCGAGCCATTTCGGAGAAGTGCGACCACAAACACCGTGACATAAGATCTTTTGGTAGCTAATCACCGTCGCCCAATTCAAATTTAAATTTGAAATTCTTTTTTTTAAGACAACTAAGGCAAAAAGTACTAAACGAATTTTCATATTTATCACACAGGAAAACCATGGTCTGGAATAAGACATGGGATAGGTACTTATTATCCCGGAAAAATCGAACAAATCCGCGGGCAGAGCTCTAGTGTCCATTTAAAACGTTACTAATCAGTACGTTAATGATACGAAACTTCGTTTTGAATCTATTTCTCCCGTAGCGATTAACATGCCTCAATAAACCACAACACTACATATATATTACATCGCTAGCTGTGTGTGACAAATGTTATCAGCGGTGGTCGGGATCTGAGTTGTATCAGTTGAGCCGCCTAGCCGCTCCCCAAAGTTTCAGGACGGCCGACGGACCCGATGCGGCCTAGATAGGCGTTCATACTTTATGTAGATCACAGCTAAACTATGCTCGCGTTCACACTACGATCTACCCTACTGGTTATCTATCTACACTTCTACACTATCCGTATAGAGGTCGTAAGTGAAGGCTAATTATGTACCTAATATAAGAAGTCTTTTTTCACACGAATTAAATTTTTAGTTTTTAACCCTCGACGAAAAAAGAGGGGATAAGTTTAATTAAGTAAGTAAAAAGTCTCTAATGAATACACAAGAAAGTCTGATACACCAACCGACAGATCACGGCTATTAGTGAATTATACATCGCTCTATCTACTCGTAACTATTGCATCCGTTCAATTTTATTCTTATAAGTACTCTCCTTAGAAATTTTGAAATAATAACTTTCATTTTAGAAATCAAGTAGAAAGTAGAAACATAAGCCCAAGTGAGCAGTGAAAACATCATGCTTTTAAGTAGATGTGTAGGTATAATCCTGAAAATACAAAATCCAACGTTTAGGTAAAAATCACACAAAAGAATAAAAGCTTATAGTTATAACCGATCAATCACTGGCTTTTTTCTCCGCCCACTCTTAATCTCACACACACATTGTAACGAGCACAAAATATAAATACGGCTCACATTCGGTTGTAGCACACAAGTATACGACCCACTTACACATATGAATACTACATGCTTCATGTGTGAGTTCGGAACCCTTTATCAGCCAATGGTCAAGCGGTCAGTGAAAACAGAGACGGATATTTTTATATTTCATAAGTGGGATAGAGAGAGAGGATGTAATAGAACTCACCCCTTTCAATGCTTGCCGATAGTAAAAGCTCTTTTAATAAAATGTTCGTTATAAATATTTTTCATAGGTATAGTGCTTTTAATACTTGTAGATATTTTGGAAGTAATTTTTAATCGCCGGGTAAAATTAAATTAGTTACAGGTTTGACGAATTACCTAATAACAATTTTTAACCTACTTCAAGAAAAGGAGGAGGTTATCAATTCGACTGTATTTTTTTATGTTTGTTACCTCAGAACTTTCGACTGGATGAACCGATTTTGATGATTCTTTTTTTAATCGAAAGCTGGTGCTTGTCATTGTCACACTTAAATTTGAACTAGATCTGACGGGTAGTTTCTGAGTTATTTTGAAGTCAGTTATTTTTTCCTGGTAAAATTCAGATTATATTACGGGCGGCATGAGTTACCAATTTGGATTGTATTGTAAATATTGGAATTGGCTTGAGTGGACTATTGCAACCCATCAATCCGCAATGAAGCATCGTGGTGTAAGCATTCCAGGCTTATTTCCCGGTTTAGTTACTCAGTTTAGAAGCCCGTGACCTAATAGTGGTCCTATAGTGACCTTGGTTTAAACGACTGCGAATTGCGATGCTGTCAGTTGGCAAAACACGAATTTAATTCAGATTAATGGATTGTTTCGTATAGCTTTGGATATGTATTTTTCAGCGGACGAGGGATTACCCGCAGAATTACTATTGATTTGGGTGCGTACCCGCTTGGCCGCCTTTCAAATGAGCAGGCCTTGTGGTAATTGTACAGAGCTGATACAACCATCCGTTTAATAATTATTTTTGTATACAGCTATTATATTTCAGCGTTGCAATTAAGAAACCTAGGAGCAGTATACCGATGGGATTACACTGATGGTGCAGTGCTCTCCAACAAGAAGACTGCGTCATATCCTTTTCATTGTTTAGCAATAGATATATAGATAGATACTTACTTACCCTCGTGGTTAGGAGAGGTTGGCTACGGCTTAACGATGAATAGAGCTCTTATCAAAACAAACAAAGTAAAATTTTACTTTGTGCGTGTTTGTTTTTATTAAAGTGGCTCATTGTAGCCTTTTCGTTAGCGTAGAATCTAACTTTCATGGTAAAGTTAAGTATTTGAAACGAAAAATAAATTATATTTTAAATCATATTTTATTCTAATTGTAGAGTAGTAAGAGTCATAAAGTACCTACCTACTACTCTAAAAATAAGTACATTATTAAAGTACATTTTAAAATATCATTGTAATGGCACAAACAAATAAGTAGGAGCTTATACATAGATATCACATTAATTCGTATGAAGTAAACTTATATAATAACATACCTATGGTTTTTTGTTTGTATTAGGTATTACAGGAAATGACTTCGGAACACAAAACAAGTGATCTTTATTAAATTTGTGAAGGCCGCCGAGGAAATGGATCAGCTGGCTCGACACATTAAATATCTGTTTTAAACAGTAAATCGATCAATCAACTACAATTAATATTTAGAGTTAAGTAGCAGACACCCGGCCAAAACTTTTGTGTGTGAAAAGTCTATAAAATCTTTAGGAACTTTATGAATGGATCGAATGTGCCAATACACTGTTTTAGTGGTCTAAAATCATCTGCGCATTATTGCCTTCCAAATGAAACCGTTTGGGGCACATCGGTTTGAACTCCCGAACGTGGGGGCCCGAGTTCGAATCCAGGCACGCGCCTCTAATTTTCAAATATTATGTGCGTATTAGAAGATAATTATCACTTGCTTCGGTGAAGGAAAAACATCGTGAGGAAACCTGCACACCGGAAAATTCTTCATAAAGTTCTCAAAGGTGTGTGAAGTCTACCAATCCGCAATTGGCCAGCGTGGTAGACTATGGCCTGTACCTCTCACACTATGAGAGGAGACCCTAAGCCCAGCAGTGGGACAGTTACGGGTTGTTACTTTGCTTTACTTTTGTTGTGGTAGCCATAAAAAAAAACAAGAAAATTAATGAAACCAAGGCTAAAAAGAAATGTATTGTGGTAAATTCCCCTCGTAATAATTCCCAAAAGAAAGTTCACAAGACCCAACCTGAATTTATTAAGCTGGACCCTAGAAAGGTTTGCCGTATGCAGATAAGGGATTTATTTAGCGGAAAGGTCCGTCCCGGGTTAGCGCTAAAACGCCTTTTGGGTCCAGATGACCAGGATTGGGACCAAATTTATTGTCGGCTTTCGCCTTCCTTGATTTATTCGGCCTTACTGAATGAAATCAGGCCTCTCTGATAATGGGAGGGTGTTTGGTGCGATAGATGTGAATTATTGTTGGATGTTTTCAACGATTTCGGTTAATGAAGATTTTGTTGGAGCGAAACTGATTTTTATGCATGACAATAATTCGATGAATCATTTTAGGAACATAATAATTAGGTAGGGTATCTAAGTTATAGTATGAAATTGTTTAATATTAATTATGCCTTTACTATTCTTTCACTATTGCTGGGAAAAGAAACATACATACTGGGCTCACTGGCATGATTACCTGAACGGCTTTTTTATGCAAATTTTTATGGAAATAGCCGGCCAACGAGATGACGATCTACCTGATGGTAAGTGGCTATCGTCGCCCATGGACATCGGCAACACCAAAGGCATCCCTGATGCGTTGCCGCCCAAGAAAGAAAGAAGAAAAAGAAAGAAAGAACTTACTCTCAAGCCAAACACCCCATTGCTTGAACACCACATCAGCTCTCATGTTTAAAAATATCTCTTTATTTTAATGTATACCTAAACTGCTAAACCTGGATATCTCCTCATCATATCAGCTGTCGCCTATCATATTATTATCAGCTGTCGCTAAGTGGAATAGGCGAAAGTCTTCGGTTTTGTAAAGCTACTTAAAAATTCGTTATTAGAAAGTTAGTCTGAAAAAGTAAATTGTTGCTGATACCTAGTAATTTTTACTTAATATAAAAATTTCCAAAGTAATATTTATTTCATTCAATTAATATTTCAATAAAAAGAAGTGCCAACATTTTTAACCAAACGACTCGTCTAAAAACAAGCTTAATTTACTAACAGATGGAAGACTGTGGATAGCCCTATCCGAAACGCGAAAAATTGAAAAATATGACAGATAACATACTAATGGTAGCCCTATCCACAGTCTTCCATCTGTTAGTACATTATTGAGACCGGCCGTTAGTTACTTAATAAATACCTTGGTATCAATCAAAGTAAATTATATTATGCCTAAATAGTTTAAAAAAATATAATTATTATGACGACCCTGTAGCCTAGTTGGTAGCGTCCCTGCCTGCGAAGCGAGGGGTCCCGGGTTCGATTCCCGGCCGGGGCAGATTTTTATGTGACAAATAGGTAAATATTTGTACTCGGGTCATGGGTGTGATTGTGATGTGTTATAGTAGTAGATATGTGTTGTCTTGTCCATGCCACCCGCGACACAGGTAATAAACCTACTGCGGGGTGTGTTAGCGTTTATTTATTTATTATTAATTTAAAGATCTCAAATCAAGAAGTAGGCCTTACCTAAAAGGGTATTTTATTTCAACTTAAAATTCCAACTCGTTCCACCTTGAACAATTTGAACACTTACCCAAACTCATGCAACCCTTACCAATGTTCGCAATTTCGTAGATATTGGTTTGCGACGGACGTTGTACCAAAAACGTGTAACGAAGCGACCGCCTTGGACGGTAAATGGCGCCAATTACGCCACCGGCCCGTACGTGATGTGGTTCAAAATGGCCGCGTATAGAACGCGGGAAAACGTTGAGAAACAGTGGATTGCGCGGTAAAAAAATAATACTTACGCATCGAAATGGTACATAATTGGAACAAAAATAATTACCTACTAAGTATGTAGGTTTATTACTTACATATTAATTACGTAGGCATGTTATGTTAAAATCATAGTCCAGCGGCTTGTGTAGTTCCTTAGTGATTGATTGCGTTAAGCAACAGCAGACGCGGTCGGTAGTTGTAAGTATCATTATGAGTGACTGCTAGTGCCAAAATTTATTTTGAGAGCTTTCGGGCTTCGAAGGGCACGTAAAGCCGTCGGTTATGGTTGTTATAACAGTCGTTAGGCCATGAAAACTTACGACACTTTGGTTGGCCACTAACCCCTCCACCAATCCGCACTGGACCAGCGTGGTGGAGTACCTATGCTCTAGGCCTCCTCGAGAGGAGAGACCCATAATCAGTAAGTAGTGGGCCATTAATGGGTTAACGTCAAAAAGTATGCATTACAATCGAAATGGATGGGAATGGGAAAATCTAGTGGTGCCAATAAGAATAAGGTAGTAACAAAAAAATCCTATAAGAATGCTTTACAACGCCATCTATATTTTAGTGACTTGTTCTAAATTGAAAAATTAAAAGAGTTCTGCTATTGAACAACAGATGGCAGCACTTATCTATACTAAAATAAAGAAAGATTTGATTGTTTGCATTGAACAGGCTCCGAAATTACTGTACCGATTTGAAAAAATCTTTCATTGTTAGCTACACTATCCCCGGGTGACATAGGCTATATTATATTTTCAAAAAAATTAGGGATCCTCAATAAAACTCCAATAATGTAATCCAAGGTGTAAAAAAATAAGAAAACCGATGCAAAGCGAGGGTGGTTACTCGTATGAAATAATTTTTTTTATTCTTTAAAGGGGTAGAAATTAATATATAACCTTTAAAAATATTTTTAATTTTATACATTTCCCTCTGAAAACCGCTAACCTCATCTTCGTTACTCCAACGAGGAACGAACTCGGACGGTCCTATCCCGAAAGTTTGCCCTAAGCGTGTACACATGTAGAGCAACCCAAACACGTGCGTTTTACGACCCGACACTATTGGAATCGACCGAGAATGGAAGCTTTTCCAATTTTTTACCTCCGCGTGAAATATTGGCGCGAGGTTGGCCGCCGGTCGTTAGCCGTGTTTACGTTTGCAGCTCAGTTGGACAATGTTCGCGCAAAATAATGTGATTGATGGCCGCCATATTTTATTTCGCTCGCAGTATATTTTGGATCCGTTCAGGGTTTTAGGGTATTTTTGAGGTACACGGTCACGGGTCAAAATGATCGGAAAATGCGATTTTTATAAGTTATTTGGACACAAATTTTTAGTGTGAACCTTTTAGTAAAATACTTAAGTAATTAAGTAGAATTGTATGAATTATAGAGCTTTACTAAATTATTACGTGTGGACGCGCACTAAAAATTATTCACTTAAAATTATGTTAAAATTTAGGTAACTACTTAATACGTGTAAACCGAACATTTGAAGAACTTTAAGTTATTGTGAGGCAGTAAGCAGGTAAAGAGAAGCAGAATTATAAGAGGTGAGGAGCCGTGAGGAGAGATTTTGAAGGTTTAATGTGACTAGTTTACATAAGACTTGTTTACATAAAATCTTACTTTAAATAATTATATCAGCTATTTATCGACACTAATGGTTTCATAAAAGCCAGGACGGCGTTTAGTCCCTTTATTCATAGAGTGATGTAAATATGAACGAGTTATCTCACCCTTCCATGACTCAAAATTCGTAAAAGCTTCTCAATTCACACCTAAAGCGAGCTGGTACACTTCGGACCTAATAACGTACACTACAAGCATAACGGATTTGATATATTTTGAAATTGTTAAGCCTCGAACTATGAACTGAAAAAAAAGTAAAGGTATATTACCTATTTGAAGTTAACTCATTGTTAGGTTAAAATATAACAGAAACACATGTTGAAAAATAAAAATATATATTCATTATTTATTATTAAGTTACAAAATCGCACCTTTAATAATAAACTGAAATAATTACAATGTTACGATTGTTGGGAAATCGCGTTTAAAGTTTTGTAGATACGATTCAATCTACATTTTTCCAAATTAAACTAAAGATGGAGACGATACAGTAATACTACTAAAATTTAAGTATTACCAATAGCCTTTCAAATGATATATATAAATCATTACTATTGCTTATTATTAAAAAAATACAAGGCTTTAAAAAACATAACAGCGACCTAATTCGTTTTATGATTAAAATACATGTTAGCGTTTAAAATGATATGAAGAAAAAAATTTAATAGTGCAGTTTATTATTAACAAATATCCGAAAAACTTTATACATTGAGATATAATGCTCTTTTCACATAATAAAACGATAACATTTTAGTCTTATACCTTAAAGCGACTGTTTAATATGAAAAAAATGAAGGTCTTGTCAAAATAATATACCTTTTATCATTGAAATAGAACATCAAAAACGAACTCTTGCTTATAATTAATCAGTCGTGTGAATACTTTCAGTATAAATCAACTTATACAAACTAAAAAAATATCAGGGTATTCTCAATTAATGTTTTTTATTGGTATGAATGAGATCAAAATCAAATCAATAAATAATCGAAGTAAGCGCCAATAAAAAGTAGGTTATTACCATAATTATTTGAAATGAAATGAAATGAAATAATCATTTATTCATGTAGGTATCACTGATTCACTTATGCACGTCATTTTTTTAATTTACCAGCTTTTCGCAAAGGTGGTGAGAAGAAAAGCCGTAAAGAAACTCCTCAGCACATCTTTTAAAAATAAAACTTATATTTATTACAAAAATAGGTATTCTCTAACCTGAGCAGAACTGGTTGCCTAGCTGATCATTTCCAAGCATCCTTATCATTTAAATATTCATATATGTTATAATAACCTTTGCCTACTAGTTCATTTTTTACACGTTTCTTAAAAGATTCCAGATTTCTCCATGAGGTTCACTTGGATAGCTACCACCCTTGAAGCATAAGTCAACCGTCAAACTTAACAGACTCATTGTGTTCCGGCTGAGGTCTTGAGAGCCGTTCTTTCGTCTTCTCTCTTTCTTGGCCGGCAACGCATCAGTGATGCCTTCAGTGTTGCTGATGTTCATGGGCGACGATAGCCACTTACCATCAGGTGGATCGTCGGCTCGTTTGCCGGCTATTACAATAAAAAAATGTATACTTTTTATTGCCGTGTTTTCCACGCCTCTCTTCCATCAAAAAACCATGTTCATTCGTATTTGTTCTTATAGTATGCATAGTACGGTCCGTTATATCTTAAGTACTTTTAAAAAAAAACTCTAACCCTAGCTTCGTTGTCCGTAAAGAAAAAAGCCTTAATAGGGCGACGCGGATTTTCTGCATTTGTATATTTGTATTTTCGTTGTATGTCGACATTACTGCCGTCCTCAAGCTAAAAGGCGGCTAAATGTCATCTAGTAAATTTTTACTTTATTAACAGTTTTGATATTTTTTTGACCTTTAGTAATATTTAAATTCAAAAAAAATATATATCTTTTCAGTTTGACATAGTATGACAACATTAACAATTATTTTATAGAGAATCACTAGCACGATTTCAAAATAATCCTGCGTTTTTTGGCTCTACCTCAAAAACTGTTTTTGTCACTTAACCGCCTTTTAGTTTGAGGACGGCAGATTACACGAACTGACAAAATGATCTTTGCTTGCTTAGATCTCCCAATTTTCAAAAGTTACTAAAAATATCATACCTTGCTGCGTTGTCTACATTTTGCGTACAATGTAACTTAAAATTTGTGCACAGAATTTTAAACATCGAGCTGAGATGATTTTTTGAGTCCTTGCAATAGATTTGTAAGATTCACCTTCGTTTCGCAATTTCTTAACTCGGTTTTGTCTTCATTTTGAAGGATTTTTTACCCTTTTACGACCTTTTTTGATGTTTTGATTAGAAGAGAAGTTCAGAATCAGAAGTTGAGCCTAATTCGAAGTAATGTAATAAAAAAATCTTAGCTCTGGGACCAGAAGAGTTACCGAATTTGTCTTCAAAGTTGTAACTTGGATCACCTACGTCGTCGAAGTCACTTTCATCGGTGTATCGAGGAGAAATTGTAATTGTACCATTCCTAGCACAGACTCTTTGTTCTTTTACGTTACTCACACATGGTGTCTTAAAACAAAATAGTTTTTGAAGTGAAAACTTCTTTAGTACGGGGGTGATTTGAAATTCGATGAAACGAAACTGTCCAGTGGAGACTGGAGTGGAGTGGAGACTGGAGTTGAGTGGAGACTGGAGTGGAGTGGAGACTGGAGTGGAGTGGAGTAGTAAAAGCTACAATTATCATCTTCCCGAAATTTTATTCGTCACATTATCTTGAAAACAAAATTTTTGAAGGTTTCACTTCTACCACGTGTGAATAGCACACATTTTAATTTTTTTTAATTAAATAAATTCAATATTTGGACATAAATAAGACAAAATAAATAAAATATATTATTACATTAAATGTACAGTCACATTGCGCTGTGTTCTCCAAAGTATAATGTTATTCCGTCCTAATATTACGTGGAACTATAACAGCTAGATCAGTTCGTGATGTGCAGCTTTCCTTAGCTGGTTTGTCAGTTTGCCACGAAGAGGATAAGCTGTCGGAATTAGAAGACTAAGATGAGCTCGATGAAGATGAGTTCGAGGAAGATGAGCTTGACGATATTATTCTTCGTGTGAAGTTCGTGCTACCTGGTGCGAGTACTTTTGAGTTTTCTTCGTCATCTACGTTGGAAGTACTTTCGCTATCGTAGTCTGGTACAAGATTTATTTTTGTTTCTGACACCGATAGTAAATTATTTTCCGATTGCAGGGGACTATCAGTTTCAGCAATAACTTGACTGGCCTAGAATTTTAAATAAGTAAGTATGTTAAACAGTGACAAGTTGTAGGTAACTTAAAACATTAAGAAAATGACACATTAAACATCTTACGTCATCGTTTAACTATGTATGGTCTTGTTCAAGCCAGTCTTGAGTGAGGTTAGACAAAAGCAACCACCAAAATTCGTTGACTTCTCCAGGATGACGACGTCATAACTTTTAAATACTAATATCTGGTTAAAGCAAAAGAGAAATAACTTTAAAATGTGAAACTAAATTTGAACTGTAAATAAACAATAAACTGCAACAACTCATAATTTGAACGTTGCTTTTAAAAATATTTAATAGTAAACAGAACTATCATCTAATATTTTACTGAACATCGTAAAATTTTAATAATAAACCGAATCAAATCTAATTTTTACCAAATTAAATAGTCATCTTTTAAAAACTAAACGAAATAACTTAAAAAAGTTCATTTTACATCCAAAATAATAGAAATGCAAGTAGTTACCTTTTTATAGTAAAACGAACTATTGGCTATTACAACAGGCACATACACGTCTCACTCTTGTAACTGCTGGCGTAACACTTAATGGCACGTTTTGTGAATACTCATTGGCCCTTTCCGTCAAACAAAAAGAGACGGCAAGTCCTCTATCTCGCTTGTGGTTGTCCGAATCAAGCGAACGTTAGACTGTACGTACTCTTTACGCGGACTTAGTTCGTTTTTTGATGAAATGTCAAAAACTCATGTTTTTTAATTATTTCAGTTTATTATTAAAGGTGCGAAATATACAATTATAATTATATTTTATTTTACATTCATATTCGGAAACGAAAACTTCTTAGTCATATGAAATGGTCATAGCTCACAGCGCTACAGCGGTAGATTAGGTAATTATAAAAATAGGAAATTACAAAAGAGGTAATATGTTTTTTTTTTGCAATTTACAATTAATTCACAGTTATAAAAAACAACAGTAATTCCATATGTATACAAGACACAGCAAAAAAATTTACTACTTAATACGAAGTTATTATTAATTGTCATAAAAATAAAATTTCTCACAATTTTCGTCACACAAACGCGAAACGTAATTCGAGCTTTTGGATAATTAAACCTTTAATTATAATCTATCTTATATTACATTTATTTATGCAAAATATAAATAATCAATAAAATATTTACAGTGACAAAGAATTTTGCTATTAGGACACTTTATTAATATACACGGTGTAACAGGGGGGTTACAAAGTTTTATTTAGGTACTTACCTAAGTATTTGCGATTCTTATCAGTAAACTATACTCGATCTATGATTAAAGAGCTAAATGATAAGAGATAAATGAAAAACTCAAAACAATTTTCACGTGAGTTATTCTCATGTGAAGGATTTTCGCTGCTTTTTGACTTAAGTAAATGTTATATATTGTCTTATTGCTAGCCAAATGAAATTTTCAGGGATTATTCTACATGAATTGTAATAGTTTTTAAAATAGTTTGTGGAAAAAATTACCAGTGAAATATTTTTTCTACAGCCTCTGAAAGTTAATTTTAAGTTTTAATTAAAAAAATCAACATTGTTTCAATATTATTTCGATTCTGATAAACCAATGATTTACAGCGGTTATATGATACAAAAAGTATACTATTGAGCCAGTTTGAGGAAAAAAATCACGAGCCGAGACCTAACAGTTAGGCTGTAATTTGATGTTTTCTCAAAGAATCTGATTTCTTCAAAAAAATCACTAATTCCCAAATATCAGCTGAACCACTAAATATTGCTGAACATACATGGGGGTTAAATTGGTAGGTCTTGAGGTTGCCAACCCCTGGGCCACCCCTGTTACACCGTGTATTATAGAATTATTTCCTATTACCCTATTATATACCATTATCTATTTGGTAAAGCAGGATTACTTTACCTAATTTTAAACTATTTGTTACATATACCACATACAATAGTAGGTACGTACTCTGTGCTCAATGAGATTATAATAGATAGTTAACTTTTTATTGTTTGCACACATTAAGGTACATACATAGAGAAGACATCTTAAACAAAATGTGTGTCCCCGCCGGGAGGTTCTAATTTCAAAATTGAGCCCCTGTTCTCCTTTCAAAATCGAACGAATCCATTGGACATTGAAGCCGCGCGGCGCCAATTCATTGGAACATACATTGTGTTCGCGGTGTCTATTCTATAAGCTAGTAATAATACTTCAATGTTTGCACACCACAGATTATACAATCATACAAGGAGAACAGATGAATAAGAAGTACAAAACAACAGATACAAAAACTATAAGGGTTCCGATTTTATTTCGGAACCCTAAAAAATAAAAAAAAATACATACAAATACAAATATTGTTATGTATTAATACATAACATACCTAGTTACTTTTCAATGATCGTTTGAGCTCTCTCGTTACAAATAAACTTCATAAAATCACAAATTTATTAGGAATTAATTTAATCACAAAAGTGAAATATGTAAATCGCATAATTAACTAATTAAATGGATCGGGCGTGCCCCGTATTCCATCTCACTGGGAATCGAACTCAGGACCTTTGACACGACGATCCGGCATGGAAACCATTGCGCCACAGGGTTCATCGGTATGATGCATAAGTATAAGATGATTGGTAGAAAAATCTTGGAAGAAGCCTTCCACATAATCAAAACCTTAGACTTAGGATTGGAGTGTAATGATGTTAACTGAAGGCTTCAAAGGAACAGGATCTGTACTCAATATTCCTTTCTAATATAATATTCAATCAAGACAAGAAGAATCAAGAATATTCAATCTCACTTCAAAAAAGAAGGAGGTATTCAATTCGACTGTATTTTTTTATGTTTGTTACCTCAGAACATACGACTGGGTGAACCAATTTTCATGATCCTTTTTTTAATCGAAAGCTGGTGCTTGTCATGTGGTCCCACTTATATCAGAGCTAGATCTGACGAGTAGTTTTTGAGTTATTTAGAAGTCGGTTATTTATTTCTTGGTAAAATTCAGATTAAAATATTAGGTAAGGCATTAAGTTATTATTATTTAAAGCACCAAGTAACATAATACGAATATCAAAAGAGCTTAACAATTTAATATACCAGTTACTCAAGTAATTACAGATTTCTTATCGTTAAAATTTCACGAAATGTGGTTACATACAGACGTCATACGTAGTATGACAGGTTGCTCACGAAAGATCTAAGTTTTTCTAATGGATTATAAATAAATAACGCTTCACACTCACAGCCCCACACTAGGATTCCCTGTGTCGTGGGTGCCATGGACAACACACAAGACAAGGACAGTCACACCCAGACCGAGAACAGAAATTCAAACTCATCTTTCAAATTTCCGCCTCGCTGGGAATCGAACCCAGGACCCTCGGTGCGGCGATCCGGCGTGGTAACCATTGCGCCACAAAGGTCGTCGTTAGAGTGGAAATCGTAAATTCATTGAAACCTTCATAATGAATCTACGAACTAGAATCACAATTAGTTAATATTTTTTTAACAATCCCTAAACATCAAAAAAAATGTTTTATTATTTTTTAAATAATCTTACGAATCAGTCCATTTGATAATCATAAGTAGTCAATTTATGAGTTTTAGAAATATTTAATCAATAAAAAATTAAAAAACTTATATTTTCCTTGACTATGGTGAGGCCAAAATAAAGGAATAATGAGGAAAGAAAAAAAGGGTTGATATTTCTTTTGCTATGGTACCCGCTGCCATGACCAAGCGAAGGTAGCTTGTGTAGGTCTTTACTGTCTAATCCTTAGTGACAATTTGAACGATAGTTTTAATAATTCTATTCCCTTTCTCATAGTGCAGCAGATTGAGACAGGGGTCGTTAATCTTCTCTTCTAGAAGATTGATCAGTTCTACGCGTATTGTTTTCAGCATTTCCGCGACCTGTAAATTTTTAAAGGCTTTACTCTCACCACAAAATAAATACAGAATAGTATAACTCCAAAGTTTTTTATGTTTTTTTTTATGGAAATAGCTGGCAAACGAGCTGACGATCCACCTGATGTAAGTGGCTATCGTCGCCCATGGACATCAGCAACACCAAAGGCATCACTGATGCGTTGCCGGCCAAGAAAGAGAGAAGAAAAAGAAAGAAAGAACTGGCTCTCAAGCCCCCAGCCGGAACACGACGAGTCGTTTGGCGACTGAATCATGCTCAAGGGTGGTAGCTATCCAGGCGAACCCCATGGAGAAATAATAATAGTAATTATGGTATTAATTAACAATTAAAATCAATATTACCAATATAATCCTTCGAGGGGCCCTACCACCAGCGGGCCGGATTTAGTCGCCTTTATATTATGTAATCTAGGATGATAAATTGACAAAAGTGAAAACGACATAACAACAATTTTGGCTTGAGAGACACTTCTAACTTTCTTTTTCTTCTCTCTTTCTTGGCCGGCAACGCATAAGTGATGCCTTTGGTGTTGCTGATGTCCATGGGCGACGATAGCCACTTACCATCAGGTAGAGCGTCTCGTTTGCCGGCTATTTCCATTAAACCCACGCTAAAGACTCACCTCATGCTTCTCCACTTGGAACATGATCCAGCCGTCCTCCAACGACACTATGAAGGTGCCGTTATGTAGCTCCACGGCCAAATTGCAACCTGACAAACACACATTTATAATATTGAAGTTATACTTCTTTTGGAAAAAATATGAGTAAAATTTTTACGATGCGCGCGCACCGACAGCCAAAATTCAACATGATGAAGTTAGCTGATAACTGATTCTTTTTAGTTTTTGTTCTGTTACGCCAGAGAAGTATAACATCTTACGTGCGTACACAAGTACACAAGTTTTTTTTTTCAATTTTAAGTATAAATAATTTATAAAGACGTGCAACTATTTCGAATAATAGAGTAAAAGTCATGGTGCGAATTTCTGATAGGTTCACCACTATCACAACCATTGCCCGAGTGCAAAAAAATATATGTCATATAAATATCTGCCCCGGCCGGAATTCAAACCCATCCCGTCCATCGCATCGCAGGCGGGGTCGCTACCAACTAGGCTACAGGGTCGTCAACTTATGATTTTATGTAATAGTAGAAGAGACCGTGGAGATCGACCTTCACCGATCTGATAACTCGATGAGACATATTTTTTACCAAAATAATTTATAAACAAATATGCCTATGATAACTTGCCTATCGAAAAGTATTCATAGCTGTTTTTAATTTAGTTAATTTAATCAATTTTCTTTCAACTTCACTCTTGTGATAACCGAATGAGTTTTATCTCAATTGATAGTTTTTAACACACATAATATGCTTGCCTACTTGGAAATCCACGAAGCTGCGGGCGGAAGCAGTTCAACTTAAACTTACCAGAGAACAAGACAAGCGGCAACTGCGGCACCATGGAACACTCGCGTATGAACACCCTGGACGTCTTCACCTTCTCCTGGTACACGAGGTACGGGCTGGGGTAGTGGCCCACGCTGGCGTTCACGGACGAGGGGTGCAGCGCCACGTAGCCGTCGGACTTGGTCTTGAACTTCAGCTCGGATGGGCCAGGCTGGCGCGGGATGGCCCCGCCCGCTTGCATGTGGAAGGATTTCTCGGGTGTGAGCACCTGAGAGACATTTGAAAGAAATGGGTTTGTGATTAGATGAAAGACACTGTAAGTACAACATTTTATGTATACAGGATGAATTTTTCAAGTGGGCATGGTTGGCCAAATTTGAAACTATATGGAATAGAGAAAAGTGGTCAAAGGACCCTCGGGGTTGATTCTGATGTAAACTAAAACTGCACCATTAGATCTTTGAAAAATGAATATCCCTGGCTAGGAATCGAACATGGTGATTTTGAAAAAAAAACACAACCTATATTATTACACCATTTGATAGTGTTGCTAACAAGGATCAGGAGCGTAGCTACCGCTGTATCAATTATACGGGGCCCCCAGCGTATAGGGACCCCCCACTAACACTCCCAAAAAAAAACTCGCCAGCGGCCTACGACCGCTACAAACAGTTGGCACTCCTTTTATATTTGACAGCTGACGTTGAGGGGGCCCCACAACAAATATTGATATGGGGCCTCCTTAGGGCTAGCTACGCCACTGACAAGGACAAATTCTGGGAAGACTTGACGCACTTGACTATATTTTTTCAATAACCAAATAAATCGTGTCACCTCACTATCCAAACTGCCTTCTAAGAGCCTGAGTCCTTTGACAGAATGGCATGCCAAGGCATTTTTATGCGACAAAATTAAATGTACCTTAATTGTATGAACTAATTATGTATTTAAACATATTGTTATTACCTTGACTACATTAGGGTACAGCGCAGCGCACAGTATCGCTGCCAGAAGCTTATCGTTGTTGCCATTTACATTCAACTGTAACGTTAAAACAAAATAAATAAATTATTTAAGCATTGTGTACATACCGTACTATGAGGGTACATACGTACGTATGAGGCACGGAAAGCAACACTTATGCAGTGTACGATACGCGACGGTATCGGCCAGTGACGGTACAGTTTAGTATAGTCTCATATTTTTCAATACAAATTACCTACTGACACTTCTAAAGGTCGATGCATACGTAACGTGGACGGGACGGAACGGGGACGAGACGTGGACGTTCATTGTAATTAGAAAATTTATTAGCGTAGAACACGCTAGGTATCCACTAGTTTCTCTGTATAACATAAGTAATCAAATCAAATGTTTTTATTCAAAATTGGTTTGATTCACAAACACTTTTTGAAAGTCATTCAAGCTACTCCAATGCTTCAACAAGGCCCTACTGTGAGAGAACCCGGGAGAAGAAGCAGCAAGAAACTACCGGGTTCTTTTTTCCTTCTCACAATTACAGATAGCACTTATGATCCACTATAATCTATATTCATAAAACTCATGTCCAAGCAGTCTTTCAAATTCAAATTCAAAATCATTTATTCATGTAGGTATCATTGATACACTTATGCACGTTATTTTTTTAATGAACCAGCTTTTCGTAAATGTGCTTTGTCATGGAGGAGAAGGAAAGCCGTAACGAAACTCCTCAGCACATCTTTTAAAAATAAAAATAAAAATAATCATCAAATTTGTAATATCCTTTCGTCATAAGAATGCTTTTAATATGAGTCGGATAACGAACCTCCTCCCCAGTAAGTCCAAGCACAGAATCCTTCCTCATCCGCCGCCTCAGCGCCGGCATGTCCGGCACGAACCCGATGGCGGCCAACAAGCCCAGCAGCTGGTGCTTGATGTCGGCCAACATCACCAGCGTCTTGTGGGAGAGGTAGTGCTCGCGGGCGAACACCAACGCCGCGTGCGTGGACGATGACATCGCTTGCTGCCATTTCTGGTCAACATGTCGGTAAGTATAATGCTAATACTGCCGTCCTCAAACTAAAAGGCGGTTAAGCGACAAAAACAGTTTTTGAGGTAGAGCCAAAAAACGCAGGATTATTTTGAAATCGTGCTAGTGATTCTGTATATACAATTGTTAATTTATTTATTTATGCTTTATTAACCCTTAACAAATAAGTGGTACAAAAGGCGGACTTAATGCTAAACAGCATTCTCTACCAGTCAACCTTAAGAATGTGCAGAGAACAATGAAAGCGGTACAAATGAGAAAGAGAAATTACAAGAAAAAAAGAAAGAAATATATATATATATATATATATATATATATATATAATGCCTATATATATATATATATATATATATATATATATATATATAATGCCTTTGGTTCAATGCACCGCCAAAAGTTGGGGTTTTTACCTTAACTCATAACAACCGAAGGCGATCGGTATATTCTTAATGTACGTTATGAAAAGTAGGGCTCGGGTGAGCGGGCTCCTGGTACGTGCGGTAAATATACCTACACGTATCTTAGTCTTAGAATTCTACAAGATTGGCCGTGCCCCATTCAGATACAGCCCAAATTGTGAGATTTATACGTTCCACCACCACTCTGCTATCGTCTGCGTACCTATAGATAACAGGCATGAGCAGGTCATTACTATGTATCAAGAAGAACCTGCTCATGCTGTTTTGTCGTGAAGGAGGATGGAGGCCGTCGAGAAACTCCTTAGCAAATCTTTTAAAAAATTTAAAAATAAAAATACATTGGTATATTATATATTTTATTACAAAAAAATATCACTAACTTGAACGGAACTAGTTGTAGAGTTGGTCATTTCCATGCGTCTTTGTCATTTAAGTACTCATCTGGTCTTCAAGAAAAGAGTGAATCTTATGGCTCTTACACACTATGCCGTCGGCTTTGCCGCATAAAAAAGCCACAAGCCTAATATCAGTTCGTTCCTGGCACGAAAAAGGAATATTAAATGTTATTCAATAACTAAAAAGAAGCATTGCTGGTAATTAAAATGTTTCCAAGGGCCTTTATATTTTTGGGATATAAAGTTTTGTAATATAATATGACATGATGCAATTAATATACCTACCCAATTACCTACATCGATGCCCGGAGAGACAAACAGACATAGTTACAAATAATAATTAAAAAAATGTTTTTGAGTTCTAACTGGATGTTTAAGTGCCCCCTATTCTAAATTTAAAAATAATATTAAATGTACAGAAAACAATCCCTCTCAGTTATATCAATTTAGTGCTCCCTAATCGAAACTTTGAAAAATATTCATTTAAAGTATAGTGAGTTAAACAAACACAACATGCACATGTATCATCAACACCATGTGTTCTACAATTCTGATGTTGCTATCCGGCACTGAGCCGATTTCTGCGGCATATGCCGCCGGCAAGATATCCGCAAAATATGTCGCCATGGCTTCATACCGCGCGGGATGATGGCGGCATAGTGTGTAGGAGCCATTAGACTGCATCTCCCCTTATCATCAAGTGGGATTTCGGTCGAGCATTAATTTAAAATGTATAAAAAAATATCTATTCATGCAGGTTAATACAATTTGTTTTGAGTGTGTTTATAAGTAAATTCTTAATTCCAACCTCCATCCAAGTTGACTACACATACCCAAATCTATCAATTTTATTCATTGCCGGTAGTCCTGCAGGTATTCTGTACAGTAGATGGTAAACGTATACATTACCTAGGTAAAGTATGAATGGTGAATAATATTAATATCATTTAATACATTGCCAAAACGACACAGGTATTATACACATTGCCTAGGGATTGTGCTGAATACCTGCATTATACAGATATCCGGTAACATATATATAATATATATATATATATATATATATATATATAGTTAATGTTGTCATACTATGTCAAACTCAAAAGATATATATATTTTTTGAACTTAAATATTACTTAAGGTCAAAAAAATATCAAAACTGTTAATAAAGTAAAAATTTACCAGATGACATTTAGCCGCCTTGTAGCTTGAGGACGGCAGAATAGGGATGTTGACTGATTTTAGGATTCAATTTCATTTTATAGATAGAACCATATGATTCACGAAAAAATATTATAAAAATAATAATCTTTAATTTGCAAACAAAAATTGATAAAACAAAATCATTTTCAAATTTTCCACCAAAAACGTCACGTGACGTCACTAGCCGATATTCAATACTATCTGTCGACTGAAGTTAGTCGCACTTGCATATAAAATATGAACAATGACGTCATAAGCTCAAAGTGGCTTTTGAGGTCACGTGAGAGTGGGTACTATTTTTAACATTTTAAAATAATTATATTTAATTTATTGTGATTGATTTCGACAAAAGAATAATATTTTAGGTGTTTAAATGTTTTCCTTGATACTTTAAACATAAATTTATTTTAATTTACTGATAGTGTCAATATCCCTATTGCCAACAAACTATGAATAGGGAAGTCAATGAGTTCGAACTCGGGAAGGGGAGGGGCAAGGTGAGATTAAGCGGGAGGGGAAGGCAGAGGAAGCGGGAGGGAGAGGGAGAGGAAATTTAATAGTCTCTGATTTGTTAAACCTAAAAAACGGTGATGCCAAAGAAGTATAACTTCTCACGCGCGTACATAAGTTTACGTTTATGTTTAGTACAAAATAATTTTTGAAAGATATTAATTTAATTAGGTATAATTAAAACTGATACATGTTATTAAATTAATACCTTTATTTTTGAAGGTTTCACTTCCACCACGTGTGAATTGCACACATTTTAATTTATTTTAATTTTTTTTTAAATTTATACTAGTTACCGATTTGTCTTACAAATTATATAATAAAATTCTAAAAACAATAATTATACTTACTCTATAAGCCCTCAAAGTCGTCAGCTGATCACTGTTGAAGCAGGCGAACTCTTTTCTCTTGGCGTCCGCTTCCGACTAATAATAAAGGTTACATTTAATATTCAAAAAATTAAATAAATGAGTGAAATATTACATGTTTATGAGAAATGATTTCGGTGAAGCCTGCATGGCTAGCTTTCGCTGGTGGCTTGAGAGTCAGTTCTTTCTTTCTTTCCTTCTGGTTTCTTTCTTCGACCTTGGTCCGATAGTCAGAACTTACAGATGCAATGTAGATAATCTTAAATTATAATAAAAAAACCCGCGACAGTTTTATTTACACTAAACATAGCTAAGAACACTCGATTAAATCACTTTCCAAACATAAAAACTAGATCAAAATCGGTTCATCCGTGGAAGCTATGATGACAAAGACAGACATACAGATACACAGACACGTCAAACTTAAAATACCCCTTTTTTCGTCGGGGGTTAAAAACTTAAGCCCAATGCATACGTAACGGGGTTTTTTCCTGTCACGTGAAGTTTTGGAAACATCGTTTCATAGAAAATGTATACGATAGTGCATACGCAGCGGAATCCCGTACGGGACGGGGACGGGGCACAAATACGTATTACGTTACGTATGCATTGGGCTTTAGTGTGATTCAGTATAGTGCACCACCTACAGATCATACCTTCTTCCCAAACGGCGCAACAAACGGACTCTTATGGCTGAGACAAGCCGCCATGGTGAGAGCGGAGTCGACGCAGCAGAAGATGGCGCCGAACAGCATCAGCTTGCCGATCCTCACGTCGACCGGTAACGCAGCAAGGTGCTTGCCCAGAGCGGTCAGCGCGTAGCTCTTGTCCAACGCACCGACGTCTTGGAGACGGACGAGCGCTCCGTCGATGTTGGACTTGGCTGGCGGTTCTATCGTCTTCTCTGGAATGTTATCGTTATTATTACGTTATGTTCGGTTTACACGTATTAAGTAGTTAAGTAGTTAACTAAATTACTCAATTACTTAAGCATTTTACTAAATTTTAACTAAAAAGTGCCTGTCCAAACGTGTTAAGTGATAAGCCCCGTCCACCTACTTAACAGAAAATAGAAAAATTTCTAAATTACTTGTCTACTTGATTACTAAACTACTAAATTACTATACTAAACTACTAAATTACTATACTACTAAATTGTCCGTTTAAAAGCAAAGCAAAAGCAAAAAGCAAAGCAACAACCCCTAATTGTCCCACTGCTGGGCTGGGGGTCTCCTCTCACAATGTGAGGGGTATTAGGCCATAGTCTACCACGGTGGCCAAGTGCGGATTAGTAGACTTCACACACCTTTGAGAACTTTATGGAGAACTCTCCGGTGTGCAGGTTTCCTCACGATGTTTTCCTTCACCGTCAATTGTCCGTTTACACGTATTAATTTACTTAAAATTTAGTTAACTACTTAATACGTGCAAACCGAACATTAGGGTAATGTTAAAGTAAAGTTAGACTAAAGTAAGGTATGTTTAGGTATTAGGTAATACAAGAGCCAACGACTTTCTGAACTTCGTAATTATAAAGCTGAAAGTTTATCAGTATAAATCCTGGTGTATAAATTTACAGTATACATGGACATCCGTCTGGCCGTATTGGGGCGGCATAGAACCCCAATCTCACGCCGGATGGGTGTCGTAAGAGGCGACTAAATCCAACCCGCTGGTGGTAGGACCCTCGAGGGATTATATTGGTAATATTGATTTTAATTGTTAATTAATACCATTATTACTATTATTATTTCTCCATGGGGTTCGCCTGGATAGCTACCACCCTTGAGCACGAGTCAGCCGCCAAACGACTCGTCGTGTTCCGGCTGGGGGCTTGAGAGCCAGTTCTTTTTTCTTTTTCTTCTCTCTTTCTTGGCCGGCAACGCATCAGTGATGCCTTTGGTGTTGCTGATATCCATGGGCGACGAAAGCCACTTACCATCAGGTGGATCGTCAGCTCGTTTGCCAGCTATTTCCATAAAAAAAAACAGTTACATAAGTTTGAAATTATCATTGACAGCCTTACCCAAAACCTCATGCACGCTCATATTATGAAACAGCGGCAATATCTTCAGCTTCAGCAACAACTGTTCGAGCGGCACCCGATGCATCTCCGGCACGGGCTGCTCGGCCAGGTGGTGGTAGTACCGGTGTGACGTCACGAGGTGCACGCACACGCCGCTGCGCACCCGCCCCGCGCGCCCGCAGCGCTGCTTCGCGTTCGCGCGCGACACCCACACTAGCTCTAGCGACTCCATGTTGCGGTTTGAATCGAATCTGTTGATTTTTGAAGTGAAAACTTCTTTAGTACGGGGGTGACTTGAAATTGTATGAAACGAAACTGTCCAGTAAAAAGAGACAAACACATAAATTCTAAAGTGAGATAGGAAGCATTGTAAAGGGGTAGGGTGGGGGAGTGAGGGGTAGGGGAGCGGAGTGAAGTAGATTAGTGAAACCTACATTTATCATCTTCCCGAAATTTTACATTCGTCTCATTATCTTGAAAACAAAAATTTTGAAGGCTTCACTTCTACCACGTGTGAATTGCACACATTTTTTTTTTTTTTATTTATGGTTAACATGCAACATTATTTAAAAAGTGCGGGAATATTTTTCGCTTATAAAATTAAAATTAAATCTTGATTGAACATTATCAGTGGCATAGCTAGCCCTATGGAGGCCCCATATCAATACTTGTTGTAGCTAGCTAGGGACCCGTCGACGTCAGCTGTCAAATATAAAAGAGTGGCAACTGGAGCGGTTTTAGGCCGCTGGCGAGCTTTTTTTTGGGAGTGTTATTGGGGGCCCCTATACGCTGGGGACCCCTAAACGATGAGGACCCCTATACGATGGGGCGCCCCTGAAAATTATGTAGTACAAATCTTTGGAAACGAATATTCAATGATGTAGGATATCTCAAAAACTTATTTTTTACTAGTTTTCCGGTTTTATAACAATAGTAAGATAAAACAACATGGGAGTTACCGTTTCTCCTTCATTCTACCACAATCTATGACAAACACACAGTCGTCGATAGTGACGGAGGTCTCGGCGATGTTCGTCGATAGGACGATCTTACGCGCGCCCGCTCTCGGCTTCTTGAACACCAACGCCTGTTCCTCACTAGACAGCGTCGAATGGAGAGGTACTATCACGTATTTGCCCGTTCTGAAAATTAAGTAATATACAAATAAGATTTAAATACATAAAAATAGGAAATGTTAATATAATAGATGTTAATACAATGGAGTTCCTCAAGGTTCCATATTGGGACCTTTCCTTTTTCTCATTTATATTAATGATATTTCAAATGTGACTGAACATAAATCTACACTATTTGCTGATGACACCTCGATAATTATTAAAAATAAAAACTTAACGACATTAAAATTGGAAATTAAACAAACGATTATGAACGTAGTAAATTGGCTTAGTGAAAACAATCTTAACTTAAACATAAATAAGACTAAAATAATAAAGTTTTGTTCGGATAGAACATAGAGCTCTGTAGTAGAGTAAGGTGTGGCATAATGTGAAAGATTATCTTAAATCAAATAGTCTTTATGTATGAGAAAAATAGCCTTTATTATGTTCGATTATTTTTAATACTACAACTTTCACACTACTTTCTTACAGCCTAGATCGAACATCAAACATTGATTCGTCCGGTCCTCGAGCCAAGCAAGTTAAAGTCAACGTCAACCCATAATTGTCCCACTGCAGGCTTGGGTCTTCTCCCACAATGTAAGAGGTACTGGCCATAGTCTACCACGCTGGCCAAGTGCGGATCGGAACCGTCACATACCTAACAGAACATTATAGAGAACCCTCAGATGTACAGGTTATCTTACCATTTTTTCCTTCACCAAAGCAGTTGATAATTAACGTCTAGCAAAGTAACGCCCCAACTCAGTCACTAACGGTTACTTAAATCGCTCCTTAGTAAAGAATCACCATACAAATTCTGTACTAAAGAGCGGTTTAAGTAACCGTTAGTGACTCTGAGTTGGGGCGTAAGGGCGTAATTTTATTAAAATGAATAAACACTTACTTGGGACTGAACGTATGACTCTCAATGAGCTGATCGTGTAGCGACATGATCTCTGCGATACCGGGCAGGAATATCAACACAGCGCCCTCTCGCGGCCAGCTGTGGTCGCCCTCCACGATGTAACTCAACACGTGCTCTATTAGTTCTAGATTTATCTACAAAAATATATCGATAGAAAAATTAATAATCTTAAATTACAATTTAGAACATCCCCGACAGTTCTTTTTATACTAAACATAGCTAAGAACACTCGATTAAGTCACCTTGCAAAGAAAAAGAACTATATCAAAATCGGTTCTTCCGTTTGGGAGCTACGATGCCACAGAGACATACAGATACACAGACAAGTCAAACTTATAACACCCCTCTTTTTTCGTCGGGTGTAATAAATGGACTTGGGTTGGATGTAATGATTTGACTTGAGTTAAGATACTAATATGTTAGGTTTCCTATTGATAATGGCACCCGGAAAGTTTAGTTTTTCTTTGTTTATAATTCAGTTTCATGGTGGTAAGATTGCTAAGTGAAATTGCAGTTTGTTAGTACGTAACTAAATAATTAATGCATGATTTTTTAACATTTTACATCTCAGCTACCAACCATTTAACAAGACCAAATATCTGTAAAATATGAGTAAATATTACAATCCTATTATTTTACCTTCTCAACATCCATAAGATACAAGTTCTTGCAGGTAGTTTTCCCACAGTGGGGGTATCGGGCTACCATCTGGTATATGTTGAGGTTTTCATCCCTTATACTGGTTTTAGGGGGTTCCAGCCCCTCACTCTTTACATCACAAGTTTCTAACTCCGCTTCTAGATCATACTTTTTTTCAGCTGAAAAATATTTTTTATTTATACACTATGTAACCAAAAAGATTAACTTGTTAGACCAAATAATGACATCAGAAATATTAAAATCACGATTTTTATCAAAAAGAAGCGAAAATTTTGCATCATTATTAGGCCTTCGCCTTTGTGATCTAAAGCAAAATATTTCACTGCCAATTTGTAGGAGGGTGGAAACTAGACAAACGGGTAAAAATCATCAGTAAAAATCATACCATCATGCGACATAATATAACTGTTTTACTCAGTCCATCTTTCCCTACAAGCGACATAAGCATAACAGTCGTACGAACAGTCGTACAGATCGCCCTACAAGCCTTTCATAATTATAATTTATTATTACTTTCGAGTCATCTAATTTAAATTTTTATACCAACTTACATTTTTTAACTTTCCGTGCATAAGTTCCATTTTCCTCCAACACATATTTGGTCGTCTCCATTATTTCTTCTAAAAACAATTGCTCTACAGGAAAAGTGCGACCTAAAATCATATCAAATTGTTCTTGAAATAAACATTACATATAACTACAACCAGTTTACAATATACAATTTTTTTTGTAACGTTATACCATCAGGACAGAGTGATTATACAAGTACCACAACAACGTACAGCTAACGTTAAAATTAAAGGAATATTAAAGTAAAGTGGTCAAAAAACTTTAAATTAATACGAAACATAAACGAAGACCAGAATTTGTACCTGTATAATGCAATATGATTATGATGTTTAAAAGAAGTTTTACTAAAAACGTATGTACACAAATACGCAAACACCTTCTTCACTTTTTAAACAAAATTATACCGCAATAAATATACGTACCAGGTATCTCCAAAACAGGTGCTGTCTCAAAGTAACTTGAGAATAAATCAGCGTTTAAAGTGGCACTCATAAGTATAATGTTAAGATCCTTTCTGACTTTGATGAGGTCCCTCAGAATTAGCAGGAGGAAGTCACTCTCCTCTGACCTCTCATGTACCTCATCTACGAGCACATGGGTCACTGACTTCAGCTGAGGGTCATATTCAAGTCTTCGTAGCAGAATACCAGTTGTACAGAACGTTAAACGTGTCTTGGATGATACTTTACTTTCTAATCTTATCTGGAGAAGAGAACAAACACTTTTAATAACACTATTCGATTTATTCAAGCTCTTACATAAATCGCTCACCTAGTAATATAACGGCACATCTACGTTTGTCATATTTTACAGAAACGAATTTCAAAAATTTTATAAAAATGTTTAAAATTAATTTAGAAAGATAGAAAGAAAGAAACAAGATTTATGGGATCTTTTTACGTTTTTTACAGATTGTATGGGTTTGAAGAAATTAACACATATTTACCACTATGTAGATTATGCACTTTTAAACACGTATACCATATAAATTCAATTTCACATTTTTTGCAGATGTGCCATTATATTACTAGGTGAGCGAAACGTATGTACGCTAATGGTGAACGCACACTTATCCGCACTGTACGCACCGGACGCACGCATTTCTATGAAATGGGCACGTGAAGTCGTTGGCCCTAATGTAATCGAAATGGGAACCCACCCAACAGTATTCAATCAAGTAAAACTGTGATTAAAGTTACTAGAATTAACTGTAATAATGAATCACAAGCGCACTGCATTTTCCAGGATAATAAATACCGTATTTCTTATTCCATGAAAATCCGTTCAGTATTAACGTGAAATAACGCTTATAATAAAAATAACGCTTCACACTCATAGCCCCACGCTAGGATTCCCTGTGTCGTGGGTGCCATGACAACACACTAGACAAGAACATTCACACCCAGACCGAGAACAGAAATTCAAACTCATCATTCAAGATTCCGCCTCACTGTGAATCAAACTCAGGACCCTTGGTGCGGCGATCTGGGATGGTAACCATTGCACCGCACGTTATACATATAAGGGTAATCAACATCCTCATAAATTTCACATTTATAATAATAGTAGGATTAATCCAATTACCTGGTACCCAACGACCTGACCGGTCTTCTCGACCCTCTCATCAGCCACCCGGTCCGCTACACCGATAGCTGATATCCTGCGGGGCTGAGTGCACACTATCTCCACGTGATCCTTGCCACCCTTGTTGAAGCTATCCAGCCAGTCATCTAATATGAACTGCGGCACTTGGGTACTCTTCCCACAACCTGTTTCACCGCTGATTACTACTACCTGAAAATACATAAATAAACGCTAACACACTCATACCCCCGTATCATACTTAGTAGATTATTACCTGTGTCGCGCATGGCATGGACGACACATATAACACATCACAATAACACCCATGACCCGAGTACAAATATTTTTCTATCACATATCTGCCCCGGTCGGAAATCAAACCCGGCACCCCTTGCTTCGCAGGCAGGATCGCTACCAACACTTGTTGGAATATACTCAACAATCAATTAAGGGGATTTTTGTTACCAATTTATTGATGTTTATTGGGCTTGGCACCCTTAATTCAATTCTGTAGGCAACACATAAAGTATTTAAGTAAATAAATAAATAAGTATTAAGTTCAGTGTCTTGTTGATTGTTTTTCACATTTTTTTGTAACTTTGTATAATTTTTTTTATTTGTAATATTTTAAGTATCACCCTACGAATATCATATCGTAATCTATTAATTTTTAATCAAAATTTTTTTAAATGCTTAATTTATGAAGCATACCTGAGATTTCTTAATGGTATTAAGAATTTCTTTCCTCTTCTCCCAAGCTGGAAGCTTCCGTCTGTCAGACATCATTTTATTGTACCTGTTGTTATCTCTTTTCTCTAGCCACCGCTTAGCGATTTCTCTATTTTCTTTTAAAACAACTTCGAAATTAACATTCGATCTTCTGTCTTTTGTATCACCCTTCTTATAATGGGAATCAAGTTGTTTCTTTTCTACATCATTTGTTTCAACTAACTGAGGAAACAATGGATCGGATGCTTCTGGAAATTTCCTTGTATCAAATTTTATAAAATTACTTATATCTTCCTCGTTGCTTAATAATTCTACTAAGGAATATATACTAGGTATAGCATCACGAGCTAATAACTTCGCCTCATCATATAATCTGGCTGTTATTAATAAACAAGTTCTTTCTGGTATAATATTAGATTTATCGTCTGTTTTAAAAAACAACAACGGAGGTTCATAAGGGTATAATGTTTCTTCTGGAAACCTTATTTCTAATTCATAATTAATTTTTGAACTGTTTATATTATCATCTTCAGGTGGCTTAGTGCTTTCAACTTTATTTTCATGTAAAAATTTGCATTTAGCACCAAATCTACAGGGACCCCTTTGAAAAAGTTTGCAAACTTCTGTCTTTTTCGGTTTTACATTATTGTTATAATTTATGTTCACCTTTTTCTTAGGAACATCCTTAACTTCATACATTTTAGTTAAATAGGGTAGATCTAATTTAACAGTCCATACATCACTTTCTTTTACTTTAAAACTTGCATCATATATAGATTCTAATACTGCTTTCTCGTCGGATCTCATTTCGAGTAACTCTGCCTCAGTCGGAAAATCATCAGGCTTAACTTGAGGTTCAATATTAAAATATTTATTTGACAATATTTGTAATGCTTTTTCTACACTTTCGGCAGCTACTTCTAAAGCTTCCGCACAATGTGCTTTGTGAAAGTTGTATCTAAAAAAAATATATTCACAATTTATGGTTATTTTTTAACTTAGAAACTATATTTATTGACATTTTTTACTTAGAAATATACTTGATAAGAAAGAATAGGTACAACATGAGCAGCAAAATCAATCTCATCACTCATCATGAATGTTATACATAACACTTTTATAACCCCTGATGCAAAACGAGGGGTGTTATAAGCTAGACGTGTGTGTCTGTAGCTCTGTTTGTCTGTTTACGTTATTTATTTTATTTTTATTTAATATTTTACAGATTATACATATTATAAAACTGTATACCTTTCTAATTTACTTAGTGCAAATGCTCGCAGTCTGGACTCCGATGTGCCAATATCAGGCTTGGGTACAATGGAGTAGTCACAACCACCTTGTACTATCAGGTTACCTCGTTCCATCCAAAACCGATTGCTCAGGTTTGAGCCTTTATCCTGAAAAGAAAAATGTTTACAAAACCAGAGATTTATGGACCTTTTTCACTTATTGTAAGCAGGCCTGGCGCACTCTGCACTTTAGGTATTATGTTACAAGTATGTGCCGCATTCAATGTGTCAGGCCAACTTCAGAAGGGCTGTACATTTGTAATCTCTCTACTGCTATCACACATGGTATCATAAAAAAGAAGACAACCCTGACGTTGTCAGAAACGATAAGAGTTATGATTAGAAAGACAGGCAACGTCTAGATGTGAATGCGGCAACGTCTATTGACGATTAGCGCTGTGCGACCTGAATTACACCTTATTATATGGGAGCAAGAGTCACTATTTATTTAAATGATTTTGTGGAGTGACTCTTCTGTACCAATAGGTACTATTAAGTATTCTGTGTTATAAGCAACAAAAATGGAAGTTTATGTTGTAATTATGTATATGCTTAAATATGTATATTGTAAAGTGTAAGGTAAATGAACTGCAAATAAACAGTGCGTCTCAAGCAGCCACAATTGTTCTTCTATATCAACTAATAATTTGGATGTTAACATGACATTAGCGGAAGAAACTAAAAAGATCACAAATATAATACCTTATACAAACCAGCACTGTTTAGTTTAAAGTCGGGACCGTGGATAAATCTCAGTGTGTCCAACACAAGTTTCTGAGAGTCTGAGTTCAGTCTGAGTGTTTGCATTTCCACCCTCAAGTGGGGATGACTTTCTTCTTCCACCGGTTCATTCTTGGTTTTTCTGGAAGTAAAATATTGTTCTTTAGTTCTTTTGTCTCTCTACTGCAGCATGACGAGTATGTTCTAGGCCTACTCAAGGGGAGAGAACCATGCCCGTTGTTTAATACAGATACTAGACAATGTGATACAAGCATAATGTAGGATTTACTTACATACTTTACTAACAATAAGTACTAAGTTATAAACAGGATTTCCTTCCAATCTTTAGATGGTTTTAATATGCTTCTCATAATGCCAAATATATTTCTAATTATGGTTGAACAATGTTTATGCTTCTGCATAAACTATGACACTACATCACACTTTTAGTACACATATGATCAACTATAGTACTCTATCAATATGTTAAATTGAAAAACATTATGGAAATAAACATGCATCATTTGAACAAAGTAGGTACCCTACTCAAACTTTAATCTTATCTTAAATACTTAATAAAATCACACATAGGAAACTACAAAAGTGATTTGAAAATATCAAATCACTGGTACATATTGGATTCTGAATGAAGGCTTGTCTAGCTTAACCATTGGGAAAGAAATCAAACCTACCTTATTCGAGCATCAACAGGTTCTCGTAAAAAAAAATCCTCAGCCAATTGCCTGCTTTCATGATCCATGGCGGCTTTATTAATGTTTCGGCTATATTTCAAAATTTGAACCGATTTATATTAACAAACCTCGACCAAAAAACCAAGGAACGTGTTTATCCGAAGAGAAATGACAGAAAGTAGAGGAAAAGGGCGCGTTCCACTAGACGCTCAAAACGCTCACAACTGTCAAATTAGTATGATATTTTGATCGTTGTGAGCGTTATGAGCGTCTAGTGGAACGTGGCCAAAGTGAACGGTAAAACGACGTAAGTGTCACTGTCAATCAGTAAACGTTTGTCATCAATCAAACATCAAATTGACAGCAAAACCATAGATAATTTTTTCTTCGAATATGGCATTGGCATAAATATGCTCAGCCAAAGACAAGTAAAAAAAACTGAAACCGAAAAAGATATTACTTTGCGCCACATATAGTCCGATGGCAATCCGAAGCGGTACGGACTGCGAAAACCGGAGATAGTTTATAACTGTATCAACGTAGGTAAATACCGTATATTCATTCTATAGTGCGTTTCAAGCAAGTCTGCAGTGGGCTATGATGTTGGTAGCATTAAAATACATAATATCCTGAAAAACGCGGGCAAATCCGTGGGCTATGCGCTAGTCACTTAATATTATATACAAAATAAATTTAAATTGACGATATTCTCCTAGTATCTTTGACGAGTCGCACATTTTGCATTTTAATTGAAATCGCTAGTCGCTACTTAGCTATTTAGCGAGATTCTATTATTACACTGTTTTTTTTTGGTAAAACTAGTTTTTTTTAGAAATTATATTTAGATACGAATTACATACTGATGAAATATGAATAACAGTTTTTTTCAAAGCTCTTTTAGGCATTTTTAAGTTTACGTTACGTGAGTTAAAAAGACACATATTTTGTTAATAATATTATGTATTAATATTTAATAATATTTTGTTAATAATAGAAAATCATTAAATTTTCTTGATCTAACTTCAATCCAAACACTTATTGGCTTGTTGCATATCAACGCTCTCTACTGAAGTAGCTTTAGTGTTGCTACTCGCCAATAGATGTCAGGAAGAGTCTATTGAAGCAGGTTTTCACTGCCTGAAAACACGGATAAAACGAAATTTTCTAAAAATGAATCCTAGATCGATTTATCGCCTACGAAACCCACTGCATACAAAATTTCATGAAAATCGTTGGGCCGTTTCCGAGACTCAGATTATGTATAATAATTATAAATACAAGAATTGCTCGTTTATTTTATAAAGTATTAGATCTAGCGATACCTATTGCACTTCAGTGCGGTCAATACACATGTGACTCGAATGCTACTTAAACTAAACCAAGCAACTAAACTAAGAACACTCTCGAAGTACTCGTATAATGATAGCTGCGGCAGGCGGCTACATCACCTTTCAAACAAAAAACTAAATCAAAATCGGTTCATCCGTTTGGAAGCTATAATGCCACAGACAGACATACAGATACACAGACACGTCAAACTTATTTAAAACAGCCACGGACGTTAAAAAAGTATTTTAACAGCAATTACTAAACAACTAGAGTTACTAAACAACAATTTAACAACAATTAGAGTTACTAAACAACAGCTTAAATTACGATAATTTAGTTAGATAGAAAAAGTAATGTTTGGTATTCTAAACATGTTCTTTGCAGACCTTTTATTTCATGGAAGACCTGCCATACGGGGTAGACATTGACATAAATTATATGGACGCGCTCTTTCTAAGGAATTTCGTGTCACGCTTTCGTGCCACAGAGAACTCAATCACAGAGTCACTATGCGCCCAGTGTTGCCAACACCCTACTCCGAAAGAGATCATGGATGCATTACTATAACTGGACATATACCATGGATATATTACTCTGTCTGGATTACATTGTAGAGGTACCTGAGGATTAATTACGTCATAACGGAATGACCATTTCTGTAGTATTCATCCATTCATCAAAAAAAAAATCAAAAAATCGTTTCTTATTCCAGAATTTACATTTTATTACAATATGCGTGGGATCTTTCCATTTAAGTATATAAAACTTGTGTTATCTATAGTCCCAGGATATATCATTCTATTGTGTTAAAATATTTTTATGTGTGTTGTGCACTTAAAATAAAAGAAATGTATCGTAATAAATTACACTGTAGCCTCATTGAAATATTATAGTGTATTTTTGTAGAAACATCAAAAAGAGGAATTGGCAATTTAAATATTTTAATTGTCGTTTCTTTGTTTTCCAGGTAGGTTTGTGTGATTTAGGTTGTATTTAGTGTAACTCATAATGTATGATAAGCTTAAATAAAACTTTGTTTTTCAGAGCAACACGTAGTTTATTATCAATTCTTTAAATCCCGACTGATTGTCATATATAATCACATTAAGTACTTCACCTTATTGCACACATCTCTCATATTTATTTACCCAATTACTTATAGTTATACACAAAACTATATATACACAGACATACAACATATATATAGGATAAACAACAATTTTTGGAGTTTATTTATTAATTTTTTAGTTTGATTTTTTTAAATGAAATGTAGGTAATTTCTTTCTTTCTTTTTTTTTCTTTAAATATTAAATTGTCATTGGTCCTCAATAAGTCCACGAAGTTTGAAAGAAATCTGAGCGTTTCAAGTGAGCCAAAATCAAGTCCAAAGAGAAGTTACAAACAAACAAACCAACAAACAAACATACAGGTGAAGTAATATAAAGCGTTAAAAGTGTTAAAACTTACCTGTGGAAAGTTATTCTTTCAGGTAATGTTTTCGTTTTTTGCTCATAATTTTTGCAATACCGCAATGTACAAGTTGGCATTTTCGTTAATTCAATAGGTACATATAATATCTAAAACAAATAAAGTAAGTCAATTTCATATAAAAGTCACGTATTGAAATCACTTTCTAGTTTCTACCACAATTTCCGCATCTTTGTCCTTTTGTTCTCTCACTCCGCGACGTCTGGCAACCCTGTTCCGTAGTGATTAAGTACTCTGTGTTCGTTCTGTCAAGTTTGGTTCAAGATGTCGGTAATAAATATTTGACACTAAATAATTTTTAAGACTGTAAATAAAAATATAGTTACTTACCGATTATGATTAAATAAAGTGAAATAAAGTTCAAACGTAAATAATGAGAAAGTTTTAACTGTGCACAATACAGAATAATAAGTGTTCTTGAACAGTCGGAGTTTTACGAAAGTGACAGCTATGGTGACAGCACTTGCTCGCAGCCGACTAAACTGAGTTGGCCCCAGTTGGGGTCAACACAGGTGAACAAAATGTAAGTACTGAACAGCCTGTCTATATAATTTATGTCAATGGGGGTAGACGAAAAAAAATTCATCCCCAGATAAAATCATTCCCATTTTACCTGTAGGTCATTTAAAAATATTGACTCAAGTGCCTCCCCCCCCCCTCCCTTCCAACTAAATGGTTGGGGTTGATGAATAAGCTTTGGGTTTAGGTATAAATTATCGAGTACCTAATATTCAAATTAGGTTCTACAACGTAATTCTACACTGTCTTTCGCCTGAGATGCATTTGGCCTCCTAAGTAGGTACCTACCTGGTTTAGCTATTATAATTAATAAAATATTTTCTTCAAAATTAAATAACTATAAATTAAAGGTAGATATTAATTAGTAAGTAGGTACATAGATACCTACTTAAAGACACATGGAAAAGTCCTTAACATGATCGTAAAAATCGATGACAGTTGCAATGCCATCAAGAAACCTCCATCAGATGTAGCAGAACAATAAAACTGTGGTTAATATTATAATGTGCTATTATTACCTATCAATTCTATGGTAAGTAGGTACTTAGGTCTTTAACACTAGATATAACTATGTCAGACTAATTCTCAACCAGATGTCTCATTATTTTCATTACACCCTTCGTACCCTTCCAGGTTTTTTTGTGAAAACAGTATGATCTAAAATAGTAGTGATAACCCGGCTTATGCTATTGCGCAATTCTAATTTTTAGGGTTATAATACAAGCTAATTATCTCTTGCTTCGGTAAAGGAAAACATCGTTAGAGCACACATAGAATAGCTTAGTACCTACTTGAGCAATTGAAGCAGTAATAAAAACAGATATAACTGTCACTTTATTTAATTCATTATAGAACATGCATTCTCCTCAAAGGAAAGGTTTAAACCATCTCGACCCTCGACACGGACCGGATAACTGGGTTGCTAAACTGTATTAATTAATGGTCGTGGTTTAACCATTCGCGTTCAGAATACTAATATCTAAACACTTAGGAAGTTGCCGCCTCGTGTCGTAAAATAGTCTTTGTTATAGCCTGCAAGTGGCAATGGTTACAGGGATATGGTTATTATAAACTTAACTAACCTTTTCTTTACGGCGATTAGTATATAAAGTTTTTACTTGAATCTTTTCCTTTTCTTTACGGCGATTAGTATATAAAGTTTTTACTTGAATCTCATACTTTTTACATGTTTACACATTTTATCGGTCTTAACATAGCTACTTAAAACATCAGAACAACAAAATAAGTTAATTAAATGTATAGGATATTCTATACTATTCAGTAGTTTTCACATGATGCATGTAAGTATAGACTATAGAGTGAATAAAAGGGTTGAAAATGTTTAAGCACCTTATAGTTTCTTTATTCGTTTAAAGATTTTGCAGATAATCTATCTAATTACACAATGACCGCGACCAAAATTATCCACGGTGCGTGATGCCATCAACGGCTTAAATGGTTTATAATTTTTTGTGAGTAGATTGACGTTCGTATTGCTCTAATTAAGGTTAAACCAACATTAAGCCGGAAAACTTTCTTGTTTTTAATCTTCAACAGCATTCTTCGAATGGAAGTCATTGAATGGCATTAAATAGTGCCTTAAGTGAATCATAGAACCCTGCAATATTCCAAGTAGGAGAAACAATGCTAGAGAGTGGAGCTTAAGATTCAGTTAAGTAATTTTCTAGTAGAGATTGAGACCACAAATAATAGCAAACCCGAAAAACAGTCCAGGTACTTAACTTTAGCCCTACAAGAAGTGGGTATGATGGAAATATAGTATCCGTAAAAAACACTTTCCACTTCAAAAACTAAATCGTTTCATGTTATAGTTTTTACAGTAGGTACCTGTATAATCAGGTATTACATAATATGAATGTAATATTTTAATTCTACCACCATTTTGAAAAGCCATGCTTTGTCATGTAGGAAAAGAAATGACGACCGATCATATTTAAAATGACAAATAATATAATAATAAATAAATAATAAAATACAGGGTATTTTAAATTAATACAGAATAATGTTCTCGTGTCCACAATGGACATCAATATTATCAATGCCAATGGCATCACCGAACCCAATCTAAATCTAAGTCACTGCAAAGTGCAACAATATATCTCGTAGGCATTTAATCCCAGCTCTTTGCCCTGATAACCGGAAATTATGTTTTGTCACGAATGGTCATTCAGCGAAGGACTTCCGGCACGAAAATGACGATTTTGGCACCGCATGCCAAACTAAGATATATGGCATCAGTGATTCGGAAAGCATCGTTTCGTAACTGAGGATGCATTCCACGCGCGAACACGAAATGTGCATTAGGGTTTTGGTAGTCCAACGGAACTTCCTCCAATGCGACAGTAATGGGTGATATTTCTATACTTAATCTTTGAAGGTTTCCAACTCTTGTTACCTGAGTGCTAGAATGCTAACCAATTGGCTATAAGAAAACAACATTGAACGTGATGCTACGAAATATTGATCAAAGTGGGAATAATCAAATATAATTTTTTGATTGATATTTGTACGCCATGATAACGGCATAGTATAGTAGTTTCACCAATTTAACCTAAGTACTATTACAAATAAATAAAATGTTACTGATGAATATGTACCCAAACATACTTACTGTAGGACAAATAAAATTGCCACATCCAAACCTTGAATATTATATCTCTATCCTTGCGAAGTTATATTGATATTAATTTCCACTTGACAAATTAAAACAAGTGTTCCTACTTAATAGTAGAGAATATTGATATGAAATCTACACGTTTCAAGAGTTTCGCATTTCTGTCTAAGTATAATGTTGAATATAAAATGTGTCAATCTGTTGTCCAGCTTGTTATATATTATATATTAGGCTACAGGCTTATGATTAGGAACTTTCCTGATTGACGTTCATAATGTGTGACGTGTGAGCAAGCACAAGCAGGCTTTTACAGTAATTCTTTAAGCTTGTCGTTGGATTTCATGATTAGGAACTGCGTGCAAATATTTGACTCCGATGACAGACGTACCGACGTCAATGAACGGAATTTCAAGGTGAATAACTTTTCTTTGTTAAGGGCAACAATAGCTACAATAGCTGCTCTCTTACTGGCATTGGGCTTTTCTGCAGACTGACAAACGGTGAAGATGAAAGTGTAAAGTAGGCAGTTCGAATATTGGATAGTTAAAAATGTCTAATGGATGCCTACACAATCACAGCACACAAATACAACAAAGTCATAAGGTCTTCAAGAATTCAGGCCAAGTTCGGGTGTTCTAGAGGTAAAAAAAATTCAAAGTAATAAGTTAAGTTTTTCGAAAGATATCTTGTTTACATCTGTAAACTCTACTCCAGACGACTCGTGTTGTAGAATAAAAGCACTGGGTATTTGCATTTATTTATTTCTTTTGTACTTAACTCGCCATTTCGCAAAGGTGTCTTACTCAAGAGGAGAAGAAATGGCGAAAGAAACTCCTCTAGACATCTTTTAAAATTATAATACTTTACAATAAATTCTTGCTTAATCAATTCTAGACTTAAGTCTACTTCTACAATTTAGAATTATTTCAAAACACCCGTATTACTGGTGTCCCAGTCTAAGACCGAATGCCGCTCCTTCCACCGACCAACACGATCCCTTCTTATCGCCTCCTAATTCATTAAATTCGAAACCAGATAAATATGACGTGTCGACAGGCACCGGTGCCGGCGGAAATCAAAATTAATGTCTCGTTGTTGAAAATAAAGACGGCATTGTTCGCTATTAATTTGAAACCCTAACAATCGACCATCCTGACAACGTATGCGTCCCCGCATACGACACCAGGTGGTAACCCTAACAATCGGCATGTTGATCGGTTACATTCATACAATACTTAACGACTACTCCAACTACTACAATACTACAATACAACTATACAAACTACAATTTGTCAAAAACAATTATACTACTGCGACATTTCAAAATCATTAATCGACTTTTTTTTTATATTATGACATTTACTGCTTTTATGTCTGTATTCCATTTCATTGTTTTCATGTCGTAACCAAGCAAAAACAATAAAACATTATTATGTTCGAAATAGGTAGTCAAGCTAAATAAAGAATTTTGCAAATTGTTTGCAATTAAATTACTGTAAATCATATAAAATAATTGAAAACCAATAGACAAAGTCAATGACTAGACACTCTACTTCGTTGACTAGGCAATTTGCTCTTACTAGACAGTTAAAATCTTTCATAAGATAGGTACTCAATTATCGATATACATTAAATCTTTTATCACCACTGACAGACACAGGCGGTGTGGAGCTTCCTAACAAACCTACGCCACTAACCGCCACAGGCGGTTTGGAGCTTCTATGAAAAATCTCTTTATCTAATTAGTACGTACATTTAATATTTATGAATATGAAAAATTATTACAATATAAAATCTAAAATTTTGTGCCTATTGAAATTATTTTTAACATAAACTCAATGGAAATGTAATACATCAATAACAATATCTTTCATCTTACATAAAAAAACACTATATAAATAAGTGTTGGTACTCAATGTCTGTAACTAAACGAAGTTTTTTGTAATATATGAAATCTAATGTGACTGTCTGTGTCCAAAATGAATTAAAATTAAAATATTTTACCAATGATGCTAAGGTATTAGCTCCAGCTGTTACACACAAAAATTCGAACGATCGAGTCGACATTCAATCAGCAAATCACTAACTTCAACGGAGCACACTACTGGCCGATGGTAGGCAGTAGCGCTACGATCTTTATCACGACTGATCGCCATAAGGGCTTTTACGGTGCTCTCTACTGGCCACCACAACACAATCGACTACCTATGGCGTACGGCACTATCTTATCCTTCTTCTACTGAATCAAAATAATGAATTTAATGACATTAACTATACATAAACTGACATATTCATTTAATAATTTATTTATTTATTTATTTATTTTATTGTTTATGTACACATAAAAAATTTAAGGAAAACAATTACAGAAATAATGTACAAAGGTTCTGCTTATCTCTAATATATATAATTTTAATCTGTTTAAATTAAATATTATATTGATTGACTGTATAATATTTGCACTCCAATAGGCAGAATTTAGCGGAATTTAAAATTTAATAAATTTTAACATATTTGTACCTAAATTTAGCAAATAAATATTATTATTATTATTGTTTCGTTCAGGATTAAACCATCTCGGCTAAAACCTGTAGTTGGTTATCCACGAGCCTAAGCTAAGTGGAAACCATTAGTGTAGATAGTTTAAAAAAAATATATTTTGTTATTATTATTATCTGACGTAACAAGACAAGCACCGATCGATTCGGTACAATGCATGACCGACGAACTACTATTGCGAACTTCGACAAATAATTTCCCTCACTGTCCAACATAAGACGATCGATTACTTATGTCGGAGCAATATCGTCACTGACTGAACTGGCGTATCGATATATCGATTCGATGTGCAATACTTGGATGATCGAAAAGAATCAAATATGCGTATATACAAAATCATACAAATAAAAACTGAGCGACTACTGATAAATATTGAGGCACTGTTGATAACTTGTGTGTTCAATTTTTCATCGATCCCATTAATTCCATACTTACATTAAATAAAATTGAAACTATTTAATGTACACAAAAAGCAAATCAGTAACAATAATTTAGCTCTACACCTCATAAGATAACTATAATAGTCTTGCACATAACAATTCTCAAAGAATTAATCGCTATCACAGAAAACATCATGTTCAGAACCATCCTAATTCTACTAATACTATAAACGTTGTACGGACTTTTGTTAATCTTTCATACAAAACTTACAGAACGGATTTTCATTTTTAAGACACATGTAGGCCATTATCTGGAATAAGCTCGAGGGCGAGGGTACATTCTCCTGGATTCTCAGGCAAAACTGCGCTAGTGTACTTCTAGAGCAGCTACGTACATATCCATGGTCTCATTCGATCCAATCAAAACTGATTCGTGATCTGAAAATTAATCAGGAATGTCTCTATAGTTACATGTTAACAGTGCATAAAATACAGGTATACAATGTGCCTGTGGTTACATCATATTTATCTCGATCGACAAATGAGTAGTAAAGTCGCTCCACTTTCAAAGTTTTCAAAGGGATTCTCTTAACACGATTTAATGACATCTGCTGCACTATTGCTTAAACTATACAAAATTATCAACCTTCTGCTTTGCCCATCGCTGGCATAACTAATCAACATTATTTAAATTTATTTAATCTCCTATTACATAGTGTTCGTTTATTAAAAATCAGCTAGGCCCTCCACACAAAGACGAGGGATTCTCTAAGATTGAAATTCAACTATTGTCCTGCTGTTAAAATAGGCCTTAATTCAATATTAATTTAACTCTACTTGTGTCTTATTTATTGTTTTATTTAAACTGCATATACCAAAACAGAATTTTATAAAACTTACACTATTCATCGGTTATCAGAATACAGTGGGCAGTCTTGTCGCTATCCAAAAAGCTACACATTTCTTAACTACTACAAAACTGTTCTATGGTCAAAAATAGATTTTAACCGTACGAGTCAAATTCAATTCGATGTGAGACCGATAATAACTGTTGTCTCTGTGTTCCCTGGATATTAACATTTCACATTTGAATGTACCCTATAGGTATCAAATGCACCCTGCATTTGTGTATAATGTTAATTTTATGTATTTTTAATTCATATTACTTATGCAAAAATATTAGCTTTCTGCACTCCTCCATGCAGTATTTAATTGTGCTAAAACTTCACACTTCTCCATCCATGTAGATACCTAATTTGTCGTAAAGGATTTCCGTTCACGTATTAATGTTAAAATTAAAAATATAACTGACTGCGACTGACGTGGTAGTCCGGAATGTGAAATACTAATTTGATATCAACTATTACTGGCGTATTTATTAATGCAGTAAAATTTATAACAATTGCCAAATTATTTTGTAATAAGTATATTTTCTTTGATATTCATCGGTTTATATGTTTATCTGTGCCTTAATTACATTTTCCTGCTAATTTCAGAAAAGGTTCAACCGACTTGCAGGCTTATCTAATTTATAAAAATCTCGTGTCAAGGTATTTGTGGTCGCACTCCTTCGAAACGGCTCGAGCGATATTTATTTTTCTGGTGTATATTTTATAGATAACCGAATAGATCGTAAAATATATTCCATACCGATAGGTGATTAGTAGCTAAGCGTGGCTTAATTATTAACTTCCTTTCATTTCAGTCGGATCACAATTTTAAGGATGACTTATACAAGTTTTAAGAATCTAGTTTAAACATTATTTTCTGGTAGAGCTTACTGGCTTTCCCGAAACGAAAGACGGCGGTTTATTAGTACTAATACGAAAATATTATTTGATTTTCAATCAAGCAGTTTTGTTCAATAGGTACGTATCCGAGATTCATTTTGATAATTTTACAAAAATAATTTAGCTCTTCTCTATAAATCACCAAACAGAAGATAAGCAGTCGGAGCTTGATATATCGGATTGATGACCACTTAATGCATTTTTGGTAGGAAAGGACAATTATTCGGAATTTCTCCAACCATTTCACCCCCAGTAGGTACCAACGCTGTCATGAAGATACAGCGAAACCTCGATAATCCGGCACTTAGTTAAACCGATTTCATGATTATCCTGACTATAAACCCCGATCAAATAAGTCATGTCAAATGACAATTTCTAAATACTTTAACCCTTTAAGGCTGCAGTATTTTAATAAACTTTGATTTTTGATAAAACGTTTAATTTATTTTTGTTTTTTTTTTTAATAAAATTATGTAAAATTAACGTATAGTTCGTGTTCCAAAAACAGCTTTTCTTCATATGTCTGATTATCCAGATTTTCGGTTATCCGAATGCCTAATGACAACAATTTAGTCCAGTTAATCGAGTCCCTACTCTATTTCCCCATTTAATTTATTATAAATTCATATTTCTACTATCAAATGGCATTATTACGGCATACTAAATGGCAAATGTCGTTGAATGATTTCTTTCTATCTACCTACGAGTATGAATCATTTTACTGAGTAACAAAGAATTTATATAACTGTTCACCTCTGTTTCTGTTCTGAAATTCGTAGGAAAAACATATTATATAACTTTTTTTTTTTTTTCATTATTAAAAATAATTTACCCACTAAGTACACGAGTCTCTCCGGAAACAACTAACTTTTATTTTTGTAGAGTGAGTACGTTTGTTGAAATAAATCTAACTTTTTTATATCCACTTACAAGCTTACATGTCACATAAACATAATAAATTATTGCCCTATTGAGTTCGAAAGTTTTGAATTTCGCTCGCAGCCACGCGTGTAAAGCACTTGACAAATAAATCCGATGTTTAGAATTCCTGCGTGCTCTTTTAGTGTAGTTTATTAAACATAATGTTTATAACGTCGAACCTATGACATCAATCCAATATTTCTAACAGTTTAGCTGGACTCTTAGTATTCCTCGTATAACCAATTCTTATTTTTTTGCGTACAGATTAACATTATAGTCAAAAAACTGTTTCTTGAAAGAAAGACTATTTGATTATTTAAATGTAAATTACGTTTACATCCATCTTAATTAGGAGTTTAACAGATTAATTTGATTTCATATGATGGGTCATCTTAAATGAACCAATCAGCTTATCTTGTATGAATCAATTTTTAGGGTTCAGTACGAAGATACCAAAAAAAAACCAAAAACCCTAATAGTCGTGCGTCTGTCCTTTCCTCTGCCACAAACAATCTGCTGCGAAACCACTGAGGCCAGCATCTTTAAAGAAATACAGGAAATAGCACCTTACTCAATATTACAAGCAAACTTATATGAAGTGTATGGTCTTATAAGAAAAAGGCAAATCCCTCGATCTTAGATGATCAACGCACGGAACCAACTCCACGCGAGTTCAACTCAAACTTTTCCGGTTTCTTTATTTGCTCGTCAGTTTGTTAGCACATATCTAAAAATGCTCTATGGGTCGAAACTGTCAAATTCAGCTATTCCATATCAAGGAGATGTAATTTCAGATATAGTTTTAGTTCTGGTATGATTCACAGCTCTGTCACTAATCATTTGCTTACATTAATTTAACACAATATTATGAAACGTAAATGACATACATCGATAATTTCTGAAGTGTTTTTTTTTTTAAAGAAAATGGAGAGGATTACATGACCTTTAATATTGTCCTGTGCCTGGATTTTGTAGCTCTCAATATTGGTCCAACAGTCCGGTCATCTGCATTCTGTTCTAATTGCCGATGCTCAATGTTCCTTGGCTTGTACGTCAGCTACTTCTTCACTTTGACCTCAGTCTCTTCTGCATAACGAAATACTGGGACCAGGAGTATCTCGCCCTTTAGTGACCTGGTCCCAGATCCGTCGATCTGCTTCGACCATTAGCTGGAACGTTTGCATTAAGAGGCAAACAGAAAAACAAATGGCATTAGTGATCTATTGAAGAACATTTAAACCGAAATGAAATGGGACTATCACTTTTTTTTTAAGTCAAAATCATACTTTTAGACTAATTAAATACTTCGAAACGTACATTGTTCATGAAAATATAAGATACATAATGTTAATGCATTTAATTATGTTTAATTTTGTTATTAGGCCAAAGTTTTGACCTAACTAATCCTAAAAATTATATCATGCGAGCGCTGCCGCATGTCAACATATCATAAATCTAATTCCTTGTTCATTGTACTCGTAATCAACCGTTAGATGATTGTCCCTACAATGAATTGTTATAAAGAAATAATTTTATTAATTTTATTTAAAAACATCTGGGGTTCTTGTCTCTATAATATACATCCTTCACAAAAGTCACCATTTCAAACCATTTTGGTTTTAAATCCAAATACAACAGTTACTATTAAAGCCACTGATAAAAATATCTTGAATCCCCTTTATATCTACTCAGTCATGTATAATACAATTCTTTATTCAATAAAAATACAATAACAACGATTACAATCAAATCTTGATAGAATCTTAATATTTTAATCATGTTAAACATAAAAAATCATCTTTGCTCTATTGTCCAAAAACTTAAAAGCAAAAACAAAAACAAGAGTGAAACAAGTTCGATTTACAAACTTTACATATCTCTACTTTTAACAAATAGTCGTCTACTTATTGTCTATTTTTTTGTCCCAATCGGCTTGACTGTCTGATAGTTAACGCTTACACACTCATAACCCGAGTACAAATATTTATCTATCACATAAATATCTGCCCCGGCCGGGAATCGAACCCGGGATACTTCGCTTCGCTGGCAGGGTCAACCTACAGGGCCAACTAGGCTACAGGGCTTGATGTTAAAATGTATGAAATATTTTAAATGCTGTCTAATGATACATTCATAAATGATTATAATGTTTTGTTTGTACCTTAGTGACTAATATAACAAAATTAATGCCTACGACATACACTTTGAATTCATCTACACCTCGTATTATCATCACAAGCCATTCACAAATCATACACGATTTAAAAAAAACTAAAAATATGTATATGTGGGCTTTTTACTTACGTTTTCGCGGGTCTTGTCACTTCTGAAATGTAAACTCTACTCCAGACGACTCGTGTTGTAGAATAAAAGCACTGGGTATTTGCATTCATTTATTTCTTTTGTACTTAACTCGCCATTTCGCAAAGGTGTCTTACTCAAGAGGAGAAGAAATGGCGAAAGAAACTCCTCTAGACATCTTTTAAAATTATAATACTTTACAATAAATTCTTGCTTAATCAATTCTAGACTTAAGTCTACTTCTACAATTTAGAATTATTTCAAAACACCCGTATTACTGGTGTCCCAGTCTAAGACCGAATGCCGCTCCTTCCACCGACCAACACGATCCCTTCTTATCGCCTCCTAATTCATTAAATTCGAAACCAGATAAATATGACGTGTCGACAGGCACCGGTGCCGGCGGAAATCAAAATTAATGTCTCGTTGTTGAAAATAAAGACGGCATTGTTCGCTATTAATTTGAAACCCTAACACATCCATAAAGACCAACTGACGTCGAAGTGATTTTTTTCAAGTAACTTTTTTTATATGATAATCGAAATAAATAATCTTATACCTACGTCAGAAGTGTTAACTGCAATATCCTCTTGCTATTGGTGTACTTTCTTTTATATAAGTACAATATAAAGTTGGTGGAAGTGATTTGAAATGAGTGGATCGTGATTTTTTGATTTGGTGAAAATAGAGCACTACCTCTCCACTTCGCGTTGGAGGTTTGCAAAAGCACTTCGCTGGACAAGTGCGGACTAGAATACTTTACTTATGAGGTATAATACGCATGTGCAACATAGACATGAAATATAGTAGGTTAGAATGTGCATAATTGGTAGTATGGAAAGGCTGACGTCTTTATATCCTGTAACTGCTTTATGCAATTCTATTTAGAATAAGAACCCTGGCAGACTCTGAACGTAAAGGGGTTGCGGCGTGATATTTAAATCACTATCGACTAACAAATAAAAACACTTTAATAGGGCTTAACCCCTTTTTTATAAAGCCCTATTATTAGTATTATGGATAATGTAACTTAGAGGCGCATTTTTATGCTTGATCTGTTATGATTCAGTGTTCCGTGGCAATTTGATTGACGCACTGATTGACAAATTATTCTCTTCTGCGTTCGGTGTCAATCAAACAAGGGGGCGTTGCCCTCGCAAAGTCAGATCTAGAATATTATTATATTAAACTAAGTCAAGGTAAGGCTTTGTGATTGATTTTGCGTATTGCAATTTTTTAACAATTTTTTTTTATTTTTTTATTTAAATTTTTTTAACAAATCAGACAAAACATGTGCATTCTCAATAGTTCTGAAATGAGAGTTAGGTAAGTATGTAAAGATGCACTAGACACAGTATGATGAACCTTAAACTTTAAAATTGATTTGATTTAATTAGTACCTAAAACATGCTCTTAATCGCTGATCGTAATCACAACCGATTTTAGTTGTGAACTTGTGACTTATGAGTGTTGTGAGTTGTGACTTTTATCCCTAAAACAAAAATAGTATCATTTAAGTAGTTACTATGCACTAAAAGCATCAATCACGCCGGTAGCTTGTAATCACCTGCAGAGAAAAGTAACCCATCTGTTTATAAATATACGAACAGAAACATTACCTGTTGCGTTGTAAACAGCTGGGTTACTGTTCTCTGCAGGTGACCGTACCAACAAGTTTGATAAGTTAAATAGTTTGATAAGTTTGATAAGTTTGATAAGTTAAAAGTTTCATTAACTTGCAATTTATTCTACGAGTATTTCGAACTTCTAACAATAGCTAGATTCTATTGACTGCGGTTTCTGTGACTGACATCTACTTAATATTCTTTTATTGAACCTAGCAACTTCCGGAGATGTTATAAACATTGATCTTATTTTATTCTAAATAATTGTGATTAAATCTGGGCTACTGATTATATAGACGCTAGAACCTAGCTACTGCTGAGCTAGTATTGAAAGATCTTAAAAGAATAGTTGTCCGAAACCAGTGGACTGAATACGGATGTGCCAGCCAAACCTTGACACATTATTTTAAGAGGTTTGTTAACTCAAACACAATGTTGACTTATTTCCCAGTGCGAAATTTTGGTGCCTATTTTTTTTAGAAACTTAAAAGTATTTTACCGCTTGGGTCTATCCTTCACTTGTCACTCACTTGTTCGCGTTTTATTTTCCGTGTAGACAGGTTCACTAATATGTTGTTTTAGAAGTTCGCTTTGGTGCTTAAGTGTGAGGGTGTGATAAATAAATACATCATTTTCTTCCAACCAAGCAACGATGATGAAGAAACATAAGGGGTAGTTGTAGGTTAATTTTATGATATTTTTTTAGCTGTTAACATTAACATAAGACAAATATATGATGAGCTGAAAACTATACAGATTATAAATTTGTGTATGATTATCATGAATATTCCAATTAAATAAATAAATTGTAGCAATTACAAGGATTTGCGATACGATTAAATGAGGGCGCATTTGCATGATACAGATAAACCATAAGTGTATGTGAGACCAAAGCCATTGACCCACAAACGGACAAGCTGCCCGAGTCCTATTCCCTCGTTAAATCTACCTAAACAAATAATGTACCTACAGTAATCAAAACATTTATAGAATAACTGTATTGGTTTGCATGGGAAAGCGTGATACAGTGAAGTCAAGTGTATTTCTTACTAACAACGCATATTACGCAAACTATCTGTTGTCCTTAAAAGTCTGATCCTAATATTTAGTGAAAATCACTTTCTTCAATGACACGCACTGTCTTCAGTGACAATCACTCTCTTTAGTGACTATCACTTTCTATGGTGACAAGCTCTCTTTAGTGACTATTATTTTCTTTAGTGACAATCACTCTCTTCAGTGACAATCACTCTTTAGTGACAATCACTCTCTTTACTGACAATCGCTTTTCATTCATACGAAATATGTTGAGTCTAAATTGCAGGACCTTTAAGCGAAGAGTTCAGTAATCAGTACACTGTCTGTCTGTACTATTCAGTACAGTTGTGTAGTCAACTGAGTTGTGTTGTGTATGAGCAACTGCTTGCGCTGGCCCATCACAGGGTTAGAAGTTACGCCATAAAAATATGATATCACAAATAAATCAATCCGAAAACTGACATTTAGATATCGCCTATCAAATGCTTCGGCAGTTTAGCAAAACCTGATCGGCAGCCTAGGATATTGTAGTGTAAGTATCCTTGTCGGCAGCTGACTTCCAATTGTGCCACAAGATCCATTTCACTTCTAATAATATAACGAAACTTCTACGAAATCATAAAAAGCTATTTTGCTCAATTTTTATGCTAGACCCTTAACCGGGGTGATCTTTTTTCTAATTTTACAGAATTTCCTCCTCACTTACTGTATTTATAGGAGTCCCCGCAATTCTTTGTAGATCCCAACATCTAAACAGAAATTTTGATAAAAGGAACCAATCAGTACAATTTCCTTTCGAATAAAAAAGGAATTTTATAAATCGGTTCAAGAATGACAATTCTAAGGTAAAAGGTGATCCTTCTACTTTTTACGAGTATTGACGGTTAAAAATACAAGACCTACCTGCATAACATTTAAATCCTGAATTTACTCGTAATTTGCTAACAAACAAAAAGAAAGCGATTAACATGCTTTACTGCTTTTCTGCGACCAAAAACTAGCAAAATATAAATTCACCGGTTATTTCAGTTTAAACATAAACGTCGATTTTGATAACGTAGCGTAAACAAACAAGGAAAACGGTTGATAAGGCAAATGACATGTCTTAACGTCGAATGGCCGTCGAATGGTTCCATATGGCCCGCAGTAAAACTGTTTTAGAATTTCAGCCTGTTCGAAATATGAGAAATCTAAAAAAATAAAAAATACAATGATTCATTTTGTTGAAATAAAGTGAAATAGTTCCTCTTTTCGCATCTAGCCTAGCATTGCTAAATTTCAATAAAATTTTATGTTCTGTAAATATCATAATTATACCCACTGCCCAACTCATATTGTCTCGTTGGGCAGAAAATCATATGTCATTGACAAGGTCTAAGAATTTGATAACGTTAAATACTTCTGGCACTAAAGTCTGAGTTTTAGTAGTTCAAGGGGACAAATGGGACTCAGATGTGCTAAACAGTGCCAGAACAACTCAACGGGACTAGTGGGATACACTCAAAAGTTCTTGTATGTGACTGCCGATGCTACATCTGTGTTGCCTACTGTGTTATGTTGCCTGATGTGCAGCGGCGTCAGTTGACCACTTACTGTTCTGTTCCCACTACTGCTCCCATTGACTGCTGCTACTAAATACTACCTACTACTAATATTATCACAGAAGAAATAACAGTACTTATAATAGCTATTAGGTAGTTAAGTACCTATACCTACTTCTTGTTTGTCGGCTAATCACATAAAATACTTTTCTTTTCAAGGAAGTCAATGATCAGTCATTTTGAGAAGTGATTTATTTATGGCCCTGACGGAAATTTTACAGGTTTACCTATTGGATATTAGACCACGCACAATTTGCGTAATTTTCGCATTAGTAACATTGGTCTACAAGGGTTTTTACAAGCACCGCGCCGCGGCGTCGTATCATCATGACCGAGTGTAGTCTACTCGATATGTTCAAAATGGTTGAAATTAGAGATACTGCTCTTAAAAATACGTGCGATAGCTCATTCTGTTCGGAATGATGTCTAGAAAAATGTTTCGGAAGCGTTTACCAGCACGTAAAAAATTGCAAAAGTTATTGACAAAATAAAGTTGAAAAAAAAAAGTATTTTGTTTTTGGTAATCACTTCGAAACTATTAATATTTAAGAAATTTTAAAACAAGATTCTTAAAGTAGAGGAAATTTCCAAACAATGACTCGCGACTCTCGGAACTCTATCTCCATTATTTATAACTTTAATTTAACGCTGAAAATGGGTCTCCACGCTGCATTTTTAGGTTGCGCGTGCGGCGTCAAAACCGAGTTCGTCACACTCAATAATTTTTTAAGGTATTAATTATTAATTAAAAAAAATAAAAAAAATATGGTGTATTCGAAACACTTCAAAGAATTTGCTCCCGTAGGAAATTTTGCTTAAAGTTAATTTTTCAACAAGTTAGACGATTGTTAATTAACTAAATTTTCTCGAACTTCCATTTTCATTGTACATTAAAAAAAATGTTTAAGTAATTGTCCTATAAATTTTTCGCTTCGTGGAGCCTTTCTTATATACATGCTTAACGAGATCACGTCATAAAAGTTTAAAAAGTTTTAATACTTTGTGTATAATAATTTTATAAGTTGAACAAAAAATGAAAAATCCAAATAATATTATTGAAAATATTTTTTTCTCAATTTATTATTACATAATCGTTTTGGCATTCATAAAAGACATTTAATGACTTGAAAAAAAAAAATTCCCTCATTTTTTTATAATTTTTTTTATAAACAAATAGACTATTTCAATGCTTTCAAGAAAAAATTTCTTAATATCTTATTCTTTACAAAACATTATGATTTTTGAAAAAAAAAATTTTTTCTTAATAATGATATTTAATTGTTTATAATTGTTTTTTAATATTTCTATTGTTTGAATAATTAGTTAATAATTTTTTTTTCTTAAAAATTATAATTAATCATCTTTAATAGAAATGTAAAAAAATATTTTTTTTATCAACAATTTCATTGTTTTTTAACTTAACAATTTTTTATAAACAAATTCTCAACTTTTTTATATATTTTTTCTGAAACAACTAAAAAAAAAAAAACAACGATGTATAACAAAGTACAGATAAAAACATTTTTCAATTTTTTAATTTCGATTCGATAAAAAAACGAAAAAATTGTTTGTTCAACTTATAAAATTATTATACACAAAGTATTAAAACTTTTTAAACTTTTATGACGTGATCTCGTTAAGCATCTATATAAGAAAGGCTCCACGAAGCGAAAAATTTATAGGACAATTACTTAAACATTTTTTTTAATGTACAATGAAAATGGAAGTTCGAGAAAATTTAGTTAATTAACAATCGTCTAACTTGTTGAAAAATTAACTTTAAGCAAAATTTCCTACGGGAGCAAATTCTTTGAAGTGTTTCGAATACACCATATTTTTTTTATTTTTTTTAATTAATAATTAATACCTTAAAAAATTATTGAGTGTGACGAACTCGGTTTTGACGCCGCACGCGCAACCTAAAAATGCAGCGTGGAGACCCATTTTCAGCGTTAAATTAAAGTTATAAATAATGGAGATAGAGTTCCGAGAGTCGCGAGTCATTGTTTGGAAATTTCCTCTACTTTAAGAATCTTGTTTTAAAATTTCTTAAATATTAATAGTTTCGAAGTGATTACCAAAAACAAAATACTTTTTTTTTTCAACTTTATTTTGTCAATAACTTTTGCAATTTTTTACGTGCTGGTAAACGCTTCCGAAACATTTTTCTAGACATCATTCCGAACAGAATGAGCTATCGCACGTATTTTTAAGAGCAGTATCTCTAATTTCAACCATTTTGAACTTATCGAGTAGACTAGTGAGTTTAACAGCAATACTGATATTTAATGAATTAATACGTTGACTCAGATGTTACCTTCCGTGAAACCGTTATTGAAAGAAACTACACGATAGGTAACACGTAAGTAACACTATTATTAATAATGTTTTAAGTAAGCGTCTTGGTAACAAAGTTTTCTAGGTTCCGGGGCCATTCTTCACATAGTAGATCCAGTTGACTCTATTTTAACTCTATACTCTAAACTTTTAAACTGAGCATTTGTCGATTAGATATTTTTTTTGGATCGCTATGAGGTGACATGTATCCAAACGCAGATTGGAATGAGAACGATTAACTTGGTATCACTTATGATGCAAGTCATCGGCCATATACTTTTTTCAGGAATTTCAAGCGGAGTTCATGGATCTGTCATCCTCATCAGTTACGGAGAAAATGTTCACTTGGAAAAATGTTTCTTTCTCTGACTTCTCGGGGTGATACGATAATTTCTATACTTTGGCACATTTTTCATATTTCTTTACTTTCATATGTATAGGTAAATATAGTCGATCTAATATACACTTACATTTAATTTTTGATTTATTTTGACCGATTGAAATTTTGTACTTACTGTAAATTACAAAGAAGAAACAGCACCCATGAAGATCCTCCCACATTTCGTTCACAAACTTTAAGTCATCTCCACTCCGATTCATTAGAAAGCATTCAGCTATGTATGAGCTATGATCAACCCTACTTAAAAGAAGAAAAGAAATTCTCCATATTTCTAAGGCTTCTCCACATTCTTATAAGTCTTGTGAATTGTTCAGAATATCGAATATGTCCTTTTGCAAATCCGACCCGGATTACCGCTGAGCCCAGCAGTGGGACAGTTATGTTAACTGAATCACTAGTATTTTATGGTGAATAACCAGCGTCATTGCCGTCATTGGCATACGTGACCATCGGAGGAATATCCCACTAGTACGGGACGCTGGACACGGTACAAGGCGATGTGATTAGACTACTAATGCTGTGATGATTGGATACATCCTCATTGGTATGAAGTATATGTATAAGCGATGCACGGTTATATGTTTATTACTTGCCGTTTATAAAGAAATTATCATTAATCGTAAATTTCCACTGGTAAGAACGTAATATATGGCACCACAGTATTGTGATTTCTGTCGCTGAATAACGCTGTTTTTCTGCAATTGCCAGCGTTAGTTATTATAATAAAATTGGGAAACACTTGTTTAATTTTTTTTAAGGGAAATAGCTGGCAAACAAGCATAAGTTCCACTTTATGGTAAGTGGCTGACGTTACCTATGGACATCAGCGACACCAAAGCATTACTAATGCGTTGCATGCTGTTTTCCCAGGTAAGATCATCAGTCTAACGGGGATTCACATTTCACACTTTGGCTAAATTTGTTTAGCTAAGACGCAGATTATGCGCATGCTTTCCGCATTCGGTATCTTCATTATCTTTACACCTTACTATAATCTAAAATATACCTATCTAACAATAAATCAGAGGGAAATTTTACTCCCATTCAACCACGGAATTCCGGGTGTTTCGGATACCCGGATGGCATGTACCTACATTGTACATACGCAATTGACTGCATGTCTGAAGAACGTCTGCTGTATCTGAAAATTGTACCTAGCACTCTTCATTCAGACCCATGATCTCTCATTTTTTGTTACTGACATCAAAAATCACCCCAATTTTACCACGAAGAAAAGTATTTCAGAACAAATGAAACAGCACCAACAAATATATTTTAGATTTACTTAATAGTCTAAGATCCGAATTAAAGGCATTTCTGCACCCATCTGCTTACCGAATAAAAAATGTTTTTTTTATTAAATATAAAGTAAAGAACAGTATCGCGAATGGGTTGCCTTAAAAATAAGTTCAAGGCTATCATTAACTTATACAGGGTGGTAATCTATATAAATCAACTAACTCATATTTTTCTTGGTCTTGCTTTAATTTTAGATACTATGTTGCTTAAGAAAATTAATCCTTGTGACTCCTTCGTTTGGTATCATAAAATACAGGATTTTTTTCACATTTTACAGGTTCAACTCTGGCTCAAGCAGGTGATTTATCAAAAATCTTTGAATGCAGTTTTACTTATTTCTGAAGATAAAGGAATAAAATTTGCCATCATTAATGTTCAGGGTACTTACTGTTCCTCCAACCACATTTTTTTCCACGCGATACTTTTCTTTACGATATGTCATAAAAAAACAATTAAAATAACATAAAAATACAAATAATAATGAAACTTTTTATAAACTTTGCTTAAAATGAGTCGATTAAAAATATTGTTTTTTAAATTTCAATCTGTACAGTTTAATATCTGGTGGCGTGCGCAGTAAAATTTTTGCTTAAAACCATGGTTCTGTCTATGGGAGATTTATCACTTTCTACGTCATATCACTAAATCCAGCTTAACTAATTAATCGCGCCCAAATTACGTAAAATTTCTTAACAATTTTGGTATAAAAAATGACGTAACCTCGTCATCTAGACGGCTATTATCAAGCGCAGAATCCTCTTAATCTTCGGTCGTAAACGGAAATCTTTCGCTGAACGTGTTAGCATTATACGTGTATAATGCTAGCAATAACCTTACTTATTATCCTTTACGACGAGTTAATGCGACTTGTCGCCAGTCTAAATGTTTGAGCTGACCGTATAAAAAAAGGACGTGTCAGTCCACGGCATACGATTTGTAGGCGCGCGCGCCGGGAAAATCATTCGATCGGGCCGACCGCTTCAGTCGAACGTCGATCGGAAAGTCATCGGGAAACGGAGGCGTTTTCAAAAACTTACTTTTAATCGCCTCTAGTGGACGCAGTGCCATTCTCAATGAGTACCTCGGGATCATGTGCCGCGCGAACTTTTCAGTATTTTACAATGAAACTTTAATTTTGAACAGATTTACGGATATTCTGAAGATCCTGCGCTTTCTGATGCTGCAGCTTGACTTGCCGTCTTGGACGATGTGGAGTTTTTGAGTGTAAAAATTCGTGGTTTTGAACTGTGTTAGTTAAAAGAACCTAGTCAAGATGATGTCCAAAAAGCAGTTAGCGTGTATGCTGGCGTTGCATATAGTGTACCTCCTGGTAGGAGCGAGCATATTCTACCATATCGAAAGTCCGTTGGAGATGGCACAAAGAGCCGAAGATAAACTGGAAAGACTTGAAATCCAAAGTAAGTTGCTTAGTTATTAACTCGACTTGACCTTAACACTGCTTGAGAAATTGCATTATACCAGTTTCCTTTTTTATACCGTGTATCATGAATTACTCATGCTTTTCGCGATCCTTTAAGATAATTGCAGCGTTAGACTCATCTAAGTATCTATAACGCTAATTTAATTTGTTACCAATAAAAGAATGTTGCGTAGAGGTAAACTTTAATTAAAAGATTAAGTATATACAGAATCGTGTCTACCTATTTAATAAAATGCAGAGTTATTTCGGTAATTTTTTTATTAATAGATAGATACATTTCTTAACCTCAGAAATGAAATGGGAATTCAAAAGAGTACCTACTAGGATTGTAAGTCTAGTTGATTTTCAAGAAAGAATTTGATAAAACTTTTATCATTATTAAATAAATATCCTTTTAATCCCTACATAATAAAATTATGTACCTCTTTAGCACACCAATTTGAACCACTTGGGTCTATAAAATTAAATTAATAACATTTAAACATAAAAAAATACTTTCCTACTCAATAAGTACCTACCTAAGTACTTGTGCACGAGTAAGTACAAAAAATACTTAATGAAATAATAAAAATTCCCATCAGAATTGCTGCATTGATTTATTTACTGTATTTTAATTGATCTATGTATTTTATAAAATGATCATCTAAATTACTGTAATAGTTTTATTAGACGAGAAGTTAACGATAGTTTCGCAACTAGTAATTTTTTAAATTGTAATATATATGCCCTAATTTTTTTATCGATTACAACCGATGAAGTAATGTTCCATTAGATTATTGGATAGTAAATAAATGAGACCATACAGTAGCATAGCAGTTATCGATCCACTCAGCTTATCCACTCGATCCAGCTGATATTCTTTACAATTAATGTACTGACATTCGTGTAAATATCAGACACTTCGAAGCGTTGAAGTGTCTCCTATACTTAGGGTAAAGCCAAACGGAATTTTGGGCTTTGAGTCGCGAAAACTGAGTCGCGAAATTTACGCTAAAGTTTTGTACCACACGACGACGCAAAATGAGTTGCGACTTTTGTATGAAACCGAATTTCGCGACTCACAGCTCAAGTTTGGCCTCACCCATACTAGAGAAGTAACGTTGAAATAGTTTAAATTTTTTGACAAGAACCGGCATACGGAGCTGTCATTTGTATCTACTACAAAGTTACTGTGTTTGCCAACTTTAACTAACTTTGGCTAACCTTTTAAAATTTTTTTTACAAAAAAATAAGAATACGTCTGATAATAATAATTTTCCCGTCTTATGGTCCACTTTGATTCAATGTATTCTTTCAAGATTTTTTGTCACACTCTGTGTATTTTAAATATTAAACTCTTTCTAAAAGATTAATAACATTAGCCAGCACAGCTATGCGGCTGCAGTAAATTATGATTCTAAATCGAATAAATTATTTGCATGGATTGAATACATTGAAGATACAATACTTTTAGGATGTTTTAATGGGTGTATTGTATTGTGTAAATTAATGTCTGCAGGATCTGAACATTAACATGCAAATATTACATATTAATTATTTTTAATGATGTCCTTTATATAGACTCTGAAACCATCCAACCGATATGCCTCAAAATGGCATTTGAAAGGCAACAATCCGAAGGTGGTTTGAGACCACTAAAAGAATGCACTAGACACATTCGGTCCATTCATGAAGTCGATTTTCATCTTTTCCCATACATGTTTTCCCGTAATCAAATTTATTTCTTTATTTCAGCGTAGTAACACAAGTAGAAGCCTACTTAATAATGTAGTGGCGTAGTATCCACTAGTGGAAAATAAATAAATAAGTTAGTTACATTTAAGATATGTTACACAATTATTACTATCCTACTCATTATTAAACTTATATTTAGTTAAAATGGGTACTAAGTAGGATAAAAGAGTAATGATTTAATTTTTAACGCGATTATCAAATTAAATTTCAATAATTTATCGATTAATTTATAATAACTAGATTTGACGGGAAAAAAAATAAACTTCTATGTAGCGAAAACCAAATATTTCAATAGAGTCAAAAACTTTTTTTTAATCTGGTTAAAATACCTAGTGTGTAGTAGCTACAGCAAGGAAAATTTTAAATCAAAAAAAAGCGGCCAAGTGCGAGTCGGACTCGCCCATGAAGGGTTCCGTAGTAGCAAATAACATAATATAAAAGTTCTTGAAGTTCGTTGTAACTTTGATCGAGGTAAATTGTGGTTTACGATTTATGACGTATTAAAAAAAACTACTTACTAGATCTCGTTCAAACTAATTTTCGTTGGAAGTTTGCATAGTAATGTACATCATATATTTTTTTTAGTTTTATCATTCTCTTATTTTAGAAGTTACAGGGGGGGGGACACACTTTTTACCACTTTGGAAGTGTCTCTCGCGCAAAATATTCAGTTTAGAAAAAAATGATATTAGAAACCTCAATATCATTTTTGAAGACCTATTCATAGACACAATCCACACGCATGGGTTTGATGAAAAAAAAATTTTTGAGTTTTAGTTCTAAGTATGGGGAACCCCCAAAATTTATTCTTTTTTTTCTATTTTTGTATGAAAATCTTAATGCGGTTCACTGAATACATCTACTTACCAAGTTTCAACAGTATAGTTCCTATAGTTTCGGAAAAAAGTGGCTGTGACATACGGACGGACAGACAGACAGACAGACAGACAGACATGACGAATCTATAAGGGTTCCGTTTTTTGCCATTTGGCTACGGAACCCTAAATAGGGTTTTCACTACTTATACCTATTTACTTTTTACCTATTTACTCATTTAAAGACCTTACAGACCTAATGAATGTCGTAAAATTACTTTCAAGATTAAAAGCATTCTGGTAATTTATTTGTAAACCCAACATATAACAATGCTGTCAAGTAATCAGCGTAGAGTACAAAAATATTAATTCATCGCGTTATGTTATGCGCACGCTAACTGCATTGGTAAAGCGCGCTTAAAAAATGAAGTCCACAGGATCTCACGCCCTTTTGAGGAATTCCTTTCGCCGTTTCTTCTCCTCAATGATATAGTTAATTACTAACTTTCCGAAACGGTGAAAGAATCAAAAATCTATATTGTATAAAACACAAAAATGTTTGTTCGGATGTCCTTTAAATAGAATCTGAGACCATGCAACTGATATGCTCCAAAATAATCCGAAGGTGGTTTGAGACCACTAAAACAATGCATTAGGCACATTCAGTCCATTGAAACAAAAACATTGATCTGTCTGTGTCATCAGAATTTTTTTTAGCGTAGTCGAACGCCGCGCCGGGTATCCACTAGTTATGAAAATGAAAATGAAAATTATTTATTTCATAAACTTTGTTTACATAAAGTCATGTACACTAGCTCCCACACTAGGATTCCCTGTGTCGTGGGAGACTAGGATTTACCCACTCGTTATCTTAATATATGTATATAAATTACGTGTCACGTTGTTTGTCCGCGATGGACTCCTAAACTACTTAACCGATTTTAATCAAATTTACACAGCGTGTGCAGTTTGATCCAACTTGAAAGATAGGATAGTTTACATCTCAAAATTAAAAAAAAACTTTTGACAGAACGAAGTCTGTCCGGGCAGCTAGTAAAATTATAGAAATAGAAGAATAAGAAGATTATGAATAAGTAGATTATGAATAAATTATTTTGTACAAGCGCCCTATTCGCGGCTTTGCCCGTGTTTTCCAATTCCGGGATAACGTAAGTACGTTAAGTACCTACCGTATATATTATTCCAGACCATGGTCTATCTGCGTGCTAAATTTCATGCAAATCTGTTCAGTACTTTTTGCGTGAAAGAGTAACAAACATCCATGCATCCTTAAATTGCCAATTTAAATGTAAAGCTTGAATTACATGTTCTTGTGACTAAAATTTTAGGCTTTTCTACACCCATTTAGATCTCAATTCTTTTTTTTACATTGGCTTTTACTTTACATTCATGTTTTTGATGTGATTTGGATTTTAATGGTATTTTTTTAACGTTGTACGGATTTCAATGTCAGCTCAAAGCGTACTACATTATACTTCAATAGTATCTAATTTATACGTCATTAATAAATGTTCCGGGTTCTGTTCCTAGCTCTCACTGTACGTACACAGTTGCTCTAATAACCGAACGAACGTAATAATTCGTCTACAATTCTTTTGTTCGATAGTTTCCACGGGAAAAAACTTGATATCAATTATCAACGTAAATCAATAGCACGCCGTCACTCTTGACGATAAACTGTATCCGTCAAGAAGAAAACTGCACAAATACACAGAGAAACGTGTCTAGGTTCTTTGTAGTCATTAAGTAGGTGTTTGTTGTTACTAATGGACATCCTTTCCAGTAGTGATGAAATCGAGAATAAAAAAAGTAATTGAAAAAAAATTAAAATATAAATGTTATTAGATTTTACGCCGTCACAGATGTTTTTGTTGTTTTTACGCCACCCGAAGTCCTCCTTGACTTGACGACTGCTATATATAATTATACAGGGTGTCCCGTAAGTAGCGGATCGACTGAAGGTGGCAGATAGCTTGAAGGTTGGCTTATCATAATTATGTCAAAAAATTACCTCAGTAAAAGTGTCACCGTTTTCGAGATATTGACCATTTTATAAAATTTAGAAAATTCGACTCCTTTACCCTACTTTTTCCTGTTGATTCCACAAATGAGCAGATATTTTGATAATTTTTTTTTTCTTAAAGCTCTCAGATAGTTGCTTTATAATTATCAGTATGTAATGTTGTTGAAATTATTAGGGAACACTGAGAAAATAGAGTCTACTTTGGATATTTTTGTTTTTGATTTTCTTCGAAGCAACTTTGATGCGAGGTGGTTGAAAAAAAATGTACTGGGCAAGTATGTCCCAGTATTTTAAAAACTTGTCTGTTAAATGCAGATTTTAAAAAGGTACAATATAGGCTACTTTGATTGGAAAAATTTCAAGTAAAAGTCATTTCAGTGTTAAAGGGGTGAATTTGAATCAAAAGTTATTTTATTGTTTACTGTTATGGGATGAAGTTTTTCAATGGTTTTTGCTTAATATTACGTTACGTTAAATTAATGCTTTATTGAATATTTAAAATAATGATTATTTTCCGATATTCAAACCTTATAAAGAAATTACAAATTACCTAAGAATTACTTGAAAAATATTGTTTATTTCAAAAATAATGCTATTGCTTACTGTTTTTTTAAATACTAGATGATCAGGAAGTCTTGTAAATTATTGTTTTAAGATTATTTCAACTACTGATACTTAGCACCCACTGTTAATCCGTTAGGATTGCACTTAGTCGATCACTTAGGATAAACAAGCCACCTTATGTTTCTGTTATATTCGTAGTAGTTAACAAATAAAAATAAAGGAAAATTAACGAGTTAGTCAATAACAATTTCACTCGACAGCTTTTTCTGTGCGGTCTCCTCTGGATTAAACTAGTATTACCTCGTTAAACAATATCTACTGTCTCTAGTGACAGTTCTATAAACAGTTAAATCATATTATTGTGCAAGATTACCGAGCAGTTACCGGGTTATAGATGTAAAATAAACAGTTCACGCGATGATCTATCCTCGCTTGGTGCCGCTTATGAATGATACCATCTGTAATCTCGTTACACTGCTGGCATATTAAGAGCAATATTATGTACTCGTATAAGCATTGACATAGGTGCTTACTAATAGAAACTCAAATAACCCATGCATGAAGAGAAATAACCATTTCGTGTAACAGCAGGTTAGTTTAAAACAAAACATGTAACTTTTGTCTAATTTTTTAAGTAATAATAATAATAATAATAACTCTTTATTGCTTTCAACATTGTTTTACAATAGTAAGTGGCCAGAGCCTCCTTTTAAGCACAGTAGTACCTGTATTAGGAGCCTTTAAGTGATTGATTGCTTTCATTTATTTACATAAATGTAGATATATTTTTAGATTATGTTTCGTTTGATGGAAAGGATGATTCATAGTTGTGCTAAGATGCTAGCTACGAGTACGTGTATGTAAGTCACAAGAAATAATCAATTAAAAAACTTTTTGAACCACCATTTTGAACTTTCCAGTCAATCTTGCACGAAAAAGAACCTCTCTGTTATAGTCTGCTGAAAAACAAAAACAGCATCTTATATTACTTAAGATTATTGATGGCAAAAATTTTGGATGGATGATATGGGGTTGGGAAGATACGATATTCCTAGTCTACTTTCCATTACATTCGGAACCCGTAGCCATCTGCAAAGCTCAATTAATTGATCGAGTTGATTCACACGTTATTGTGCAGGGAATTGCTAGAATATGGTGAGGATCCTCATGAGTTCACGCTGGCCAAGTGCGGATTGGTACAATTCGCTCGCCTATTTGAGAGAAGACTAGAGGAAGAGAGAGAGAAGAAGCGAGAGAAAGGTATGATTGTTGAAAGATGCGATTATGATGATCACAGATAACTCAAGATACGGCTTGTCAAGATTATATTAGTTGTTGTTATTCATAATGTAATAAATATGGAGCAATGTACTTAATAATGTAGCAATCAGTGGTAGTGAGACGCATTTTTAACGTTGCAGCGATGCAATCCAAATATTATTATCGCATTATCGCGTCAGTATCTCGGCTATGGTGGTGGTTGAGATGTTTTTACAAGCTTTTATTTATCTTGCATTGTTTGTTTATAAAATTGTTATATGTATAAGTCTTTTTATATTATACAGAGATGGACTTATCAACGCAAATCTCAAAAATCTATGTGTAAAAATAAATACTTCAATGCCTTTTCTCCTGTGCTTGTCAATCGATTTTCTCTTTCTTGTACTTTTTGATGAGATTTAGTGTTTGCAAAGAGAAGGAAAAAAATTACATTTACTTAAATTGCTGAAACAAAGTTTTAAATTAGAATCAATTCATGTAAAAAATACCTTTGAACTCTTTTATTCCTAGAAAGAAACGGTCGTTTAGATACGTCGAAATCACAGAGACGTCGAAATATAAAATGTGCATTATATGATTATACATAAACATCGTAAAAGCCCACTGTTGTATAATTGTACGCACTATGAAAACTGCTTCGTTAAAATATTCACTGCCCAAATTATTTCATACGTCAGGTATATTCTATCACCATCTTACGCCGTCAAGTCACTTGATGGTAAGTAGTATTCGCTGCTCATTCTCATCAGTAGGAACACTGGTAGGAACTCAAGAAGGAATCGAGGCTGAATAAGCTCCGACAAAAGCGGAATATAAAAACGTTTCACACAGGCTACGTATACCTACCTGTCATACTACCAAAGGAGGTCGGTCAAAGGAGGAATGAAAATCTAATGATGATGATGATGATAATTTTCATCAAAATCGGCCCCGAGACTCCTATGAGCATTTTTAGCCAGTTCTCGTAGTTTAGTAGATTGAAAATATTTAACTAACAATTTTATTAATTTACATTGTCTGTACCCGATTTTATTAGGGAACCTATCAGCGATATATATATAGATATTTTATTATCTAGCATATATTGTGGATCATATTTATTAAACATGAGGATATAAATTTCTTAAGCCGGATCTCGCCCTATTTGGAGACACTTAAACTCCTTCACAGAGTAGAAAATAGTACAAACACTCCTTTGCTTAAATTGGTTAAAATATGTTTACATGATCTATAGACTACGTTTATGCAAATAAGTATCCCGATAAAGGAATCAGAAGTGGCTAAGCACGCATACCACTACCACAAAGCGAAATAATGAGTTGCAAACGATCTCATTTTGAAAACGCATCATACTTACCGCAGCTCATGTGACAAATGGGAATAAATTTAAATACCTACGCAAATGTTTTGACGTATTATGAAAAAGAATAGATTTATAATTTTACGGACATCTTTAAACACTGTAACATTGTATTGTATATAATCTGCTAATAAAGATATTATAAGATTTGTTTCAAAAGGAGTTTATTATTGTGTATGTAGCGTACCTTTTGCTATCACTTATATCATCGCAGACACTAAATAATGAGTACTCACGATTTTTGGACGTTTCCAATATATGAATCGTGGTGAGACTCCAGTGGTGTTAAGACATTCTTATAGCACACTTAAATTTTATTAGGCGTCGTTCAAGTATCTTATGATCCACTACTTAATATAAATCCTCCTACTTTACTAGTTGAACCCAGCCACGTTTGCCATGGCTAAAAATCACCGTAGCAACATAACAACGATAATAAGCAATTGTGACTAATATAAAACTGAATCTATAACACATTCATATCTCCCCTTTCAATTTAGGAACATTGGAATAAAAAGTACAGTCATAATAAAAAATTACTCGTTAGTATGCAGACTGCAGGGTCGGGAAGAAATCCTTATCAGACAATGCTTGACATTTACTAATGACAGTTAAGCCTTCCGTCTCCATAGTTTAGGGTTCTTCTTCTTAAAAGTTTTTACTTCAAAAATGATTTTTTCCTAGCGATATTTAAATAATGTTTACTTTGCACCTCTATGCAATTAATCACCATTAAACGATACGCATATCTTTTCCTTTTACTTGTCCTTCAAAGGAATCATAATTTTATTATTATTGTGGTATAATTTCCGCATCTATTTTGTTATCAAAATCGATACCCTACCTTAGGCTGGGTCTTCGAATGATTTTTGACTATTTACATGCAATGATATTGGCTTGGTAAGATTGGTAATATTGACTACCTATTATTTACTAATAATTATTGATTAAACATAATTTAAATATTTTATTTCTTCATGTAAAATAATACCTATTTAATATATTGAAAGAAAGAAAGAAAGAAAAAAAAATTCTTTCTTTCAAATATTTTATTTCTTCATGTAAAATAATACCTATTTAATATATTGTGCCTAAGTGTCAATTATATTTTTATTAGGTGAGGTCGACTTTATTCACCTGAGTTAATTCACCCAGGTGTCTTAAGTCTACTTTTAGTGTACTTACGGTGAATCCTTAACATCTTTGCCTCTGTTTTGTTTCGGGTCGTTAATGTCTAGTTTTCCCTCTCGGTAAGGTCTCCGGTGAGCCATTACTAGGTGTTGAGATAACCTTTGATAAGTTTTACTAGATGCGTAGTGTTGTACAATGTATATTTTTTACTTTTATTGCTACTTGCACGCAGCGGCTACCGACAAACTTTATCGAGTCTCTGAAATAGGCCACAGGGCAAATGATGCCAAATTAAATAATACTTTAAACTAATCATTCTTTCTGCTTCACTTGGAATTGTATTCAGGAGCCGAACGGCAGTCCGGCATCATTTTATGGGCATCATAACATGGTTTCAGTGTATAACACTGCGTTTATTTATGTATTTATTTTAAATTGAAGTTTTTACATTTATTTAATAATATTTTTATTGAACCCTTACATCATGTCTCTCACAGAACTTTCTGACCCTTTTCTGACAATAGCGAAACTATTCGCACTCGTCTAAGTATTTATTACGAGTAACCGCCCTCGCTTTGCTTCGGTTTTCTTATTTTTTACACCTTGGGATATCATACATTATTGGAGTTTTATTAAGGATCCCTAATTTTTTTGAAAATAAAATATAGCCTATGTCACCGGGGGATAGAGTAACTTCCCAACAGCGAAAGAATTTTTCAAATCGGTTCAGTAGTTTCGGAGCTTATTCAATGCAAACAAACAATCAAATCTTTTCTCTTTACTTTATAATACATATTAGTACAGATAACAAAGAGTGCTACTTAAATAAATTCGATTTTGAATATTTCATTAATGTATCAGATAGCTAGTTACTTACTAGGTTAGTTAAACAGTAAATATAAGATTCCATATATGTATACTCATAAGAATATTGTACACAATACAAAATCATCCAATTCGATATGCATATCTCACGACTACAATATACGAATAATTTATTATTAAATACATTACAGTAAGTTCTCCCCGCCACAATTTATGGTTATCTGAAAATATATGACTCGAATTAATATTACTTTAGTCAGCAAAATCTTTTGAACCCTTTGTAGTTTGCCAATTTATTTCAATTCTCCGGTTCTCAAAATGGATACCCAGAGACAAGCCTCACAAACTAAGTGAATAAGTGGCACAGAAATTGATAAACATAATAATATTTCGCTCTCCGAATTTAGACGAAGGTCCTTAGAAGGCCAGTAGGACAATTGCCAAATTAATAACTTTTATCGGTTCACATTTCTTATTTTTTAACCGACGAAAAAAAAGGAGGAGGTTCTCAATTCGACACGTATATATTTTTTTTTTTTTTTGTATGATCACGCAGAAATCGGCACAGGGTGGTCCGATTTGGATAATTCTTTTTTTATTGGATAGGGTATGTCCTGAAGTTGGTCCCATATTTTTTTGAAAATTTTATTCTCACCCTAAAGGTACGAAAATAGGGAATGATTGATTATTCACCCATTTTTTACCCGGAATTTGTACATATTAACCCCAATAACTTTGTACTGGATGATCCGATTTCGATGATTCTTTTTTTGTTGAATAGTGTATACCTTGAGGTTACTGTTGTTTAAATTTCGAAACAAAATTTTACCCCTATAGGTACGAAAATAGGGGATGATTGATATTTCATCTACTACATTTTTACCTGGTAACTGAATCTATAATTCATAAAATCAATAATTTATTATTAATTATAAGTATTATAGCAACTAAAAATTAAAAAATAATTACTTTTTAACAAAAAATAAAACCAACGAAAAAAAAAACTGAAAAGCAAAAAATAAAATAAACCATTTAGTATTATAAATTAAGATCCGAAATTAACAGTAAATAAATAATTTTGAGGCGGTGCCAAACCAATGAAAAAACAAACGGCGAAAAGATGTGAGCCGCGCTGCTGCTGCCGTGTGCATCGCATGCCGCTGCCGCGCTGCCCTCATAATATTATGAATTTTATGTAATTATTCTAATTTTGGTTGTTTGTTTGGCACGGTCTCAAAATTATTTATTTACTGTTAATTTCGGATCTTAATTTATAATACTAAATGGTTTATTTTATTTTTTGCTTTTCAGTTTTTTTTTTCGTTGGTTTTATTTTTTGTTAAAAAGTAATTATATTTTTTGTTTTTTACTCGGATTGATTCAACCTAATAATGGTCCACTAGGGCATGGGTTAGTAGTGTTAGTACTAACTACATAAATAGGCCTAAAACATACTTGACAAAGCTGCTCCAGTGCGGATTGTAGAGTAACACATTTCATACTCGTTTGTTTTATGGAGAAATCCTTTCATAAAAATTAGTAACGTCTTTATTATCAGGTAGACCGTCAGCTCAGTCGCGGGCTATTTCCATAAATTATATCGATCATATATATTTTTAATGGAAATAGCCGGCAAACGAGCTGACGATCCATCTGATGGTAAGTGGCTATCGTCGCCTATGGACATCAGCAACACCAAAGGCATCACAAGAAAAAGAGAAGGAAAAGATAGAAAGAAAAATATTTTTACTTTTCCGCTATTTACTCTTTGAAATAGGTTTGAATATTGAAATAGGTCAATTTGAAAGAGGTCTAAGCAATAAAACCGCCATTTAATGATCTCAGCTGCTACAAATATTCAATATCATTAAGTTCCATATATGCCTGAATACATTGAATAAGTTTTATTACATAAGGCTTACTTAATATGTTATGTAACATATCACAGAGAAGCAGATTAGCCCAAGGTAAGCGTTAATACCGCACCTGTATCTATCTACTGGATTATTGCTCCAGAATATGTTGACATTGGAATATGTGCGACTTTATTCGCGTATTATGAAGGACAAGGTGTCGATGACGACTTGTCTTACCGTCGGTAAGAAACTAATAAAAGAGGGTTTTTATGGAAATAGCCGGCAAACGAGCTAACGATCCACCTGATGGTAAGTGGCTATTGTCGCCCATGGACATCATCAACACCAAAGGCATCACTGATGCATTGCCGCCAAGAAAGAGAGAAGAAAAGGATAGATAGATAGATAGATAGATAGATAGATAGATAGATAGATATATAGATAGATAGATAGATAGATAGATAGATAGAAAGAACTGGAATAAAAAGAAAATAAATAAAAAATACTTGAATTTGATATGGAAGTCATCAAGAAAACAGATAACCAGTTTTTGTTAAGTGCGCTTATGTACCTTTTTGGATTCCATGTTCCAGGTGTTCCATAAGAGATGAACTTTTTGTCAAGCATTAAGTTGTAATAAGTAAAAATTAAAGTTAGTCGTTTATCCACCAACAGTGGGGTCGTAAAGCGGAAATTTCTCGAAACATTTGAATTCTGCAGATACCTTCTAGGAAGGAATAAGGAAAAATGAGGTTGGCCACTAGGGCTTGTAATATCGGAAGGTTTTCAATATCGATATTGATTTTCGATATTTGGTGCTAATATCGGAATTCCGATATCAATATCGGAATTAAACAATTTTTTTTTTAATAATTTAAATTTAATTTTATATTGTAAAGTAGGACGTCTTGGATAGCAAAAAGGTTTTTAATCAATAGGATAATGAAATAATAACGTCTTTAGTACTGTTTTATTCACGTTCGTTGCAAATATCACCTAAATCTATTCAATTCGGTTTGGTTTTCGTGTTAAAAGTTCACGACCTTATTTTTTTTAGAATTTTTGAATCGCAAAATAGTTTTTGCTGATAGATGAAATTCAACTGTACCAAATGTGACAGCTGTACGGCAGAAGCTATGCTTTATACAAGGATAAAAGCTGAAGTGACTTGAAATATCGCAACACATTTGCTAGGACGCCTAGTTTCCTGGCAGCTGCCTTAACTTTGGATTCAATAAACCGCTCAAATTTAAGGTTCAAGGATATCTCAATTTCTTGTGGTGGGAGTATTTCAAGGATACATTCTGAAAAGTAGGGCCAAAATAAATGCTTCTGTTTTTGTGGCGTTGAATTTCACAAGGTTGGCGTCGCCCTATTCGGTGACTTCAGGCAGTGATTCACTCTTTCAACCCGGGCCTCTCTTCAGACTGTATTTTGGTCGTTACTGGTCGGAAGCTTGTCAGGTATCGCTCGACCAGATCGTTGATATGCAGCAGGAATAGAGTTCTGGAGATAAAAGACCTCTGAGAAAGTCCGGCATTGTTTGTGATGTAAGGTTGCTTGGGACGAATAATCTTTGATAACGACTCTAAATGAACGTTCACTCAGAAAGTCTTTAACCCAGCTGATCAGGCCAGGGAATAGGACATACGCAGGAAGCATGATCAATAGGCTAACATGCTAAACCGTATCGAAGGCCTTCGAAATGTCAAGGGATAAAGGCAACCGCCTCTACATTATTCTTAAGGTCCTCGCCCCAGATACGAGTGGGTGAGATACGCTAGAATGCGGTAGAGTGGTATGCGTTAGGCTATAGCGCTAGGGTCACTAAGGAGATCATTGTGTTCTAGGTATGCAACGAGGCGCACGTTCAATAATAATCTTCCTGAGTATGTTGGTAATTGAAATTGGCCGTTAATTAGCAGGGTCAGCTCGATTGCCATTCTTGGGCACGGACTGTACGTTGGCAAGCTTCGACGCCTGAGGCACTATGCTCGTCTTAATTGAGAGACCTGGAGAGAGCTGGAATACCATCTGGTCCACTAGCTTTGTTCACGTCTAGACATCGAAAGGTTTTTAAAAACCTTTGTTGTAGATGTGAACCTCCGATATACAATGGACAATGAGGTATCTGCGGTAAATGGCCATTCTCATGCGAATTCTCAGCAACTAGAGATTCGACGAACTAGAGATCTGGAGAAGATGATGAAATTATTAGGTATACGGAGATTAAGGAGATAAATTATGTTTGGAATAGATTTTTCCGTGTCGCATTATTCGTGCAGTAGGCTGAGCAGACTCACAACAGGAATACGGTTAAAGATATTAACTCTACCTCCCTACACAGCTAAAATATTTATACTTACTTGCTCAATTTTATGACCTAGTGTTCAATATACCTTGTGGCACGCATTAAAATCATTTTGTTTAAATTAAAATAAAAAAATTACTGATTCCGATATTACGATATCGAATCACTCAGTATCGGAATTGTAATATCGGGTTTCACGGTCCGAGATTCCGATATTTCGAGATTCCGAGATTCCGATATTCAAGCCCTATTGGCCACACGTCCTCTCGTCTGCGGTCTCTGAATCTTTGATGACCGTCCCATACTTTTCCTCCTCATGATAATTATGATAATTCTTTTGCCAATACAATCTTTCACCATTATTTACTTTGTTTACAACTACTTATTTATAATTATTAATAAATCGATCGTTTAGTTGCATAGTGATAATTTTACCGGGCATTATAATAGTTTAACAATGTACGGTTAGGAATGATAAAGAGATCGATTACAACTTCCTTACTATTATTAATTTACAAATAAGAATATCCTTTATGAATTAATGTTTATTGTCATGGCTGTGTTTTAATTAATTAGGTACAGAACTATTTATTATTATCTTCGTTGTATACAGGATGTTTTTAACTAACACCCTCGAAGTACTAGATTGACGTCATAACCAATTGAAACATCCATCCTCCATGTGCTTATATGTATGATATGTTATGCTCTTAACTGATTAAGTTTTGTCCAATTAAGTCTGTCAAATATGCAAAGTAAATATTACATTTCGCTGAACGTTATATGAATATTTTAAATCGATTTTACCATAACATAAGCTCGCCTTTGTACTAACTCTCATATTGTCATGTTTTAATACCTGTGTACAATAAAGCATAAGTAAATAAATAGTTACATAACATAAATTATTTATTTGGAGAAGCCTCAGCCGTCTTACTCACTTTTCCATACTTTTAGGCGCTCCACCCACTGCACCGCGCCCCGTCGCGGTGCGCGGGATGGCAGATTTTACCATTGTATGCAATTATGTCAATTTATATAGAAATCACGCCTAGCACAACACACTGCCGACGCGGCACCGCGCGGGAAATTGCCCCGCGCGCAGTTGTGTTATCCGTCGCTCTGCGCACCGCGGCGGGACGCGTCTTCAGTGGGTGAAGCGCCTTACTTTCATTTTATGGAGTAAGCAACCTTTATTACGTCATTATTTTTATAAAACATTGGATTAAATCATAGATTTTTTATGTCAGTGACACAATTTTGCAATAATGTAGGTACGTTTATCGACTGTTTTGTCTACTGTATGTAGGTACCATCTTGATTTACTTAAATACAATAGATTGATTTGATTTGATTACTATTTGATTATATTGATCTACTTCAACTTCAGGATACTTAAATTATTGCTCTTATCTTTCTAATTAGCAATTCAGACCACTCTCGTTAACCAGTTCGTGCTGGTTTGAACCCAGACCCGCCGTGACGGAAGCTAGTATCAACTCACTGAGCTATCAGTACTTATGCAACATAATGAATTCAGTAAATACGTACGTCAATACCGTTGGCCTCAGACCGGTCGAGCGGTCGTGAGCTAAAAATTAGGTCCCTAATTAGATGTGTCGCTTGTCACATCTACACATGACACAAAATAAATATATCGATAATATTTAGTTAGGTAGTGAATTGATTGTACTTGAAATACTTTATTTTTATTTACTATACAAATTTTGTTTATTTTAATATTCAGTCGCGGAGATTTTTTTGATGTTTTGTTAACTTGTCATGTTGTTAACATACCTACGAAAAATTTACAGTGACAATAATAAGAGCATTGAAAGTAGCTTGATTTGGACAATACGAGTATCATGCATGTATCAAGAATGTTAATACATAATATTATAACTCTGTTTTGTAGTTTTCAGGGATTTTTAGCGTACGTATCTAATTCTTGAATATGATAGCGTCAAAGATTCGCCTTAAACTGTAGTTCTTTAAATATTGTACTTATGCTCAATAAGGCCTCATGTCATTTATGTTATTTATAGAATGTTATTATTTAATTATTATTTTTCAATTATTTGTAACTAATTAGGTAAGAATAAATAATTTTAGTTTACTATGCGACACTGGATTTTTTTGAAAGAAATTATCACTAGAGAATATTTCAGAGCAAATTGCTGGATTACGTGTCTTGATAAGAATAATCTACATTATTACCAACAAACTCAAATTTAATCTTCATAATATACGTAGTAAGTTATACAGTTTTAGATTTTATAATTCCTTAGTGTTGTGTTGTGATTAGCAGATCATAGTTTTAGGCCCGTAATATCAATAGCAGTTTAAACTCAGAATTTAGTTTAAACTGCTATTGATATTACGGGCCTTAGTTAGACATTGTACTCGTAAAAGTCATGGGAATGAATGGGGTCGTCGAGATCTGATGGGAAAATTTTTAGCGTCTCGGTATGCTTTTGTTTCCAAAGGAATACCCTTTGGAACTATATTAAATGCAATAAGTAACAATAACAACATATATAAGTTGAAGCCAAAACTCAAGTTGGCCTTTAACACTTTTACCGATTCAAGCAGCAGTAGTAATTCGTCGTTGCGACTTTAATACCTCTTATGTGTTATGTGTCACTTTTGGCAAAATCACTTGTTTACGTCAAACGATTCTACATTTTGAAACACTATCGAATTCAAAAACTCTCATGTGTGTACGACGTTTCCATCGTAATTTATTCACCAAATTCAAAATCACCTATGTCCTTGCTAAGCAAAACTTTATCGATTTTTATTGATTTCCTCAAAAAGCTGATTTTTTATACATAAGAGGTCCGATTGCTGTTCGATTCAGTTATTGCGGGTAAAAAAATTGTGCTATAACAGTGCAAGTCATAGCCTGCACAGAACAGATCTTTTCGGAATGCCTAAAGGCCCTGAAGCATACGTATTTAAGCAGTTTCAGAATTATATAAGTGGAAGAAACTATGCCACCAAAACACCTTAGACATGTTTTAACGATTTTGTTATTCGAAGGTAACAATTGTTGACTTATCGTCCCTCATGAAGCACAAAAACAAACATAAATGCCATCATCCAAGAAAATCCCGATCGCACCCATAGAGGTAGTATACATAGAGAGGCTATCTCAAACAAAATGTGTGTTCCACCGCCGGCTTGCCCTCCGTTCTCTTTTCAAACTAGAAGCCTCGTTTGCACACTTGCCATAGAGTAACTTTGTATATGTCACTTGCCGAACCAAGACAAGCAGTCACAGACTCCAAATCTTTACAAGCTCTTACTCCAACTTTATTTAACGTGCAAAAGCGTTTAAACGATTTCAAACGTAATTACCATTGATTCGTGTCAAAAAATCCAACACTTTAAATTGGTCACAAGCGTCGCGTCGGCAAGCTTATTTAGTCCATTAACACGCTAGTGGCTTGCCAAGTTCAAACGCTCCTTATGATTTTTTCATTCAAAATGGCGGGAACATTGCTCAATAATTTAATTAAATTCGTTTAAGTTGATTTAAGTTAAGATTTTGTTTTCTTACTGATGATAAAGTGATAACATTATCTTTTTTGTTTTTTGTCGTGCAATTGTGACACATTATTATTATGCACGACGGCATTTTTTCAGTTTTTTCGTAAACAATTTTGACATGCGGCCGCAATGAGCGCAGCCGAGTGACAGCTGAGTGACAGAATGAAATGCAGCCTGCCGGCTGCAATGCACACCCCCGAACCCGATGTTCGCGGTGTCCCTTCTATACGCTAGTAATAGTAATTCTATGATCGCACCTGTGAGTCTTAAGACGACATAAGCTGTCGGGGGAAATGGCCGTCTGAGAAAGACAGAAGATCTCTTTCTCTTTTTTCCATGGGTAGCTTCAACCCAGTCCATTACTAAGCCCGGAACTCTACTCTTGAAGAAGCCTAGGAGTTCTTGAGTAGTTAGGCTTTTTTTTTCTTCCGAACCTAGTTTCATTTGGCGTTGGATGCATTACATGGATGGATGGTTGGATATATCATGGGCTGTAGGTGCAGTAGATGCAACCAGAAGGACCACAACCACATCAATAGCATTTCCATATAAATTTTTTTCAATGGAAGTAGCCGGGAAACGACCTGATGACAAGTGGCTATCGTTGCCCAGCAACACCAAAAGCATCACTGATGCGTTGCCGGCCAAGAAAGAGAGAGGAAAAAGAAAGAAAGGACTGCCTTTCAAGCCCCCAGCTAGAACACGACGAGTCGTTTAGCGGCTGACTCAGGCTCAAGTCATCCAGGCCAGACCAGCTACCAATAAACATAAACAAATTTTATATCCATATCTATCTATAGTCTATACTCGACTAGAGATAGATTAGAGTTTAGTTGAACTTGACAGTGACTCGACTCGACCTTCGAGCATTGTGGTGACTCGATTCAATTGGCACAATGCCGTAAATCGATTTTATGTTCGTTTAATGGTAATGTAACTACAATGACGGCGCTCCTCCTTTTGAAGCGTACATAAAATCGCTCAATGGACGCTGTTTAGTATGAAAAACCACTAATGACTTCCGTGACCGCGGATGAACCTGAGAGCTAAGTTTTGATATGATTAATCTAGATAATATACGATAGTAATAAAGGTATTAATTAGCAATTAAAGTCAATATTACCAATATAATCCCTCGAGGGGTCCTACCACCAGCGGGCTGGATTTAGTCGCCTCTTACGACACCCATCCGGCGAGGGATTGGGGTTAGTATTCTAAGCCACCCCAATACGGCTAAGAGATGATGAGTGATGGTTAAGCCCTTCATCCTGGTTGTTATGAACCTTAACCTTCTTGATGTGGGGGACTCCCAAGAGGGCATAAGAATGACCATGTTTGGGCTCACCTTAACTTTCTTCTTCTTCTTCCTTGGTGTCATGAGTGAAACTAGAGCAGCGTCGCGTAAGGCCTCCTCTATTAAAAGGAGAGGCCTGTTTTATAGTGAGCTAGCGTGTTGCTAAGCTAAGACCGCAGACTAAAGGTCGACGCATACGTAACGGGGACGGAACGTGGATGTGGCAAATAATGTGCTATCGTAATTTTCTATGAAACGATGTTTCCAACACTTCACGTCCCGTCCCGTCCCCGTCCCGTCCACGTTACGTATGCATCGGCCTTAAAATTGTATTATTTGTGATGTACCTAAATAACTTTCACGATTACATAAAACAAAATAAGACCTAGCTATCCAAATCATAATAATAGGTCATAAGGCTAGAAATTAAAAGGACTTCTTGTAACGGTTAACCAACAAAATAAAAAAGATAATTCGACCTGTAATTCGTCTTAATCCAAATGATTTACAAACTTCAGTGGTATTATATCGTAATTTTTTTACTCCACAGTACCTAGAGAGTGTAGTTTTGCTCAGATAAAAACAAATTATCTAATTTGTGTTGGATCGAGCATAAAATTGTTAACAGTTGTCGACGACAAAAAGTGTGGTTTGTATCTAATTAGTGCCCTATATATATTTTTTGTCGTGATTCTGAGTTTAGTCGAATAACTTTGTTTCTCCTCACGATCTGTTTACGGAGATATGACAAAGTAATTTTAACAGCCTTGTTAATTTTAATGGTAAAGATGGAGATAAAATTAAGTATTCGCTTTACAATGAGTGATGTATCTTCAAAAAACATGCAATAATAATTATTATTATCTTCTGTTAAAATCTTTGAATAATAAATACTAGGTCCGGTTCTACTAGGTTAGGTTAGGTTAGGTTAAAAATTAAAATACATATTCGACCACTTTTTTTGTTATTATACTCAATAATAGACAAAATCCAATACAATTAAATTTGTCTTAGCTTCTTGGTTTTTTTTATAATATTATTATACTTTATATTGATAAAACAATGAGCTACGAATTAAAAATATCTCAATTTCATTCGACACCTGCTAAATAGTCTGGAATCGCTATGATAATACATCGCGTGTGGCCTGACACGCACTTGCCCGGTTTTCTCTCGTTTACAGCATCTCCAAGTTAGTGTTATCGAAATGTTGACATCAGCAATAATGAAATATTTCATTTATTACTTGCTTTTTTCGTTAATTTGTTAGCATGAAATATGTATGGGTTGAATCTTGCAAACTGAAATACGAGTAGAAACTAGAACTACTTTCCACTCATCCTACGAGAACAAGGCATATTTATGATAATGGTGACCTGATACTACGGACCTGGTTGGTTCCAAACGAGCGATCTCTTCAGCGGCCAACATCACAAACACAAAATATTAAAAGCTTATTTTTGAAAATGTTAAGTTATTCTAATGCCATTCGAAAGAATTTTCTCAAAATCTGAAAGAATTATAGTTTTCATTATACCTCTACATAAAGTCAGATAGAAAGGTGTTGTTACACGCAAAGAAAAGCTGCTTAACCATTGTTTTTTATTTAGTTAAATACTATCTATTAGATGATCGGTGATTTAAAATAAGAAATAAATATGGAGGGAGTTTACAATCCTCTTACAATTCAGTAACACCTTTAAGTGGTAAAAGACTCAACTTGCAATCTGTCTGATATTGCGAACCTTGGATTTCTGTGAAGAACTCTTAAACTAAGGTAGCAACACAATTCATAAACATTTCAGATAAAGGATAAGTGTTTGTTAAGTTTGTTTGTTGCTCGTTATTGATACGCTCTGTGCAGTGATATCTAACCTCTCATTATCGAGTTTGGAGGTTCTTCCCAAGTGTCATCATGACTGAAATTCGTGATACAGTAATTAGGGTTGCATGTGACGTGACGTTTACGTATCACCCTAGGTGTAAATGAAGAAATCCTAGAATAGCCTAATCCTTGAATAGATTTGCGGAATTGGGTGATTTCTTTCTATTTAACACACTTATTCACCCCGCACTAGGATTCCCTGTGGTTTCCTGGTGGCATAGATGACACAATTAACACATCACTAACGAACATGACGCGAGCACGAATATTAGTCTGCCACGTAAATATCTGCCTTAGCCTGGAATCGTACCCAGAACCTCTTGCTACGCAGCCAGGTACACTACCAACTTTTAATATTTTAAATTATTTTATCTAGAACTGAAGCTTTTGGTGACCGAAGAGTCATTAGGCAATGCCAAATAGGGTATTTTTAACCGACTTCAAAAAAGGAGGAGGTTCTCAATTCGACTGTATTTTTTTTTTTTTTATGTTTGTTACCTCAGAACTTTGGACTGGGCGAACCGATTTTGATGATTCTTTTTTTAATCGAAAGCTGGTGGCTGTCATGTGGTCCCACATAAATTTTATTGAGATCTGACAACGGCATCCATGAGAAAACTACATAAGTCGTAAATTTGTGTTAAGATGTGCGCGACAAATTGACGAATAACTCAATATCACGCCAACCGATTTCAATGATTCTTTTTTTAATCGAAAGCAGGAGCTTGTCATGTGGTCTCACATAAATTTGAACGAGATCTGACAACTATGTAGTTTTTGAGACTTTGAAGTCGGTTATTTTTTGTTAGTAAAATTTAGATTATCGCATGGAGGATTTCATATTGGTAATTCGTACTTAACGCAAAAATTTTATCCCGTGTTAGGTTTACACAGGAAAAGTTTATTTTAATGAAGTCCCCTGGCGCCGTCTGTCTGTTTGAACGCGATAAACTCAAAAACTACGAAACCAATATTTTTACGGTTTTCACCAATACATAATGAGATCCCTGAGGATGGTTTAGATGTATCTATAATTCATTATGGTTTTATGTAAATTGGTCGAAATCCACGTGGGCGAAGTTGCGGGCGAAAGCTAATACCTAACTCGATATGTTTGTTCCAGATCTCCTATATGAAAACTATATTCCTAATGATCCGGACAAGCAGGACACGATACTTCGTAAGCTGTCGGACTACTGTGGCAAGTCGATGTTCAACTACACCACGGAGGATGAGGAGCCTCCCATCAAGTGGGACTTCTACCATTCCTTCTTCTTCTCTTATACTGTTGTTAGTACAATCGGTGAGTGTTTGGTTTTAATTAATTTAACGATATTTAAAATTTCATCTGTGAATTTTTATTGTCATGCACATGCGCATGTAACCAATTCTAGTAGAAACACAAATAATAAGCTACTTAGTTTGAACGTTAGTGCTTGTTCACACTGAACTCGCGGGCGCGGGCGCGGTCGCGGTAAACGCTACATACACCGCGCGCGCGTTTTGATGTAAACACTTTCATTCATAGTAGTTCATAATATCGCACCTCTGATGGAACAAGGGCTCAACTGCACTTTTGTAATTTTACAGGAGAGCCATTTTAAAGTTTTTTTTTTTTGCATTCCGAGTCGTATTATTCGTCTTTTTATTGCTTCAAAGTGTTTGTTCTTTGCATAAGATACGACCCATTTATTTGTGAATATGGCCATGTACTTTGCAGGTGTAAAATATTTTTTGTTTAATTTTTGTCATTTTACGATTTTTTGTAAGATGTGCCCTTGTACCACCAAAGGTGCGATATATGTTTGATATTTCGCGACCGCGCCCGCGAGTTCAGTGTGAACAAGCACTTAGTCTCCCGCAGGGGGTCGGGTTCAAATCCTGCTCACACATATTTTCTAAGTAATGTGTAAGTTTATTGTCATTTGTCGAGGAGAAAGTGACATAAGTACGTATATAAACCTGTCCATCTCTGAGGTCTTCATAATATTTTCAAGGGTGTGTTGTATCAAGGGACTTACTACTTTTATTATTTTTCAGGTTACGGTAACTTGGCGCCGACGACTCATTTAGGAAGGATCTTGATGATTTTCTACGGCCTCTTTGGCATACCCATTAATGGTATCTTGCTCGCTAACCTCGGTGAATATTTTGGACGTCAGGTGAATATAAATTCAGGCTGTTACGTTATTCACTAACAGTTTGTAACTAGTAAGTAAATGTAGAGCAACTTCAATTGCAGTGGATAGGTAGATGGATTATTGCTAGTGGCAATTTTAGGAGCATTTCGATTGATAACGTCAGATGCCAGTCATTATACCTTTTTGGAGTTAGGTTTAAGAAAGGTTAGCTAATTAGTCGAGCTAGGGTCAATGAACTGGCTCGATGAATCCGCTAGAGTACGGTTGTTGTGGAATTACACACTTTCAAGGTCTCATCAATTAAAAAAACCACCTTATTGTGAGCTTCTAACAGATATCTTTATGAAAGTACTTTCAAAATTTTATTTTATAACGTCTAGACTTTTTAGCCGTATTGAGGCGGCTTAGAATACTAACCCCAATCCCACATTGGATGGGTGTTGCAAAGGCGACTAAATACGGCCTGCTGGTGGTAGGGCCCTCGGAGAGATTATATTGGTAATATTGATTTCAATTGTTAATTATTAATACCATTATTACTATTATTATTTCTCCATGGGGTTCGCCTGGATAGCTACCACCCTTGAGCATGAGTCAGCCGTCAAACGACTCGTTGTGTTCCGGCTGGGGGGGGCTTGAGAGCCAGTTCTTTCTTTCTTTTTCTTATCTCTTTCTTGGCCGGCAACGCATCGGTGATGCCTTTGGTGCTGCTGATGTTCATGGGCGACGATAGCCACTTACCATCAGGTGGATCGTTTGCTGGCTATTTCCATGAAAAAAATATGAAGTTAAGGAAGGATTTCTTTTTTCCAGCTAATTTCAGTGTATCGAAAATACAAGAAAAAGAATGAAAGACGGGCTGACAATCTCAATTACTTCTTCAGCAACCTCGGCATGCTGGGTCAGATCTTCCTGTATCTGATCCCAGGGTTTCTGTTCTTTATCTTCCTGCCTGCATGTATCTTCGTCGTGTTCGAGGGCTGGGACTACGTAGCTTCTATTTACTACGCCTTCGTTACGCTAACTACCATTGGATTTGGCGATCTTGTTGCAGGTACGTGACGTAGGTCTATCATTATTATATCAGTGTTATTCGGCTGTCGTAGCTTGATAGCCTCCAACTCTATTAATCTATGTGGCCACTAGATTGTATTGTAATCAGTTAAAAGAAATATAAGTTGGAAAGAACTTATAGTATAGATCTTTAAGTAACATTATAATATAATAATAATTATGATTTCGAACTTTTGACGACAAATTAAGCAGTCAGTTGAAATTGCAATCATTACATAGTTCTGTGAGTTTTGCAATCATTACATAGTTCTGTGAGTTTTCTGAAGTATTTTAGTAAATAAAATAATAATGCTTCACACTCATAGCCCCACACAAGGATTCCCTGTGTCGTAAGTGCCATGGACAACACACAAGACAAGGACATTCACACACAGACCGAGAAAATTAATTCAAACTCATCATTCAAATTTCCGCCTCACTGGGAATCGAACCTAGGACCATTGACGTGACGATCCGGCATGGTAACCATTGCGCCACACGGGTCGTCAAAATTGGAAGAACTTCCATCAACTGGCCACAAAGCACTTCATCAATCATCGCCTGGTAATCGTGTGAAAAAAATAATTCCTACATCTTTCTTTTCTTTTCAGGAACCGTTAACAATGGGTTTAAATACGGCTACTTCTTCACATATCAGATCTTCTTGATAGTTTGGATCACATTCGGCCTGGGGTACATTGTGATGCTGCTAGGGTTCATCACCAGCGGAATGAGATCTGAACATGTTCATCGGTTAGAACAGAAACTGTCCTATCAAATAAAATCGACCCAAAGCAAGATTCTACATGGATTCACCAGAGATTTTGCTATGTTAAGGAAGATAATTAATGAAGCTAATTTATTAAAAGTTAAGGTGAGAGATACTGTTACGGCGTACACAATTTGCCTTATTGTTTACATTCATAAAATTGTACTTGACATCTTACTGATGATAAGATTGACGTAAATGCTATTATGACTAATTATATCTCATACACATTATTTACATTTTTCAACAGTGATTTTCATCAAAATCATGAAAAAGTATCTACCGCTTAATTGTAGCACTGATATTTTCAAAATGTAATCTTAAATTCGTTTGTATAAGTCCTAAACTAATATTAATAAAATGTTTTTCTTTTCAGCCCGTATACGTTGAATACACTCCACATTTATACAGAAGTGCAAGCTGCCCCATTCTCACATTTGATGTAGAACCAAGATTCCCTGTAACTAAAAGAAAACGGGCCAATTCAGAGAATATTCAACTGTCAACAAAAGATATGCTTCGGATTCAATCCGACACTGATTTGCTTGGAATAGACACAGAAAAAACATTCACGGCATCTGCGATAGTCAAGCCAGCAGAGTTATTGGCTAGAGTGGTAAACGTTTTAGGTGGTTTGGATCAAGCAAATAACGATAGAGGAATTCATATATTTGATGACAAACATATTCTCGCAAGTGAGAAACCACCGCTATTCAGTATTGGTAACGATTTCTATAACAGAAGTCCCATACGAAATAGAGCCGTGAGCGTAGATGTGCCAAACTATAAAAAGGATTCCGTACCCAGAATGGATCCCGACATGACTTGGACCAGTGGTGAAGCCAGTGAAAAATTCAGACGAGATGCAAATATAAGGAGTGGTAAATTTTCGCTACCCGCAGGTGTTCCAGATGATAATCAGCCAAAAAGCTTATTCTCTAGAATATTTAGAAAGCCTAGTGCCACTGAAAGTCCTGCTGAATATATTAAAAATACTATGAAGGGCAGAGTAAGTGTAGCTCAAGATAATTGTAACATCACAGACTCCAAACCAAGACGTGGAAGTATATTTCCTTCATTGGGTTTTGGAGAAACTCCCAAGAATGACGTTAACACTTATAAAGAAAAGACAAAACGTGGTCGTCACAGTATATTCCCCACATTTGATTTCTCTGAAGACGAGGATGCTGCTGCAATAAAGGAATATCAACAAAAAACTAAAAGACATAGTATATTTCCTACATTTGATTTTAGTGAAGGTGAAAATTCTTCTAAATCTCGCAATGACAGCATATTTCCTAATTTCTGCTTAAACGATTTTGAGAATGAAGCAAGTCGCTACAAAGAGAAAACAAAGCGTGGAAGGCACAGCATTTTTCCAACATTCGATTTTAGTGATCCAACAAGCAACGATGACGATGATGATATAATTGACGATGATGAGGTAAAGAAGTATCACAATCGAACACGAAAAGGACGTATGAGCCTATTTCCTACATTTGGCAGATCAAAGAAAAGTGACGATGAAGCTGTGCCAGAAAGTTCTGATGAATTAGTAGATTATAAAGAAAAGACACGTCGGGGTAGAAAAAGTTTGTTTCCAACCTTTGGTAAAGACAGAAAAACAAGCACGCCTGAAGAAACTACAAATGATTTGGAGGCCAGTATTAGACAATACCAAAACCAAACCAAAAGGGGAAGAAACAGTTTATTTGCTGGTGATATTCAGAACTATAGAAATGCTACTGAAAGTGGAAGAAGCAGCCTATTTGCTAGTGAGTTAGAGAATTATAGAAACAGGACTCGTCGAGGTCGACCTAGCTTATTTGACCCTGATGTCAATTTAACGAATCTACCAGAATCTGAACAAGTTGAAGTATTAGAAAATACAAGTGTAGCAGATTTACTACGTGCACTAGCGATGCTTGAAACGGCTAACACGTATAATAATGGTGATTATAGTAGCGATGATTCTCCAGGATTATTAGACTTTGTATCAGATCCTGCCAACGCATCAACTCGAAGACGTGGATCTATAAGACCTGATTTTACGCTACCTCCAGTTCCTTCTAGACCAGATATGGATGAAGGATCTGGTCCTAGGCGAAGAAGAGTGTCAGTGAGAGCGGTTGCACCGCAATTTACTCCGACTTTAGCGACTGTCGTTGCAGGTGCTGAGTTACAAATAACTGCTTCTGCTGCGAGAGAGAATCGAATGACGATGTTATCGCAACCACCTCCACCTTATTCTGAAACTGTCGGTGAGGATGAACCTCAGCCTAGAGTAAGGAGATATTCTCCTGCTTCTACTAACGCTAGTAGTAACAGTACTGGTCCAGTGCCTAGACTATTTTCAAGAATGCGCAAGGAAAGCGCTTCTAGTGCTGAAGGTGGTTCGCGACGAGGCAGCTTAACAGATATTGTAATTGATAGTAAAGATAAAACATAATAACTTGTACTGCCCTTAAATTATTTAGTACAATTATTAGGTTAAGTATTTAATGTATATAAAGCTTAATTTTATTTTATTTAAGAATCATACTAAGATATTCAATAAAAAAAATTCGTATCAGTGTAGTGTTTCTGTGTATATCCTAAAAGTTATAACAGTGGTAAATTTTAAAGGAAATCTGATAAAATTTTACAATAGTTTTGGAGCGATAATTCCCAATAGACAAGAGAAAGAAAAAGGCTATCAAAATTGTACTTTAACCGTAAAAACATAGAATATAAAACCGCTAGGATATTAATTAAAAACAAAAAATATGTGATATGTTTTAATTAGTACCTCCTGATAATTTTTATCTTACATACTTATATTAAAATCAAAATTAGCTATTCTTTACACTAATATAGTGTACTTATAAAATGAAAAATAAATAATAGGTAATTTGAATGCAAGTAATTTGCGATTACGAATACAATCTTTAAAAACCGTCCAACAACTTATGAAATCGTTTTCAATATTATTTAAAATAGTGAATAAATGCAAAAATTATAAAGAATCTATATTTTGTAATTTCATCTGCATGGCTACGTCCGCACAGACAGGCAGCTTGCTTAGCGCCTAGAGCCTAGCGAGTCACCAAGTGAGTAGCTTAGGGAGGCCATACACGATCAAGTATACTTGTCAAGTCTGTAGTTTGATTGTCAAATTTGCAGTTTGACTTAACGCGCCATCCAGTGTGCATGATACAAATATAATAATATGGTAGATAGCTATACCATGGCCATACACAACTTGATGAAGCGTCAAGCGGACTTGTCGGGGCATCCAGTATACCTGATCGTGTATGGCCTCCCTTAGTAAAACGAACGCTCTAGACTCTAGCTAGAGTGTTCGCGACTGGCCGCAGTGCGCGTTTGGTGCCTAGCTAATTACTTAGCGTGTATCGAAGTAAACAAACATGTTGGTTTTTTTTCACTAAGCGCGAGGCATTTTTGAAGAAAAAAATGGATGAAATATTAATTTCATCAGTTTTTAAAAGAGAATCTCTCTGGAATCCAGACAATGAGCTCCTTAAAAATGCAGTTGTCTTAAAGAAACTATGGGAAGAGGTAGCAGTCGAAGTAGAAAAAGATGGTAGGCGCTAAAAAGTGACTTATTTATTTATGGTGTGATAATTTACATTGAGATTTTTTGCATTGAGAAGTTAATGCTGTGAATGTATAAGCAAAATGACCTCAGTGCGGCCACCGTGTATCCCGGCAGGTAGCCAGAATGCAAACCACTAGGCTCTAGGCGCTAAGCAAGCCGCCTGTCTGTGTGGACGTAGCCTAACAATTATTTCATAAACATTTATCGAAGTGCATGTCAAATAAAATTTGGTGACCTAAATAATGATGACATTTATTTATTTATAGGTATACTATAAAAAAGAATCAATAAATAATAAGGAACTTTACTGTAGGCAAGTATAATAGATAGCGGGTATACGCATATGTAGGTATTGCATTCATTATTGTTTGTTTAAAACTACCAAAACCCGATACCTTACACATTTCCATACAAAGAGCAATTAGCAGCCTAAACGATAAAAGGTACAAGTGATAAGTCAATTACAAAGCATCATCATGATCATCATTAGAATACGTCACCAGTCAATAGTTAAATTGTACATATTGTACAGTGTTTGCGAAGGATTCTATCCTAAACTCTAAAACTGACAATGAGTATTGTAACAACTTAGTATTAATACTAAAGTAGTCGCTCCTTGTTCCTTATGTACACCGTCGAAGTCATCGACCATTATATCTAAGTCAGATCTGTACAATATAGTAACATCACTGTGAATAATACGCAATGCACCATCCAGAGGGCCCGCCTCTGATTGGTACACAGTCTTCAAGCTTCAAGTAGCTAAACTGTCTCTTCTCACGTTTTTGTCTATACTTAAATTTGAATAGCACTGATCAATATTTCCGTTATCGTCTTTGATAAGAGATTCGAAAATTGATATTAGATTATCCAGTCCAATGAGATAACCGTCTTCATGGTTACCAACTTTCCACGCGGAGTTGTGGTCGATGTTCAGTTCTTCGGGAACTGGAACTGTCTTGGCGAAGTCGATCATCCATACTGAGGCTTTTCTCTTGTCGTGGACGAAGAGCAGAGAGCTACCGATGAGTTCGTGCGTTCGGAAAAAATGTGATTCTACCAAAGTTGCTCGTATGCTCTTCAGCCTCTCTAAGTATTTCGGCTGGAATAGAAATGAAATAGGTGTTATTACTCAATTAATCTTTGATGTAATTTTTTTCACTAAATTTAAATTTTGTAGCATATATGTAAATTTTCATATATTATTTTTAACTTGCCGTGACAATCCATTCTTGTAAAGGTTTTGGTCCAGGTTTCCTTTTTTATAAAGATGTTTTTTTTTTTCGTTGACCAAAAGTCAGATATTTTTTTACAGACTCATAAACCACAATAGGATTTCCTGTATTGTGGGTGCCATGGAATACACACAAAGACAACCCAGAGCCAACCAAAGATAACCAAGACACAGACCGAGAACAAAAACTCAAACTCATTATTCAATTTTCTGTTTCGCTGGGAATCGAACCCAGGAGCCTTCGAACGGCACGCAGGTCGTCAAAAATACCATCAAGCCGCAAAATCCTAAGCCAGGTCCCTTTTCTCCTGTCACTGTTAACACTCCTGTCATTGATGAATCAATTTTGCTCCTAAGTAATATAGACAAAATATTTAGACTTACCACAGCATTTGGGAAGCTATTTGTAAAGTCTTTAAACGCTTCCAGTATCTGCTCTCTAGTCTTAGTAGTTTTGAAGTCTTTGGAGCTGGTGCCATCTGCCTTCTTGACGCCATCTATCCGGAAGCCCAGGGTTGAGGTGGAGCTGATGGTCTCTCTCCAGATCATGTACCTTGGCTTAGTCACGCCTTTACTTCTGTGCTCTTCTTCTGTCGGTGCTTTTGGATCTATCTGAATCATTTTCTCGTACATGTCCTGAAAATGAGACAGTGCTTATTAGATGCTGATCTTGTCTACAATAATTAAAAGAATTTATATTTAATTAATTAACTGTAATTTTTAATGCATTTTTGGTCCTAGTCATCATTCCTGTTCATTAAAAGAGTAACAAAAAATGTTATGATGAAAATAGGAAGAATTATAATTCTAAAGTCAGTACCTAATAAAATTAGTGTCCCTGATATCCATGGCAACCACTTACCATCAGTTTCTGTTACTCGTTTGTGGGAGAATTACGTAAAAAACTTACTTTTCTTAATTTGGTATTTTCTTTCGCTTTAGCTAGTTCCTCTTCCAAGTAAGTTCTGACTCCGATCTTGCAGTCCATGACACAGGGACAGTCGTAATCGCTGAGGAGATCTTGAAGCTGGAGGTATACTGGTATAGCGCTTGGTTAAGAATATTATTAGATAAATGAAATAAATTTACTGAAATAATGATATATAGTTTATATATTCGAATTTTCGATAGATTTCTGTATTGTGCATTTGTGCTATAGATAGTTCTTAATACAAATATAATAATACAGTAATGTTTCATGGAATGATTTACGCGCAATCTCGCAATGATAGTTAACGACAAATTCATAAATTTTACGAGGCCCGCCCAGGAAGAGTGGACAACTGCAACTCACAAGGCGACCTGGACGGATTCAAGTAAAGAATATTGTGTTTCACTGCTGTGACTTAAAGTTCATTTTTGCATAATTGACTGCCTCAGTATTTCTGGGTGGTCTTACCGACTTTGGAATCGCAAAAACATAAGTAATTATGTGAATTTGAATCCTATTTCCGCGATTGATGCAGTTTGACGTGGTTTCACGTCGTATTATATTATTAGGTTGTAGGTACGTGATATTTAGTGTTTTGAAAAAAGGATACATTCTCCATCTTCGCATGTGACTTTTCCCTTGTATTCGGGAACGAATGGTCGGAGGATATCTTTCATCAGCACCTGAAACAATTTAGTGTTTGATAAACAACTTGTAAAATATTTCTCTTAAAATATTCTAAGAATAAACACGGCATGCTCATACTCATCGCAACAAATTATATCTATATCTTGTTGAGAACCATACATCCTGAAATAACTTGTCAAACGGGGCTGCAAAAATAACTGACTATCAGACTCTTACAGTTTTATAAAACCCAATTATAGAGATAATTAGATTTATTATCTGCATTATACATGATAATATATCACGCGTACCCATATTAGAATAAAATATACAGGTAAATTATAAGTAAAGGGCAATACATACGTAACGGGTTTTTTCCCGTACGGGATTCCGCTGCATATGCACTATCGCATATATTTTCTATGAAACGATGTTTTCAAAACTCTACGTCTCGTCCTGTACGGGAAAAATCCGTTACGTATGTATTGGCCTTTAATTTCCATTACAGTCGATAACGTCCATCCATCCCTAATTCCTCTAAAGTATTTACATGGATGCTAATTACACCGTCAAAGTCAGATAATGAGGACCTAGCTCATTTAAAAAGTATTTTATCCTATTGTTAATTGCGGAGAACATTGGACTCAATTGCATTAACGGGGTAAAGGACTTAGAAACATTGGATGACGCATTTCTGTTGCCGAAATATGCTGATGCTAAATGACGTCAACCAATGATAAAATTATGAAATGTGAACATGTGTCACGTAATGATAAATTACAATTGTGACCTAAATTTTAACAGTTAGTTGATCCATTCGTTATCGAACACGTACAAAAATTACGAGACGAGAATATCATGTACATGTACGATTAATACCTTAAGAATTATTAATAGTGTCTGGTCTGCTTACAAAACGGTCCCAAGTTCGATTAATGTTAGTGGGTAGGGGTAACAACTTTGACTTTTTTTTAAAACAGGTTATATTACCTATGGATTAATTAATTTTCTCAATCCCAAAAACTTGTGTGTTTTGGATAATGATTTTAAACGTCATGGTGATTCAAAATAAAGTTCGTTAGTTAGTTCGTTCAACGACGAAACTACGTCAATTCAACTGACAGTTAACTTTAAGTTTATTGAAAAAACCCACGAGCATAAATTTTGCGGTAGAGTGTTATATGCAGAGGAAATAATGTTATAATTTATACATACTGAAAAACCCCTGCTTCGGACTATATTCTGTAAAGCTTGGAAATCAAAGAAATACGGAATTAGACAATTTCAAAATAGATGTTTTTTAAATGAAATAGCTTTATGTGATTTAAAGTTCTGTGTAACTTTGAAAATAATTAATTAGAGCCATATGAATAGGCAATAGATTTAGCCTAAACGTAGTGTTTAAGTGGCCGTGGCTTTATTAACAAAAAATACTGGAAAGTTACACCAAAATTCCCGCAAGAATCATCAGATATTTCTAGCATATTTTATTAACTTTATAGTGCTCTGCTCACGGCTTAGCAAATATCCTTATAAATCATCTTTATAATATTAGTAGGATAACTTGGTAGTTGATTACCAACTAAGTAGTAGTTGATACTTTCGTTATTATGATGGTCGGATTTAGTTAATTAGAATTATACGACAAATGAATAGATAAGTCACTTGATGGTAAGTAATTAATATCGCCGATGTTCATCGTAGGAAACGTCATTGACACGTCACCGGCTAAGACCGAAGCGATAAATCAGTACGCTTCTTACTAGATTGATTGATTGTTTGATTGATTCTGATCGGTAGAAGATTTGATCCGATTCCAGACTGATTAGATCCGATATTGTTCCAGTTAACGTATTAGCAAATTGTATCTACCAACACTTAGTGTAACGTACAACGTTTGCTAGACCAGTTAATTACAGGATGTATAGATTTGATTTACAAATAATTACCGAATACATAATTATTATATATCATTATTTCTCAATGATGATAACTACTACTGTACAATAAAAGCTAACACAAAATGTTTACATACAATCTTATAGACGATGTAGGTTCAAATCATGTACGTAGTGATTAAGGTTGTCACAATGTTCAAATAATTATGATACAGCACTTTATGAATATGTTACCTCATTGTACATACGTTCATGGCATATAAGGAATTTCTCATTTTCATTTTTATTTGATTGTACAGGAAAAGCGTGAATGATTTGTAACTTCTAGATCCAAGTGATTCAGAATCAATGATTGATGATGAAAAGTTATTTTTGCTGATACAACTTGATTGACGTAAACGAATGCTTATAGATTTTATATCACGTGGTATTTCAGAATTTAATAAATTGTATGCAATATCGAATAACATATAAATATGTGGGTTATATACTTATTTAATTGTAATATTAGTGTTATCATATAAATAATAATTAAACGAATTCAATAGCAATCAGGCTATCCTAGTCTATTTATAGAAAATTGAAAAACGACACACTCATTAAACAAAAATCTCAGAATCAGAATCAGCCGAACCGATTAAGATGAAATTTGGCAGGGAGAAAGTTTATGCTAAGGAGACGTCAGCTACGAAAAGATTTTTTGGAAATTCATCGCCTAAGGGGTAATAATAGGGGTTGGAAGTCACTTTCATACAATTAATATTATAAATGTGAAAGTTTGTGAAGTATGGATGTTTGTTTTCACGGAAAAACTACTGAATAAAATTTAGCACATAGGTAGACTATGATCTGGAATGACATATAGGGTACTCACTCCCGGCAAACGGGGGCAAAACCGCGGGCAAAGCGCTAGCTCTAAATATGGGGAGAGGCCCATTTAATACATCAATAGCAAACTGACTATCAATTAAATTTTTAACCGACCTCAAAAAAGGAGCAGGTATTCAATTCGACTGCATTTTTTTATGCTTGTTACCTCAGAACTTTCGACTGGGTGAACCGATTTTGATGATTCTTTTTTTAATCGAAAGCTGGTGCTCTTCATGTAGTCCCACTTAAAGAGCGAGATCTGACAAGTAGTTGTTGATTTATTTTGAAGTCGGTTATTTCTTGTCAAGAATTATGTAAATATAATACGTATACCATTCTAGAATTGCCTAACGCCGGTTATAATTTACAACATGAATTTATCATAATAACGGTTGAGTTAACCTACGTCAGAGTAGTGGATTTCTTTAGCGTAGTGACGCGCAGTGATTAGTAACAAGTTATCATTATTGGAGTGGAAAGAGTGGGGATTCACGGGTTAAGTTACTGGACTGCATGACGACACGCTATCGGAGGCCACCCAGAGGCCATGGGAGGCTGCGAGAGGCCAGGGGCGAACCTCATTGGTGCTCATTGGTACAACGTAGGTATGACGTATTTGAGAAAGATCTTATTTCGTTTAAATTAAATTACTATTGATAATAATTTGATAATAGTCTGATTGTGCTTAGTTTCAGTTTTTTTCGAGCTTTAAGATAAGTTAACTAATCCGCACTGGAGCAGCGTGGTGGAGGACGCTCTAGACCTGCCCAAGAGGAGAGACCAGTGTTCAGGATAGGGCCAGTAATGGGTTGAAGTAACAATAAATTTTACTAACTAAAAATAACCGACTTCAAAATTACTCAAAAACTACTGGTCGGATCTCGTTCAAAATGTGGAACCACATGACAAGTATCTGCTTTCGATTAAAAAAAGAATCATCAAAATCGGTTCACCCAGTCGAAAGTTCTGAGGTAACAAACATAAAAATAAAAAAAACTGTCGAATTGAGAACCTCCTCCTTTTTTTTGAAGTTAGTTAAAAATAGTAATTACCTGAAAGCACCGCTCTTCTTGTTCGCTCAGTTTCTTCAATATGGTTCCCTGGTCCGGACCAGCCTTGAAGTTTCCCTGGTGGCCGGCTAGCTGGATCCAGGGGTACCTCTGCTTCTTATAGGTTTGGAAGAACGGCGTCCATTGCACGATGTTTCTTATCTTACGCCATCTCTCTGATTGCTGGAAAGAGATGAGACGAGACTTATAAGATGGATAACCTAAGGTTCTATTTCTTATCAACATCTTAGGTTTGATTGTTAAGATAATAGATATAATTACCGTGGTATCTAAAAAGATTGTATCGTGACATCTAAATCATCTAATGCCATTTTCATATATCGGTCGTACAATAAGGATTATGGGATTGATATCGGTCAGTTTATTTCTTTTTTAACCAGCAATTTTTTTATAATTAATAATTTCCTATCCATTGGTAGTACCTTTGGTGTTTTTGTTGTCCATGGTGACGGACAACAAACCAATAGGCGGTTCAGTTCAGATGCTCATTAGTCAGATATTTCATGAAAAATACCTAAGAACTTACATAACGCTGACTACCTAGTAGGTACCTATTTTATTCCAAGACACGCAAGTTAGCATTTAGTTTGAAAATGAATGTTATTGCGAATACAAGAACCTGTTAGAAACTTGTCAAACAAGGTCAAGGTGACTGACCCTGGCCGACCCTGGCAACTGGCAACTGGTTCGCTGAAAATACTTTCGATGTCCACAACGAAACTTTCAACTTTAATGTTAAAAGTGAACTTAAATGAACTCAGTTATTGAATGCTTATTTGCGTCCCATATAATTATGCTTAGGGACTAAATAAATGATCATTAGATAGGTATAACCAGCTCTGAAAACAAACATTTATCTGCCACCTATGGTTTGCCTAGATTTGGAATCGAACCTGGGGTCCTACTCCCTAGGCAGGCAAAATTATTAAGACAGACAGATTCATTATCCAGGATAATTTCAGTAGTATGTTTAAGGACTGAGGTGCAAAGCCTTCTTGTATGTATCAACCTATAAATACTCGTTTCTGAGATATTAAAAATATAAGAAACATAAAATTCGAAGTTAAGTTCAGAAAATGTTTTAAATATAAACGTTCCTATGATATAAAACACGTTCAGAGTCATCAGCAATGATTAAAAATGAATTTTAATTTGTGTAATAAGTCGTTAATTTATATGTTATATATGTAGAGTTATATTTATATGTAGAGCAAAGAGAGAGAGAGAGATTATTATGTTACTTTACACATATCTCGCACCACCACGAGATAGTGCGTCTGTGTATCTATTTTGTAGCGTCTTTTTATTTATTTTTTTACTAAATAAAACTTAAAACCAAATAATAATTGAATCAAACCCCACCTCTTTTGTATTGTAGACGTAAGCACAATAGACAACATCCATAAAGTCTTTGATATTAAAACATATATCACCGGAAATCATCTTGACTGACAACGATATCAACACAACACAAAAATAACACAATCCACTCGTAACGACACAAATAACTGTCACTAAAACACTGTTAATACAGTTATGATTATAGTAATTATTAATTAATACTGTAATTTTGGCAGTGTACTGTTATGATTCAAAGAATGTGAAATACTGAGGTTCGAATTCATGAGACCGCAAATATAAACCGCATTACTATACTGACTCAGTATCGTCGCGCGACTAGGTTCTGACGTCAGTAATATTTAACATGTATTCCTTATAAAATCATAAACGCAGGGAATAACGTAATGGAATTCTTTGAAATTTCATTGCACTACTTAAATGGGCATCGAATAGAACTAGTATTACGAGTAAATGTTGAGTGATGACAATTAATGACGAAATACGAAACTAAAATTGTAATAAATATGTTCTTGACTGTTAGTAGTCACGTATTATTATCCTTACGTCAGTCATTTAATTTTTGAATTAATTATTAAATTATAATCCATCAGGAGTTCATACATTTTTCAATTGAAGCTCATTATAGCCACTCCCCGGTATTTTTTTTAATTCCCGTCAAATTATGAAAACAATAACAATAATTTAAAATGTTCTCAAAATTATGGTAATCTTTATATACCTGTAAATGATATGGTATGGTAATCTCTCTGGTTCCAACGCAGCAGCGCGCAGGCGTGAAAAATGTAACGCTCTACCCTTTTTTACCCGACTGCTAGAAAGGGTTATATTTTTTGCGAATATCTTATATGTATGTATATTTGTTTGTATGTATGTACGTATGCGTGTAATATTCTTTATTACCTCATATCTTCCAAACCACTGAACGGATTTATGTAATTAAGGTATCATTATATTAGTTTTAATAACCCAAGTGTTCTTAGATAAGTGAAATTAAAAAAAAATGGTGGCTATGAGATGCCATTGCATTGATTGAAGTTTCAAAAAATAAAAATAAATCAAATAACGCAATATGGGTATCAAATTAAAGAGCTTACAAAGGCTTTCAAAAAGGTATAATATCACGATACCTTTTTTGATAGCAGGCGGGACTTTTTAAATTTTAAATTTATGCTAATTTCTCATGTTTTTATGCAAAAAAAAATTAAATCAAGTTCATCAAAAGTCATAATTGTTTCACTGCTGATTTTCGATCTTCTGTGAAAATATAAGCCAAAAACCCCTAAAAATAAACTTTAAAGGGACAGAGGAAGGGACAGAGAGGGACTGGACAGATGCACAGAGGACAGGCCCTACGCTATGTGCCGGTTGGGAATTTTGCAAACATTTTAGGAAGCACTCATGAATCAGTTGTGAGGAAAATCCTCACGATTATTTCACCGAATTACTGTTAATTATCCTACTAACATTATATTATATACTCGTAAATGTGAAATCTAATATTCTTCTTTTTTCGTTTTCGTTTTTTTTTTTTTTGATTATTCTGATTTTCATGAAATTTAGAATACATGTAGACCATGGTCTAAAATAAGATACAGGGTACTTATTATCCCGAAAAACACGAGTAAAGCCATAGAAAAAGTGCTGGTTTAATATACAGCTATGTCTAAAAAGGATCAGAAATGTCATTATATATGACGGCGAGCGACCTCTTTGGTCTGTCATACGAGAAGTCATGAAGAAAAACCAAATGTTTAGAATTAGGAATGTGTCAATCTATTTAGAATAATATGTGTGGGACATTCTATGGGGATTCGAATAGTGATCAAGGACTAGTACAGATTGTTATTGATGTGAACGTTAGGAAAACTGGAAATATATCATGGAGCAAAGTAAAAGGAATATTATTGAATAACCAACACCGTAGAATACCCCTTCTGCTTCATATACATACCTAATACCTATATGATTCTACATCTACACTCATCTACATAACAATGCCAATTATTAAAATTTATCCTTAAACTGAATCCAATTATCATAGATTTTTTTATCTACAGACTCTGCTGATCTGTATGCTAATTTGGAGATAAACAAAAATACAAATTGAGTGTGCATGGTTGTTCTAACCACATAATGGTCATGATACCATATCCTGTTAGTCAATCAATTGAGTTTCAATTGATTGTATATTTGTATGCTACTTAATATTATATTATTAAAAGTTTGTTACGATGTATCGTTGTTACTCTTTCACGCAAAGAGTACTGAACAGATTTTCATGAAATTTTGCACACAGATAGACCAAGGTCTATAACATACAGGGTACTTATTATCCCAAGAAATGTGGGCAAGTCGCGGGCAAAGAGCTAGTTTTTAACCGACTTCAAAAAAGGAGGAGGTTCTCAATTCGACTGTATTTTTTTTATGTTTGTTACCTCAGAACTTTGGACTGGGCGAACCGATTTTGATGATTCTTTTTTTAATCGAAAGCTAGTGGTGGTCCCACATAAATTTTATTGAGATCTGACAATGGCATCCATGAGAAAACTACATAAGTCGTAAATTTGTGATAAGATGTGCGCGACAAATTGACGAATAACTCAATATCACGCCAACCGATTTCGATGATTCTTTTTTTAATCGAAAGCAGGCGCTTGTCATGTGGTCTCACATAAATTTGAACGAGATCTGACAACTATGTAGTTTTTGAGACTTTGAAGTCGGTTATTTTTTGTTAGTAAAATTTAGATTATAAATACATATGTCGACCCTGTAGTCTAGTTGGTAGCGATCCTGCCTGCGAAGCGAGGGGTACAGGGTTCGATTTGGGAATCGGAAACCGGAGCAGATATTTATGACAGATAAATATTTGTACCCGGGTCATGGGTGTTGTTCTGATGTGTTATATGTGTCGTCCTTGCCACACACGAGATACAAGATACGCGCGAAAAAGATAATCCTTCTTGGCAGTCGGGTAAATAGGCGTTCAGATCACCCGATTCCGGTAAAGCAATCTTAAATGTGTAATATTCCGCATTCCTCAAACGGAAACATTCACAACTATTTCGTGTGTCATTTACTTCGGATAAAATGAGTGACGCACCGTCCATCTGTGTTTTATATGAATCATTTGAAATATTTTAGCGCCATTATTAATCAAATATTAGTTCATATTCTACCCAATTGCTGTGTAATATTGCCTTGTTTATTTATTGGGATTCCTCGACTTTTAGTCGTAACTTATTCTAATTTGTTTTTTAGGGTTCCGTACGAAAAAAACGAAAATCGGAACCCTTAAAGTATCACTTGTGCGTCTGGGCGACCGCCATTCACAGACAGTTTGCTCCGAAAGTACTGAACTATGTGTTGAAAAGTACTCATGTACTTTAAATTTACCATACAGGTAGACCATGATTTATATTATCATATAGAGTAGGTACTAATTTATCGGTCAAAGCGCCTTATCTATCCGCTTCTAGCTTTATTAGAGGAGCTTTACTGTGTGCTGTGTGCATTGACTAATATTAAAACCACTAGGCTATCTCTTCTTAGCTTATACATAAATCATGTTACTTGCTACTTGCTAGTATTAACTTACTAGGTATCTGCTACTCACAGCTTCACTCGCGTTAAACTAGGACAGGTACCTACTCTATGTACCTATAGGTATGCTTTTAAACTATGCAATATTTTAGGCCGGTCGCTTGACGAGAAGGTGGGATATAAAAAGATAGAAGGATATTGCTTAGGATTATTGGGATTTCTTTAGCAAATAATCTGAATTTTTCCCAGAAAAAAATAACCGATTTCAAAATACCAGCGACAAGCACTAGCTTTCGATTAAATAAGAATCATGAAAATCAGTTCACCCAGTCAAAAGTTCTGAGGTAACAAACATAAAAAAATACAGTCGAATTGAATACCTCCTCCTTTTTGGAAGTCGGTTAAAAAAGGATTACAGGTGTTTAATTCTTTTTTGTCGTGATGTGGTGATATCTAGACTATCTTTTGCTCACACTGGTGTTTTGGTTCAAATAATATGTGAATCTTCAAGTCAAGAATTGCCTTTACTAAGTTAGCGCGTAGAATTTAAGTAAATTAAATATCTCCTTTGTTTAGGTTTATTTTTTGCTGTCAAACAACACAGATAGGAGAATTTATTGCAAATATATTCATGTTTCACTTACTAACGTCATCACTTTTTATAGCTAGAGATAAGTGATTATATTCTATATTGTTTTTATTTTTTGCATATTAAAGTTTTATAAGCCCGTTTCATATTCATTTTATGTGCATGCATTAATATTTTATCGCCAGCACAATGACTAACGAACTATACTGCATATAAATACTTGTCTGTCATTATGCTGTACGTCAATCATTAAGGCTAGTATGTTTTCACTCAGATTAAATGTATATCTTAGATTTATAAATTATATCGCCTATGAATATACTTAAGTATACCTAACTATGACATTGCATTGGCTAGACGTATCTAGTATCAAACAATATCTGAATAACATTTCATCATTCATCATCATCATTTCATTACAATATTTGAATAACATTTTAAGTTGCAAACTCCTGTAGAATACAATGAACTCATCAAAGCAATCTACTCGTATACAATATATACAACTAAAGAAATAAATAAAATTGGAGTGTCTCTTTGTAATATTAAAATAACCGCTTTTCAAGTGCATTGAATTTGCATTTGGATGTATGCACGGTACACATACCAAAACAACAATTTTTACACTATCTGTCTGTTCCGGCTAATCTCTGAAATGGCTGGACCGATGTTGACGGGACTTTCACTGACAGATAGCTGATGTAACAAGGAGTAACTTAGGCTACTTTTATTTTAGAAAAAAAATTGTTAGGCAATACGAAGTCCGCCGGGTCAGCTAGTCAATATCTAAAAGGTTTACTTTTTTACATGTGAATTATTTTAAGTGTGATTAACCCAAATAATAATGACACCAACGATATCATATAATGTCAGATCAATTTACAATTGAGAGTTCGCTTTGTCCTATCCAACCCTTGACTGCTAAGATACAAAGTATGAGATCTCAGGCGCACAAAACGATACAAAGCTGCAACTTGTTTTCAAAGTGTCTGTTATTTAAGAAGCAGCGTGAAGTCAGCGTCATCAGATCTGACGCATGTAAACGGGTTGGTAATCATCGAACGGAACAGCGGATAACTGCATTAATGTAACAATATATTATCGTATCGTTAGACAAATGCGTACATGGTTGGATAACAAGGTTTTATAGCTTAGGGACTAATTAGTGGACTTGTTTAGTGAAAGATTTAATTGTTAGTGTCGTAGCCGAAAACGATAAGCCCATCCATCCATCTATCTTCTATTTTTCTTTAACATCCTATATTTTTATTAATTAATTATATAATTTTATTTAATTTTTATTCTATACATATTACAATATTTAAATTGTAATTGTTAATAATATTTTCATTAATTGGTTTCAAATATGTAGTTTTATTATGAGTTATGAAATTTTGACTATAAATTATAAATTTTATTGATTATTTTGATTGTGCATGCTGTTTACACCCGTAATAAAGGTGACACTAGAGAATATTTTTTTATTATCTTTATTGTACTATATTGATTGTGATAGTGTCAATTTTTTTGGTATAACCTGATAGATAAAAATAAATAAAAATCTATCAGCCTTTATAAAGACACTTTTTTATCTAACCAGCTGATAATCGAGCTGACGATCCACACGATGGCGAGTGGCCTCCGTCGCCCATCGACAACACGAAAAGCATCACCATCGCGTTATCGACCAAGAAAGAAAAGGGAGAAAGAACGAAAGAACTGGCTCCCAACCCAACCACTCAGCGGGGACACGACGAGTAGATGAAGGTGGTAGCAAACCAGGCAGGCTTCACAGAAAGATAATAATAGCAATAATAAAATTAATGACTTAATAATGATATTGATAACGTAATCTTTATGTGAAGCCACTTACGAAACCCTAATAGAGGATATACTTGATAATAAGTGGTCAAATCACCGGGCAGGGACACCATTAATGCCAAAGGTATCACCAAGGCATTGTCTGCTAAAAAAAATGGATAAATTCCCAGAAATATTTAATTGAAATACAAAATAATTTATCCTAAAACATTTTCGCTTTGCTTAACTCAGTTAATCTTTGATTTAAACCTCATCGTAAAGTTAACGAAGTTCTATAAGTAACTCGGAATAGTGTGTAGATACAATTGCACTATCTGTATTCAATCAATCAATCAATCAATCAAATATTTTATTTTGTGAAATAAGGTAGGTACATAAAGATGGTAACATTAAAACATAGTTCGCTTATTCTGCCAATAATTGGCGTACAAAATTAATTAAGGTTAATTTCTATAAGTACGATTGTCAATTAACATGTCACGTGAATATTATACAATGTAGAGTAAGTACGTTAATCAATTCAGTTAGGACCAGGGTCTTCCGAGCCGTTATCAACAAAATACGCGGAAACCGGTTCCCGCGAAGGACTACATTTAACAAACTGGTAACTCGTTTATATGTTTACCGAAACTCACAATACTCAAAACAATACATTATACTCAACTGTATATTCTGAGAAGAATATAATACTGCGATAGACTTGTATCCTTAAAAGCTGCAGTAAATGGAAAGTATAGGATCAAATATAGATATCAAGTACTAGAAATAAGAGTATTACGATATTAAGTGCAGGATCTCTCCCAATATCTTTATGACGAGTCTACTAATCTACTAATTATTTATTATTTAAAAAAAATATATTTGAATAATTTAAAGAAGTGAACCACATACCACTTCTAAAAAGCCTGACATGCAGCTGAAAATGGAATATTCCATTGTAAATTATTATATCCTATCCTACTAATATTATACATGTAAAAGTTTGTGATGATGGATGTATGGATATTTATTACCTTTTACGCAAAAACTACTAAACGGATATTCCTAAACTTAAGGGCACATGTATACCATGGTCCAGAATAATATATAGGGTAGCTTAGCTATTCCAGAAAACGCAGGCATAGTCACGGGCAATGCCAGTAGTTTATACAACAGCCTTTGAGCAACTTGGATCATAATGTGAACAGTTGTGAAAGTTGTGAGCTCGGTAATTAGCTCGTTTCAGTTTTAGTTTTCAAGTCAGCTATTGAAAGAAAATCTCAATGAAATCATCATAGAAATAAAATTAGGATCCACACAAAACAACAAAAATCATGTTTACGACCGAAACGACAATTTTATTTATTTGTATGTGTTATAATGAAAGCCAAAATCAATGGAAATATTGGTTTTCTTCAACTTAAAAATCATACATATTTGACATTTGACAAAGAATAAAATAAGTAACGAATGACATATGTTTCTTTCTTTTAGCTACTGTAGACATTTAGTAAAAAGAGGTATATATATATACTACAGTATGTAACCAGTCATTATAATATGTTAACAGTGAAGAAAAAAATATAAAAAAAAAACTTTTCAAAAACTTATGATAAGGTCACATCCACATGATTATGTCAAGTACAATTGTGACGCACGACGCCCACGTATAACATCTGTAAATAGACCTTAACATGTAACGTCCTTTACACTATCAAATGTAAACATCTCGCAATTTTACTCAAGTATAGCATAATTATGTGCAGAGACGACTATACCTTCTATAAATAGGAAAGGCATTATCTTCCACAATTGCCGTCTATAAATACATGGATGATACTCAATTACTGTGGGAACTATGACATTGAAGATAATTTAACTTGTTTTCTTCTTATTATCTGGCAACTATTGTTTGTTTTATATAAGTATAGCTATTTTAATTGCATATAATTATTAAGTATTATAAGACTAGTGTCTTATCTATTATGGTAGAAAAAATAGCTATACAAATGTCGGCATCATTGGATTAACAATGTCTTCTTCAACTTTACTATCCTGACTTTACTAATATAAATAAAAATTTAAAAAACCCGCCTGCTATAAAAAAAGCTATTATGATATACCTTTTGGAAATCCTTATCATGAGCTCTTTAATTTGATACCCATATTGCATTGCATTAACGAACTTTTATTTTTTGATACTCCAAATAATAGCATCTCACAGCCACCATATTGCTTTTTTAATTTCACTTGTCTAAGAACACTTGGGTTATAAAGATGAATCTTAAGATATCTTTTATATGAATCCGTTCAGCGGTTTGGGAGATACAAGGTAATAAAGAATATTACACGCATACAAGATACGCACGAAAATAATAACCCTACTTAGCAGTCGGGTAATAAAGGTGAAGAGTTTTTTGTTTGTTTGTTTGTATCCGACGCGATGCGAGGCCAGGTTGCAAGTGTATTGATAAAATTGCTCAACAGTATAAAATACGCAAAGCAGAACCAAAAAGCCTGAAGGCAAGCTTAGTCAAATATAAATTATTTTAAGTAGGTAAATGGTTTAAAATTATGGTTTTATTTGAAAAGTGTTTTATCATAAAAACTTATAAAAAAGGAAGGTTTTATTGAAACCCGTGTAATTGTGGCAATTGCAATGCAAAACTGACAAAAATCTAAACTCATGGCTACCTACTTATCAAATCTAAAACGAGGTAATTTAGCAGTTATTGAACTATTGCGGTCAATGTAACGAACTAATGAAACATAAATAATTATACATTGAAATGTCTAAAACACGAAAGTTTTGCGTCATTTGATGAAAAAAGTTGACTTGTTTGACAAAAAATTTATCAATCATTCAGACATTGACAGGTTTTTATTTAAGTGTCTAATAACGAATGACGGCAGTGGCGTGGGATCGGTTAACGGATACAAATGAATAGGCGATAACTCAGAAAACTAGTTACAACACTGTCATAAAACAAATGTAAGTTATAGACAATTTTATTAATGACATTATTGCTCTAATTGTTAATTGTAATTTTTTTTATGAAGGTGAATTTAGGTCAAACTAACTCAGAGGACTTTCCAGTCCTGTTGTATCCAACAGTGCTCTTAATTGAAATTGAAGTGTGGCGCAATGGTTACCATGCCGGATCGCTGCACCGAGGGTCCTGGGTTCGATTTTAAATGATGAGTTTGAATTTCTGTTCTCGGTCTGGGTGTGAATGTCCTTGTCTAATGTGTTTGTTCATAGCACCCACGACACAGAGAATCCTAGTGTGGGGCTATGAGTGTGAAGCGTTATTAATAAAATAATTATTATTAATTTGAGAACGTATTTACATAACTTTTAACACCAAAACACAGACGACGAAAGAATGCTTTGCATTTGTTCTCATGAAGTGAATTTGGCGAGTTGTACGAAAAAATCGAACTCTGTGAATTGTAAATTGGTCCTTACACGATTCAAGACTGAGTTACAACTTTAGGTCCAATACGGAATTAACTTGAGAAGTTAACGATTGTCGAGGGCCTGTTGAAGTGGGATTGTACAGGCAGTCATATCTTTTAATCTACTGATTTTGATTTATCGTTTACTGCACTTTATAAAATAAACGCTCATATCCTCACAACCCCACACTAGGAATCCGAATCTCCCACACACATAATTCTACTAAGATTGAGTAAGATTTCTAGCGTTGGCTTGGACAGTATGACGTCTTTAACACCCACGACAAAAGAACTGCTTTTTCATAACGTTATGATAACATTACATCAAAGCAGTAAAGAAATCGTTATACTAAGTGGATGTGCGTCAATCACACCTTACGATGTGACTACACTGACCACCTTACCACGATGTTAACTCCACTAATTTCATTATAGCTCCATATTTTGATAATTATAGAACTTGAGTATTTGCGGTTCTATTATGAGTGCTTCGGAGGGTACGTAAACCCGTCGGTTTTCTTAAGATAACAGTCGTTAAGTCATGTCGGAAGCGTTTGGGCGGCATGAAAACTTTCGACACTTTGATTGGCGACTAACCCCAATCCGCACTGGAACAGCACAGCGTGGGAGATATTATATTAGTTAAAATAATTATAGGCTTTTACTAAGTTAGTGCGCTTTACCATCAATGACTTTATTCCCGCTTACCATCAGGTAAGTCGTAGTATGTAGTCAAAAATACATGATATACGTAAAATCTATTATATTATTCTAATACTAATGCAGTACCTACAATTTCAACATCAACAATATATCGAAAATGGTAATAGGTATAACCGTTAAAAATATCTTAACATCGCAAAGGCTGCATGCATTGAGGCGATAATTTATGTGTTATGTAGCCTGATAAATGCATCAATTATCACATTTATCACCCATCAGTTAAGTAAGACAATAGAATATTACCAACGCAACGGAAGGACTATAGGAAGTTGTTTATTAGATTAATTTGATAGATTAAACTAATTTGCTCGAAGAGGCTGCCTCGGGATTGTAACATTAGAGTAGGCCTATATTTTAGCTGTCAGGTCAATCTGGTTTGATTCAGTTCGATCCGGTTCTATCCACTGTAGTCCAGTTCAGTACAGTACAGCTCAGTTCAAGATCATTTCAATTCACTTCAGTTCAATTAAATATTTTTTCAGAAACATTCGGGCCTATCAATGAAATAAATAGTTTCTTTTAATAGCTCCTTGGTATTCACAAAGGCTTCAACAAAAGAGGTTTATCTCATTAGTAGAGGGCCTTGAACTTACTCCAAACTAAAGCAAAATGTCAAGAATGTATTTGTTAGTTTACGTGAATTTTAGGGCCGATGTAAAGAGTACATAACTGTCCCTCGAATACTTTCTACGTGCTTAAGTAATTTTTAACAGACTTCAAAGAAGGAGGAGGTATTCAATTCGACTGTTTTTTTTATGTTTGTTACCTCAGAACTTTCGACTAGGTGAACCGATTTGTAGGATTCTTTTTTTAATCGAAAGCTGGTGTTTGTCATGTGGACCCATTTAAATTTGAGCTAGATGTGACGAGTAGTTGTTAGTAATAATGCTGAATGTTGTTGACGTCGACCGTCGTTATAATGATGACATTCAAATGGAAGAGGACGTTTTGGTGGAATGCGCCTTTAGCCGATTAATTAATATAATGATAAAATCATTATTAAGGCAGGGTTCAACTAGCTATAAAATTAGATTCACTATTTTAAATTCTTTAAAGAATTGTATGATTATAAAATCATACAATAATAAACAGGCTTCCAGAACAACACGGCATCATTGGTGTTGATTGGATGGAGTCATCGTTAATTATTTCCTACGATTCAAGTATCTGCGGTTTTATTGGAGTTTATTAATGATCTTGCAGAAACCATGAAATGGTTCACGGAAACTCTGCGGGAAAACTTGTAGACGTGAAATCTTAAGAGTGAAATCTTCATACGAGGAATCCCTAGGTGATAGGAGACAGCTGTGAAACACACACACTATAACGCTTCCCGCCCACGTCCGATAATCGGTGACCGATTTTTTGTAGGAGAAAAATAGAATGTACTGATAGCAATAGTGCAACGCACACGTCCTTCAAAAAGTCGGTCAGAAATAATACGGAAGTAAAAATCGGCCAGATTATCTCTCCTACAAAAAGTCGGACGTGGGCGGGAAGCGTTATGCGGTTACAAATTGGTACGTCATTAAATACGGTATTTAATACGGTATTTAATACGGTATGTCATTAAATAAACACACACACTATAACGCTTCCCGCCCACGTCCGATAATCGGTGACCGATTTTTTGTAGGAGAAAAATAGAATGTACTGATAGCAATAGTGCAACGCACACGTCCTTCAAAAAGTCGGTCAGAAATAATACGGAAGTAAAAATCGGCCAGATTATCTCTCCTACAAAAAGTCGGACGTGGGCGGGAAGCGTTATGCGGTTACAAATACCGACTAAACACAACCGACCGAACAAAAATTAATGTGTTACTTACGTTATTATCCGTAGATAATTATAGTATAGGCAGCTCATTTTGTAGAGAAAATATACTTAGAGGAGGGTCATTAATAATTATTCATAACAGTTTGATTTTTAAGGAACGTAAAGACATAGTATCCCTCTCTATTGAACATAATATAGAACTTTCTTGTATAGAACTTGAAAAGGTGGTCGTGGTATGTGTATATAGACCACCTGCTGGCAGCTACCCATTGTTCGAATCCGCTATGGAGGATGCTCTAAAAATTGTATGTAAAAAAAATAAAAAAGTAGTTGTGTGTGGAGACTTTAATATTGATATATTAGTTACAACTTCTTGCTTAGTACGGTTCATTAATTTATTTAAATCATTTAATTTAGATTATGTATTTTTGGAACCTACAAGAATAACTCCATCTTCGGCTACTTGCTTAGATAACATTTTTTGTGATTGCACAATAATAAATAAGTCAATCTTAAATTGTATTAGTTCAGACCATAGCGGACAACTTGCCACCATTGAGTACCATCATGACCTTCCTAAACAGAATAAAATTTGCAGGCCAATCACACAAAGAAGGATTAATACATTTAAAAAAAACATTGCGAATAAACTCCCGTCATTGAATATTAACCCAGTAGTCTACTCAATAAGTTCAAAATGGTTGAAATTAGACATACTGCTCTTAAAAATACGTGCGATAGCTCATTCTGTTCGGAATGACGTCTAGAAAAATGTTTCGGAAGCGTTTACCAGCACGTAAAAAATTGCAAAAGTTATTGACAAAATAAAGTTGAAAAAACAAAGTATTTTGTTTTTGGTAATCACTCCGAAACTATTAATATTTTAGAAATTTTAAAACAAGATTCTTAAAGAAGAGGAAATTTCCAAACAATGACTCGCGACTCTCAAAACTCTATCTCCATTATTTATAACTTTAATTTAACGCTGAAAATGGGTCTCCACGCGGCATTTTTAAGTTGCGCGTGCGACGTCAAAACCGAGTTCGTCACACTCAATAATTTTTTAAGGTATTAATTATTAATTAAAAAAAATAAAAAAAATATGGTGTATTCCAAACACTTCAGAGAATTTGCTCCCGTTGGAAATTTTGCTTAAAGTTAATTTTTCAACAAGTTAGACGATTGTTAATTAACTACATTTTCTCGAACTTCCATTTTCATTGTACATTAAAAAAATGTTTAAGTAATTGTCCTATAAATTTTTCGCTTCGTGGAGCCCTTCTTATATACATGCTTAACGAGATCACGTCATAAAAGTTTAAAAAGTTTTAATACTTTGTGTATAATAATTTTATAAGTTGAACAAACAATTTTTTCGTTTTTTTATCGAATCGAAATTTAAAAATTGAAAAAAGTTTTTATCTGTACTTTGTTATACATCGTTGTTTTTTTTTTATTTTTAGGAGTTTCAGAAAAAATATATAAAAAAGTTGAGAATTTGTCTATAACAAATTGTTAAGTTAAAAAACAATGAAATTGTTGATAAAAAAATTATTTTTTTATATTTCTATTAAAGACGGTCAATTATGATTTTTAAGAAAAAAAAAAATTCTTGACTAATTATTCAAACAATAGAAATATTAAAAAACGATTTTAAACAATTAAATATCATTATTAAGAAAAAAATTTTTTTTTCAAAAATCATAATATTTTATAAAGAATAAGGTATTAAGAAAGTTTTTCTTGAAAGCATTGAAATAGTCTATTTGTTAATAAAATAATTATAAAAAAATGAGGGAATTATTATTTTTTTCAAGTCAGTAAATGTCTTTTATGAATGCCAAAACGATTATGTAATAATAAATTGGGAAAAAAATATTTTCAATAATGTTATTTGGATTTTTAATTTTTTGTTCAACTTATAAAATTATTATACACAAAGTATTAAAACTTTTTAAACTTTTATGACGTGATCTCGTTAAGCATGTATATAAGAAGGGCTCCACGAAGCGAAAAATTTATAGGACAATTACTTAAACATTTTTTTAATGTACAATGAAAATGGAAGTTCGAGAAAATGTAGTTAATTAACAATCGTCTAACTTGTTGAAAAATTAACTTTAAGCAAAATTTCCAACGGGAGCAAATTCTCTGAAGTGTTTGGAATACACCATATTTTTTTTATTTTTTTTAATTAATAATTAATACCTTAAAAAATTATTGAGTGTGACGAACTCGGTTTTGACGTCGCACGCGCAACTTAAAAATGCCGCGTGGAGACCCATTTTCAGCGTTAAATTAAAGTTATAAATAATGGAGATAGAGTTTTGAGAGTCGCGAGTCATTGTTTGGAAATTTCCTCTTCTTTAAGAATCTTGTTTTAAAATTTCTAAAATATTAATAGTTTCGGAGTGATTACCAAAAACAAAATACTTTGTTTTTTCAACTTTATTTTGTCAATAACTTTTGCAATTTTTTACGTGCTGGTAAACGCTTCCGAAACATTTTTCTAGACATCATTCCGAACAGAATGAGCTATCGCACGTATTTTTAAGAGCAGTATGTCTAATTTCAACCATTTTGAACTTATTGAGTAGACTACAGATGACACACCTGACAATGCATACTCGACAGTTTTTAATTTAATAAAATGTGAATTTAATAATAATTTCAAACAAAAAAAAATTGAGTGTGATAATACCAAAACAAAATTCAGTGACTGGGCCACACCAGGAATATATAAAAGTAGAATAAAGCTTTTTGAATTATACGCAGAAAAATCAACCTCCACAGACCTGGAATTTTTACATCGTGTTAGAATGTATTCTAAAACTTTTAAGTTAGTCTGTGCTAAAGCGAAATCTATCTACATTGCTGATAAAATAAAGAATTCTTCAAACAAAATTAAAGCAACCTGGAATGTTATTAATAAAGAAACAGGCAAAATAAAATCAAATAAGCATAGATATTCGCTAAAAATCAATAATGTAAATGTCACTTCTGATAGTGTGATTGCCACCGTATTCGATGATTTTTTTTCTAAAATACCGCATGTGATTACAAAAAACTTAAATGCATGCCCCCAACTAGCTATGACCATCTTAGAATCATGTGTTGATAAAAGTAACAACTCATTTAACTTTAAACCCGTTACTTGTAATCAAATTATACAAAGTTTCAATTCGATAAATGTTAAAAAGTCAAGTGATATCTGGGGTCATTCTACAGTTGTAGTTAAATCAATAATCAACTCAATTGCCCCCCACTTAAGTTTTATTTTTAATAAATGTGTTGAAGATGGTATTTTTCCCAATCTTATGAAACATGGGAAAATAATACCGGTTTTTAAATCTGGAGATAAAAACGACCCAACAAATTTTAGACCAATATCCATCTTACCAGCCCTCAGTAAAATTTTCGAAAAAATTATCTACAACCAACTACTATCGCATTTTTCTACAAACAAATTATTTCATATTAATCAGTTTGGTTTTTCAAAAGGAAAAAACACCACTGATGCAGGCATCGCACTTCTTAAACACATTTTTAATGCTTGGGAGGATAAGCATGATGCTATTGGTATATTCTGTGATCTCTCAAAGGCATTCGATTGTGTTGATCATAATATATTAATAAACAAACTTAGGCATTATGGTGTCTCATCACAATCAGTTAGTCTTATAAAATCTTATTTATCTGAACGTAGTCAAAAAGTAGTTATTAATGGAATAGAGTCACCTGGAGTGCACATGACCATGGGTGTGCCCCAGGGATCAATATTAGGACCACTGCTATTTTTAATATATATCAATGATCTTCCTTATTTCACTAAGGACATGTGTGAAACGGTATTGTTTGCTGACGATACTTCTCTAATTTTTAAAGTAGATAGGAGGAAAAAATGTTATGACGACGTAAATAATACTGTTTCGCAAGTATTACACTGGTTTACATGTAATAACTTGATGTTAAACGCGAAAAAAACTAAATGTGTCAGATTTGCCTTACCTAATGTGAAACAGATCCCAGCTCAAATTGTCCTAGATAAGGAAGTATTAGAACTAGTAAATTCTACAACATTTCTCGGCATTACCATAGACTCTCGACTACAATGGGGTCCTCATATTGAAGCCTTGTCAGGGAGGCTCAGTTCCGCTGCTTATGCAGTTAAGAAAGTAAGGCTCTTAACTGATGTAGAAACAGCAAGATTAGTTTATTACAGCTACTTTCACAGTATAATGTCCTACGGTTTGTTGTTGTGGGGCTCAGCTGCAGATATTGAGTCAATCTTTGTATTACAGAAAAGAGCAGTTCGCGCTATTTACAACCTCAGGCCTAGGGACTCTCTTAGAGAACTCTTTAAAGAAATCAATATACTAACTGTTAGTTCACAATACATTTTGGAAAATATTATGTATGTTAAAAAATACTCCGATACTTTTCTTAAAAAGAGTGATGTTCACAATATTAACACAAGAAATAAGGCTAGACTGATTGTGCCTCGTTTTAGACTCAACAAAACTGGTGGCTCGTTCATGGGTAGATGTGTAAAAATCTACAATAAAATCCCGTTAGAATTAACAGAAATGCCATACTGTAAATTAAAAACTCATGTAAAAGGTATTCTCATGAAGAAAGCATATTACAAAGTTGATGAGTATTTAAATGACAAGACTGCTTGGACATGAGTTTTTTTTTTTTTTTTTAATTAAATAATGTAATAAGTAGTAGTAAGTACTGTCTGTAACTGTGAGTAGGAAAAAAAAAATCCCGGGAGTTTCTTGCCGCTTCTTCTACCGGGACCACTCACGGTAGGGATTTGTTGAAGCGATGGCGTTGAGTGACTTTCGAAAAGTGTTTGTAACAAACCTACTTCGAATAAACTAATTTCATAATTTCATAATTAATTCATAATTCATAATAGTTACGCGTAGCTTAAATTTTTAAATCAAGCGGCTACGAAACTTCAATTTTATCTAACCTAAACAAAATACAAAAACAAATCCCTCACATCTTTTTCACAATATCATAGCAGTATTTAATCTTCTTTAACTTATCTGCCTACATTAATGAGGCTGTCGTTCGTGGGCAGCGTAAGAACTGGTTGTTTGACCGCCGCCGGATAAACGATAAGCGAACTTTTTCTTAAGCAGGTAGGTATAATAGAAATCAGCGTACTTTTTTTTACAAAGCATAAGTTAATGCTTGCCAATAATTTCAACTGATTTTAAATGGCGGTGAAGATGAAGCTGGTGAGTGAACTGAATAAAAGACTATTCACTCTCCTCTTGAAGACTCCTACATTAAGGTTATGCAGAGAAACCTCCCAGTATCCTATTTTGGATAATTTGAATTTTGCATATTGCTCGCAGAGGAGGATGACTGTATATTATTTGAATGAAAAGCTTACATTAATGTAGTGCGTGTATTTTTAAATGACTGACCCGTACTTTGTCATCTGGCTGAAAAAGGAAAGGAATGACTAGTGAAATTATAATCTATGCCTTTGTTTGTTAAAATTTTTTCAAGCTGAAATGTTTGCGGTATTCATAATTATTATAATATTAACAGAGAACAGTAGTTACGAAGTCCATATTCCATATGTACAATGTACATCCAATATGTACATCAATAACCGTTTAAGTAAGAATTTGTTTTCTTAGAGTTATTATTGAAATAGTTTCCTCATATATAATAATTATATTGTATAGTTGTTTACATTATTGGTCTGGAAAGTCACTGAAGTATCTGATAACTAATTACATAAATGTAATATTACGACTACATAAAAATGAATATGAGAACAAATGACAGCTGTCAAAATAAATGATGTGTGACGATTGTCATTTGTTTTGACGGTTGTCATTTGTTTTAGCACTCCTTTTTTACCACTGTTATCTTTATTGCCAAGTTCAAAGAAAATTTTCATCAGTACTCTAAATGCACTTTACGTTGCAATACCTATCGTAAACCCAGTATTATGGCAGCAATAATCCGGGCCTCTGATGTTTTTAGGGTTCCGTAGCCAAATGGCAAAAAACGGAACCCTTATAGATTCGTCATGTCTGTCTGTCTGTCTGTCTGTCTGTCTGTCTGTCTGTCTGTCTGTCTGTCTGTCTGTCTGTCTGTCTGTCCGTCCGTATGTCACAGCCACTTTTCTCCGAAACTATAAGAACTACACTGTTGAAACTTGGTAAGTAGATGTATTCTGTGAACCGCATTAAGATTTTCACACAAAAATAGAAAAAAAACAATAAATTTTGGGGGTTCCCCATACTTAGAACTGAAACTCAAAAATTTTTTTTTCATCAAACCCATACATGTGGGGTATCTATGAATAGGTCTTCAAAAATGATATTGAGGTTTCTAATATCATTTTTTTCTAAACTGAATAGTTTGCGCGAGAGACACTTCCAAAGTGGAAAAATGTGTGTCGTCCCCCCCCCCCCCCCCCCGTAACTTCCAAAATAAGAGAATGATAAAACTAAAAAATATATATGATGTATATTACCATGCAAACTTCCAACGAAAATTGGTTTGAACGAGATCTAGTAAGTAGTTTTTTTTTAATACGTCATAAATCGTAAACCGCAATACCTCGATCAAAGTTACAACGAACTTCAAGAACTTTTATATTATGTTACTTGCTGCTACGGAACCCTTCATGGGCGAGTCCGACTCGCACTTGGCTGCTTTATTTCGACCGTCTACGCGTCGGTTTTACTAATGTTCATGGGACTCCACAACATCAGGAATTACGCATGCTTACATTGTCAGCTATTGACCTAAAATATTATAAGTATTTTGACTTACTGACTTACTGGCTAAAATACCCAGCCGCTAAAATTAGCTTCAACTCACTCATCGCTCACTACTCTCAGTGAAGGAAGACCAATGATGGCGGCACCTTATATGGAATCTGTAATCTTTAATGAGTGAGGTGAAGTGTTCATTTAATGTTTAGGAGATTAATAGATAGCTAATTTTGCTGCGCATTTTCATACCATATACGCTCACGTACCACATTTTTGTTTCAAACTAGACGTACGATAGTGTTATGATCATCGTTTTAAACTACTATATTTGGAATGTTGACTAACCTATTGACAATAAAAAAATAAAGTTAAACTATCATTTACTTCATATACCTACCTACATACACCTACCTACTAACAAGCCTAGAAAACTTCACTGGTGAAAACAATTTATATAAAACTAGTAACTGCCCTCGCTTTGCTTCGGTTTTCTTATTTTTTACACCTTGGTTTACAAAGGGATCCCTATTTTTTTTAAATATAATACATATAGCCTATGTCACCCGGGGATAGTGTAGCTTCCCAACAGTGAAAGAATTTTTGAAATCGGTTCAGTAGTTTCGGAGCCTATTCAATGCAAACAAGCAATCAAATCTTTCCTCTTTATAATATTAGTATAGATGTAAAACTTAGCAATATTTACAATTTTGTCTATAATGGCCAGAATCTTGCTTGTGGCCCTGACCGTGTGATTTATGAACTTTACACCTACTATTTCAACGTAGAAATAACTTAATATTTTAACGAAACTGAATAAAATTGTACGTTTAAATGATGATGAAGGCAACATAAATCATAATTATTATCTATTATAGTTTTAAAATTTTATGGTCCATCGTCGAAAATAAGTTTTATTTTACTTATTAAAACATACGTTTTAAGGTCTTTTCGTCATTTTTACTTTTAGTAGTACACTTAAGTTGCGCTGATATAATCATTCTTATACTCGCGTACTTAAACAATTTTATTTCACAATTAAAGAATTTATTTCTTATTTTGTTTTTGGTAAAAGTCGACACAATATTATTCTATAATAAAGACATCATTACTAAAAATCTCTACATACCTAACTTAATGATAATTCATTCAAGTAACTAATGGCCCTAAAAAGACGACGCAGAATCAATCCATTTAAGATCGATTAGTGATCAAAATGATCGCATGTCACATACTAGGCAAACAGCTTTATTTAAATACTTTAGCCATTAGCGAGCCAACGATTTCTTAAATAGTCTTATGGTGGGCATACACGCTACGAGAAATCGTTACGATCAGACTGTACACTTCGAGCGGTACAGTTTATCGTATATGGCATACAAGCCATACACGCTACGAGAAATCGTTACGATCAGACGTTCTAATAAACGGTGCCGACGCACACGTGTCAGCGATGGCTTCGATGGACGACGTAAAATGTGTGCAATTCACTCGTCACAGAAGTGAAACCTTCAAAAATAAAGGTATTAATTTAATAACGTGTATCAATTTATCAGCGCACGTCCACCCGAACTGCGACTGACGACAAAACTGAACCCAAAAACTGAACAAGCGCATACACATTACGATCAGTCGGCACAATTCTTCCGATTCCGTTAATCAATTGAAATCAATTGAAAGAAATCGGACGAAATTGTGCAGTTTTGTAACATACACGTAGCGATTTATTGGTACCGTTCGAACCATACAGTCTGATCGTAACGATTTCTCGTAGCGTGTATGCCCACCATTAGAAATGCAAAAATGTGGGTTACTTTATCCGTCTCGACAGTGACACGTAGTTTGCTATTTTTCTCCTAAACGGTAAAGACATCTGAAATGATTAATCGAATTAACATTTTAAATTGATTTAATTTCATCATTCGGAATCTTTTTAATATTACCTAATTGAATAAAGTTGAAAACACTTTAGATTCGGTGCAACGAATTGAAGCAAAGCAAAGTAATGCTAAATACTTTAATACAATTTTAATAGTAGTTAGTAGATTTTTATTTGATAGTCTATGACATATTAACATTTGTTATAGTAGTATGGTACTGATGCTAAATACTTATAACATTGAACTAAATAATTGTCACAAAATAAATGTTTTCTTTCATCATGGAAATCATTGTGAAACCTTAAATACGACTTAAAGTTCTTGAAGACGTCCAATTCATCCAAGTATCATTGGGACAATTCTGGACTGATGACCAGATGAGGGTCTGGCCTTGGACTAGAATGGACTTCATTTGTAATAGCCACCTTTAACCAGAGAACAGTAATGGAATGTTTGTCTCATTATAAACTCTGTGTAGTCTATCAACTAAATTGAAATCAATTTAATCGACTCAATCAGATATATAAATTATCACAGTAAATTACTGTCAATCTATGTGCTCAATTACTTCTAGAATAGTATTTACAATAGTTGTACTTTAGTTTTTAGTATCTTTTTATCATACTGGACACAAAAATAATTCTCACCAGTTTTGCCTTTGCATAATATGTAGTTGCATGTTTAGAAACCGATTTATAAAACAAATCATAGTCTAATTACTACTCTATTCAGCCATAGTAAGAGTATCTAAGACATCATCATAATCTTAGTAATAGCTCAATAATCAACTCAAGTACGCTCGTAGCAATAAGGGGGACTTTCAAGAGGTCACATGATACAAACTAATATACAAATGAATTTGAATCCCAAATGCGTCATCGCTGCTTTTAATACGACACGGAAGGGGGTTAATGTCAATTGTCTTAAGTGATTGAGGGATATTTTTAGTACACTGTAGACTGATGTATGTACAGAATTGGACAAAAGTTCACAACATAATTGAAATTGAAGCGCACATACCTACAGGCAGTTTGTTAAACATGGACCGAGTTATGCAACTTAGTTTTGTCAAGAGCTTGACCGCTAAAATAATAATATATTGAAGTCATTTTAAATCGTCGACTTCAAATATCATAACAACATTTCGCTTGTCGATGAATCCTCCGTCAAACTGCACTGTTGCAACGTGGTAGATAACCGTACCAATGCCAGTCGCAGGGTTACAGGGCCCAAACTGTGTAAGTAAAACTTCGAAACACATGGCAATAGACATTGAACGATCGGTCGATAGTTGTTCGATTATTTATCAAAAGGCGATCGATGTGGGTTTTTGAAATTTTAGTTGATCAACTATCTATTTGATGATATGCGGATCTACATAAATTTTCATATACTTTTCCGTACAACTAAAAAGTTGTACGACTAAACATTGTATGTATGCGGTAGGCCTTAGTAGACAGAATCGAAGTGATGGACCCTAAACAAATTAACAGGACTTCTTTAGGCCTGCTAAAGCTGAACTAGGTACTTTAAGACCATTGAGGTATAAGTTACATAGAGAAGACATCTCAAACAAAATGTGTGTCCCCGCCGGGAGGTTCTATTTTCAAAATTGAGCCCCTGTTCTCCTTTCAAAATCGAACGAATCCATTGGACATTGAAGCCGCGCGGCGTCAATTCATTGGAACATACATTGTGTTCGCGGTGTCCGTTCTATACGCTAGTAATAATACTTCAATGTTTAAGACATATATTCTTTATTCACTGATCATTGTAAACTTACCAAGGGTGTACAATATCACGGATGAGTGATGTCCTTTATAAGCATTACCTGTGAACAAGGAAATAGAACATTTAATCATTTCGATGGATACTAAGTGTAAATTAACAAAATAAATCATTATCCTTATTGCGATAAGCATACGAAAAAGCCATCTAAAAGTGACATTTGCATTACATATTATACTAGCTGCCCGGACAGACTTCGTTCTGTCAAAAGTTTTCTTTTATTTTGAGATTTAAGTTATCCTATCTTTCAAGTTGCATCAAACTGCACACGGTGTGCAAATTTGATTAAAATCGGTTCAGTAGTTTCATCGCGGACAAACAACGTGACACGTAATTTATATATATATTAAGACTAGCTGTTGCCCGCAGCTTCGCACGCGGAAATTATGCTTATCATATTATTTAGTACCCCTTACAGAAGAAAATTTAAAAACAGGTTCATTTATATTGAAGTACTTATATTTAGGAATTTACATACTGAAACTTACGATACAATCACAGATCATTCCTCCGGGAGCGGGTTTAGAATATTAAACAACATTAACATTAATTTCTTTTTTTTTCCTCTCCCTCTCCCTCTCCCTCTCCATCTCCCCCTCCATCTCCCTCTAATTCTCCCCCTCTCCCTCTCCCTGTCCCCCTCTTCCTCTCTCGCTCCCTCTTCCTCTCCCGCTCCCTGTCCCTCTTCCTCTCCCGCTCCTTGTCTCTCTCCCCTTCGCTCTCCCTCTTCCTGTCCCACTCCCTCTCCCTTTCCCGCTCGAGGTCTTTCTCCCACTTCATATCCCTCTCCCTCTTCCTCTATCGCTCCCAGTCCTTCTCCCACCCGCACCCGCGCCCTCCCAATTTCTGTCCCGCTCCCACTCCCTCTCCCGCTCCCTGTCCCTCTCTATCTCCATCTTCCACTCCTTCTCCCTCTCCTGCTCCCTGTCCATTTTTAACTTCAAAAATGACGAAGTTGCCTACTAAGTTCATTCCCCTAAATTAACCCTTTAAGGGATGATTTTCCGAAAAAAAAAATCAAAGTTAACTTTTGTTTATTACTATAAACTTGCATAAAAAATTTCATATATTTTATAACTCTAAAACTGACTAAGTTGATTTGTATGTAGTTGACTACCAACCCCTATTTTTAGGGGATGAATTTCGAGAAAACAGTGATACAGTTATTTTTTGTGTCTAAGTATAAGCTTATATACAAAATATCACCCTTCTTACTTCAAAACCAACGAAGTTGACATACTAACTTGCAAATTCTTATTTCACCCTTTAGGGGATGACTTTCCAAAAAAACGTAATACTTCTAAATTTTGTTTCTAATCTGTAATAATCTGTAATAAATTTTCATGTTTTTAACTTTAATAATGACGAAGTTGCGTACTAAATGAAATCCTCTGAATTAACCCTTTAAGGGATGATTTTCCAAAAAAATCGTGTTAAAATTAAGTTTTGTTCACAACTATAAACTTACATAAAAATTTTCATATTTATAAGTCTAAAACTGACAAAGTTGATTTATACGTAAATGGCTTCCAACCCCTATTTTTAGGGGATGAATTTCGACAAAACAGTGATGCAGTTATTTTTTGTGTCTAACTATAAGCTTATATATAAATTTTCACCCTTCTTACTTCAAAACTGACGAAGTTGCCATTATAAATTGCGCCCTATTAATTAACCCTTTAGGGGATGATTTTCCAAAAAACCATAATACTTACAAATTTTGTTTCTAGTCTGGAGCTAATATGTAAATTTTCATGTTTATAACTTCAAAAATGACGAAGTTGCCTACTACGTACCATCCATTAAATTAACCCTTTAAGGGATGATTTACCAAAAAAAATTGTTAAATTTAACTTTCGTTTATTACTATAAACTTAGATAAAAAAAATCATATTCATAACTCTAAAACTGACGAAGTTGGTTTGTATGAAAATGACCTCTATCCCGTATTTTTACCCCTTAGGGGATGAATTTCCAAAAATCCGTTCTTAGCTGACGTCTCCTTGGCATAAGCTATCTCCCTTCCAAATTTCATCATAATCGGTTCGGTAGTTTCTGAGATTTTTTGTTTAATCAGTGTATCTCTTTTCAATTTTATATATATAGATTATGCATGTTGGACACATCAGCGGTCTGTTATTGGACCGGGTTCATAATTCGCTCACCTCGTAATATAATGGCACATCTGCAAAAAATACGAAATTGTGTTATACGTGTTTAAAAGTGCATAATATACATAGTGGTAAATATGTACCTATTAATGTCTATACTAGTAACCAAACCCATACAATCTGTAAAAAACCTAAAAAGAACCAATAAATTAATTTTAATTTTTTTTATAAATTTTTTGAAATTCGTTTCTGTAAAATAATGACAAACGTAGATGTGCCGTTGTATTACTAGGTGAACGATAATATGTCGAAAGAACCGGTCCACTCCCGCCGACTTTGCAATCTATTTCTCGGCTGGGTCCCTTCCAGGACCCGCCCAACAGTCCGCGTGATACTGTAAAGGCCAGTACTCAGTAGGGCCAACAACAACTGATCATTCGAAAAAAGACATTAAATTTTTGTATTTGATTGTCATATTATTATTATATTTATTCCAAATAATCCCAAAATTATATTCAGTAGATGGATAAGGCAAGCTATAAAATTCTTCACATAATAATATAACGACTTTCAGTTGTTGATAAAAACTAGGTCAATTAGATAATTTTTGTTGTTAGTTTCACAAATAATAGGTAGGTCCCTAGTCCCTACGTCAATTGCAGTTTTCGCAACAATAATGAAATTAATAACTATCGTTGTGACACTGGTTTTAAGTTTAATAAATTGTTGTTATGTCTAATGCTTCTTTAATTAATTCTAAATTATACCTATCGGCTATTTCTATCCTACACAGGTCGTTCATAATGAATACTCAACACAACGCTATTGTGTTTTCTAAAGGTTTTTTTTTTGTCAAATTATTATTTTTGCACGTGTTTAACCTCGGAAAAAAAATCTTACAGTAATAATATAAAAATTCTTATAGTAATAAAGTAATAAGTCATGTGCCATGGAACCTATTCAGTATATTCATATTCACATTGTATTTACCTCAACAAGAACTAACGCTAAATGGAATCAAGGCATTTCAAGGGGAATTTTTGGAACGAAGTTCCTTATCGCGCGTTGCGAAAGGGGGCTAGGCGGAAAATATTGGGACGAAAAGTTGTAACGACACTTTTTGCCATCGTTACAACTCGTGCGGTGTCGTTACAAGTCGTGCGGCGTGCGCATGTTTCTCTGTCTGTCTCTCTCTCTCTCCCTCTTATAGAAAGCAAGCCAGATATTTTCGTTTCTTGTAGTCAGTACTAGGATAGCAAAAACATGCAAGCGAGTGTGATTGCACCCCAGATTTGTTTTGGCACACTTGCTGCATGTTTTTGCTATCCTAGTACTGACTGAAAGGAACTTCGTTCCATCCGGGTGTCCCTTGACACCTCTCAAGTTTTTTGTATTATTGTATGTATGTAGTATCTGCAAGTAAACAAAAACGGATCTAGGTAAAAAGAAATTGAGCTACAAAAATCAAGGTTAGGTAAACACAATTATTACTGTCCAATTATTTTCCGATTGACGTAATTCAGAACGGAAATTACTGAGTCAAAAAACACAATAACCGTTGAAACCTATCCGAGCGCGGCCGCGGCCGGTGGAAAAAAGCGTCAGCAAAAACAATTCAGTTCTTGAACTGATGCTACAATTTTCAATGGAAAATCACCGGAAAAAATACAAGATTCGTAATAACGTCTTTGAACTCAGTAATGAGATTTTATCGGATACGAATTCGTGAACAAATAAAGGAAAAGCCTTTCTACTTACCTACTCGGTTTCACCACACAATACACAACCGATCTTCTCTTAAAGCAAAACATGGAACTTTAGCAAGAGGTATGAGTGCCTGATGACAGACGTACTATGCCTAAAATAACCGTTTTTTCTTATGGTGTAATTAATACTTCTGTAAAAAAACATAATTACAAAAAAACTGTCAAGTGTCGACACGTAAAGTATCATTTTGAAGGTGGCAAAAAATATTAAAATAGAGCTGGTAATACCATTTTTCCATTGCTTCGGTGTTAGGTTGTCCACGGATGTCAGTGACCACACACCATTAACCTCGTCAGCTTTTTATAAGAAACTTTTTAACTTGTATAAAAAATATTTATACGCGAAGATTTAATAACCTCCTCCATTTTTTGTAGTCGATCTAAACATGAGATAAAACACTGTGAAAGACGAACACACTGACGGACAAAGGGTCAGAAAAGGGCAGAAGGACAGAAGGATAAAAGAACAGATGGACAGTAGGACGGAGAGACCCGTTGGTGCCCTTTGGATAAGACTCATAACACAATCCACATAAGCCGACAATAGAAATATTTCAGTTCAAAAAGACCGTTTTGAAGCAATAACTTTAAACTAACAGCACCTCAGCAATTACGAAACAGTGCACATTTTGTTGACAATGTAAGTAGGTGCGATGTTAATTGGGGTCAACAGTGACGTCAATACTAACTGAACGTTTCACGAAACCGTGTCGCGACGTGTTTGACAATCGGTGTGGACAGAAATAAACGGCTCCCAATTACTTTAGCTGAAGGCTGTTGTGTACGTGTTAAGTGAGTAAAGTAGGTGGTAGTGGCGAAAGAAATATTTAAAACCCAAAATTCGGTGCCTTTTTCGCCAGCCCTAAAATTTAAATTTTTTGAAAGAAAAATGGTAATATGTTAAGTACTTACGTATAAAAATAATAGTCGTCATGTACGACACATCTTGTACGATATGTTGTTTTTTATCAACATTTCTTCCGGATGGTTTAGAAGTGTAAAACACCAGAAAAAAATCTATATAGCGGTAAAAAAGGCTAACACTGACAAAGTATTAATTTCTTTAAGGGTCATGTCTTGATAAAACCTTTTTTGGTTGGACTGCAGTCCATACTCCACCACTGGCAGTGACGGATTAACCCTTAATCAAATTAAGCAATTGCCTAGGGCATCACGTCTGGGGGGCCACCAGAAGAAGCACAAAAAACCACGTTGACATACGGATAGGGGGGGCCCCACAGGCGTGGATTGCTTAGGGCATCAAGTAGTCTTAATCCGTTACTGACCACTGGCCATTGTGGATTGGAAGACGTTTAACCTTTGAGAACGTAAGGTGAACTCAAATACTTATTTTGCTTTCAATGTTTTCCTTGAAGCAAGTTAATTAATTTCTAATAAAAATAACTTTAATAATTACAGTTACAGGATTCGAACTTAGACCGCCAATGCGAGACACCTACATACATTCAATTTCAAACCACTAGGCTAACAATCTAGATATCACGTTATCTAAGTTATCATTGTTTATTTTTTGATAACTAATCTTAAGTACAGAACATTATTCTAATAAACCTCTTTTAACAGTAGGTATTAATTTGCATATTAATGAGGTATATTTAACTAGCGAGATAAGTCTATGCCCTATTCTCAAATTATATTGTATCCGATATACAATATAAATCGTACGAATTCACATGTAAGGTGCGAAAATAATATATTATGTTTTAAGCATAGGTAGTGTAACTACTACATATATTTCCCAAAAAAAACTATTATTATTGTCAGCTTAATGTTATGTAAAGTTCTATCATCGATATCATCTTCGACGATTGGTCATATCCACGTCGTATCGTATAATATTTCTCAACGATCAATGTGATGTTTACCTGCGGCAAGGGCCAGTGACGGATTAACCCTTAATCAAATTAAGCAATTGCCTAGGGCATCACGTCTGGGAGGGCACCAAAAAAGCACCAAAAAAATCCGTCCTTAGACCAATTCTAGTTGACATACGGATAGTGGGGCCCACAGGCGTGGATTGCTTAGGGCATCAAGTAGTCTTAATCCGTCACTGGGAAAGGCATCTCTATTAATTCTTTGTCAAACTGTTTGATTCCAATGACAGACTATTATAATTTGTACGGCTCATTCACGACTATAGTACCTCAACCTTAAGGGTTAATATTTTCTTAAAAAAATTGACAGTTTCTTTATGACGATACCTACTAATGTCTGTTCTAACAAAAATACTAAAAATACTAGCGGTCAGTCAGTTTCTTTACGTCCACATGTTTGTAATTTGTAATCTAATAAGCAATGTCATGAAAATAAATTGTTTCAAAGCATTATAAAATAATCGTTAGCGTGTGCTAGTAAAGCACATCGAAGTTAATAATATTCGCACAGGTGCTTGTTCACACTGAACTCGCGGGCGCGGTGGCGGATTCGTGTTCACACTGGCCGCCAGGCGTTTGCGCGATTGTGACATGTTGTCAGAGGTTGAAAACATGGACGACGATCATAGAATTACTATTACTAGCGTATAGAAGGGACACCGCGAACATTGGGTTCGGGGGTGTGCATTGCAGCCGGCCGGCTGCATTTCATTCTGTCACTCAGCTGTCACTCGGCTGCGCTCATTGCGGCCGCATGTCAAAATTGTTTACGAAAAAACTGAAAAAATGCCGTCGTGCATAATAAGAATGTGTCACAATTGCACGACAAAAAACAAAAAAGATAATGTTATCACTTTATCATCAGTAAGAAAACAAAATCTTAACTTAAATCAACTAAAACGAATTTAATTAAATTATTGAGCAATGTTCCCGCCATTTTGGAGCGTTTGAACTTGGCAAGCCACTAGCGTGTTAATGGACTAAATAAGCTTGCCGACGCGACGCTTGTGACCAATTCAAAGTGTTGGGTTTTTTGACACGAATCAATGGTAATTACGTTTGAAATCGTTTAAACGCTTTTGCACGTTAAATAAAGTTGGAGTAAGAGCTTGTAAGGATTTGGAGTCTGTGACTGCTTGTCTTGGTTCGGCAAGTGACATATACAAAGTTACTCTATGGCAAGTGTGCAAACGAGGCTTCTAGTTTGAAAAGAGAACGGAGGGCAAGCCGGCGGTGGAACACACATTTTGTTTCAGATAGCCTCTCTATGTATACTACCTCAATGACGACGATCTTTTTTTAACCGAAAATTCATACCTAAAGTTCCATTTAGGTACTCACCCTCCAAATCAGGAAACAATTCAGCAATTTCCTTCCATAGTTTATTAAGAATGTTTCTGTTCATAAGATGCCTGTGTTTACTCTGCCAAATCTGAGTTCAAATCAAATCAGTTCTAGCCTGCATAGTACTAATAAACTCTTCTGTATTGAAGGACATGATCTTAGATGAAAGAACAACCCTTTAATCTGGGGACATAATGAATTCATGTGCTATCGTTTCTAGCGACAAGTTCAAAATGGTTGAACTTACCTGACATAATCGCGCGTTCCGCCGCTAGTTCAGTGTGAACACACTCATACATTCTCATGCGTTTGATATTGCCGCTAGCGGACCGCGCGCGGTTGTCGCTAGCGTGCCCGCTACTTACACCGCACATTAACCATGCTGACATGGGGGGAAGCATGATTCTAACAAAAAAATAATATTTTAAGGTTTAATATTTTGCAATCGAATCCCCAAATCTGAAAATAGTCTTCCCAAATCCACAAAATTTTGAAAGACAATAATGCCTCACGGGATAGGTTTGACAAACATAAAGAAAAATATACATATAAAATAAAAAAGCTGCAGACGGATGGACGGATGGACGAACGGACTCCGTTCTGACTAAGGCAGTGGTCGGCAACCTGCGGCTCGCGAGCCACATGCGGCTCTTTGGATGTGAAGCTGAGGCTCTTTAGTTCCATACGCAAATATTATTTATTAAAAAAAGCATTTAAAAGTCATCAAGTATCACTCGAAATTGCAAAAAAGGCAAACCATTCACACAAGTAAATTTTTTTACTTAAATAATAAGTGATTATCTAATAATTAGTTTATTATATTAAAAAAAATGATGCAAGTAATATTTATTGTTGTCAAGAAAAAAAATTGTGGCTCTTTAAAAACTGAAATTTTGTAAATTGTAATTTTTGACTCTTCCAACTCAAAAGGTTGTCGACCCCTGGACTAAGGCATTCTTTTAATGTCAGTGCCTTATCCAGGTAAAGATATCGGTTTGGTAAAAAGACTTCATAAACAACGATACAAAATTTATAGAGTAGACCAAGCAGCACTGCGTAATTATCGTCAGGGATTTAAAATAATTTCCTGTTGTCTGTAGCGTCAGCCGTCATTAGCCAGTATTCAGTAATTAACTGTATTATTTTATTAACTTTACGATAGCATTCGATTCTGAGATAAATAGGGCACAGAACTATCTGTGACGTATTTAGTATATCATTAATTTTTCCCTGTAGTTCATTGGTGGTGTAATAAATTTAATATATTTCTATTCCAAAAGATTTTTAATACATTTTATTTAGACGTAATATCTACCACAGATGTATTATATTGGATGTATAGTGTAAAGTTTGGTTAACGTCTTACTTGGGAGAGAAATAAATATCTAATGTAAAACTGTAAATTCGTGTGCGTGAAATAAACCAATGAAAATGTAACGTAGTTTGATGGTTCTATCCTCATAATCCACTAAAAATTAAAAAAAAATCTACTATCAGTTTTAAAAACAACCTTTCTACCATTATTTGAAATAATGAGTTAATTTCTGCATCATTTGCATTGCAAATCTGCCACATCTCGCAGACTTTTCATGTCATGCTTCAGGCGATACAATTTATGATTAAACAATATTTTCCTCGCATAATAATAAATTATTATATTAACAAGGAGTTTACTACAATAATGGTGGATGCTGTTTACTGATTAGTAGATATATTTTAGTAAACAAAATACGTAGTTATCATCCAGTAGCCGGATCCTGATAACAAATGAAACGTACAGATATGTCTAGACGTTACTTATGTAACCTCATTACAGAGAATAAAACGACACTACATTGATGATAAACTGCGATATGTACTAATAAGTTATTGATAAATAATTTTAACTGTAATTCCAAAGTTCAAGGATATTCAGTGTCCTTTTTATTATATGAGGGGTGGAGGAGGAAAGTAAAAAGAATTTTACTAAGAACTTGTGTTTAGAATCTTGGATTTCATTGTCAAATGCCAAGTGCGGTAAAATCGTCATATACCTAACGATAATTACTAAGAAATACCCAGGTTTATACTTAGTTAATACGAGATAAGTTAGGTGATAGAACGCACTGAAGATGAATGCCGTAATCATTCGAACAATTAGATTTGCGCTGTTAGACATACTCACACCATTTAATAAAAGATTTAATTTTAAATCACAAAATAATATGAAATACAATTAAGTTTTATTGCAAACTAAGTGTAAAAATAAAAATTCATTAATATCCATGTCGGCTTATCAAATGTTTCGTAAACCTTTCGAAAAAGAATAAAAAAACGCCGCGTTCTAAATTATTTACAGTCTGTGTCCAGCATCGCGTATAAATCGATAATTTCCTCCGATTTACAATTATGATCGATTAATTCGATCAGATAAAAATTATCCGGCCACAAATCGTGTTTCACTTACAATCGCGTACATTTGTAGGTTGATTGCGGCATTTTGTACCATAAATATTGACACTTATTTCTCCGCTACGCCAATTCCGATGTTGTCTGTGGTTTAATCTTAATGATTAATCGTAAAACTTATAGGTACTTAACGTTCTAGAAAAGGCAACTGGCGTCGCGCTTCCTGCAGTAAAGCTGAATGAAAATCATTTGGAATGTCCGATTAAACTTGGCTCTTTCCGCTTGAAATTGTAAAAGTGGCCAACAACAATAAAATTGTCCATTCGAAAAAAAAGGGTATAAATTGGCAGTTGGCACTGAAGGCGCTCCACCCACTGCACCGCGCCCCGTCGCGGTGCGCGGGATGGCAGATTTTACCATTGTATGCAATTATGTCAATTTATATAGAAATCACGCCTAGCACAACACACTGCCGACGCGGCACCGCGCGGGAAATTGTCCCGCGCGCAGTTGTGTTATCCGTCGCTCTGCGCACCGCGGCGGGACGCGTCTTCAGTGGGTGGAGCGCCTAAAGCAGGGTACCTAATAGAAATTCGCATGCTTAAAGCTTGCGGGAAAAGATTCACGTTCAAGATTTTCGCTGTGTACGAAACTACGTAAACAACAATGTGACAAACATACATATTTAACGGCAAGTCTATTTACAATTACAATTTAATGAGAAAACCGATTCATGAATGAGATATTTTGGTACACGTAAATAAATAAACTTATAAAACCTAAGCGCCATCGGAATTATCTTAACCTTTTTGACTCTACGGATTCCACCGGCAATCTTTCGGTATCGGTAAGCGTAGCATTAATTCGTATCTTCCTATTACGTCGTCACGTGCTCACACGTATTATTTCATATTGTCCCAATTTCAATTGAAACAGCTAATTCTCGAATGAAGTCAGTGATCCTTGATATATAGTCATTAGATTTAACTAAATGAAAATAGAGGATATAAAATACGGATAAAACAGAGGGTTGCTCTTTTCATATAGGCCATATCAGAAGAAGATATTTAAGCGTTCTTCTTTAACCCATGATCATCTCTCGTATGCTCTCGTTCATGCTAAAACTGTCAAGTAGATGTTTCTTAAGAAGACGGAGTATCATTGATAGCCCAGCTACTGGACTTACTACCTTAGCATCTATCTAGACTTATTACATATCCTGTTTGCGCCCGCCAAAGAGTGGTTTCTGGTCAAATTCTGTACGCCCGCGCCGCCGCGCCGTGCAGACCTATCCAATACATACTCGATATGGATTTTATCCGTTTGTTTTCTTATAATTAATTTATTTCTATGATATACAAGAACATAATATCGTAGATACGTTCTAGTTATTACGTTATTGTCTCCAGCATATAATCAACATACTTCGCTACTACATCATTATATCGTCATTATATCGTTAGCCCTCAATTTGACAGCAATCATAACGACCAATGCTGCAATGTACCTTCAGATCAACCAGCATGACGACCTCTAACATAATGACGGACTAATTGAGAGGCCATTGTCGCTGGTCAGAGCCAGAACCACAATTAAGCTTAATGAGTTCATAATTATTTTCATCATTGCTGTGACGCTAAACACCGTGACGTCAATGAGCCAGTCACCGTTGATAAGCCCTTACCGACCTTAGTCCTTCGACTACGGCAAAAGGAATAATTGCTAGAACTTAGTTGAACTACAATAGGTAGTTAAAAGTGCGTCAAACTCGCCAGTGTGGAACGAGGCGGTAGAGCGAAGGAAACGGACTTCGATGGTATCAAAGTGTAAATGTTTATTTTAATAAAATGAAAGAAACGAGTCTATCAGTATTCAGTATAATTAAACGACCAATTATTAATAAAACGGCATATTGCTGATAAATATAACTAAATGAATTACATATATGGCAGTGCTATAATATGTACTGTTTTAGAATATATCAATTATTTTTGGCTGTCGCGATGTCGGCCTAATTCAAGCTCAGCGGTGGGCACTAACAAACAGTATTTTTATCTATACAACTCCAATAAATACTATTAAAAACTGTGAAATGAGTGAGTAAAGTATCTGTTATTTAAGTTAGCGTTATACCATCGCTGCATCGTTATATCTTGGCATTGTTACATCAAAATTTATTTATTGTACCTAATTAGGTGGAGACCACCAACACTTTCGCATTGTTAAATATTTGCACGTACACCGCTAAATAGTTCTGTATACGGGCGCTCGCCATAATTAATGTTCTTAAGTACGCTATTATTCAAATCATTTTAATATCAGAATCTAAAAACATTGAGCATACAGTACACCCGCCGACTTGTTTCATTAATAGAACTTGAAGCACTATTACGCACTTTATCGTAACGTTAAATCTTCATGGATAAGGCTTACTGTCCACAGCGCTATACTTGACGATTGCATGCAACCTGCATAATGAAAAAAAAGGCAATTAGGCAAACGGGACAATGCCTTTTAAATACGCAAGATGCAAGTGACGATATCATGCGTATGATACCGATGATACGTCATCATCGTCTACGTGGATAGAAGGCCTAAGAATACTTTTTGCTACGTCTACGTGTCCGTAACTGCGTGTATTATGTATATTTACACACGAAAATCTGATACGAAATGGCCACAAAGGTTAATTAACATAATGTCCTAAGAAACGTCAAAAAACTACCACTAAAACATTTACATGTTAATTTAAATTCCATCATAAATGCCAGTTATTTAAACGACGCATTTATGTAACGCTGGACTTAAATCACATCAAGTTCACTTACGTGACAGTTTGCCCTTTATAATTAAAAATCGGTTAATAATGTTATTCTGTGAAATCGGAGATACGATCTGTGCTAAAAAGTAAACTAAAGAGAACTTAACGAAAGTTCTCATTAAATAAATAAAGTATCACGTAATATTCTATATGTCAAACTTGTAAATAAAGTTATTTACTACAAGCTATTACGCTCGTTTCGTTCGACGCAAAACGGTGGTTGGGTACTCACATAAAAATTTTGAAGTTATACTTTTTTTGGCGCGTTTGGGAAAAAAATATATTTTTTTTACGATACGCGTGCACACCGACAGCCAAAAAGCGACATGATAAAGAACTTTATACGTGCGTTCATAAGTATAATCCGTTCACAAATCTTAGAGACTAAATTGACGTTTCATGGGTAACCAATTTCGGGTGCAAATTAAATAGTGATGACCATAAACCGAAAAGTAAATCGGAAAATTTTTCACAGCTTTTAAGGAAGGTTGATTATTTGTGTGATTAATAAAGAGTCCCTAAAACTAGTATAAAAACAAGTCTAAGCAACCATTATCATTCATATATCCATAATATATTTGCCCTTACTTAATAAATTTATGTTATGGTTACATTCGGTATACAGCTAATTTTATACTATTTAGCCGAATACTAAATATCTAGGTAGATATGAGTGTCACTACTAATAATTCACTATTCTTACGACATAGTTTACGATTCAAAAAACCGGAAAAGTAGATCGCACAAATTTAGCTGGTATCATTATTTCGAACTTTGACATTAGTGGTTGTCATTTTAGTCTCTATTACCTCGTTTACATTCAGCTCATTTGAGCAGGAAAGTAGGTAGGGAAGTGGGCAGGACGAGTATGTGAACACGATACTTCTCATGCTCCTACCACTGCTACTCGCGCTGCCCGGCGCTCCCCAAAAGAGCGGTTTTTCAGCCAGTGTTGCCAATGCTACGGCAATTACCGTGTTCTACGGCTTTCAGGCCAAAAAATCACAAAATCTACGGGCTACGGCTGGAACCCTATTGCCGTAGCAAATTCTACGGCTTTTCGCAAATTTTCACAAAGTCAATTTTATTTATTGTTTTGCAAACATTTAACGAATGTTAAACCCTTAAAACAGCGCCACCAGGCTTATATTGATGTTAATGTAGGCTAATGAAAAGTATTACTCGTTTTGTGGGCATCAAATTCACTGCCGATGACCTTTTTTTTTAGTTCGAGCGCTGAACCGATGGTATATATTGGCGTAATTGGATTGCTACGGCCCACACTTGATCCTTTCCCATATAAACACGGCTTTTTTTATCTAATGGGCTCCATTGACGATGCGATCGATCGATCGCACCGATCGATCGGTTCAAAAGTGCCACTCATAGCGGTAACATACACTACCGATCCGTCGGTGCGATCGGTCGGCAACGACGGATCGCACCGATCGATCGCATCGTCAATGGCGCCCATAATGTACACGGCCTTCCAAAAATTTTCATTGGCAACACTGCATTCAGCTCCGTCGCAGTAATATTTCGACGTCTGCCATTGCCGAAAGTCGAAAGCGATGTGAGTGGTAGGGCAGTATGTAAACACTACACTTCTCTCGATCCTGCCACGGCAGTATCAAGGGGATTATTGCCGACAGCGCGAGGAGCAGCGGTAGGGGCTGAATGTAAACGAGGGGTAAAAGATTTGTGAACAGGGTATAGGTACACACACGTTTTTTTCATGAATTGAGCCGGCAGTAGCCTATTCTATTCCATCGCGTAGGTGTTAAGATAATTGAGAAGGCCTAGATCGGTCTGTCTCAACGCGGGTGATAACGTCCCACTTGTGAGTGGTAAAGGGAGCAGTAGAAGTCATAAAAACAGTATAAGAAGCGTTTTTATAAGGTTTCTTATATAAAACACTAAGCATTATGTTTTATTGTTATTGATGAAAACTTAATGTACATCATATATTTTTTTTAGTTTTATCATTCTCTTATTTTAGAAGTTACAGGGGGGGGGGGGGGCACACATTTTACCACTTCGAAAGTGTCTCTAGAGCAAACTATTCAGTTTAGAAAAAAATTATATTAAAAACCTCAATATAATTTTTGAAGACCATAGATACCACACACGTGTGGGTTTGATGAAAAAAAAATTTTTGAGTTTCAGTTCTATGTATGGGGAACCCCAAAAGTTATTGTTCTTTTTCTATTTTTTTGTAAAAATCTTAACGCGGTTTACAGAATACATCTACTTAGCAAGTTTCAACAGTATAGTTCTTATAGTTTCGGAGAAAAGTGGCTGTGACATACGGACGGACAGACAGACAGACAGATAGACATGACGAATTTATAAGGGTTCCGTTTTTTGCCATTTGGCTACGGAACCCTAAAAACAAAGCAACAGAAAGACCGACAGTTTTATATTATGAGAAAAAAGAAAACGATTTGATGTAAAAACTAAAAATATATATCGGAGTTTACAAGAAAATTCGTTTACGTTAGATTGTGCAATCATCACCGTGTTTATAGATTTAATATAATTTATTACATTTAATAGTTTATATTTACAATCATTAAGTTTATACTTATATTCTACGCAGAAGCTTTACCATAGAAGATATATATTTGTTTTTATTCTGACTCCGTTATTAGGTTGTGATTTAACAGTAAAATATTTGCGTAATAGGAGTACCTTATATTCATTATTGGATACTCACACTAAGTACCGTTTCACTCAAATTAAAATAATGTCCAAGCAATAATTAATATCACCTTTAAGTTAACGGTTTTTAATCAGATGTATCAGTATGTAACTGTACATTAATTTTAATGGGTATTTACTGATTTCTCAATTGCTAATTATCTCGATACCTCCTACGTAAGTTGTTGTATCCCACAAAAATGCCATTTTGCGTTTTTACTGAAAACTATCCTAATTTGCATTACTTAATGCATTCAAAGTGAAAAATTAACAAAAACACGAATATTTCAAGGATTTGCCAGACGTATATTGTGGTAACTTTCGAACGAGAACGGACTACAACAATGTATAGACATTTGCAATGGTTTACGTGGGGTGCAGAGCGGGGAAAATCACGCGCTCGCGTGTCGTATTGGTCACATACAACAGACCACGCCGGACTTTCAACGGGCCGCACGGGGAAGGAAGATAGCGGTTAAGTTCTCTCAAAATTAACTCACGTAACTGAATTACTTCAAATATATCACAATGAAACGATACCAACCTAAAATGTTGTATAGATTACTAACAACAGTATACGTCGTTGAGCATTCGTTAAAAACATTGTATGTAATACATACAACATTTTACGTTGACATTCAAATAAAAATATTGTTGTATGTAATAAATACAATAATTTACTTTGGGAATGGTTATTCTAAACAATGTTGTATGGTAAAATTTTACGTTGCTATTGCTTTTTTTTACTCAATTTCATCGTTGTATGTCAATAATCTTTTCTAAAATAGGGTCTTATAAGTAATATATAAAATGCTTTGTCCTAACTGACTGACTTAGTGACTGACCTATGAACGCAGAGCCTAAACCACTGGTCCTTGAGACGTGAAATTTGGTGGATGTTTATAAGTTGAAGGGTTGGAGATTGTAAGGATGGTGATAAGTAGGTATACCTAAATGTTCATTATTTTATTTTTTCAAAGATGTAGGATATTTAGTATGTGATGAATTAATTAATTTATTTATGTATATAAACTTACCACTAACATTACAGGACAATTATCTTAATGCGCTAGCAAAAAACATAAATTTAAATTACATTAAAATGAATTCATCCTATCACATTCAATCTCATCAAAAACATTTAAATAATATAGTCACGACTTTCGCGAACTCTTCAGTATGCAACTAAATAAATCTATTTGATCTACCACTGTGTTGAGCGTGCGCATTGCTCGCGTGAGCGAAGCGTCACGTAACAAGTTGGTGCGCGTATGAGGTAGGTAACGCCAGGAAGCTGCGGCGTCGCCGCTGCTGAACCGCGTTGTCCGAAATGCACAGGCTCAGTTTTTTTAGAATAGCTGGGTTGTCCGTTTCACCGCGCAGAACCTTCAACAGGTACGTAGCAAGCGAGACTTCCCGTCTGGTCTCTAGTTTGCTGTATCCTACCATGCCCATAACGAACAAGGTAGGGTAGGGTACAGCAACGGATATCCAAGGTATACCCAGTATAATTTTAGGTACAGAACTCGAATAAATTTATTCTGTATTGGTTCCACCATTGCTTTATATTTGATCTCACTTGGAGTCCATATAACCGAATTACACTCCAAATGACTCTTCACCAAGGCTTCATACAAGGCCCGGAGAGCATTCAAGTTAGTAAAGCCATCCGATTGCCGTAGTACAGTATGCTTTTTTGCATACTTCGGTTATATGTTCTCGAAAGTTGAGATCAGCGGTGAACCGGACACCCAGATCCCTTACCTCTGTAACGCGTCGCAATGGTATGCCTCGGTCGCCCTCGATGTGGTACGGATGATGTAGTGGAGAGTGCGTGCGGCTGAATGATAATACAGAGCACTTAGCCACTTTTTTTTATAATCTTTATTTATTTAGGGGTTTTGATATTTTACATATATGACAACCCCATTATTTCCTTACACTTAATTTAACACCAGACAAGCATATTTAATTTAAACTAGGAACGAGCATACATCTAGCATTCGTTACAGTTTTTTCTTACTTGAAGAGATGCATTGATGAATGCGTAAACATGTTTGGCTCTATCAGAGGCTGGCTCTGCCAGGATGCTCTGTAAAGCACCAACATCGAACTTAGCCACGTTAAAGTAGAGTTTGTTGTCGTGGCTCCACTTTACAACTATCTATATCCTGCTACAACCCGATGTGGTCTGAGGTGTCGCCTATTTCGCGCACTAATTTCAGGTCGTCAGCAAATAAAAGGCACGTGGACTCATGGACCACCTCCGGTAAATCAATCATTTGTCATAATGACAAATTGGAGGGGCCCTAAATTACTGCTTTTGCTGACGCCTGATCTTGTCCAGTATGGCTCCGAATAAAGCCCGCCACAGTCAACGTACTGACTGACGCCTGTCCCGCAGGTAGCTGGCGAAGAAGGCCAGCGTATGCAGCGTGCATCCCACACCGGCAAGTAGCGAGCAGGGCGTCGTTATCAAGTGTGTCAAACGCCTTCCAGAAATCGATGTAGGCGACGTCCACCTACCTCTTGGCATCCACCGCTGGCAACACTCGCATCATTAAATGCAGCAGGTTCCCGGCTGTCTCCCGTCCAAGACGAAACCCGTGCTGTGCGTCGGACAACCGGGCCTACAATCAAGCATGAATTGCCGACTTGAATACCTTGGCTGGAGCACTCAGCAGTGCCACAGGTCGATAGTCACTTGGTTCCGAACCACCCTTTCCCTTCATGTGTTGTTCCTATTAATAAAAAATCCTTAAACGCACATAAATTTTTCACCAATGTATATTGTTATTGCTACATACAGTGGAATAAGACTTATATTTTTCAGTGTATATTGTTGTAACTACCTTATACAACAATTGGCGACACCTAAACTCCGCGCTATAATGTTGTAAATATGAGATACAACGACTGGCGCAGCCTGTACTCTGCAGTAAAATATTGTATGAACGATATCTCAGAAAATAAACTTAATTTTTAAATTATATTTCAACATAGTCAAGAATACCATCAATTACATACATAAACCAAATTTCACAAAGATACAAAGATAAATGCAGTTTTTATTCCAATTTGAATCTTTAAAATGCTCTACTGTAAAATTGCGATTTTGGGGATACAACAACTTACGTAGGAGGTATCGATCTGTATTCTTCTTAAACAATGAAACTAGGTACATTTATTATCCGTAATCAGTAAGATTTAAGGTTAATAATGTTGATAATAATAAATATTATTATTAATTAAAGATATTATAAACTGTGTAATGTTGTAATATGTTTGGATGGTTGTCTTTCCATCACATGCCAACAATTTTAGGGATTAAAGTGAAACTTGGCACAGAGAAATATCATTTCCAGGGTTAGAAAATAGTCCAGACTTTCCGTTTTTAACCGACTTCAAAAAAGGAGGAGGTATTCAATTCGACTGTATTTTTTATGATTGTTACCTCATAACTTTGGACTGGGTGAACCGATTTTGATGATTTTTTTTTAAATCGAAAGTTGGTGCTTGTCATGTGGTCCCACCTGAATTTGAGCGAAATCTGACAAGAAGTTTTCGAGTTATATTTAGTATTAAATGTTTGTGATTTCGTTTTATTAGACCATGGCCGGTGGCCCCGGGCGAAGCCGCAGGAGAAAACTATTCCTACTAGTAGGTATTATAAATGTATCTATAAGCTTGTGAGGATCTATGGTTGTTTGTTTCTCTTTCACGCAAAAACAACTGAACCGATTTTCATGAAATTTAGTACACAGGTAGACCATAATCTGAAATAAGGTATACGGTACGTATTATCCCGAAAAATGCGGATAAAGTTGCAGGCAGAGCGCTAGTAAGAAATAAATGGGCCGCGCGTCACACGCATTAACGATTTCGTATTGTTTAGTATGCGACGCGCCTGGCTGGCCTAGATTCGGCAACGTTTCTCTCTCGCGATCACTAAAACGGATATAGCCTCAATTCGACAACCGAACCTCCCTAAAATAAACTAGGTCCATTATCAAACTCCAAAGTCCGCATAAGTCCGAATCGTCTGCTGGAGTTTTTCCGCGGACCAAAAAAATAATTGGTAGGTAGATACTATGTTCAATGTTATAGTAAATAAGGGTTATATTCGTATAATCATAGACGATAGACACGAGACTTGGGGTTATCGGAAACGCGAATTATCATTGCGTAAGTATCAGCTCCTGTGTTATTTACAAGATTCCGTATGAAGATGAACTTTAGAAAAATTATATAAATAAATTGTGGCCTTAAATGAAAATTTTAGCTCATATTTTAACTTACTGTTTTGTAAATCTTAATAAAAAATCTATGCAACCTACATCCCATTTCGTTAATACCCCTAGCGATAATCTATTTATTTAAACACAAAAAAATGTTGTAGAGACTGAAACCATCCAACTGATGTGATCCAAACAGATTTTATTTGAAAGGCAACAATGCGAAGATGGTTTGAGACCTCTAACACAATAGCACATTTTCGACTTTCAGGGCAGATATTTATGTGACAGATAAATATTTGTACTCGGGTCATGGGTGTTATTGTGATGTGTTATATGTGTCGTCCATGCCACCCGCGACACAGGTAAAAACCTACTGCGGGGGTGTGAGCGTGTAAGCGTTTATTTATTATTTATTATTTTCCCTTATATATATTTTTTGCGTAGTGGTACCCGCCGGGTATCCATTAGTTTTTCATACCTACATGTCTTTCATGTAGAGATCGTCTACTTATATTATTGTTAAAATGTCTAAGTGGCAATGTTTAGGAAATTATTTATAAGTATTACATAGATATAAATAAACATTTTCTTCTCAATGTGGTATTAAATAAATAGAAATAAATATTCCCACAAGCACGTATTATGATATTATAAGTCGTCCGTGATAGTAGGCTCTATATTCGATTTTCCTTCCAGTGTCTATTGAGGTAACGGGATGTGACAGACAGACAGACAAACAGACATACAATTACTTAAGCGATCCTATAAGTTCATACGGTAAACACGTAAAAACAAAACAATACAACCGTACGTCATAGGTACTTTATTTCAAAACATTACATAGATTTCACGAACTGGTTACTACCAGTTTTTTACTGCTGTACTACAGTACTTTACTACTGTGAAACTACGTGTTTGTGTCTTTGCAAAACAGACGCAAACAATAAAATTAAATGATTGACGCCACTACTACTAAATTAGTAAGTACCTACTACTTGCCATCTACTCGTACTCTGTAGTTAATACTTGAACAGAATTGTTTATGAATAGATTCCTGTGAAAAACCAACCTAAATTTACCGAAACTGGACCTTTTACCATTTTTAACCGACTTAAAAAAAAGGAGGAGGTTCTCAATTCGACTGTATCTTTTTTATGTTTGTTACCTCAGAACTTTCGACTGGGTGAACCGATTTTGATGATTCCTTTTTTAATCGAAAGCAGGTGCTTGTCATGTAGTCCCAGTCCCAAGAGCGAGACCTGACAAGTAGTTTTTTAATTAATTTTGAAGTCGGTTATTTTTGTTAGTAAAATTTAGATTATTCTCTTTGAGCTAAATCACCTGAATCTCATTTCAATTCCAGTCAGTAATCTGCTACAACACCATACCATAGTTTATTGTTCTGCGTGAGCATAACAATTATTGTCTGGCAGAGAAGTATCAGAAGCCGAACTAAGTCCAAAAAGTTCTGTAGGACACTTGGCTAGCGTGACAAACTAAGTCGATGCATAGGTACGTAACGTGGACGTAACGGGGACGGGGAATAAATATACGTGCGTGCCCCGTTCCCGTCCCGTGCGTGCCTCCGTGGCGTATGCGATATCGTTTACATTTTTTATGAAACGATGTTACCAAAACTTCACGTCCCGTCCCGTTCCCGTCCCGTCCCCGTCCTGTCCAGGTAAGGTATGCATCGACCGTATGGCTTTTGCTGTTCACATTGTTAGGAGATCCCAGGACTGGATAGCTATAGGATATGCAACTTATGAAGATGATATAGTCCTTGTTTAACGAAAAACAGTTTCAATTAATGGGCCAGTCATCTATTTAACTGATCAATGTTTATTTACGGATTTTTTTACGGTAATTAATGTCTGAAATTAATTAATCGATGATGAAGGATGATAACGGAAGGTGTCTCACTATCGATTACTGTTTAACTGTATTTAAACTGTATAATTGAATTAGAGCCTTATTAAACTCAAACACCACTTTTTGCATTCATTTGTGTCACGATATATAAAGGATGCAAAAAACCAAGTAAAACCGCAAAAGGATAGATAGTAATAATTGACGGGAAAAACCCAACAACTACATATATACACGGCCACATAAAACATACTTACGTCAAACTATGTAGAATATTAATTGACAAATATTTTTACTATATTCATTCAACCAGTTGTTCAAATATGAACAAATACTTATTATACAAGATTGTCATGTACGTAGGTGACTATACTAGTTATAACTAACTACGAGTATAAATCAGTATAATAAGTATTTCGATGTTGATTTGTTAGGTAATGGTAAGGTAACTGTTACGTAGGTAAATGGTAATTTATAAAATTTTGTTTACTTCAGCTTATTTTATTTAACACGACGCGGCGACGTAGGGAATATCAAAATCAATTCTAACTTTGCGGTGAAGCAAAATAAGTATTATCAAATCTACTTTGTTAATCTAAGCAGATAGGGATTATTTCTAGGAGTTCTAAATTGTTAAAACAATCTTGTCAAGTCAACTCACACCTTGATGTAAATAAATTCAAAACACCCTTTGATTGGATTGGATGATTAGCAGTAAAGTCAAGGAGGTACCAAAGTATCTCCCTCTACTTAAACACTTTTGCGGTTTGCGGTTTTTATGACGTAGGTATGGAATGCAAGGAATGGAATTATTGTAGACTTTGTAGGTATGACGTATTAATATAATTTAACCTCAAGGATACACGCTCTGCGCACATTTGCTTTTATTAACCGACTTCAGAAAAAGAGGAGGTATCTATTCAATTCGACTGTATTTTTTTTTGTTTGTTACCTCAGAACTTTCGATTGGGTGAACCGATTTTGATGATTCTTTTTTTAATCGAAATCTACTTAGTGCTTGTCATGTAGTCCCACTTAAAGAGCGAGATCTGACCAGCCACCAGTATACCTATAAAATTATTTCACTACCATTTTATTTACTTACCAAACATATTTCACCTCGGAAACAGGAAAATTATAATTGTAATGTGTTTTTGTTGTTAGTTGAATACCGATGCGCGATAAGTAAGAAATAAAAAATAAATAAATATAAATACTTACATACCAACTAGGTAAGTACGATGTTTTAACTTCAAGGATCGTAATCAAGCACCTAATAAAATTAATATCGATGAAACATACTTAAAATACTTTTACTAAAACTTAAAAAAAATGTGACTATTTGAGCTAGTCTTTTGGAACTAAAGTTTTAGTAAAGAAACCGGTATTCAAAGAACGAAGCATCAGCAAAAACATAAATAAGCAAATTAACACAACCAAACAAAACCAAGTCAAAGACGCAGTAAAAAGTCAACATTCCTACAATATTTTCAAGAGAACATCTCACGAGCTCGAATGATCAGCAGGCATATTTTCTCGAGTCACTGCAATACTTGCCTTGCAAAACACTGAGAAGCTGCATGCTCGTAAAATAAATCCCGCTTACCGACAGCAAAAAAGGCATGTACAAGTATTGAATAAACAAGACTCCAGTAGTATTAACTTACAAATTATTTCACTTTATTGTGGCTTGTTTTATGGAACAGAACGTTTTAATATTTTGTAAAATTAAGTCTTTATCTCCCAGTAAAGTATTTTATCGTAAATGGCATAATCTTTTTGTTTATATCCTTAGCATTTTATAATCGGGACTGACGGCTTAATCTTTCGAAATTGGTCATGAATGTTTGCCACCAGTGCACCGGTCAGTCACTCAATGCTTGACTATTCCCTTATGTCCCACTTCTCATCGATAACTTACCCGAGGGCCATGAGCCGCAAAGCTCAAAGTAGTCATAGCGAATTCGCTCCGCGCTGCAAGAATCAACTTCTAAGATTAAAACATAATATGTTTACATTCGCTATTATTAGAACAAGTTATTGCACTGCAAACATTGAAGTATTATTACTAGCGTATAGAATGGACACCACGAACACAAAGTATGTTCCAATGAATTGGCGCCGCGCGGCTTCAATTGCCAATGGATTCGTTCGATTTTGAAAGGAGAACGGGGGCCCAATTTTGAAAATAGAACCTCCCAGTGGAGACACACATTTTGTTCGAGATGTCTATTCTATGACATTATACTTCAATGACTGCAAATTGTATCTTTGTCATAGAATGTTTGCGAATTGACATAGACATGACGATTTTAGCCAATAAGTCTCTAATCCTCTAGCGAGGTGTTTCGTAACCTACCTATTGTGGTTAAAAATAAGTAGCGTAGAACTTCACGTTCTTATCTAATACATGTACATATATTTTCTTAAGGCGCCCCATACAATATGCTGTAGTTAGTATAGTATGTTCCTCAAGTGCTATGACCACATCACGTATTAGGAAAGTGGATTACCAACGTTCCGCCGTTCGGTTCTGCGTACTAACTCAATCAAGTAATTCCCTCTTTTTATAAAACCATAGCTTTTCGAACCGGCTTTAGCTGTTAATAATTATTTTTAAAGTTGCGTCATCTGATTGTCGCAGTTAATACGGTAGGTATTTGAAATTACTATGTTTTAATAGAAGAAGAAAAAGAAAAAGGAAAAGAAAGATCCTACCTAATTAGTGATCGAAGCACCAAACATATTTTTATGTCAAATGATGCCAAGACAAGTCCATGGCTCTACATCAAAAAGTTATCAGACCTCACGTAGAGCCAAGCTTCTAACTCTACACGCCCTAACTCTACAAGCCCTATCTTCACAAAATCTACACCTTAGACAAAATATGTGGCTTGGCCGATATTACAAAAACTATTGTTTATCAGAAAAGTAATTAATAGTGAACAAATTTTTTCACCTTTCGAACAATATAAATCCCTACTTCCCTACTAATATTATAAATGTGAAAGTGTGTTTGTTTGTTTGTATGTTTGTCCGTCTTTCACGTCGCAAAGAAGCTGTTATATGGTATGGTTTTTGTGTGTGGAGTTAGTGAGGAGGGTGGAGAGTAACGTAGGCTACTTTTTACCGCGGTAAAACATCCCCATGGGGAGATCGATATTTTGTTAGTTACTAGATATTTAGTTCCGGATTTTGTTAATAGATGGCGTTAGTAAAATTCCGCGGGCGAAGCAGCGAAGCTGCGGACAAAAGCTAGTTACATAATACTTTTCCAGATTTATATGATGATGTATGATGGATTCTAAGCGCAATCTCTATACTAGGTACTACAGAAACATACATTTAACATGATTGTAGTTCTTAGTTCCAGTCTTTCTGTGTTTAAAATGCACATACTTGTAAGTATGTAGATTAATTATGGAAAGTAGATGGCAACAAATGTGTTTACAAAAGTTGTTCGAGCTTCTCTATGTATGTGTATGTTGTTTTTTATGTTAATATCTCGCAAATGAGTAAACCGACGCAGTGACAAGAGTTTAGATACGCTGCAAGAGATCTGTCTTCTTTGTCTGATCTGTCGTCAAATGTTTATAATTAGACGATACAACTTCACACAAACACACGCGCACACATACACACATTAATAAGAAAGCTCATCAAATCGCCGATAAAATCGCGGCTACGAAAAGAAATTTCCCAATCATAAAGACATCTACTTTCACCGAAAAACTTTAATAAAGCTTCAGTCACATTGGTCCTTGTTGGTTATCCACAAGAATTTAAATGACAAACATAGTCATAAACATCAAGAATACCTTTGTTAGCTCTCACAGCTATTAATAAACACATCAACATTCAGACACACCAGTTAACATTTTATAACTTTATAAATTAACGCGTCGAGAGGGACAGAGATATCGAAATAAAAACGCTGTAATTGACGTCTTGCCATAGGAAACCAATCGACATATATTACGGGCTATTAGAGTTAAGTAGGAGGCCCGACATAGTATGACGTTTTTTGTGAAAATAAAATGGCAGTAGCTATGTGCGGAGTCCGCCTGAATTAAACCAAGCATTTCTGCTTACGGTGAGTCGTTTCTAGAGAAATAAAAAGGTGAATTGGCAATGAGCAAAGCGCATCGTCTGTAATGTTCGCTTTACACGTATTAAGTAGTTAAGTAGTTAACAAAATTTTAAGTGAATAATTTTTAGCGCACGTAATAATTTAGTAAAGCACTTTAGTTCATACAATTCTACTTAATTACTTAAGCATTTTACTAAATTACTTAATTAATTAAGCATTTTACTAAATTACTTAATTAATTAAGCATTTTACTAAATTTAACTAAAAAGTGCCTGTCCAAACGTGTTAAGTGATAAGCCCCGCCCACCTGCTTAATACAAAATAGAAAAAATTCTAAATTGCTTGTCTACTTGATTACTAAACTACTAAATTACTAAACTACTAAATTGTCCGTTTACTCGTATGAATTTACTTAAAATTTAGTTAAAATTTACTTAACTACTTAGCTACTTAATACGTGTAAACCGAACATAAGGGTAAAAAAGTTAAAAACACTGTACCCCTCACATTGTGAGAGGAGACCCCGAGCCCAGCAGTGGGACGATTATGGGTTGTTGCTTTGCTTTGCTTTGTTTGGACAAACAGTAACAAAAACGTTTTTATTTCACTTCCATATGAGCACGATATATCTAGTTCTCTTTTATGAGCGGATGCAAGAAAACAATTATAGTTTAAAAAACTAAATTCACGGTTTTATATTGTCAATGTAATGTAGATACTGAAAAAAAATTGGAACTGTGCTGTTAACCATTAAGGAGTTCCCTCGGCTGGAGCCAACCATGGCTGTAGTATCAGGTCAAGCTTCTCACAAAAATGCATTGTCATCAGAACTAAAGCAATATGTAAAATTTCAGCTCCTAAGGATAAGTAGGTCTAATTAGGCTTGCAAGATGTGACCCAAACAAACAGGGTAAGCTAAATAAAATCGTTTCATATTATACAAGTATAATTTATGTTATTCCTCTAAGTATTTCCCGTCTACATAATATTATGAACCTGCTTACCGAAATACAAATTGAACTATACTGTACACTACCACCATAAAACATACAATTGCCACTTTATGTCCTTGATTAAAAAACAAGTAGGAAAATTGCAGAAAATCTGTACGTCGCAAACATATATAATTTGACATGCGAATATAAAACCTTGAGTACAACATTGAAGTACCTCCGTGATGTACAAAATAAACTGTTTCCGATAGACATAAATACGTATATATCCGTATTAGTACTTTTCCTTCCTACTCTATTTACAAAGGGATCAATCAATCCATTTTTGGGTGTCCATGTGGCCTCAGATACACATGCTAGAAAATGCATGCTAGTTCAGCACACATGCACATATTTTTGAATACATACACAAGAACACACTTTTATAGCCTGTACACGTGTATTAAGTAAGTAGTGAACTAGATTTTAACTACATTTTAAGTGAATAATTTTTAGTGTGCGTCCACACCTATTAATTATTTAGTAAAGCTCTTTAGTTCATACAATTCTACCTAACTACTTAAGCATTTTACTAAATTACTAAAAAGTGCCTGTCCGAACGTGTTAAGTGATAGGTAAGCCCCGCCCACCTACTTAACAAAAAATAGAAAAATTTCTAAATTACTTGTTTACTTGATTATTACTAAACTACTAAATTGTCCGTTTACACTTATTAATTTACTTATTTAGTAAAAATTTTGTTAACTACTTAATACGTGTAAACCGAACATTAGAGCTTGCAAGTTGCACCTTTCCACCCGCACTTATTTTAGAGGAGTGTTTTGGGCATGTCCGTGTGCTATAACCAACATGTGTTTCACAGGCAAAAGTGACCATAAAGTTAAAAAGTTATTAGAAAGTTTTAACATTTTTCTCTTTTATCGTCTTTGCTTTCTTTGCCGAAGCGCTTTTATATTTTTTTTGTATTCCGTTCCTCTTGGTGATTTTTTTGAAATAAAACGCTACATAGCGATAAGACCGCCTGTTGCTTTGACCTTCTAGTTTGTTTGATTTCTTTGTATGTTATGTGTGCAACTGCAAACGATGTTTATACTATCTATAGTATGAGTATCATCGGGATTAAAGTGGGTAGCCTATTAAACTTTTAAGTTGTTGTTAGAGGGCCATTCGTTAGGCCAGCAGAATGCACAAGCAGTAACTAGAGGTTCTACACAAGATGAATATAGCATATAAACGCCCATAAATACGCGGCGCATAAGTATACGCGCAAATGACATTTATTAGCAAAGTGCGCGAAGTGCGTAACAACGCTCAACGCGCAACATCGTTCGCCTTCAAACCCGTTGTTATTACGCTTGTCGTCTTGCGCACGCGCATCGATTGTACGACGCGGCGTTCAACCCTCTCGCTCATTTATTATGTCTAAACTCAAGACATAACACTGAGTCATTGTATTATATATAAACATAACTCTATATAACATTACAACGAGTTGAACTTTATATAAATTATCTTTTGTCTTAGTTTTTAATCCGTGATATACCTACTCTGAAAAGACTTCACCGATTTTAATGAAATTTTGCAAACTATGTGTAATTTGGCCCAACGTATCTTATACGTTATAGTTTTGGACCCGATAAGTTGCGCGGCTGTCGATAGTCACCAAGGGATACCTCAGCCAAACCATCTAGTTCTTACTTCGATTGATTTTTTTATCAGCTATGGAGCCTGTAATGCCTGCATTATCAATGACTGCTGCTAAGACTTTGATATAGTTGATTAATTAAATTAAAATTTAAAAAATCCCCGACAGCTTTATTTAAACTAAACATAGCTAAGAACACTCGATTTTTTTATGGAAATAGCCGGCAAGCGAGCCGACGATCCACATGATGATAAGTGGCTATCTTCGCCCATGGACATTAGCAACACCAAAGGCATCATTGTTGCTTTGCCGGCCAAGAAAGAAAGAAGAAATAGAAAGAAAGAACTGGCTCCCAAGCCCCCAGTCAGAACACGACGAGTCGTTTAACGGTTTAGCTCAAGCGTGGTAGCTATCCAGGCGAACCCCATACATAAATAATAATAGTAATAATGGTATTAATTAACAATTAAGATCAATATTACCAATATAATCCTCCGAGAGGCCCTACCACCAGCGGGCTGGATTTAGTCGCATTTTGCGACACCCATCCGGCGTGGGATTGGGGTTAGTATTCTAAGCCGCCCCAATACGGTCAAAAACTCGAATAAGTCACCTCCAAATAAAAAACTAGATCAAAATCAGTATATCCATTTGGGAGCTACATGCCACAGACAAACATATAGATCCACAGATACACACAGATACACACAGATACACAGACACGTCTAACTTATAACACCCCTCTGTGTTTGGCGGGGGTTAAAAACTCTTATGAAACATTCACAGTTTTTATCAATTTTTATGACATGGCTACGATAGTAATGAATATTTACAGCTATAAGCAAGATAGACAGTTATGCTTTAATTTTATTTTTAAAGAGCTTCTTTAAACATCATTCCAGACCGTGAGTAAGCATTTAGCGTTTTCGCAGATACAGATACGGTATTCATAAGAACCATAATAGTACTGGAGGTGATAATTGTGTGTACCGAGCAAAGTGCGTCACGGTCCACGGAAAACTTACAGAAGATATTTTCATAAAATGCTGTCCTAAAGGTGAAATAACCAATTTAAACCTTATTATACCAACGATCTAAAATGAAAGTTAATGTAATTATTACTACAGTTTCTGACGTAGGAGAATAATAATATTGTCGCGTGTGACCTTAATTTAATTTAGTCTTTATTTTGTAACGCTTGCGTCAAATACACGCACGTTTTCGTTTACATTGAAACTAGATATAAAAACAAGATTACTATCAATACTGATTTATCTTATTGATTGATTTAATTGTATTTATTGGGTATTGAATCTATTATTTTTTCCCATTGCGCTAGATAACATTTTTGTATCGGCAAGTGACTGTTAAGCTTTCGATTTTCAAGAATATTTTACGATATTTTCACGCCAATTTAAGTGTAACCGTAACTCAATTTAAAACACAACATTTGCCTGTTTCAAAATTTTCTGAGATTTTATGGAAGGAGACAATTTTTTGAATTTATACTTCTTAAGGGACATTTCGAAAATTATGAATTATGAGAGTAAATTTTTAAATTCAAATTCAAAATCATTTATTCATGTAGGTATCATTGATACACTTATGCACGTCATTTTTTTAATTTACCAGCTTTTCGGAAAGGTGCTTTGTCATGGAGGAGAAGAAAAGCCGAAAGAAACTCCTCAGCACATCTTTTAAAAATAAAAATTTACGAAGCAACAGCCAAAAAGCGACATGATGAAGTTGCATGATACAAGTTGGATACAAGGTGCACGCACAGCATTCGCTGGAGTTTTTTTCTAGCGCGCGCCGAATCGTGGGTGCGAGCGAGAGGTACTTATACGAGCTCCAGACTCCTGTGTGATTCACGGCGTGAATTCACGCCGTAAGTTTGAAAGACCTTTTCAACGATACCCTACACGAAGGGGTACGTGACGAATAAAAAATTCATCCTCACGTTACCTGTAGTGGAGATACCCTAAAAAAATGTTTTTCAATATTCTATTGTACTATTCTGGAGTTTTAATAAATATATATAAATATGTATGTATATCCATGCCAAATTACAACTTTCTAGCACTAGGGGTCTCAGCGCTTTGCTTCGGACAGACGGACGGACATGAAAAAACTATAAGGGTTCCGTTTTTACTTCGGAACCCTAAAAACCCGTTGTCTTATTACCATTAGCATATGCCATCAAACCCATAAATCAATTTTGTTAAGACATAACGATGTACCAGAATCGGGTTTTTGGAAAGTTCCACGTACTCGTATGTATAATTTATTATTTATATTATAATTTTTCAATTATTCTTGGGCCGTTATTGGGAGCAGAATGACTTAACAAGAAAGAAAAGATGATTAATTAGGTTTTGATGACTATGTATATTTAGGTCTTATAATTATGTTGATCACAACAAAAGTGACTGATTACAGTAACGAACTTAAATTGCGATTATGGTTGAATGAACGATGTGACTTATCAGCCGTAAAACAGGTCGTTAAACCTCGTCGTACACGTTGATGGGTTAAAGTTTTCGCAAAAGCAAAAAAATGTTGCTCAGATTACCTTTTACACTAGAAGAGGGTCATTGTCCATCATGTTAAATAATGATTGGTATGCACTAGGCAACATATTACATGATCTCAGTATATTATACTGAGATCATGAGTCATATTAATCACTTACAGGGAGGTTAGGGAGACTCCCATGAAATCATTCTCTTCCTTCGTCAAAGATACTAAATATTAAAAATTACTAAGTAACTACTAGAAATAATTACCGTGAGATCGAAGTTTAAATATGGGTGCTAAATTAAACTGACTTCTGTTTAATAGCATTCTTCTCCTCTAAAAATCTACATTGAACTCTGACCATCAATGATACTATCTAAACCACTGATTATAATTACTATTATTTCTTCTGTGGCCACTGTGTATGTCTTCGATGAAAGCTACTGTAAATACAACTTAGCATTGTAGTTATTTTTGAAGTGAAAACTTCTTTAGTACGGGGGTGACTTGAAATTTTATGAAACGAAACTGTCCAGTAAAAAGAGACAAACACATAAATTCTAAAGTGAGATAGGAAGCATTGTACAGGGGTAGGGTAGGGGAGTGAGGGGTAGGGGAGCGGAGCGGAGCGGAGCGGACCGGAGCGGAGTGAAGTAGATTAGTGAAACCTACATTTTTATCATCTTCCCGAAATTTTACATTCGTCTCATTATCTTGCAAACAAAAATTTTGAAGGTTTCACTGTGTCACTACCACGTGTGAATTGCACACATTCTAATTTTAGAATTCTACTTAATTTTGTAACATGCATGAACAATTTATAACTCGTAAAAAAATATACGAACCTAACCTAACCCATTCCGCTTAGGATTCCTATACCTTTTAACCTTGTAGCGGTACTACCCCCCTTTGCCATACATCTTTTTTCGCCAATGTTTAAAATGTTGGTTACTTGTAGAATCCATGGCTTCTCATTTTCCCGTGGCTTATTTAAAAAATCAGAAGTCGGTTTCCGTGGCATTCTTAGGAAATAATTTATCTAAGTTTAGAGTTGGTTGGAATTATCAAAATAATTTACTTTCTATATGGGTACGGTTATAATCCAGAGGTGAAATACTTTCACTTAACTTAATAATATAATTTAACTAACATAGAACAGGCACATTTAAGACTGTTTCTTTAATGTAAAGCAACTTGTGTTAAAAAACACATTACAATGATACCAAACTAACAAATATGTACTAACATAGTTTTACCATGAGTAAACTCTAGTTGGTCAACATTTTCAGTCAATCAATCATCATACAATATCAATCAGAACTTTAATGATCGAATATTGATCAAAAAGAAAGTCCCACATGGGCCGGCTAATCAATGCATCCTACACTTACATAACTATAGCTTGCAAGCTAACAAAATTACCATAGCACAATGGATCAAACAATGCCGTGGCTGCGTGAGATGCGTGGGGTTACCCGCCGGGAGGGGGGAGAGGGAGGGGGGGGGGCATGTCGGCACAGTTTGGCTAACGGTAACTGCAACTGGCAACTGGCACCCGGAGAAAGCTCAGACAATGTGATTAGCGATAAGATCAGCGAGTCTCCGATGGCAATCGTTTAAATCATTGTTTTATATGGCATGCATTTGAATTTCTGTTCTCGGTCTGGGTATGTGTGTGTTCTTGTCTTTATGTGTTGTCCATGGACATGTGTCCTGTCATCCTGTGTCGAGCACAGGGAATCCTAGTGTGGGGCTATGAATATGTAACGTGTAGTGTTATTTTTTTGGTTTATGTTAGCAGATTGTATTTATGTAGAGTTTCAACGCATTGCCCACTTGTGAGCAAGGGTCTTTCCTCTTGACGTCTAGAGTCACGTGGAAGATATGTTTGGTTCGTGTTTTATGAACACTAGAATGACTTATTGGTATACTTAATGGTATACAGAGGACTGACTTTAAAAATGACTACATTAGATCTTCCTTGCCTACGATAGTAAACCAAATTCGATACCTTCTCTGTCTGCATTTAATAATTAAAAATGAAACTCCATAGTAAATCAAGATTGACATTAAAATTACTCATATCTAACAGTCCGCCGGGAAATGGAACCTGGGACTATCGCAATGAATTTAAACTTCAAATTTCATGCTCTTTACTCTCAGATTGAATGGAATAACCACCATATAATTTGTAACATTATTTACCTATTAATAATAAGATTGGAACCAATCCAATTATTCAACATAAACCAGTCAGTCCTAATGAATTACCACTACTTTTTTCTTTCAATTCGTTGAAACTTGTTATTTTGTATCAATTTATATGAATTATGTATTAGCCGTTAAGTAATAAACTCGTATTTGTAAAGGCACAAAGGACTTGACTTCGAATCCTGCACATTTTTATTCTCTCTAAATTTTGATAGTTCGATCCATATTTATTAGAATAGAATCTTTGCTTCATTTCGGCGAAGAAAGGAACAAGAGCGCCGACTATTTTCTTATTTTTGTTTTATTATAATTGAAATTTGGTGAGCAATAAAATAATTATGTATTGTATTGTACCACTGTCAATATGTAGACGGATCTGACAGCCACTATGCTATAGTGCTACGGTGGTAATAGTGTGAAACACCTGCCGAGTTTTATCTCTACCAATCTAGTGCATCATGTTAGAGCGAGCTTCTGTGTTTATTGTGCCGAACTGCCGACAGGTTGATAATTTATCTTTGGCTAGACAAATCTATGTACATTATTATGGACAAGTGATGTGAAGCTCACATAATACACCCACTAGGACTCACGTTGCAAGTAGCAGCGATATAAACATATAAAACTTCACAAACAACCACAAACCAAGCTACCATTTATCTGTATCTGTCTTTTAGATGTTGGAGGTGATCAGTCACGGAACCCTTGCTATTATATATTTCGTTATCATTTGTAATACTGACCGAAATATTTTCTAGACGGTGGTTATACCGACATCAAAGATGATGGACTATTGTAAGGTACAATCCGTACAATAGAGTAGATAATAGACGAGTAATTCACGCGACAAAAAAGTCAGTGACTATCAAACCAAACCGTGAATGTAACACTAAATCAAACTAATACTAATAATCATTCCTGATCTTATCAAAACAATTTAATTTGATAATATCGTGTCTTTCCAATCAGTAGAGTTAATGTATGCAGACTAAATTAATGCACGAGAACATTTCAACTCTGATAATATACAATTTGCAATTCACAAGACGCATTTCATCGTTTCTTCAAATAATATAGTAAGATAATATGTTGTTTTATTTTATTAATATACAAGACCCAAGCCACATATTAACGACTTTGGAATGTTATAACGATCAAAATTAATGTTAATTTATAAATAATTAAATATAATAACGACATCCGATAGAAATAGTCAGCAAGGTGACCTATAACCGAACGGGTTCAAGGTTCGATTCCTGATAAGCGCCACTCTAACTCATTCCACCGTGTGCTACGGAGTTTCAGAGAATGGGCAGTGATTTTCCAACATTGAAAAAATCTTCAATAAATGCTCTTAAGCGGGTAGTAGGATTTTATAGGCAATACAATAGACAATAATACCATGGACGCCTCTGGACATAATAAAGAAATGGAAGATCATGAGCAACCAATACTCGATAATATCTATTTACCTGTCATCATTGAGATACTATGTAATGTAGTACTTTAGTTGGTATACTATACTCAATACCATGAGTATACTTATCAATGGTTGTCATACGAGTATAAATGTATATCCCGACTGCATTAAAACTTAGCACCTTTCGATTAAGCATTCCAGGGTGGTGTAATTAACATTAAAAAGTATACCTTTGGGATCGGCGGCGGCGGTTCCGGCACATCAGAGTCCCACTCCGAGCTGAGATCATCACTCGACGCTTCAGTGAAATCCTCATTCCAGGGCACTTCCAAAAGCGATCTCTTCATTTGATCGTATCCAGGGGAAAATGTAGGTGGGCCATACCCTGGAGGCAATGGACTGGACGACCGACAATCCTCACAATTACACGGTTTAAGGCCAAAAGTCTCCTTGGTCGGCGAATCACCTTTTAAGTCCGTTCTAGAGTTCCGTCTAGAGTCACTTTTTCTAGCACTTCGCGGGGACAGTTTGTTGTTGCACTGCGGGGGGATGTAGTATCTGGTGGGTTCGGACAACCTCCTCCCGGTGTCCGGGGTCTCAATCTTGACGGGGGCGAGAAGAGACATCTTCTTGGACTGCTTCTGCGGCCTTTCGTTCGGCGTCCTATCATCAGACTCCATGGTGTATCTTATGATGGGGATCGTGAAAGGCAGTTCAGGGCACTCCGGCATGGTGACGTTGTCACAGAACGTAGAACTGTCTCCCGCCTGTTTTCGGGAGAAGGGTCAACGACATTGTTGGTGTAACAGTTGACGGTTACTTCAGAGTGCGTGCGCGCATGTCTGGTAGCGAGGGACGCGGGCGGTGGCGGAGCGCGCGGGCGCCAAACTGCGGGCCGGTGCGCCATGCGCGTGCGCGGTTTGCGCGTATGCGCAACCGTCGCGTCGTCGTCGGCCCAGTAGCGGCAGTAGCGCGTATAACTTCTTCGCAGTTCACAAAACTTTTTGGTTTGAAGGCGAAAGATGAAATGACCTTTTTAGATTTTTACATAATAAATGACTTAATCTTCTGTCATAAAGTTTCGGGTGTTATTGATGTTTTTTTGTTGATCGTATATATCGTATAGATTGTGATTACTTACACCCTACGACTTAGGGCCTAAGTCATCCAGTCATATCAACACACAATGGATTGCAACATTGCAATGGATTAAAGGGCACAGTGGCTCCCTAAGAAACGACATGGCAGACCAGTTGGCCAGGAGGGGATCCGACCAACCTGCGGTCGGTCCGGCCCCTATGCTACCACTAGCATTCAATCAGCTAAGGTCCTGGCTACGTCAAAGAACATTGAAACAACATGCAGATCAATGGGCACAAATCAATACGTGCAGACAATCTCGGGAAACTGCCCTGCCCCGATGTACGACTAACCAGACGGTTACTGTCACTTGACAAGAAAGACCTGCGAATAATAGTAGGTAACATCACTGAATACTGTCCACTTAACAAATGTTTATATGTTCTAGGTATGACCGACAGCCCCCTATGTAGGGCATGTCTGTCGGCCGATGAAACGGCCCCTCACGTAATCCTGGAATGCGTGGGCGTAGCTACCCAACGGGCGGAAATCCTCGGCACCCCGAGGTCGTTCCGCGAAGCTTGTGGAGACACCAGGAGGATCCTGCGCTTCTGGACGGAACTAGGCTGGCTGGATATCTAGCCGGCACACATTTTCACGCACAATGGCCCGACTTAGAGGCTAAGTGTGGAAATTGGAGCCCATCATCAAAATCGGTTCACCCAATGGAATGTTCTGAGGTAACAAGCATAAAAAAATACAGTCAAATTGAATACCTCCTGCTTTTTTGAAGTCGGTTAAAAATGAATTTCTACCTATGAAGTTGTATTCACGTACTGCGTATAATCAAATAAGCGACTATTGACTCTATTTCAGGAAAAAGTAAATTCAGTATAGAGGTACACACAAAATTGGTGACCCAATGAATTGAATCAAACATTACATCATTACTTTTCTACAAAAAATTCAGAATAAAAAAATTATGATGATGTATTGGATATCTTTGTAAAGTTTACATCCACGCAATTCTTATTCAAACGACCTCGGCTTTATTCAAATTATCATTATAAGTATAGATACGAGTAGGATCGTTATGGTTTTATAACTGTGTGCTAATAAAATGCTGAAAACGTATAAATATAAACTTGACTCGTATTGTATAATTATTGACTTTGAAAAGGGTATATTACATGGCGATATATATCCCTCTCTTTCCTTAATATAGCAGGATAATTTTGACGACCCTGTAACCTAGTTGGTTAGTAGCGACCCTGCCTTCGAAGCGAAGGATCCCGGGTTCGATTCCCGACCGTGGCAGATATTTATGTGACAGATAAATATTTGTACTCGGATCATGGGTGTTATTGTGATGTGTGATATGTGTCGTCCATGCCACCCGCGACACAGGTAAAAACCTACTGTGGGGGTATGAGTATGTAAGTATTTGTTTGTTTACGTATAATTAAATAAAAGTTTAGCCGTAACTACCGTCAAAACGAGAGCCATGTAATTAAGCGAAATATCAATGTATTATATTCAATTCTCTTATGTAAGCACCTGTATATTAAAGAAATATATAAATATACCTACCTACAAAATATAATCATAAAAAATTACTTTCAAAAACCGTTCGTTGAAGTCTATACTGATATTATAAAGGGGAAAAATTTGATTTTTCGCATTGAATAGGCTCCGAAACTACTGAACCGATTTGAAAAATTCTTCCACTGTTGGGAAGCTACACTATCCCCGGGTGACATAGGCTATATTATATTTTCAAAAAAATTTGGGATATATAATACTACAATATAACTCCAATAATGTAACCCAAGGTGTAAAAAAATAAGAAAACCGAAGCAAAGCGAGGGCGGTTAGGTACTCGTAATTTATAAAGTAACTGTCTCTAAGGGATGAATGTAATGATGTTGAAGATCAATGTTGAAATAAAATGTGCTATGAAAGGTAGACGAAACAAATGACGTGCACAAGTGTATTGATATTTATCATTTGTGTATTTACACAAATGATTAATTTATTTTTTTATTTTTAATGTTGCGCAAGTGAGACGAGACCTGTTTTCAAAAGTAGAAAATTCAAATATTTTAGGGGCATCTTTTTGTCGATATACTTGTCTCATCAAGACAGGCGATCCATAGAAATCAAGTTGTTGTCGTCAAATTTTATGTTCAACCGGAATAATTCTTACTCATACATATATTTATATGGATAAAAATCATCCGCAAAACCATGTGATTTAAAACAGGTTTGTTAGTGCACGATTCCGTCAGATATTATTATTGTTATGAAAAGATAAACAATGGCAAATTTTCTATTTGCGTGTCAACTGTCACGTATGTTGGTTTTACGAATTATATTACAATATCATAAAATCATACATAATTAATTAGTTATTTAACTGTAGAGGTACCTATTAAAAGTGGTGGAAACGGGCCTCATTGCAATTTTATTAGACTAACTACGGAGTATAAAGTATTGTAAGTTCTATATCCTATGATTTGGCTCTAGGATCAAAGGGAGAGATAAGCAAATGTTAACGTCGTTATCCCAAGCTTAGGTAGCAGTGAAACGTATTCAAATAGATTATCTGAGGTTAGCAGCAACAAACACATAAAACTTAAATTCTAAATACAACAGTTTTAGTACCTGAGTATATATGTACCTAGTATATCCATAAAAAAAGCAGTGATAGCCTAGCGGTAGAACGTTGGTCTCCCGATCGAAGGGGCCCGGGTTCAAATCCTGGCAAGCACCTCTAATTTTCAAATATTATGTGCGTATTAGAAGTTAATTATCACTTGCTTCGGTGAAGGAAAACATCGTGAGGAAACCTGCACACCGGAGAGTTCTCCATAAAAGTTCTCGAAGGTGTGTGAAGTCTACCAATCCGCACTTGGCCAGCGTGGTAGACTATGGCCTAACCCTCACATTCTGAGAGGAGACCCCGAGCCCAGCAGTGGGACAATTATGGGTTGTTGCTTTGCTTTTGCTTTGCTTTATATCCATAATGAATAGTCCAAATAAGTTTTCTTTCTCCAATGCCCATCTATTGACCCGTATTTGACGACCCGTGTGTCGTAATGGTTACCATGCCGGATCGCCGCACCGAGGGTCCTGGGTTCGATTCCCAGCGAGACGGAAATTTGAATGATGAGTTTGAATTTCTGTTCTCGGTCTGGGTGTGAATGTCCTTGTCTATGTTGTGTGTTGTCCATGGCACCCACTACACAGGAATCCTAGTGTGGGGCTATGAGTGTGAAGCGTTATTTATTTATTTATTTATTTATTTATTTATCTATCTTCTTAAGGGTGTCTATATTATAATATATATAAATTACGTGTCACGTTGTTTGTCCGCGATGGACTCATAAACTACTTAACCGATTATAATCAAGTTTGCACACCGTGTGCAGTCTGATCCATCTTGAAAAATAGGATAGCTTACATCTCAATTTATAGTCGCAATATTATTGTATTGTAATTTTTTTGACAGAACGAAGTCTGTCCGGGCAGCTAGAATTATATAAAAAATAAAAATTAATCCCTATCAGGGTATTAAGAAAGTTGTGCGGAAAATTACAACATTTAAGAAAACTTAACGACCTTATTAACTTTTGTAATGTAACCACAGACATAATGTAACCTTAGCAACATATTTTTTTTATAACTGTCAGTCCCAGAGGAAGAGGGAGAGGAAGAGGAGGGAGTTATAGGCGGTACAAGTAACTCAATATAAATGGGTGTTCGAGAAAAAGTATTATTTGAATGACGATATTCCTAATGAAGAAAACGTCATAAAACATAATGACCGAATAAATAATCGATAACATGTCATTTTCGAATGACGTCTTCGCTGCAAACGTACATTGTCTAAGGCCCGTAATATCAATAGCAGTTTAAACTAAATTCTGAGTTTAAACTGTCATTTTTGGTTATCTCGTAATATCCATGACAGATGTTTCAGAGACTTTAAACTACCGCTTAGTTTCAACGGTCAAGCAAGGGCAGTTAAACTGCCATGTAGGGTTTATCTATTGTTTCAAAACGACTGCTACAAAACAGACGTTTGTAAATCTTTGGCCCGTAATTTCAATAGCAGTTGAACTCAGAATCAAACTCAGAATCATAGATTAAACTGCTATTGAAATTACGGGCCTTTGTCAATCAAAAAAACGTCAATTCTTTTAAATTAAAACATTGCCATATAAATTTCTTTACAATTTAAACCAAAACGAATGTACGAAATCCCTAGTGTTGCTATAATTTATAAAGTATAAACTAATCTAAGTTTAACTAATCGGGCAATGTTTTATCATTGAAATTACGAGAGCAGTTTAATCGATAATTTAACTTTTGAAGTAGTTTAGTTAAACTGTGAGTTAAACGATTGTTGAAATTACGTGAGGTACATAACGATTATTATGATAACCTAATGGTGATGAGCTCAAAAAGTACTTAACTATTCATTTCATTATTCATATTTTATTGATTTTAGTATCCCTGCAGTGTAGCTATTACACAGAAGAGTACATAATTAATAATATTTGGCTATTATTAAAATGTTAAATACCCTAAGTATAGTTATTATTATATTATTATTATACCTAGGTCTGCTTTTTAACCGACTTCAAAAAAGGAGGAAGTTCTCAATTAGACTGTATTTTTTTTATTTTTTTTTATGTTTGTTACCTCAGAACTTTGGACTGGGCGAACGGATTTTGATGATTCTTTTTTTAATCGAAAGCTGGTGGCTGTCATGTAGTCCCACATAAATTTTATTGAGATCTGACAATGGCATCCATGAGAAAACCACATAAGTCGTAAATTTGTGTTAAGATGTGCGCGACAAATTGAGGAATAACTCAATATCACGCCAACTGATTTCGATGATTCTTTTTTTAATCGAAAGCAGGCGCTTGTCATGTGGTCTCACATAAATTTGAACGAGATCTGACAACTATGTAGTTTTTGAGACTTTGAAGTCGGTTATTTTTTGTTAGTAAAATTTAGATTATGTACTACCTAGATGCCGCAGATGCTGCAAAAACTTTATTTGTATAGCTATCCTATTTATATTATAAATGTGCAAGTTTGTGAGGAACTATGTAGGTATGTTTGTTACTCTGTAACGCAATAACTACTGAACGGATTTTCATGAAATTTTAGGCACACAGATAGACCATGATCTATAATAAGACACGATAATTATTCTGGAAAAGGTACTCAAAGCTGCGGGGAGAACACTGGCTTCAACCCATTAATGGCCCACTACTGGGCACGGATCTCTCCTCTTGAGGAGGCCTAGAGCATACTCCACCACGCTGCTCCAGTGGGGAGAGCGCTGGTCAAATTATAATTGTGATCACGGCAACACGCCCGCCATATAAGCGTATTACCTAAACGTTGATAGAATATCGATAGGTGTCCTTGTCAAAATTCTAATGTCAATGTCGGCTGAGCTGTTAAGTAATTCAGTTTGTTAAGCAACCAACGTCATATAAATTGTTTATTGTGACGTGACATTCATTATTATTGTTTGGGTGCACAGACTTGTATACCTTTTGAGTGCAATGGGTGTGCGTCAGTGGGTTTTAAACGTAAACTCAAATATTATAGCAATGAAAGTAGTTGGGTACTACGCCATTTCTGACGTTATCGAATAAGAACTCTTGAAATCCATTGCAGTCAAGCATTAACTTAGTAATAAGTAAAAAACACAGCTCCAGGTATAATACGATGAATGAAAAAAAAAACACAACTTATTATGAATATACATAAATTTTCATCGATGACTATAAAAGATTAGCAACCATAAAACCACAAACGCAATGGGCTAATGGCACTAAGAACGACACAAAAAAATATCCGCCACAGGCCAGAGAAGCAAAGCAAACCACACATGAAATTAATAAACCATGAGCCTAGTCTGTATCTAGCAACAATGTGATAAAAAACCACGACTACATTCCGCCGAGATAATGTAACCGCGTCGTGACTCGTGAATCGTTACAGACTAAAAACACTCAACAGGAGCGTCATTCGCAAAAACAATTCACGTGTAAGGCTAGGCGTGCACTGGGAAGACTACGCAGTTATTGCAAGAGATACGAATCACCCGCGTTGAAGCTAGGTTAGGTAGAGCCAGTACGGTTCCTTAAAACTATGTCCAATCTTTTTGCAAGGTTTCTATTGTCAATATCCTTAGGAGGACACAGGCAACATTATTATTTGATCATTTGACTTCCCGGTTAAAAAGAAAACAGGGTTCCCTCACTTATAAATCCCTGTCTGATACTTCAACCGAGAGAATATTTCTCGGTTGTTTCTTCAAGATTAATAAAGCTAGCCAAATTCGCAAAGTGCTTTGGACAAAACCCAACCCATGACATAATTGTAATGACAAAATACTGGCCATTTACAGAGCGATAATAGTGGTTGGGCAAGGAAAGTCCTCAAAATCCGACCACGGATTAGATAAAAAGAGCACAGCACGTTGACCAGTTGAAAACCTGAAGACAGCAGCGTGTGGACACCACGATTCTAAAGACTCAAGCCAGGAGAATGACGCAAGTTAGGAGAGATATGACCAGGAAAAGGGTGATAGATAACTTGCTTGTGTCGAATGAATAGTTGTTGTTGGCCCTAGCGGCCTTTTAAAAAAGCGAGGAGTGTGTAGCGCTGTGCGCGCGTACCCTAACGTAGGTACGTACCATTCGATGAGGTGTGACTGGTGTGACGGACAGCTTATCATAAACCATTAACCAGAACCGTTACCTCCACGTGGCGACGGTGAACTGATCACGGGAGAGCTTGAGAAAATTTTCAATCAACACTAGTGAGGTGTTGACAGGTTGCTCAGGTAGCCTAGGGCTGGGTTTGTTTTCTCGCAGAATGGAAACAACATACCTACGATATTAATACAATAGGTAACATAAACGATAACAACATTTTGTTAATAAAGAAAACAGCAATAACAACTACGTCAAAAAAACTATTTTACACTTGAATAATTGTTAGATAATACAATCTAAATTTTACTAACAAAAAATAACCGACTTCAAAGTTACTCAAAAACTGCTTGTCAGATCTCGTTCAAATTTCTGTGGGACTACATGACAAGCACCTGTTTTCGATTAAAAAAAGAACCATCGAAATCGGTTGGCGTGATATTGAGTTATTCGTTAATTTGTCGCGCACATTCTTAATACAAATTTACGACTTATGTGGTTTTCTCATGGATGCCATTGTCAGATCTCAATAAAATTTATGTGGGACCACATGACAGCCACAAGCTTTCGATTAAAAAAAGAATCATCAAAATCGGTCCGCCCAGTTCAAAGTTCTGAGTAACAAACATAAAAAAAAATACAGTCGAATTGAGAACCTCCTCCTTTTTTTGAAGTCGGTTAAAAATTAAAAAAAAAATGCATTTTACATTGATAATAACACAAACATTCTATAATATTAAACATTACCGAAAATTTTTTTTGCCGTGCATACCTAATTATTTTGCTGACAGTACATAGCAAAATTAAAAAAAACATTACATGGTTTATTTATAAATCCCTGTATTCGAACTGTTCCAACTGAATAGTCTTGCAAAATGCATAACACTCATAAATATATAATTATATACTCTCTCGGCATTACCAATTCATGTAAATATGCATGAAGGACATTCCACAAAGACCGGAAAAGCGACTCGCCCTTCACTTATTTCTGTGTAGACTTCAATATTATATTTTATTGAACGCGAAAACATTGATAATATATGTAATGTAAACTGAAGTATGGTGGTTCTACAAGCTGTGAGAACAATGCATTATAATATTATTTAGATTCTTCAAATTGACTCAGTTTTTTCGTTAGAGAACCAAAAAAAAAACAAGTAGGTAATACCTAACGAAAAACAAATCGGTTAAACCATTTTTAAGTAAACGAGAACAAAACGAACAAACAAACAAACAAAATTCTAATTTGTTATTTTATTGATGATTTTGATAACTGTACATTTGTCACCAAAAAAGTATGTGTAAATCCAATATATTAATTTTGATAATTTTATTGTAATGCGTCACACTGTTTTTTCCGCGCGGATAACTGAAAAATTAAACAATAAATGATTGATATTGATAAATTATTTTTGTTATACTCGTACATATCATTCACATTTTTGTTATTGTAATATATTGAGATTAATGAAGCTTTTGTTTGGCTAATTTATTGATTTTTTTAACTGTATAATATCATTGTAGAATGGAACAAAAATATATTTTGTAAGTGCACCACACTTGCTGGCGTAGCGGACTATAGCCAAAATGCCAAAGTACAAAGGTATGGTTGGTACTTTGGTAATTACTAAAAATTATGAGCTATGATGAAAGCTGAGATACTAGCAAAAAAGTCCCTTTCACTTCTTAAAAAGAAAATGTCTTTATAAATTCGGGGCGTGAGAAATTTCTTACCCCTTAATTGGCATGAATTGGCATGTAAGCTTAATATCGATTGCGTGAGATAATTTTATTGTGATAAAAGCAAATTAAGCAACCGTTCGGTCCGGTGCGTTTATATAGACGTTGCTGCCTAGACACTTAATGGTGGTCAAGAAACTGGTATAAAGTAATTTCCTTTCTGACCATCTTTAAACTGCATTGTATTGGATAATAACTACATAGCCACAAAATATAAATATAACGTGAGCAACTTGGTTTCCCGCTCTACTCTCATTTCATATAAAATAATGTAAATACACCGCCATTTCAAACTGACAATGCTCATTGCTGAAATCCCACAAACGTTGAAGTGACGCGCCACTTCAGCGCTTACCATGCGTAACGTCATTTCAATACAATGTGTCACGTATCTCAAGAAAAAGGTTATCGATTCTTGAAGCTATTTAGGGTTCATTCACTTGAACAGAAATACGTAAATGAACTTTGTACTAAATAACACGAGTACAATATCGAGAGTTCTCGTTATTTACACAATATAATTTAAATAAAAATGATAATATTACGTTATCGCTAATAAACATCTGTAAACTGTAACTAAAATTAAAGATCATAAAACAAAAAAGCGGCCAAGTGCGAGTCGGACTCGCCCATGAAGGGTTCCGTAGCAGCAAGTAACATAATATAAAAGTTCTTGAAGTTCGTTGTAACTTTGATCGAGGTAAATTGCGGTTTACGATTTATGACGTATTAAAAAAAACTACTTACTAGATCTCGTTCAAACCAATTTTCGTTGGAAGTTTGCATGGTAATGTACATCATATATTTTTTTTAGTTTTACACACATTTTACCACTTTGGAAGTGTCGCTCGCGCAAACTATTCAGTTTAGAAACAAATGATATCAGAAACCTCAATTTTGAGTTTCAGTTCTAAGTATGGGCACAATATATTGTGGTATGGGGAACCCCCAAAATTTATTGTTTTTTTTTCTATTTTTGTGTGAAAATCTTAATGCGGTTCACAGAATACATCTACTTACCAAGTTTCAACAGTATAGTTCCTATAGTTTCGGAAAAAAGTGGCTGTGACATACGGACGGACGGACAGACAGACAGACAGACAGACAGACAGACAGACAGACAGACAGACAGACATGACGAATCTATAAGGGTTCCGTTTTTTGCCATTTGGCTACGGAACCCTAAAAACTTAACATATTCTACAATTTAATTAAGTCAGCAACTATATAACTGGACCCACGCTCGGCTATTAAAATTAAACACTTGTTAAAATCATGGTTAAGATATTACTAGTGCTTACTGTTAATATTATTCGCACCATATTCGATAGAAGCCACTCATGTCATGTAATAACTGCACCACAATTTCACTGAAGCGTGGATATGATTACTGCTGCACTCGGGTTATGGTCAGTGCTTTCAATACTACACCTAGTAAGCATAAAATAATTCGAGTATTTTTACCGGACTGCCAGGAAGGGTTTATCGCGCGTATCTTGTTATACCTATTTTATATTCATATCTTCCACGGATCGTTACATTCTTGATAACCCAAGTGTTCTTAGATAAGCGAAATTAAAAAAAATGTGGTGGCTGTGAGATGCCTTTTTTGAAGAATCAAAAAATAAAAATAAATCGAATAATGCAATATGGATATCAAATAAAAGAGCTTACCATAAGGATTTCAAAAAGGTAGGTATATCTTGATAGCTTTTTTATGGCAGGCCAGTTTTTTTTTTGATTCATGTGATTGATTTAAATCATGTTTAAATTCGCAAAAACATTAATAATAATAATAATACTTTATTTATTTGTTGATTATAAACAGCTATAGTATATTAAATTAAAAGCGCGTTTTTCATACCTACCCAATTAATATACCTACCCAAGGTATAAGTATGTGCACTAAATATTTTTAAATATTAAGAGAACAGGAATAACCAATGTTATATTTAGCCGACTATGTCGTAAATCGAAATAATATAACATATAGTAATTATCATACATCGTTTTAAAATAGAATAATGACAAAATGTATTAAAATTTAATATATTAAACGCGGCATTAAACGCTGTGTCACCAAATAAAATCGTAATGATTCAACGTGGTTAACAATCATTAAGTTAATTGAACGACATTGAGTGCCTTTTTGGTGAAAAAACTTATTGACATTTCGTCACCATCGGCACTTAACATAATAATACGCTACGGTACCCTAATTTATTTAATAACTTATTATTACTTAATCTTTTCCAATTTAGTTTATCTGGTATCGTTAATTTATATCTTTTTATTAAGTGGCGATGGCGTGAAGTTCCCCTGGATATGTACCTGGTACCGCCCTCTTGTTTGACCCAGCTGCCAAATGACTCATCGTGTTCCGGCTGTGGACTTGAAAGCCAGTTTTTTCTTTCTAATCTTCCCTTTTTCTTGACCGGCAACGCATCAGTACGCATCAGTGATGCCTTTGGTGTCGCCGATGTCCATGGGCGACGATAGCCATTTACCATCAGATAAATCCTTTCAAATTTTCCAAAAATTATAAGATTTGCCCATGGTGCACACTTGCATGAATTTATTATTCCTTTTATAGTTATTAACGTTTTAAAATCCATGCTATAACATATACCTACATAAAAACATAAAAACTATTGAAATTATTGTTGCTTTAAAAGTTCTTTTTTTTCGGCATAAAAATGATTTGTTAATTAAATATTTCTGAAGAAAAAAAATTGCCGAATCTGCTACCTGTAGCCAGCGGATAAAATATTAAAGTGGCTCGGTAAGGGAGACAGCCCCATTGGCGCTAAATAGCCCCATCTGGCAACACTGGATTTGCCCTCCCTTAGGCCAGAAGCTTAGTACACCCATTTTTGGAGAAATATGCTCCAGACTTCCTCAATTACGAAAGAGAAACCAGTGCCCTGTAGGCCCTCATACGGATCGAAATCATTAATTATAATACAGTAAATGTATGTAAAAGCAGTACAACTCTTCAGCTTAATTAGTGCCAATTTAAATTAATACGCTTTACTTACATTAATTGCAAGCAAACTTAATTGTGGACTTGTTTTAAATGAGAAACACCTTTGAACTCTTGCGACGAAATCGCGGTCAATACAAGGAAAAACTTGCTTGGTTTATACAACTGAACATACCTTATACACTGGAACTGGATCAAATTCGTAAAATCTGATCGAACTGAAACGTTCTGATTTCGAAATTATCGACCCCAAAAAGTTCCAATTTCGAAATTATCGACTCGAAAAAGTTCCAATTTCGAAATTCTCGGCTCGAAAATGGCGCTAGAAAGCCGAGAGAAAGGAATGACGTGTGAATGACGCACGCACCGTCTCTTGGACCGCGTCCGGTGACGTCACCGGGACCGCCTGAGACTGTGAATGGTGAAGGATTTTCAGGAAAATGCAACCGTAAATCGAAGAACTAAAGTACGTTTTTAATCGTTCCATTTTATCCATGTTCTGAGTATAATGTTGGAATAACAATGAATCTTGTAAATACGTCAACCCTCTAGACCGTGGTGATACAATTTACTTGATTATACATATTAATTGCGGCATTTGTGGAATTTGCGGCAAACTCATACCAATTCCAGTAATTACATTCACTGGAGCCGCTGCTATATGCGTAACGGATGCGTAAACAGAAATACCTACTGTTTAAGTAAATCCAACCGTGATTTCTAAATAACGTAAGTCTATAATGTCATTAGTCTTTACGTAAAATATGCGGTTCTGTAAATGCAGTCATTGAATACCTAAGTCTAATAATTGTAAACTGAAGGAAAACTCTTTTTACACCTTTTTTGAAGAACCCCATGTCATAGCGCTCCGGGAATACCTCAGAAGGAAGCTCATTCCACAGCTTGCAAGTGCGTGGCAAAAAAGATCTTGAGAATCGGACCGTAGAGGTTCTCCACGAATCCAATCTGTGTGGATGAAACTTCAATCTTCGGCGAGTGGTGCAGTGATGGAAAGACGGCGAGTGGTGGAGTGATGAAAAGTGGATGGTTCTTTGAACGAGTAATATGAGTCCAATCTCATTTCATTACATTCCCCTTCGAATAAAAAAGAGTCTTCCAAATCGGTTGATAAAATGACAGAGTTCTGATTTAACATACATAAAAAAGATTCCAACAAATTAAAAGCCTTCTCCTTTTCTTGAAAATGGTTAAAAATGCATAATTTTTGACGTTATTAGCATATAATTTATTCAAACAGGTGGCACGACCGCGACTGTAAATATTTCCCTTTCTTCAGCTGGTGTCAGTCACCATAAAATAATATATTTATACGTATGTAGGTAATCCAGAACATTACGCCTTTCTACGGTTTGCGATTTGACGCATATATCCAGACGTCTGACGCAGTTTTTGACGTAAATGGGACGCCGTACCACGCCGCGCACCTATTGCATTTAACATGAGCTGACACAACACAGAATTAGGACAATTTACCGTTTCATAAGCCGTACCTATTTGTGTCTTAAAATTTTAGGCTACGTGGCTTCGACAACTTTTCTAAATTTTGGCTTTTCTGGATCTGCTTGGTATGAAATTAATGACATGAAATTAAGGTAAGTATACCTATTGCCCATTTATTTTGATAACTTAACTAAAAGCTTTCCATATTTGAAGAAAAAGTTACTTTCTTATTGCTTATTGACACGACAAATAAATAATATGATCTACTCCTAATCGTATCCTTCTAATGTGAAAATTTGTTTTTGAAGAGATGTTACTCTGTCGCGCAAAAACGCATGACTCAAAAACTCAAAGACGCATGGAAATGACCAGATCTGCAACCAGTTCCGTACAGGCTAGTGATACTTCTTTGTAAGAAATATAAAAATGTATTTTATTTTTTAAAAGATGTGCTGAGGAGTTCCTTTCGGCTTTTCTTCTCCTCCATGACAAGTACCTTTGCGAAAAGCTGGTAAATTAAAAAAATGACGTGCATAAGTGTATCAATGATACCTACATGAATAAATGATTTTGAATTTGAATTTGAAAAACTACTAAACAGACTTTCATGAAATTTAGCACACACAGACCATTATCTAAATAGCACATAAGGTACCTAGGTGTTTATTGTTATGGAAAACGCGGGCAGTGCAGAACCTACTTAAAATAAAATTTGTTAAATATTTAGTAAACCAATATTTTAACAATATAATTTTATTATTACTTTATAACATTCATTTTGAAGCAATTTATAATATCACTAGCTGCCCCGACAGACTTCGTTCTGTCAAAAAAAATTGCAATAAAATAATATTGCGACTATAAATTGAGATGTAAGCTATCCTATCTTTCAAGTTGGATCAAACTGCACACGGTGTGCAAATTTGATTAAAATCGGTTAAGTAGATTAGGAGTCCATCGCGGACAAACAACGTGACACGTAATTTATATATATTAAGATTAAGTACATAGATGGCGGTGGCTTAGCTTGACTTGAGCTTCTTTCAAATTCAATTAACGCGACACTGTAATGCAAAACAGCGCCATCTGTGAGTCACACTGAACTCTAAAGATGCTATGCTATATATGTGTTGCTACATGCTAGTCATGCGCGTGCGCAAGTCCGCTGGCGATTTTATTAATTCTTAAAGCTTTTTGTAGATGGCTCTGCGTTAACGATTGACGAATATGTAATAGGTTTCCATTTGAAGACGCAAAGAATATTCACAAGTAACAAAATAGATAAAAAATTGTTGGAAGTGAATGCTGTCAGTAATACCAAATAAACTGTATCAGTGAGCAAATTATGGAAGTGGTTCCATCCAATCTTGGGAGCAGACCACCTCCCCTATTCACGTTGCAACCTTCTAGACGAGGATATCTGTATTATGGCTTCTGTTGGAGAAAATTTGCGAAGACGTTTCAGATATATTTTGGATGTCTGAAAAACAGATTTGTGTGTTTCCATCACGCATCAAACGTCGCGTCGTCGTAAGGATTGAGGTGGAGGACATACGGGATAGATCATAGATTGTATCCCGGTTTTAGATATGTCCCCTGGGATGATTTGGAATTTTAAGTTCGGGTACGTTGTAGGTATATTATGTAGTAAAATATAATAATACAATAAACCACCGCTAGGATTCAATGTGATCCGGATGTCATAAATACACACACACGAGAACAAACATCCGTCGGGAATCGAATCCAGTGCTCTGGTTTTCAAGGTTCTGGTTTTCAAGCGACTCTGGCTTGTCGCTACCGATTAGGCTAGGTCGTGTTAGTTATATTATAATCGGTGGTTGAAAACCTTCATTTCTTAAATATTTGATTTTATTAATTCTGGAATAATAAACGATTTTTGTTTTTTTTTTATTACATTTTCCCCTGATTTTTAGTGGATATCAAAGTCTGAGACAGCCTATTTCTTTTTACATTCACATTATCGGGCGGGAACACCGCAACAGGCAAGCTATTCCAGTCCTTCGTAGTACGAGTTCATAAATTACGAGGTAAAGTTATCCAATTTTATAGCATGTTCCTTATAAACAGAAAAAAAATGTTCAACTCACCTTTTTCAGCGTCTTATTCGCATCAGGGCTGGGCATATAGAAATCCACGATCCCGAGCAAGCAGTCATCGCACCGACATACGTCACTGGGCAGCGACGACATGGATCCAAAACTGCTGCAACTGTCCATGGAGTCCGTGCGCACCAGCTTGCCCGTACTCAGCGCTTCCATTTTAGCGACAAGCAGGGTCTCCATGAGCGAGCGAGGTCTGGCCGGGGAGCGCGACCGCCTCGGTAGGTCCGGTGACAGGGCACGCTCCAACAGATCGGGTGACAGCGGCCGGTGACGCGTGAAGTCCAGCGACAGGTCCGGTGACAACGCGCGCTGACACGGAAGGTCCGCGAGCGACGCAGCCGGCAGATCCGAAGACGACGCGCGCGACAGTGGCGGAGTTACACCTCGACAATGCGACGACGTCATTTTAGTAGCCGTGTTTGTAGCCCGCATGCTACGTAATGCTTTTCACGGTCGATTGATACCTGTTTAGTATTGTCGTATTGTTGCCGGTTAGAGTACGTGCTTTGTTAGCGAGAGTAAAGCTAAATTTATGTAAATGCGACTGCGAGAGCAAACTGAAGTTATTAGTTGTGATGGTTTGTAACGTGTGGATGTGAATATAGTTTGATGACCTTGTAGCTTAGTTATTAGATTAAATGACTGTACCTAGTATCTATGTCGAAATGTCCAGGGTTCGAGGCCCGGTAGACCCAGATTTACGTAACGGATAAATATTTTTGCTCTCGGATCCTAGTTGCTTACGATGACCCTGAACTTTGTCTCCTTATTATTTACAAAAAAAAGGAAACTATAAGACCTTGCAAACGTTTTCAAAACAAACAACATAAAAAATCCGAGATGTACGTAGTTTTCCAGCCATAACTTCAGGAAATAAGGCCGCTTATGCATTATTTATCCATGTTTACGTATATTTACAGCTCGGGAGGTCGTTATTAATGCTACACACGCACCCACACACACCCGTTGTCGACAGACACACCTGCGTTGTGGCGGAAAGTTATGATACCAACGTACGCTAAATGTCCGTTGTATTAGATTTATTATCTTGCTGGCGTCCCTTCTCCTAGGGGTATTGGACTATCCAGATGAGGAGAGTAGGTGCACAAATACAAGCTGGTTTAGCCGCGAAAGAAAAGCTTTTGTTTCGTTATTTCAGTTTCCCTTTCCACTTATCACATAGTATAAAATAAATAGGCTATGAAATATAGTCTCCAATTTTCCGAACGCGGCCCGTTCGGAAAACTGTATCATATCTTATCGTCCAAAACACTACCTCAGTGCCTGAAAAAGGTGTTCGAGCAGTGTGTGTTGCCAGCGATGACATACGGGTTCAAGACGTGGAGCCCAATTCCCATTTCGTAGAGATACATGTCTAACAGAGATATCTCGAAAAAACGTGGCCAACCTCGAATAAAACGAAGCCAATCGGCCATGTTTTTTCGACATATCTCTGTTAGACATGTATCTCTACGAAATGAGAATTGCCCCCGTGGTGCTTCACTATTGGTATAATCCACAAGTTCAGAGTAGCGCAGCGGGCTATGGACAGGGCTATGCTCGGTTTTTCTCTACGTGATCGCATCAGAAATGAGGAGATCCGTAGACGAACAAGGGTAAGTGACATAGCTCAAAGAATTAGCTGGCAGAAGTGGCAATGGGCTGGCCTACACACATAGTGCGAAGGACCGATAACCGTTGGGGAAGAAAAGTCCTCGAATGGCGCTCACGTCTCGGAAAATGGAGCATAGGACGCCCCCCAACCAGGTGGACTGACGACTTGAAGAAGACAGCGGGCATCCGCTGGATCCAAAAGGCTCAGGACCGGTCAGAGTGGCGCAAGTTGGCAAACTGATGGATGGATGGATAGGCTCCAAGGTGTCGACTTCAACGAATATATGGACTTCAAAGATGGCTCCCACTAGGATTTCTGTGATATGTACACGATGGACGTAAACAAATGAGACATCTCAAACAACATCTAAGAACAAACATTTATCTGTCACATAATCCACCTCAGTCTGGACTCAAACCCGGGATTCCTTAGCAGACAGGGTCTCTAATACCATGGACCATTGGAAGCAAAGCACAGTAATATTGTGTCAGTGTCATTATATTTAGGGTTTTTAGACAAAGATACAAATCTATTAATATGCTCGACCGATTTAGTTGCGGTTTTCATCCATTATTGTTGTAAAGAATCTAGTCTAAATATTAATTCAATGGCTAGTAGTAAGTATTTACAGGTACTTACTAAAATATTCTGTTACTTCTTAGTAAATATTCTGTTTACTTGAACACTACCTAATACAACGTACCTAATACAAAGTTACAATGTCGGTTCAAAAATTGAAAATGCTTCCACAACATTTAAGCAATTTATATTTACGGGGTCAATTAAAAGCGAATTAAAAGCCTTTAAAAGCCGCGTGAAAATCCTTGCAGTAATTGATATTATCGACAAATAAAGACTTCGTTACATTGTGGTAAACACACATTCTTAAAGTCGTCACTTAATCCGATACCGGTACGTAACGGGTATTACTTATAAGTGTAATAATTGTGTATAATTAAAATAGAATCCCCCGCTGAGCTAAAACACATGCTGATACTAAATTCGAGTTAACGAGCAATCAGAAGAAGACGTCACCAGTTCTCAAGCAATGTAAACCAAGAAAGGCTATTTGAAACGATTAACTTGAAAATTACACGCCATTACTACCTTTGACGTGGAACTGTAACTGCTTAGTTAAAATATTTTCCAATGGAATTTTTCTACGGACAAGTCCTGCGATGTCATTGCCATAAATTAGGGCTGCTACTGACTCTAGTCATTAAAAATATATACTCTCCATACATAATTATTGTGGTATACAAATGCCTTGATAGGAAAGTTGCATTCTCGGAAGCCTAATTAAAGCCTACAATTATTTTCTTTTTTTTTCATTGTCAAGTTAGATTAGAAAATCTAGCAGGAAATATTTTTAGTGGGTCGATTGGTTATCGTTATATTAGTATCGGTATAGTAGTATCGTAATAAAACCATATTAGGTTTTATTCCACTAATAAAATAATCAAAATGTACTAATGTAAATAATTTGAAGGCAATAATTATAATGATTATTATACTTATAATGTGTATTTATAATAATTTGTTATTCTAATGTGAAATGCATTCTTTATTACTAGAGAACCATTCCACAAACTGAGGCTGAAGGCGATTTTTATTATTCGCTTGTACTTGCACTGTTCTTGTCTTTTTATGTATAACTAGCTGTGCCCCACGGTTTCACCCGCATTCATTTATGGAAAAAACTTAATAGTAAAATATAATTATGATGTTATATTATAGCCTTATAGCCTTCCTCGGTAAATGCACTATCAAACACAAAATTATTTTTTCAATTCGAACCAGTAGTTTCTGAGATTAGCGCGTTCAACCAAACAAACTCTTCAGCTTTATAATATTAGTATAGATTTTCTTACTTCAACGTTTTTTCTTTCAATCCCTAATCCCCAGCTAAACAATATAATAAGCGCCACGTGTATCAAATGACCTGAAACTTCGTCAACTGCGAGTGTCGTCGTAGGACTAAAAACAATATTATAAAACCTGCAAGCGTTCGTGGGAGTTAATTTATAGTAAAAATGCATGTCGTGTGCCGAACGACAAATTCAACGCTAATGTTTCCACGCAATTGTAATAATGGAGGACAAATCCTATTCTTTTATAATACCTACGTTGTGTGTATAAGTTACTGCTACTTTGGTAGATCTATTGAACTGTTCTTGCCTGTTAGTCCTTACCTAATAATTGTTTAATATTCGACTGTGCTACGAAACTAAATATAATATATTATTTTCTATAGAGTAAAGTACAAAAATTTTATTGCCTCTGGTAGGAAACTCAAAGAAGTAACACGTCAGAGACTTAGTTGCAACAAATTGTCAAAAAAAATTATCGTTCTAAACGATGACCAAATGTGATAATTATAGTGAATCAATGTGTGCGGATGTACGTGTCGAAGCATCTATTGATATTTATTTATTACTCAACTTGACCATCGTATTCGTATATAATATGAGTAATTATAATATTTAATATTTTGATTACTTCGGTGCCTCTTAAGGATGTAATTTTAATATTTTATCGCCTGTCCATTTCCTGCAGGACTTGCTGGTAGGGCTTCACGGCTAGTTATCCGGCTGTCAATATCTAACGCGCAGATGCAATAAGTCGATAGGCCAATGAATAAAAACTTACTGGCAAGACTGACGTTTCCTCTCACCGCGAGACGCAGATGTATTGAGTCTAAATGCACCGTAGATCACACCTGCGGCGACTTGACAGACAGGTTGGTTTTATATTCTTACGAGTCTTTATCAGTATCGGATTCAAAACTGGTTGGTTGTAAGAAGTTATGATGAATCGGTTATCGTTAAGACCCGGTCTTGATACTAGAAGTTCACTATTTGATGAAATTTTGCCCCCCATTAGAAGCTACTTAAGATGAAAAACTTAAGAGTTCCCCGTAATCATAAAAGTCTTAAAACACCTATTATCTCCAATAACTTACTTAACCTTATTCCTTAAAGGAGAATTTTATTAGTGAACCTTTCAAAGTGATAAGCTAGAAAGCAAGAATGTAAAAAAAAATCTGATCATTTGAAATTTAAAAAATCCTTTCCATCCGCAAAAATAACAATGACATGCTCACCCTACTGCAACAATATAAAATTTCAACGCAATACGTGCCTCTATGTGGGTGGCACTCGGCGTATAACTGCGAAGTTCAGCTTATATCTATAAATCATTGGCGAAATCGAGCCATTTCTATACTGTATAATATAAAGGTTAACGTCTCGATAACGGGACGTAATGGTCGACATTGATGCGTCCGTCGGTCCATCCAACGGCTAATGTCGAATGTCGATCATAAGCAATTGGCTAATGGCAATCATAAACACGGTTTAGTTGAATGAGTAACCGTAGTTTAAATCCTGTTTTAAAAAAATTGTGTGAGATGCGTTTCGTCACTTATCATGAATTTCACGTTCGAGCTACAAAGTACAAGGCCCCTACTTTGCACTTTTGCAAGCATTTCATATCACATAACATAGCATAATAACCAGCGGACAATTAGACGCTTCTTACGACGTAATTTAGAAATCCTCAGACATTTGTAACTATCAGTATAACAGAATTTAACAGACTGAAATTTTAACCCTCTTTGGCTTCATCGAAGAGTCACGTAAAAAAGATCCTTTACTTAAAAGATTGGTAATATTTGCGTAAACGTAAATAAAATTGTGTTGGCCGTAATTCTCACGTGTAATATCGCCTTGACCCTCTGACCACAATATCTGAATACCTATTCAATTTATCAAAATGCCAATGCTTTTATAAAAATTATTTAAACCTTCCATTTTAGATACTATCTATGACATTCTGTGGACTTAAGGTACTCTTATATTCATTTGAGTGAACATATTAACATTTAAAATGTAACTTGAGTTCTTAAATGGCAATTTTTTTTAATGGAAATAGTCGGCAAATGAGTTGACGATCCACCTGATGATAAGTAGTTATCATCGCACATCAGCAACACCAAAAAAAGCATCACTGATGCGTTGCCGGCCAAGAAAGAGAGAAGAAAAAGAAAGAAAGAGCTGGTTCTCAAGACGTCAGCCGGAACACGACGAGTCGTTTGGCGGCTGACTCATGCTGAAGGGTGATAGCTATCAAGGTGAACCCCATTTAGATATAATAATAGCAATAATGGTATTAATTAACAATGAAAAAAAAAATATTTTTTTAATTTAAATGAATATTACCAATATAATCCCTCGAGGGGCCCTGCCACCTGGTACCACCACCAGCGGGCCGGATTTAGTCGCCTTTTATGATACCCATCCGGCGTGGGATTGGGGTTAGTATTCTAAAAAAATTATTTTTATGAACTTGCAATGTTTTTCTGTTAGTTTGATGGCTTTTTAAATTTTGCAAGTTAAATAAAAAATTACATAAGTAGGTATAGGTAACCTACCAACATCCTCTCCCTGAAATTGTAGGTAGGTATATATTTCTAAAATTCCGATGAGAATGCACTTGTATCACAAACATGATCTGATACTAGGTACCCTAAATTGGCCTCGATTGAACTCCAAATTCCAAACGAAGGAACAATTAACATGACAGACAAAGATTTATAATCACGGGTAAGTAAGCTTAACATAACATACAATTTCAGATTCATTCACATTTAGGGTTACCAACTCAAAATTTAAAAATTCCGGACAATTTAGCAGAATATTTAAAAAAATAGTAAAAAAATGTTTTTAAGCAGGAAGGTTGACTTCTTTCATTTCAAAGATTTTTTAAATATTATGACACTTATAAATGACGGACAAAAGCCGAACAGAAGGGTAAAATTCCGGACATATCCGGACGGTTGGTTACCCTATTCACGGAGCTAAACATTGCTTACGACACTTTTTATGCACTTTTTCATTGAAACTACGAGATTTATGCCCGATAACCTTTTTTTAGCTATAAATAGTAATTAAATAATTACTAATGATTATAGGTATACAAAATTCCGTAGGCGTTTCACACGAAGGCGCCCGATAACTTTAGTGCACATCCCGCTTTCAGAGATCAGAAAAATGATCAGTTTAGTATATTATGTACCTATATACATATACCTAAAGCTCGATCGACATACCTTACGATATTGCCGATAAATTTCATTGCCTACAGTGTAAGTGCAACTGCCGATTGAATGAGTAATGAGTACAAGGCGAGCCCTTCGCAGACCCCTCCCACACGACTCCTCCCATTTCCTCCCCCGTCTATAAACTCATAATGTACAGCTACGTCAGGACGTAGGTACATACCTAGTATTTTACAGTGTAGTATCTAAAGAAACTCGTATTGTTTCGGTCTACTTTAGTCTAATGTGAATTTTCTTCTTATACATAACATCAACACATATCGACACATTTTTCCTCCTGAATAAATGATGATTACGACGCGACGCTATCAGGGATTTTATATTTTATGTAAGTATGCTTTATTTCCTTCTAGGAAGTAATACCTAATTAATTTTAAAGAGGTAAAGATTTGAACCCAGACCACTTTTGCAGCACACCAGCCCTTACATTAAACTAAAGCAGCAGAAAGTAACTATACTAATATTTTTTTTACCGAATTTCTTTCAATACGAGTACTAACTCGTATTAAAAAAAATCGGTAAAGAAATATGTATTTTAATTGTTTATCCCATGGCTATTATATGCTTACTTCTTCGCTCTACCTTAATCTGCAGAGATTTAATTACCAATAGGTACAATCCTATAGGTATACTCTTTTTAAAACGATGTAATTAAAACATTTTTAATTGGCCCTAAATATTGAGCGCTTTGTATGGGCACGCCACATTCTTAGCGCTACACGTGATACTGAAATAAAATTGGTCAAGTGCGATTCGGAACCATATTAGATATTAATGGTTCTGTATGTAGCAGGACTTACCTACACTATCGTCAACTACTTTACAACTCAAAAGAAAATGTTTTCCCTGAAAATTCGAAAAGTGAAACTTTTCATACAAAATAAATATTTTTATTCAACATCGCCGAGTAGACTGCGTCGCAAAGTGACGTCACGCGAACATCGAGGACCGAGTGCGCCGCAATTTTCTCCTGATTGGTCGAATATTTTACGTGTATTATTTTATACTATTTTCTCATTGGCTGTCCTGTATCTCAACTTTTGTATAAATACGCATACATTTTGTAAATAAAATCATTCTACTTGCAACCTTCTGAAATATCATTACTATCTCCAACCTCAGCTAAACCACGCTAAATGTATATCGTTATTATAATTCTGAGACTTATGAAAGGTCTCCTGATCTGAACATTTTTTGAAGCTTCTGCTCCGTACTGTAAAATATCTTCCTTGAATAAGTATTTGCTGTTACCAGTGGAAATGCAAGGTAGGGAAATATTTATTATTATATTATTATTACGGTTATCTTCTATCAGATAACATGTCTTACACATGTTTTTTCTATAAATGGAAAGCATTTATTAAGTGTTGGACCAAAACTGGACCAACATAAAATATGTTTAACCGACTTCAAAAAAGGAGGAGGTATTCAATTCGACTGTATTTTTTTCTCTTTTTTTTTTTGTTTGATACCTCAGAACTTTAGTTTTTGAGATGAGAGAGAGAGAGAGAGTAAAATTCAGATTATTGGATCTACAATTCCAAAAACACGAAGTTTGCCCATGGTGTGCATAACCCTAAATATGCGTAAACACCTACATCAAACCACGCAAATGTTGCGTGGTACAAAAACTCGATTACATGTACCGCCGCCGCCGCCGCCCTGGGTGACCGGTGACCGGTGATCATGAATCAGCCGAGTACTGGGAATCGACCACATTATATTATTAATTAGGCCTCTTACTGAAATCGAGGTGTGTGGCCCGCTGTTGTATGCCGCTATTGAAATTACAATTTACAGTTCCTAATTAAATCAATACCTACGTAACGTACCAAAGCGGAGTTTCTTTATACAATAGCTAGTAGAGATAAGGAATGCCAACTTACGTAGTTTCTAGCCAAACTTTGATGAAAAATTCAAAGAAAATCCGTTCCGTATTTCTATGGTGAAAGATTAAGAGACAACCATACAAACTTTTACTTTTATAATATTAGTAGGATATATGTATACCTATACGAGTAGTACGGACACAGAAAACCCGCCGATCAGTGTGCGCTCTCGCGATAAACTTTATTCAACGCATAAACATTTCTTCCACAAACATTTTATGGTTATAAGAAAATAAACATGCGGTCGGAATAATCAATCTGCCGACGACAGGTGTCGGAGATTTGCGACAGATATCGTCGGCGAGGAAATCTGCTCGGTAGACCTGCTTTGAATTATATTAATGACCATTTTATAAGCGCGGATAGACTATCAGTATAAGGTTCTTTTTTATAAACGAGACTTATTTTGAAAAAACTTGGCACTTTTTATATTTAAATTAGTTTAAAAAATAACAGAAAGTTTTGACATTAAATGATTTATTATATTTTTATCCCGGAAAAGTTCAGGGTTCCCGCGGGATTTGTAAAAAATCGATATCCACGCGCGCGAAGCCACGGGTACCATCTAATATCTAATGGTTCTATAAATCAAAATTAATCAATTAAGAAATTCATTTTGAAACCATACTACCGCGGGCGAAGCCGCAGGCAAAATCTAGTATTATTTATTTATTTATTTATTTAATCTTTATTGACCACAAAAACACGGTACAATTGGCGAGCTTAATGCTTAAATGCATTCTCTACCAGCTAACCATCAGGCCAAACAGATATGCACGAAGAGCGGTATTAACTATTGTTGGTAAGTTAAAGCGTAAAGCTAAAAAAAAAAAATGCATAAATAGTGTTCGAATACATTACATATAAAATACATGCTTACACATAAAAAAATATCTACTTATAAACATATATAAATACAACAACATATTGTATATATATTATATGTACATAAATAAATAAATAATATACGTACATATATAAATAAATAATATTATATATATATATATATATATATATATATATATATAATATATTATATATATATATATATTATATATATATATATATATATAATATATATTATTTATTTATTTATGTACATATAATATATATACAATATGTTGTTGTATTTATATATGTTTATAAGTAGATATTTTTTTATAAGTAGATATTTTTATTTTTATAACATCTCAGACGTTACATATATATATATATATGTAACGTCTGAGATGTTATAAAAATTACAGTTTACAACCAGTTAAGAAAGCTTGTAGTTTTTTCTTGAAGACGAGTTTAGCTCCAGGTCTCCTAAGCTCATCAGGAAGAGCATTCCATAACCGGGCAGCCTGAACCGTGAAGGAGTCTGACACAAACCCAGATCGATGCAACGGGATAGACAGAATATAAGAGTTAGCAGAGCGGAGCTGTCGATCATGGGAAGAGTACAGATATTGAAATTTGGATTTTAAATAGTCTGGATAGAAATAGATTATGATGAAAGAAATTTTATCATCCTATAGGTAATTTACATGGGTTTATTTGGGATAGTGACAATTTCGCATCGCTGGATGATTATTGATTTTCTCCCTAAAAGTGACATGTAGAGTGCGTTATATAATTACTAGCAGTTGCCCTCGCTTCGCTTCGGCAAAAATAGTAGGTACTTTAGTTAACTTACAGAACATACTCTTAAAGCAGCATGATTGATCATTAGAACCGCATTACAATGAAAGGTCAATACACCACATAACGTCTGTTTGTCTGTTTGTCAAAACCTTTTTTCGTAGGAACGCGTGAAGGTAACAAATTAAAATTAATATCCAATACTCAGGTCTGCAATCCCTAGGAGCTGTGAAAAGATCAATATTCTGTGTCGTCAACGCAATCAAAAGACACTCGGCTAGAAGAAATGTCTTAGGTATAACAGGATAAAGAAACAATCTGAAAACTGTTTTGTAAGTAGGTATCACAAAGAACATGATTTTACACCTATTTGCAGAACTTGGTAATTTGATCAGGGCCTATGTCGATGTATGGGGACGACAGTTCTTCAACGGCAAAGTTGTTTGTTTCTTAATTCCATTTATCTTTTCGTTACACAGCTACGTTAGGTTTCAATTAATAGTTAAGTTAGGTTCAACAATCCTAGCTCGCACTTGGCCGGTTGCTTTTACTTATTATTATTATTTCATGATACTCTTTTCTGTTTGTGTTTCCTGCTTAACCCATAGTAAATTACACTGAATAAATAGTTTTTATGATGCTGTATGGCTAATCCATCAGTATTTCACATTACATACATAGGTACCCAGACTTTAAAAAAAGTAGTAATCCTTCTCCAACGTACAATATATGTCCAAACACATCAAAATTGATTCAGCGGTGCGAGAGAGTTAAGGGTAATTCAATGAGTTATGTGTGAATGGTAATAAAGGAGGCAACACATTTTCGCATTTATTACATTGTAGTTTTAGCAAACCAATAATTCGGCAAAGGGAAGATAATATTGCTTCACATAAAATGAGAAAATTCAGCACTCAGCACTCTCAACACGATGTTCCTAAGGATATTATGCATTATAATTGTTAATAATTAATACCATTATTACTATTATTATTTCTCCATGGGCTTCTCCTGGATAGCTACCACCCTTGAGCATGAGTCAGCCGCCAAACGATTCGTCGTGTTCCGGCTGAGCGCTTGAGAGCCAGTTCTTTCTTTCTTTTTCTTCCTTCTTTCTTGGCTGGCAACTCATCAGTGATGCCTTTGGTGTTGCTTACATATGTCCATGGGTGACGATAGCCACTTACCATCAGGTGGAACGTCAGCTCGTTTGTCGGCTATTTCCATAAAAAAATCACGAAACAGTTATTTGGCAATACGCTTTACGTCTGTGGAGTTATGCATTTTATTATCAATGAAGAAAAGGTTTTGTAAGTTTAAAACAAATCGACTCATATTTTATTTTCTCGCTTTGTTATGGAACCCAAAAAAATATCCTACAATTAAAGTTGAAGACTCGATATCGTAGTAGAGTCCTGTTGAAATCCTTTCAGTGGTTTCAGAGATAAGTTGGCTCGAATCAACAAATACAGCGACATCTAGTGGCCAAGATAGTAATCGTTCGGTTACTCATACATAATTAATTTGCGTTTTTCCACCACTTCCAAGGTGAAATTAATAAAATGCTGAAATTATATTGGAGCACATATATACGCAAAAAACATGTTCTTTAAAACAAAATAAGAAAACAGATATCCACTCAGTAATAGGGATTTGAATTAATGAAAAAAATAACCTTTAAAGGCATTTTATGGTCTTTCCATGTCATATAAGTAAAAACTAAGATATGCATGTATTACTCTTTTTGTACGGAGAAAACGTTTTTTATTATTTAAAACAAATCAGCTGACATTTTTTATTTTTCCATACAAAATATCCCTAAGGAACCCTTTGGTGTGGAACCATAAAAAATAGCTTAAATTCTAAGTTGAAGTCTTTTCAATACATTAGGGAAAGTTGTGTTAAAATTCGTTCAGTAGTTTCAGAGATTTGCGAAGCCAAACAAACAGACAGACAGACAAAAATTTTAAAAACTCATTTTTCGGTGTTGGTATCATGCAAGTAACGATTTGCAACTTGAAAAAATCATTTTCAAAATCACAGTTTAACTCTTCAATTTTATTATTAGTATGGATGGATATGGATTATTTACTTTTGGTTAACTGTTGTTTTAAATATTAGAGCGAATACTCTCCGCCTACAAACTAGTTCATAGTTTGGCGGGATGTTTTGTAGTAGTTATATGAGCATGTTGTTTTGTGAATAAACGATTTAAAAAAAAACTACGATGTTGTCATAATGATAGTGTATCTGACGCCCTCGAAGTGAAGCTGTTCACCGTAAAATAGGGAAGAGTGGGGTAAACACGAACGGGTAATACGGAACGGAACAGATGTACTATGTTATAAAAAAGTTTATAATAATATGTTCTCTGTTAAAATAAAAAAATAAAAAAATGTTCTCTGTTACTATCGTAAAAATCGCGCCATTTTTTATGCCGAATATTGTTTTAGAAATAGGCGATTTTTTATGAGCTTAGTTTTACAAAATCATGATGGTGATTTAACCATTTATGGTTATGATAATATTTGGGATAAATTTTTAAAGATTAACTCATATATTTTGTTAATCAATTTGAATAAATTAAGTTAGTAACAAATTGAAAATAAAATTTAAAACAAAATTAAAATATGTACTGGTCTCATTTCAATGAAACCACTTAAAAAAGTCTTCGAAAATTATTTTTTCATTATTGAACTGCGAAATTCGCTTACAAGTACGTACCTGCTTCTAGAAACCAAGTATTAAAAATATAAGTTACTACTCTTATTGGCATTCCAGAAACTTCCAGTATGTCCCGCGTATATCAATAACGGAGCAATATGATTTATTTGAGACAAGCACATCGGAGTATGTAGAGCTAAGCTCACAAGTCACAACTCAACGAGAAGTAGTTTATCATAGGAGCCCGCATGTCCCATAAATTGTGACATGGACTTACTTTAGGGTTACCATACGTCCTGATAAGTCCGGACTTATAGACTTCTGTCCGGAACTCCGGACTTTGTACAGCTTTTTAATTTGTCCGGATTTTTTGGTTGAGATGAAATATGAATAATAAAACTTACATAAGTAATATCAAATCAGTTTTTAATCTTTATTAACTTCCCACCATCTTAAAATATAAATTTTCTTTACAATAAACTCAATGAGATCAAACAATAAATTTTCTATTGCAATTGCAAATAATCAACAACTGCAAACATAAAATATCTTCTTCAAAACAAAAATGTTTTACGTAAAATAAAACTCAAGTTTGCATTTTTTGACAAAAATGTCCGGACTTTTTTTGATTTGTCAGGCTTTTTGTCAGGACTTTTCTTTCTATATGGTAACCCTACTTGGACGGCACTTGAGCAGTATTTATCGACAATGGACTAACCACATATTACTAGCTATTCTTAGTTGTTATTATAGCTGTATAGACGACAGTAGTGGAAGACATATTATCTTTACATAATAATGTAAATTTTACTAACAAAAAATAACCGACTTCAAAATAACTCAAAAACTACTTGTCAGATCTCGCTCAAATTTATGTGAGACCACATGACCAGTACCTGATTCGATTAAAAAAGAATTATCAAAATCGGTTCACCCAGTCGAAAGTTCTGAGGTAACAAACATAAAAAATACAGTCGAATTGAGAACCTCCTTCCTCCTTTTTTGAAGCCAGTTAAAAAACAGTTACCTGTTACCTTCGCTCTAAGTAATCTAAAGTTATGATTTTAAACTTATCATCACGGACACTGAACATTTTAAAGGCAACGGGTACTCGTGATAAGATTTACAGGGGACATCCGGTTTAGGCCGATAATAAAATTACACCAATACGTATTGGAAGGATACGTGATACGTCCTTATTAACTGTAATTATAATGAATCGGATGAAGTTACCAATACTTAATAGTATTAAGTTAATACTAAAACACGTTATTCGATTAAAGTAAATCTGCTTGGCAATTAACTAGTATTTGTAACTAAGTATTTATAATCTTTCCTACATTAATTTAAAAAAATGACATGCATTTTTTTTATGGAAATAGCCGGCAAACGAGCTGACGATCCACCTGATGGTAAGTGGCTATCGTCGCCCATGGACATCAGCAACACCAAAGGCGTCACTGATGCGTTGCCGGCCAAGAAAGAGAGAAGAAAAAGAAAGAAAGAACTGGCTCTCAAGCCCACAGCCGGAACACGAGTCGAACTCGAGGGTGGTAGCTATCCAGGCGAACCCCATGGAGAAATAATAATAGTAATAATGGTATTAATTAATAATTAAAATCAATATTACTAATATAATGCCTCGAGGGGCCCTACCACCAACGGCAAAAGTGTATCAATGATACCTACATGAATAAATGATTTTGAATTTTGAATTACGATGTTCTGCGGTACTTTGATATCTCTTAAACGTTGAGATATTAAAGTACCTTAGCATTTCCCATCAGGTAATCCAATTAAAAAATATGCTCACCATACCAATATGTGTAGTAGGTAATACTTTTAGTAGGTAAATTAAATGCTCACCAAATTGGATAAATATTGGTTGCAGAATTTCAGTATCTCTTGTACCTACTTTGGATAATCCTGTAAGGAATTCTGTGAATTCGACAGCAACGCCACCTGTTCGTCCAAAACTATCCTATCTCTCAAGACCGAGCGAACGTGGGGATACGAGAATATGAAGATTATTTATTACTAACGCCGAGCCCGCGACTTTCCTCGTTATCCGGGATATTAAGTATCCCATGTCTTATTCCAGATCGTGCTCTATCTGTGTGCTAAGTTTCATGAAAATCCATTCAGTAGTTTTGCGTGAAAAACCATCAAACATTCATACAAACTGACACATCATACTAATATTATAAATGTGAATGTAAGTTTGTTTGTTACGCTTTCACGCGAAGACTACATAACCGATTTGGCTGAAATTTGGAATGGAGGTAGCCTATACCCTGGATTAAAACATAGGCTAATTTTTATCCCGGTAAAGTTCAGGGTTTCCGCGGGATTTGTAAACATCCCTACCGCGAGCGAAGCAGCGGGCAACAGGCCAACAGCTAGTTCGTAATATTTGTGAGATTCACTTTATGATAATGATTTTTCCATTCAAAACGGAACTTTAGCTATGAATAAGGAATTCTGCATGCATTTAAATCAGCCGGTGTCATTACAATGATCGACATTAATGGGATAATAATAACAGTGAGAACTCGAGGTGCAGGAAAACATTATTTATTGACTTTACCAGGGACATGTAATTTAATTTTGCGGGCAGTTATTGACACTGTTATTAAGCAACGCAGTTAACAGCCCGACTGCCCAAACTTCTTCACGCTATTATAGTTATTTAAACAACGCTTTCGCTTTTATTTAATTTTATTAACCGACTTCAAAAAAGAAGGAGGTTTTCAATTCGACTGTTTTTTTATGTTTGTTACCTCAGAACGTTCGACTGGGTGAACCGATTTTAATGATTCTTTTTTAATCGAAAGCTGCTACTTGTCATGTCATCCCACTTAAATTTGAGCTAGATCTGACGAGTAGTTTTTGAGTTATTGTGAAGTCTGTTATTCTTTACTTATTTCTGTAGTAATACGCCATCACTTTACTCAGTAGTTTTGTAACTGTCCACGGCGTTATTAATTTAACGATGACAACGCAAACTGCATAAGAAACAAAGGCAATGCAAACGCGATGCCAGGTTTCGTATTTTTATTACGCAGGAGCAGAGGATATCTGCTCCTGCGTATAGCTGGAGAGCTATTGAACCATTTGACTATCCCACTTCCCACAAAGCTAGAAATTTATTAAATGATATTTTATTATCAGTCAATTAAGAAAGTACCGTTCTGGCAGGCATCTCGCGGGTGCATCATGGCTAGCGATGGGAAATATCGTTACTTTTATTTCACTATCAAGTCCGTGAAATTATTTATTTTTGTCACTGTTAAATCACCCGTGAAAAATCACCACTGGTATATTTCATTATTGACGAGTATTGTCACAGTGGGTGCATTTTATTCCGTCCGTTACATTTCGCAGTGATAGTGACTTGATTCAGTCATTACCAAAGTTCAGCGGTCAACTTACCGGCGACGATTTGTTGACGTTGTAAAAGGGGATTCCCTACTCAAAAAATTATTCCTTCCCCATAACTAGACACAAAAACCCACGATGACTTAAATCTCACAGACATCCCTCTAAATGTATTATTTATTATAAACTCCCACAACCCAACCAATTTCGAGAACCGAATTCAACAAGGTTGCAAACTAATTCACAGACCTGCACTCACACCTTGACCTCTCCCCTTCCAGAGGGCTGACCCATACAATATTTTGAATTTAAATGGCCTAAACTCCCGTTGGCCAGTCAGTCCCAGGACCTCTGACTACTTTATCCTGCCCAATGAAAAAACAATATATATGCCCAATCAATTTCCCAATATAGCAGACCCCGATATTTGGGAAAAATTCTACGCTGTTAACCCCGACTGAAAAACCATCAATCACAGACACGTCCCACTACCACAGACTATATCGCCTCCGGCTATGGTCCAACCACAGACTCAAAATCAAGGGAGTGGAATGATTTAATATTTTATTCTATAAACAAGTCCTGAACCTTCTTAAAGAAATTACAAATTCAGAAGTCCCATCTAACGAAAAAATAAATACTCGCCACAAATTGACAGAGACAAGAGGCTGAACAGACCACAGACTACAGAACCTAACGCAGCGATTTAAAAAGTCACTCTAATGGCGACCGAGGATTGGTCCATCTGTCTGACAGCGTCCTTGGCAACTACCACAGACTAGCCGTCAAACTGCCGCCCGTCAAAACTCCTCAATCACCAATTGTCACTGTCAACCGGCTTGTCAATACTCGAGTACACTATTATCATAGAGTAACTTTGTATATACGGGAATAGAGGTCTATCTCTGAGCGAATTAAGAGAAACAAGAAGAGTCGCCCTCTGGAAACATGATTCGTAAACTTTCGGAGTAAGTACTCAAAGCTATGACAAGTAGGTGACGTATGATTAAGTACTCTCTGGCTATAAAATACTCATAAAGTTAGATAAATTAACGATATCATTAAACTTGGTCTATTTCTTTTCCTAAAAACCTTAACATTTTGTAAATGACATACTATACTTGAGTCAAACTCGCATCAGAATCCTTGTCAACAAACCATTAAAATTCCTTTATAGGGTTTTCACAAACTGATTTGTATTTCGCACACCAAATAACTATTAAAGAACTAAATAATCATTATAACGTTTGTGACATCTTCATTATTTTACTATTGACCTATAACAACAACACACTAAGAGAAAACGACGTAAAAACCAACATCTTAAAACAATTTTCATCATTGAATAACTCACGCTCGCACGTCCTTAATTTCGTGAAGCGACTTAAAACCTTTGCACAAAATTATTATTTCAAGGTTGCTTGCCTATGACTATAAATAGAAATGACTACGAAAACCTCACAGCTATAATGGCGCTTACATGCTTTGCAACTTGGTCGTATTATATTTCAAAATACAGTGAAATCAACTTATCTGTGACTTTAAGGAGGGCGCTGTCGGACGATTGGACCAATCATAGTGCGCAATTCGAGACGTATTAGTAAGTTATGAATGAAACGGCATTAGTTCCAATTTTCGCCACGTCACAAATAAGTTCTTCAGAGATGGTACTGTACAGATTATACTAGGCTTGCAACGAATAGTATATTCGGCAGTATACCGAATACCGAATATTCGGCGATCCCCCTGACCGAATAGCCGAATATTAGGCAAAAGTATTCGGCCGGATTTTAGTGCCAAAACTTGTAAGTACAGATGTGATTGTTTCGCGCTCGTTTGTTCTAATGTACAGTCGGCCGCAGAAGTAGCTTAAAATTTTAGTACCTTGTCACATTACATTTCTTGAATTTGTCATAGATGTTGCTAGGAAACCGTCGAAACAGTTACTATTACAAAGTACTATAATGTTAAGCTACTTCTGCGGCCGACTGTACCTACTCACCGCCCGCGCGCCCGCAGTTGCTCTGCGCGGTATAAAATGCAGTTTCAACAGAAATTGATTGATTAAAAAATTCTTAACTTTTCTAATATGTACCAATGACAGTAGTAAATGATCATAAAATAAATGAAAACCTTACCCTTCTAAATTTTGATTATGACAATAATTCAAATACATAGAATCCTTAACTTTTCTAATACAGAAGATGATTATGTACCTGTGTTATGTACCAATAACTACTTAAATCATTATAAGAGAAATGAAAAGATGAATATATACGTAATGAATCGTTTTTTTTTCATTTTACCAATTATCTCCCTATAAAAAAATATATTACATAAGTATTCGGTATTCGGCCGAATAATTTATACATATTCGGTATTCGGCCGAATATAATAAAAGCTGCCGAATAGGCCGAATACCGAATAGTAACCGAATATTCGTTGCAAGTCTAGATTATACAGATATTTCATTCCACTCAATATGCATGAGCATAAAATTATTTATAGGTTTAATTTCATTAAACAAAGCTGAATATATTTATGTTTATGTATTTTAAAACAGTCTATATCGATTTTATACGTAACTATTCAGTGTTATTTTAAACTTTTGCCAAATAAATATTATGTTTAAAAAGAAATTAAATTATAAAGAGTAGGGATGTTCGATCCGGATCGATACTTGTGTGGATCGATACAATGGCATACGATCCGCTCGATATTTGTATCGATACAATGGCATTCGATCCACTGGCGGATCGATACACATGCAGGGTGGATCGGATGGAATCGGATCGGATCAAAATTAATGGAGGTATGAAAAATGAATGGAGGTAGATTTCTTTAGATCAGTTGTTGGCGCATCATATTACACGAACATGAAGGCTTCCACACATTTTTCAAGCAATATTTGTCTGAATTTTTGTTGAATAGAAAGTCTGATCCATTAATTAAAGTATTGGTCAGCTAGAAAAGTTATTTGGGGAAACTCTGCGACATAGCTCTACGCCTATGGTATTTATTAGTGGTAGGAACTTCATTGCCCTCCGAATGGCTTTTCTTGTTAGCCAATAGCATTTTAAGCGAAAGTAATCGATTTGATCCTGAGCGCTTATCCAATTTACTATTCCAGCGTTCATTAAAATTTAAGGATTGGCAAATGTAATTTATAAGCTTTGCATGATATATTAATTTATTTGATTATTTAGTTTAAATACACAAGAGTTCTAAATCAAATGTAGTGTTATAAAGTGAGATATTATTGTTTATATGATGTTCTTACTACATACCACATTGTTTTAAAAAACCTTAAGTCACTTTTTCAATATTTATTTATACAATATTTTGAATAAAATGAAATCTAATATAAAATTTAATCTATACAAAACATCATATTAAATTATACGGTATATCTACATAAAATATCGTTTATTTATTAACATATTTCTTTCTTTTTTTCCTTTCTTGGCCGACAACGCTTTGGACGCTGACATCCATTGGCCGCGATACCCACTTACAGATATATTTAATAATATGAATCTATATTTGGACTATTAATTATATTGGGATATTCATGACGATCCGGAGTATCGATATATAAAACACTCGGATCAACCATTCCTAGTTAAAAATTTACTTTTTTTTCTTCTCTCTTTCTTGGCCAGCAACGCATCAGTGATGCTTTTGGTGTTGTTGATATCCATGAGCGACGATAGTCACTTACTATCAGGTGGATCCTCAGCTCGCTTGCCGGCTATTTCTATAAAAAAAAATCATTCGATACTGGATCGATCCAGAGTATCGTATCAAATCACTTGGATCGATACCTGGATCGATACACTGCGAAACGATCCGTATCGATCCAGAGTATCGATACAAGGCACCTGGATCGAACATCCCTAATAAAGAGTGGAACGGAACGCGACTTGCGAACTTCAGATTTAGTTCAAACGCACTTTATACGACCAAAAGTTTCATGCACCTGTTTGTTTGTGGTTGCTAGGCAACACAATGTGTATGTAAATTCTGATCCGAATGTGAATATAGTGTAGTTATATAAGGAAACTACAACAAACATTCTTTAGCGTGATTCACAAAGCAGGTCAGCGCCATCTCTTGAAGTTTTCGTCAACCATCTATTGACGTTATTGCCACATCAGTAACAACGCCATCTAGATTTATACTTGGTAGTTTGTTATAATAACAACAAATTCAGATGTCTCGTAAAGGTATGGAGTGGATGAAGTGGTTAACCATTTTAATTTTGTTACATTATACATGAACTGTTACTCGGTTTGTAATGCTAAGATTGTCAAGCCTGACTATTATCTATCTATACTACTAACTAACAGTATTCATTCATTAACTATTATCACTAGGTATGTTTAAAATATCAACGAAACCGTGCGCGAGACGGGCGCGCAGAGTAAAGATTACAAATGATTATGAACTGTGAAGCGAAATCTCACCGAGTCACCGTATCGTACTTCGTTTCACGAAATTCACGAATTCACGAGACACGACGTGGTTGTAAATATCAATTACCTACATAGTTTAATCAAAACCTTACACTGTTTAAAATAAGACTCATTTTCATTTGAAGTTTTTGTATCGTAGCGATATTATTAACGAAGCAAGTTGAAAGAAATCAGACAAACTTAAGTCTAATAACGTTGAGTATAAGATGCAATTTCACTTAAACAAATTCTCTCTTCTAGCTGGCTGGTGGCACTGTGTCGCTCTCGCTCACGCACGGCTCAAGTCACAAATGTTGCTTTCTCTTTTTCGCACGATGGAATTCTGTGAATTTTGGCCGGTGGCCGGCGTTAAATCACAGTAAAAGGAATACTGTGGTGAATTCACAGTCCCGTTAAATGTAACAGACGGTTTCGATGCATGTCACTGGTGTGACAAGGTGAAGTTTAATTAACAAGTGAAATATCCAGTGATAGGTGAAATGTGCCATTCCTAATCATGGCCCATAATTTTTTTGAAAATGCAAAAAATATATTTTTTTTATCCCACTCCCACAAGGCTACTAATTTTAATATGTTGTAATTTACATATGTTTAAGTGTAAAAAAAAATTGCCAGAACATTTTGAGGGTTGCAAGTATGTGCCAGAACAGAGCAAAGTTGTCATCGGGATTGCAATTCTATCTTTCTATGCATAATTTCAGGCTCTAGTCTGATTTGATATCATTCAAATGTATAAGGCGATTGTTGGTTCTCACAGATAGTACACATTGGTGGAAATAAATTTCAGTACTGCCATACAAAAAATAATAATTTTCATACAAATGTATCCTTCTATTCATAAATTCAAGCTCTAGCCTGCTTTTGATGTCATTTAAATGTATAGGACTATTCTTGGATCTTACAGATCGTACACTTTGGTGGAAAAAAAATTCGGTATTGCCATACAAAATATAATAATTTTCATACAAATGTATCCTTCTATGCATAATTTCAAGCTCTAGCCTGCTTTTGATGTCATTTAAATGTACAGGACTATCGTTGGATCTTACAGATCGTACACTATGGTGGAAAAAAATTTCGGTATTGCCATACAAAAAAGAATAATTTTCATACAAATGTATCCTTCTATGCATAATTTCAAGCACTAGCCTGTTTTTGATGTCATTTTAATGTACAGTACTATTGTTGGATCTTACAGATAGTACACTTTGGTGGAAAGAAATTTCGGTATTGCCATACAAAAAAGAATAATTTTCATACAAATGTATCCGTCTATGCATAATTTCAAGCTCTAGCCTGCTTTTGATGTCATTTAAATGTACAGGACTATCGTTGGATCTTACAGATCGTACATTTTGGTGGAAAAAAAATTCGGTATTGCCATACAAAATATAATAATTTTCATACAAATGTATCCTTCTATGCATAATTTCAAGCTCTAGCCTGTTTTTGATGTCATTTTAATGTATAGGACTATCGTTGGATCTTACAGATCGTACACTTTGATATTAATTTTTCAAAAATCTAATTATGCCGTTTTGGTTTTCGTCAAAATCAGCCCTGAGACTCCTTTTACCACTTTTCGCTATTCCTCATAGTTTTGAATTTGTCCATCCACGCTCACTTGAAAAATTCACCCTGTATACTCTTCTGGCAGATACTTGCAACCGCTAGAATGTTCTGGCTGTTTACATATATTTTTTAAACAATTGAAAGAATGTTCCCTGAAAATTTGAGCCTTGTGCGAGTAGGTTATGAATTGCTCTCCCGATGACAACTTTGCTATGTTCTGGCACACACTTGCAACCCTCAAAATGTTCTGGCAATTTTTTTTACACTTAAACATGTAAATTGCAACATATTAAACTTGTAGCCTTGTGGGAGTGGGATGAAAAAAAAATATTTTTTGCATTTTCAAAAATTTAAGGGACCATGACGCAACCGCGAAATGCCTGCCAGAACGGTACTTTCTTAATTGACTGATAATAAAATATCATTTAATAAATTTCTAGCTTTGTGGGAAGTGGGATAGTCAAATGGTTCAATAGCTCTAGGGCTAGTAATAAAAGTCCTGCGTGCGTATGACATGCACGTGTAACGTGGACAGAAGGCCTAAGTCTACAAGAACAAAAGCATACAACGAATACGGCCTCAAAGCTTTCAGAAACCAGTACACAAATGAATTGTGATATTACACGACGAGGTTGAGTAAAACAAGATAAGGTTGATAAAACCAACCGCGGGACAAAACCCGCCCCTATCATGAGATGTGATTGAGCGGAATAATTAATGAGTGGTCATGAATGATTGATTAACTCATTGATATGACCGCTGTAAGCTGTAAGTGAATTTAAAGTAAGTGAAATGAGACTACGTGGTTTTACGAGGAAAAATAAATTAAAATCACTTGAGTATAAAAAATCCTGTTATTAATTGGCCGCAATAAAATTAAAACGCAATCTTGCAGAATTCTAGAGTGAAATTCTTTTTTTTATCAAAAATTGTAATTCATCTTATGATAGAAGAAAGAAAATTTTGGGTAGAATCAAATCTAATTATATCTTTACAACGTTATTACATTGTTACACCTTCAACCTACTGACTTACCTTCCCTTCAATGTTTAATATCGATAGTTACCTTTATTCAAAATTATAACTTTTAACATCAGTTCCGACATGGAACTATCGTAACGGAAAAAGCTTGTAAACGCTGTGAAAAGGTTGTTACTTTAGTACATCTTATTTTCGGTTAATTGGCTTTCGTTACAGCATCTTCGACTTGAAGAATGAAATAATTATTCAGATTGTAGAACGTAGGTACCCTGATAAATATTTTTATGAACAAAAATTCCATTCCATCGAATTACTTGGTACAAATTATAGCCTGTTCAGTTCTAGTAATTATGAACAATAAAATTTTAAGCTCAAAAAGTCAGGTCTAATAAAACTCCTGGCATCCGGTATCGAGGAATGATGGACAGACAGACCGGCTACGGCTTCCCATATTGTTTCTCCGAAAGTTTTCTTTATGCAAGTCATATAAAAGCTCACATGCATCGCGTAAATGGACCATCTTTTAAACCAGTCAAAGCTTGTGATATGGAACCGCATATCGATGTTTGATGAAAAAGTAATAACTATGTAAACATGAAATGTAAAAATATTTTTATCAACGCAATAATCCTGGTCTTATTTGTTCTAGCGACACTCTATGCCAACTAGCAGTGATAGCCTAGCGGTTAGAACGTTGGTCTCCCGAACGAAGGGGCCCGAGTTCAAATGTGCGTATTAGAAGTTAATTATCACTTGCTTCGATGAAGGAAAAACATCGTGAGGAAACCTGCACACCGGAGAGTTCTCCATAAAGTTCTCAAAGGTGTCTGAAGTCTACCAATCCGCACTTGGCCAGCGTGGTAGACTATGGATTAATACCACATTGTGAGAGGAGACCCCGAGCCCAGCAGTGGGACAATTTTATTATGGGTTATTGCTTTGCTTTGCTATGCCAACTTTAAACTTACTATGCTGTCGCTATTCCTCCCAACTCACTTGTATAGGTAATCTTACATACTGAACAATCTCAACAACAACTTGCATTAACACACTTATCACATCGTATGATTTAAATCTTCATCGCTAATTACACACAAACTTTTTTTATGACAGTCAATCAGACGATTGGCAATTTAAAGATGGTTTTGGCAAGAGCACTACTTAAATATTCACGACTTCACCGAAGCTTGTCAAAATTGCTTTTACAGCTCAAGGCATATCTTTAAACGGACCCAGATGGTGTGACCACGTAGCTTATGAGTTATTACTCATGTAAGTTCACGTTACATTACAATTATATGTTTTTGTATTATTTTGTAGTAAAGCAAGAAATATAACAAAGCAACAACCCATAATTGTCCCACTGCTGGGCTCGGAGTCTCCTCAGGCCAAGTGCGGATTGGTAGAATTGATGATGAACTATGATTGCGACGAACCGCGTAAAATATAAATGACGAATTGCGATCATGACGAACTAAGAATGTGACCGCGAATGTGACTAACTGAGTTTTGTCAAAGCGTGACGAATCGCGTACGTGACGAAATGCGTTTTGACATTGTGCGAGTGAACCTATTAAATAAGGGAAACATAAAAAAAAGTAATAAAAAATTGCAATACACACTCATAGCTACATACAAACACACGAATATACAAACCCAAAAAACATTTTGATAAAATGATAATGTAACCTTTATTTGCTCTCTGCGTCAAGATTCCCTCCTATGGCCTCGGATTTAGAGGAACAAGTACCCACACCATTAAGTATTTTGTGCCATGGCCTCAATATTCATAATATTAACAATCGCTGATATTTTCGAACTTACAAAAACATTATACATAATATTATTTCAGGGAAAGTTTTGCATTAAATTGAATAGCATCATAAATAAATACAACTGTTTTGACATTTCAAAGTTCGTCATTGCCATTATATTCAAGACATGGATTTAAAGGGTCGGTTAAGCCGTTAAATCGTTGAAAAAGTGTTTATCGGTGATAACCGCTCAGATATAAAGTCATTTACACACCCACGTCATTAGCTTTACGTTTTTTCATTATTCTTAATTGCATTTTATTGACAAAACTGCACAATTTTCAGTCGGTTGGACCTAATGTATTAGGGCACTTGTCAATAAACTTTAAATGCTTTTTCATTGAAGTTGTTTGGGGTAAATCGAGAATTTTTATTTTCAACGTGCATTTGTAATGACGTTGCAAGCACTCAATAAACTGTGGTTTAATTATTTGTTTGTTTATGTAAGTACTAGCTTTTGCCCGCAGCTTCACCCGCGGTAGAGATCGATTTTTTTACAAATTCTTCTTACTTTTACTTAGTTAGATTTAGTTGCCTAAGACTTAACTAATTTACATGTATAATTTGATAGTGTGATTCAGAACTTGCAAATGAATTTTATTACGCCATCTATTAACAACATCCGGAACTAAATATCTAGCAACTAACAAAATATTGATCTTCCCATGGGAATGTTTTACTGCGGTAAAAAGTAGCCTACGTTACTCTCCACCCTCCTCACTATGTCCACACACAAAAACCATACCATATAACAGCTTCGTTGCGACGTGAAAGACGGACAAACAAACAAACAAACACACTTTCACATTTATAATATTATTATTAGTATTAGTATAGTATGGATATTATTGAATTGCTCATATGAATAAGCTGTATTATGTGTTGAAGGAACGAGACTTGAAAAGTCGTTCTCTTTCTTTTGTTCCTTCTTCACATCTTTACACATCTATTCCAATCCCCTACACCTGTGTGAACGACATCTACATGTGTTTTAAAGGATGCCCTGAAGTTTCTTTCACCGTTTCTTCTCGTGACCACTCAAAACGATAGTAAAAGAAAACATTTATGTGCGATGATTGAACGATTGTGAATTTAACTTTGAAAAACGAGTTCTTGTACTAGTACTAAGTAGGTAAGTACTAAAGTACCGTAATTGATGATCTAGTTAAGGGGTTTAATAGAACAAAATAGCTTCAACCGAAGCATGGGCGTCGCTATCTCGGGTAATGGATCTTTAATAGGATAACGATCATCTATTACTGCCCACGAAGGAATCTAGTATAATGTTATAGTAGTTTTTAGTAACACGAACGCTATAACTGTTTGCTTGGAGCGAATTTACTGGTACTTTTGAGGAGATTCCAATATTTCCAAGTTTCTTATCACTCGTCTCACAGCTTCCAAGTAAACCGAAGAAAACAAAACAAATAAGTACAATGACCACGTTACTTCACATGAACAAATAAAAGTAACTTACATATTGGATTGTACGAGCTTCATTATTCTCGTCTCTCGACATGTATCATCTCACCCACGCTTATTTTCACAATTGGCAAAAGCCTATAATTGCATTGAATATTTAGCTTTTACATTTATTAAGTTCGTAGTAAATGGTTCCTCTGCACCTCTAGACAAATCTATCTTCTGTGATCATTCTGGCGTGAACGATTCGCGGAAAAATATGCACGTTATTTACGCACATGTCATTGTCATCCGCTGTGGCGTGCACGAGGTTAAAGAAGTTTGGTCAGTGCAGATTATTATGTGTTACCCAAGGGTCTGTCCTTACTTCCACGCTGTATATTTGAACATCAATGGCCTGCTACAGCCAGTCAATGGCATTAATTATTATGCAGATGACAGTACTGGAGATGCCTGCTAAGCCCTTAAGATTCCGTCGGAGTCAATTCCCTTTTGAATCCATTCTCGACAGGCACAAAATCTTAAGACTCCATTCACACATTGCAATCAAAACCTAGTCATCTAAGTAAGCGTAAACATACTCCAATATACATAAATCATCGAAGCATGTTGTCCAAAACAGGTGGCGAATCATTAATTTCTTTGAAAGCTCTATCGATCTCCCGAAGAGTTGAGCTGGTGCACTCGGACAACGTATGAATCTCTAAAATGACAGCTGTATTAATGCGTGGCCCGAAGCGAATGATTTAAAATTCATTAGTCTAATTGACTACACAGTCTATTCCGATAAGTTATTTGTATCGTAAAAAATACTTCCGCTGATAGTAATCTTGAAACATGTTATTGGGGGTCCCAAAAAGTAGGAGCGAATACTTTTAAATGTAATTCGATAAAACGATGTTATTGTAATTTTTTGCGTTTATTTTTTTGCAAATTTTAATTGAGATACAGTTTTATCGGCGATCAAAATGTTGTTTGTAAAGAAAGGTTGATATTATGGTAATAATTGTTGTACATCACGCTCTAAAACTTTTTATGAATCACTCTATGTATTGGTAAAACCAGATAATAGGTACATAATAGTAGGTACCTATTGGGTAAAGCTACATGTAAACAGTATAAAATCCATACACTCATTCTTGAGATTAACGCATTTAAATAATAGAGACCTTTGTCGTATTCATTACAAACGAAACCGCATTAAATTCTATGGGAAAAGAAAGGAGAAAGGATAAAAACTCTACCATCTATAAACTCATACCGTGATTTGATTCTGACAAGCGAACTGCGATATTTAATGTCATTCATTACTCGCTTATTATTTACGAAAGGAAACTTGATTCAATAAAAAATGACAGTGTACATCATAAACAAAAAACGACAATGTTATTGTCTGATGTCTGAGTATACGACTGTTTGCCGTACCGGGAGACAATATGAAGAAAAACTGAACACAGTCGCTCGCCCGCAATAAATTAATTTTATCTGATAGAATGTAACGTATTACCGCCCAATAAGTCAAACAATTTACCGACTACAGAATACATAATTGATTAATTACCCTCATGAATATTTTTTGCGAGTTAAATTCCTTGGTTTTTCGATTGCCTTTAAACAATGTGATATTTTTGTAATGTTTTTTTTTTCAAATGAACGAATTGATATTTGTATTAGATTATCAGTTCTTAATATACTGTGGAAAATAATATTATTATATGTAATGTATAGGTATATATAGAGGAAGTCATACGTATATTTACGACACAAGCAAGTATCGTTCGTCTTTCACCCCTTGTGGTGCAGCAAGTTGTAAAACAGCTTATAAATTATGTCACAGATTTCACGAGTAAAATTATCGCTGTATTCAAACTCAACAAATTACTTTAGTCTAGAATCCAGACGTGTGTCTACGCCACAAACGACGTCAATACACCGTACGATCAGATATCACATTCCATTCGACTGTGCTAAGTGAATAATATCGTTAATTCTGTATTAATACGACTGTGTCTCTGATCTATCTGATATCGAGGTACATAAATTCGAAAATTGAACTGAATCAATTCGTTTCAAATAACGTATGAGCTTTACCCTCACATAGACAATATTTGTGTGAGTAGCATGGAGTCACACACATGAAAATAATTACATTTGAAGAGAAAATAGTTTTATGTAGGTCATTCATTTAATGTGCATAATACACAGCGTATAATCACACACATCTAAATTCAAGACAAATATTTGTGGCTGTACTTAAAGTTTCTCGGTAAATGTATGAAGCCAGAGATAAGAGATAGTAGCAACTGACGGTCACTCCTGTTTGCTTAAAGGTCTTCACACGTTGCACCAACTAACATCAAAGTAAAGATAGCGATGTAAATATTGCAATAAGGGCTCTATATTTTGTTCCTCATGGTTGAATTTTACTAGAAGATTGAAACTTTGAAATGAAAATTTCAGCGTCTAACCGTCTATCGTAATATTCCATTGTGAATTCGATCATCGCATTGACAATTGATCGATCGAAACCTTGATCGGAACCAACAAAGCGAGATATACCTTTGAACAAGGCAAAACATTCGCGGCTAAACCGCTTATGATTGCCATCTCAGACAAGCTGGTAAGATTTTTTTACCGCCTGACACTGTCACTTGTAATGAATAATTAATGATGATGTAATATTTGTTGTACTATCCCAAAATTTCTTTCGCATTCCAGCAAGTAAAAGGACATACATAGCTCTCTGTTACGAATAAGTACCCAATACTTATCATCATCATTAAATCCCTTCGATATCTTATCTATAACGTTACAATATAATAGAGTTAGATCGTCAGCTAATTTGCGGGATGGTTACTTAAAAACAAGTTAATAATTTAAAAACTAAACGGTTTTATAGTGTCCCTCGACTAGAGCTAACCCTAAAAGTATTATAAGATCATGCTTATCATAAAAATGTATGTATTGTCATCGGAACCATAGCAAAATGAAAAATTTCAACTTCGTAGGAAGAAAGGAAGTAATTCTAGATTTGACCCAAACAGGGCAAGCTTTATCTATATAATCTAAATTTTACTAACAAAAAATAACCGACTTCAAAGTCTCAAAAACTACATACTTGTCAGATCTCGTTCAAATTTATGTGAGACCACATGACAAGCGCCTGCTTTCGATTAAAAAAAAGAATCATCGAAATCGGTTGACGTGATATTGAGTTATTCATCAATTTGTCGCGCACATCTTAACACAAATTTACGACTTATGTGGTTTTCTCATGGATGCCGTTGTCAGATCTCAATAAAATTTAGGTATGTGGGACCACATGACAGCCACCAGCTTTCGATTAAAAAAAGAATCATCAAAATCGGTTCGCCCAGTCCAAAGTTCTGAGGTAACAAACATAAAAAAAAATACAGTCGAATTGAGAACCTCCTCCTTTTTTGAAGTCGGTTAAAAAGAAGAAGAATTGACTCAAGAAAAAAATTTGGGACTGTGCTATTAACCATTATGGAGTTCCCTCGGCTGGAGCCAACCCTGGATGTAGTATCAGGTCAAGCTTCTCACAAAATGCATTGTCATCAGAACCAAAGCAGTGTGTAAAATTGCAACTCCTTAGGAAAAGTAGAAGGTTTAATTATTAGGCTTGCAAGATCTGACCCAAACAAACAAACAAGGCAAGCTATAATCAGAATTTTACCAAGAAAAAATAACCGACTTCATAATAACTTGAAAATTACTCGTCAGATTTCACTCAAATTTAAGTGGGACTACATGACAAGCACCAGCTTTCGATTAAAAAGAGAATCATCAAAATCGGTTCACCCAGTCGAAAGTTCATTTTGAGCGAGATCTGACGAGTAGTTTTTGTGTAATCCCTAATTTTGAAGTCGGTTATTTTTTGGCAAGAATTATAATATAATAGCGTGGTAAGAGGCAATATCTAAATTATTTGTTATTAAATATTACACTTACAATTAGATTACAATTTAATAACAGTATCGATATCTTTCCAATGATTCCAAATCAAGCGACCAGCAAATGGACCCTTGAATGGCGAACAAATCACTAACTGGTATAGCCTTATGTGGGTTGTATGGGAAAAAACTGCCAGTGCCATATAAAATTACTTCTATATCCAACCGAGCGAAGTACGCCTTGTACAGGAATGCTATATTTCGGTATGAACTTCGAAAAATATTTTATTGTAAAAATATACTAAGTATTTTGTGTTTATCAAATCTTTGATCTACTGACAAATTGATCAATAATATCAGTCGGTATACTTTACTACTATATTTAAAAAAAAATTTAAACCTCTTTTTTGATAAGTTTTGTATTTTAATCGGAACTTAGAGTCTCATTATTTATAGCTGTAAGGTAGATTACGTGAGCAAAATTTTAATGTTAACTGTATACTTTAACTATTTTTAATACTTTTTATCGAATTAGGAGGAAATTAATTTAAAATCTTCTATTTTTATTCGCACAAAATTATAAAACTTATATTTAATCAGTAACAGCAGGTTCTATAATAATACTATTCACAAGGTTTATGAAACTATAACTATCCAATTACAAGCACTCGCTCGAAAGGGTAAAAGTAACGAAGGGACAAACAATTTATGAAATGGTTCTGACAAAACTAATTGGTAATGCAAATAAACTAGCGGAGTGATACCTAGAAGAAAATGTAATTCAGAATTTTTGAAAACAGATCAAAGTGTATTGTTTCTTACTTACTAACTACGTAACTTATTTTGAAGACAGTTAATAATCGGTAAAATATCATCCCAAATGTATAAAATAAGATCGCTGTACGCGTAAACAAAAAAATGTTTAAAATTATTTAAATTTAAAAGTAATAAAACTTTGATTTAAAAAGCTCGTAAAACTTTATTACCATTTAAAAATCCGTTTCGCATAAAATTGCTAATGGCAATTTTATAACCGCTTTAAGTAACGATAACTGAATTTATTGTGACGCGACCGGGATTCGAACCCAGACCTCCAACGTGGAGACCACTTTGGGTTAATGGCGGGCTTAATAACTGTCCTGAATGTGGAATTCTTATACTGCAAAAATATCTGACCTAACAATAACTAAAAAATCTGTACATTGTACTATTCCCTTGAAAACACGGAAACGCTCACGAAAATTCGACACTAGTGATAATCCATTCAACACTACATCTATTAAATTAAGTCAATCATGAGTCCTCCCCACGTGGTCCCACTTTTTGAGCGAGATCTGACAAGTAGTTTTTGAGTTAATTTGACGTCGGTTATGTTTTGTTGAAATATTCATGTTTTTTATTTCGAGTGTGTTACTAGAGCAAAAGATTTAACTCCAAGGAGCACATACAAAACCTTCAAATAGCAAGTATTGAATGAACCACGTTTGTTTAGCTTACATAACAATCTTATCTTATGTCCTCAGTATCATCGTTAAATACCGTAAACCTACTAACGGCCGGTCAATAACGGACGACGGTTTGTCAATTTTTGCGTCCAAAAATTGACAAATATGACAGATGACATACTAATGGTAGCCCTATCCACAGTCTTCCATCTGTTAGTACATTATTGAGACCGGCCGTTAATCTGTTTATTACGAGTAACTTTCACAGTAATAAGTACAAAAGTACTCTGTGTTTTCACTGATGTTTTCAATATGAATAATTAATTTGAGCGATTTCCCATGAACGGCAGCTGATGCTAGCACTGTAAGCTCGTTTGCTATAAAAAATGTATTGTAGTAAGCTTATGGGAAAATTTAGTGTTTATTTTACTTCACTGTTAAATAATAAATGTCTATTAAAATCCCATAAAAACAGATTACAAGTGTGGATACTTATTAAGGCATGGTTTTCAAATACCCAGAGGAAAGTTATTATTTCTGTGGGTAAAATTATCTTTAACTTTTACATGTATAAATTAACCAACATCGCTACATACAGACATGTAATACAGTAATATAGATATAATAAATGTAACGATAAGAAATGTTTGTTTTATGCAAGTACGCAGTCCACATTAAAACATAGAGTTGTTCGAGACCGTGTCTACTAACCAGTATCTGTAGGATCACCATGCAGTTTGTAATTATAGAGACTTTTGACTAATATTCTTAGCGGTAATACAACAATGGATCTTTGTGAAATGTGACAAGCAATGCTTTTATTAATATTGTGACTTATTTAAATACTTAAAATATAGTTAAAATTAAGATTTTAGCTTGTTAACACTCTATAGTTTCTATATTGCTTGGCCTGCTCATTTATATGATATCTCTTTAACATATTTAGAATCAAGGATGGTTATGTGTAATCATTTTTCTCCGCCACCAAATTGCTTTTGTCGCAGGTAGAAGATATTATATAAACTTCGCTGAATAGGGAGAGTTACTACAATACATACTTAATAAAATCATGAATCTCAAAACGTTAGGTTTGGCTTTGACCGACCAAGTTTTATTCACACATTCTCCTTTGGGATTGTCCTAGTTTATGTTGGTCTCGTGGTGGTCGTACACCGAGGCAGGAGTTCTGAGCAACGCTTGTATTATTTATTGCAGAAATATTTGACAAACTCGCGTACACGCAGCGTTTTATTTATGGCTTTATATTTCAAGTACATGTTAGCATTGCGGACGCCTTCAATATATTTTAACTGTAACAGGTATTCACGGGTACACACGGGTAAAAAAGGGGTTGAGAAACACAGTCAACAAAACCGGATATGAATTGGAACTTGAAAATATAATATAGCCCTGTCAACCGGGGATAGTGTAGCTTCCCAACAGTGAAAGTATTTTTTAAATCGGTTCAGTAGTTTCGGAGCCTATCAAATGTAAATGTTACCGGATATCTGTATAATGCGGGTATTCAGCACAATCCCTAGGCACTGTGAATAATACCTGGGTCATTTTGGTAATGTATTAAATGATATTAATATTATTCACCATTACATACTTTACCTAGGTAATGTATACGTTTCCGAACTACTATACAGAATACCTGCAGGTCCACCGGCAATGAATAAAATTAATAGATTTGGGTATGTGTATTCGACGAACTGTCATCGAATGGCAATTCATCGAATGACAAATTCCTCGAATTGTAATTTTTCTTGTTTAAAAGATTTAAAGATTTTATTATAAACAGAAACAATTTAATGCTTTTTATAACTTTTTTGTATTTCATATTTTTTGACAATAACAATTTAACATTTTTCCGTACATAAAAATTTTAGGTTTACTTTCTTCCTTGAATCATTTTTTTTTTTCAAAACGTTTACGTTAGTGACAGAAACGAATCACTGCAAAACCGACTCCACGTAGTCTTGTTTGCCCTACCCCTAGAGTGTAATGTAAACCCGCGTAGGCGCGGAGGGGCGAGGCGGCCCGCGAGCTAAGGAGCAGGTGGTGGCATTAAAAGCATCAGCGACGATAAGCTCGCGTGGGACCGCCGGAGCCCCGCAGCGCCGGAGCCGTGACAGAAACTGTGCTTGCTGCATGTTGCATTCTGCTTACGTTTTAATGCTGCCTTTCAAGGATGGGTGACATTTGAAATAATAAAAAAATATTTATTAATGATCATATGAAAATTATTATCATTCCATTCTGCCAATTGCGATTCGATATTTTGTAATTCGATATATTGCCATTCGATGAACTGTCATTTGATTAATTGTTTTCGATGAAATGTTAATTCGATTAATTGTGTTTTCGATGAAATGTTCATTCAATTAATTGTGATTTCGATGAAATGTCGATTCGATTATTTGTAATTCGATGAAATGTGACCGATGAAATGTTTTCGATGATTTTTCCGCAAATCGTAGTGTTTGCGCAACTTTGTAAGAATTCCATGTATCGTTGCAGCATCTTTGGTTCAATGCACCGCCAAAAGTTGAGGTTTTTACCTTAACTCGTAACAACTGAAGGCGATCGGTATTTCTTAATGTACGTTATGAAAAGTAGAGCCCGGGTGACTGGGCTCCTGGTACGTGCGGTAAATATACCTACACGTATCTTAGTCTTAGAATTCCACAAGATTGGCCGTGCCCCACTCGGATACAGCCCAAATTGTGAGATTTATACGTTTCACCACCACTCTGCTATCGTCTGCGTACCACCCATAGACAATAGGCATGAGCGGGTCACTACTATGTACAAAGAAGAAACCCCAAACCTAGCCGATAAGGACAGAGGAAAAATATATCGGAGCTGGAAGCTTGCTTAAATGTAAGAATGCCAAAGTTTGGGTTTGGCAGCCAAAAACATTTGTGCCAAGTAAACTGCCTGCCCTCACGTCTCGCTTCTCTCCCACTTGTTGTCTTTTACACACATTACCAATTACGCATGGAGTATTGTATAGAATGCCTGGGCGAAGTATGAAATAAATAATATTCGAAACGTTACCTGAACGTTTTAGATATTCTATAAATTGCCTAGGTATTGTATAGAGTGCTGAATTATATAGATATCCGGTAACATAAACAAACAATCAAATCTTTCCTCTTTATAATATTAGTATAGAAAACATTTAGAATACATAGTTGAAACCGGTAATAAATTACATATTATAATAATAGTGTAGGTTTCATGCATAATTTATCGACCTCTGCTTCACATCTATATATTTTATCATGACAAATAAATAACCCCCACCGATTAGGGAAAGTCGTGCTTAGACCCGTAACGGTACAATTGGATTCAGTTCTGTAATTGGTACTAAACTGCAAGTTATTGACGTATTGAAACAAAGTTAATTAATTAAAACGGTCGTTGGTCCGCAGAACTTATGTACGATACAACCGGCAAACGAATTAAGTACGCAGGTCATGAAACAAAAACGTTTGGTCATGTTTAATATTACAGAATATTTGTGTTATTATCAATGTTAATTTTACATTTTATTAATGATAACACAAACATTCTGTAAAGTAAAACATACCTATGCCCTGCATACCTAATTATTTTGCAGACTGTACTTATGTACGTATACTCGACTACTCGTACCTATGTTAACTTACGGTTGGTTTCAATAACTTATGTCTGACTGAACTTCACAATGTTTTATTTCTGCATTAAAGCCCAATGCATACGTAACGGGGTTTTTTCCCGTCCCGTACGGGACGTGAAGTTTTGGAAACATCGTTTCATAGAAAATGTATACCTACGATAATTTATGCCCTGTCCCCGTCCCGTACGGGAAAAAAACCCGTTATGTATGCATTGGGCTTAACTTACCTGTCCCTTTTATTTCTAAGTAGCAAGCCGCCACGCGAGGCTTCTCACGGATAGAACTGCTTTTACATTTACACAATATAAAATTTTTCTGTGGTATTGTCGTATAGCCTGTTGCGTCAAGCATAGACGATATGAATTTTTCCAACATCTACAATAATCTTAATATTACACATAACCATATAAATTATACACGGTAACTTTTCTTATAAATCACTTTTTCTATCGATGACAGTTTTTGTTTTGAGTCTATCGCGTTCAAATAAACACAAAGAGACACAAGAAAGAGATAAGAGAAGAAAGAAAGAACTGGCTCTCTTGCCCCCAGCCGGAGCACGACGAGTCGTTTGGCTGAGTCATGCTTTTTATGTAGTGTGTACGCAAGCTTCAATTTGTGACGTTGTCCAAAACGGTCAAAAAGATTGGCCACCATAGCGTGCCAACTGCTGCTCGTATGTCCCACAGGCCACAGGCAACCTACTAATGAAATCGACTGGGTCTTCATACACTTAAAGGTGTGTGTAAGTATATTGCGTAAGTAAATTATATAAATTGAAAAGTGTAATTTTCATTTCTTAATAATTTACATAAACGTTCTTTGTATTTTGCGTAAGGAGTTCGCGCTATGCCTTGGGCCAGCACTAAATAAATATAAATAATATCGGTGTAGCCGCCGAATGTCCTTTTGAGTGCAAATAAGATTTAACTTCTGTACCCCACTCAACTCGTGTAGCTTTTTATACCCCAGAATTGCCCCAGAATAAATGTTTCCAGTCGATTACTCATAATTAACACAACGGCGGTTAAGAATTTCGTAGTAAAGTGATAAGTGTATAATGTTTTAGGGGTTGCAATAAAACTAACGGTACAAAACGGTCGAAATCAAACACTCTATAAAAGCTCAAACAACACCGCACAACAATCATTATTATGTATTTTAACACGTAATAATTACGTTATTTTGAATTATTCAAATTAGTTATAATGAAACTTGTACTCCGAGGTTGACGTAAACACTGGCAACACAGTTTATACTATAGCCAGTGTTTACGAACATATAATTTGTAAAATTGTTTTTGTTCTTAATAAATCTTGAATCTTTAATGTACAGTTCAACAGTATTGATAACATCAGTTAAACCCGCATACACACACGCTCTTACACACAATACAACGCGACCGGCGAGACATGGAAAGTACCGACTGAGTGCGCCGTACGCGTCATTCTCGTAATTGTAAACGATTAATTACTACCAATCCACAACTCGTACCTGTGTAGGTTCTTGCCATAGTTAAACGTAGCCCTTACTTGGGACACCTGCAGGAGATACGCGGTAAGAGATTAATCTTTTGACAGATGACGTCAGATTAAATACGTCTTTAACAGAATGTTATTGTGGGCTGTAAAATATTGGTTGATTTATTTATTACTAGCGCTTTGTCCGCGACTTTACCCGCGTTATCGATACAATAAGTACCATATAGATATGTTATACCAGCAAGGCTATTCACTTTTGTAACTTGACAGTGGAATCCGCGATGAGTTTCAAAATTGAAGTTCGAGTCCGAGATCTTGATATGTGATTCTCTAATCATCTGGTACGCACTTGCGAGGTGAAGGGAGTCTCGAACTCTTACTTCAATTTAGAAACTCATCGTGGATTCCGCTGTCAAGTTACAAAACAAAAGCGAACTTGCATCATATTGACATGTCATTATCTAATCATCTAGTACGCACTTGCGAAGTGAAGTGATCCTAGAACTCGAACGTCAATTTTGAAACTCCGCTGTCAAGTTACAAAACTGAATAGCGTTCCTGATCATGATCTACCTATGTGCTAAATTTCATGAAAATCCATTCTGTTGTTTTTGCGTGAAAGAGTAACAAACAACCATACAAACTTTCATATCTTTGTAATATTAGTAGGATTTATTGCACGCACAAGCCAACTTAAAATTTCGCACACGTACTCCTCTTATGACGTAGGCATCCACTAAGGAAGGATGTTTCAAAATTCAACCCTCAAGGGGGTAAAAAGCCCAGGGGGTGTTAAACATAATTTCCGCGTGAAAAGCTGCGGGCAACAGTTAGTTATTTGATAAAAATAAAGTTAAGTGGAATATAATATTCGGTACGACAAAAATATTTTTTGTTCAAAATCCTACAAGTTGTACATTTGTCACAAAGATACCATAATTTTACCTTATCAATCATTTGCTAATCGTCGCCGGTCGTACAGATACCTAAATATCTAAGCAGCTACGTAGAATTCCACAAAACAACTTTTAATTCAGAACCATGTTTTACATTTTTAACCCCAATTACATCAATTATCGCCGATCCCATGAATCCAATAAATTATATAAAGCTGTAAATACATAAAGCCGTAAAAAATACATACAAATATACGGTTTGAATCGGGACAAACAATTTATGTATGTGTGTCAATGTAGGTAGTAGAAAACTTTGAGACTACTGGAGCCAAACCTGTGTGTATTATCACGTCATGTTTATCACAAAAATGCATTGTCAATCAGAACTAAATAAGATGTAAAATTTCTACTCTTTAGGATAAGATAAAGTAGGTCTAATTACAGTACAAGATTTGACCCAAACAAACAAACTGAGTAAGCATAATAAAACCGTTTAATAATAATAAAATAATATTCAATTCATACATCAATAAAGCCTGCCTCTAACTTAATCAACTACGGCGTCTTTCCGTATAAAAAAATAAAAACGCTTATACGTTATGAATCAAAAAATATGTTATAATTTCAACACACGTTATTTTAAAGTAAAAAAAATAAATTATTCAAGAGGAAATACGCAAGTAGACTATACGACATGACAGAATTAATTCGATCATCGCAAAAAATGTGCACCAAATAATAACATTAAATAATAAACGCACCGGATAAGTGTAGACGGCCCCTGAGTCTTACGTCTGTATCAATAAATATTCATTAAAGCTAAGAAATTCTTACAATTTGTCGTATACCTTTTTACGAGAATTTATTAGTTGGTCCGATATGGCGATATTATTTTACATTTTATTATATCGCCTTATAGGGGCCGATATTAAATTTGGTAATTGCTTCATCTTACTTAATTAAACGAAGATAAGATCGAATAATCGATCTTATCGTATTATTCGAGTAATCGAGTCGTTCGATCGATATCGCTTTAAGTGCTACATTATAAATTAATTGCTTATTACAATTTTGTACTTCACTTTTATACAACCTTTGGCCGCTACTTTGGCTGCGTAGATTATTTTGTTCTGTGTATATCAGACTTATTTTATTTAATTTAAACTTTTAACCATTAGAACTTTGCATCGCTGGCATGGACAACACAAATATGACATCAAAAACATTGAAGCCATGTCGGGAATCGAACCCGGAACCCCTTACACGCAGGGTCAAGTAGGCTATTGGGTCGTTTTAAGCAATCATTGTTCCCTACAGGTATATAGCATTCAATTACACTTAAAAGGAAATAACAAGGACTTCGTATGGTTTTTTATGGTGTTCACTGAGTAGTTTGCATTCGATCGGACCGCGGTATTCTTTTTAATTGTCACGTTAAGTTGACACAACCGTTTATATTGATTTCAGTACCTAATTATGCAATTAATTGTATGGTAAGATATTTAAGGATAATTTGACAGCTGGAATTCAAGGTAGGGTTGTGAATTTCATGTTATTTTAACAAAAAAAGAGCATTAATAAAAATAAAATAAATGCTGATTTTCAATACAGTCATACCACTACCAAGCCTATAATTTCCTATGACACTTTTAAACATTGTAGAGTAGCAAACCGCTCCTAAATAATACGCAAAATATTTAATTCATAATTACATTGGGCGGTGACGTCCCTAGAGTAATATGTAGCCAGTTTGTACGATTGTGACAGCCCTGGCCGTATGCAGTATAGGTACTACCCGATGGGGCTCCACCGATGTAAAATTCTTCATTAATTACTCTTCGATCACTATTTAAGTGTAATTTGGCAATCTCTTAAATACCTTCATCACAGCGGGACGTTGCTTCCACTAAAATGGCATTCGAAAAAGAAAACTTATAAAATATGTTAAACGCCACGTAATTTAAGCGCCATTTTAAAAATACCAAGTAACACCAATGAAGTTAATATTAGCGATTGCCGAATATGTGCGAGTCACGCAACAAGACGGGCTTATAGGTATTTATTAAGGCCTGCGCAGACGAGAAACTTTTGTCGTCGGAGGACATAGGCCGATCCGTGGAGAATACCTTGAAGGGACAAAGGAATACTCTTTTCAAAGGAATACTCTACTGTCCGTCGAGTTCTGTCCATTCAGTCACAGTAGCCAGTAACCACCAATAACAGTAATTCAAATGCAATAACCTAGTACATACCTACACAATCTTGAGTTATTACCAAGCTCCGCCCGCAGCTTCGCCCGCGTGGATTTCGGACAATTTACATAAAACCATAGCGAATTATACATCTGAACCTTCCTCAGGGATCACACTATCTATTTGTGAAAATCGTACAGAAATCCATTCGGTAGTTTTTGAGTTTATCGCGTTCATACAGACAGACGCGGCAAGGGGACTTCATTTTATAATGCCTCCCTCTGTATGCACAATAAGATTAAAAATATCTGCCTCTTGTGTTTCTTTTCAAGCATTGCCTTACATCATCCAAACAATTAATCATCTTCATATCAATATTTATAAAAATCTGGAAACGCACCGAATGTAAGACTTACAAAAGCTAATTGATTAAAAAGTACCGAAATCAAGCGTGACTGGCACACAAACTCGTTCCCAATGAAGACACAATTTCGCCAAATAATCAATATTTTTGTTTAAATGTAATCATTTAACTTATACTCGTAGTTTGCAAATTAACGTAACACTCTACTATGAATTTCTAAACAAACAAAAACTGATGGTGAAACTGAAGTGGCATTAGGTTTAAACCTCGCAATGCAATTACTTTGAATTTATTTTGTTCATTAATAACGATATGGAAATAATCTAAATTTTACTAACAAAAAATAACCGACTTCAAAGTCTCAAAAACTACTTGTCAGATCTCATTCAAATTTATGTGGGACCACATGACAGCCACCAGCTTTCGATTAAAAAAGAATCATCAAAATCGGTTCGCCCAGTCCAAAGTTCTGAGGTAACAAACATTAAAAAAAATACAGTCAAATTGAGAACCTCCTCCTTTTTTTTGATGTTGGTTAAAAACGGCCGACTAAAAATGGGTAAACTTTTAAGTATTTTGTCCATTGTCTTGGTTACTTGAAATAAAAGTTATTATTTATTATTATAAATCATTATATAAAAGGTTATTAATTGGATCAAATCCATACAGTAGTTTTTAAGTAAATCGCGATGAAACAGACCGAACAAAAGTTGAGTACGTACAACTTATAGATCACCATTAAACACGTCGTACCTACTTGTTCCTGCAGTCAGAACATGACAGCCGTTAGTGGACATAGCGATATATTTTGACGTTCATGTATGCTAAATAAATACCACTGACAACTATACACGACAGTATGAATAAATGCATTCAAAATTACAATTTAGATACCGCATTTGGAAAGGAAATTGCATAAACAATCGGCAATAACTCGTGGTAACTAGAATTTATAATGTTCGTTTTGTTAAACATTTTCTACTTATATAAAACTAGCTTTTGCCCGCAGCTTCGCTGCTTCGCCCACGGAATTTTACTAACGCCATCTATTAACAAAATCCGGAACTAAATATCTAGTAACTAACAAAATATCGATCTCCCCATGGGGATGTTTTACCGCGGTAAAAAGTAGCCTATGTTACTCTGCACCCTCCTCACTAACTCCACACACAAAAACCATACCATATAAGAGCTTCTTTGCGACGTGAAAGACGGACAAACAAACAAACACACTTTCACATTTATAATATTAGTAGGGATTGTTAGTAAGTAAATGGCAATTTGTTAGAATTTATGTTACGATAAAGTTTATTTTAAACAATTATTTTAATAGACTAATTTTTTCTTATCCTTATCTAATGCTGAGAAAACTAGCGTGGGAAAACCTGTGAACTATTTTCATAAATACATCTTAAAGTCGTTGAGATTTGCGTTAATAGACACTTAAGATTTAATTGAGCTATAATGTAATTATAATAGAAGGCTCAATTAGCTTTTATTACCATCTTTTGAAAAAGTATATTTTCTTCCTGTTTGTCATATTTCGTCTGTCTTTGTGTCCGTCATACTTCTATACTTATCAGCTATAGGATAATATTATGAAATTCACAGACTACTTAAACACTGAAATTTTTTAAGAGTACAATACAGACGCATAAGATACAATATAGTTTGGGGGACCAATAAAGTATACAATATAGTTTGGGGACCCAATAAAATATCCTTAAATTGTGAATTGAAACAATCTTGTAAAATCTTTATTTTTCTAACAAATTCTGTTTAATTTTAGTTTACATTATAAACAAACTTTATTATATCAGCTTGATTCACACTTGGAAAATTTATACGTAATACTTGACGTCTACTCGTTTATGAATATTGAAACATTGTAAGAGCTTCATATGTTATTCTACTCGTACCATGTAGAAAATATTTTTTTATGTAAAGTATGAAAAGAATGAATTTATAACCCAATGTAACGAATAAAGAGAAATATCTGTATTACATTGAAGATATTTGAATGAGATTTTATGGGGAGTAAAACATTTTCCGTTACGTTAGGCGTTATGTTTGTAATTCGTAATCGTCACACAAAAACAGCATGCGCTTTCATTACCAAGAGTAAGATTGAGAGGAAAATTATTTGATTTATTTTAATCGGTTGGCAATATAACAATAATTATAAAATGTCAAAAAAAATAGGTAATATTATTTCGAGAGTAAATAGCAACATAGGTTTCCTGAAGTGAAGCAAGGGCGATAATTATTACAATCCTTCTTATTATTATTATGTAAGTTTTGGGAAGACATATTTTGTACCCATGTTTGGATGTTTCAATGTTTGTCTTTTCATGACACGTAGTGTATTTTTTTCTGTAGAAAATTATAACTATTTTGTATTATGATCTCGGGAATTATTGAGTCGTTTACCTATATGTTTGTGATTTCGTTAAGTTAAACCAATTGACTGCGAGCCAAGCCGCGTGCGGAAACTAGTAAATAATAAATTCATTAAAATATACAGAATACAGATTATACTCCATCTTTCCATCCATCCATCCATCCATCCATCAGCCTTTGGAGGTCCACTGCTGGACATAGGCCTCCCCTAACATACGCCACTCTGACCGGTCCTGAGCCTGATTATACTCAGTTTCAAATAATAATAATTTTGATGTACATATCACGGAATTACTAGTGAAGCTTCGACCATGTGTTACACATGCCTGCTTTGTTGTTATTCTAAATATATTTATGGCTTCTAGAATCCATTCTGTACGAGTATTAATATTGGGAATTGGGATTCGATTCCCGATTGAATTTTTTTTAAGAACCAAACTTAAAAGTTTATATTTCGTTATTAATTTAATAAGCAATAAAGTCTGTAAGCATAATAAATCAAATGAAATACGAAATGACATACAACAATAACAATACCTAATTAAAACCGTTGTTAAATTAGTGTACAAAATATATTCAAGTACCTAATTTATCTATCAGGAAATCAATTCAATTTATTAATTTATCACTAAGGTGATTTGTAAATAAATTCCTTATTTTACAGTCGGTGCCAAAAGTTTCGTCAATCCTAAACGATATTTTTAAGTTTTTATCGGCACCTTCAAAATCTCGTATTTATATAAACGCAAATTATGGAATTAACAGAAAATTTACTCTACATATTTTTATCAATTCGATAACAAATTAAGTGTATTACAGTGATATTGAGCACTTAGTAAACACACTACGAATACACTTTCTAAAATTTCTCATCTTGTATGATCACCTACTAGTGTCCGTCAGTTCACAATAATAATAAATTGATCATGTCGACGCTGGACAGCAAACACGTATTAACCCGCAAATATCAGATTGTTAATCAGAGCCTATAAACTTTTTGATTTCTCGAAAAAAAATCATTACTTCTCTACTAAAACAGGAAAATTCATAACTTCTCAACTAAATAGAGAATTTATAAATTTTTTCGAGAGATCATAAAGTTTTTCGGCTCTGATGAACAATTTGATTGTTGCGGGTTAGGTACTACGTGTTTGCTTTCTAGCGTCGATGTTATTATATTACTTTAAATTGATTCAACATTACTATTACGCGCTGTAGTTGTATCTCCTAGACATATTTAAAGCACGATGATGTCATAATATGGGGCTTTCTCTTTAAATTTCAACTAACTTTGGCTTCCGGATTCCAAAAGGTAACTTTATTTATTTGAATAAGACTTAATATCTCACTAAATAACGCATACACATAGGTACACTCAAAAACTTACACACACAAAGTACGCATGTACAGACAATAATAAAAATGTTATCTATAGATCTCTCACCCGACCTCAAAAAAAGGAGGAGGTTCTTAATTCAGTTGTATTTTTATGTCAAATAATCTAAATTTTACCAACAAAAAATAACCGACTTCAAAGTCTCAAAAACTACATAGTTGTCAGATCTCGTTCAAATTTATGTGAGACCACATGACAAGCGCCTGCTTTCGATTAAAAAAAGAATCATCGAAATCGGTTGGCGTGATATTGAGTTATTCGTCAATTTGTCACGCACATCTTAACACAAATTTACGACTTATGTAGTTTTCTCATGGATGCCATTGTCAGATCTCAATAAAATTTATGTGGGACCACATGACAGCCACCAGCTTTTGATTAAAAAAAGAATCATCAAAATCGGTTCGCCCAGTCCAAAGTTCTGAGGTAACAAACATAAAAAAAAAATACAGTCGAATTGAGAACCTCCTCCTTTTTTGAAGTCGGTTAAAAATATGATAGGTATACCGAGTAAGGTCTAAACAATTTAAGTTTCCTTTGTGATCAAGTAGCCAACTTTCGTCTAAAGGTCGCTGCATACATAACGTGGACAGGGCATAAATATACGTGCATGCCCCGTTACCGTCCCGTCCGTGCCTCCGTGGCATATGCGCTATCGTTTACATTTTCTATGAAACAATGTTTCCAAAACTTCACGTCCCGTCCCGTCCCCGTCCCGTCCACGTTACGTATGCATCGACCTTAAGTCACTACATTCCACAGCATAAAGTTCATCATAAGTTTACTGTGTATTAGCCACGAAGTGAGCGCCAAACTTGTTATGAATGTATTACGTACCTAAATTGATTAAATGCGAGATAATTAGCCGTTGTGCTACCACCCTGCCACCGGCTCCCGTCATTAGCGTCACAGAGACCTCAGTCGTGGAGATCAGTCGCCAGATTACTTCCATCAACCCACTGATCTCTATTCTAAACACACCGGATATGTTATCATGATTACATTTTTGTGTCCGTGTCATTTGCGCTGTTTTTGTATTGATTCCATCATTTCGTGAGAGTCTAGTTGAAGTAATATTTAATAGGGATAATGCCAAAGTGAGATTAGTGATGAATAATACTATCATATTTTAATTTAATAAAAGTTAAGTTTAATTATGGTTCCGTTTAAACCTAACGGGACTTGTCACGATCACTAAAGTTATCGCTACAAGTATTCGAGTAATCAAAATCTCCATGCACACATAATGTTTAGGGAGGATGGATCCAATTTTGATCCTTTCCAAAAAAATACTTTTCCAAAATTCAACCGAATTGAGAATCCCTTTCTGTTTTTGAAGTCAGTTATTAAAAGATTCTCATGTTCAAAACGACCACAAAACATGTTACTTACATGTAACCAAGGCACCGCTGCACCGCCCGTTGCGATAGTCAATCTTAGCATCGCAGTTAAATTAAACGCTTTTAGCTTTTTGGATAATATCACTGAACATATACATAGTTCCTAACCTAACCTACCTATTATATTATGATAATGTTTAAATCATATTGAGAATATAATGTTATAGGGACCTTACTACAAAAAAAGTGTAGCTGCCATGTCAGTTGTATGAAAGTTCAATTTCCTGACGTAGCAGAGTTGTGTAAATTATCTTCAATCATATCATGTTTTTGTCATATAAAATTAGTTTATCTGATTAGCCATTTTATTAAAATTCGTTAGAGATAAACGTTTTGTCAACAGTTAAAGCTAAGTGTGGAAGTGGAAGCTAACTGGATTGGTTCCACTTAGAACAACTTAGTTACGGCTTCTATTTGTCGTGGCGATTAGATGAGACTACTTAGTTTCAGTACTTTGTCCTAAGAGGACACGATTAATTCAAGGGGATACAATATTTTCGCTTTAATGTTCCGTTTAGCTAATGTTTTCGATAATCTAGAATTCTAAACACTGTCCACAAATCTTAGAGACTAAAATGACAACCACTAATGTCAAAGGTTGAAATAATGATACCAGCTTTTGTGCGTTTTACTTTTCCGGTTTTTTGAATCGTAAAGTATGTCGTAAGAATAGTGACATATTACTAGCGGCACTTAATTATCTACCTAGATATTTAGTACGAGTATTCGGCTAAATAATATAAAATTTGCTGTATACCGAATGTAACCATAACCAATTATACAAGTACTAGTATACATAACTAATTATACTAGTTTTAGGGACTCTTCAATAATCACACAAATAGTTGACCCACCATAAAAGCTGCGAATGTTTTTCCGATTTACTTTCCGGTTTATGGTCATCACTATTTAATTTGCCATGAGACGTCAATTTAGTCTCTAAGATTTGTGAACGTACTATAGACGGATTATATCCATGATCTCTTGATAAGTTAATAGGTAAAGTAATAACAACTATAGCCGATAGATATGTTACGCTGAATAACCAACCCTTGTGACCACCCAGGTCAGGGAGCGAAGCCCCTCGCTATAAAAAATACATGCAACTAAAATCGAAATTCAAGTTGGTAAGGTTCGTTAAAAGGCTGTTTTTATTTAAGGAAAAAAGGAAACACGCGAAGCGAGCTTCCGGCGAATCAGTAACATACTTACAATTAGTAACATTGTTACTTCCAGATTTTACACGTCTATATAAGTAAAATATGTGATATGTACATATATATGCTAATTTCGCGTTATAGTCTTTTTGTGATTGCCACAATGCTTCGTGGGCGTTTTCATAAGGAACCGCGAATTTCACTCGGTCACTCTGATGGTAATACCGCACTAAATCACCGTCGTCTATAGACATCAATAACATTAAAGACATCACTGATACTTTGCAACCTAAAAGGAAGAGGGAAGAAAGAAAGAGAGAAGAATCTATTAGAAGTAGCTCTTGTGGACCTAGTAATCAAAACTACGTCCCCACGGGCTAATTTAATCAATATTATCTTCTGTTACAATTATCGACAAGAATGAGATGAAAATATTTATTTATTTATATTCGATACATGATTCGGCAGCTCAGTGTCAGCATGAATAAATGTCAACGTACAGCTTTTGCTACAGATAATATCAAATGTAAATAAAAGATCAAAATCTTAATGTCACCGTAGAATTTGTAGCAGTAGCACTTTAGTGATGTATGCTTCGCATAAAAATATTTGTTTAATTTAAATATAAAATAAAAGGTCAGTTGTATTATCATAACTCATTTTTTTTGATAATTGATTAATCATAATTGATTTCCGTAATTGAATAGCAGCATTATAATTATTATTATGAAATTATGCTAATTATTGTACCTAGTCTACGTGAAATATAGGAACGATTTAATTTCGATGATAAAAAACATTATGCTTTCCATACTTTCCCAAACCGTCTTCCTCACTCAAAGTTTTCGGTTAGTTTTTAATTTATGTAAATATAATATTGTGTTTGCAGTGCAAATAGAATATTATTGGACCTGCTAAACTAAAAATGGTGTAAACAGGTGATATTTGAGGTGTGTTAGTATTAGTAACCAAGTTGTGTAGTGTACAGTAGCTGACCTGTGTTTACGGAATTCAGTGCAAACATGTACCCGTATTGTTTGTACGCATTGTCACGTCTAAACACTCACTCACACTCACAACCATAAAAAAGCAAACTATTTAATTCAAATATCGAACGAGTCCACAACCGGCAAACGTCATTTTCAAAAACCGAACATTCGCCGCGTGCAAACGCGCCACGGGTTGTTACAACACTAAACTAAGAAGTAAGAACGATTCTCGAGTCGAATTCAGTTCTCAGTTCTCTGCGTAGGCTGAGGCTGTGACCGACGTATTAATTCATGATTTGAGATAAGTCGCTGCAAACATGGGCCGAGCGCTCGTGGGACCGAGACGGTGAGTTTGTTTTTTGACGGGACACGTGTAGGGGATACCGTTTGGCAACACGACTACACGATACACGCTGTTGACGTGACGTAGCGTTGTCAGGGTCAGTTAGCAGAGATTCGATGGCTCGGTTCAGAAGTCAATGAGATTTTGATTCTTGAATCGGGACGGGCAAGAGATTGGTTATGGACTTATGGATTCGTCAGTATTCGTCGTACAGAACGGGATCATTTTACTGTAGTAGATGTAGCAACTTAAAAGTAGGATTGATTAAGCTTATGCTAATTTCTAACACAGTGAATAGAACTCTATAGACTTTATCGAATATATTTCTTTAATGAAAAACAAAAAACCACACCAAAAACTCAGTTTTCAATAAAGCCATTGTTCGTGGAAAAGCAGAGATTATCCGTTTATCCATCAGCGAAGTTGCTGAACTGTTTATTTTATTCAGCACATGTTACATATATTAATTATTACATAGAGCACATCGTTATTTTTACACAGATTAAACCAAAAAGTAATTGACGAGTCTATCCAAAATAAATTAACTTAGCAGTTGAAGCAAAAAGGCTTTGTATCTGAACGATTTAGATACGATAAATAGGTACAAATTAAAAAATATGAACAAATGAAACGAAATAAGCGAAAATTATATTTAGAGTAGAGAGTTAGAGACGAAACTAAAATGTAAATATTGTTCGTTACTTGGTCCTGTCGGCTGGTTCAAAAAAATACCTGAACCTTTATTATATACGAGTAACCGCCCTCGCTTTACTTCGGTTTTCTTATTTTTTGGTTACATTATTGGAGTTTTATTAAAAATCCCTAACTTTTTTGAAAATTTAGTATAGCCTATGTCACCCGGGTATAGTGTAGCTTCCCAACAGTGAAAGAAAGTTTCAAATCGGTTCAGTAGTTTCGGAGCCTATTCAATGCAAACAAACAATCAAATCTTTTCTCTTCATAATATTAGTATCTAAGATTAGTATAGATTATATTGAATGAATACTACTACCGAAAAACTATGCACTTAAAATGGTCCAGCGCCGTAACGACGACCTATTTACCCTTTGTCCTTTGAGCGACGAAAGATGGTAACAGAACCGTGTCCATGAATCCCTGAAATTGGTACCCCAAACCGGGACACCGTAACGTATCAACCCGTCTGAAGCTTGGACACCGTAACGTACGACGCAAATTCGGTAACACACAATGGACGGGTTTGGACGGGCGCGGGTCGTGCGTGGGACGGGCGCGGGACGTGCGCGGGATGGGTGCGGGTCGTGCTCGGGACCGGCACGAGTTTATTCAGGTTGATTTATAGTCCATTTTTTCAACGAATCGTATTTTGTAAACAAACTTACACAGTCTTTTTATCGTTATTTGTAATTTAAAAATAAAGCTGACACAAAATTAAAATAATTTGAAGTAAATAAATTTCTGTTTACCATTAAGAATTAATTATTTTCTTAAGATAATTTAAATTAATATTTTCAAAAAAAATATTGCTATGATTGTTTACAAAATAAGTCTCGTCTGAAAAAACGGAGTATACATATAAGGGCGTCAACACACGGAACGCGTGTCCGTTCCCGACCCGCACCCGACACGCAGCTGTCCCGACCCGGCCTTTGTGTGTTTTGCTTTAATGTGGTTTAACTATGCATGCGAGCGTGACGTGTTGGTTAACCGCGGTACTATAGCCTTCAGCCTCAAAGGTTACAAGTTCGATTTAAATTACAAAGAGATTGTTTGAAGAGATTTTGCGTTGTTACAAAGCTGTTATGTTACTTTACTACGTCTACAACTAGTACAACACATTGGTGTGTTTATCTCAAGTAAGGCTCAATTTTAAATGGTTCGCAGTATGTTTTTCACAAGATCCAATTTAAAAATCTTCAATTCCTTACTATTTTGACATTGTTTACCTTAAAAACAATTTTATTTGTATACCGTAAACATACATGTATAAAAATAAATTTAATATAATCGTAATATTTAAATATAACTTGGTAAGCCACTACAAAAATTAATTAAATTCTATTTCATACTACCCTCACTCCACTCTCCATCTCGCTCGTACACTATAGTTACAGTTCTTTAAGTATTTAGTGCGTTTCACTTAAGTATTCCTTCCGTTGTCATAACTCATACGTCATGTCATAGTAGAGTAGCGAAGGGAATTTACTATAAAACTTTAACATAAAGACTTTATCCAACGTGCGTTCATAAGCAGACAAGTCACAAAAGTAATTTACGTATACACCACAGAACATCTAATAATTAGTTAGATGTTCTGTGGTATACAGATACACCAACGACAATGCTAGATCGTCTGCCAAACTGCCAAGCCGGCACACACGACGCGACGCGGTCCATTCACGGAACCCGTCCATGGATTAAACACAGCTTGTACACAGATAAAAAATGAGCCAATTTTTTGTGGTATTCAAAACAGAATTTGTATAGCCAAACGAGATCTTAATCCTGACGTTAGTGCGTGCAACGTGTTATTTTGGTAATTAGAACCGTTAATCTGACGGCTATTTCGGCTTAATGAAGTGGCCAACACATCGTTAAGATTGAAGCGAATCGATGCATCGGTATCTTTAATAAAGTGATTGCATTAAACATTATCTCAAAATCATATATTACGTTCAGGTCATCACTACCGTATCGACTATCGATAGTATCGATACTCTTATGGACGACATTATTCCACTTCAAGTTCCGCACCCAATGTTGTGTTATAAGAAGTGACGGCGAAAGTACCTTACGGATTTTTGTAATTTTTTTTGTGTAAAAAGCCCTTACATAAAATATTTTTAATATTACGAAATTAATTTAATTTTTACTCTTTCACAGAAAAACCAGTGAACGGATTTTCATGAAATGTGTGCTGAATTACCGGTCGAACATGACTTGGAATAACAATGGAATATAATAATGTTTTTAACATTAAGTCCGCCTTTTGTTCCATTATTTGTGTAAGGTTCAATAAAGAATAAATAAATAAATAACATATAGCGTATTTACTATCCTGGAAAATGCGCACAAGCCGCGGGCTCATCACAGGCTGTCATCCGTTACGATTTACACTGAATAATAGATCGGCAAGTACGAGTACCTAAGGTAGATCAGTACCTTAGTGAGTATTAAGGTGGTATTATGCCCAAACATGGGGTTAGGTCGTGAGCTGCCCTTAAATTGCTGTTTTTTGGTCATTAGGCCTACGTTATTCTGTAAATCTACATGTAGAATGCAGTCGAACAACTTATCTTTGCTTGTGAAGAAGATTTAGCCAACACTTCATGCTGTTGCATGTCAGGAGACTATTAAATTGTCTTTAGAGCCTGTTTTTGCTGTCAGTACCGTATAAGGTATGTATTTGCAAACTTTAAAGCGCATCGCCACAAAGTGTTTGAGAATCCAAATGTGAGAATTTATAAGAAATTCATCAATAAAAAAAAAACTTTTCGTGAATAATTGTACATTAGCTTTAATCGTTGTTTAATGAGCACAAAGGTTGCCTGAGAGCTTGATGTAGCATAATTAGAGCAATCATACGATGAATTTGTAGGCTTTTAAATATTTAAATCTAAGTTCCAAGTAGTTCTACTTAAAAAAAAACTTATGTGACTTTCGTGAACCACTAATGCAGACAGAGAAGAAATAAAAAACATAAGAGTCACGTAACATATTAAGATGTCAGTTTTTAATTACCTTCAATATACTTACAGCCCAGTTACAATTTTGAAACACGTTATTATAGATAGATTGATTTGTAAAAACCAGGCAAGTGCGTGTCAGGCCACGCGCAATGTAGGGTTCCGAAATAGTAACTTTATCGACTATTACTCATTAACTACTTATGTTAACATAGCCGTGATAGTTTTCCTTGTAAATTCATCATATAACCCATTTTTGAGAATTTTTCACTTGTCCAACTCCAACCGTTTGCCCAGCAGAAGGGGGGGGGGGACACTTGACTCTAACCAAAATTAGCATTTTAAAGTCATATATTTCGCAAATGGCCCCTAATTCCAAGAATGGTTGGAAGACCTTTTCAATGATATTCCACACTATAGGGTACGCGACGAATAGAATATAAAAATTCATCCTCACGTTACCTGTAGGGGGATACCCTGAAAACAATTGCTTCGGACAGACGGACGGACATGACGAAACTATAACGGTTCAGATTTTACTTCGGAACCCTAAAAACCAGCAAAGCCCGTGAGGGCATATTATAATTTATACACCCCGACAAATTGCGTCCATTTATGGTAGGGAACTAATACGCTCATTTGCCGCCCTCGTGTCACATGTATTGCGTCTTTGCAACACTGTACTCCATATTTCTATTCGAGTTTTATTTGGCAAACAATCTTGCACTAAGTACTTTACATTGGCATATTGATTTAAATTAGTTAAAAAAAATTACAGTAAGGAAATAGAAATTATTACTGACATTACTTTTATTGACCTTACTTTTAAATTACGATAAAAAGACACTGTAAGATTGTTTACAAATATTACTCGTTTAAAAAATGGAGTACCTACTTATCATAGGTACATTCTGTAATCATACGCCGATCAGCGATCGCACACTGCGTCAACGCAGCGGTCTGTGACATTACTCGCGTGTTGTCGGGTGTCATATTTTTTGCCTGACAACGCCTAACTAACGTGTAGTGTATTATAATTGGTGTTCAGTATTTTTTTCTACCATTTATCTTAGTAGCCCGCAAATTACTTCAAGTTTTCTCGTCAGAATCCGTTTCATTCCAAAAATATCGGGCGTTCTATCTCGTTTTCTTTGTCAGAACACCGTTTTTCCAAATTCTTTCAGGTTTTAATACGAAGAATATCTGGCCCATTCAATAAGTTACAATATATTTTGTCATATTGCATAAACAATTTACAACAAGATACAAGATCTTTACCTCATGCGGACACGGACATCTCGCTAATAGTCCTAAATGCAATGACGCATGATATTGAAACCATCCATTTAAATATGAACTATTTTGCCCTTAAATAAAATCACAAATTTCCTCAAGAACAATTTACGCTCGTATGAGACTACTTAATAAATTTTCTACGAAAAAGACAACTACTCCTACAGAGAGAGGCGTAGGTATTATTTTGAGGCCATTTTTTGCACGAAAACAAGTCCTCTAATTGTTAAAAGTTAGACATTTATAAATTTTGTTGTGAAAAGAAAATTAAAGTATAAAAATTGTTTAAAATTACCCTGTGATTATACATACGATATCATTGAAAATTACAAACACAGCGGAAAGCAAAAACGCGTTCGCATTTCCTTCCTATGAATAATGGAGACACATTTCCATCGGAATTTAATAGCATATACCTCGGCTGTTAGAACGAGAGGGCCATGTGTCAAATGTCTAAATTAATCGGTCCTTCGGAAAATGTTACACGTATTTAACTTTTAAAAGATTTTCGCATTCCAAAAGCAGGAATCGCTGCGTAGTTCAAACGTGAACACTTTGTCGCAAAAGTGTGGAGAAGGCTTTTTTGTTTGCCAACTTTTAATAACGATGATTCAAGATAACAACACAATGAACTAAATTGAATAGCATGCGATATCACAATTCACAAATGATTGTCTCAATAAATTAAACTGCACTATTAATTAAATTAATGCCTTAATAGATTTTTTGTGGGTTTGATCAGTTTATTTTAATGAGACATTGTTACTTCATTAGCAAAAAAGATATCACGTGTCTACAAAAACACGTGAGAACGAGTTAAGTGATCTTTAACGTAAATTTCAAGCTTGTATGTAAATATTATTATTTTTAATAATAGAGTAATGTCAAGGTTAAAGAATTTACTAATTACTGTTACGAAATACCTGATTAACATATTTTATTAATTCAAGCTAAAGACTACGAATTAAATTTATTGCATATGTAAATCTCTAAACGTGTGCTTAATGAGTAAATTACATCATAAGTTCTAGTTGATTCTGATGGTAAGACAGTCAGACAGTTTTGAGTTGTTTTCTACTAAACTGCTATTTTTTTATTTATATAAATAGTCGTCACACAAGCACATGAGAAGTCGCTCAATGATATAAGTGACACCATAGGCATCACCAGCTGTTTTTTTAAATGACTTTGTAACGAGGTGTATTATACCTCGTTCAATACTCCTTGGCTGGCAGATGCATTTTACTTATAAATTTTTAAATATTGACATTTTGGCTTTAAAATAAAAATCATTTGTCAGCTGGGTTCCCTTCAGGAATGATGCATATACATATGTACATTATTTTTATTTTGGAATACTTTTACTTTTTACAGTTTTACTTCATACAGTTTTTAACAGTGCTTATTATTATTATTAATTGGATACTGTGTTTTAAAAATATAATATATTTAAAAATTGGAGTTGTGCCTGCTTACCTGATAACCTACCCCGCCCTGAGGCCTACCATTTTATGCTACGAGGATATACACCCTCGCAACTTCTAATAAATAATTGTAGTTATTCATGTACATGACGGCGAGCGACCTCTTTGGTCTGTCATACGAGAAGTCATGAAGAAAAACCAAATGTTTAGAATTAGGAATGTGTCAATCTATTTAGAATAATACGTGTGGGACATTCTATAGGATTCGAATAGTGATCACGCAGTAGTACAGATTGTTATTGATGTGAACGTTAGGAGAACTGGAAATATAATATCATGGAGCAAAGTAAAAGGAATATTATTGAATAACCAACACCGTAAAATACCCATTCTTCCACATACATATATTAAATCTAGACACGCGGAGCGTGTCAGCCAATTTTCTAGCTAACAGAATTGGCGAGCAGCACCGTGTGTAATATTACACGAACCATTTGGAGCCACTTTTGACCACCTCATAACTCAAAAACTATTCAACATAAACCTGTCAAATTTGGCTCATTTATTAAAACTTCCGAAATATATACGTCTTCCAAATTTCATAAACACATCTCAAACGGTTATTTAGATATTAACGTCCAAAAATCGAGAAATTTAACACTGACTGACCTATAGATCAAAACTATATCCAACTTCCAGGTGACCTAGAAAGTTAAAATTTGGCATGCAGATAGGTAGTCGGGTGAATACAAAGGAATAAATCTGAAAGTAGTAAATTTTTATCATTTTATGATAATTTTTCAAAAAATTGATTCTATTAGGAACACTTACTTATAACGCATGAAATTTATGAACAGCAATCAAAATTGATGACGGGTGGTCATTATGTGGAATATATAAGAAGTGGAATACCATCCTTAATTTTTTTTAATCGAAACATATCAGTTTTAGTACTTTGTGAAGCTTCTAACGGGGGGAAGATGTTCAGTGTACGTACGTATTATTTACGTACAGATTAGTGAGACGTCAGTAGCCGTTATTTCCAGTGTATTACATTGTTTCATTTTTGATGTGTGAAAAATTATTCTTCTCTTATCTTGTACACCACTAAATTTTGTATTATTTCCGAAATTATACCAGCTTAAAGTGATTCGAAGTATTGTTTCCAAATATATTATGGCACGTTATCTCATCCAACAAACTACTTATAACTAATAAGAGTATATTCGACTATCGTATTTATTATTATTATAACAGACTGGGATTTTGTATTAATTATTATTTCAATATTTAGCGGACATGAATGGTAGAAGATCATTACTTATAAATAATGAAGTAATAGGTATTTTGGACCACGATGCACTAACTACGGATTTAGTTGAAGGGCACTATTACAGTTCATGTATAAGGTAACAAAATTAATCAGTAACGTTATGAATAAGTACCTACTAATAATTTTTGTACAAAAAGTAATGATATCCCATAAAAAACATGATTGTAAAGTAAAAGCCAATTTAAAAAAATAGGAATTGAGATGTAAATGGGTGCCAAGTTCTGTGTAGAAAAGCCTAAAATTTTAGTCACAAGGACATGTAATTCAAGCTTTACATTTGAATTGGCTAGTTTTCATTAGTTAGCAACCAACAAACCAAATTTTAGAAAAGTAACATAGGTCATCAACCTAACAGACTTAACAAAGATAATTATACAAATATAATATTATAGCCTAGATAGGTACGTGAAAACTAACCAAGTCAAATGTGGAGCTTGAATTACATGTTCTTGTGACTAAAATTTTAGGCTTTTCCACACAGAACTTGGCACCCATTTAGATCTCAATTCTTTTTTTAAAAATTGGCTTTTACTTTACATTCATGTTTTTGATGGGATTAATATATTACATGAATATCTACAATAAATAAATATAAGAATTAGTTATGCAGGGCATGAAACGAAAACACTCGGTAATGTTTGTGTTATTATCAGTGTTAAATAATACCCTGCGTATATTAATAGCATTCCACACTGATTATAATACAAATATTCTGTAATATCAAACATTACCGATATTTCAATCTTACCATCTGGCAACCCTAGGTAACATTCAATGTTGTTTTTATTTCAGTCCTCAAATAAAACGATACCTGTGTTAATTTACACCGATTTAAACAACATTTTATCAAGTTACCCGAAACGACGCGCAACGCGATGACTGTTCATCAATGTGAAGTCCATCTCCTCTAGGTGTTAGCTCAACTCACGCGCACCTCAACATATCTCGTAGGCGCGAATAAATCACGAGCTGACGCGTCATATATCTCGGGAGCCATATTGTTTCATATTTATGCCTCAATCGCACACATCGCATCCATCATCCGTACGCTTGTTCCTAGAAATGTCCTAATATGAATTAATTGATTCATCGACTCGTATTTTTTGTAAACTCAGGCATGAATTGCCTTCGACTATCTAGATTGTAAATTACGCTACTGTCAAATTGTGAAAGAAAATAAATTAAGCAAGGCTGAGCTCGTTTCTCGATTCAGTATTTTTTACTGAATAATAATATTATATTAACGTCAATAGCCCATATTTGAGCAAACGAAACACGTGAATTCACGTGATGGTAAGTAGTCAATAGTCATCGACGACGATTGGTAGCAAAGGTATGCTGACGTGTTGAAAGGCAAGAAGAAAATGAGTGACGATATCATTGCAAAGAATTGCATTTCCGTGATTCGTACAATTTCCAGTTCGTTAGCTGACGATCCATCTGATGGCAAGCGGCAACCGTCGCGCATGGACATCAGCAACACCAAAAGCATCACCGAACCCGATGCGTTGCCGGCCAAAAAATACAGAAGAAAAAGAAAGAAAGGTTTCGGTTTATTATTTAAAATGGAAGCTAAAGCAGGTAAGGAACTCTGAAACCAAATATTAGTGAAGGAAGTAGAACTTAATGGTAAGAGTGAGTGCTTCGATTCCGTAATATTTTTCAACAAATATTGGAGAAACTAATTTCCCGAATCGAACATGTGTGTAGCACGCCTTACGTATTGTTCAAAGCGACAATAAAGTATATTGTTGGCCTTTACTGATCTATTTTCAAGATAATGGATAAGCCACAGCCATGCCAATTACAGCAATAAAAAGTTTTCCGTTAACCAATACGTAGCCGTAGCATGTCATCTGTCATTCTACGTATTGTATGTCCTATTCGGATTGTGATATCGTGACAAATTGTGTATGCTTAGGTGTGAACGTGGAACGGAGGAGATTAGATCGGCATCCGAGTATTAGATCAATTGATCAATTGGTCAGATAAAGCGTGATATAAATATTTCAATCAAAAATAAATTAACTGAATTCGTGGTAAAGTTCACTATCAATTGCATAAATGTAGGCCTCAATAAACAATGGCGATCAATCGATCTCTGCAGTTCACTTTAATTGAATTGAGACTGTTATTGTTCCTTGTTGTTTAGAAAATGTAAGGAAGCTTTGGTTAAATTTTATTGTTAGCATTAATATGGTTCTTTTTCCACCAAGTCAAACTGGAGCAGGGTGGTGGATGTTCTAGGCCTTCATAAGAGGAGAGACCCGAACTCAGTAGTGGCCCGTTCATGGAGAGGGGTGTAGTGACAAACCAAGCACCCTTTATCGACTTAATCGATACATTTCAAAACGTAGCTCTTCCCAAAAAATACTCGCCAGCCAGCCTGAGGCTGGTACTGTTAGTAGCAATTATTTTCTCCGTTTGACGACTAAAGCTGGAGCATGGGCCACTTAAAAATTTCCATACAGTGCCTGCTTAGGGCCTGGCTACGCCACTGAGATGTAGACATTGTTTGCCGACCTTCTCATGTTCAAAGGTTCATGAAAAGTTCACTTGCTTGAATCTTGCGCAATAAAAGTACAAATTGAATCCACGGAGCGGCATAGTCATGTTCGCCTATTGCCTATATGTAGGTACAGTCACCTGCAGAGAAAAGTAACCTGTAGCAGTACTTACCTACGCTATCGTCAACTACTTTACAACGCAAAAGAAAATGTTTCCCATGAAAATTGGAAAAGTGAAACTTTTCATACAAAATAAATATTAAATAATTCAACATCGCCAGTACACTGCGTCGCAGGGTGATGACGTCACTCGGACATCGAGGTCCGAGTGCGTCGCAGTTTCCTTCTGATTGGTCGAATATTTTACGTGTATTATTTTATACTATTTTCTCATTGGTTGTCCCTTATCTCAACTTTTGTATAAATAGGCATACATTTTGTAAATAAAATCATTCTACTTGCAACCTTCTGAAGAGTCTCATTACTATCTCCAACCTCAGTAAAAACGTCGGCTAAACTACGCTAAATTGGTGACCCGACTGAGCAACGTAAGTAGAATCCCTGCCCGGCTGCACGAAGAATTCATCATCTTCACAGTCTTCACCTTCGCACCATCAAGCCATCTACCGGTACCATGGTCCACGAAGACGCCCAAGCCACGCTGCAGGTCGCTGCCACTGCCACCACGGCCGGTAGCTCACCACATCATCATCGTCAGCTGTCCAACATCGCGCTCGCTATGCGCATACCTACCTCAGATGGGACTTCAGCCACGGTCAACCAACTTCTCAACGAGATCAGAAGCCTATCCCGTGAAGTCCAGGAACTGAAATCACAGCACGATGTACATGATGCCCATCAACGTCGTCACTCCGTCCACACACGTCACCGTCCGTCATCATCTCCACGTCATCGTCGTCACTCAAGCTCACGCTCACGCTTGACCTCTCCAGCTGCATCATCACCTGCTTGCTACTACCATCGTCGCTTCGGTAACCAAGCCCTGCACTGCACTACTCCATGTGGTTTCAACAAACGAGAACAGTCGCCACACGACCGAACCTTGGCCACGGCAGACTCCAGCGCTCATACCTCACACCGCCTATTCGTCACCGACCGGAAGACGAGATATTCTTTCTTGGTAGACACGGGGGCTAATATATCCGTCATACCTCGAAGACCAGGCCAGAAAGCTACGCCACTTGCATTCAAACTCTACGCAGCGAACAACTCGACGATATCAACCTACGGAGAAAAGACACTCGAACTTGACCTCAACTTACGACGACCGTACAGATGGACTTTCATCATAGCTGACGTTTCCAAGCCGATCTTAGGAGCCGATTTTCTCAACCATCATCAATTAATCGTAGACGTCAAAAATCGAAGATTAATTGACTCGGTCACAAACCTCAAAATCGAAGCGCCACTAAGATCCACAAATATACCTACCATTCGCAGTATTGACATTCACGACTCGTATCACGCCATTTTATCAGAATTCCCCGGTACTACGAGGCTCACTGCAATGCAACTTCAACCGAAAATCAACGTCGAACACTGCATAGAAACAACCGGTCAACCCGTTCACTGCCGCGCACGTCCTTTGCCGCCACACAGATACGAAGCCGTCAAAAAGGAATTTGAAAACATGATGCAACAAGGACTGTGCCGCCCCAGCAAAAGCCCGTGGTCATCACCGCTCCATATAGTACCAAAGAAGGATGGAAATATAAGAGTGTGTGGTGATTACCGCCGACTCAACGCGATAACCATACCCGATCGCTACCCGGTTCCGAGAATAAAAGACTTCACCTATCATCTGTCGGAGAAAAACATATTCTCAACAATCGATCTCAACCGCGCCTATCAACAAGTCAGTGTCCGGCAACAAGACGTCGAAAAAACAGCGATAATTACCGGATTCGGATTATTCGAATTCCCGAGAATGTGTCCAGGCTTAAAAAACGCAGGCCAAACATTCCAACGCTATATACACGAAGTACTCCGAGGACTCGACTACGTATTTCCATTCATCCACGATCTCTTAATCGCTTCATCAAACGACACGGAACATCGCGAGCACATTAGAACCGTCATGAAACGACTAGAAGAAAACGGCATCACTATCAACCCAGCCAAATGCGTCCTAGGCCAACCGCAAGTCAAGTTCCTAGGCTATACAGTTTCGAACGAAGGAATCAAACCGCCTGAAGAAAAAATTACAGCAATAAACGCCTATCCACGTCCAAAAACTATTGAAGAACTTAGGCGATTCCTAGGCATGCTAAACTTCTACCGCGATCATGTGTCTAACGCCGCGACTATACAAGCACCGCTCAATGCATACCTTCACGACACAAAAAAGCGCGACAAAACAATCATCGAGTGGAACAACGACGCAATTCAAGCATTCGAAGCATGTAAAGTTAGCATCACAAACGCGACTTTACTCGCCCATCCGTCACACCAAGCAACCCTAGCCATATGTAGCGACGCATCCGATAAAGCCGCAGGTGCAGTACTACAGCAATACTACCAAGGAACATGGCAACCACTCGGCTACTTCTCAAAAAAGTTCTCAGACGCGCAAACGAAATATTCAACATACGATCGTGAATTACTCGCTATCTACATGGCAGTAAAACACTTTCGCAAAATCTTCGAAGGACGCGAGCTTATCATATTCACGGACCACAAGCCGCTAACATTCGCTATGAAAAAGTCGATATCGAACAATGAGACGCCACGCCGCACACGACAACTATTATTCATCAGCGAATTTACAACCGACATTCGCCACATAAGCGGGAAGAATAATATCGTCGCCGACGCACTCAGCCGTATCGAAACCATATCCTGTCCGTCAACAATTAATTACGAAGATATAGCAACCGCTCAAGAAAAAGATATCACCATTCAACAATTACTTCAACAGCAAAACCTATCATTCAAGAAAGTCAACATTCCGAATACCAACATTGAATTATATTGCGAAACATCAACATCATTCGTACGACCTTACATACCTACAGAATTTCGACAAGAAGTATTCAACGCCATTCATAATATCAGCCATCCCGGAACGCGAACTACGCGCAAACTGATAACAAGAAAATATTTTTGGCCGTCAATGAATACCGACATCGGTCAATGGACGAAGACATGTATTAAATGCCAAAAAAGCAAAATACAACGTCATACCTACAGCACGCCTCAGCCGTTCCCGCCTACAGAACGATTTGCACATATCCACGCAGATATCGTCGGACCGCTCCCGACTACAGCACAAGGTTATAGGTATTTAATAACCATCTGCGACCGGACAAGTCATTGGCCCGAAGCAATACCTACTATCGATATCTCTGCCGAAACAGTCGCCGATGTCATATACAACCATTGGATTTGCCGATTCGGATGTCCATCTACAATAACAACCGACCAAGGAAGGCAATTTGAGAGCAGTCTATTTACTAACCTGATGAAAATAATGGGAATAAATAGAATTCGCACTACGCCCTATCATCCGCAAAGCAACGGAAAAATCGAACGATGGCATCGAACTCTCAAAGCTGCGTTACGCGCGAAACTCATAAATTCCAATAGTTCATGGATTAACGAACTTCCGACCATCCTACTAGGTTTGAGAGCTGCATTACGCACTGACACCTCTACCAGTCCTGCAGAACTCACGTATGGCTTCAACCTACGATTACCAGGAGATTTTTTCGTACCAACTACATCCACTGCGCCTATGGATCATACTTACGTCGAAAAACTCCGAGCAAACATCGCACAAAACAAGCCACGCCTTATCAACTCGCATCGCAACAACAGGCAAATATTCGTACATCAAGACCTACGGACATGCACCCATGTATTTGTACGAGTAGACGCAGTACGCACTCCACTTCAAACACCATACGAAGGTCCTTTCAAAGTTGTGAACCGAACGGATAAAGTTTTCACAATTCAGTTACCAGGACGACAATCAAATATATCTATCGACCGATTGAAACCTGCCTACGTTCTAGAAGACACCGAGAACATTTCGCAGTCACCTCAAAACCAGATGTCCCAGACGAGAAACAATGATTCAACTTCAAGTACTCAGTTACCAAATACGACGAACAGCCCGACGTCACAACCTAAAGCTACGCACACACGAAGCGGCCGTTCCGTCAAGCTGCCAGTACGCTTCGCTTGAAGGGGGCCTATGTAGCAGTACTTACCTACGCTATCGTCAACTACTTTACAACGCAAAAGAAAATGTTTCCCATGAAAATTGGAAAAGTGAAACTTTTCATACAAAATAAATATTAAATAATTCAACATCGCCAGTACACTGCGTCGCAGGGTGATGACGTCACTCGGACATCGAGGTCCGAGTGCGTCGCAGTTTTCTTCTGATTGGTCGAATATTTTACGTGTATTATTTTATACTATTTTCTCATTGGTTGTCCCTTATCTCAACTTTTGTATAAATAGGCATACATTTTGTAAATAAAATCATTCTACTTGCAACCTTCTGAAGTATCAGTACTCTCTCCACGCTCAGTAAAAACGTCGGCTAAACTACGCTAAAAACCCATCTGTTTATGAATATACGAACAGCAATTTCCGTTGCCTATTGCGTTGTAAACAGATGGGTTACTTTTCTCTGCAGGTGACTGTACGTGCTATGTAGAGTAAGAGTAGGCCTTACCGATCTTATAAAATCCCTTTTTTTAGTCGGGAGATACAAAAATAGACGCTATAGATAAACACGATAGATAAAGTAGCAAATATAATGGTAATTCAAAACCGAAAATCTCCACAGCCTTTTTACAGCTTCAATTTCAGCTCTACGGCGCCTTTAAAATGTTAATAGCAAAAAGTCCATAGCACGCTATGCTGTTAAAACAATGTTAGTATTTGTAACATTGCTATTATACTTTGTTTCGGTAATACATTTAACAATATACTTGCCTCAGATTTTCCGAAGCCATAGAAATCTGAAATTTGGTATGCAGACTGAGATTGAACCCGTAAATTAGATTATTCCTGTAAAGTAGGTGAACAACTGAACATAGGTTTTTAAACTATATTTAGATTTTGTAGAGCTGTAGAGTCAGATCTTCCGAGTTAAGTCTCTTAGAGTTAGTCCCTAGAACTGTTAAATAGTATTCAAAGCACGGGCGTAGCCAGGTTTTAGTAATGGGGGGGGGGGGGTTTCAAGAAAATGAAACGACTATAAGTACATAAAGTAACCCTAAAGATAATTGAGACGTGAGGGAGTCTTTTATTTTTTCACACGACGTATGTAGCGCCATCTATTATGTTTCAAGAGATCTAAAGATAAAATGTTTGGCGTGAATTAGCGTCATGTTAATATTTTAACTTTTCGGGGGGTTTTGAACCCCCAAAACCCTCCCCCTGGCTACGCCCGTAATGCAAAGCAAAGTCTAGGTCTTAGACTAGAAAGCGTTACGAGCTTGTCAGTGACTTACTTTAATAAATTACTTAACTAATTTATTTTTCATCAGATTCTTTCCCTCAGATGTCTCAAATTACTATTTTGGACCTTGTACGTCTAAATTCATGCTATATAGGCCATTATTAGGTGATTTAAGAGAAAGTTTCAAATGTATGATATAATATAACCATATAAAAAGTTATTTACGTACTGATAAAAAACTATTATTGAAGCGACTACGAGTAATCGAAAGGATAATGTTTATAAAATCAACAATTAAGTTAAATTTTCACGCATTTTTATAACAGACAAATTTAATCATGTGGTTTGTGCCAAAATACAATTTGTTACCTCTATTAAACTTCAAAATACAACTTCGATTCTTATTTGTGGGATAACAGGTAGGTATAAGTATAGTGTACTCTATAAAACCAGAATTGGAATAGAAACAAGAACAATTAAACAATAGTTAATTTATTCATCACTTACAGGTATTTATAATATAACATCTGGTAATATTCATAAATTAAAAACATGTTCAACAATACTACTTATGGATGTCACAGCATACCACTAATGATTTTTTATCAATGAATAATTGAAAAGACATAAAAATTAACATCTGTATGTATTTTACTAAACTAGTAAAATTATTGATTTATATCCTACATAATTATCTGTAACAATAAACTTATAAATTAAATATGAGAATAACGTAAAAATAAAGTTAACAATATGTTTAATACTGCTGGCAAGAATAAATTTTATTACTGCAATATTTTTAATTTCCTTGTAGGTAAGTATGTATATTTTCTTTTTTGTAAACATCTGCTTTGGTGTACAAATAATAAACAAATTAAATAAATAAATAAATAACCCTGAGGAGATTGTTAAATAAATAAAGTTTTCAAGTATCTAGCTACCTACATTCATAAAATGTGGAATAATCTACCAACTTAACTAACCTAAAACAAAATGATATGTTTGTTATTCTGTAACATTCTTGATTTTTATGTAAACAACAATAAATATCAGTTACTTGCGTCAGCATCGTTGGTCCCAAAATCTTATATCTGTAGATGTTTATTTTTTATGAAAATGGCCACCAAATGCATCACCGATGCGTTGCCGGCCAAGAAAGAGAGAAGAAAATGAAAGAATCTTATAGTAGGTAGGTATTATGAAAATTCTCGTCTTCCAGAAAATTCTCGATATGATAACAAACACCGCTTGTAAATCTACAGCGTTATTTAAGGCCTTAAATCGGATAAAAATAAAGGCTCTTTTATTATATTCCAATTTGGACAGTCTGGTTATGTTTTGTTTACATTGAAATGTGTTGAATAAATGAAATCATTTACTGAGATTTCAAAATAACTTATTGGCAACATAAGAAGGATAATAATTATATATTGATTGTATTGAAATACTTTACACATCACTAATTTCATTAATAAATGTACCTATCTTATAGTATAAATAGAAAAGTCTCTAGGATAAAAATAATATGAAACTTATCCACAATTTCTTAAAGGTATAGTACCTAAGAAAGATAATATTTTAGCCATTTTAATTTCTTTGTTATGAACCTAACTTAATACTAAAAATATTACATAATTATAAATAATTATAACGTGTTTAATAAAAGCGTTATGAGTACCTACATACAAGTAAAAATGTGGTAACAATCAAAGATTGGAGAATGTAACTGTACAGAAAGGTTATAGTGAAACTGACTGCCATACGCAGCAGGTTCGATTCCCGGCAAGATCAAATACATATTTTGTTTTCGCAGTTTGTTGGTCATAACATATCTAACCCAATTATAAATCTATCGGTTCTTAAAACGTGATAGAATTTAAGTGCGAGAATACCTTTTACACAAATCATTGTTGTAGTTATACATAAAAGAATAATGCGTGTGTGTGCTTTAAATTTACGAGTATTTGTTTATTGCATTTTTATAAAAAATATACTATTTTAATTAATTAAAATAATACGATTAATTCTGGTTCTTATCTTTAGGTTTGACATATTAGTATCCAAAAGCTTACAATTTCATTGCCAATTCAGCGTCATTCTAATCGTGGAGTATTTACCTCTGTCCTCCATGATTCTAATAGCCTAGTAACTAGGCTATTAGAATCATTGTTATTGTCTAATACTGACATCATCAGTCATAAATAAATTTTAAAATAAGTACCTACAAAATCTAAATATCATTATGCTTTTGAAATATAATTTATATTTTTCAAAGTCATAATCGTTTACATTTTTCTTATGACATAACAAGAATGTAATTGATTGTTGCTTTCTACAGATATTTTAGAATTTTTATTTTTTTACTGATATCATCTTCATGACGTATTAGCTACCATCAATGAATTTTCTCTGAAATTGACAACATTTTATACCATAAGTAGTAGGTATTCATATAATTTGGGGCTTTACTAATGGCCTAACCTAATCTACAAGCTCAGAGTAGCGCAGCGGGCTATGGAGAGGGCTTTGCTCGTTATTTCTCTACGTGATGGCCACAGAGATGAGGAGACGTAGACGAACAAGGGTAACCGACATAGCTCAAAGAATTACCCAGCTGAAGTGGCAATGAGCTGGCCACAGGTCGAAGGACCGATAACCGCTGGGGAAGAAAGGTCTTCGAATGGCGCCCACGTCACGGAAAAAGGAGCATAGGACGCCCCCGACCAAGTGAACTGACGAAGAAGATAGTGGCATCTGCTGGATTCAGAAGGCTCAGGACCGGTCAGAGTGGCGCAAGTTAGGGGAGGCCTATGTCAAGCAGTGGAACTCCAAAGGCTGATGGATGGATGGATTCATATAATTATTGCAATTATCATTTGTGATTTACATTTACATCCAATTACGAATAATTATTACGAGCAGGAAAATAAACCGGTATGACCTAACGTCGCGTTGTGACGTTTACGGTTCTATTATAATATGGAAGTAATTTAAGATTGTTGTCGTATTTCACTATATTATTGAAAATGAAAGTATCTACTGTGCTGTTTTGCTATTTTCCTACACGTGGCTATATACCTTGGTCTTAGGGTTGGCACTTATGCGATCGCGTATTTGTTTCGAAGATATAACTATATTTATTATTCAGGAAACTGCAATCCGACTAGTGATTAGAAAATACATTGAGTATATTTTAACGAATTATAAAAATCAATGACAACCCTGAATTTATTCTAAATGTTGTTTATTTGTTTAACAAAGTAAGTTTTTAGGGTTCTAAAGAAAAATTGGAACCCAAACTAATTTATTCTTTCTTTACGCATAGGCACATAACTATGCGTATTTCTAGAAAAAAAATCAAACTCCCATTCACTAATAAAGTGATTGATTATAATGATTACATACATTTTTTATCTCAAATGTTTTTGGCTAAATACGCCAGCGCATTTATGTACCACCTATAACGTCATTAACAGGAAAAAATACAAAATTAAAAATATTTAAAAAACAAGTCTTTTAAGTTATAAATAGCTAATCATTAATCTCTGAATGTCGATACAAACACAAAAAATATAATTTATAATTTAACAAAATATTTACTTTACCACTTTAACAAGACGTTTAAATGCTATGAAATTAAAATATTTTAATAAATTTAATTATGATACTTGAGCTAGCTTTGCTAATTTTACGATTATTTTACGAACTCAAAGATCCGTTAGAAATTGCTAACTGGACAATACATGTCTGTGGTCTTTACACTATTTTTCAGTTCAAATATAAATTAAGATATTTTGACATAACATACTATCATCATAAGACATAAAATAATATCATCCGAATGCTAGTTAATACGACGTACTTAAAAAAAAAATTCTGCTATGTTTTGGACATTTTTTGCACTAGTTTAGGTACTTCGTATTTTGATATTTTTGATAAAACATTATATTCGCCATGCATAATCTCAAAAATCATTATTTCCTCTGTATCGTATTTTACATTGATGACTCCGATGATCGATTACTTATTATTTCATAAATATAGCTTTAATATTAATTTATGATGCTGATGACGACAAAAGACGTCAACGAATTTGCATAAAATAAAAAAAAAACCTCGCGAGGTATCATAATAAATGTCAGTGTGACGCACGCTTAACAGCCTTATAAAGAAAACAAACCTAGCTTTATTGGTTCTTCAGTATTCTTTATATAAAAACTAGCTGCCCGGACAGACGTTGTTCTGTCAAAAGGTTTTTTTTTGAGATGTAAGCTATCCTATCTTTCAAGTTGGATCAAACTGCACATGGTGTGCAAATTTGATTAAAATCGGTTAAGTAGTTTGGGAGTCCATCGCGGACAAACAACGTAACTCGTAATTTATATATGTATACTAGCTGCCCGGACAGACTTCGTTCTGTCAAAAGTTTTTTATTTTGAGATGTAAACTATCCTACCTTTCAAGTTGGATGAAACTGCACATGGTGTGCAAATTTGATTAAAATCGGTTAAGTAGTTTAGGAGTCCATCGTGGACAAACAACGTGACACGTAATTTATATACATATATTAAGATTAAGATGAGTTTTTATGATCCTGTCGAATCTATCCATTTTGATACAGCAAGTCTACATTTCACAAAAAATTTTAAATAGCATCAGTGACTCTAATATTATTATTATAGTAACTAAATAAATATTCATTCTTTAAGATAATTTTATTCAGCAATATAATTAATTAATTAAGATAATTGAAAACTGTGATGAGAAATGAAGAAAAATTAAACATTATCTTCAACATTGAAATAGAAGAACTAAGCAAGACCTCAAATACAGGAACCCTCACAGATGATAACACGTAACAATATTTTTAAAGAGTTTACAACATTGTCAATTTGGGGTTTGAACATTTTTGTATGGAACCTGGTATACCTATAAGTCTGACATTTTGAAAAAACCTCCCAGTGATGAAACATGTGTCGGACATGACGGAAACAGACGGAGTAAGTAATTCAAAAAGTATTCAGTGATGAAATGTCGTAAGTGATACTTTCTGAGATATTTGAGTTGAAAAAAAAAATTCAATAATTATTTTTATTTTTGATAATATTGATATACCTACTTTTGATATATTTTGATACATAATTATTAATAGATATACTTTCTGAGATATTTGAGTTCAAAATAAAGATTTAATACTATTTTTATTTTTGAACTCAAACATCTCAGAAAGTATAGTATCACTTACGACATTTCATCGCTGAATACTTTTTATTGTAATCACTTCCTCCGTCAATTGACACATGTTATATCACTGGCCACCAAAACGAGGTTATTTTCAAAATGGCGGTACGTATAGGTGTGCCATCTAGGCTCAATGCCCTTTAAATGTATTATTTACAAAAAAACTGATATCATCAAAGCATGTACAACCTTCAAATAATGGTATTCAGTCATGATAACTACCACTGAATAAAATGGTATTTAATATAAAAGAGTGACAAGGATCTTGTATTTAATCCCATTTCCACATGTTGGCTTGATAAACGTTCAGATAAAACATGGTTACATTCAGTAAAGTAATTTTTGCATCCTGCGAATGATATTTGTGTCCATGTACAATGTATGTATAAGTAGCTATTACGAACTTAATTTTCACAGGTTTCCAGACCTCACAACAAGATCGTAAATAAAACGACAAATTGAATAGTTGTTTGAGCGCCTTTACAGATGAAGCTACGATAGAATAAAGAAAACGAATAAAGAAGACCACTAAAACACCACCACAATATAGAAAGATTTTCTTTAACAACAATAATTTTCTGCGTAATATATTTTCATTATTTCTAAGCCAACGTATGGAGCCGGGATTAAAGTCAGCATTTTATAAAGAAAACTTGGCTAGAAGCGCTGGTTATGTCCGAAGACCGAAGTCAACTAGCAGAGGTATCTCTTCGCGAAGTGATTTGTAATCGAAGACCCGCTCCGAAGCCGTAGATCGCTCAGGAGTCTCATTGCCCTCAATCGGCGTTTATCTGGAACAAGCAATTCACCCTTTAATCTTCACAAACAACAGTTACATGGAAACCTGAGCGACCTGACGACACGGCTCTGTAACTTGCAAGGACTCGTTTTTTTATTGGTTAGTTTACGTCAAATTACGTCACATAAAAGTTAGTTCAATATACAAGTGAAATAAAACGCAGTCGTTGCAAGCTACGCATACCCTACGTATATCATAAAAGTTATTATTTTTATGGATGTTTGTATATTTGATCCATAAAATCACACTAACTTCATGACTGGTCACATTTGTGAGATCTCTCTCCCTTAGTGTGACGTCACATATTATGAAATTTTACACCTAGAAATTATTAAATTAAAACATCAATTCCGAAATAAGTTTTATTTCCATTAATTGTCTAAAAGAACCCCTCCCACCCCTTGCCATGCCAGAAGCCTTCGGACGGCATACCTTCTGTCCCCTGGGTGGCTCTCTGAGTGCCTCCAAACTGAAGGTTTCCTTAAGAGGACCGGTGCCCAACCACTTAGGAACCATTCATTTCATAGGTATATTACCTTTTAATTACTATATATAATTATATTATAATGCAGGAGAGAAAACTGTATCAGAAACTCCTCTGTGTACAGATCTTAAGGTTTGCAAACCATAAGAACAATATAATTATGATGATATTGATAATGTAAATAGATACTTAATATAAATGATTATGTAAATTAAATTATGATTATTATCATCTAATTACGTTAACAGAGGCACAAGAAAGGAAACCTCTACGTTCAAGTGTAGTTTTTCGATGTTTCCATTTTCCTATCTGCGAAAGTGACGAATACCAGCAGAGCTGATAAGACTCCACGTTACAACAAAACATCGCCTTTATTTTGTCGTGGAAATTCAATCGAAGGCCGCAGTGTATCCGCAATAACTCAGTAACTTTATAGCTTCAGTTAAAGTAATGACGTGAAGAACATCGCTGCACGTTGAGCAATAAGTGTATGCGTTGTGGTACCGGATTATAATCTCCGTTGTTGTCGTTGGTACTACTTTTCTTACTCTTTTTTTTAATGGGCTATTCATATACTGGTAATAGCATTAAAATAACCTTTTCTACCTTTATCCATAATCTAAACTTAAAAACAAAACAAAAACAAAAACCGCGAAAAAAAATGGGTAATGGGTAATCTTCTTAGTAATGTGTCCTTATTTTTTTTAAGGAAATAACCGGAAAACGAGCTGACGATCCACCTGATGGTACGTGGCTATCGTCGACCATGGACACCAGCAACAACAACAAAGGCATCACTGGTGCGTTGCCGGCCAAGAAAGAGAGAAGAAAAAGAAAGAGAATCATGAAAAGGTTTCATCTTAATAAATCAATGTGCCGAAATATAACCTCACATAAATACAATAAACCATTAATACTTTGTAGGTACCCAGAAAGAATATTTGTCTGTCAAACGAAGCTATATACTTATAATATTTCTGTGACATGTGGTTAACCATAGTGGCTGACTCACATGTGGACGTATAAATATAAATGAATTTCGTACTGGCTGCGACGTTTTGCCGTTTGCGCCCTTTAATAATTATCATAATTGAAAGTATTTTAACAATGACATCATAAAAAAATAAGGATGCTCCCCGACCAGGTAGACTGACGACCTGAAGAAGACAGCGGGCGTCCGCCGGATTCAAAATTCTTGACAAAAAATAGCCGACTTTAAAATAACTCAAAAACTACTCGTCGGAACTCGCTCAAAAAGCGGGACTACACGACAAGCACCAGCTTTCGATTAAAAAAATAATCATCAAAATCAGTTCACTCAGTCGAAAGTTCTGAGGTAACAAACACAAAAAATTTTTGAAGTCGGTTAAAAAGGCTCAGCACCTGTCAGACTCAGAGTGGCGCAATTTGGGGGAGGCCTATATCCATCAGTGGATCTCCAAGGGCTGATGGATGGATGGATGATCATAAAAAATCTGTGTCGGATGATACTAATCTTAATATATATAAATTACGTGTCACGTTATTTGTCCGCGATGGACTCCTAAACTACTAAACCGATTTCAATCAAATTTACACACCGTGTGCAGTTTGCTCCAACTTGAAAGATAGGATAGCTTACATCTCAAAATAAAAATAAACTTTTGACAGAACGAAGTCTGTCCGGGCAGCTAGTATTATATATGTGAAAGTTTGTGAGGATGTCCATTGTCCATACATCCTCTACAAACATCCTTATGTTAGTTACTATTTCACACAAAAACTACTGAACGGATTTTCATGAAATTTAGCACACAGATAGACCATGGTCTGTAATAACATATTGTAGGTTTACAGGGTACTTAAGATCCCGGAAAACACGGGAAAACCCGCGGACAGTGCTAGTCTGAAATAAAGCAACATAAAATTTCAACTACGTATGCTATTGTTATCACTGCCAATGACTGTCCCACTGCTGGGCTCTGATGACCTCTGATAATGTCCACTGCGCTGGCCAAGGTGATTCAAAGGCAGAATTTGACAGATTTTTTGTAACGCTTCACACTCATAGCACCACACTAGGATTCCCTGTGTCGTGGGTGCCATGGACAACACACAACATAGACAAGATCATTCACACCCAGACCGAGATCAGAAATTCAAACTCATCATTCAAATTTCCGCCTCGCTGGGAATCGAACCCACGACCCTCGGTGCGGCGATTCGGCATGGTAACCATTGCGCCACACGGGTCATCGCGGAAAGATTTTACACGTTTCATCAAAAGAGTGTAATGCTGTGACTCATTGTTTCCTATTTAAATATAGTCAACAATGGTTAGTATTTAATTAAGTGAATTGAATTATTTACCTTAACTTATTGTATGTAAATAAGGAAATACGGTTATGTCGAGACTTTCAATTTTAAAATTCAGTTGATTAAAATACTATTAAATCAGTATCAAAATTGTTTTGTTCGTTTATTAAAAGGATTTTGTTTTGTTGCTAAGTGATTAATTGCCTGTGGCCAATGTGTACAAGATTTATGTGTAGACAAACCTATAAGACAAAAGCAATCGTGCTTTGAAATATAATCTTAATCTTAATATATATAAATTACGTGTCACGTTGTTTGTCTGCGATGGACTCCTAAACTACTTAAGCGATTTTAATCAAATTTGCACACCGTGTGTAGTTTGATCCAACTTGAAAGATAGGATAGCTTACATCTCAAAAAAAACTTTTGACAGAACGAAGTCTGTCTGGGCAGCTAGTCTTAATATATATAAATTACGTGTCACGTTGTTTGTCCTCAATGGACTCCTAAACTACTTCACCGATTTTAATCAAATTTGCACACCGTGTGCAGTTTGATCCAACTTGAAAGATAGGATAGGTAACATCTCAATTTATAGTCGCAATATTATTTTATTGCAATTTTTTTGACAGAACGAAGTCTGTCCGGGCAGCTAGTTTATAATAAAATTATATGACGCTAATGTGGTATCGTCCGACCAGGGGTAAAATTATTCAGTTTATTTAAAAAATATTTTAGACTTAAGAGAATGTGACTTTACATAGCCTATAAAGTTTCGCCATTTTCAGTTCAATATAAAAAATGTATATCTAACAAAACACTACATACACGATCAAGCGTACTTGTCAAGTTTGCTGGTTGATTTGTCAAGTTTGCAGTTTGACTTGTAAAGTTTGCAGTTTGACTTGTCAAGTTTGCAGTTTGACTTGACACAGCATTCAGTGTGCCTGACATAGCTATATCATAGAAGATATAGCTATATAGCGATATAGCTAGATAGATTATTTTACAGAAAAAAAAGGACCAGACTGAAATATCAGCGCTGTGCTTCCACGGCTTATGTTGTGCAGCACAGCTTATGCTGAGTCTGGGCCTGTTCGGGGGTCACGCTACAGCACAGGCACCCATTTAGGCTGTATTTTTTTTTCACATCTCATTTCTTTGTTTGTGCTGTAATTGCCCTCGAATAAATGCATTTCATTTCATTTCATTTCATATGGCCAGATAGAGCAGCTATACCGTGGCCATACACGACCAAGTTTACTGGATGCCGCGTCAAGTCCGCTGCAAACTTGACAAGTACACTTCATCGTGTATGGCCTCCATTAGTGGCCTTCGCAGTATCCTATGTTATTGTGTCATGGAATAAACCCGATAGTAGCTTCGTATTTCCAACCGAGATGTCTTATTGGATAGGTCGTGTTGTACGTGTATCAACTATCAAGTCCAGCTGTGGTAAACATTCGTTGATATTTAATTAATGAAATTATTTTCAATTGAAGAGTAGAGTAGCCGACAATCGTATTCCACGTCACCTTTTTGACTGGTAAAAGTACCTAATCACTAATGCTTCTGATCTTATTGATTTACTCGGTTGATGCCATCGACGAGTATCGAACTCGGGACTCGACGATCAGCAGCAACCACTGGACTGCAGGGTCATCAACACACGAAAACTTTAAAATACCAATCAATCAATGCTCATTGAATTATATTAGTTCGTAACAGAAAGATAGATGGCGCTTCTTTTCAATTGTATAAAAAACATTTTTGTGAAACGTTCCTTGCTTTTGATACCATTGATGACAGGAAACAGTTCGACTCCAATTTAATGTCCTATAACCGAGCGTTACATATCAGCCCTGCGTGCCGGCCCTACATTACATTACAATTGCGCACACGCAGCATGCGCACACACGCGATCACGCACACATACAGGCGTTAGAACCGGTCGATTGACGTCAATGGTGGGTGGGGACGACGATATAAAAAAATTAAAACTATCAATTTACTACCGACGGGAAGCGACACCATAACAAGCCATTGTCTTTAACAGAGTTACGTACAACGGGTTATGACTGCGGTGAATTGAAAACAAATGTAACACAGTTACGTTGTATTTTTCGTAATCTCAGATTTTTTTGTTGTTTTTTTGTAAACAAAATTGACGTAAACGAAATTAATACCGTACTTATTTAATTAACGTACCAACTCTAAATCCTAGGAGCATCGCAGTTCCGTCAAAATTCTCTGAAGGTCGAGCCATATGTAACGGGTTTTTTCCCGTACGGGACGGGGACGGGGTATAAGACGCGCTCTATAGCTTGCTTATGTTTACTCTAAAGCCCAATGCATACGTTTTCCCCGTACGGGACGGGCTTTACACTTAAAGGTAAACAACCATCAAACTCGGATACACAGACAAACAAACAAATTAAAATATTAATATTGTTATAGTCATATTGCTGCCATTCGTAATAAATTATTACGTGAGTCTCGTGTATAATACGTAAATACCACACGAGTAAATAAATACAATAATACTTACTGTGATGTAATTTATTAATGCACGTCGTAATAATAACATTAGTTGAGTAGAATTTATAAACTTGTGGCGGCAAGCCATTGTACACTCGACTGACGTTAGTCAATAGGTTTTGTGACAACACTAACGGTGTTGTCACATCACTAGAGAGAGAAAAGTAAAATTATCGGTTGTCACTTGTCAAATTGGATCTCTGGTTTGCTCCCGCGCTGATGTACCGGTAATGTGTGAACAACCTCAAAAGGAGACAATTACACTTCTCAAATATAGTGTGATGTTATAATTTCAACGCACCCCCTTGTGGTGGTGCTACACCCCATACCTATAAACTTATAACAATAATTTAAACCTACTTAAACCTATTTAAATCTACTGTAAAAAAATCGCATCTTTTTCATACCAAATTGTACATCGTTTTTTTAATTTTGCTATTGTCGAATCACTAATCCACCGGACCAAATTGACATTTTAAAGTTTAAAGTGTCAAAGTTTTTGACGAAAAAAAGTACTGTGTGTGACAAAACGATTCTGATGTGCATCATTGATTATTACTATAATATTTGAAACATGTATTTTATATGGACCAAGAATTCGCTATTACTATGACCACAGAAGAAATAATAGTACCTACTTATTTATAATAAGTACTATTACTAAGGCCAAAATAGTTTACAAAGTGACATTATTTTCTGTCTCAAAGGTCGGGTGGATTTGATTTGACCATACTTAACACGTTCGCTGCGGCAGCATTAGATCTAAACCTTCTGCTAGTGCGGTACGAGACAAATACTGCCCGTATCTATATTTCCTGATATGCGTTACGACCTCTATTTTGCCGTACCAGCACCTGACTTTCAAAGTCCATACAGACGTGGAAACGCCCCATACCAATTGTTTTTTTTAACGAGTCAATAGGCTACATCCTTGTGTATACCTAGCTGCGGCAGTCCGGGGTTCTGTTGAATATTTTAAAAGATACAGGGATTTTTCAAAATAAGTCATTTACGGCAATATATTTGCCGTATAGCATAGAAGTGAAAAAATGCTAGGGATGGGGGGTTTACTTTTAAAATGACAATCGATACTTTAAAGATATTCTTTATTGAAGACATAACATTAAAATTTGACAGTGTATTAATCAACAAAACTTAACTTCTTAATTAGTCAACATAATAAATATAAAATATTTATATAATTGGCAATGCTTGTAAGACTGCCTGTAATGCCTGCTTTTTAACCGACGAAAAAAAAGAAGGAAGTTCTCAATTCGACACGTATATATTTTTTATTTTAAACTTTTTAGATTATAGATTTTTAATCTTTTTAGATTGCTACTGCATAATTTTCCACATAAAAATTATCGAGTGCTTTACGTACGGCCAGCACTAACGCAAACTAAGATGCCGCGCGGACGCATGCTGTGAGGCGCGGGGTTGGGGGGGTACGGCAAGATAGTTGCCGTACCGCACTGAATAAAAATATTTATCCTACTGTGCGTTACGGCAACTATTTTGCCGTATTGTATTAGTGCATAATATTATTATATTAAAAGCTACAATATCGAAATTATCACTGTCTCTTATCTACACGTAAAGGAACATAGTTAGATCACTCCCGCACCGTGGGCAAAACTAGGACAACAAGCTGCCGCACTGGCGGAAAGTCAAATACGGCAAAATACTTGCCGTAACGCAGCGAACGTGTTAAATACTTGATAAAAGCAGTGATAGCCCAGCGGTTAGAACGTTGGTTTACCGAACGAAGGGGCCCGAGTTCAAATCCTGGCACGCACCTCTAATTTTCAAATATTATGTGCGTATTGGAAGTTAATTATCACTTGCTTCGGTGAAGGAAAACATCGTGAGGAAAACTGCACACTGGAGAGTTCTCCATAAAGTTCTCAAAGGTGTGTGAAGTCTACCAATCCGCACTTGGCCAGCGCGGCGTGGTAAACTATGTCCTAATACCCCTCAGATTGTGAGAGGAGACCCCGAGCCCAGCAGTGGGACAATTATGGGTTGTTGCTTTGCTTTTTTATACTTAAAAACACAATTAACATTTTTAGTATGCAAATCTAGATGGCGTTATTAAGGCGGGAACTTTTTCTACGATTTCAATATTCGCGCGTTGAGAATTTTCTTTTTTCAACACCGAATTTAAGAGAGCGCCAAACCGGTTTATAACAATAACCTATTGTCTTTCATCCCACCAATTAACGATTTGTTTACGACGTCAACAAATGAACAAGTTTTTACAGCGTAATGAACCTAATGGGCAATTGTGATGAGTCGTGTGATGTGACAGAATTAGATCCCATTGTGTTGCAAGTACCAACGTATGTACTAATAATATTAATAACACACGCTGATGCCATCGTGGTGACGGCATTCGATAATAATCCATAAGGTATTAGAATAAGTAATAACTTATGGACCTAAAGTATCACTTCATATTGATTCTCCTTGACAATGCGTATCCCAAACGTAGTAATATCGCAACACTTCTTCTATATACACTGTATTTACTTTTGTCGGAAATTATTGGGATAAACTCTGTATTTGTAAAGTACAAAAAATAATTTACTAACTTTCTGAAAATAATAAAGGTTCCTGTAGATGTAACACCTACCTACAACTTAGACCTCCACAGTTTCAAAAATAAACCCTTGCTTTGCTAATGAATTAAACCCAGACAAAAATCAAAGGCCAAGACTTAATTAAAACCGTAACATGTAAATTTCATTCCCGTTAGATAATTTGATGGTAATCCTGTCCCTTACGGGCTATGGGCATATTGGAGGTCTTGTGGAATTCTTTCGGTATTAAATGACGTCACGATTGTGTTGGTATGTGTTAACTGTTAACCGCATCTTGTAGAATCATAGCACGGAATTGTAAGTATATTTATGTCTGTAACTTGCAGAATAGACTGGCCATGGTAAGTGATCATGTACGTAAGCCAAGAGACGTCATCATTTTGTTGCCGGAAATGATGTTGAGCATCAAAGAACAGGCACATTGTTGAATTTATTGTTCAATACAATGATTATTGTATGTATAAAAAGATGTAGATATGCCAAGAGGGCGCTGAAATTAAGTCGAATTAAGTCAGGTGTAGCGATTTCATTATGTTTGCCGCCTTCGAGTGATTCAGTCTAAAGTTGCAATCAATAATTTCTTGACAAAAAATAACCAACTTCAAAATTAGGGATAACTCAAAAACTACTCGTCAGATTTCGCTCAAATTTAAGTGGAACCACATGACAAGCACCAGCTTTCGATTAAAAAAAAGAATCATCAAAATCGGTTCACCCTGCCGAAAGTTCTGAGGTAACAAACATAAAAAAATACAGTCGAAATCAGTCGAATCGAATACTTCCTCCTTTTTTGAAGTCGTTAAAAACTGAACCTCGCAATGTATCAACATAACATATTCTTTGATTCAATTACAATTTTATTGTAAGTAATCAACATAAAATAATTATTCTTTCATTCAATAGTACTTTTATTGCAAGTATTGTAAGAAAAAATGTTGAGTGGCTCAGCCGCTGGCATTAAATACTAGTTTGATGTGACGTCAATAGCGTCCGTGAAGTGAATTCGAGTTTGGTGACACATTGTGTGTGATATGAACAAATTTACATTCAAATATTACTGTAACAATATTTGACACAATATTTGATTTATTTTACTGTTGTCAAAGACCGAGTATTCAGCTAAAATGTGTGGGTTTTGTACTACAGTAAATTTTTGGCCACATGCTAAATCGTGGCTAAACTCGGAATATTTGGTTTAAAGTAAAACTTTATTGGTTGACACATGCTGAAGGTTGAAAATGGTACCTTTATTATTAGAAGCTATGAAACTTAACTTTTAGTAAGTACAGCTACGAGTATTTACTTTATTAATCGCTCCTAAGAATTACCATACAAATTCTGTACTAAGGAGCGATTTAACTTTTAAGTAGCCGTTAGGGACTGAGTTTGGGCGTTAGACTTTTCTTTGTCTTGCAATTAGAATTTAATACGAGATAAAATTGTTCATCAGAGCCGAAAACTTTTTGATCTTTCGAAAAAAAATCTATTTAGTAGAGAAGATATGTTTTTTTTTCGAGAATTTTAATAGTTTATCGGCTCTCATGAACAATTTGATCCAGTGTCCTTATTAGTAGTTTTACTTGACACAACGGCGGCGTAAGGTAAACTCACGTAAACTTTTTGTATGAGACAAGAAAAATGGGACAAGAAGAATGGTGCTTCGGTCCTATACAAATTTTAGTTTACTGGAATTCTCAAAAATATGAGATCATCTAATAGAAACGTAACTAAAGAACATGTAAAAATTTAAGCTTAGGTACATATTATATTTCTAACTGTTGTTTCTACCCCTTGTTGCTGACGCATGCTTATTAGTGCTGGGTGCTGACATTATTGTCTAGAAAGAACTGCGTGAACTCTGTTGAACAATAAATGGCAAGGTCCTTTTAGAGAATGACTCCACTACCCAGGACCCAGGAGTCCTAGGACTCATCATATTTTCATAAGCAATATACGTGCACGCAGATGCGTCCAAAACGACGTGTTTGCAGACATTCGTGTTCTTTGAGGCAGGTGTAGCGCAAGCTTAATGTTTAAAGAAACTTCAACCTTCAAAATACGAGCAGGTATAGTAATACCTATTATGTATTCTGTCTGTGGTAATACCGTAAGGTACTATACAAGGGATCCAATAAATTATACCGACCATAAAATAATATGGGACATAATTAAAATGTATTCTTATAAAATGTGAAAAGGAATTTATTTCATTGGAATTTTCCATTACACGAGACTACAGCGTTAAAATGATTAATATATTATAGATTTCACGTTAAAAAAACATTAAAATTAATGGATTAAACTTTTAAAAATCCTGTTGTAATTAAGTTGATAAATTATGTATAATTAATACATTTAATACTACCTAAGCTTAGCAAGTCAATGATAAAGGATAATTATAATGGGAAATAAATCAAAGTACCTAATTAAAAACTAATAGTTATCGATAACTATGTAAATAAATATGTGATAAAAAAGTACACCATATTTAATTGGTTAATTAATTGGTTTTTACTTGGACTTAAAAAAGCAAGAGGTCCTCAATTCGTCGGAATCTTTTGTTGTAATATGAAATTGTGTGAACGTAAAATTTACGTAAAGATTACTTATGTCCAATGTAAAAATCCAATTAAAAAATAGAAAATAAATTTTAATTAAGAGTCGTGTAATTGTAAAAAAGGCGAGGGTGCTTTTTATTAAGATATTATCCTTTCTACTCATTGACACCATGCACCCCACGCTTTTATTACAATTACACGATTCTTAATTCAAATTTATTTTCTATTTCTTAATTGGATTTTCTATAAAAGCGTGTTTTTTAGTTTTTTCGAACTATTTTTTTTCATTTTTTAGTTTTTTTTTAATAAAATTTAGTTTTTTTTTCTTTCTTTCTTTTTTTCTTTAAATATTGAATTTTCATCGGTCCTCGATAAGTCTACGAAGTTTGAAAGAAATCTGACCGTTTGAAGTTAGTCAAAATCAAGTCCAAAGGACAAGTTACAAACAAACAAACAAACATACATGACATACAGGTGAAGCTAATATAAAGTGTGTAAAAATGAGTCGGTACCAATTGTTTTAGCTGTGAATCAGGCAGGTTAGAAAACTTCAACCTCCTTAACCTTATGGTACAAAATTGCAAATTCATAATGCCATGGCCACGTAAAATATCTTTATCTTATAGATTGGTCTAGAATCTATACTATAGATCCTTAGTTCCCAAAATGGTCCCCCAGGGGGCCATTGGAGACTCGACGGGGACGTTGGCGTGACAAAAAAAATCAATTAATTAATTAACCAATCAATTCTCACTTATTTTCCAAAACCACTAATCTCTATAACGTATAATCTATTTTTCACAAGTGATAATGAATGCTACTTTTTCTTTATTCTTCATGCGTCAGGGAAATAATAAACATAAACACAACAGGTTTCACATTTCAGCGGCATTTGCAAACACTGCCTTTATTACTCCTCGCTACCCATATTTATTTATATGTATGTTATGTACTAAGTATGTATGAATTTACATATAATATATCCTTTTATGCGCTTATGTAGGCAACATATCACATGAGAATTGAGATACTACTTATAAAGTTGACTATTTGTTACTTGCAAAGTATTTTTATTTTGCGTAAATTTCATAAAGCAGACACCCGAAACATTTTTTCTTAGCTTTTTTAGCCAAAGGTATCGCATCGCTGCCGGGCCTGCCGACCAAAAATATTGTGGGACATCCGCAATAAGTAGAGACTCGATTAACCGGTCTAATTGTTGTCGTTAGACATTCAGATAATCGAAAATCCGGGTAATCGAATGTATGAAGAAATCCGGTTTTTGTACATAAGTGTAATACATAATGTTAGGTAATTATTCAAAGTAACAACAAAAAAAAATAACAAAAATTAATGATTATAAAAAAATATTCAGGGAATTACTAAAATACTACAACCTTAATCTTTGATTTGTTTAAAATATTTGGTACGTGACTTATTCAATCGGAGTTGGTAGTCCGGATAAACGCGAATCCGTATAACTGAGGGCTGGATAATTGAGTTGCTACTGTATACATATTTTTATTTCTTTTTCATACTCCTGGTTCTATAGTCTGACGGTCTATGTTACACCCAAATTAGGACCTCCAACCCATCGATCTATCTTTCAGGACAACTCTTTTCCATATTCGAAAATTCTCTCGAACCACACCCAATGAGGTTTCACTTCAATAATAAGAACTTGAACCATTAAAGCTGTTTGGTTTCGCTCTATTTACTGTGTACAATGAGCTCGTAACATTAACCTCGTAATGACGGATGTCGCCATCCGGACGAACAACAATACGACAAACAGTGGAGACAAAAGGTCAATTAAACGTTTGAAAGGTGACAGAACCCTGGACGGATGTGGCCGCGATATTTTGTCAAAAACCAACAACGCTTGACCTGCTGGGTAGTGTTGGGTAGTGTGGTATGCGTATAATACAATAGACTTAACACTGTACAGTCGGCCGCAGAAGTAGCTTAACATTATAGTACTTTGTAACAGTAACTGTTTCGACGGTTTCCTAGCAACATCTATGACAAATTCAAGAAATGTAATATGACAAGGTACTAAAATGTTAAGCTACTTCTGCGGCCGACTGTACACTGTATTGTACAGAGATTGTCTTTTCAAGGGAATATTGGCCAGTGAAAATAGTTTTAAAGTTATCAACTTCTTTTATGTAAAAATGAATTTTACCAAGAAAAAAATAACCGATTTCAAAATAACTCAAAAACTAGTCGTCAGATCTAGCTCAAAAAGTGTGACTACATGACAAGCACCAGCATTCGATTAAAAAAGAATCATCAAAATCGGTTCACCCAGTCGAAAGTTCTGAGTAAACAAACATAAAAAACAGTCGAATTGAATACCTCCTCCTTTTTTGAAGTCGGTTAAAAATAACAAGTAGGCTTACAAGCGGTCTTACGAGCCTTCGGATGGTAAGTAGACATCGTCGACCATGGACTTGGTGGCGCCAAGAAAGAAACTGGCTCCAAACGACTCATCGTGTTCCAGCTGAGGATTTGAGAGCCAATTCTTTCTTCTCACTTCTAAAGGCTGGCAATGCATTGGTGATGCCTTTCGTGATGCCGTTGTATGGACAACGGTGATTGACAGTGACTTACTGTCAGGTGGCCGATCTACTTGTTTGACGGATAACATTAAAATCTGTATTACAATATCACCTTGTCTGGTACTGGTGAAGTGGTGATATTCCACAACTGCTGATAACTTTATCGACACAAATGTTACAGTAGCGGCTATGGAAACGAACCAGCGTCAGCCGACAACAGGATACTGGTAATTTCTGATAACAATAATAGGCATTACGTATGTATGTTTTGGTAACGCGCATGCGCACACTGATAGGAAATTTGTTTTTAAATCTACTTTATAAAAAGTAGGAGGTTCTCAATTTGATTGTGCTTTTTTGTTTTTTTTTAATGTTTTTAGTTGTTACTTCCGGACTCAGTTTGAAAAGTTTTTTTTATATGAAAGGAAATGCTTCCAGGTTGGCCCCATATTTATCAAAATTGACTTTAATGTATCTTGTACAAAAATGCCTTTTTGTTCATTTTGTAGCTTTTGTATGAATATACAAACATAGCCGAAATTACTAAGTAGATGGGCTACTTCAATGTATTTGTACACCGTGGGGCACCATGGCTAACACGGTAAAACCAAAGTAATTTTCTCACTTTGTTTTACCTGGTAGCCGGTAGATATTCTGACTCCCATTTATTTTATTCATAGCGGACTTTTTAAAATGCTAGGGAAATTCTAATAAACCCAGATAAACCTATTAGATGTTAACTTGTTCTGGCATTACCCATAGTATTAGTTAACTATATAATTGGATCATAATATTGAAAGATGGAAATAACCACGATAAAAAATTGCAAACTGAGCCCGATTTTTATTGTAATTAAACTTACCTATCGGTTTCGTAACACATCCTTATCGTAATTATTTTATTTTCACAAACAAATAACCGGTTACTCACTAACACCTTCGGATACCCTGTATTTACTATAAACGCCATAACGAAAATAATTTATTCGGAATTTTGGATATGGTAGACACTACGAATATCCCTGTTCCTTATTTTAGCTTGGACCCAATGTACTAACAGTAATAACAGCATACACAGTCTCACGGAGAAATCATGTTGCATATTTCTCTAAATCGGATGGAAATCAGTCGCAGTGACAAGGCATGTAACCTACTCATAATTATGAGTTATTATGCTGTACATAGGTAGTTACATACATGTCGGCATGAACACGAACGTAATTTGCGTCACCCTAGCCTCTGATTTGTTACACAACCACACATACGGACAGACATACCATAATGTTTTTGATTACTTCTCTATAGAGTCATTGACCCACATTCATTTTAGCATCATTAAATTCGTCTCCCAACTGGCATATTGATGTGATGATTTACAATACAATTATAATCTCTTTATTGCACACCAGTAAAGTAATAAAAAATTACAAAATATCTTAATTTATACATAAGATGCAGACAATAGGCGGCCTTATCGCTAAGAGCAATCTCTTCCAGACAACCAAGTCTTCTGTTTAATAGAGAAAGGAAAATCAAGAAGGGTAGACGTGTACATGAACTATGAAGTATATACAATTATACAAATAAAAAGCAAGTGTCAATGATAATAATAACAGAGAAGCAAGGATATAGTATAAAAATGATAAGACCAAATTATGAATGAAAGGAAGTTAAAAATAGGAAACAGATTTTAGAAACAAAGAAGATTAAATAAAGGCAGAGGAATAAAACTAAGCGCAACGCAAGGGACATGTAGTGCTCTTTAATAAGTTGTTAAAGGAGAAGAGTGTTGGAGTGTTTTATTACTAGGAGTCCATTTAAATACATATAATAGGTATGTAATATGTTATAATATACTATCATATAAAATATATAGTCTATGAGGTGATATGTACATTATGTGATTGTAGTGACGATAATGCAATCGCTAGTATCGATTTATGAGGCAGACCCATCTGGTAGTAATATTTACCTAATGTCTGTCAAGTATCAAGCTTCTTTTGTCTGATATAATACAGTTTTATTTATACTAAACATAGCTACGAACACTCTCGATTACGTCATATTTCAAACAAAAGAAAATTGATCAAAATCGATTCATCCGTTTGGGAGCTACGATGCCACAGACAGACACACAGATCCACTGATACACAGACACTTCAAAGTTATAAGACCCTTCTGTTTGCTTCAGGGGTTAAAAATACTGGACAGAAATCCATATTTATATCTGTGAAACCGTTCTGGAGATAAAGGAGAAAGTTTATTTGAAAACGCAACTGCCCCTAGCGAGTTAGCACCTTAACATCGAAAAAGACACGAAGAATTACGAACGCTGTATAGAAACTGTATCTAAATCGATCAAGCAGATTGGATATTGCAACATTTGTGTGAACAAAAAAACACAAAATCTCGCACGTCGAACCGTGGAGGGTAAAAATTGTTGTGATTAATTAACACAACATGCTAAAATGATCACATCACTAAATCTCATGATTGTTTTTAATGGTGGAAGAGTTACAAAATATTCTGAGCAATCAATCTTTACACGGCGATGGATAAGCCTCCCATCCAGAGTATCCATACCCATAATGAACGTAACAAATAATGGAACGAGGCTGGTATTGGTTCCTCTGTATAGAACTTTTTTAAGATTGACCACCCATTTCGTATTCATCTACTACTATCAAAGGTCAAACATTAATAACAGATTATCCGACAACATTATCAATACTTTTCACTGCGATCATTGAAATAACACTTTGTTTTGATGATAAAAATTCGGATCAATTTAAAACGCAAGCCGTTTATATTAAATGGATGGCCTATAAATATGTATGATTATTTTACTGTGAATTTGCCCCGTTGTTTGTTTACATTAAATTACAGGTAGGAAAATAGAATTACGCAGTGATACGTAGGATTTATACTGTTGTCAATAACATTGCATTTCTTGTACGATTTATAAGATATTTTTTTAAGATAAGATTTTTATTTATGAAAATTGCCGGCAAACGAGCTGACGATCCACCTGATGGTAAGTGGCTATCGTCGCCCATGGACATCAGCAACACCAAAGGCATCACCGATACGTTGCCAACCAAGAAAGAAAGAAGGAAAAGAAAGAAAGAGATTGCTATACAATTATGTGGCATAAGAGGCTAGATTAATAAATCCACAATAAATACCAGCGAAGGTTCTCTATTGTGGACTTGGTGAGGCGATGGCGGCAGTACCAATCTTTCGATTGACGCTGAGAACGAACCTATCATCTCAACAGTAGTTACTCATAACCGATACGATAATATGATTCTTTTACCTATTTCAGTAGCAGGCTTATTGTAGATCAATCATATAATGTTTGTCAAATATTTCAGCACTGGCTGTATTAAGGAAACAGTTAAATACCCATATCCTTCTTTCTTATTAAGCAGTGCCTTGGTCTTTAGGCTACTTGCCACGTTTTGGTCGTCTTATTTTTTGATTATTTTCATAAAATAACACCAATTTCTGTTCAGTTCATGTCCAAAAATAGAAATCTTAACTTAAACTGATTGTTTCATTTTTATTTCATGGAAACTGTTGAAATTCCTGTCATTACGACATGTCCTTAGTCAAATATCGTGGCGGTGTAAATAAACGAGGTATCCAATCAAATAGAGAAGATTAATGGCCCCCGGCTGTTCTAGAGATGGTTTTTGCTAGCCAATAAATTGATCTTTCGTAATCGGAACACGTCTTTACACTGGGCAAAAAGTTGATAACGTAGGTTCGAGCGTACAAAAAATTATCGACACTTAATTTATGCGGCACAGTCAATAATGTTTGCTTATCATCAAACTGTCAGAATACCGAAATTAGGACGTTTGACGTGCTTCGAGGATATTAAGGACCCGCTGATTATAACATATTAACAGTTGGGACCCATTCTTCAAGCAATGAAATCTTGTTTGTTTTTTCCCAAACAGCCCTGTAAAATTTAAATGTACCTTCCTGGCAGTTGGGTAAAAACAATAACAAAGCTTAGAAGCATACCCAAGTAAACAAACTTAATTCTATGTATCTAATAGACAAATTTTATGTTCCTGTTTTACTACTGGTTGGTAATAAAATATAATGAAAAAGAAATAAACAAACGAAAGACTCACCTTTTTGGGTAGCGTCGGCGACTCAAACTCGTCGTCGTCCCGGCTGGACAGCGTGGAGCAGGAGGAGCAGGCGGAGTCGGCAGACAGGGACCTGGCGCGCAGCCAGTCCACCTCCTCCGCAGTGGCGCCCACCGCCACGCCGTCCGAGTAGTCGCTCACCACCACACTGGGCGTCCGCACACACCGGCCCCGCGTCTCGCAACCCTCGCTCCCTCGCCTCCCGAGCTCCACGACATGAGCCTCCACTAAGGTCCTCTCCCGGCGGGGCGACATCGTCTCCTGCGCAGCGACGTGGTGAGAGTGCCTTCTTCTCGGCTCCAGCTCGACCGCGGAGTCGTCGCTCAGGTCCCGACTGCGGCGGCGGACGGCCGCGCGGTCGTCGTCGTCCGAGGACGTGATGTCGTCCGGCGGCGTGGACGCGCGCGGGATGCGCAGGTACTGCATCGGGCCGGGCTCGAAGCGGCGCAGCAGCTCGGACACGCGCGGCGCGTGGCGGGAGACGCGCGCGGATGGCGGCGCGCGCGCAGGCGCACTGTCACCGTCCGACCGCCTCGCCGTGGGGGCGCCGCGGTCGCGGGGTGCCGTCACTCCCGCGCCCAGCTTCAGGTAGAACAAGCTGTGGCTGAGCGCTTTCTCGCGGAGCACGCGCCGGAAGTCTTCCGGGGGCGACTGCTCGAGGCGCGGCATGCTTGCTGCAATTAGATTGCGAGGGTTAATGACCAGTGCAGTGCAAGGAATGTTATGTTTATATGCGGGAGCGGGAATTTTGCGAACAAGTGCAATTTTTACTGCACATATTGTGTTTGGTGCCTGGACAATCCAGTCATGGTTAGGATTCCATAAAGGTCATTACTGAAGTCGATTAATTGATAACCATACTCTACATCCCTACTAAGCCTGATTGGCCTTCATGTATTTCACAACGTTTATGAAGAACTTTTACTAACGCAATTTCCTAACGATGTTTAAAAACATCAACAATAAATAAGTACATAATGGAAGGCATAATTTTGCTATGCTATCATTATTTGGCAAAAATTTAATTAAATTTTACACAAATGTGGAAATGTACATGGAACTATTTGGTCACACAATAAAAATATTTGCGACGACGCGACGCGACGTCTCAAACACAGACTACATAATAGGCATAGGCAATCGTGGGTGGTAGTAGTTCCATTACGCGTATTATGCATGCGTGCAACCGAACATGACATTTCCATCGAGTGACGTAAATAATGTCCGATGCCATTTGCATTGCAACGTGCTGCCTGCTGCCTGATGCAGGTTCGTGTTACAAAATGCAACATCTATATACAGGGTGTAACCGTAAAGTTTGGTAAGTAGATCAATATAATATTATAGTGTCTTATATATTTAGCGATAACTTAAAGGCATAAAATATACCTAATTTTATCGACAAAAATACCCAACGTGGATGGTTAAACCTCTTCATTTTGAAATGGCCATTTTTTATTATTATGTTAAATGTCTCTGCAGACAAATTTCGATTTCTCTGTACTTAAAGGTCCCATAAATGTGAAAAAAATATTATTTGAAAGGTAATAATAATAAGTATTCATCACAAAAAGACTGAATAAACTTTCAAGTTACAAATGTCATTAAAAATTTTCTGATGCTCAATGTAGTCAAAAATTTCACTGTTTTTGTGACATACTTCCAAAACTAGCCCATTAACATATTTTTTATTTGACAAGGATATTTTCTATAAAACCACATCAAAATCATTGCTCTAAATTATAAGACTCGTGAGTTATCGCAGTTTGAACATGAGCACTTTCTGGGTTACGAAAACTCCCAGAGAAACCTTTTGAAGATATACGGGAAAATCTTACTAAAAATATAGGTAACACAACCACACTATCTAAATCTTAATAATAACGTCCTATACATGATACATTTCTCTCGATAAAAAACATATCACTAATGAAAAAACACGACACTACCATCCGCGGTACTTACTAGATAATAACATCCTGTATGTAAAATTTATGATACTAACTCAACAACCTTGACGGACCGTCTCACATTCCTACCTTCACCGCCAAATAACCGCTAACCTACTGTACCAAAATGGAATAAGTATCATACGAATGAACTGTAACTGATAATTATTATGTACTGTACTATCTATCTATACTACTCGTATAATAAAACTCAAAGGGCAAATTTTCTGTTCACTGAATATTTCAAAATTTCAATTAGGGGGCACTACACGTATTAGAGCACAAAAATATTTTTTGGAATTATTGTCCGTCTGTCTGTCTTATTAAAAGATTAAGTAATCTAGTTATAGTCGTAACTCGTAATACACTGACTAACTAGCCGCTTATCGCTCGCTATCGTATTTACTTAATGTAATCTATTGTTTTATGCTTGTATCACATGCAACTATTAATTCCTGTCATCACGAGATAACATACATGTAAACATCTGTAAGGTGGTTGTGGTCTGATCGCAGCGGAAAATTTATCAAGTCGCTATCAATAAGTACCTACTGAGGTACTGAAGGGTTGATTGTATTGATTGTAATTATTATCATCATAGCATCAGTTATCTAAAAGTAGAAGTGTTGAAGTGTTAAGGCTCCATTTGTCCTTAATACCAAGTCATATTCCCGTTTTATTTTAGTTGCGTAAGTACAGAGAAAGCGCAGTGGCCACACCCGTAATTACCCACCACATCTCACTTAAATTCAACAGAATTCCAGATTACCATATACATACCTACAGGGTGCCCATTCACTTATCATTGATCAACAGCATGTGGCTGATATTGGATTTGATTCCGCATAAGAACCATACAATTTTATCATTCTCTTGGCCCAGTAATAATAATAATAGTTAAAATTGTCATAGTATTTCTCATACTATATACATTTTAACCAAAACCTTTTTGATATTTTGTGGTTCCTTTGTGAAGCTCCTGTGTCACCAAATCCCGTTGTTCCTAAGTCATGGGACACCCTGTATAGGTAGAGACAGCCTATATGAAGAGAAAAGATAGAGGCAGCAGTTGTTTATCTTATCTACATATTATGCTGAAATAATTATTTTAGTACCCGGATGACCGGATTTTGGTAAATCGTGTTTTTGGGAAATTAATCTTCTGAAATAGCTTTAGTGTCGCTACTCGCCAATAGATATCAGGAAGAGTCTATTGTAGCAGTTTTTCATTGCCTGAAAACACGTATAAAACGACATTTTCTAAAAATGAATCCTGGTATACAGATTTATCGCCCCCAAAACCATGCATACTTTTCAAGAAAATCGTTGATGCCCTTTCAAGGCGAATTGCTCGTTTAAAGGTATTAATTAATTTATATTTCCATGTTGTATTTTATTAATTTCAATCTTTGACACCACGATGGATGCTCCTAAGTTTATTATTATTCTATTATTCCTAATTACGCAAACACTGACAAGTCTGAACATTTACAGAAGTGTTTTTTCATTTTAGTATAGGTAATAAATCATTTCATGTCTGGTCTTTGCATTCGCTCATTTACAGATTTAAATCCATGCAGAGACCGTCTGGAATATGGATCAATAGGCACCATTGTATATGTATCATCAGGCCATAACGTGCAGTCATTTAAAAACTCCCTAACAAGTTCCCCATTATACACCTTATTACAACGTCTGACGGTTTCAATTCGTATTCGAATAACTTTGAAGCAGAAAAAGTCGTAACGATTGATGCAAAACGGTGTAACAAAGAAGTGCTTTTGTGAAACTTCTCAGAGCCGTTATTTATCGGGTTTCCATGTTGTTTATGTATCTGAGACTGTTTATTTGGATAAATAATTTTAATAAATAAAGTTATTTTCTTAAATACTTAGTAACGAATGTCTTCGCCGTGGGTCCCTATTTAGTGCTTCCAAAACAATATTTTTCCGGTAGTTAAAGTAGACGGAGTTTTTCAAACATAAAAAAACTAATCGAATTGAGACCTCCTTCTTTTTTGGAGACACCTTGAGGCACCGTTGTCCGTTGCCACTATATTACCGGTGTATGGTTCGGCCCACCATAAGCACGTGTCTATCCTCTTCAGGAGGAAAACCACATTGTTTCAATGTGTATGATGTGGTCTGTGGATTATATTCACCGGTGTGTAAACAGCGTCAATAGTGAAATGTCAACCCGTGTGAGTCTGACGACCAGTGTGGTGCAATAATGAGGGAATGATGAATGAGAGATGAGAATGATGAATTTTCTGTTTTCGTTCATGTTGTATGTGTTCTTGTCTTTGTGTGTTGTCCATGCCCCATGGCACCCACGACCACGACCCAGCGAATCATAAGGATTCGTAGCGTTATAATATTTAAAGTTAAAATTATTTTCGTCGATAAAATCGCAGTTATTCTACTCACATGTGTGATGTGGCTATGAATAACTTAGTTAAAATGTGATTTATTTATCGCGCGTGCTTTGTGACGTAAACAAGGTATTATGCATTGTGCCCACAGAACATTAAGGCCAGATCCTCACTTGCCGTTCACAGTTCGGTCTCGATCCGATCTCGGTCTGGTAAAGTCGTAAGGTCGTAAGGTAAGAGCCTTCCTTGATAGATGGACTATCAAACACAAAAAAGAATTATCAAATTCGAACCAGTAGTTCCTGAGATTAGCGCGTTCAACCAAACAAACTCTTCAGCTTTATAATATTACGAGTAGTATAGATTATCGCCGCGGTTATATACACTCGGGCTGATGTAAAAAAGTAAAGTTAAATATAATAAACATATTTTTTTCTGTTTTGAGGTTTTTCTCACGAAAATGCCGATTTTATACAGGCAACCCATAACTCATTTTATATCGTCTGTTTTAAAATTTCAAATTTATGTTACGAAATAGGTTACCAATTTGTATTTGCGTCATTTCATTTTGCTCTGACATCATTTCGTTCAAGATTATGGTAAAATTGAAATATCGCGTTACTATATGAATTCCACCGTGGGACCAGCGCTACAGATACAGTTCGAATAATCAAGAATTTATTTGAATCAATCACGACTTCTGAACGCCCGGTGCGTTGGTTCTAAACTTTGGAACCAAAATAACCAAATAGTCCAAATGATTGATGAGGACTGGTTCCAAAGTAATAAGAATTTTCACTAATTTGATTGATTGATTGACTAAAAATACGTTGATCGATCACAAGTAAAAAATAAATAATTAATTCACACAAACTACGTCACAAAAAGCGTCTTTGGTGTAACTTAGCTCATTTGCGTCAAATTGAAAAGTAATCAAAAATACATGAAAAGTAAGTAGGTACGCTCGAAACAAATGGAGCCCATCAGCAAACACGGTAGTGCTGCGTTACGATCCAGTCTCGTACTGTGCTCAGGGGAGGGGGGAGGGGAGGGGCTGGAGAGGATCTGGGGGAGAGGGAGCGGGAGGGGAGTGGGAAGGGTAGGGGAGGGGAGAGGGAAGGAGAGGGGAGAGGGAAGGAGAGGGTGAGGGGCAGGGGGAGAGCGAGTGGGAGGGAGAGGGAATTTAATGATATCTGACTTGTTAAACCTACCAAAACTATAATAGTTATAAGTAACAACAAAGTACATGAAACACCGATTATTAGCGATACGAAGTTCGCCAAGACAGCTAGTGTTAAATATATTTATTTTAATGATGCCAAAGAAGTATAACTTCTCACGCGCATACATAAGTACCTACACGTTTGTTTAGTACAAAATATTTTTTGAAAGATAATCAAAACTGATACTTACACGCAATGAATAATATCATTGCTTACACGTTATTAAATTAAAAGGTTTCACTTCTACCATGTGTGAATTGTTTTAATTGAAAGCTAGTGCTTGTCATGTGGTCGGACACTTAAAGAGCGAGATCTGACGAGTAGTTTTTGAGTTATTTCGAAGTTATTTTTTATCAAGAATTATATTTATCAAATATCTTTACTGTAGCTGAATCAGCTACAGTTTTGTTGTGTATAGATAGATACATAGATATCTTTATGCAAGATGCCTGAATGAAACCTTTGTGTACATAGATTCGGTTGTGGGCGCTAATCGACCGAAGTGGCACTAGTGGCACTTGACGCCAGATGGTCTGAGCTCGGAGTCTGAGACAAGATGAACCAACGCTTATTCTAAGGTCAAGTCGCTCTCATTCACTCATTACAATTATTTGTTCGATGAACAAGTAGGTTGTAAATAAGTTGTGGATATTTTATAGTAAGTACGAGTATTACAACATTTCAATACATGGTGTATATAATACTACTTTAAGAAAATGAATAAGCTGGAAGTTCAGTTTTTCATCAGTTTTACTTTTCACTTTTTCAAGTCACTTCGTTATAATTTTGAAGGCGGTTCGACTTTTTATTTAAAAGAATTAAAAGTTTTTATTTACTTAAATCTAAATTCTTCACTGTTTTGTTTAAAAACAGGTTTAAGGCTCAGCACATGCCGAGAATATTGTCTGAAAAACTGGCTGTCTCAGCTAGCCTGTCGGCTTTACGGAAAATTAGTTTTTTTCCATAAATTAACGCGGGTGAAACCGTGGGGCACAGCTAGTCTATAATAATCGTTTCTAAAATAGGTACCTACATCAAGAGACTTCTCATAAGAAACACTTATGATTAAAATTAGTTTAAAATAAATAAAAAATGACAATTTATCCTAAACACAGTTGTATCTATACAGTAATGTGGTATGTCTATTCTGCATTATATTCTAATCAGCAAGGCTATTCTGTTTTTTAACTTGACAGCGGAGTTTCAAAATTGACGTTCGAGTTCTAGGATCACTTCACTTCGCAAGTGCGTACTAGATGATTAGATAATGACATGTCAATATGAATTATGATGCAAGTTCGCTTTTGTTTTGTAACTTGACAGCGGAATACACGATGAGTTCCTACATTGAAGTTAGAGTTCGAGACTCCCTTCACTTCGCAAGTGCCTTAGAATAATAATAAACTAGAAGCCACATCTAGCTGTCATTGCTAGTCGCGCGTTGTCTCCAGAACCGCCCGGCCCCGCCGTTCTTCCCACCCGCCGTAGTGTTGCAACGTAAAACATGTCGCATTATTTCGGGAAATGTTTGTGACAGGACGTTGAGAAAAAAGATAAAGGCGATTATACTTAGGTCTACCAAAATCTGATCGCAACATATTATTACTGTGTTTCTAAAAATATGTTTCTCATGTAAGTGACTGTATCTTAAATATGAGAATAAGTTTCTTTAAACCTAAATAAAACTTGTTGATCGTAATTGAACTATTATTACTTTCAATGTTGATTGTTAGTATTTTTATCATAATATATATTAGTTTTATAATAGGTAATATAATATGTGTGGTTTGTTAATTTCAGACGAAAACATATTAAAAAATAAAGACCCCACCCATTTTCAAAAAAAACTTGTTGAAAATTTGGGTGGGGGGTTAGGGGTGGGTCCAGCAAGGTTCATGAAATCTGGACTGGGGGTTCTTAAGGGGGGTTGGAATTCGTGTCAAAAATCGTCTAGGACGCACTGTTTCCGAGATCTCCAGGATTTCCGGTTTTTCCAAAAAAAAAATTGTTGAAAATTTGGGTGGGGGGTTAGGGGTGGCTCCAGCAAGGTTTATGTAATCGGGACTGCGGGTTGTCAAGGGGGTTGAAAATCGTGTCAAAAATCGTCTAGGACGCACCGTTTCCGAGATATCCGGTTTTTCCAAAAAAAATTGTTGAAAATTTGGGTGGGGGGTTAGGGGTGGGTCCAGCAAGGTTTATATAATTGAGATTGGGGGTTTTTAAGGGGGGTTGGAAATCGTGTCAAAAATCGTCTAGGACGCACCGTTTCCGAGATATCCGGGATTTTCGGTTTTTCCAAAAAAAAAAAATTTGAAAATTTGGGTGGAGGGTTAGGGGTGGCTCCAGCAAGGTTAATGTCATCGGGACTGGGGGTCCTCAAATGGGGTTGGAAATCGTGTCAAAAATCGTTTAGGACGAACCGTTTCCGAGATATCCGGGAGTTCATTCACAACTAATTTCATTTTTAAAATAGAAGATATAATATTCACAAATACAAAACTACAAATGAACTCAAGTCGTTTGATAAAATTAAAATACTGTCAGTGGACGAGCGCGTTTAAGTACCGCGCGGGTGTAGGCAAATTTTTCAAGGACAGGGCCGAGTAGGAATATGGCTTATTTGTGCTGCAAAGCCGGCGGCTTCAAAAGTTGCCAATCACGCCAGCGGCAAAGTGTGTAACAGTCATTATGGTAGGGAAAATCAAAACTGTTATATTGGCAACACTGACAAAATGGAGGCATAAATATGGTTGACAATTTCAATATGAATGAAATATTTGATAATTTAATAAGATAATGTTTTATTGTGCTAATTACACATGAAATGTGATCCCATCCTTTTTCTTTTTAAGACCAGCTGCATTTGTACACGTCGGAACGGCGCAAAACGGCATTATTTAATAAAATTACGAGAGCAATTCAGCCGTCCGTCCACAGGGGAATTTCCGGAGAACTAATCGCTCGTTTGTAATATTACGCCCTATTGGCGTATTTTTTGTATCGACCATTTTAGGCGCGTATGAGGGATGCTTGGCAAGTGCGTACCAGATGATTAGAGAATCACATATCATGATCTCGGACTCGAACTTCAATTTTAAAACTCATCGCGGATTCCGCTGTCAAGTTACAAAACAGAATAGCCTTGCAGAACTGTAAATTTTGACAAGCAACAGAAAATATTACTTAGTACGGAGCCCTAACAAGGCAATCTGACTCACATTTAACCGGTTTTGTTTACTTTAGCACAAACATTAACTAATTGACTATAGGTACTCTCCGTTTCCTTAAATGCATATTTTAACGACGTGTCATTTTTTTTTCACACCAGAACGTATGCCTGTGCATAAAGATTTCAAAACTCAGACAAAGAAAGCATTCCTCTCGGAGAAGGGAGATATAGATAGACACCCAATTAGCACAAGGAAGCATCTTCAGGCATGACCTTCCATAACTGACGTCAAACATGCATGCAAAATTGATTCGTATTCCAAAAACATGTGGTTTATTTCAACTTGACATCTCTACAGCATTTATTAGGGTTACCACTTAAGAATTAAAAGAATATGCGTAAATTATATTCGCTGTAACAACCGCACCTTTAAAGGTAGGAAAACGTAGATATGCGGTGAAAATAAAAGTTTTATTTATTACTACGTCTTATTTTTATATAAAAACGATTACTTGGTACATTCTGTGCGTAAGGTACATAGTACCTACGTCATGCGTTATGTATGTACTTGGACTTTTTGTGTAATACGAGTGACGTAGATTATAAAGAAACCTTGCAAAAATATGTATTAATATATTACACATATAATATGTATGTATGATATTTATTAATCTTATCAATTATTCTATTGCCCTGCCTGGTCTCAGAACTGATGCAGGTATTCTGAGCCACATTGTTCCAGTGCCTTGATAGAGTTATGTATAACTATGTATACTCGAAGAAGTTGATCAGGCCCTCCGCTTTTCAAAAAATATTGCTCGACCTTCTGTCCGTGTGAAGCAGACAGCAGTACATGCCGCTGGGGGAACAGCAACTGTCAAATGTACGCTTAAGTTGATGTTAAGTTAAGATGTAAGTTAATACATAAGATACTAGATAATCTAAATTTTTCTAACAAAAAATAACCGACTTCAATGTTACTCAACTACTTGTCAGATCTCGTTCAAATTTATGTGGGACCACATGCCAAGCACCTGCTTTCGATTAAGAAAAGAATCATCGAAATCGGTTCACCCAGTCGAAAGTTCTGAGGTAACAAACATAAAAAAAATACAGTCGAATTGAGAACCTCCTCCTTTTTTTGAAGTCGGTTAAAAATAGGTTTCACTCTATCGAACCTTGAAATCCAGTACCAGTACACAACACTCCAAATTAAAAGCAGCTTTAAAATTAGTTACATTTTTACGTGTCTCAATTATTAGAATAATGTAGAGACTAGAGCTACATCGTTAATGCAAGTTCATCGTCAGCACGGATTCAGTCTTGACTGGAAATGCGTCGACAATATTATTTTGAAGTGAAAACTACTTTAGTACGGGGGTGATTTGAAATTCGATGAAACGAAACTGTCCAGTAAAAAGAGACAGACACATAAATTCTAAAGTGTGATAGGAAGCATTGTACGGGGGTAGAGGAGTTGAGTTGAGTTGAGTTGAGTGGAGTGGAGTGGAGTAGTAAAACCTACAATTATCATCTTCTCGAAATTTTACATTCGTCTCATTGTCTTGAAAACAAAAATTTTGAAGGTTTCACTTATACCACGTGTGAATTGCACACATTTTAATTTGTTGTAGACGCATCATCAAGTAAAGTACTTATAACTATTCGTTATCCAAACAAGAAAAAATACATTATTTTTTATTATTCTAACGAAAAATACTAGTAGTAGAATACACGTGACAACCTTAGTCTCCACATCATTACGTGCCGCATCAAAAAAGCGATTGGCTTCTTACATCGCTGGCGCGTCCTCGCACTCCTCGCGCTCGTGACGTCAATACCAGCCTTGTCGACGTAGGGCGTCTACTCTCGCTCCAAACGGAATTTGGACAATTCCACGACAAAGTCACACGATAACAACAATGAACACTCAGCAAGAGTTAGATATGCACGCATGCATGTAGGGCATGATACAAAAACGTTCCGTAATGCTTAGCCGTAATGTTTAAAATTACAGAGTGTTTATATTAATAACAATATTAACAATGTTAAACGCTATAACGCACGGGTAACGGCCCATCTTTACAAGTGAGGAATTATTTTATATTGATAATAACACAAAAAATATGTTGTTGGCTTCAACCCATTAATGGCCCACTACTGAGCACGGATCTCTCCTCTGGAGGCCTAGAGCATACTCCACCACGCTGCTCCAGTGCGGACAGGAGGAGGGGTTAGTGGCCAACTCAAATTTCGGAAGTTTTCATGCCGCCCGAGGGCCTCCGACATGGCTTAACGACTGTTATCTTACGATAAAACCGGGACCGACGGTTCTACGTGCCCTCCGAAGCACGGAAGCGCTCAAGAAATTTTTGCCACTATGAGGACGTAGTAGGACTAGTAAGCAAGTTGGTGCGTAGGTCATAAAAATTTTTCTCAACATATTATATTAAATTGAAAATGGCTGACGCCCGCGCCACCTATATTGTAAGTATGACATACATTTTCAAAAAGCCCACTTCAGTACGGAGGATGGTACAAAATTACTTTCTTATTACTTTTTATACCTTTGAGCACAGCGAATTCTCAAAACTTGTACACTGATAGACATAGTTCTCTTTTGTTTCAAAAATTTTATACATATTGAGAAAGATGGGAAATTTTTTAGATATTATTTAGGTTATCTACCTACATTTTATATTGTTTCAGCCACGTGCAACTTTTGACACACAGACGCACTACAAAATATCGTATTCACTAATAATCTCGAAAAACAAATATATCACTACTTAGTATTGTCTTATCCCAAAAATGGTATTTTTGAAGGTGTTTTGCTCATAAATGGTACATAATACAATTCTAAAAAAAATATATGTTATTTTACAGTCTTTGTTCTTTCTTTTTATCAAACTTGATACACGATAGTCGTTACTTCATTAGATAGAAATAAATCACAAAGTTGGGTCTAATCTGGCATAAAAATGGCGTTTTATTCGCGTTTTAATCGCTTCCAGATAATAAAAAATATACCACAGTATAGGTCCTATAGATACCAATATTGTTATCGCATCATAATATGAAATTTTGAAAAACATCCCTTTCAATTCCAATTTTTTCCCTTTCCACTAGCTACGAAACGCCCGACGCGTTCATTTACTCAATTTTACTCTCGCGCCAGTCGCCTTCGAGGTAGGACCTGTGTCGATCCGTATCGCAGCCGCACGACGTCGAATTTCCGATACTTATTTTAATTTCGAATTTGGCGCGCGCGCCTTCTGGACTTATATTACCCAGTCCAAAGTATCCACACTGCTGTAATTTGAAATAATAAAAATTGTTCGTTTTTAAACTTTAGTTACTGTTTATAGTAATTAGGTATTGGTATAAGTCAAGTCCTAATTACACAATTATTCTTGCCGTATTAGGGCGGCTTAGAATACTAACCCCAATCCCAAGCCGGATGGGTGTCGTAAAAGGCGACTAAATCCGGCCCGCTGGTGGTAGGGCCCCTCGAGGGATAATATTGGTAATATTGATTTTAAATATTAATTAATACCATTATTACTATTATTATTTCTCCATGGGGTTCGCATGGATAGCTACCACCCTTGAGCATGTGTCAGCCGCCAAACGACTCGTCGTGACGGCTGGGAGCTTGAGAGCCAGTTTTCTTTGTTGAAGTTATACCTACTTTTTTAGGCGTGTTATGAAATAAATGGAAAATCGTTTTGAAAAAATGATTATTATTATATTGTTTTTTGAAGTGAAAACTTTGTTTAGTACGGGGATGATTTGAAATTCAATAAAACGAATGAGTTGAGGGGAGTTGAGTGGAGTTGAGGGGAGTTGAGTGGAGTTGAGTGGAGACTGGAGTTGAGTGGAGACTGGAGTACAAATAAGACATTACTATAATTTCCATGACCATGTTATATGTGTAGTCCATGCCACCCGCGACACGGGTAAATACTTGTAACCTATTGCGGGGATATGAGTGTGGAAGGGTTTTATTATTATTATTATTAGTAACCGTTAGTGGCTCTGAGTTGGGGTGTAAGTATACTTTATTTTGATTTATTAACTGGAATTTTAGGTGCTATAAAATAAGTGATGATATTTTTAGCTTATTTTTGTTTTTATTGAAGTGAAAACTTCTTTAGTACGGGGGTGACTTAAAATTTTATGAAGCGAAACTGTCGGTGGAGACTAAAGATGAGTGGAGACTGACTTGACTTGAGTTGAAGTCAAGTCAAGTGAAGTCAAAAGTCAAACAAAAGTCAAAAAAGTCAAAAAAGTCAAAAAGTCAAAACAGTAAAAAAAGTCAAAAAAGTCAAAAAAGTCAAAAGTCAAAAAGTCAAAAAAGTCAGTCAAAAAGTCAAAAAAGTCAAAAAAAGTCAAAAAGTCAAAAAAGTAAAAAAAAGTCAAAAAAGTCAAAACAGTAAAAAAAGTCAGTCAAAAGTCAAAAAAGTCAAAAATGTCAAAAACGTCAAAAAAGTCAAAAACGTCAAAAAAGTCAAAAAAAGTCAAAAGTCAAAAAAGTCAAAACTAAAAAAAGTCAAAGTCAAAGTCAAAAGTCAAAAATGTCAAAAATGTCAAAAATGTCAAAAACGTCAAAAAAGTCAAAAACGTCAAAAAAGTCAAAAAAGTAAAAAAAAAGTGAAAAAGTCAAAACAGTAAAAAAAGTCAAAAGTCAAAGTCAAAAGTCAAAAACATCAAAAAAGTCAAAAACGTCAAAAAAGTCAAAAAAAAAGTGAAAAAGTCAAAAAAGTCAAAACAGTAAAAAAATGTCAAAAGTCAAAAAAAGTCAAAAAAGTCAAAAAAGTCAAAAAGTCAAAATAGTCAAAAAGTCAAAAAAGTCAAAAGTCAAAATTTGTGGAGTGGAGTGGAGTGAAGTGGAGTGGAGTAGTAAAACCTACAATTATCATCTTCCCGAAATTTTACATTCGTCTCATTATCTTGAAAACAAAATTTTTCAAGGTTTCACTTCTAACACGTGTGAATTGCAAATATTTTAATTTATTTATTACGTATCTTTAGGTATTTTATTTTAATATTAAATTATTCTTATACTTTTTATCATTCTCAACATACTTGTAAAATATCTTATCCAAAGGGTTTGAACATTTTTGTACGGAACCTTGCATACAACCTACAAGTCCGCCATTTTGAAAATAAAAACTCGTTTTGATTTTGAAGTTGGATAATTTTTGTTAGTATTTAGATGATATTAGTCAATTTTGTATGTAAGTACCTACTTATTTGTGGGTGAACCGATTTTGATGATTCTTTTTTTGATAGAAAGCTGGTGCGTATCATGTGGTTCCACATAAATTTGAGCGAGATCTGACAAGTAGTTTTCGAGTTATTTTGAAGTTGGTTATTTTTTGTTAGTATTTAGATGATATTAGACAATTTTGTATGTAAGTACCTACTTATATGTGGGTGAACCGATTTTGATGATTCTTTTTTTGTTCGAAAAACAAAAACTAACAAAAAATAACCAACTTCAAAATAACTTGAAAATTAATTGTCAGATCTCGCTCAAATCTATGTGGAACCACATGATAAGCACCAGCTTTCGACCAAAAAAATAATCATCAAAATCGGTTGACCCACATATAAGTAGGTATTTACATACAAAATTGACTAATATCATCTGAATACTAACAAAAAATAACCAACTTCAAAATAACTCAAAAACTACTTGTCAAATCTCGCTCAAATTTATGTGGAACAACATGATGAGCACCAGCTTTCGACCAAAAAAAGAATCATCAAAATCGGTTGACCCACAAATAAGTAGGTACTTACATACAAAATTGACTAATATCTGAATACTAACAAAAAACAACCAAGTTCAAAATAACTTGAAAAATATTTGTCAGATCTCGCTCAAATCTATGTGGAACCACATGATAAGCACCAGCTTTCGACCAAAAAAAGAATCATCAAAATCGGTTGACCCACAAATAAGTAGGTACTTACATAAAAAATTGACTAATATCATCTGAATACTAACAAAAAATAACCAACTTCAAAATAACTCAAAAACTACTTGTCAGATTTCGCTCAAATTTATGTGGAACCACAATAATGATAAGCACCAGCTTTCGACCAAAAAAAGAATCATTAAAATCGGTTGACTCACAAATAAGTAGGTACTTACATACGAAATTGACTAATATCATCTGAATACTAACAAAAAATAACCAACTTCAAAATAACTCAAAAACTACTTGTCAAATCTCGCTCAAATTTATGTGGAACCACATGATAAGAAAAGATAAAAAGAATCATCAAAATCAGTTCACCCACAAATAAGTAGGTACTTACATACGAAATTGACTCATATCATCTGAATACTAACAAAAAATAACCAACTTCAAAATAACTCAAAAACTACTTGTCAAATCTCGCTCAAATTTATGTGGAACCACATGATAAGAAAAGATAAAAAGAATCATCAAAATCAGTTCACCCACAAATAAGTAGGTACTTACATACAAAATTGACTAAATTTAATATCGTCTAAATACTAACCAACTTCAAAATAACTCAAAAACTACTTGTCAGATCTCGCTCAAATTTATGTGGAACCACATGATAAGCACCAGCCTTCGACCAAAAAAAGAATCATCAAAATCGGTTGACTCACAAATAAGTAGGTACTTACATACAAAATTGACTAAATTTAATATCATCTAAATACTAACAAAAAATAACCAATTCAAAATAACTCAAAAACTACTTGTCAGATCTCGCTCAAATTTATGTGGAACCACATGATAAGCACCAGCTTTCGACCAAAAAAAAATCATCAAAATCGGTTGACCCACAAATAAGTAGGTACTTACATACAAAATTTACTAAAATCATCTGAATACTTACAAAAAATAACCAAATTCAAAATAACTCAAAAACTACGTGTCAAATCTCGCTCAAATTTATGTGGAACCACATGATAAGCACCAGCCTTCGACCAAAAAAAGAATCATCAAAATCGGTTGACTCACAAATAAGTAGGTACTTACATACGAAATTGACTAATATCATCTGAATACTAACAAAAAATAACCAACTTCCAAATAACTCAAAAACTACTTGTCAGATCTCGCTCAAATTTATGTGGAACCACATGATAAGCACCAGCTTTCGACCAAAAAAGAATCATCAAAATCGGTTCACCCACAAATAAGTAGGTACTTACATACAAAATTGACTAAATTTAATATCATCTAAATACTAACAAAAAATAACCAACTTCAAAATAACTCAAAAACTACTTGTCAGATCTCGCTCAAATTTATGTGGAACCACATGATAAGCACCAGCTTTCGACCAAAAAAAGAATCATCAAAATCGGTTGACCCACAAATAAGTAGGTACTTACATACAAAATTGACTAATATCATCTGAATACTAACAAAAAATAACCAACTTCCAAATAACTCAAAAACTACTTGTCAGATTTCGCTCAAATTTATGTGGAACCACAATAATGATAAGCACCAGCTTTTGACCAAAAAAAGAATCATCAAAATCGGATGACCCACAAATAAGTAGGTACTTACATACGAAATTGACTCATATCATCTGAATACTAACAAAAATTAACCAACTTCAAAATAACTCAAAAACTACTTGTCAAATCTCGCTCAAATTTATGTGGAACCACATGATAAGAAAAGATAAAAAGAATCATCAAAATCAGTTCACCCACAAATAAGTAGGTACTTACATACAAAATTGACTAAATTTAATATCGTCTAAATACTAACAAAAAATAACCAACTTCAAAATAACTCAAAAACTACTTGTCAAATCTCGCTCAAATTTATGTGGAACCACATGATAAGAAAAGATAAAAAGAATCATCAAAATCAGTTCACCCACAAATAAGTAGGTACTTACATACAAAATTGACTAAATTTAATATCGTCTAAATACTAACCAACTTCAAAATAACTCAATAACTACTTGTCAGATCTCGCTCAAATTTATGTGGAACCACATGATAAGCACCAGCCTTCGACCAAAAAAAGAATCATCAAAATCGGTTGACTCACAAATAAGTAGGTACTTACATACAAAATTGACTAAATTTAATATCATCTAAATACTAACAAAAAATAACCAACTTCAAAATAACTCAAAAACTACTTGTCAGGTCTCGCTCAAATTTATGTGGAACCACATGCTAAGCACCAGCTTTCGACCAAAAAAAAATCATCAAAATCGGTTGACCCACAAATAAGTAGGTACTTACATACGAAATTGACTAATATCATCTGAATACTAACAAAAAATAACCAACTTCCAAATAACTCAAAAACTACTTGTCAGATCTCGCTCAAATTTATGTGGAACCACATGATAAGCACCAGCTTTCGACCAAAAAAGAATCATCAAAATCGGTACACCCACAAATAAGTAGTACTTACATACAAATTTGACTAAATTTAATATCGTCTAAATATTAACAAAAAATAACCAACTTCAAAATAAATCAAAAACTACTTGTCAGATCTCGCTCAAATTTATGTGGAACCACATGATAAGCACCAGCTTTCAACCAAAAAAAGAATCATGAAAATCGGTTCACCCACAAATAAGTAGGTACTTACATACAAAATTGACTAAATTTAATATCGTCTAAATACTAACAAAAAATAACCAACTTCAAAATAACTCAAAAACTACTTGTCAAATCTCGCTCAAATTTTTGTGGAACCACATGATAAGCACCAGCTTTCGACCAAAAAAGAATCATCAAAGTCGGTTCACCCACAAATAAGTAGTACTTACATACAAAATTGACTAAATTTAATATCGTCTAAATACTAACAAAAAATAACCAACTTCAAAATAAATCAAAAACTACTTGTCAGATCTCGCTCAAATTTATGTGGAACCACATGATAAGCACCAGCTTTTGACCAAAAAAAGAATCATGAAAATCGGTTCACCCACAAATAAGTAGGTACTTATATACAAAATTGACTAAATTTAATATCATCTAAATACTAACAAAAAATAACCAACTTCAAAATAACTCAAAAACTACTTGTCAGATCTCGCTCAAATTTATGTGGAACCACATGATAAGCACCAGCTTTCGCCCAAAAAAAGAATCATCAAAATCGGTTGACCCACAAATAAGTAGGTACTTACATACAAAATTTACTAAAATATCTGAATACTTACAAAAAATAACCAAATTCAAAATAACTCAAAAACTACTTGTCAAATCTCGCTCAAATTTATGTGGAACCACATGATCAGCACCAGCTTTCGACCAAAAAAAGAATCATCAAAATCGGTTGACCCACAAATAAGTAGGTACTTACATACAAAATTGACTAATATCTGAATACTAACAAAAAACAACCAAGTTCAAAATAACTTGAAAATTATGTGTCAGATCTCGCTCAAATCTTTGTGGAACCACATGATAAGCACCAGCTTTCGACCAAAAAAATAATCATCAAAATCGGTTGACCCACATATAAGTAGGTACTTACGTACAAAATTGACTAATATCATCTGAATACTAACAAAAAATAACCAACTTCAAAATAAATCAAAAACTACTTGTCAAATCTCGCTCAAATTTATGTGGAACAACATGATAAGCACCAGCTTTCGACCAAAAAAAGAATCATCAAAATCGGTTCACCCACACATAAGTAGGTACATACAAAATTGACTAAATTTAATATCATCTAAATACAAACAAAAAATAACCAACTTCAAAATCGAAACGAGTTTTTATTTTCAAAATGGCGGACTTGTAGGTATGCCAGGTTCCGTACAAAAATGTTCAAACCCTTTGGATAAGACATTTTACAAGTATATTGAGAATGATAAAAAGTATAAGAATAATTTAAAATAAAATACCTAAAGATACATAAAAAATAATAAAAACAAAAATAAGCTAACATTATCATCACTCTTATTTTAAAGCACCTAAAATTCCAGTTAATAAATCAAAATAAAGTATACTTACACCCCAACTCAGAGCCACTAACGGTTACTAATAATAATAATAATAAAACCCTTCCACACTCATATCCCCGCAGTAGGTTACAAGTATTTACCTGTGTCGCGGGTGGCATGGACTACACATAAGTATAACACATCATAATAACAGCCATGACACGAGTACAAATATTTATCTTTCACATAAATGTACTTATAAAATAATTTAAATTTGTACGATAAAAGTAGTGCCGTGCTCCTACTGTACTGTGGTCAGTCACCGGGATCATACGAGTTCAGGCTCTCGGCGCGTTAGCGGTATTTAATTCAGCCGGTCTCGGAACGTCAGAAATACCTACTTCGTTGGAAGAAGAGGGCCTTAATATAATAGACCGCTACTCGACTACGTGAACGATAAGACAGTGAGATATTGCCTTATTCTATAACTAGATGCAGAGATATTAGTTATAATATAATTGGATTTTCTGATTGGAAATCATTATTTTTCTTCTTTACAGTTGCATTTCATTTCCGAAGACTGCCAATTAATATTTATAGGAATAGGGTATACCATAGTAATTCAAGGACCTTATATAAAACTGTGTTCGCAGTTAAACCTGTCGGCCTAGGCAAACTAGATAAGGACAGGCCAGATAACAGAATCTAGTATGACGGATTGGGGGCAAGCAGGAGCCCAATTCTTGCGTTGTAGAGAGATAATGTCGAACTTTGAATTAATTTCTACGGAAATTTTCGACAAAATGTCTCAAGTCTTTATGCTGGGTGTAGACATTTTCTCTAACGTGACATCTCGAGAATAAAAACATTAGGTTTCTTTCTATAGACATTGGCCATTTTGGCGTATACGGGAAAATGTCTATTGCCCGAGAATTAGGCCCCTCCTGTAAGCACGGTTATCGCATCGTATGAAAAGCAAACCTCAAAGCATTTCTATACGAATTTTATCACAGATAACAAAACTGATATCCTAGAAAGCTATGAGTTACGCATATTGCTATCAAGTGGTACTTAATGGTAATTAGAATGAATAGTTTTATTTGCAACTAGCTGTGGCCGCGAATTCGTCCACGTGGGAGATTTACCCGCGTAAATCCGATCCCTTGGGAATTCCTGAATAGCATAATGTAGCCTGTATGTCACTCTAAAACCTCCTCTACCTTTCAGTGAATTCTCCCATTACAATCAGTTCAGCAAAGACAAACAAAGAATTTAAAAACACTTTGTGTTTTACTACCGATCAAATAACTACAAGCATAACTAGTGAATGATCTCAATTAAAAAAAATATATATTTACTGAACTGCCACGCTTTTGTGACAACGGTTACAATATCAATGAATGTAGAAACTATGCCAAATTCATCAATCCGATCCGAAGCTCTTGCCTTGGAATGTCCATGGGAAGTATGTCATATAAAGTCAAAATATAAAAAATAACGCTTCACACTCATAGCCCCACACTAGGATATTCACACTCAGACCGAGAACAGAAATTCAAACTCATGATTCAAATTTCCGCCTCGCTGGGAATCGAACCCAGGATCCAAGGATCCTGCACCAAGGTGCAGCGATCCGGCATGGTAACCATTGCGCCACACGAGGATAAAAATACTCGTCTGTTAAAATACTATCTTGTAACTACACAGTTTTCGTCCATCCCTTAACTTTGAGTTTTGCGGCCACAAACATACGAAAGTAATTTCTATGTGTAGATTAGATATAAATATTATATATATTATATTGAAGTGGCCCGGGAGACAGTAGCCGTTGTGCGCACGTTACGGTTTCTAATTCCTTTGACGTTCATTGTACAAACAATCTTCAGAGATATAATCTCCGTGTTAAAACTAAAGAAAGCAGATTTCTCTAAAACTCAATGCATGATAAACGAGTTAAGCAACGCCTAATTAATTCTTTAAAAACAGCGCCAGTAGTTTTACTGTTCCGTGACGAAATAATTGTGGTATCTGTATCTCTTTGACAAAGGTATTGTTATATTATCTTTGTTTAAAAACTTCAATGTTAAAACATTTCGTTTTTATGTTTACCAGATAACACTTTACTTTATATTTTTGACGTGATAACGTCTATTAAAACGATGAGCGCCGGGCGCATCTATGAAAAAATGTAGCGTTCCGCGAGCGAGAGAGCGGCAAAAGCGAGAGAGAGGCACTATCGGCTACGATCGGCGTATCGTAGAGCGGAGCTTTGTCATGACGATGTCACGTTAAACTACCGTTCGTAAACCGACTTTACAGACAACAATTTTTTTTAATTACTATTTTTGCACTTTTTTCAATCGATTACAAAAAATCATTTTTAAATACTGAAATAAAGCCGAAGCTTTACAAAGCTTTAAAAAACTTACTTTGTTTTCCGGAATAATAAGTACCCTATGTTTTTACGTGAAAGATTATTATCAATCAGGTTTCCGCACTAGCCACAGTACTGTTACCGCTATTATTAAAGTTACTGACGACATACGGTGGGCTATGGAAAATAAGCAGTTAACATTGTTAGTCCTATTAGATTTTAGTAACGCCTTCCCCTCTGTTGACTTTGACATCCTTCTTGCCATCTTACAATCTATCAATCTCTCCCCTTCCACAATAACATGGTTTGACTCCTATCTTCGGGGCCGCTCGCAACGCGTCAAAATTGACAATAATTTCTCTAGTACATGCAATCTGAATGCGGGCGTGCCTCAGGGTAGCGTGCTTTCTCCCTTACTGTTTTCTATTTTTATAAATTCCGTTACTTCCATTATCAATTCTAACTTTCATCTCTACGCAGATGATTTGCAGATCTACCACCACTTTACTGCTGAACAAGCTGTTGCCGGTATAAGTATTGTTAACAGCGACTTAAGCCGAATCAATGACTGGGCAAAATCATTTGGACTCGCTCTTAACCCAAACAGATCACAGGCGATCATTATAGGAAGTAAATACGTCCTGAGTAGAATAAATATATCTTCGCTGCCTACCATTACACTGAACGGTATTCCTATTCGCTATACAGACACTGTGAAAGATCTAGGCGTGATTATTGACTCTAATCTCTCGTGGCGTGCTCATGTCAGTGAGGTTGGTCGTAAGGTGCACTATGCTTTCCATTCGCTAAAATGTCTCCAAGGATTTTTGCCTCTTAAAACTAAAGTTTCCCTCGCTCATACCCTAATCCTACCTGTCATAGACTACGCTGACGCCTGCTACTTAGATGTTACAGAGGAGCTCCTAAATAAACTTGAGCGCCTGCAAAATTTGTGTATTCGATTCATTTTCGGAATTGGTAAGTATGACCATGTTTCTCAGCTTCGCAAGGACCTCAAGTGGCTCCCTATCCGCCTTCGCCGAAACACTAGGATATTATGTCTGCTTTATAACATCCTGCATTCTCCATCATCCCAGACTTACCTGCGCGAAAGATTCTCCTTTGCTCGTCCATCTATCGCTCCCTGCCGAACTCACCTAAGAACCCTTCTTACATATCCCCAACACAAAAGTTCTTATTACACTCATTCCTTTTCATCTCATGCAGTCACACTATGGAACTCGCTCCCGCCTAATATACGTGATTCAAAAACTTTATACACCTTTAAGAAAAAAGTGCGAGAACACTATTTATCTTTATGTTAGCTTAATAAATTGATTTAATTTTCCTTTCTTTATTCTATTTCTCTCTCATTATGTTGTAGGTAGTTTTATATATTTATATATGTTAATATATATTATTTATATATTTATGTATTATATATATATTATATTTATTTATTTATGTATTATATATATATATATATATATATATATATATTGGTAGGTATGTTTATTATAAGGTATTTTATGTTTATTATATTTATTCATATTTAATTATTACTTGTCTTTATTGTGTGCACGCTATCTACCTTTCTGTCACCTCTCCAGTCGCAGGTCTGCTGGAAGAAATTTCATTAGAGATAAGCAGAACCTTTGTACATTATTTCTGTAATTGTTTTCCTTAAATTTTTTATGTGTACATAAACAATAAAATAAATAAATAAATAAATAAAGATTAACAAACGTCCATACAAACTTTCACATTTAAAACACCTCCGACATATTTCAATTTGTTTACACTAAACATAGCTAAGAATCACTTTTCAGACAAATAATTCTTGACAAAAATAACCGACTTCAAAATAACTCAAAAACACTCGTCAGATCTAGCTTAAAATGTGGAATTACATGACCAGCACCAGCTTTCGACTAAAAAAATCATCGAAATACGGAATACAGTCGAATTGAATACCTCCTGCTTTTTTAAAGTCGGTTAAAAGAAGAAGATTTAGAAGATTTGTTATTGAAGGATGTGCCGATCTATAATTGAAAAAAAGAAGTTCTTGTCAATCAGAATTCATTGGTAGGACTCAATGCCAATACGATGGGAGACATTGGAGGACACATGAGCCGTCTTAACATCACTGTCTGTTGCTGATGACAGTGGTGACTGGTGACTATGGGCGCAATCATCTTTCTGTACTTGGACAGTCGGCCGCAGAAGTAGCTTAACATTTTAGTACCTTGTCACATTACATTTCTTGAATTGGTCATAGATGTTGTTAGGAAACCGTCGAAACAGTTACTATTACAAAGTACTATAATGTTAAGCTACTTCTGCGGCCGACTGGACATGGGACGGATAACGCTGCAACGCATCCGTGATTCCATAAGAAGACAGCCGAGTGGTGAGCAAATTGTTTTTTTTTCTCCTTCGCATTGCCTAATTTTTTTTTTCTTTTCTTCAGAAATAATAAGCTTTATAACGTAGTTATTTAAAATGTCTAAAACTGTGCACAAACACTCAGTGAACATGATGCCCGGCGCATAAAAACGTTTACGTGTGAGATTTCGGCGTTGGTTTCCACAAGCGTAGTGAAATAGAAGACCTAGCCTTATAATCTACATAGACTAATGGATAATGAGAAGTGACATTTCATAAATTGTAATGTTTTTCTACTTTTAACATAGTATATTATAATGATAAAATATGATAGAAACTCTTTTTATATTATGAGCAATTGATAAATGTTAAAAAATATTTAGTTAAAAACGGTCACAATGTAAAACTACAGAAGTTAAGAAAAACAATTTGAGACTCGCCTCAAATTATTTTTAATAAATGTAAGGAAATATTTTTAGTTTTAGAAACTCGTGAGGATAAAAAGAATGCTTTATTTGCAATAGATATTTTTGAAAAGATTAAGAAGGTGTAGAACGAAATTAATATTTTATGTAATGTAATTTACCTATTGTAATTGACAAAATGGAGTTTGATTTGAAAGTAGCATGTAGTCTGATTCCAGTCATGGACGGAGAAGAAGATATGCTCGACGAGACTTTCTGAAAATGCAAAGTTAAGGATGTCAAAGACTTACAAAACAGTAGAGGAGTTACTGAACGATTTAAAGAAAGAATAAGAAGAAGAAAGAAAGAAGAATCTTTTACCTTAAAAAATTTTCATAGCCCTACAAACTCATTACAGAATATTAAAAAAGGTTCAAAAACTATCAACGGGTTTGGCACTGAAATTAAAAAACTATTCACTGATTCATTTAGCAGGCAGATTCCAATCCCGACGCATTTTCAATTTTAAAGCAATTAAATGAACAGACTGCCATAAACGGTTTTCAGATGGTCTTCGGAGCTCTAAACTATCTACGGTCTTCGCAGCGCGTAACTACAGCAGCTTGAAGGACGCGATCCTGGCAGGGTCGCCACGTCGCCAGTCGCCATGTGATGTTGGGGTATGCTTAGAAAAACAACTGTTGAACCTGATAAGTTCAGGTCGTATAGGGTATTGTACTTTTTTATTAATGGTAAGGCGATTTTACTTCGAAACCCTAACAAAGACGACGCCATTATAAAACATTGTTTGAATACGATAAAACACCACAGCACAACACTATGCATTTCCTTATCTACACGTTTCGCTCACCGGTACCGACAGCGATAGTGATGCCCTAATTAAATATTTGCAACGGAATAAACTATAATAATATTTTGTTAGTTAATTCCGGAAAATAATTATGTTAATGAGAATGACGCACGCGATGCTGTTAGTACGTTTAATGCGTGTGGACTGAAACTGTTCATTACGCAAGCCTTTTCAAGGATTTCAGGTAAGAAGTGAGAGGATTACTTACAAACGTAGTTTTAGTTTAAATCCAACGATTGAATCTTGTCCGTAATTTGGAAGAGTAATGACTTCAAATAACCATAAGGTTCTTCGATATAATCAACGTAATTTTGTACCACTGCTCCCCGCTAAAACTCCTCGGCAACCTTCCGGCCCATATATGCCCTCCCCACTGTACAGTACACTTATTTACCCAGCAGCAAACCCGACGCCGCTTCGCTTTCGGAAACATGTCCTCGTATTTTCCGAATCATCCCTAAATTAACATTAATGGTCAAAAATGCAAAAATATTCTATATCTCTTACCTTAAGTATAAATTATGATGACTTTTATATTCTCTTACTTAAAAAATAATTGACTCCACTATTTTCAACCCCTTAGGTAATAATTTCCGGAATAAATCGTATGCGTTAATGTGCTTCCTAAGGTCTCCCAAACTATCTCTATACCAAGAAGCCGCATTCTATGAGGTTACTTAATCCCACCGAACCAAGTCGAACCCGGGAACATCCCATGTACATCCATTTTTCTGATCAGTAGGACTTGGCGACCAGATCTAACTCCGAAACGTACGACTAAAATAAATCAAACCTGGTCGCATTGCCCCATGATAATTGTCCGAAGTCCGATATCCCCAAATAATAATGCCTCTATACCAAATCTCATGTAAATCGCTTCAGCGGGTTTAGCGTGAAAAGGCAGCAGTTAGACAGAAAGTGCTTTCACGTTTACAACATTAGTATAGATATCTAACCGTGTCCGTGTGTTATCAAACTAATTGGCAATTGCCACATTTGCCATCCAGTGGAAGTGAGAGTTGCAACAATACAGTCTGCAATGACTGCAATATGCAAAGCAGGATGCAACCAGTGATGTATCGCGATAACAATAACAGCGGTCGGACACAACAATTCCTTAAGTCATTCGTACCCGGTTTCAAAATTCATAACGATGTGAAATGTTAATTGGTTTGTGTTAATTGCAATGTGTTGTGTATATTCGTTTATTGCATGTGTTATTTCGTACAGATTATGCTGCAACTATTTCAAAATAGAAATTGTTGCGTTTTTCATTCTACTCTGATTTAGATTCATCATTGTGGGTATAGAAAGTTTTAGGATGCTAATAAAACTGAAGAGGTACTAAAATCACATAATTTTTATAATTCTGTATTATTCAACTGCCTGTTGCGAGAGATGGTTCAAAATTGACATAAGCTAAAGGCTAATACGATTCTACCAGAAAGAATTAAGTAACTAGGTAATGCATACTATTAGATTATACTACTGATTTTTTAACGTACAATAACCCTAACGTACCAGCAAACTCCGTCATTATTCAAGCACCTCATATTTCTCCACAAATTCATTGACATTTGCGATCGTAACGGATTGTAGGTTCTGAGACCAACTTGACTTTTAAATGGTCGTGATACCAATACGCGGTTCCGGTGCCACCCATTGCATTCCTATTGCCGAATGGCTTCTAGCTTCTGGCTTCAATATCAACACTTATTTGAATATATTAAGTATATATCTTTACTATTATACTAATATTATAAAGCTGAAGAGTTTGTTTGGTTGAACGCGCTACTCTCAGGAACTACTAGTTCGAATTGAAAAAATATTTTTGTGTTTGATAGTCCATTTATCAAGGAAGGCTATAAGCTATATAACATCATATATTTTAGTAGTCAGTTTTTTCCATGAACGCGAGTGTATAACCGCGGGGCAAAGCTAGTAATATAATAAAGATAAATAGTTTTTTTGTTTGCTTGAATGCGCTAATCTCCAGAGATTGGCAGATTGGAGATTGGCAGGACCAGTCCTGCCAGTTATCTCTACAACTGACAGAAATAGGCTAAATTCCTAAGAAAAGCAGTGTCTTCAGGGGCACAGGTATCCGTAAGACGTTACAAGTTAATAATAAAATTGTAACGGAAAATCTACAGTATCTACTAATTTAATATTTAGCTAGAAGAGCGATTGTAATATCCATTCATCATACTTATATACATACTTACTCATGAGACATGTTCAATTACATTTAATTTTGAAACCCTAATATTATAACAAATTGGACTTAACATTTTGAGTTTCCTTAAAAAAGTGTTTAGGGAAAATTTATTACCTACAAATACATGTCATGATGATTTCACACTAATATTTGAGCCTGAGTTTTCCCCCGAATCTATGGAGTAATTTCCTACAACTGATAGGTATACTTGTATTGTATTGTTGCAAAGCCACAAACTTTCCTCTAATCATCTCGGTACTTAATTTTGTAGACGGCGCAGACGCGGGGCGGTAATGTTTTTTGTTCGAATGGACAGTTGATATTGGCCCAGTGGCCTTTACAACTTGGCATGTTCGAGTTGTACTACGTAAGCTTTTGTAAGGAAAATAATATTGGTAAACCAACCTATTTACCAGAAAAAGGAGAAGATAGCTTGTATATTGTAGCATCCATACAGGCCCATCGCCAACAACGCAATAAAAATAATTCCCATCAGATCAATTCGCTGGACGTTACCACTACGTAAGGAGGACGGGTTGCAGCATTCCTTGCAACAGCTCATAAAACTGTTATCTTGACTGTAATGTGGCGTATTCAACAATTTATACACACGTCATAAAAAAATGACGTGCAAAAGTGTATCAATGATACAAAAATAAATAATTTTGAATTTCGAGTATTAAAAAATTGGGTCGAAATAACAAATTGTAATGATTTCATTAATAATTTTAATTTTCCTCATTTTTTGTCCGCTTTTTGTTATAGTTTTTGATATTACAATAAAATTAATAGCACATTAGCACTTTTGTTAAAAGAAAACGGTCAGCATGACGCGACTCTTTACAAGATAATCTGAGGAAATAATTGAATGGATCAAAGGAAGTGACCGAATTGTGCTCGTAAGAATTACTTTTCTCGGAACAGGTCTTGGAGATAATATGTATCTCGTCAATAGCATCTGTACTGTTATCACTACCAATTATATCTAAGTTAAATCTATTTCCAAAAGTAATTATCCCATTCAAGTTCCCCGAATATTGAGAGCAGACAACAAATTTTTTTACGGCCACAAGGGCACTACAAAATTCTAGTTGATAGGTTGTAGTATGTGTATGTAATAACCCATAATTGTCCCACTGCTAGCCTCGGGGTCTCCTTTCACAATGTGAGGGGTACAGGCCATAGTTTACCACACTGGCCAAGTGCGAATTAGTAGATTTCACATACCTTTGACAACATTATGGAGAACTCTCCGGTGTGCAGGTTTCCTCACAATATTATCCTTCAGCGAAACAAGTGATTATTAACTTCTATATCGACTATATCGTTGATAGGTTAAGTACCTACGTTCTACCTGGGCCCTGTTTAATAAACGTTACAATTCGACAATTTTGTAAATAAGTGACATATTTGTTAAGTTGTATGACAATTGCTGTTTAATAAACCTTACAATTATGTAAGAATTTTACATATAAAAATCTTACAAATATTAGAATTGTAAATGCTGTTTAATAAACGTTTACAAGTGTAGAAAACGCCTGTAGATTTCGATAAAATATTGTATCTACAAATTTGTAGTTGTAAGTCTGAGTTGTAAGTTACAAATTACATAAAATGTAATTTTTTTTTTGAAGAAATTTACGGTAGTAGATGTCAAAAATTTTAAAATATTCAGAATTTGGTTTTACCAATTAGTTTACAGACTGCTTTTCTATTTGTTTGATTTTTAACGAAACTCATGGAACATAATAACAAAATTAGGATTTTATTTATAACTAGCAATTGCCCTCGCTTCGCTTCGGCAAAAATAGTAGGTAGGTACTTTAGTAAACTTAACGTAACTGTAGCAGTGATAGCCTAGCGGTTAGAACGTTGGTCTCCCGAATGAAGGCACCCGAGTTCAAAACATCGTGAGGAAACCTGCACACCGGAGAGTTCTCCATAAAGTTCTCAAAGGAGTGTAAAGTCTACCAATCCGGACTTGGCCAGCGTGGTAGAGTATGGCCTAATACCCCTCAAATATTCCACGGTAGTTTGCTGACTCGAAATTTTTCGTTGAAGGTGAAATCTGTCACATCAAATGTAAAGTTAATTCTTACGAAAAACTCGCCGTCGCCGTTCACTTATACGAATAATTATATTCATCATCACTACTATCACTACCACTACTACTACTTGTTAGAACCATTTTTTTGTGTATAACAATGAAATTTCTTTACTTATTAGGTTGAGGCACTAAACTGTAAAATTCTGACACAAGACAAGTCCACCTGTCGGAATTGTACTACAATTTTACAAAATATGTAAACTTGTAATTACAATTATTGTTCAATAAAACAGTTTTCCTTACAAATATGTTAATTGTCACCTGTAAAGAGAAAATGTTTATTAAACAGAAATATGTAAAATTGTAGCTACAATTTTACAATTTTGTACATTTTCCACCATGGTAAACTTGTAAGTTGTATTCTTTATTAAACAGAAACTTGTAGATTTGTAACCTGTAAAATACAATTACAATTTACAATTTGTAACGTTTATTAAACAGGGCCCTGCTCTTATAACTGTTAGAAGCCCGTATCTAGGAATCATTTATCTCAGAATAAAAGATCTATTCCTATTAAAACTTACTTTTTTAAGAGTTTGTATTGAAATTCTGTCAAGATGTAAATCAATAATATTTGGATATTTTTTCGGCAATCGCAAAAAAAAGTAGGTAATTAAAGGTTGGTAATACAGTAAGTAATTATACTGAAACGCCTGAAACTGCTGCTTCACGTGTGAGTTCTCGAAATGTTACAATTACTTAAGCTTACTTAACAATAAAATTCAGAACCCGATAAAAACTCGACAGTTAATTTGCCGGCTATTAACATAGAAAAATCACAGAAAATTTACAGCAATTCATCATATTGTGCCATGAATGACTGTAATTAGTGTAATGACGGAACTAACATAGTTTCCCAAGAATGATAACTATAGAAGCGCGATGAGAAAGTGTGATGTACGCGCATCTTCCCATGGATTTTCTTCACAATAACAAAAGCCATCAAAAGTTGGTCATGTACCTAACGCATCTTTTTTTTTATGGTAATCGGTTAAGAGCAGTCGGAGTCTGATACCACCGTTCGTTCTATACTTGGGGTGTGAATGACGCGTTTCGCGCAAAAAGTACCAGCGAATCTACTTACATACATGTTAACGAGTAAACTAATTAGTATCGTAGTTTACGAATAGTGTAGTTAATGTTTCTAAGTAAGTTAATTTAGCCCAAGTGAATAAAGTAAACTATAGCATCTACTAAATATCGTTTTTCGTTTACTGCAACCGCAACAATTTTTATAAGTTTAGATTTTTAAACAGAATGTAAGTAACTAGTATCTATCCCTCATATTGTGAGAGGAGACCCCGAGACCAGCAGTGGAACAATTATGGGTTGTTGCTTTGCTTTTACACAACCGTGAATTTAATTTTTAAGCTATTAACTTTTAATTTAAGTAAACAGTAAGAAACGATTCATCGCACGTTCCAAAGTCCAACACTAAAATCAGGACGTGTCGTAGGAGCTCATGCAGTTATTTATATAGTTAGTGCATGACGCAGGATTAACGAATCGCTCTGTAAGTGGACCATGATTCAATTGAGCCAACCGCTGAGAACTGGCGTCACGATCGCAATACGACATTCAACTGGTTCAGTTGTCGGACAAAGGACTATGAAACTTTTTTTTATAGCCTGAGGGGCTGACGAAAAAGCAGACGGACCACCTGATGGTAAGTGGTCACCGTCGCCTATGGACATGAGCAATACCAGAGGAATCGCCAATGCATCGCCGGCCCTGAAGGAAAACTCTTTTTACACCTTTTTTGAACAAGAAAATGGTATTGTCACATTGGTACGAGAATCCAGGTGTTAAGAACGACTTTAGCAAAATAATCTGAAAAGGTTCTAGACATAGGTACTAGAAATCCCGATTCCCCTTGTTCCAGAATTACCCCCTTTTTCATAAAAGCAAGCAAAGTTACAGAAGACTTAAAAAATGTTTTGTTTCTTAGACTCTTATGAAAAACGTTAAAAATAAAAAAATATATATTATAACAGTGCAATAGCTAAATTAGATTTATTATGGGTTTAATAAAGCTGTCCTTAACTTTTAAATAGTAAGTGCAACAAAAGTAAATCGTTTAAATTTTGGACAACTCAGATGTAGCTCAGATGGTAGTGTTCTGCTGTCTCTCTGCCTGCGGATCAAGGCGTCCCTGGTTCGATTCCCAGTTGTGGTCAGCAGCAACAGTGAACAGACCAAGTGTCATCATAAAAGTTGGTATTTATTAGTTGGCACGTGAAGCCAATACAGAATCTACTCTACGCATGACAAAGCTTGTCTATACTAATATTATAAAGAGGAAAGATTTGATTGTTTGCATTGAATTGACTCCGAAACTACTGAACCGATTTGAAAAAATCTTTCACTGCTGGGAAGCTATTCCCGGGTGACATAGGCTAAATTATATTTTCAAAAAAATTAGGAATTCTTAATAAAACTCCAATAATGTAACCCAAGGTGTAAAAAAATAAGAAACCCCTTAGAATAAAGAATAAACAGAAAACCGTAGCAAAACGAGGGTGGTTACTCGTGGTTATATACCTAATTATATTGCAGCTATTGAATTACATTATTTTTGTCAATGATTATATAAGCGCTTACTGTCAACTGTCAAACTGTCTCTTCTATTAAGCAATTAGAAGATAAAAGGTAAGAGTCGCAATTACATATTATAATATGAATATACTGCTGTATTTGTAAAAAATCTTGTAATCTGCGCATCCGCGTGACAGCGATCCATTCCGATGTTACCGAAGAATGTTGTTTTGTTGTACTGAAGTCGTTTAATTTGATGTATTACGTTTTCACACGGAGCTCGTCATAGCTGGGAGAAAATTAGGTATAATTATGACACTGATATTACCAGCAATGAGCAATCTATTAGCCGCATTGGTGCTTGGCGGTAAGAGTGTTTTAGGATGTTGATTGGTTGAAAAACTTTATTTGCTAGGTTAGGTTAGGTTAGTTAATTCGCGTATTAAGTAGTAGCAACGCGTTGCTAGGCTCTACCCGCGTTTTTCGGGATAATAAGTACCCTATAAGTTATTTAGAATTTCCAGGTCATGGCTTACGCTACATAGTTTTATCGACATGCTTGTTTAGCCGTATTGGGGCGGCTTAGGATACGCCGGATGGGTGTCGTAATAGGCGACTAAATCCGGCCCTCTGGTAGTAGGGCACCTCAATGGATTATATTGGTAATATTGATTTTAATTGTTAATTAATACCATTATTACTATTATTATTTCTCCATAGGGTTTGCCTGGATAGCTACCACCCTTGAGCAATATATTTATTTGGTATAGCCAAAGCTTCTTCACACAGTGATTACGGGCTACGGCAAACAGTAAGATATACCTATATAACAATCGAAAAAAAACATTCGCTTGTCAAAACTCGGAAGTCGCACCAGTTGCCAGTCGCAAGCTCTTCCTACCGCAGTCACGCGAGCGCAGAACGACTGACATTAGCGTAAAATTACTAAATCGAATGCTTCCGTCCGTGCCCGTTATCTATCTACTCTACTTAGTAACGATCGATTAATATTGGAAAGTGGCAAAAACGCATCGTTTTTCTGCAGGATGCAGCTCGGTGTGACAAACGGTAAAGCGTCGGAGCGTGATCTTGTTGACAGGCGCATAGTTGATTTTTGTTTTCTCTTTAAATCCGAAAATAAGCATGCTGTACTAAGTATCAATAAGTAATATGTACTAAGTTTCAGAATCAAAATATTTATGTTTTGAGTTTTTTTTTAATAGTGCGATATTTTCGTATCTAATGTTTTTATCTAATGTTTATAATGTTGTTATGATATTCATAGCTTCCGTTACGCATAATTAAACAACCGCATATAAAATTATAAGAAACAATTAACATAATTATAAAATCAATCAATATGAATTCTGTGACATCGTTAATCGGCAACTGAAACCTGAAACCTTAGTTTTTTGCGTGGCCTGTGGCGTTGGCCCTTTCGGTCTTTACGGCTTCATGCACACAGAAGACTGAAGAACCTTTCGACGTGCAGACCAGCTATGTTCGGCAGGCCAACAAACTGAGGTGTTCAGCCAGTCGTTGGTTTATTTATTTATGTACTAGCAAACCGTAAAATTACCGTAGCAACTGTTACCATAGAAAAGAGAGTAGCAACCATGCCAAATTATACGTCCATTCAACCGTTTGGAACACTGATTTGGAATTTACGATTCCCGTGGGACTTTCGAATCCAATTTTATTTAATCGAATTCAAAAGACGGAGGAGGTTCCTAATTCGGTTGTATTATTTTTAATGTTTGTTACCCCAAAATTTCGTCATTTATGAAGCGATTTTGAAAATTATTCTTTTATTTCAAAGAGGACTTCCTATTTGGTACAATATTTATCAAAACAGGGAACTACTGAAATATTATAGCTATACATTTAAATTACAGCGACTTTGATAGATAGGTAGGTTTATCGATGAACATTTTTATAAAATTATAAAGGATATATTTAGATATTACTTAACGTACAGTTACCGTCACCATCATATAAATCAACTGCAAATAGTGTCATAAAATAGTTATGATACAATAAAACGAAAATACTAAACGCCAGGCTGACTAAATCGTGACATTGCAGGGTTTATTATTATTCTAAGACTGCATTAGTAAAAAATATATAATTTGCTGGTATCTACGCAGCCTAGATATAATCAACATTCCAACTAGTCCTAAGAAAACTATTTTTGTCAATTACCCTACTTATTTGACTTTGAATTATAACCGTAACTTATAATATGTTAGTAAATATAAAGATACTATTGCAAAACTATAACAAGGCTGCTACATTGACCATACACATACACATACTAATAAGATACAACAATCACCTGAATCTAGAAAACAAACATTCATCTATCCTACTGTTTAATTATTATGCATGGGAACTATAATCTGAATTAAACACTTGCGCAATATGAAAATAAGCAGCGAATGCTTATTTTAATAAAAATATTTTAGTAAAATATTCTTCAAATAAAGTTTTCTTTTTCATTCATATTACAACAAAGTTATGCAAAACAATAAAATTTAACGGTTACGGATTAAATAATGGCGTGACAACATATGAACATACCTACATTACCTACTCGTAGTATTTCTCGCGGTCATTTAATCGGAAGGTAGGCGATTAGCACATTACTCATTGTTATTTGAACAGATTTACTCACTTAAAAAAGGAATTCCTTTCATTGTTTGTTTTGTTCAACGTAATACGTGTATGCAACCGAACGGTAAATTAATATTTTTATTTATACTCAGAAATCATGAGCCTTTCCACGTCCGCGTGAAGCTGTAAAGGCCTGTTGAGCAACCGCATCTATCCAAAAAAAACAAAACTAGAAATAGAAGTAACAACATCTAGCTACCTACCTACCTACATAAAACTTAAGTGTCAGCACAATTGAACTTTATAAGTACCCAGAACAGTAACCGATCAATTAAACTGTGGACAACCATCGACAAACGAACTTCATTCATTCATTGAACTCAAAAGCATTTCTAACTTACATAATTAAATGGAAATCCGTATCAGATACCGTAATCCCGTCGGAAACCTGATCCGTAATTCCGTACAATGCAAACAGCCGGCAAAGGGTTAACAGTTAACACTAACACATTGGATCAGTACAAAGTGTACAATGGCTTACGCTTACCTCAAAGCGAAGAAAGGTACCGTTACACTACACACAACACTGCAATTAACAAGAGAACAATCCCGAATCACGACCGTCGACCACCGACTGCGCACATCGACTAGTGTGGGTACCTCAGATAAGTGAATCTAGATAATGCAAACTGCAAAGTAAGTGTTATAAAGCAGTGCACACACGACACGCACGAAAGCACCGGCTTACACTCGGGAGTTTCCAGACAGATCTAATTGCAATTAACGTTAGATTAACACTTTTTCTTTTCATGACTGCCTGGTACGTTTTTGAAACATTTGTAAATAATATTTTTTTTTCAATGCGAGAGTTTTTGAGGATTTTTAGATCGGATTAGAAAAGCTCAACTTGACTCGAGAGTCGAGACTACGTACGAGTAGATTTACGCGTAGATTAGTATTGTAACGTCAGTCGCGGATTGTCACGAGATCTTTCTCCGCGACCGCGCGGTCGGTGACTCTGTTGGCGGTAAAGTCACCTCGGTAATGTTACAGACCTCATTTCTACGACTTACCGGTAACGTAAAATTACCGGGGTAAATCACTGACCAGAAAGAAAGGCGAGAGTAATGGCTTTATGGATTGATGGTAAAGTGTAATGCGAAATAAAAAATGTACCTACGATAATTACTTTGAGATACTTTTTTCTATATAGGGTTAATTAACTACGGTTAGAGTACATTCCTTTTTAACCGACTTCAAAAAAGGAGGTTCTCAATTCGACTGTATTTTTTTTTAATGTTTGTTACCTCAGAACTTTGGACTGGGCGAACCGATTTTGATGATTCTTATTTTAATCGAAAGCTGGTGGCTGTCATGTGGTCCCACATAAATTTTATTGAGATCTGACAATGGCATCCATGAGAAAACCACATAAGTCGTTTTGTGTTAAGATGTGCGCGACAAATTGACGAATAACTCAATATCACGCCAACCGATTTCGATGATTCTTTTTTTAATCGAAAGCAGGCACTTGTCATGTGGTCTCACATAAATTTGAACGAGATCTGACAACTATGTAGTTTTTGAGACTTTGAAGTCGGTTATTTTTTGTTAGTAAAATTTAGATTATCTGTGGTTAGAGCTGTGGTTAGAGCTACATAAAATTATCTGGTTTATTATCTCCGAGTAACTATGGGCTATATTTTATTTGATAATGAAGCTTTGTGATGTTGAAGATTTGTTTCCGTTGAACTTATTAGTAAATCTCTCATAGCTTTGTGTCGGTAGTTGGATAGTTACCCGCTAGTCCTAGTGGCAATTTCTTGAGCGTTTTCGACTTTTCGTGCTCTCAGTTGTTATCAACGGAGGCCTTCGAGTGGCATGGTTTCAGCTTACTATCAATATCACAAGCAGGAGAGGTTTAAGAAGTTGGTACGACTTAAGGATGTATATGCCTTATCCCATAGAATAAATAAGGGACCAAGGCTATAATTATGTTCTTCTTGTCTTCTACGGCTCTACGCTGACCCATACAGACTATAGTATATTCAGTGAAATAATTACATAGGACAGTACCTACGGGAACTCATTATCTTCTTTGAAGATATAAATTAATTTTAATTTGTTAATAACTATTAAAAACACTTCAAAAGTTAACATGACTGTAATCAGTTGGTTTAATTTAACGTTCTGTTTGCAGGAATGTAAAAAAGATCTCATAATTCAATTCATTTCACTTTTCTGAGTTAAAGTGCTTTTTATTATATGAGCACTAGATAGAAACTAGAAAGTTAATTACTCGTACCGAGGCATTCTTATCGCGAAAATTAATGCCAGTTCGTTCTTAGGTATTATAGTTAGGTATTAATTTATTGTAAGTACACAAATTGTTACCTTTGCAAATATTTTATAAAAATTTGGTATCGATCTACTGACGCGCCTCCTTTTTTTTCATGAAACACTTAAATCCAATGACAGAAAACGCTTTAAAATTATCTACAATGTTATATTTAGGATTATCCACACAGAGGTATTAGGTATTCATAATGTCATCAACTGCATACCATTATAATTTCAAAGAAACATAGCTTCTTACACTTTCCTCCATAAAACATTCGAGAGAGAAAGACTGAGGAATAAAGTTCACAGGGAATTCCCAACTTTGTTTATACTGAAATAATGGTATAACGTCCTGACTTCAACACAGTCTGACAGTCAACTGGCAAAAAATATACTCCTTTCATTGAACAACGCCATTCAACCACCCTAGCCTAGTTTTGTAGTTAAATCAATATGGCATTTAAAACATTCAATATCACAGGTGACCGTAACATTGAAGATTGATAAAACATTGAGATTTTCCAAGATGTTCCCTTTGTTGGCGTGTAGCTGAAAATACCAATAATGCCGAAAGCTGCTATCCATTTGAAAAAAATAACAACTGCAAGCCGTTATTTAATGAAAACGAAATAACTGGGCAACTAAAAGCCGAGCACAATTAACTGGTGTACAATTCCACAATTTACCCAAAGATAGTCTAATAAAGATCTGAATTTACCATGTCACTGCGTCATGGCAGCCATGTACGGGCTAACTTACGGGACTGTCCCATTTATACACTTTTTTTTACTTAAAATAAGTTAATGCTTGATCACAATCCCGCTTGAACATTGAAAACTCACATCCATCCATCAATCCATCCATCCATCAGCCTTTGTAGGTCCACTGCTGGACATAGGCCTCGCCTAACTTCCGCCACTCTGACCGGTCCTGAGCCTTCTGAATCCAGCGGATACCCGCTGTCTTCTTCAGGTCGTCGATCCACCTGGTCGGGGGGCGTCCTGTGCTCCTTTTACCGAGGCGTGGTCTCTATTCGAGGACCTTTCTTCCCCAACGGTTATCGGTCCTTCGAACTATGTGGCCAGCCCATTGCCACTTCAGCCTCACTCACAGAACTCACATGAACACAATTAATTTTATTTTACTTTACTACTAATATTTTTTATTTATTTTATCTATCGATCTATGAAAACTCACATGAACATAATTGATTTTATTTTACTTTACTACTAACTAATATTTTTATTTTATTTTATACATCGATCTATCCGTTTCGTTTATCATTTGCTGAAATTATAAGGCAATAGAAGTAATTACCTTGTAAAACGCAATTACCTACCATTAAATTAAAATATGCTTAAAACAATCATACCCGAATGTAGTGAGCCTTTAACAAATGGCGTATTAACTCTCTCAATATTTTTAGGGTGTCTCCTCCTCCCGCCCCTAATGAAATAGTTATGTATTGACTCGGATTACGACGTGCGTAGTGTTCTATTGCGCATATTGTATATGCACACGTGCGGAACTACGGTAGCGGTAGGTGGTATAAAACAAATTAAAAATATGGAGTTAAAAATTTCGTGACAGCTTGTTTCGTGACGTTAAGGTGGACACTCACGGTCATTCCATCGCGTCAAATGGCGTGATATACAGCCAAAATTTGATCGTGAATGTGAAAAACTGATGGCGTGATTTAATAAATTTGTATGTCCAATCGCGCCATTTTGACATGTCGTTTGGCGTGGCTCCAAAAATGACGCGATGGAATGACCGTGAGTGACCACCATTACAGTGGGTCTAGCGAAAGGGGAATAATAATAGCGTCAAGACAAATAATGTTGAGAGTGTAGGTGTGTGTGTAAATGTGTGTGAGTGTATAGTGTACTTGTGCAAAGACACTATTGTGTCTTCTGATGAAAGGTATGAAAGATGATAATATGAGGTATGACAGACTTTAATTTTAGATTTTCGTCATTAAAGATAACGTCTTCTAAGATACTTTCTAAGATAATTCTAAGACACTTTCTCAGAATCTTATAAAGTTAGACTTAGATAATTTACACAAACAATGTATAGGTAAACAAAGGATGTTTATTAAGCGTTGATAGTGTTGTACCACGGCAGCACATAGGTAAATAAATAATTATTATAATTTAAATATTATTAACAGAACTCGCTTTCAACAGAATAAACGTGTGAGCAGAGAGGGATAGATGATGATCAACATGCATTGTTATTGATATCTATAATTATATGTTACGGCGAGTAGGACTTTCGTACGCCGTGAGAGGGTAGCTGGCGCGTGGTCGTCGGGTTGGCAACACTCTGTCTTGTCAATTACAGAAAAAGTGACGAATTATTGAAAAAATAAGTAGATTGAGATTAAAAATACGTTTCCTTAGACAATCTATTGCATTTTATTTAAAAATATAGATTTATTTATATACCTCAAATCATTCCCATTTTTCAATAATTAAGTTAAGATAAAAACGCAATTTTAATACGATTATATCGATTTAGGCATCGAATAATTTTCTAAAATTTTTTAGTTAAATGCCTACAAACCGAAAAAAAGTTTTACTTGCATCGTGGTTTCATAAAAACCAAAATTGTTAATTTTTCTTCCTTTGTTTTGTTTGCAGGTTTATTGAATGCAACACACCTATAATATCAGGTATCAACTGAAGTGCTTATTATCCTGTTCCGAGAAAGAAAATAATGGTCACATAAACATTACTACGAATGCCGTTATCTTCTGTCAACAGTATCTCGGCGCAGGTCGCAGCGTCTCGCGGAAGATTTTCATTGGAGCTGTAGTTACTGTAGTCACCTGCTTCCTAAAACCTCATTATGTCGTTAGCATTGCTATTTGACGTCATCCAACTCGTCATTCCTTTTACTGCATAGACGAGAGACAATCCTCGGCGTGCTTTTGTCCCCTTCGTACACACACAGAATATAACTCTTATCGACTAACACACAGGAGGGACACTGAAAGTACCGCGGACTAATAAAATTCCCCATAGTTCGTGAGGAAATCGGCAGACTTCGACGGATCAGACGGATTATTCACATCTACTGGTTCGAAGAACTTTGTCTTCCGCGGATAAAAGTACGTCGTCTGCGCAGACCATAAGACACCTCGAAGTATTAAACATGTACATGTACTACACTATTTAATTACTATTACATACCAGTAAAACCCCATTAACAATTATGTAGCGGCCAGCGGGTACTTCGCTTAGTTGAGACATGGTGACATGCCTCATGCCTAGTGCGTAGTGCTGAGAATTATGTAGATACCTAAATAATTATTCTATAAGGAACTCATGATGTAAATTCATTCTTCACCGATCGACGAGGAAAGATTTTATAAGTACAATGCTCCAAAGCTCAAAGGTGATTGAAATTTTTTCTCACCGACTACGCGACTTCACCGAGCCATCCGACGAATGCCAGATCTACAAACAGGGTAGCCAATTACCATCACGTGAATCGACTGCACGTTTACAGGATTACTATAAAATAAATAAGTTAATGTTGAGGTTGTTAGCTTTATTCACGTAACAGATAAAAGCTTTACTGCTTAGTACTTATGGTTAGATAAACAACTATTGTTTTCATCTCCAGTTTATGACTGAAAATAATTGTCACTTTCCGTGTTATCTTCACAAACTAACTATCCTCCTATCGCATTTCATTGTTTAACGTACAAAAGGATTTATTAAGTTTACATTGATAGAGTGGAGTGAGATACTTTCCACTGAAGATCAGTAGAATATTCTGTATCATTCATTGTAATGACGATTGACGACGAATATGGCATTATTCTCCCAGAAAAATTTAGTCACAGACTGTAAATATGTAACATAGTTGACCAACCTTAAACAAAAGGAAATCGCAGACTTTGTATCCTGTAGTATCTACGTATGAAAAACAAGAAGTTTGATTTGCGTAGCTTCGTAAAATCTTTTCGATAACTCATTGATTATAGTGTTTTGTATTTTTACTAAATCGGCTTGTCGCGCAAACACCTATGTATTTAAAAAAGTACAAATTTTCTGCCTTGTTTAAAAAAAATCAAATTCACCTATCTGGATGATCACAAGTTAACTTAAATCAAATGGTCAATAAAGTAATGATAAGTAGGTAATTTAGATCAAGTAGCAGTTGCAAAATTCAAATGAGTTCGTTGCTTGTTGTTCTACCTTCTACGCTTTATGGATGACTCTGGAGTTGAACATGGTAGCCAAAATGTTACCACATACTGATGGTGGTTAGTTACGTATATTAACAATACTCTATGGCATGTCTCCATCCATAATCCTGTCTGGCCAGGTTCTGACACAGGACAGTTAACGAAAACAAAACAAGTCTTTTGATGACGAATAGTGTGGCGCAATGGTTATCATGCCGGATCGCCGCACCGAGGGTCCTGGGTTCGATTCCCAGCGAGGCGGAAATTTGAATGATAAGTTTGAATTTCTGTTCTCGGTCTGGGTGTGAATGTCCTTGTCTAGTGTGTTGTCCATGGCACCCACGACACAGGGAATTCTAGTGTGGGGCTATGAGTGTGAAGCGTTATTTATAATTTATTGGAATGAAGTTCCTTATCGCGCGTTGCGAAAGGGGGCTAGACGGAAAATTTGGTAACGACACTTTTTGCCGGTAACGACACTTTTTGCCGTCGTAGTTTTTTTTACATAGAAAGCAAGCCAGAGTACTAGGATAGCAAAAACATGCAAGCGAGTGTACCAAAACAAATCTAATGCATGTTTTTGCTATCCTAGTACTGACTGCAAGGAACTTCGTTCCATCCGGGTGTCCCTTGACACCTCTCAAGTTTTATTTATTTATTATAATTTATTTTCTGTGAAATAAATGCGACTCTCATCGCTAATTTTTACTTGCATGTTTGCGTCAATCCTGACCGCAAACCTCAGATTTATGACACAGTACACTTAACCTGAAGGTAACTTAAAATCGATAGTAAAAAGAGAATGTTTCTTTAGAAATATTAACCGTATTGTATACTATATTAAAAAATTATTTTATGTTTGATCTCACAGTTGTCTAATGTCTATGATACTGTAGGTCAGGCACTCACGATAGAAACGGTTATGGGAGGACAGAACTGGGCAGAGGGAGGCAGATTAGGCAGCTGCGCTTAGCTGCCTCCAGGCTCCACCACATTGCTCCTTTGGGTTGGGGGGCCATAGACTAATATTGCTCAGGTGCATTGATCGTTATTCGTTGGTCACATCTCCCACCGAAGAATTACACCGAAAAAATACCTTTTTACTCTAATCACCTATCATCACAAAAGTATTACATTTCAATGAGCAAAAATTGTAGTTTCATTAAATTATCTATATTCTTTCACTATGTAGTATGTACCTAACATACCTACATTTAATTTGTTAATTTTAATTAATATTACCTACTTACCTCTTTAACAAAATCCCATCACCTCGCGAGATAATGTCGCAATGAAAGTAAACGAATGATAACTACATCATCTCTGTTATTAGAGGATCTCAAACATGCTGGGCCAGTGACGAGCAAACATCATTGTACTAAAACTGTAATTTAAGAAGGCTATCGTAGTGTTCTATAAAATTAATCTGTTCTCGGTATTATCGCTTGTCACTTTAATCCGAGTAATGACCTAGACTACCTTGAACGATTTAGCGGGTACAAATAATTTGGCCCCAATAGAACCCTATGTATTGGTGATACTTATCACTATACACTGAAGCGCTACTTACTACGATATTAAGGCGGATATTGTCAATAGTTAATTATGTTGCAGCAAATTGCAGCAGATATTCCACTCCGGCATGCATGCAGGTATTATAGCTAGGATGTGTAATTTATAATTTTTATCCCCAAACTTAATAAGGTCGTATTTCTAATCTAAAAATTTGATTTAAATTTTCTGTGCAGGTGTATGCATTTGCTATTATAACTCCTCTGATTCTGATTAATTTGATAGGTATATAATGGTGTGCAATGCAATCCGCTACCTATAATAAATGTCTGTCCAAACGTGTTAAGTGATAAGCCCCGCCCACCGACTTAACAGAAAAATTTCTAAATTACTTATAAACCGAACATAAAGGTGGGGGTGTAAGGGGGGCAAACTGAGCATGTGTGCTTGCATTCGCATTTAAATATTTATACTTTTGTGCTAAAATAGCATGCAAAGTAATAAGTGTATCACAGGCCTTAAACTAACAATATGAAGTTTAAAGTAAGTGGTGTTTTTATCTGGGGTAAGACCTATTACCAAAAAGTAATAAAAACAATGAATATGAAAAACATAATTTTATTCCCGTAGATCAATTTATTCTCTTAGAATTATTGTTTACTTACATCATTCCTAAGCCCCGCCCAAAGTCGACAGGAGGGGACCGGTGGCTGTACGGTCGTACGTACAGTCAACAATGGTTGGCGCCGTAAGGACCATGGTGTTGCCCATGATCAGACCACACGGCTAGCCCACAAGGATTATCCAAGGGGTTCCGCCGCAGACATATACCAAAAGGCTATAATATAACCACCCCACGTGGTATAAACACCATTGACGCAACGGACGCCATTAAACCACTATGACTCAATAAAAACCAACATCCACCAAACCTGCGACTTTATCCCCATTCTAAATGAAATTATTAACTATTTTTATTATTGTTTACAACCGGGTAATATCTTTATATTTACCCAAAAAATATGCATAACAGTGATTTCAATTAATAACAGAAAAATACGTTTTATCGTAAAAAAAATATCTTTTACCTGTCTACTTGTAGACAAAACAGTCAAAATTATACATACAGATGAACATTTTTATATTTTTTAACAGAAATGCTTTTTGATTTGACTTAAGTTTTTTAACAATTGGCAGTAAATGTAATAATTTGATTAACATTGGGAGGTGTAATAAAGATTACGTTTATAGAGAAAATATATTCAACAGTAAATAAAATGTCATATTACTGAGCATTAGAAAGAGACATCGGCTAGCTTCGCTTCATAGAGTGTTGTCTCTGTCGCTCGAAGAAACAAAAAATTAAAGGGTTTATATGAATAACAGACACTGACTAATTATCTGTTTCTAACACTCGATGTTCTTGATATTCTGAACAGTATAATGTAAATGTTGTTGTATAATGTGAAAGCAGCTCATTTTCTCTATAAACGCTTATAAAAAATAACTCACAGAGCAAAGAACCAATACTATCAACATTTAAATTATCAACGAGAATTGATTATGTCGTTATAATATAGTGTATGTTATTTAACTGGTAGGTAATATTTACATACAATGTAAGAATAATCACAACTGTAAAAAAATCTTGCATAGATTACTAGATTACTAGACATATCCTTGGACATAGCAAACAATCGAGCCACATTGCATTTTTAGTTAAGATGTACTTAAATTTTACAAATTAAAATTCCAAAAAATATTTGGAACCATTTCTCGTTTTTTACTTATTTAATTTAAAAAAAAAACAAGAAGGCTCGTCATCGGTCATAGGTAACATATTATACAAAAAGAGATAAGATAATAAGTATAACAGAAAGCTGAATATACATTCAAAAATTTACATCTCTCATTGGTTATGTTTTTCAGTGATAGTACAGAAGACATAATAATACTTGTGATAGTTAAGAACAAAAATTAATTCAACAATTAAAACAAAAACAAAAGCATTTCTTCTTGGTTCAAGGGATCTTTTACATGAATAATATTACATAATATAGATATTGATTTCATTGCATCGCATCAAAAAAAAATATTTTAAGGCCTGTCTTATTATTCAAGCAATGGAGAATAGAAATATGTGAGTGGCACATTATTTTCGAATCCGTGATTCGATTTTTTGACGTATTAATAATGCAACAATTTTGATGCGATGTCATGCGTACATATCGTAAATGGATTAACAAAAATTAATTGTTCTGTCAAGAATCATTGATATAACTGATAAGTTTGAAATACAATTAAATTTACATACCAAAAATATGTATTATTAAACAAAGTATTACAAAAACAACAATCTGACGGTTCAAAATTAATGCATTAGATTATTTTTTTTTTCTTTTTTTTTCGTTTTTTTTTTTTGCTTTAGAATTATTTCAACAAAGTAACTTCATTTACATACTTTATTTTCAAGTTACAAATCAACTTCTGAATGTCAACACATTTCAGAACAAAATAAAAAGCAAATGGATATCGCACTTCAATGAAAGTTTCTTCACTATTTTTTTTTCTCTTCATTAACACTTTTTTCTTCTTTTTCATTCAACAATATTCTCGCGTTCGTACGGCATAACTTATCCTCTTCTTATTTTTATATGTACACAGGCACAGCCTAAAGTTTAAAGGTAACTCCGATTGACTTTTCACTTAACAAAAGCTTCAGCAGGTATCTTTCCTTCTGACTGGAGCTGATTGAAGATGAATAGCGCTCTCTGGAGATCCCATCCCGTTTCTTGAAGGCAACTGGTAAAGACAGAAGAATATTAGAAAATATTAAAAAAAAATGAGAGTCTAGGAATAATAATGACGTGGATACACCCCATCTCCTTTGGTCAGGAATATTATGGTGTTTCGTGCATGGACAGCCACTTCCAATCAGATACACACTACACTAGCAATCCTAAATCCGACAGTCCTCTTACTAACGAATAATAACAACAGTGCCACCAAGTTATCTGTGAATTGACGGAGGGCGCTGTCGGACGCATTGGATCAAACATTGGACGCAATAGGGATGTTGACTAATTTTAGGATTCAATTTGATTTTATACATAGAACCATATGATTCACGAAAAAAATATTATAAAAATAATAATCTTCAATTTACAAACAAAAATTGATAAAACAAAATCATTTTCAAATTTCCCACCAAAAACGTCACGTGACGTCACTAGCCGATATTCAATACTATCTGTCGACTGAAGTTAGTCGCACTTGCATATAAAATATGAACAATGACGTCATAAGCTCAAAGTGGCGTTTGAGGTCACGTGACAGTGAGTACTATTTTTTACATTTTAAAATAATTATATTTAATTTATTGTGATTGATTTCGACAAAAGAATAATATTTTAGGTGTTTAAATGTTTTCCTTGATACTTTAAACATAAATTTATTTTAATTTACTGATAGTGTCAACATCCCTATTCGAGAGGTAGTATATTATGTCAAATGAATGAGCACAAACAAATTATGAATGGGGCGGCATCAGTTCCAATTTTCGCCACTTCACAGATATGTTGGTGGCACTGTAACCGACATTCTGTCTCACTTAGTACTAACAGGGCCTCCAAACAGAGTAAAGTCCTCCTATCTTCTTAGTCCTATTTGAAGTTTGTCACAGATGTCCAAGGCCGACCGGGGATGGTGGTAGAATCTTTTGTATTCCTCATTACCCAAGAAAAAAGTGGCTGTGACATACGGACGGACGGACAGACAGACAGACAGACAGACAGACATGACGAATCTATAAGGGTTCCGTTTTTTGCCATTTGGCTACGGAACCCTAAAAATGGTAGCTTGTCTGTTACATATGCGGTGCATGATTCTTAAACCCTCTTTTCTCTCAATGTGAGGACACCCGAGCCCAGCAGTGGGACCAGTGTGACCTGTGGAACAGTGTTGTGTACTTACTTCATGCTCCAGTGTTCGTTCATGCCGGTCTGCTGGCCGAGCATGGCCAGCATCATCTTCTTGTCGCCGTCTGGGGCGGCTGCGGCGACGGGGGCGATGGGGGCGGGGGCGGGGGCGGCCGCGGGGGGCGCAGCACCCGAAAACGCTCGCTCCTCCTGCGAACGAGGGGTAACGGGTAAGATTACATCTTGTGTTGCTACCATTGTGTATTGGTGTCATGACGACATTGCACTGTAGCGGTTGGAACAGTGTATGCTATGTTGAAGTTGTATCCAAAACCCGCATTTGTAATTCGATCTCGGCTTCACTTTCACATACGATCCGACATAATTATGTCAGCATCTTGAATTGAATCTTGAGATTTTAAGATCAATAAATAAATAATAAATAAATTAGTAATAATAAGTAGTAATAAGTTGTCGTCTTTAAATTATTATAATTTTGTGCCACTTTTATTTTTAAATCACAAATAAATATAAAAAGTGTAAGTTTGTTTACTAAATAGGACTCGAAGTAAAAAGTCTCGTCTAACGCGCCAACTCAGAGTCACTAACGGTTACCTAAATCACTCCTTAATCCAGAATCACCATACAAATTCTGTAATAAGGAGCTATTTAACTAACCGTTAGTTACTCGGCGTAAAACCTCTGGCTACAACTGACCTGCTCCCTAGTAGGGTTGGTAACGAACAGCATATCATTCACAATACTAAAGCCGCCGGTCGCGTTGGGCACCACCACGAACGTGCGATGGAAGGAGCGCAGCGGCGCGCCCGCTGACACCGTCTCCTTGAACATGCCGTTCATTGACAGCACTATCATCGCCGGCTGTGGGGGTAAACGTACATAGATTAGTATATGTCAATTTAAAAACCTCCGACAGTTTTTTTAACCGACTTCAAAAAAAGGAGGAGGTTCTCAATTCGACCGTATTTTATAATGTTTGTTACCTCAGAACTTTCGACTGGGTGAACCGATTTTGATGATTTTTTAATCGAAAGCAGGTGCTTGTCATGTGGTCCCACTTAAATTTTATTGAGATCTGCATCCATGAGAAAACCATACAAGTCTTAAATTTGTAATAAGTATGTGCGCGACAAATGGACGAATAACTCAATATCACAACAACCGATTTCGATGATTCTTTTTTTAATCGAAAGCATGTGATTGCCATGTGATCCCACATAAATTTGAACGAGATCTGACTAGTAATTTTTGAGTAACTTTGAAGTCGGTTATTTTTTGTTAGTAAAATTTTCAATCTTTACTGTTATTCTTGTACGATTGTATAATATGTGGTGTGCAAACAATAAAGAGTTATCTATCTATCTCCTACCCACCGTGAACACAAGCAAGTCAACAGCGAACCCCATCAGGTCGTGCGTGGTCTTGGGCAGGTCGGAGAGGAACGACACGACCTGCAGTCGGCCGCTGCGCAGGTGTCGTCGGCGGCCCTCCCGCTCCGTGATGCGCACTATGTTGCGACTGTTTGTTATGTACGCATTTAGTCTGCAACAAATACATTTTAAACAATCAATCAATACTTTATTTGCAGGAGGTTACATGCATGCATAGTTTGTTACATGGTTGTTTATGGTGTTTCTTAGAGATCTCCTATCCTATACTAAACGCAAAGACTCGTGGCAGGCGGAGTAATAAAACGTGCAAAAGAGACGGCGCACAGGCACAGAGATGCGAAACACTTAATTTCCATAAACAGTGCAAGTGCAAGAGACAAAATGATGTGCGCCGTCTCTTTTGCACGTTTTATTACTCCGCCTGCCACAAGTCTTTGCGTTTAGTATAGCCTATTAGGCGTGCAAAGTTAATTTAGTAGCATGCATCACTAATTAAACAGAAATTCATTATATTAGCATTAAATATTAGTTCCAAAACATTCATCAAATAACAATTCTGAAAATAAAATAATAAAAATTTTATACATTGGAGTACGTCAGTTTGAGTATTCACGGACACGCGTACGCACGCACGCACTTCGTTATCACTTCTTATCACGATGAGTAAGCTCAAATTAATTGCATTAAACTTATTATCGTTGGTTTTGCTATTGCTATCAGAATGGACGATATTTGTTTATATATGTATTTTTTATCGATGCATCCCGGTCGAAGTTATGCACATGCATGGTAGTAGAATTTACCCGTCGAGCTAGTTATCGCCCTCCTGATAAAGTCGATCCAGAAATGTTTTTACAAAATTTTTTTGACCTGTAAAAGCATCAATGATGCCTTTGTTCTTTGGTATTTCTAACTATCTAATCCTTATCACTCGTTTTGGTTATTTACGTAACAAGATAGATTAAAAATATAAACTTACTTATTATTAGCCACATTCCGGTTATCATTCGTCAGGTAGTTAGCAGCCATGGACATAATGGCGCTCTCGTGGTACGCCTCGAGCAGTTGCTGTCGGGACTCCGAGTCGTATATGGCGAAGTACTGGGTCAGAAAGTCCCGTACAAGGTCCTTTCCCGCGGGGTCCACGAGGAACGATTGCTGACGAGGCGGTAGAACCACGTCTTCGGATACGTCGAAGCCGATCGCCGGGGGAAGATCCACTCCATCCTGTATTTCGGTTGTTAAATAGATTTGTATTTTTTATTTTTTATGGATATAGCCGGCAAACGAGCTGACGATCTACCTGATGGTAAGTGGCCATCGTCGCCCATGGACATCAGCAACACCAAAGGCATCACTGATGCGTTGCCGGCCAAGAAAGAGAGAAGAAAAAGAAAGAACTGGCTCTCAAGCCCCCAGCCGGAACACGACGAGTCGTTTGGCGGCTGACTCATGCTCAAGGGTGGTAGCTATCCCGGCGAACCCCATGGAGAAATAATAATAGTAATAATGGTATTAATTAATAATTAAAATCAATATTACCAATATAATCCCTCGAGGGGCCCTACCACCAGCGGGCCGGATTTAGTCGCCTTTTACGACACCCATCCGGCCTGGGATTGGGGTTAGTATTCTAAGCCGCCACAATACGGCTAAAACTTACGTAGACTTGCATTTAATTTTACGAATGTACTAGTGAAGTGTTTATACAACGCAAAACCAACCCGTAACAATATAAAGCCCTAGGGCAGACTAATTATAGTCAAATGGCATCTTTCAATTTGTGGAACTCCACATTTTCAACTACAATTTATAATTTCAATACAATTTCAATCTGTTTGGGGTGTGTATGTTCTTGTGTTTTTGAGTGATGTCCATCCATGACACCCACAACACAGGAAATTCTAGTGGGGCTATTTATTTATTAATATCAAAATGTACAACTCACCAATCGCACCAGCTTGGGAAACTTCTTCCGGACATCGCTGAACATAAGAAACATGGCAACAGATGAGGCACTCTGTAACTCCAATAACATCAGTAGCGACATAATGATACGACGCACACACACGAGACACCATCGATACCCATGCATGTAGGGGTAAGGACGCATTGCGAATTTTACTGCCGCGATTTTTTTTGTTGACGATTTTTAAATCGCGCACTGAATACGTACGGAATGCGTTTTTTTTTAGCAAGTGCGTGCAGCTTCATACAATTTCCATATCTCACAAAATTTTGCGGAAAAAATCGCGCGGTGAAAAATCGCAATGCGTGCTAAGCCTAGGTGTACCTTGTGTGTGTGCGTTACATATACATAGGCCATTAATTGAATCAGACGTTGTATAGTCCGTTTCTTAGACAAGCCTTACTTAGTAAATAATCTTGGCACAGCTTTTTTGAAATATTAGTAAAAAAAGAAATAAATTAAAAATAAACAGAAATTACTTTTAGCATTAAATGATACTTGATCGCAATTTCATTTTATGACCGCCTTAAGTTCGATGCATACGTAACGTAGACGGGACGGGGACGGGACGGGACGTGAAGTTTTGGAAACATCGTTTCATATAAAATGTAAACGATAGCGCACACGCCACGGAGGCACGCACGGGACGGGAACAGGGCACGCATGTATATTTATGCCCCGTCTGCGTCCCGTCCCCGTCCCGACCACGTTACGTATGCATCGACCTTTATTTTTAAATTACAAATTACAAATGACGACAAAATGAACCTGTAAGATTGTTTACTAAATAACACTCGTCCAAAAAATGGACTATATTACATTCTTCTTAGAAATATTTAAACACTACGAATCATCCAGATATATCGTCACGATAATGTTAATGGTTAGTTGATGTTACTACCGTCAGTGTATGGTTCAATTAATGGTCTATTATAATGTATAACAAAATACAAACTTGTATAGTAGGTATTCTGAATGTATTTATTATGGTAAAAGTATTAAGCTAGAAACAAACTAATACAAGACCACACTACATTCACGACGCAACGACGCGACGTGTCTATATTCAACGTGAGTTATGTACATACAAACACTTCAAGTTATGACGAAATGAGCAATCTCATTTCGTCATAACACCAGGGGCGTAGCTACCGCCGTATCAGCCGTATTAATTATACGGGCCCCCCCCCAAAAAATAAGCTCGCCAGCGGCCTGTACGACCGCTACAGTTGGCACTCTTTTTATATTTGACAGCTCACGTTGAGGGGGCCTCACAACAAATACTGATATGGGGCCTCTTTAGGGCTAGCTACGCCACTGCATAACACATACATACATACACACGTGTGACACCATATCAGTGGGAATTGATTCTCCTTTATTTAACACAGTATATAACAGCCTTTACATAAATACATAGTATGACGTCATAGTATATAGTAGGCACAACTAGTTTGTTTCAAGCTTAAGATCGTATTGACGTAGAAAACAAATCTAAATAAAATTAATCGACATAGTATACAAATGTAAATTTTGAAACAGTTTAACATTAGTAAATAATAACAACACAGATTTGAACACTTCACGTCACACTTAAAACTAATTAAACATGAGGCCATAATGTCAATTATTTTACAATGATTATGCAACATCAAATTATGATGAGATGGTATGGAACCAGAGCTTAATTTATTGTTTTTTTTTTCAAATCATGTCCTATATGTATCATTACTATAGACTCCTCTACTGGTATGAAAATAAATACTTATGACGTGAGAGATAAAGTATAAAGTGTGTAAGATTTTATTAAAATTGTGTCCAGTATTACTAATAGATTGTTAGTATTGCAAATGAAATCTATGTGAATACTGAACTTATACATGAATTTTTACTCTTGTATTTGGCTATTTTATTGAAAGCTTTCTTGCTTTTAGATATACATTCCATGATATCCCATATTACCCCGTCGTTAAACGGAGAAAATTGTTGAATAAAGATTTCAGTTTGATAGAGTTACATGTACAACTTGTCTAATTAACCTAGTGTTAAGGTAAGTTAAACTAACAGTTATAATAGAACAAGGACACTATGGGGGTATAATACATTATGTGCCGTAACTGCCTTATGCAGTTTAATATTCAGCTGAACAATGTATGTAATGTATTTTTAAATTAAAAAAAATACTTTGGATATGCAACAGCGTCAAAAAAACGTATGACTAACGATAAAATTGAATTTTATTGTAGAGTAGAAACAAATAGTATTAATTATTTTATGCTGAATATTATTATTATTATACCTTTCGGCAGTATGTGTTAAACTCACGTTAAACTAAATTAAATTTAACCTAGAAATGCTTCTTTGAAATTCTGAATAAGGAATTTAAGATGTACAGAACATTAACTTTATAAAATGTATTTAAAATAAATAAAAATACATAGATTAGAAAATAATTGCGGTGTTAAATTACACTGGTATTGGTATGTATAAAACTGCACAATGTCAATAATCGCAACCAACACATTAGGAGCAATAATGATCTATTTATTTATAGCAAAGTTTTGTCTTGATATACATAAGATTTCTAAAATATCAGAAACCAGCCAATAAGACATTGGGTCTTATAGACTTCTATGGATGAATAATGATGAACCTCTTGTGGAAACTACCTTAATATCCTTGTTCTACCTACTGTATAGTAATTGTCTATGTACATGTCATTGTGTTTTCATTTACAACTTCAACATAACATACTACAACATCATCCTTCTTGTAACCAGGATTGTATCAAACAATATACATGAAATGCGTTCAATACTTATCTTATGTCAAGGTATCATGATCACACACATGTATTTGTATAAGCACACACATCTGTATATTGTTATAATTAACATAACATAATAAGTCAGACATAATGCATAATAACTATAAATTTTACATGCACATTATTGAATGTAACATTTGAGGAAAATGTAGTTATATTAAAATATTTTATTTGGAAGTCAAAATTGAAGGAGACTCCCGAGTCATTACTCTTATTCAAAATTTGTTTCATCATTATCCAAGTCTTTTATTTTTTTATATTGTTTAAGGATAATGATCTAATGCCTTAATACTTTATTTGCTCATAATTGGACCATCACATTCGAAATAACAATTCATCTTTACCTAATACATGGCTAATTGGGTACAAAAGCACATCCAAATTGCATAATCAACAGTTACAGACAAGAAAATCAAGCCACCTCGCAATTTAGATAAGATGTACAGTCAGCAGAAAGAGCGTCACGTGACGTTTTTGGTGGGTTTAATAATGGTTTTCATTTATCAATTTTATTGTTGTTTTTAAATATTTTTATAATATTTTTTCGTGAATATTAAGGTTTTATCTATAAAATAAAATGTAATACTAAAATTAGTCAACATCCCTATTATTAGCGTACTATGCTACCTAGAAACGTTAAACAAAAAAGATGTTCGGTAAAACTTGCATAGAATAATAAGTTAAACAAGCCACCTTTCTATGTATATTATCTTTTAAAATCAAGAAACAAGGTGGCTTGATTCAGATGTGTCAAATAAGGCACTACATAATTTAAAATCATAGTTTTTTCCTTCCAACGTCATCAATGCCCCAGAAAGAATAACCTGTTTAGCTATATTCAGGATGTAGACCTGTCAAGTGATGTCATCACCTTGTATACTCATACAATTCACAGCACATACCAAGTAAGGATTACCTGACGTATATTTCATGATCGTGAAACCTGGCGACCAAAGGATTCCCTTTGAGATATAACTCCACCAACGGAAGACTCTTGAGGGCTTGCAGAGAACCGAGGAATGGTATCTGGAAATCAAAATAAATGTACAATAAACTTATGTTATTATTATTAATAACACAAATTATTATTAATAACAAGCCTTGCAAACAGAAATGAAAATATTGTAATGCTGTACTATAAATAAAAAACTCATGTCAAAAGAATTCTTTTGACGAAAGGTTACTACAAACTAGATGACCATTTTAAAGACATCACTGCTTGGAGATCAGTTTCATAAATTAGTAATAAATTCTTGCTATGATGAATGAAAAGAAACCTTGGTAGTTTCTTGCTGCTTCTTCTCGCGAGACCACTCACCACAAGAATTTGTTAAAGCGATAGTATAATTCGAATAGAATTAAAATAAAGTGTGCAATACTGAATTATATGTAGAGAGGTCACTTACCCTGTTGTCACCTAAATATAATATCTTCAAGTTCTTGAATTTTGTAGGCAGAATTTTTAAGTGTTCCAAACTATGAAGTTTGTTATCGTTGAGATTTAATGCTTCTAAATCGGGAATATTCTCAGCGATTATATCAATGGCAGCCAACATGATCGGTGGTCGGAATAAGGCACAGAATACATCTGTGAGCTCTGTAAGGGGAAAAACTGTTAATAGTAGATACACGAATTGTAAGTATGTATAATATGAAAAGTTAGTTACAAGCCGGCAGGCTATGAGAGGTTCTTGATACCTTCTTGATACCTACCTCCAATTAAAAAAGGAAAGATAGGATCTAATTCAAAATGTAAAATATATAACATTACCTGGATCCGCATGGAATTTAGTCAAATCCAATGCCTTTGTGTTTGCATTATACCGTTTTGCCATAGCAAGTTTCATTTTCTCCTTCAAACTGGCATCAAGAACAGTATTCGGTGCCATGTTCTTTACAATCACAACCATTTTGAAACCATCTGCCATTGTTATTTTTCTGTCAGCATAAAATAGCTTCTCAGCAAGCTTCACATCATCGACATAAAATATGGCTGCATTACCATTGACCTTGTAATAATGTGGTATAAATACATCTGGTGATAGGTAGCTGAGTAATGCTCTTAGAATAACATCTTTTTCATGTTTAGCTCCATATGGAATTATAATTTGATACCATGGTAGCAGGCCAGCCATGAACCTCTTCTTAGGCATTCCATGACCTGGTCGGGGGGCTGGAGAACCGAGCCTACCCCCACGGCCTCTGAAGTGACCTTTCCGAGGCATCCCAGAGCCCCCCATTCCAGCATTAGCCCCCATTTCAACGTCATCATCCAGTAATATTTTAGCAGCATCGTTCCAGCTCTTGAATTTGATTTTCGCCTTATTGGTGCCAGTCTTAAAACTGACACGCCTTGTGTTATTTGATATAACACGATCATCATGTTCTAGAAAAAACAATTTAAATTAGAACATGAAGAAAGTTTAATTCTGCTGCCAAATAATGAATATGATTATTTATTAACTAAAATACTAATAATAAATAAAAAATAGAGGTCTTAGTCTTAAATCAAGTCACCTTGGCTGTGGCTTACGGTGGGATGGAGAGGGTAGGGTTAGCCCTCTCACACTTTCCCTTTTGCCGAAGCCGCGTGGTTTTTTATTGTATTTTAAAATCCTTACCTCAATAACACTAAAACATTTAAAACACGAAACCCACGCCGGGAACGTGGGAAAAGATTGTTGGAGTTCTTGATTTCAACGACACCACACTCAACTCTTGACAAAGCACTGTTTTTGAATACCTAGATTAAAAAACGAATCTAACCTCTAAATAATAAAATATAATACAACACACTAACTAAGGGTTTATTCTTTCCACAAAAAGAAACCGAAAAAGGCAACCATTTCAAAACCTGGCCTCTTTATGTTTGGAAACCATTTCAGTTACGTAAGATACACATCTAAAGCAGGGGGCTTCAGCTTGAGAGCACCCCTTGCAGAGGGGGTACCGTCCCCATATATACGGCCCCATATATATGGCTGTAGCATCTACAGCATTCAAAAGTAGACATAGAAAAACTCCTGCATAAAAACAATTAAATATTAGGCTCATATTTATTTTAATTTGTACACATACTGGATGACTTCGATCATTGCTAGAAATGGGTCTTTTCTGAACTTAATAATATCTTGCCTCCACAAATATTCTACTGCAAGATCGCCAAAAGTTTCAAAGTTGTTGAAGCTCCATATTTTGAAATATTTTCTTATTACTCTCCACCTACGTGTAGGAGTCCAAACTGATGCCACAAATGGATTGTCTGGATCAGAATGGTTCACTTTTTTATGTATGAACCCTCGCTGTTCTAAACCGTTGTATTCCTTCCATTGATCTGTATGAATTGTGGTTCCTTTTTCTACATGTTTTTCGATTAAGGACAACAGAACTTTGGAAGAAAACTCATTTTCAGGACACACTTCTAACCTAAGATTATTTGATCCATCCTCACTGATACCGAAAACCCAATGACCATCAATATGTTGTCCTTTTTCATATTTGCGCTCGCCAAACTTTGTTTCATCTACCTGAATAATTCTACCAGGTCCGCCAATCTTCCCAGTGTTTTGTACATTTCTATTTAATTGGTATAAAACCACACACTCCCTGCAATATTTATACCAATCGCTAACTGTTGAGTTGCTTATGCATTGATCTAGGTCTTCCCTGTAGGGATCTTCATGTCTTACCATATTGCAGTCCCATTTATGTGCAAATGCATATACAAGGTAAAACACATGCACCAAGTTAAGTCTCACATTTTCAAAAAATGTCCCCTTGCCCCTGGGTTGTCTTGCTTTGCCCCTACACTGCCCTTTTGAGCAGCACCAAGATCCAAAAGAATTATTTGTACTTTTACATATTTGCATTGGTTTACGGTGAATCCTACAGTTTTTTTGTGCATACACCAATGAATTCTCTTCAGCAAATTTAATGCACTGTTCATTAGTTCCTAATTTTTGTATAATTCTAACCAAATTCCACATTTTAATGATTTCATCCTTAGTCAAATTTCGCTTCAATTGTTCATTGTTACAAGTCTCATTTTCAAGAAAAATTATCTCCATTGGCTTATTTGGCGATGTTTCTCCTAGCCCTGAACTTGTACAAGGACTGGGGTTTTGTTCATCAGGAGAATCCATAGTTTGTCAAAATTACCAATCCCCAGTGAGTAAGCAAAAGTAAGTAAGCAAGTGTAAGTCAATAAAAACAATGTCAAAAAGCCAAACCAAAGATGTACAATGCAGCATTCAAATCCTTGACAAAATTAATCTAATCAGTGTCATAAACCATTAGCTATTCATCAAACATAAATAATATCTGAAAAGAGCACATTGATAAAACTCCAAATATAAAAGAAAACACCTTTGAACCTTTATGGTGGGCAGTTGGAACATGTGACAAAGGGATTAATTGTAAATAAATATGTGTTACACCCCAATATGCATTAGCAGTTAATAATTAGTAAATTGATAGTTGCTAAAACGAATAACTACAGATCTAAAGATAAAATAAGAGCACAAAAATCAGGAAGATTATTTAATTATATGTCAAGTATGGGTGTTATGTAAATGAGTAAGTCAATGTATGGTGTGAAAAAAAAACAAAATCTTACAAACACACAAAACAGTTTAAATTATTTATGTCTCTGGCAGAAAAACTGTATCAGTATGCTTCGGATGGAAACCTAGTTAACCGTATTATCACTGTTTAATCCAATTCGAGCGACTTGATTTAAGACCTAACCTAAAATCTTTCAATGACAACAACAAATTAGATTAGAATTGACCAGCTAGAGCAATTTTGCATCAGCTTTTTAATCCAAAGTATTTTTACCATGAACCATCTAGAAACTAATTGACAAACTCTGCTTATTCTAAGGGAAAAACTAAGTTATTCACAACAAACACGCAGATAAATACTATCACTTTATCGCGGCTGCTTACGACAAGTAAATAATTAGAAGGAGCAATTGTACTTTCAAATTTTATGGACAGAATTACCTCATTAAAAAAGTATATTAAATAGAAGCTAAGAAGCTATTACAGACATTGTAACAACCCCACTTCAATGTCAACAGCATGTATTTTATTATCACAGGTCTAGAAGGTCTAAATATCAGATAAATTAAACACGAGAATATTTATTGAAGATCTAGGCACCTCGGTTTTCCTAGTAGCGGGCTATAACTTTAATATCTCACCAAAATGATCACCATCAGTCCTCCAATTTCTAATTCGTCCGCCACCACGTTTAGGCATGATCAACGATTACCAACAAACACCACGCTAAAAAAGATGTCGTCCTTTTGTAAATACGATTAGGAATAGGTACTGTCGAATTCGTCACCAGTAGTCAATTCACAGTTCAGTTTAAATGCAAAATTTCAAATTTGGTTTATTCCAATGTAGTAATTCACAAAATAAGGAGAATTCGAAAATTCAAATCACAAAATTTTAATTTTTCAATACTACCAAGAGACAAATTCTCAGATTTCACAATGAAAATATCTAATGCCATTGGATTGTAACTTTAGTAAATAGATAAATTAAATTGTATGAACTCTATGGCTCTATGAGTATTTCATAAAACAATCTGTGGTCAGCAATGCAAAAGTCTAATGTTACTATATATTACCCTTTAAATACTACTAATAAATGACTATACCTACTAAACTACTAATTACGCAGTGTGTCATCAAACACATAAAATGTAACATTTATTGTATTGCATTACTTTACATTTTTACATTTGAATTTTATAGTATACTTGATTCTTTACCAGATCGTCAATTACCTAGGCTGCTGCAAAAAAAATTCAGTTCACTGGGACGTCTGGCATTGCATTTCGTTGGTATCGAAGTACAGAACAACAGAAGAACTTCTCCAGTATTTTAAAAAGAGGCTTGAAGTCCTATCTGCAATAAACAACAATATCTGTTAGCTGTAGTTTACTAAGATTTTTGTTATAATAAAGAAACTCACGAAAAGTTCAAAAGTGTTTTGTACAAAATAAACATGCAAACACATAAACCTAACACTCAATCAATTTGCGGTAACACAAATTTTCTATGTTCTATTTATGACACAGTTAAAGATGAAGTGAAACGACACAAACGTAATTTTTTTATCTAACTAGTCGAGAAACCATATATATCCTGGTAAGTTTCTACCGTCACCCATACTTCATCAGTAACATTAAAATAAAATCATCACTGATACGTTGCCGACTAAGATAGAATAAAGAGAATAATAATAATAACGCTTCACACTCACAGCCCCACACTAGGATTACCTGTGTCGTGGGAGCCATGGACAACACACAACATAGACAAGGACATTCACACCCAGACCTATAACAGAAATTCAAACTCATCATTCAAATTTCCGCCTTGCTGGGAATCGAACCCAGGACCCTCGGTGCGGCGATCCGGCATGGTAACCTTTGCGCCACACGGGTCGTCAATGAAATGAAAAAATCTGCTCCCAAGCCACCAGCTGGAATACGACGAATCTTTTGGTAGTTGACTCAAGCAAGAGGGTGGAGGCTTCTGTTTTCCTCTTACGACACCCTTGTAAGGCCTTGTTTATTATATTGTAGCATGGTGTTGAGGTTAGTATTCTAAGCCACCCAATTACGACTGAACTGTTAAACGGTGATGATGATCATTAACCTTATTATTTTTTTAAACAACTTCAATTTATATTCAAACACTATACTATCTTAATTTGATATTAAAATTGTGGTTTGGTATTTATATTAAGAATACACTTCACGTCACTTCACATAAAGATAAATGCAACAATGCACGGTAGGACGTAGGTACAAATAATTTAACAGAAAGAAATTTCAAAAATTTAACTGATAACAATAGAATAGGTTTTTTGTCTTAAAATGTTGTTTTAAAATTATCCTTAAATAGTAATTAAATCCTGTTTAAGTTACTGATCATTTATAATTTTGTAGAAAAACATGTACAATAATCAAGTAAAACTCGTTAAAAGAAAAAAAAATAGTGAATGTAAATTGAATTGTTTAATTACTGGAATAAATTGATTTAAAAATTTAACACAAATTAAAAATTTAAAAGGAAATCAAAACAAAGTAGCAACCCATAACTGTCCCACTGCTGGGCTCAGCGTCTCCTCCCACAATTTCAGGGGTATAGGCCATAATCTAACCACGCTGGCCAACTGTGAATTGGTAGACTTCACACACCTTTAAAAACATTATGAAGAACTCACAGGTGTGTAAGTTTCTTCACGATGTTTTCCTTTGCACAAAGCAAGTGTATAAGTATATAATTAAATGATATTTTAAATGCAAATAAATTAATTATGAAATAAACAATTAAAATTAAATGGATAAAAAAATTTAAACATTGTGAAAATATGTTGATAAACATAATACAATACGATAAGGTGCATGAAGTAATTAAATCACAATAGATAATTATGTAACGCTAATGTCTTCGACTTCTATTTTCTACCATAAATAAACAAAACGCATGATATGGATATGGCAATACAAAAATTACTTTTTTAAAATATTGTCTATGATAACGCTTTTGTGTTCCTATTCACGCAAACACCGTACGCATAAAATATTTTGAATGAAACAAAGTAATTTAAAATTTACTGAGAACAAATAATTTATTTTAGAATCTAAAAGATAGACGATTTTAACTATTTATTCAATTCAATCATAGGATTCCGAATAGAATCACAATTTTCTTTTGATTCACGAATGTGATATCGGAACGTTCTTTTAACCATAGCTTTAAAAATAAAATGACCACAGACAAAGTTCGTGTGGTTTTGGTTCGTCGAGTCTGCCATGTTTTGTCCTACTTGTCGCGCTTGATCAACGCGTTCGCGATTTCTTTTAACAAACTATTATTTTACTTAATGTATTACGGGCTGTGTTTTGTTTACAAATAGTGTAGATAATGATGTCGTAATTATCTTAGTGAAACTTTAATTCGATCACTTTTGATACTCGTGTGTTTATTGTGTAGTTTGTATTTCATCAAATTTTGAAATCTTTCACAAGCTTGCCATCGCCTGTAAGCCATATACAGAGGAATTCCGTCGCCGTTTTTATAACTATATTTTGCGCGAATCGTGCGTTATCCGTCGTCAATCCCGTGACGCAACCCACGTGCACTTATAGGACGGCAAGCATCTCGTGCACATTTGTTATTATTTTGTTCGCGGTTCACGAGTTCGATTCGAACCCGTCAGGATCGGATCGAAGAAGGGAAATCGTCGTCCGTCTTACTCCCTCCCGTCGCAGTACGTTCGGTTGCATTCGTCGATTTTGATAAATGGAAATAAGACTGTGATTTAGTCAGTGGGGTGTGCATAATTGTTTTGGTGCGCGAGGATAGTGTGGCGAGTGGCGAGCGGCATCCGCTGCGGCGCACACGTGACGCTGTCGGTCGGCGGTCCTGTGTTTGGGTGACGGTGCCGGGTGCCGTGTGCCGTGGTAGGGTTCGCGGGCGCGGGCCGGGCGCGGACCGGGCGCGGGCGCGCTTCCAGTCCGGCCGCGGCGTGCGGCGAGCAGCGAGCGGTGAGCGGCGAGGTGAATCACCGCACCGTGTAGATCGTGCTTATTTACCCGCGAGTGCATCGTTAAGTGCGTGGAGCGGAAGTGCTAAGGCATGTGCGGCGCGCGTCGGCGCCGATGACCCGGCCGTCCGATGCGACGGCGTTTTGAGCCAGTGAGCAGAGTGTTAGCTATGCCTATTGGGTTATGAGTGTGTGACAAAGTTGTGCTGTGCTGTACACTGGAGCCCCTAGACGGAGTTGGGCCCGCCGGGGCGGCCCTGGTGCTTCTCGGGGCTCCGCACGAAGGCAAAATGGCTGCGTGGAACCGCCACCACCATTTCAACATGCTCATGGATGAGAATGCCAAAAACAAAAGTAAGTAGCATTTATGTACCCTCACATTTGTACAGATCATGTGGAAATGTGTATTTGTTGCCATGCTGTCAGTCAGAGATTGTCAACACCACCATGCTGCCTTCATGTGCCTTTTGTTTATGGTGAGAATTAGACATGTCTCAGTGCAAGCTGCAACATAAATGTTTACAGTAACACATGTTTGCTTAGGCCTGTTGTTGAATATATTAAGTGCATCATATGGCTTGGACTGAATGAAAATATTTTAACACATCAATCAATTACTTAATAGAGGAATGTTAAGGAATATATTATCTGAAACTATACACAATGAGATATAATGAAATAACTTGTTAACTGAAAGTATGCAATTTTTTATTATGCATGCTTTATTAACATTACGTTCAATTTCTTTTATTCAAATGGTCACTAAATAATTATCAATTGACATGTAATTGTAAGATCATTTATATAAATATGCAGGAGTTGCAGATCTAGTTTTTTTTTATATGTTTAATAATACTTGGATATTTATAAAAGTCTTGTGTGCTATTTTCTAATTTGATAAATAAATAACACACAAATCATACTAGATTTCTACTTGTTGGCTGTTGCTCAGAGGTGTTTATTTCTTGTCAACAAGATGGGTTTGTTGACCTTTAAATTAGTCATGGTATGGGGAATAACTTTATCAAGTGTATTTAGAGCATTTTGATAAGTGTTTACCACTATAATAAAATACCAATGGGAAGATATTTTGGAGCATGTATCATGTTGAGTGATATGTACTAATCTTTTACAGACCAAGTGTCAAGATTGTGCCTCAAAAATCAAAACATATATACAATGTATTTAAGTTTGCTTTATGTATTTTTTATTGAACATGAAACTCATGAAAGTAATTTGTTTATTTTATTCCTCAGTATGTGATATATTATATTATTTTTCAATATGATATTTCATCTGAATTGATAATTACTTACAATACTTATTAAATCATTTACAAAAAATAAGCCTTATTATAATTATTAAGCTATTTAAAAAAAATAGTTTATGAGCAGTGAAAGTCATATTATTTTAATTTCTCATAATCAACAACTTGGCTCATTGTCAGTGTACTAATGGAATTCTTTGGGAATGCTTTCTAGCCACATAATATAGTAATCATTAATAATATACAATAATAATGCCCAATATATAGTCCCTAGGGCCTAGACTAGACTGTACTTTATTATTATTTAAGTTAACATTATCAAAACTATATCTTTTTATGATAAATCTGATTAGCTTAATGTTTTTTTTAGTATTTTTCTACTTTTGTCTATTAAAACTAACATCATGGATTTTAGAATTCTAACGCAATTATAATTTTTGTTGAAAAGTAGCTGTCGCCAACAGTTTTGCCTCTGGAGGTGAATATTATTTAGGTGGCTAGAAACATTGACTGACCAATGTTTTGCCCTCTGGAGTTGATTAATATTATTTTAGTACATTGAATCAATAAAAGTGTGTAGTAAGTAGTATAGTTTTTAATTTAACTATGAAATTATTTAGAATGAATGAATGAATTTAATTGCAAATTGTTATGTCTTCCTTAAAAAATATTAAGTATATTGTTCTGTCTAAAAAATATTTTATAAGAATTTTATTGAATGTTTAAAACTACCCAAAAAATACTTATTTGTTTTTGAGTCTTCCAACAATAAGAACATAAATTTGCTATTATTTAAACACTTTTAAGCTTATCTGTTCGTGGGACAAACCTTGCAAGCTTAATTTGACTTAAGGATTTAAGGAGTACAAATAATATGCTTATAGTTACAATGACAGTGCATTTCTGCGATAATGATCTGATACTTCACTCAGGTTCAACTCCAGTTAACAGACACAATTTTTTAGTGCTTTAGTCAATACATTGAAACTATCAAAGCGTGTTTTCAGTTTTAAATTAAACAATATTTATTTATATAAAAAGTCATGATAGTTACACCACTTAAAACTCAAGAATGGCTGAATCAATTTAAAAATCTTTGATTTGCTGGATTTGTCTTAGCAGCCCGGTTTTCTTTATGCATATAAATTAAAATTAATATTGAGAACAAATGACAGCTGTCAAAACAGATGTCAAACGACTAATCAAATGTTGACGAATGAATGTCTGACTGATTGAGTGAATGAATGAATCAAAAAATAAAATATATTAAGTAAGTATTATTTTTTTGGAGTATAATCAAAAATAACTTTCCCTACAGGTAAGTAACTTGAGGATGATTTTTTTAATCGTCGCATACCTTATAGTGTGGGGTATCGTTGAAAAGTTCTTTTAAAAATATTATGGGTTTTCCAAGACCATTTTTGGAATTAGGGGTCAGTTTGAGAAATATTTGTCTAAAAGTGCTAATTTTGTTTAGTCAAGTGTGTCAACCCCCCCCCCCCCCCCTGCTGACTAAACGGTTGGAGTTGGACAATTGAAAAAATTCTTAAAAATAGGTTATATGATGAATTTACAAGGAAAACTATCGCGGCTATGTTAGCTTATGTAATTAATGAGTAATAGTCATTGAAGTATTATTAGTAATAATTAATTACTAGTGTATAGAACAGACACCGCGAACACAATGTATGTTCCAATGAATTGAAGCTGCGCGGCTGCATTTAGAATGGAATCGTTCGATTTTAAAAGGAGAACGGGGGCTCAATTTTGAAAATAGAACTTCCCGGCGGGAACACACATTTTGTTCGAGATGTCTCTTCTATGACTTTATACTTCAATGGTAATAGTCGATAAATTTATTACTTCGGAACCCTCCTTTGCGCGTGGCCTGACACGCACTTGCCCTGTTTTATATGTAGATATCTATTTTGTCAATTGCGCAATAACTTGATATGACATTGGTTACTGTGACTTTTTCCACAAACATAGGAATAACCACATAGGTACAATGTACATGCTTGATGCGTTATTAATCTGGTCCAATTAAACAACAATAACGGTCATTCGTCATAATCGGTGGAACGCGAGATCATGTGAACATGCCATGGTCGTTCTTAGATGTTCCTACCGCGTTCCGACAGCAACCGATCGTGTATATTAAATTTTAAATGCAACGGGTACTCACGATTCGTATTTTGTAATATAATACCGATATTTCGGCCTATACTCCAGTCACATTCGGTTTGGACTCGATGTAAACAAACTGTTGTCTAGAGCAACGACAAATAAACAGGTGCATGAAACTTCGTCGTAATAAAGTGCGTTTGAACTAAATCTGCAGTTCGATTTAATGTTGGTAGCACTGAAACCACCCGGCAAGACGGCAAGAACGGCAAGTCGCATTCCGTTCCACTCTTTATAAATTCGATCTATCAACAATAATTTTATGAAAAGGTTTATAGTCGCTTCACGAAATTAAGGATTTGCGAGCGTGAGTTATTCAATGATAAAAATTGTTTTAATATTATGTTGGTTTTTACCTCGTTTTCTCTTAGTGTTGTTGTTATAGGTCAATAGTAAAATAATGAAGATGTCACAAACGTTTTAATGATTATTCAGTTCTTTAATAGTTAGTAGGTGTGCGAAATACAAATCGGTTGGTAAAAACCCTACAAAGGAATTTTAATGGTTTGTTTATATCAAGTCCAAACTGAATGTGACTGGAGTATAGTTGTATGGATCGTGGTCACGGTGAGACATACATGTAACTGGGTCGACCGTATTTATAAAATACTAGCTGAACCGGCGAACTTCGTACCGCCTAAGAATGTAACAAAACAGAGATCATTAAAATCGGTACAGCCATTCTTAGCCGTTACAGTTTCTGTGTGCATAGTATCCTATGTCCGTCTCCTGGCTCTAAGCTACCTCCTCACCAATTTTCAGCCATATCGGTAAAGCCGTTCTTGAGTTATAAATAGTGTAACTAACACGACTTTCTTTTATATATAGATTCGTGAGTACCCGTTGCATTTAAAATCTTCAGTGTTCACGATGATAAAAGTTTAAAATTATATTATGATCACGTGTATATTTGACGCAGGCCCTTGATTCAATAATCACAATACAATTTTCCGTGCTGTCTTACTGTCAACACAAATGCATCTGAATGGGTGCTTGCTTAGGCGACACGACGCGACGACGACAAAATAATGTGTGCGAGTAGCGAGGAGCTTAAAGGTAAAGGCAGCACCAGATAATGTTTTAAAACTCTTCATCAACTGACTAAAAAAAGGAAGTTCTCAATAAAAAAAATTCCAGAGTGGTCTCCTATGTATATTAATAAAAATTCAGATCTGATGATCGACTATGTGAAGTTTTTACGTAGGCGGTTTTTACGTATGTTTAGCGTTCATTTTAGTGGTCCTTATTAAACGCTTTGTCGTTGAAGTCTTATATTTCAGTAAAAATTAGATTAGGCAGTGTAGTAGCAGCAGCACCACTTGAATGATAAAGTTGTGTCGTTGCGGTCTCGTTATGGTATCGTAGTCGTGTCGTGAAGAAGCAGCAATGCATCGGGATGTCGGTGCGATATACGTACGATCGAATGTGGGCTCACGGGGGGTGGCCGACTCACCTGCGGGTACGCGATGGCCTACATCCCTTTGACCTGATTTTCCACGGCATTTGACTAGCGTCGAGTTGTGAATTGTTTTGCTTGTTGCTTATAAGTTATAGGTTACATTCAAATCATTCGTGTATCACTCTCCTACATAGGGTTGTATGGTTTTAGCACGTAACTTAATATGTGTAATGCATTGTCGAAAAGAATGTGACCTAACACAAACATACGTCAGTGCTCCCAGCACCTCAATAGGTTGGTAGCGAAATAGTAATCGATACTCGCAAGCAAATGTTTGCTCTCTTTTAGTTCCGTTCTGAACTAAATCTGTCATAATATTGTTTTAAGTTACGACACATCAAAGCTTGGAAGTCACATAGATGACTAATCCGGCAAACCAACACGAAAACTACAGACAAAACCAGAAACTCTATGTGTAGACAAGATCATCAACTAGGTTACAGGTTTCAATAAAGCTACTTAGTTCAACATTGAAAACTATGGTGGTGAGAGTATTGATCGTACATAAACTAATCGACGTTTTCGCTGTTTCTCGAATAAAGAAATGACATTGGAATCATGTGAAACCTCACGAAATTTCAGCTTTAGAAATTTTCAAAACCGTTATGCTTGTTTTAAAATTCTGTAGATCGTATCGTAGTATGCCCGTGTGATACATGTTTCTGCCATACAATACCGAATTGACATAATTTACAGTTTATCATCTACGTAACCGAGTCCACTAACAAGTCCAGCATCAAAAGTGCGAAACATTGTTACAAGAGTATAACCACAGTATAAACAGTGGGACAAGAAACAAACAACGGTAATGAAAATCCCACACAACAGCAAAGTTAGTGGACCGGAAAGCGAAGATTGTTTTATGACATGATTTGAAGTTTATTTTCGGGCGAATTATGATCGCTCCATGTAGTACGCAGTACGACCGACCCCAACTGAACGCGACCTCCCAACCTTTAACCCAATTCGGTGTTCAACCCTCACGGTGATTCAGCTTGCATTGATGCTTTATAGTTCCGTGTGCGGGTGAAAAAACAACTTATTATTGCAGTGTTTTTGGGACTGTCCAAAGTCCCTCTTTATCCAAACTGAAATGTAGAATAAAAAAAGAGTAAGGTGTATTTATAAAAATTGTTTATAACATTTAAGAACTCATTAATTCATTTGTGACATTAAAGACCAAATCATATATTTGAAGTTCTTAAAAAGTTTTTAGTACTTTAAAAAAGAAAATATTTTTTTACTTACTATTATAATAGGTATACTAATTATGTTCTATAATACGGATCCCTATTCCAAGCGATAGTAGTTCAGATTGCATAATTTTTATTTATTGGATTAGATAACACACGTATGCCTCTACCCAGAAGCTAAAGGGTTCAATTGGAGTACAATTAAAGTGGTCGAAACCACACTGCTGGTAGATTGGGTAAATCCTTTTATTTTCGTTGCGTATTTACGATAGGGGCTATGGGGTGCCGGAGAAAAAAATGCCAGCGACCCCAAATGTGTTAACGTAAATCAACTCTCAATTTGTTTTTATTTCTTGTTGTGAAATCCGATATAGGGGCTTGTACTGCCTATCAAATTATTCTCATAACAAGGGCGTATGAAATTTTGTTGAAATCATTTTCGTTGTTGATTTAAGTATGTATATTTTGGAATCCCATGATATTTTGAGAGGATTTAGTTAGTTTACTCTGAAACGACGAATATTTTGAACAAAAAATACGCAAACATGGATCCTCCTGATATCTTAGAGCAGTATAAATAGAAATTATTGTAATATACTTAGGTGTTTACTGCTTAATGCTTTTCCTTGTATCTTGCGAATATTGCAAGCCTATTACACGGGATATACAAGAAAGTTGACAATTTATTTTTTCGCCGAAATCATAATTAACTTTTAATCCCTACTAAAATCATTGTTAAATTAAAAGGTGTCTTGACGAACCTCTATGCGCTATGGAAAGGCTCTATGTGAACGCACTATCGCATCTTCACTCCTACGTCTCATCCGGAGTTCTTGTCCATTGACATCTCTATAGAAATCCTCGAAAATATACGCAACGTTCCAATTTTAAACATTCAACACACTAATCCCCTCTCAGTTTACCTATTCTTAAATAATTATGCCAATGAGTCGGTTAGAGTTGAGTTGACCCAGATGCCGCGATTTCCAACTTTAAATCGCATTCGCAATTTGCGAGCACGCTAATCCAGTATCAGTTTACCTAATCCTCTCCTTGTAATGATGTGATAACTGCATCCACGTTCTATTGAGAATTGCAACTTGAATTCTCACCACCCACGCTCTTGGCACTACATTGGAGATCGTTACGCCGGATCTACCTAAATAAAACAAAGATACTGCTCTGGATACCCAGTTTCTGGGAAATTCGGAGCAATGTCTCCGTTTGTACTAGTTCACGTCTTGAGTCATCTGTAAATAAATAGTTTATCGGGTCACGTGCTGTTGCTGTTTGAAATTAAATCGGTTGGGCTATGATAACCAAATCTCGACAATTGAATAATAATTCGTCTGGTCAGTCATAAATTAATATGTTGAAGTGGTTGTATTGTATCAAAATAAATAATAACAAAATAAACGGTTTCCTTTGTTATTTTTGTTTTAAAGTTATTGCAATTGTTATGAAGAGTTCCAACGTCAGCCCTAAAACTTCAGGTAAAATAATGATATTTATATGTATAAGGAAATATCTTAGGTGTTTCTATTTATGTATATATAGCAACATTAGCAACACAACGAAAGCGTTCTAAATAATCATGAGGGATTTCTTTTCAAGCCCGAAGGCTAAATACGAATCTTTCCTACTTACAGGGATAAGTATAACGGGGACCCCGACTTTGTTAACGGCCCCTTGGAATTCGTGAATACGAAATAAACATGCAAATTTATTAGGCTAGTCGGAAAAAGAAAACTTCATACGAATAAATTAGCAGATGTAGAAAATTGAGGAAAGTACGGTCATAACAAAATAATGTTTTAGTTGCTTACTAAAAATGCGGCAATGTTGTAATTTAAAATAGCAGGATATGAAAGGCTGTGCTAAAAATGTGCGAATGACGCCACGCCCCTACTCCGGGGGTATCGTATCCCAAATATTTGCGGCAACTTTCCACTTTCAACCTACTTATGCGATACACGTCACCGCTCCACCGCTGCAATTAGCGGTTGCTCGAGCGAGTATCGGAATACCTCACAAAATAGCCATTCAAATTAAACAGGGTAACCCATTCGGGGCCTTAATAGCTATTAGCTTCGCATATCATACGAATTAATTCCGCTCGCCCGACACATACGTATGCTTATTCACCGTCTTTATAAAAATAGTCATTCAAGGATATCGCGAAGTATCGTGTGCAGGTTAACGAACCCATTCGATGGTTTCGCTCCGAAATTGCAAGTGTAGCGGCAGTGGGTAGCGTCGGTCTCGGTATGTAACGTACCGTGGGGCTCGCCGGTACCATCGAGTGGCATTTTTGCGATCAACTTTCATTCAGTGTCTGAAAGCTGTTGCTAGCCGGATGCTGGCCTCACGGCGTGGCGGCGCGGCGTGGCGGCGTGCCACTATTGAACACAGACGCTCGTGCGCCGCCCGACATGTAGATGATATCTTGGTTTGGAAAGTAACTCGCTAAGTTTACTTGCAATTCGGCCGGCGGACCATCCGTTCGGCGATGCTACGACATTTCGGTTGCAGTGTTGATCTTGACGTTTTACACTAAATCGAGGTTATCTGACGGTTAGGTAATTGTATGTGGTCATTACTGGTTATGTAGTCGTTATTAGAAGTCTAAATCATGGAAGTTGTAATAAAATATAATTGCTTAGTTTTTAAAATTATATTGATGGGAGGTTTATCTGCTGTAGGATTCTCTGGCCGCGTCATCAGTTACATATTTAGTCATGAAGTAATAGCATGAGGTAATTTTGTGTATAGGTTTGAAGTCTGCGCACATGAAACACAACGCAAATGAAAGTCCATCTTAGTTTTCAGGATTATAATCTGTAACAGACTTCGTAAAGGCCATTGGTTATAAACACGTGATGACATAGGCTGCCTAACGGTGTGCACCTATTCAGGATAGATTGTTCTATTTGCTCGCTGTTACGATATAAATACAATAAAGCGAGTGTAACCTTTACGAGTCAGATAAAATAAAAACTTTTGTAACATTGAGAAATTTATTTAAAAGGCAGTGACATTTTACTTTTAGTTTATATAAAGGTGAATATTTAATATTGTATTTATTGGTAATCTCTTATCTTTTTACTTTTGTGCAACTGTTACCTTAAATGTCGCGTCGCGTCAGAAAACGATTCTGTTGTAACTCCTATTTTGTTTTGTTGTGGAATTTAGCATGTTTTAGAAGTATTTTCTATGAAGATTAACTTCATAGGTAACATGTGAAAAACACTGAAGCCTGAAAAATCAAAAGCAACCTAAAATAAATGGTGTAAATTTTCCCGTTTAACTGCGCATACATCTCGCGACCCGGTGCAGCGGTGTTTAACGGTAACCGTTTAAGTGGCCATATCACAGCGGAAGCGGTGGAGTCCGGCCGTCTCGAACCGGTGAATGGTGGTCACCGTCAACCTTTCTCCGACGCAGTCTGGCCCGCGCACCGATCGCTCAATGAATTTCACATCGGAATGCGGAACGACCAATTTATTGTGCCCTATCAATATTCGTCAACCACTATCGGACGAGTGAAACTGTCACGAATGTCATTAGAAACTTAATCGGCGTGAATATTGCGGATGCCGAACGGTTTTCTGTATCTGATTACTTGTTTGTGAAGGTCTTTAATTGCCTACCTACGGTATCTACCTTCTGCTGAAATTAAAAGCGTTGAAGAGCGAATTAACGAACAAATAAGCGAAGCGGTGCTTCTGTCTTGACCCGGCAAGTTATCTATATTCTATCTTTAACGCGTCTAGCACAGGTACCCTGCAACTATTGTGTGACGCGTCTGTTCGATCGTTTATTTCAAACAGTAGAGCAGAATCCAATCCAAAGGTATATGAAGTATATACCTTATTGTTTTTCCCACTTAAAGTGGATTTCCGTATTCTACAACAAAGTCCCATAAAATCGTCCCCGGTGTGCAACGTGCAAGTGCAAGTACTGAGTACAATGCGACGGCGTGGGCCATATGGTATTGTCTGTGTGGGTATTCAGGTACCCAGCGCTAAGATTTCTCCGGTGGTCTGTGCTCGAGTCGACCCATTATATCTGCGGGCACGATTTCATTGCGCGCCGACAACGATTTGCATTTTAATTGGATTAAACCTCGCTTATACATCACACGCTTGCTTTATTCGCGACGATTTCGAGGTGTCCGCCCATGCAGTGTATATCAAACATTATTTATTTTACAAGGTGCGATGCGGTACATGACTATACTCGAACCTGAATTTGGTAGAATATTTTATAATGTATGTATGTATTCACAATAAAATAAAGTATTTTTAAATGTATTTTAAATTTGAATTTGAACAACTTTGTACAAAAGGATTTCATTTCCAGTTAATTTTAGTAATCTGGAATAATTCTTTCATATTACGTAAAGAGTTCAGCTTCATGCTACTTTAGTTAGCCATATCTACGCCAGTGTTGAAACGGCCTTTTATCAGATGAATTTAGGTTCTTATTAACATAACAATACAAAACACTATCAAAGCCGCTTCCCCGAAAGCAATTTTCTTTCGTTGTATGTGTAAATTCCAGTTAAATTAGCTCTATAACTACTACTTCAGTAATCGACATTTCATGTTTAAGGCGATTTGATTTTAATTGGCCTGTGTGAAGTTAGCACCTCGTCTTTTATAATACCGCGTGTTTTAAACATTTTATATTTACGATCACAATAATTCTGTACGTCCTTGATAGTTTACACATCAATAATTGGTGTACCAAAAAAGAATAACAAAAATATGCTTAATTTCTTAAGTACCAACAACCTACCTGCTTCGATGAAAATGTCTCGAGCAAGGCTTTCAACTGGCCGCATACAACTCGTAAATTGTCACGTGACACTTGTCACACCACAGGAAAATAAATACTCTGTTAAGTAGGTATTATTATAAGGCGCGTTGTTGACGTGTGACGAGTCAGCCCTAAAGTGCCCCTCGGTGTCAACGACCGGCCGCGAAGGTTTTTGCGCGGCCAACGGTGTTTTATTTTAATATTAATTGAATGAATTGAATTAGGTAGGTGCTATGAGAATCTGCGCAGTAGGTGTTTTATTTTATATCAACGTAATACCACTGACATTCATCACCACTTTGAATGAAGCTACTAATTTGAATCATGATCTTATAGGTAGGTAGGTACTTCAGTGAATCACTTCAGTATGTTTAATTAGATTTTTCACTTTCCGAACGAATTAATTTTATTCAATTATACCAAGGTAGTTGGGATAAGCTTGTACACGTGTAGTGTGTGTCGTATAGAGAAGTTCTAAAGACCATTGCTTTGCGAAGACATTGATTAGATGCGACTTCAAATTCCTTAAGTGTTATACTAAGTGGATACCTACGGGTATAGGTTCTGGAAGGCTATTCACTTTTGTAACTTGACAGCGGAGTTTCAAAATTGACGTTCGAGTTCTAGGATCACTTCACTTCGCAAGTGCGTACTAGATGATTAGAGAATCACATATCAAGATCTCGGACTCAAACTTCAATTTTGAAACTCATCGCGGATTCCGCTGTCAAGTTACAAAACTGAATAGCCCTCCAGGTCTAGATCATGATGCATTAGGCTGGGAAAGCATTGGCGTGTTCACAAGACATCTCTGAAGCCTCACGTACCTATGTGAGAATGGCCAACGTGCAAGAGAACTTCAATTACAGTCTCTTCTCGTAACTGGCTGGATACTGGATAAGTTTTACCTCAGTTTCTCTTACATTTCTCTATGAAGTGGAAAGCTCATTAGATAATAGGTAACCTATATCTCTGTATTTAATTTCAGTTCACGTGTTCAACCAGTAGGCTGCTAGACTGGGTAAATTGTGTTCTCACTTGGAGAAACGGAAACTATTTCGACCTTCACACTCGAGTGTTCGTTGCCCTTCGATACAGCGCAGAAACGTCTCTAAACCGAAAGGTTGTACGCGACATCCATATGCAAACGATAATGGCATGATTAGCGGCGAAGAGTCCGTCGAAGAGCCGTTGATATCGTGGCGCATTGATGATCAATTTTATGATAAATACCAACTAGACGTGCACCTGGTGGTAAGCAAACCGTGCATCGAGTTAATTATATTTCGTCTGCCAGGTGGCCGCAGTTTACTTTGTTTTTGTTAAATTGTTCCTCACCAAGGTTGCGCTTGGTGAACTTGTTCGAGGCTTTGTAGTTTTATTGGCCATTTTGTATTTAGGTATATCATGCCGATTCCGGGGTACATAGATGAGTTCGTAATAGACTAACTGCTTTGATGGTGTACATGAGAAAATTCATTCGTGAAAGCGCACTCGATCACTTTGATGTAGCGTGGATTGTATTTGTCAGTGATCAGTCTGAAAGCTAAGCATTTTAAGGACGCTCAACAAAACATGATTACAAAAAGATCCTTTAAAGTTTTCATCACATTCACAGAACCCGTTTAAGAAACAGGCCTACCAGATAGGAGCGTACTTGCAAGCAATAGTCTGCCAAAAAAGAGCTTCGTGGTTGCTATTTTACTGACATGACAGACTTCTTTAATTACCATGCTCTCCAATGAATGAAGTGGACAGTCCACAGGTCCACACATCATATTCATGTCGTCGATGAATGATAAACTGGATCTGAAACAGATCATAATAGACGACTTCCCACAACGATCGGAAACCTCTCTGCCTAGTCATGACGAATTGTCAATGACATGAATATAATGATAGCAGAATAAGTGTCGTAAAAAGCAATCACTGTACTTAATACAAACTTAGTGTTTTGGCGGGCATCCCGGCCGGGCCCCGTGTCGATGACCGGTGGTTTTTTGCACAAGTGGCCTCCTTTGCGATCTAGAGCAGTCACTCCAAGTGTACTGTGTATGGTCGTTCGACAATGGCGAAATTTGTTTTGATATAAGTTGCCTGGTAAAATCAACTCCCAACGCACAGAAGTGAATGGCTTTTGTCCTTACAAAATACAAAAGCCTGATGGGCAGATATTGGATGCCTATTGATACCAATATCTGGTTATAGGAATTTAAGAAAACTTATAATCAAAATTGGTTTTATAGTAACGTGACGCATTAATTTTACATATAATATGTATGTATGTAATGTACATACTTTACAAATACTATACATATTATATAAATATAATTAGTATAGATAGTAGGTACCTAGTTTATGTAAAAAATAATTGCTTTAAATTCATATCAAAGAAACTATTGAATTAATTACGGAAGCGTTTCGTTAACAACAATATTTTATTTACTATGCATATCATATTAATTGACATAATAAAATTGCGCATGTGGGTTTATTATCTGTTGTCATTTGTCAGTGCGTGGACAAATTTTTGACACCTCAGCATGTCACGAAACAACTCCCTCGTGTACGAAAATGAATTCGTCGGCGGAACAATTGGGACGACTAATGTATCGCACTAATTGTTTATGTCATTCATTACCTCATGTCTGCTTGTAATTGAATTAAGAAACATATTAGTGATGTGCTGACTATCAGAAGTAGGATCGTTTTACGGACGAAATTTAGGGGGATTCCATAAATTATGTCACGCGATATGGAGGAGTGTGGGTTAAAAAAACCGGGCAAATGCGTGTCAGGCCACGCGCAATGTAGGGTTCCGAAGTAGTAAGTTTATCGACTATTACTCGTTAACTACTTATGCTAGTTAGTCGGCAGGGGAGGGGACAATTTTATTACTCTAACCAAAATTAGCACTTTAAAGCCAAATATTTCGCAAACGAATCCCTAAATCCAAAAATGGTCTTAGAAGATCCATAATATTTTTGAAAGACCTTTTCAACGATACCCCACTATGGGGTACGCAATGAAAAAAATTTCACCTACAATATAAGTACTATTATGTCTTCTGTGGTTTTATTAAATATGTTATAGTATGTATCCATGGCCCATGCCAAATTACAGCTTTCTTGTATGTGACAGTGTGTATAAGTGACAGGAAAATGTTTATTACTTTATCTTGAGTGTTTTTGATATATATCTCTGTTTGTGTTTGACCATGTCACCTTCCATGGAACCCTACTGCGGTAGTATGAATGTGAACATTTTACATATTTATCGTACACAGCAAGATACCACCTGTTTGAACGCGCACATAGTCACCGAAAAGCAGCTGTAGCGAAATCGCCAATGTGTTTATCATTTTGAATATACGAGTACTTAACTGGGCACATATTCCGTGCAACAAAGTTGCAAATATCGCCAGGTATACGATAAAGGTGCAAGCGTGCAAGGTTCTCGCGAACGAAAATAAAAAGTATGAAATACTGACCTTGATTACTGGCGGGTTCCATTTGAGTTTGACTTTCATGTTTTTATGCTACGACATTAAATTTTATAAAGTTTTGAGGAGAAACTGCGTGTGCAATCTCTCGGGCTTGACGCTCTGGCAACTTTGGCTATACCGTAACGCGTGGGTAATACTCGATAGTGAGTAATTGGTGATATTCACAGGTGGGCTTTTCTAATAGATGAACACGATTATTCTATGTTAATACCCGACAGAATAGCAATCGAGCCAAGTGATGGTTAGTTGTCAACTGGTACTTGGTAACTGGCTCTTCAGCCGATATATTATGTCAAAACTTTACGTGTAATTTTATGGTCGTATTCATAAACAACACTGTGAGGAGTGTTAACGTATAGTAGGTACAAACTACATATATCATTCATTATAATATTATCTTTCAACTTTGGCATTTACTCATCTTTATCAATGAAAACTCATGTAGAAAACAATATTGAAAAAAAAAAAAATACAAAATCAATCCTGTGTATTTCACTTCTGTCTCAGACACTCTTAGTTTACTATTTCGACCAATTCATTTCACAAATTTCTAAAACGTTATGTACGTGTTTATTTAGTTTCGCAATATCCGTGTACATCACATTCTTATCATGATTCATGATCATACAATGTCCATCAATGAGGTAGGTTGCGGTACTGTAAAGCCCTTTTCACATCTCCGGCGCCGTCGCGGTGCTGTGAAAAGTAATGATGGTGTATGAAAGTCAGCGCTGCCAGACGTTCAGATTTTTTAGCTTAGAATTCAATATTTCGCATGGGGCAGCCGAAATTACGCTTTTGCTGTATGTAATGCTAGCCATACACGATCAGGTTTACTTGTCAAGTCTGCAGCGGACTTGATGCGGCATCCAGTAACCTTGACGGTGTATGGCCATCTATGTATGGAAGACCGCTCATGCAAACTGGATGCCGCATGAAGTCCGCTGAAAACTTGACAAGTAAACTTGATCGTGTTGCCAGCTTAATTTAAGATAGTGTAACAATTGTTGCGCTTTCCTGAGCTTGTTACGTCACTCTTAATTTAATACGACATACGTATGTAGACTGGTACATATTAAGAACAATTTATCTGAGCAGGAAATAATAGGGACATTGAAATGAAATGAAATTAGTTTTATTCGAAGTAGGTTTGTTACAAACACTTTTCGAAAGTCACTCAACGCCATCGCTTCAACAAATCCCTACACACATTTCCCGTTGAAGCCTGTTACTTAGGAGTTTGGTTTTTGTTCTTAAACTTATGAGGTTACAGATCTCGAAAGCTCATCTGTTGTCTACTCTTTCAGAATTAGAGTTTCAAAATCGTTTACTTTAGTGACTTTAGTCTAACATAAACCCACACAAATTGAGGGTAGTGGAGTGGAGCTTATGCTGCTCGCTAACAGCAAGCAGGTGAAAAAAGCCCCTAAGCTCGGCTCTGCACGACGCGGCGCGGCGCCGGCGCGGGCGCGGTGTTTTCGCGCGCGTTTCGCTACCCGCCCGGGGCCCCGGGTGAACGGCCAGACACGCGGGCGGCCGGCCGTTAAACCTGCCCGGACCGCCAACCGACCAGTTAGAAACGACCTCTGCTCACGTCTAGCGTTTTGGGATACCTCCGAGCCTCCGACTGTAATCTGTTTACGCTTGGCAAATTTTAACGTTACCTCGGACAGCGGACTTGACCGATGCGCGTTGTCGGTAGTTGACTGGTGACTTGCGTTTTGAGGAGGCTCCCTTAGCGCGCCCCCCCTCCTCGATTGTTATATATCTAGCTGTAGGTGATGCTTCGATGAATCGTAACTATCGTAAGGCTCACGAGAATTACGCCCGCTGTTTCTTTTAAAAAAACTTTAAAAAACTATTGTTTTTTTTATTATGGAACGGTGAATCCTACCAAATAAACATGTAAGAACAAATCGGGAATCAGGGTTAAAAATCTGGTGGTTCTAAGTTATGACTAGGGAATGCAATCTACATCTATGTATGATCTATATATGGTAGATACAAATATACAATCGGCAAACTAAGTAGGTATATAGGCTATATCTGCATAGGTATTTTTTTACATCATTCCATTCGATTTTAAAGTGTTCCTAACAGTGCCAGTTGCATGAAATTTTCATTTGCATATTACATATATCATAATTGCCGTGCATTCAAATTCGCAAGCATTATTCAAGAAACCATCCAGCAAGGCTATTCTGTTTTGTAACTCGACAGCGGAATCCGCGATGAGTTTCAAAATTCCTTGCCAAAATTGACACTCATCGCGGATTCCGCTGTCGAGTTACAAAACAGAATAGTCTTGCAGTAACGAATAACGAAGATTTTCATCTAGAATATTGTCTGTGTGTCAGTGATTAACAATTTGCATTAGATAATATTCAGACATACACCGGAGGGGCCAGTGGTGCGTGAATCAGAACCGCGCTTGTCTACATTTCTTATGACGTTACACCCGTTCCACGTCGTGTACAGTTTATGGCAGCGGTACTCAACTTGACGTAGCTCTAATGTAAAAGGATTATTAAGTTAGTATTAGTCTACTTTGCTGTTATACTGATAAGGTCGCCTATGTTCAAGTTGTAATTATTTGCATTGTAATGTTGTGTACAATATCGATAATTTGTATTGTATTTTGATTATAGTATAAACACACTGATGGTAGCATCAATGAAAGCATAAATATTTAGGCAGGTGACTATACGATACTTTAATTTCCCCAAAGTATCGATATAAAATTTTCTCCGATCGAGTTACAGAGTCAAACTACAAGGCTATCACCATTATATCAACAAGCTGACAATGCCGACATACTTTATTTAACCGTGATTTACTTAAATTCGTGACTTCAAAACGCTGTAGCGGATCTCGATACATTTAAAACTGATTATTATTGCCGTGTTTAAGAAAGTTGAGCACTGCTGGGCATCTCGGATTAAACAGATACAATCCGCAGTTATCCGTGAGCCGGTGCCGACAAAGAGCGATCGTTAGCCCAATTTCTGATAGGGTATCGGCCGTGTCTATTGCGTGAACAGACGTACCTATTATTGATGTCGACGGTTTTGGTGTGAAAAGTTAACTGTCCTTTAGTAGTACCATGCGTGCTGTTTTCATGCTCGTTTTAGGGGCTTATAGTAAATTGTTTTTGAATTGTGTCTTTGTATGTCTCATGTCATACGCAATATGAGGCTATTCGCATACGACCTATAATCTGTAACCGATTTTTTGTAGGAGAAAAATAGAACGTACTGATAGCAATAGTGCAACGCACACATCCTACAAAAAGTCGGTCAAAAATAATATGGGAGGAAAAATCGGCCCGCTTATCTGTGCTACAAAAAGTCTGACGTGGGCGGGAAGCGTAAGAGAGAGAGGCGGTATGTTTGTGTAAGAATTATTTGAGTCCTGACCCCGTGTTAGCTTACCTGATTCCATCGAACTTCTGAAATCTAACCTATATAAGATTGGGTCAAATATAATTTAAAAAAAAAACGTAATATTATTAATTATTATGTATATTGTGCTGTAACCCAATGCAAAAAATAGATTGATTAAAAACTAACCCCAACATGAAAAATAGGCAAGTCCAATGAATTTTAAGTTTATCTTTATGGAGCATGTACCTACTAGGGCTTTCATCGAATATTCGAATATTCGAATAATTCGAATAATAAATTCGCTGAAATATTCGAATACAAGGACCGAATATTCGAATATTCGATCAATTTCTACAAAACCTAACTCGACACCAAATTCGGATTCCAATGTGCACAAAATAGTCAAAATACAATTTTAAAGTTAACGAGGTGGCGCGTGACCTTCAAAATGTCGTTTTGGGCGGTGAGAGTGCGCAATTCTTCAGAATATGGAAGTGTTCGGACTTCGGAAATACCCGGGACGTCGGTCGGCGTCGCGTTGCGTTTGTAACCGGCATTGGCGTGTTACATCACTTGCATAGAGTAACTTTGTATATACGGGAATAGAGGTCTATCTCAGCGCGAATTATGAGAACATGGAAAGAGTCGCCCTCTGGAAACAATTCGGAACTTCGTAAATACTCAAAGCTATGACACGTAGGTAAACCTCCGCATGTTAGTCACGAATGAGCCTCGGCCCCCGGTCCCCGGCAGCCCCGCAATTCCTAGTTACGGTAGCAGCTATGGTAACGGCGGGGCAGGGGTGCTAAGAATCGCCGGTAGAGATCGGGCTACCAATCCAAACGACGACTTCTGCACCTGGCAACATATAACACCAGGACACTGAGGACCGACGACAAGGTAAAAGAGCTGGAAGAAGATATAGACAAGTCAAACTGGAGAATTTTGGGTTTATCTGAAGTCCGAAGACAGGGGGAGGAGGACACGATAATACTCAAATCCGGAAACTTGTTCTATCACCGGGAGGGCGAACACCTGTCCCAAGGTGGTGTCGGGTTTCTCGTTCACAAGTCTCTCCAGCGGTGCCGGATCGACTACCGCTATATCGAGGTGTTGAAGTGTTTATACTCATCTGCCACGATGTCCGTCAGAGTACAAGACACAGCAACGAAGCCCATTCAACTGCAGAGAGGTGTCAGACAAGGGGATGTCATATCCCCAAATCTGTTCACCGCTGCATTGGAGGACGTGTTCAAGCTGATGGAGTGGAAACGACGTGGCATCAACATCAATGACGAATACATCACACACCTGCGATATGCCGATGATATCGTTATCCTATAGACCGAGTCCGGCACCATAGTCTCGACGAAGCCCGAAGTTCTGAGAGAAACTGAGAGATTCTAAGGACAGCTGTATGCCTCCTCGCAAGCTCCACCTTCCCAGGAGGAGAGAGACAAGCGAGCTCAATTGACCCGGCACTATACCGAAGATATCCCGGACGTCAGCCTGTATGAGATTAGGGAGGCTTTGAAACAGCTTAAAAACAACAAGGCACCGGGTGATGACGGGATCACAACAGAGCTGCTGAGAGCTGGTGGGAAACCCCTCCTTGTGGCGCTCCAAAATCTGTTCGATTCTGTCATCAATACTGGGACTACCCCGGAAGCGTGGGGCAGAAGTATGGTGACGCTGTTCTTCAAGAAGGGCGATAAAGCCCTTTTGAAGAACTACAGGCCCATCGCACTTCTGAGCCACGTTTATAAGCTGTTTTCTAGGGTCCTCACTAATCGCATTGCACGCAGGCTTGACGACTTCCAGCCTCCCGAACAAGCAGGATTCCGAAAAGGCTACAGTACCATAGACCACATACACACACTACGGCAGATTATACAAAAGACCGAGGAGTATAATCTGCCGCTGTGTGTTGCCTATGTGGACTATGAGAAAGCCTTTGATTCTATCGAGACCTGGGCAGTACTAAATTCTCTTCAGCGGTGCCGGATCGACTACCGGTATATCGATGTGTTGAAGTGTTTGTACACATCAGCCACCATGTCCGTCAAAGTACACGACACAGCAACGAACCCTATCCAACTGCAGAGAGGTGTCAGGCAAGAGGACGTCATATCCCCAAAACTGTTCACCGCTGCGTTGGAAGACGTGTTCAAGCTGATGGAGTGGAAACGACGTGGCATTAACATCAATTGCGAATACATCACACACCTGCGATATGCCGATGATATAGTCATCTTGGCGGGTTCCCTGCAAGAACTTAGTACAATGCTCGGGGACTTGAACAGCGCCTCACAACGGGTGGGTCTTAAGATGAACATGGACAAGACGAAAATCATGTCCAATGTCCATGTCACACCCGTACCAGTTGTTGTTGATGGCGCTGCTCTCGAAGTTGTAGACGAATACATTTACCTAGGACAAGTGATCCAAATGGAGTCAATCGTAGAATCCAACTCGGATGGGCTGCGTTCGGGAAACTGCGTCATATCTTGTCGTCCAAAACACTACCTCAGTGCCTGAAGTCGAAGGTGTTCGAGCAGTGTGTGTTGCCAGTGATGACATACGGATCCGAGACGTGGAGCTTCACTATTGGCCTAATGCATAAGCTCAAAGTCACCCAGCGGGCTATGGAACGTACTATGCTCGGTATCTCTCTACGCGATAGAATTAGAAATGAGGAAATCCGTAGACGAACGAAACTGACCGACATAGCGCGGAGAATAAGTCGGCTGAAGTGGCAATGGGCTGGCCATATAGTTCGAAGGACCGATAACCGTTGGGGAAGAAAGGTCCTCGAATGGAAACCACGACTCGGAAAAAGGAGCACAGGACGCCCCCCGACAAGGTGGACTGACGACCTGAAGAAGACAGCGGGAATCCGCTGGATTCAGAAGGCTCAGGACCGGTCAGAGTGGCGCTTGTTAGGAGAGGCCTATGTCCAGCAGTGGACTTCGAAAGGCTGATGGATGGATAGTTATCCTGGCGGGTTCCCTGGAAGAACTTGGTACAATGCTCGGGGACTTGAACAGCGCCTCACAACGGGTGGGTCTTAAGATGAACATGGACAAGACGAAAATCATGTCGAATGTCCATGTCACACCCATACCGGTTGTTGTTGACGGCGCTGCTCTCGAAGTTGTAGACGAATACATTAACCTGGGACAAGTGATCCAGATGGGTAAGTCCATCTTCTAGAAAGAAGTCACTTGTAGAATCCAACTCGGATGGGCTGCGTTCGGGAAACTGCGTCATATCTTGTCGTCCAAAACACTACCTCAGTGCCTGAAGTCGAAGGTGTTCGAGCAGTGTGTGTTGCCAGTGATGACATACGGATCCGAGACGTGGTGCTTCACTATTGGCTTAATCCACAGGCTCAGAGTAGCGCAGCGGGCTATGGAGAAGGCTATGCTCGGTATTTCTCTACGTGATCGAATTAGAAATGAGGAGATCCGTAGGCAAACAAAGGTAACCGACATAGTTCAAAGAATTAGCCAGTTGAAGTGGCAATGAGCTGGCCACATAGTTCGAAGGACCGATAATCTGTGGGGAAGAAAGGTCCTCGAATGGCGCCTACGTCTCGGAAAAAGGAGCATAGGACGCCCCTCGACCAGGTGGACTGACGACCTGAAGAAGACAGTGGGCATCCGCTGGATTCAGAAGGCTCAGGCCCGGTCAGAGTGGCACAAGTTAGGGGAGGCCTATGTCCAGAAGTGGACCTACAAAGGCTGATGGATGGGTGGATGGATGATGACACGTAGGTGACGTAGTGAGTAGTGATTAAGTACTCTCAGGCTATGGCTGGCTACCTCGGTATACTTGAAAATTCACAAAAAATTCATAAAGTTAGTTAAATTAACAAAATCATCAAACTTGGTATTTTTCTTTTCCTTAAAAACCATAAATTTTCAGAGACAATCAACTATTTATTTATGGAAACTACAACATACATTCGTTCATTTAACACGAACAAAATCAAAATATTGTATGTACTTGCAAATTACTCCTAAGTTTAATAAACACGTGATTATTAAAGAATTTTTTGATGTTCGAATAATATTCGAATATTCGAATAGTTCCCAAAAAATATTCGAATATTCGAATATAAATTTTATCGAATATTTGGAAGCCCTAGTACCTACCTAACTAGCTGCGAAAATATCTTTTGTTCATAAAATATATTCCTCCTTTTTTGACGAGATAAAAAAAATGGTTGTCTGTAAAGTCGGTTTACGGACGGTAGTTTAACGTGACAACGTCATGACAAAGCTCCGCTCCGCCCCGCCCCGCTCCGCTCCACTCAACTACAATCGCCTACGGCATCGGCTACGATACGCCGATCGTAGCCGATAGTGCCTCTCTCTCGCTTTTGCCGCTCTCTCGCTCGCGGAACGCTACATTTTTTCATAGATGCGCCCGGCGCTCATCGTTTTAATAGACGTTATCACGTCAAAAATAAAAAAATATAATCTGTCAATCCAAAGCACAACTTTGTTTCAACTTTACTATCTATGTTTACTTTGTATCGAGATATGCACAAATACATTTGCTTGGAAAAAATCTATCAACAATTTATAAATTGTGTACTCGTAGTTAGAAGACTCGGTAGTTAAGCTGCTTTATGTATGCCGTGTAGGTACTATTCCTTTGAGACCCTCATCGACTTTGACTAGCGAGGTAAGTTTATGATTCTAATATTGATAATTTATTAGTGGTACCTATGGAACTTACCAAAATGGATTTAAAAGCAGGACTTTAATTAAATTAATATTTCAGTGTAAGATCTACCTTAGCTTGACATACTTTATTGAAATGAAATGAAAATACTTTATTGCACGCAAAAAAAATATATGGTACAAAAGGCGGGCTTAAGGCGAGCGTATTCGACCGTTGTAGGCATTTTGTTCACTGCCCTTTACCCCGCTCCCCTGAGTGTAAACTCGACCGCCACGCCGTGAGCCGGCCGCGCGCGGCTGTGAGGTTAATGACCCCGTGCGTAGCTGTAGATCCTACATAGCCTAGTTGGTAGTGGACCTGCCTGCGAACTGCGAAGCGAGGGGTTTCGGGTTCGATTTCCGGCCGGGGCAAATATTTATGTGACAGATAAATATTTGTACTCGTGTCATGGCTGTTATTGTGATGTGTTATATGTGTAGTACATGCCACCCGCGACACAGGTAAATACTTGTAACCTACTGCGGGGGTATGAGTGTGGAAGGGTTTTATTATTATTATTATTAGTAACTGCTCTGAGTTGGGGTGTAAGTATACTTTATTTTGATTTATTCATTGGAATTTTAGGTGTAATAAAATAAGAGTAATGATAATTTTAGCTTATCCAGTGGAGACTAGAGGTGAGTGGAGACTGACTTGAAATTTTATGATACGAAACTGTCCAATGGAGACTAGAGGTGAGTGGAGACTGACTTGAAATTTTATGATACGAAACTGTCCAGTGGAGACTAGAGGTGAGTGGAGACTGACTTGAAATTTTATGATACGAAACTGTCCAGTGGAGACTAGAGGTGAGTGGAGACTGACTTGAAATTTTATGATACGAAACTGGCCAGTGGAGACTAGAGGTGAGTGGAGACTGACTTGAAATTTTATGATACGAAACTGTCCAGTGGAGACTAGAGGTGAGTGGAGACTGACTTGAAATTTTATGATACGAAACTGTCCAGTGGAGACTAGAGGTGAGTGGAGACTGACTTGAAATTTTATGAAACGAAACTGTCCAGTGGAGACTAGAGGTGAGTGCAGACTGACTTGAAATTTTATGAAACGAAACTGTCCAGTGGAGACTAAAGGTGAGTGGATAACAAATAAGTAGGTACTTACATACAAAATTGACTAATATCATCTAAATACTAACAAAAAATAACCAACTTCAAAATAACTCGAAAACTACTTGTCAAATCTCCCTCAAATTTATGTGGAACCACATGATACGCACCAGCTTTCTATCAAAAAAAGAATCATCAAAATCGGTTCACCTACAAATAAGTAGGTACTTACATACAAAATTGACTAATATCATCTAAATACTAACAAAAAGTAACCAACTTCAAAATCGAAACGAGCTTTTTTTTCAAAATGGCGGACTTGTAGGTATGCCAGGTTCCGTACAAAAATCTTCAAACCCTTTGGATAAGATATTTTACAAGTATGTTGAGAATGATAAAAAGTATAAGAATAATTTAAAATAAAATACCTAAAGATACGTAAAAAATAATAAAAACAAAAAAATTAAAATGTGTGCCATTCACACATTTTAGAACTTAGAAGTGAAACCTTCAAAAATTTTGTTTTCAAGATAATGAGACGAATGTAAAATTTCGGGAAGATGATAATTGTAGGTTTTACTATTCCACTCCACTCCACTCCACTCCACAAATTTTGACTTTTGACTTTTTTGCCTTTTTTGCCTTTTTTGACTTTAGACTTTAGACTTTTTTGACTTTTTTTGACGTTTTTGACTTGACTGTTGACTTTTGACTTTTTTGACTTTTTTGACTTTGACTTTTCTTACTTTTTTCACTTTATTGACTTTTTTGACTTTTTTGACTATTGACTTTTTTGACTTGACTTTTTTTACTTTTTTGACTTGACTTTTTTGACTTTTGACTTTTGACTTTTTTGACTTTTTTGAATTTTGACTTTGACTTTTTTGGCTTTTTTGACTTTTTTGACTTTTGACTTTTTTGACTTTTGACTTTTTTGACTTTTTTGACTTTTGACTTTTGACTTTTTTGAATTTTGACCTTTTTGACTTTTGACTTTTGACTTTTGACTTTTTTGACTTTTTTGACTTTTTTTACTTTTTTGACTTTAGACTTTTGACTTTTGACTTTTGACTTTTTTGAATTTTGACTTTTGACTTTTGACTTGTTTGAATTTTGACTTTTTTGACTTTTTACTTTTTTGACTTTAGACTTTTGACTTTTGACTTTTTTGAATTTTGACTTTTTTGACTTTTTTGACTTTTGACTTTTTTGACTTTGACTTTTTTGACTTTTGACTTTTTTGACTTTTGACTTTTGACTTTTTTGAATTTTGACTTTTTTGACTTTTTTGACTTTTTTGACTTTGACTTTTTTGACTTTTTTGACTTGTTTGAATTTTGACTTTTTTGACTTTTTTGACTTTTGACTTTTTTGACTTTGACTTTTTTGACTTGACTTTTTTGACTTTTTTGACTTTTTTGACTTTTGACTTTTTTGACTTTTTTGAATTTTGACTTTTTTGACTTTTTTGACTTTGACTTTTTTGACTTTTTTGACTTGTTTGAATTTTGACTTTTTTGACTTTTTTGACTTTTGACTTTTTTGACTTTGACTTTTTTGACTTGACTTTTTTGACTTTTTTGACTTTTTTGACTTTTGACTTTTTTGACTTTTTTGACTTTTTTGAATTTCGACTTTTGACTTTTTTGACTTTTTTGACATTTTTGACTTTCGACTTTTTTGACTTTTGACTTTTTTGACTTTTGACTTTTTTGACTTTGACTTTTTTGACTTTTGACTTTTTTGACTTTTGACTTTTGACTTTTTTGAATTTTGACTTTTTTGACTTTTTTGACTTTTTTGACTTTGACTTTTTTGACTTTTTTGACTTGTTTGAATTTTGACTTTTTTGACTTTTTTGACTTTTGACTTTTTTGACTTTGACTTTTTTGACTTGACTTTTTTGACTTTTTTGACTTTTGACTTTTTTGACTTTTTTGACTTTTTTGAATTTCGACTTTTGACTTTTTTGACTTTTTTGACATTTTTGACTTTCGACTTTTTTGACTTTTGACTTCAAGAAGTTTTCACTTCAATAATCATTTTTTCAAAACAATTTTCCATTTATTTCATAACGCGCCTAAATAAGGTATAACTTCAAAAAAGAAAACTGTCTCTCAAGCTCCCAGCCGTCACGACGAGTCGTTTGGCGACTGACACATGCTCAAGGGTGGTAGCTATCCATGCGAACCCCATGGAGAAATAATAATAGTAATAATGGTATTAAATTTAAAATCAATATTACCAATATAATCCCTCGAGGGGCCCTACCACCAGCGGGCCGGATTTAGTCGCCTTTTACGACACCCATCCGGCTTGGGATAGTATTAGATAATAATTGTGTAATTAGCACTTGACTTATACCAATACCCAAATACTATAATAGTAACTAAAGTATAAAAACGAAAAATTTTTATTATTTCAAATTACAGCAGTGTGGATACTTTGGACAGTACCTAATACGTAATATAAGTTCAGAAGGCGCGCGCGCCAAATTCGAAATTAAAATTAGTGTCGGAAATTCGACAACGTGCGGCTGCGATGCCGATTAGCACAGGTCCTACCTCGAAGGCGACTGGCGCGAGAGTAAAATTGAGTAAATTAACGCGTCGGGCGTTTCGTTGCTCGTGGAAAGGGAAAAAATAGAAATTGAAAGGGAAGTTTTTCAAAATTTCAAATTATGATCAGAAAGAAATATTGGTATCTATAGGACCTATACTGTGGTATATTTTTTATTATCTGGAAGCGATTAAAACGCGAATAAAACGCCATTTTTATGCCAGATTAGACCCCACTTTGTGATTTATTTCTATCCAATGAAATAATTGCTATCGTGTATCAAGTATGAGGGAACGAAAGAACAAAGACTGTAAAATAACATATATTTTTTTTAGAATTGTAATAAGTACCATTTATGAACAAAACACCTTCAAAAATACCATTTCTTGGGATAATATCGCCTTAATGCTAACACCGCATTTTCTTCCAGCCAACCAGCGATATAAAACATTTACAATGTGTTTACTTTGGTGGGATATTATTTAGTTTCGGTGTTTGTTACAAATTATTGTTATACTCGTAAATAACGGTAAATATTATACTCGTCCTTGGCAACAGTGATTAGGTGATTACAAACCGTCTAACATTATGTTTTGTTATTCTTAACTATGACATTACATAACATAATCAACTTCAATCAATATTAATTTAATAATGCGTTTTTAATTGAGCAGTTGATATGTTATGTATCGAAGCGGTTGACTTGATAAAGTTAAAATAAAAATAATATTCGTATCTGATCGTATGACCTGATTTGTTTTCTAATGTACTGCTACAGTAAAACTTAATAATCCAAAAATCTACCGTTTTTGCGTATTTCGATCGCAGTGTCGGAGAGCCATTAATGCGGATTCCCCTATATCTTGTTTGTCTCAACTTTGGGCGGTTCATCGAGGCATAGGGCTGCTGCAAATAAACTTTGATGTCCTTGCAAAGGTACGACGGTACTTCACACCCAGGCAACTCTTAACCTTGTACAAAGCTCAGGTTCGGCAGTGTGTGGAGTACTGTTCGCACATTTGGGCAGGCGCAGCCAAATGTCACCTTTCTGCTTTGGACTCGATGGAGAGGCGTGCGAAGAGGCTCATTGGTGACCCAGATTTGGTTGAGACCAATCTTCAAAGCCTCAAGCACAGGCGCAGAGTAGCCATTTACTAGAGCCTCTCGGTTTTCTACAGGGCACATTTCGGAGAGAGTGCGCAGGAATTGTTTGAGATAATTCCCCCTTCTCCGTTTCTCCATCGAACGACACAACGCACGGCGGGTATCCATTTTGTCGTGAACATCCCGCCGGTACGGACGACGCGGTTTGCCTCATCGTTCCTTATACGCACCGCGAAGGACTGGAATAACTTGCCTGCGTCGGCGTTCCTGCCAGCCTATGACGTGGATGTCTTCAAGAAAAGAGTGAATAGGCTTTTACTAAGTTAATGTGCTCACCACCTTAGACCACATCTACACTTACCATCAGGTGGGATTGTGGTCAAACATTAACTTATTCGTGTAAAAAAAAAATGTTATCCACGAGTCTCGGTGACCACTTACCATCAGATGGACGTCCGCGCTTCAATCTGGGATTCAAAGTAACCTGATAATTTAAGACAGTAAATAATTACCTATTACATACAAAAAGTTATTTTCCTCTCAAATGGTAGATATTACTTCATGTACTGTATTAAATATTACTATATTATCATCATCAATGAGTACGTAATTTGCATAAAAAACTTAAAAAAAAAAATTATATTAGCGTACGGTATCGTTTATTTTATGTTGTTTTTATTTCGTAACTAATTACCTTGGACGACTCGCTTGCTACATATGAATGAATTTAATTAGCTATGAAATATTTAATTGGGTAAGTATATGCGTTTGATATGAATAAATGATAAACAGTAATTGGTTGAGTTACACGTATGACGTGCGGTAGTTACGAAGGGTAGCCTTTTATTTGAGTAGTTCGTTCTGGTTCAAATTTCAATTGTTTTAGCTAAATCTTTGTCGATATACTCTTGAACACCTGTGTCCATGTTTATGTGGTTTTATGTTTGTATTATAATAGCTCTATTGTTGCCTTAAGTATTGAGAGGGATTCGTAGTCAAAATCTAATAGTTTTGTGGTGTCCGTAAGTCCGTCCTCTACATACATATTTATGACGCAAACTAAGTGGTAGAAGAAAATCTTAAAAATAATTAAGCTACTTCCCCTACAAGTAAAGTGGGATGATTCATTTTTTTCCCGTATCCCATTGTATGGGGTATCTCTTTCCATATTGTTGTCATCTTATAATCGTTAGTCATTAATTTTGTGTAGTGCATTAGCAATCCACATTTTGTTAATCACTTTATATTAGGCCTGTACATCAATTTATTGATGCATTTGCATGTTATAAACCCTAATTGTTTCATGTCAAAATATGTTTATAACTAGAATGTCTGACGGGTTATTTATTATCAGTATTTCATTAAGAGGAATTCGAATATGCAGTTGATGCAGTATCGTATGACAATTGGGCCAAGGAGATTCAAATGACGTCCAAGTCGTTTGCGTTCGAGTGGAGACACGACCCTGTCTCCCACTTCGCCATTGAAATCAACAAAGATGCATTATTCTTACCGACTACTAGAGAACCTGCTGAATAATTCACCAGCCGAAGAACACTAATAAAAGCGTGCTCGACAAGACGTTTGCGGACGATATGTAAAAGATGAGATCTTGAGAGTAATAATATCCTGGCGGTGTTGACAGTACGGATCGGCGCGGAATGTCAGGTGCTAACTTGTTTCAGTTCACATTGTAGGTACCTACCTGATGTGATTGATACCTCGTTGACAGATATTTTATTCTTTTGTAGTTTTAAAATCATTTTTAGCTAATGGAAAACAATTCTCTGCTGACCGACGCGACGGGTTGATATGTTAATGATTCCGTTACATTTAATTGTATAGAATAGACATAGTTATTTGTAAAACAGACTCATCAATCCTAACAATTGGTTATTTCTATTCATTGAAAAAATAAAGCTTACTTCCGGATTCAAAATTTTAATTTAATTTTTAGTTGTTTTTTTATGGCCTCATTTGTGAAACTTCAATTAATGACTTACTTTTCTGTAAAGTGAGTTGACCGGTGATATAAGATGTTCAGTTAGAATAGCCCAGTAAGATCTTTTGACCGAAGCACACAGGTGGGAAGGAGGATTGAACGACCGTCTACGTCGGTGCTTTTTCATTCTTTGTTTGCGCCGAGGATTTGCATACGATCTGAGAAATTGCGTGGCTGGCAGTAGCCGAGAAAAAAGGAATTTGTATGTTTTTATGCATAAGTACATGGCTTTTTTGAAGCGCTTTTATTCTCAAATGCATCAAAATTCGTTTGCGCTGTTCGGTGTTTGCTGGGAATATTAATTTTCTTTTTTTTTTCTATCAGTATTAGGCTACCAATATTATAGCTTATATTAGGGTAATATTCGGTATCTATTTGGGAATCGTGACATTTCGGCTTCTTGCCTTCTTCTAATGAACTTACCTAAATCCATCATAAAGCCACTATGAGTATATCTGTTGTATGTTGTCAATGTAAAATTGCAGTCCAAACAATATTACTCATTGATAAAGCAAGCCTAACGTTATATCCTGTGTATGAGCTCATCGATTTCTTATTTAGAAACGCTACAATCGTTCGATTAGGCGGAATAAAGAAAGACGTAGTGCGCCATCAGTCCGATAGCGAATCTTAATCGATAAAATCACCGCTCAGAGCGGTCAGTTCGGTGTACATAGACGTGCCTGTCATCTGAATCACGTGGCCTTCGCTCGGTTATTACTTATTACTTACGAGCGTTGTGCTCGCGCGTTAGTCGCGACGGGCCGCCCGCACCGGTAGACCGTGATTGTCGATACCGCGACATTACGCGCTCACAACAACGCCACGTGTATAAACATTGTTGCACAACAATAACACGCGGATGAGGCGGCAAGGACGCCGCAGATGCGCTCCGCGGCCGCGATCGCATGCGTCGAGCTCGAGCATTTTGCCGCGCAAACTGCGCTCGGTCGCAACACTCGCAACACTTGTAGCCATGACTGAGGATGCAGAAAAATGCAATCGTCTACACGTACACCTGTGTCCCGACCACCGAACTGTGGTTCAGTGATGCTGTGATTGAAGTGTTCTTTGTTTCCCTGACAGTTCGCGCCCTTTATGACGCATCTGATTGATCGTCTCTGTGATAAGTTGTTTGTTTTGTGATGTTATAAGTGATAAGTTTATTAAAAGGTGAAGTTGTCGATTTAAGGAATGTCTACCAAACAAGTGGACAACGAGGACAGTGAGTATCGAATGCACACGTATCGTAAAGCATCTCTCAGCGGTTACATAAAGTTCTATCGCTACCAGCAATATGTCAAGGATGTCGTCTTAATGGATTCTTCGAAGTCTAGGTCAAAGTATTGCGCAGTTCACAGAAAGTCGAACCGTGTTTTCTTCTCAGTAACAACCTCTTGTTTGATTGAACACGTTAAAACTCTTGTTATGCTCAACAACTAATACAAAACCGAACGTGTTAACTGATAACACGTTGACGGTTACGTATTACTTGTAACCTAGAATGATAATAAATATCCTTGCCAGTTACCAGATCTTGTCACGAATGCCAAAGTTATTAGACGATTAATGTTGTATACAAAAGTAGCCGGAACTCTATTATCGTTAGTATTTACATTATGATACCACGATTTCGTACATGCCTTTGTGGATTACGTCAACATTTAACCGGAAATCATGTTCTGAGTCGGCCAAGTTGTTGCCAGATAATAATATCACGTCCCCGTAACACAATAGATCAGTTGCTAAAATAACCTTATATGGAACATCCAGTTGTCGGCTTGTCGCCAACTGTAAAGAATGCAAATACGCGTATTCATACACAGAAGTGCATAATGCGGTCCATAAACGGCAAAGCGGGCTATCTTGCACCTCCCACGCCAATCTACCGGCGGCTAGTCGCATTCCGCGCATACCTACCACAGGTTGTCGGCCGGCGCGGCGCCGCGGCCGGTTCTGAACCGCTTGCAACGATGACGTAGCAACACGTCTCGCGGTGCCATCGACACGCGACGCCCCTCTCCCCTTG